>JAUCBN010000002.1:14872500-17372500 GCA_035048815.1 Abelmoschus esculentus | reverse complement strand
CAAGGCATATGACCGAAGACAAGGGACGATTTAAGGAGTTAGAGCTCAAAAAGGGTGGAGTAGTGACATTTGGTGACAACTCCAAAGGCCAAATTGAAGGTATTGGCTCTATTGGTAATCACTCCTCTATTTTAATTGAAAATGTCTTGCTTGTTAATGGTCTTAAGTATAATTTGTTGAGCATTAGTCAATTGTGTGATAAAGGTTTCTATGTCTCTTTTGATAAACATTGTTGCAAAATAATAGACATAAAATCAAATAGAACAATGCTCATAGGTCATCGCATAGGAAATATATATATGGTGCATCTAGATGACATAAACATTTCTCATGCATGCTTAGTTTCTAGTGATGAAAATGATGCATGGTTATGGTATAGGAAACTAGGACATGCTAGCATAAGTGTTTTAGAGAAACTAGCCTCCTAAAATCTAGTTAGAGGTTTACCTAAGCTCAAGTTCTCCTTGGATAAAATTTGTGATGCATGTGCTAAGAGTAAACAAAAGAGAGTTTCTTTTAAGTCCATTAATTATGTTTCAACTAGTAGAGTATTACAATTGATCCATATGTATCTTTTTGGACCTATTAAGACAACTAGCTTGGGTGGAAAATTATATGCATTTGTTATTGTTGATGATTACTCTAGATACATTTGGGTTCTATTTTTAAATACAAAAGATGAAGCCTTAGAAAAATTCATCACATTTTCAAATATTTCTCAAAATGATCTTGATCAAAGAATTTCTCATATTAGAAGTGATCATGGAACCAAATTTCAAAATTTAGGTTTTGAGAATTTTTGTAATGAAAATGGGATTAGCCATAATTTTTCGGCTCCTCGCACTCCTCAACAAAATGGGGTAGTTGAGAGGAAAAATAGAAATTTAGAAGAAATGGCTAGGACCATGCTTTGTGAAAACAATTTACCTAAATATTTTTTGGCGGAAGCCACAAACACTTCTTGTTATATTATTAATCGAGTAATGATTAGGCCAATTTTAAAGAAAACTCCTTATGAGATTTTAAAATCCAAAAAGCCTAACATTAGCTATTTTCACCCTTTTGGGTGAAAGTGTTTTGTCTTAAATAATGGGAAAGATAATTTAGGTAAATTTGATGCAAAAAGTGATGAAGCCATTTTTCTTGGATATTCTTTAAATTCAAAGGCTTATAGAGTTTTCAACAAAAGAACATTAGTTGTAGAAGGTCAATACATGTGGTTTTCGATGATAACTTCCTTCCAAGGAAGGATTCTTGTGATGATGATGATGTAGGAATCATTGAAACCATTGATGATGGACAAACATCAAAGGTTGATGGGGTTCCAACCAATGAGGAAAAACAAGATTCTTCAATAGAAGCTTTAGGAGATGTAAAGCTTGAAGAAAGGGAAGTGAGCTACCCAAAGGAGTTCAACTATGTCAAAAATGGTGAAATCTTGGGTGATCCATCCAAGGGGGTAACTACTCGTCCTTCTCTTAGATTAATGAACCATATTGCATTTATCTCATGCAGAGAGCCTAAGAATATCAATGAAGCCTTAGATGATGATTATTGGATATTGGCTATGCAAGAAGAGTTAAATCAATTTGAGAGAAGTAATGTATGGACATTAGTTGATAGGCCTAGTAATAAATCTACTATAAGAACTAAATGGGTTTTTAGAAACAAACTAGATGAGTGTGGTAGCATTGTGAGAAACAAAGCTAGATTAGTTGCTCAAGGTTACACTCAAGAAGAGGGAATCGATTTCGATGAAACCTATGCACCCGTAGCTAGAATGGAAGCCATTAGGATGTTACTTGCATTTGCATGTTATCATGATTTCAAACTTTTTCAAATGGATGTTAAAAGTGCTTTCTTAAATGGTTTTATAAATGAAGAAGTGTAAGTTGAACAACCATCGGGATTTGAAAATTCAAAATTTCTAAACCATGTTTTCAAATTAACTAAAAAGCTTTATATGGTTTGAAACAAGCCCCTAGAGCTTGGTATGAAAGGCTTTCAAACTTTTTGATTGAAAAGGGCTTTGAAAAAGGGAAGGTGGATACTACACTTTTTATAAAAAGGTTTAAAAATGACATATTAGTAGTTCAAATTTATGTTGATGATATTATTTTTGGATCTACTAATGAGTGTTATTGTCAAGAATTTTCTAAGCTAATGCAAGGTGAATTCGAGATGAGCATGATGGGGGAGCTCTCATTCTTTTTGGGACTCCAAATCAAGCAAAGGAAGGATGACACCTTCATCAATCAAGTAAAATACATCAAGGATATGCTCAAGAAGTTTGGCTTGGAGAATGTGAAACCTCAAGCCACTCCAATGAGCTCATCTACTAAGCTTGACAAGGATGAAGGGGGTAAGTGTGTTGATTCTAAATTGTATAGATCCATGATAGGCTCTTTGCTTTACCTTACAGCAAGTAGACCGGATATCATGTTTAGTGTTTACTTGTGTGCTAGGTTTCAAGCTAGTCCTAGAGAACCACACCTAGTTGCCATTAAGAGAATTTTTAAGTACCTTAGAGACACACCTTGTTTATGTCTTTGGTATCCTAAAGACTCCTCCTTTGATTTACATGCTTATTCGGATGCGGATTATGAAGGTTGTAAGATTGATAGGAAAAGTACTTCCGGAACTTGTCAATTCCTAGGTAGTATGCTCATATCTTGGTTCTCTAAGAAACAAAATAGTGTAGCTCTTTCTACCACCGAAGCGGAGTACATATCCTTAGGGAGTTGTTGTGCTCAAGTGTTATGGATGAAACAACAACTCTTAGATTATGACATTAAGGTAGAAACCATACCTCTAAAGTGTGATAATACTAGTGTCATATGTCTTACTAAGAACCCCATTCAATATTCTAGAACCAAACACATAGAAATTAGACACCACTTTATTAGAGATCATGTATCTAAAAATGATGTTGTTTTAGAGTTTGTTGACACCTTAAACCAATTAGCGGACATTTTTACCAAACCTTTAGATAAAGAGCGTTTTTGGACACTTAGGAGAGAGTTAGGTCTAACTAGCCTATCTTGATCTCTTAAGTGTTATTTTTATGCAAATGTTGCTTGAATCTTGATTGAAATCATGCCTATGTTGTTTTGCATCTTGATGCTTCTATGCATGTTGCTAGGGGGAGTATGAACTTGTTCATGCATTTTAATCATATCATAACATCATTTGCATGTCTTTAGGGGATTTAGAGACCCATTCCTAGTACTTTAGAAGCCTAAAATGCAAAGCACAACTAAGTGGTATCGATACAGCTAACACCTGTTTCGATACCTGTTTATCAAGTTCATCTGGGAATTTTCTGGGAAGAACAGGTATCGAACCATGTTTCGATACCTGGGTATCGATACTAGCATCGAAACAGGTTGTTTCGATACCGGTATCGAACCACGTGGCGGCAGAATGCTTTAAAAGACTCCTAAACCTATTTTAACTCAATCTAAAACACTTCCATATTTTTCTCTCAAACCCTAGCCGCTTTCCACTATAAAATCCTTTCTAATCCGTCCCTTTTAACATCAAAATCAACGATTTCTTTGAGGGATTTTCACTCATTAAAGCCTACTCTATATCATCAATTGGTGCTTCACAAACCTCAATTTCTTCTTAATCCATAATCAAGGTAATTTTCGAAAAATCTTATTTTTGTTTGATTTTAGGTTGTTAAAATTTAGATTTTGAACATTTTTTGAATGCTTATTGTATGGGTTTTCATAATCCTACAAAAAAAATTTCAAAATAAAATTTTTTTCATTCGAATATAAATTGATTTTATCGTATTGGTTTTTCACTAAAATTTTTAAAATTGTTTTCAAATTCTCAAATACCTTGAATTATTGATTAATAGGATTGAATTAGGTTGTTAGAGCATACATGTTTTTATGAAACTAATCCCAAATTATTTCAATCTCTAGATAATGGCACCCAAGAAACGATCCCGTACCGAAGCCGGTAGCTCCTCATCTTCTCGTGCTTCTCGAGTTGATGTTCAAGAAGTTTTTGCACAGAGTTTGGATACACCTCGTAGGGTTGAAAACTTCAATCTCTACCGTCACCTTACTCTTAAAAAGGAACAGTGTGCGGATGTTCAATTCATGAACTCACACAAGTTCAAATTCCGCTACTACGACCGCCTTATCGATTGGAAGTTCTTGCGTTTTCTAACCAACAACGACAAGTTCTTTCCAACTCTTGTCTTTATCTTTTATAATAATGCCAAATGTATTTTTCCCCTACAGACAAGAGCAAAGTGGTGGCTATTGAATCTTTTCTCATGGGCCAAACTTTTAAAATTGATGCCACTACCTTTGTCGATGTCTTCGGTCTTGAGGACGAGGGTATTGAAGATGAAACCTCTCTTGGTTATTTCACCGGCTCAGTCACCTCACTTGACGTGCATGATAGATTTTTACATCTTATCATCTCTTGGTGGATTCGTCCATCAAATGGTAAGTACTCTCGCATCCGTCAAGTTGATAGTTTTTGGATCAAATGTTTCGTGAAAATATTCAACCAAATCTTGCCCAAATCGTTTTCTCGGACATTGTTTGGGATGTCCAAAACCGTGCCACTCCACTTGTCCAATCTTTTCCCTATGCTTGCATTCTAAGCTCTATATTCTTGCATTTGAGAATTGATTGCTCTTTTGACAAAGTGGAATCACTTAAAGAACCTATTGGTGAAACATCTCTAAACCGTGCCCACTTCCAATATGTCTCTAATGGTGAATGGGTTCGCGGTCCTCCTCCTCCTCCTCCTCCTCCCATCGATCCCAAGCCTCTTTTTCAAGTTGCTCTAAATGTCGACATGATGACTTTTCTCACTACGAGGTTCGACAACTTGGATGCTCAATTTGGTACCTTAAATGATCAATTTGGTACTTTGAATGCTCGTTTGAATTCCATGGATGGAAGGTTTGACTCTATGTCAACTCAATTCCAATCAAGTTTTGATTCTATGAGCACGAGATTATTGACGGGCTTAGAGACTCAATGCCATTCCATGCAAATCTCCATTGAGGCTTTTCGCTATAGCCAAAAGCTTGCCGATGAAGATGGAAATGACAATGAGGAAGAAGAAGAAGAAGATGATGATGATGATGGTGATGACATGGTCGATGAGTGATCTTAGCTTTGTTTTTAAGCTTTGCATTGGCTTTAGGACTAGTTATGTTTCTTTTTAAGCATTATGTTGCATTTTCATTCATATTAGAACTTATGCACCTTTGTTATTTTTTTATGTTTTGAACTTATTTTGTTGGATTTGGATTTGGATATTTTATGCTATGGATTATAGTTTATGAATTATATTTCCTTTAATGCTATACTTGCTTTGAATCTTGACTTATATTCCATTGATTTTGATCTAACAAAAAGGGGGAGAAATATTTTGTTTTTTAAGTTAGGGAACCACCCTTTTTTAAAATTTAAAGTTATGCATATATTAAGGGGGAGTCTTTTTAAAAGTTTTCAAAGTTTTGGAATCTAAAATCTTGACTTAAACTTAAAAATTTTTCAATGGTTTTGTTATATCAAAAAGGGGGAGATTGTAAAACTAAAATTGATTTTGATATAACAATTAAGTATAAGGACTATTTTGTAATAAATTTTTAAGTCCCTAAGTCAAACTTTTGTTTTCAAGTCAAACCAAGAATTTTGAAATAAATTTTCTAAGTGTTTTTATACGAGGGTATCGATACCCTAAGAACATGTATCGATACTACCTTGTTTTTTAAAGCATTGTTCTTGAGATCAAGAACAAGCATCGAAACATGGTTCGATACCTTTTCTTCACTGCCAACATCTGTTCCGAACCATGTACCGAACCACTTTGAAGGTTTTAATTAATTTTAAAATCATTTAAAATTATGACTCCAAGTATCGATACAGGTATCGATACACCCTTCAACCCCTAATGGCTATTTTAGCATTAAATAAGTCGACCGTTGGTGGCAGTTAAGATTTTAATTGGTGGTTAGCCTGTTCCGAAACATGGTTCGATACCCAACCTTACAGTTTCAAAAAGGTATCGAAGCATCTGGGTAGAAAATTAACTTGTTTGTAAAGGTTATCCCTTGAACCTAAAAAAAGGTAGAATTCATAGTGAATTGATTTCAAAATCCTTAGTGGGAGCTAAGGTAGTGGATGTAGAGCTTGTTCGAAGTTTGAACCACTATAAATCGCTTGTTCTTCAATTTTTCATTTTTACCGAAAAATCTTCCACCACAAAATTTTTAATTGTCAATTCACCCCCTCTTGACCATCTTTCAAGATCGATCAACTCAACAGAAAGAAAATCAAAAACTCAAATATAGATCGTCAAATAGGGTAAAAATCGTATATCTCTTTTTCTTGCCTCCATTCGTATATTTACTTTAAATTAGATGGTTTAAGGATAGGGGTTGTAGTTAAGGTTTAAGGAATTAGAAGTATGGTGTATTTTTTAAGGTTTAGGGTTTAAGATATAAAAAAATACGGGTTAAAATTTATAATTCAATATTTTAAAAAATTTCAACCGAAGACACGAATAAAAACATAAAAAAGAGACACACGATTTCTAGCATAAGAACACATCCAAGGTTGCTACAAATAATATATGCATGTAGGCAGCAGGGGCATGCTCTCAATAAAGAGTATATACTATCTTATAATTACATTAGTATTTAAAAAAACTTTATAATAATCGACTTTTTAATTCAATGTGTCTCATTAATAATAAATAATTTAAAATTTCGACATTATATTAAAATTTAATATCTTATTTATTAAACTAATTAATTATTTATAATAAGTATAAATTATATCAAAAAATAATATATTTGCATATAAAAACATAAACTCTAAACTAAGCTCATGAACTCTAAATTAAATTTGCATATAAAAAATAAATTTTTATCATGAAATATTTTCCTTATACAATTTATTTGCGTTCAAGAACGAAACATAATGAAAACTAGTAAGATCATGACATTTATAAAAAAAAATTATAATTTTTTTTAAAAAAATATGATTCATTATTTTCTTCTCTAAAGTTATTTTCTTTTAAATAACTCCTTAATAAATAATGTTGGATTTCATCAAAGTCTACAATTAAAATATGTCAAATAATATTCTTAACATGACAAATTATATAACTTTATTGTTATGTGACCATTACTCTCTTCTTAAAAGACATGTTTAATTAGATGTATAACGTTACCGTTTATATATATCAAAACTTTTTTTTTGATATAAAAATAATATATTTATCTCTTTTCAAACGTGACATTCTCCCCCATTTAACCTTGAAACACTCCCGTCATGAATCAATCACACCCAGAATGAGTCACATATCAAGGTTGTTTATTGTGTCTGCCCTATTCATGAACACTCGACGTGAAATTAAAATATTATTAAAGTGCCACTTTAATATCACTTATCAAGACAATTACCAGGACAATTACCTCTTCTCTACAAACATGTATAATAGAATATCAAAAGCTATTTTATATATATATATATATATATATATAATATAAAAATATACTAAACTTAAAATTAATGAAAATATCAATCTCTATATGCAAGCTGTGGACTCGCTGGAAAGCTAACCTCACGTACGTATTGATGATATATACGTTAACTTATAAGTTAAGGATGACAATGAATATTGGAATTTAGGTATTTTAATTATAATTTCTAGTAATTTGAAACGTGTTTAGAAAGGAATTATATTATAGATCATTCTCGTTACGTTATTTATGAGATTAATTAATTAAAAATATATATTTAATTACTTTTTATCTTATCTTTTTTACCAAGTAAAGATTCACTTGGTAAAAAAATGAGGTGAAAAAATAATTAAATGAATGCTTTTAATTGATTGGTCTCATGGATAACGTGACGTGAATGACCCATGATATAATTTCTTGTGTTTAGGGGTGTTTATCGAGTGAGTTAGTAGCAAGCTGAACAATACTCGATTTGAAAAGTTTGATTTCTGTTTGATTTGAAACTCGATAAGCTCGATAAAATTTTACTCGATTTGTGCTCGTTAAAAAACTATTACTTGTTAAGTTCACCATAATTTTTATTTTTCTAAATATATAATTGAATAATACTATATAGAGATTAATTTAGACATAAATTAACAAATTTATATAAAAAACTATCAAAATAGTGTGTGAAACAATCTTAAAGTATAAACTTCAAAATAAAATCCAAAAAATCTAACTAATATATTATAATCGTAAAAGAATAATGAATTGCTCACGAACTTATCAAGTTGAATTTGAATTTGTTCAACTTGACTCGTTAATATCTCGAGTCGAACTCAAATAGATTCTCAAAACTATGAGTATCCGAATAACAAATAAATAAGTCATATTTTCTGGTATAATTATTTGAATTCAAGTAATTCAAGTTCGAACCTTATAATCACACTAACGTATTAAAAAAATATTATAATGGACTTTTTAACTTAATGTATCTCCATAATAATAAATAATTTAAATTTTTGAAATTACTTAAAAAAATTAGTGTCTCATTTATTAAACTTACTAATTATTGATAATAAGTATAAATTATATCAAAATTAATAAAACAAAAATTACAATTTTAAAGACCAAAACCTTGATTAAATCAAGATTTCTTATATAAGTAAATTGTATCAAATTAAAATCATAAAATTTTAAACCCTAAAACTTAAAATAAAATCATAAATCATGAATTCTAAATTTTATAATAAAAACCTCTAAAAATAAATTCTAAACTTAACCCTAAACCCTAAATTAAATCCGCTTATAAAAAATAAGTTTTTCACATTCAATACATAAAATATTTTCCCTATAAATAAACCGATTATATCTTATACAATTTATTTACGACTAAGAACGTAACAAAATGAAAATTAGTAAAAAAAATATATTATAAAATAACTCTTTAATACCCTAAAAAATACAATTTTTTAAATACAAACGTCACTAAAAACACCACTAAAAGATTATATTTTTGACAAAACACCAGTAATATACATTTTTTGACGATTATGATAAAATATTACTATATCGGATATCTATTATAACATTTTTTTTTCTTCTAAAAACGTCACTATATTACCGCTAAAAACTTGTTTTCGTGTAGTATCATTATTACTCTTCTAAATTTAACTTCCTTTTAAATAATTCCTAAATAAATATTATTGGATTTTGTCACTGTCTATAACTAAAATCTATATAACGTGACAAATTGATAAATTGAAAGGAAACCTTACGTAAGGATTGATATATACAGTAACTTATAGGTCAAGGATGACAATAAATGGGGCAGGTTGGAACATTGGAGGATATTTGGTTTTATTTGTACATACTTTTAGAATATTGAAATTTAGATATTTTAATTATTATTTGTAGTAATTTGAAATACGTGTTTAGGGGTATTTATCGAGTGAGTTAGTCGTTAGTTGAATAGTATTTGATTCGAAAATTATTTCACTTGTATTTTAACGAAATTTGATAAATTCGATAAAATTTTATTTGATTCGTGCTTGTTAAAAAAATTATTGTTCATTAAGTTTGTCATTTTTTTTACTTTTTAAATATATATAATTCAGTAATACTATATGAATCTTATTTTAGAAATAAATTAATAAATTGAAAAAAATCAATCAAATTAAGTAACAATCTAAAAAGGCATAAAGGTAATTTTCACCCTTAACGTTTATAATTTTTGTCATTTTGGCCCCTATTCTTTTTTTGGGATGAATTTAGCCCTTGACCTATGCCTTTTTAACAAATAACTCATTTTTTAACCACCATGATAACTGAACCGTTAAATTTAATAATGATGACATGTCATATATATGTAATAATATATTTTAAATGACTTAACATCTAGTATATCAAATACATACACGCGGAATATAGTTTTATTCCAATCTAAAAATATAAAACAATTAAAATTCAAATAAAATATTAAAAAATATTTTTTTATTCAATTGGATTTTAATTATTTTAGTTTAGAATTTAGGTATTTTAGTTTTAATCTAAATCGGAGTTTTAGGGTTTTATAAAGATATTTTAGTTTAGTTAGGGTTGAGAATATTTAGTAAAATTTTGTTTTGGATTTAATTAATTTTTAATATTTTATTTAAATTTTAATTGTTTTATATTTTATATTGAAATAAAAATATATTTTATATATATGTATATATTTAATAGGTTAGATTCTATGTCATTTAAAATATATCATCACATATATATGACACGTTATCCTTATTAAATTTTTAATGGTTTAGTTATCATGGTAGTTAAAAAATGAGTTATTTGTTAAAAAGACATAGGTTAAGGGCTAATTTATCCCAAAAAAAGAATAGGGGCCAAAATGACAAAAATTATAAACGATAAGGGTGAAAATTATCTTTATGCCATCTAAAAATACATTGAACTAACATATTACAATCATAAAAAATAACGAGTGTCTTATAAATTTATCAAGTCGAGTTTAGTTTTACTTAACTTAACTTGTTAATATCTCAAGTCGAACTCAAATAAAGGAGAAATTATTCTATGGACCGGTTCCACCATGTCATTTATGGTCCCTAACCACTAAAAATTGGTCAATTAATTTTATATTTTATCATTTTTTCTTTCCTAATTAATCTCTATGTAATCACCAACTATCTATTTATATGGTATTAAAAAATTAAAGATTCACTCTTGGAAAAAATGATATGAAAAATATAAAATTAGTTCGCTAATTTTTAGTAATTAGGGACCATGAATGACATGGTAGAACCGATCCATAAAATAATTTCTCCAAGTAAAAACTCAAAAAGATGAGTATCTAAATTAAATATTATAAAAACTTTATTATGGAGCGATCCTTTCGATCCAATTGCTTTATTTACAAACTAACAAATAAGTTTATAAATAAACTAATGAGATATAATCCATTTTTAAAAAAAATAAATAGTAGCTTTAATCAAAGTGAGAAGTCTTACTTTTTTATAGAATATTAGATCTAATCTATTGATTATTTAATTTAAATCTAGTATTATAGAAATTTATTATAAGGATGACTCTTTTAATTTAATTTATTTTATTTATAGGGTTATGTTATTATCACAGGCCGCAGGTTGAGGTCCGAAATATTAGCATCACATGGTACGATTATGTCTGCCCACTTAATTCCAAGGAAGATTTTGGGCTTGAAAAGACCATCAACGTTGGCTCGATCCAGGGAAAGTTCTAGAAGCCTTATCCATTCAAAGTGTGTGAACACAGAAGATAGGTGAGAATATTCCCAAAATTATACTTTATAAATGGATAGGATTGTATCATAGTCATTGATGTAAATTTGTATAGACCGTAATATCAAGGGGAGTTCAAGTATAAATAGAAGTCTTCCCCACCTCATTTAATGTATCTGAGTATTCCAAGTTTGCAAGGAATAAAGACATTTACTCTAAAAATCCTCTCAGTGTTCTTGAACGTTCTTGAGCGTTCTTCCTCGCTCATCTCGTTTGATCTGTTTCCGCTTGGAACGATTTGCGTTTGTCAGTGTTTAGGAAGTTTGATCTTTCGAAAATAGTGAGAAAACTTACTTAAGCGTTTGTCTTGAGTTACTTCGCCTAAGGTCGTACGTTGGGCTGGTTTAAAAGTATAGCCACATGACACTATTAACAATCATTAAATAGAACTTTAAAGATTCTTATCATTAATGTTTATTTTATTTTTAAGTAAAATATAATAGAATGTAATTAATTATCTTTAAAATTTTATGTTTTTTTAATTACATTCTTAAACTTTAAACCGTATACACTAATCTTTAATCCTTAAAAATTAAACCCTAAACTCTATATTTAAATTATAAACAATAAATTCTAAATTAAACATTAATCTCTAAATCTAAACCTTGACTACTAAACGATAACTATAAACACTAAACATAATTATTAAACTTAAACACTTAACCTAAACTATTAAACTAAAAATCTTAAATTTAAACCTTAACTATTAAACTCTAAATCTTAATTACTAAACCAAAAACCTAAATATAAACCTAAATCCTAAACATAAATCTAAACCCTAAACCTAAACTCTAAATCATAAATTATTTTAAGTGAATAATAATTATATTAAATAACCTAAATTAATTAAACATAATTTTTTAAGAATGTAATTAGTTATATTTTATTAAAAAATAAAATAAGCATTAATTATAATTTATTTATAAATTATTATTTATAATCTTAAGGGTTATTAATAGTAAAATCCTTTTTTATAATATCAAGATTCAAACTCTTAATTTTATTTTAAAATAATGTTAAACTTAGTTATAACATATTAACAATAAATCTCATAAAGCATAATATTTTTGAATAAATGAATCATAGTCTTCTTGAAAATCGAATCAAAAATTATAAATAATTAAAAAAGTTATGAGAAAATAACATAAAAAATAGATGATGTGATAAGAAATTGAGATTTGAAGAACAAGAACAATAAAAATATTATTTATAAGTGCATATAAATATTTTTATTTTTAATTTAAAATTAAAAAATATTATTATAATCTTAATTATAACCTTATAATACACAAATATCTAGAGTAATTAGATACCAAAAATTTTATAATTAAATATGAAATCTATCAATTTATTAACTTGTTGAGTTGATCAATCAATAAAATTGGCCAAGAGGGGGTGAATTGGCTATTTAAAATTTGGTAGAAGATTTTTCGGTAAAAATAGAGAAAATTGAGGACACAAGATTTATAGTGGTTCAAGCTTCAAAACAAGCTGTACCTCCACTACCTTAGCTCTCACTAAGGATTTTCAAACCAATTCACTAGATGAATTCAACCTTTTTCTAGGTTCAAGGGCCAACCTTTACAAACAAGCCAATTTTCTACCCAAAATTGACTTAAACCTCACCAAGGATTACAAGGGTTGAAGGATGGGCAAATAGGGTTTCTCTCCCAAGAATAAAATGCCCCAATTATAAATTTACTCTCCCCAAACTCAATTAAAAAGAAATAAATTGAAATACAAGAGTTGAGAGTTCAAAGATTTGTAATGAAGTGCTTTGGAGTTGGACTGAAATGCTTGGATGTTGCTTGAGGTTCAATAGTTGTTTTCAATAGTTGTTAATGATGCTTGAAAGACTTCATTTTATACCTCTTCATTGATTTCTAACCGTTAGGTTGTTAGAAATGTAAATAGAGACGTTGAAGCTTCATCTTCCCACCATAAATACACCTCTGCAACCTATAGTATCAAAACACGGGATGCCTGTTTCAAAATATATATAAAAAGAAAGAGACGTTATGCATTTATTAAGGGTGTATCAAAACGGGTTTCGATACCGTAAGTAAACTGTGAAGATCGGTATCGAAACGGGTTAACCATCATTTAAAGCTCAACTGCCACCAATGATCAAAACATTTAAAACTTAAAAGAGTCGTTGGGGACTTTAAGGGGTATCAAAACGGGTATCGAAACACCACGTCATTATTTAAAAATATTTAAAAATAAAATCAAGTTTCTATACATGGTTCAAAACATTTGTTGGCAATGTAGTTTTAGTATCGAAACATGTTTCGATACTTGTTCTAAAGCTCAAGAACATTCTTTGAAAATAAAGGGCGGTATCGATACCAGTTCTATCGGTATCGGAAACGCTCGTATAGAAAACACTTAGAAAATATTTTAATGTTCTTGGTTTGACTTGAAACTTTGTTTTTGACTTAAAGACTTAAAAATTTGTTTTAAAAAAGTCCTTAAACATATTTGTTATATCAAAATCAATTTTAGTTTTACATAACTATTTTTAATATTTATATAATAATATAATAATAAAAATATTATTAAACTTAAATAAATAATTAAAGTTTATTATTATACTTTAGTCTCTCTTAATATTTAATATACTTTAACAATAAAAAAATTAATTTTAATTAATTTTATTAATAATTATTATTTTAATTCAATTGATCAGTGAATTCTATCGCTCTGGGGCTCATGGCCGTCGTCCCTACTGCCTAGGCCAAGAGATGACTACAACAACACTTGCCTGTAATTCGAATTTCGAACCACCTTCCTTGGCCTGTGGTTACTTGAAAAGAATAGACATCCTCCCTTTTGATTTGATATGATGCGCAACAAATTGGATTCCGACCGACTTTTTTTGTCCAAACAATACAAACTTTGATTGTGTATGTATAAATTCTATAAATAAATACGTAAAGCAATTTCTCTTCTCTGTATTTTCATGGTGTAATCAATCACCATACATCACGGAGATACCGGCCGATGGTTTGCAGGTTTTTCACCATGCTCTCAGCCTTAGAGCTGTCTAGACATCCCTGAAAACAACAAAGATAGGTGCACCGGATTATCGAAACCAGAAATACTTTCAGAAACCGGTGCTTATTCTATATTCGATTTCCGAGTTTATACTATCAATAGAAAACAGAAATGAGATAGCACACTTAAAAGTTGCAGTAACTTTTTGTTAATCAAATTGCACTTGAGAATGGCAACCGGTAATTATCGGTATCGGGACGGGTAATAAAGTCTCGAATTCAGCTGTAATGAACATACCTGCTCTTGCAAAATAGTGTGTAGAGTTCGATGCACGTCTCTAGCCATGCCCTTGGCATCACCACATACATATAGGTAACCTCCCTGGGAAATCATGTTCCAGATGTCTGAGGCCTGGAAAGAATGCGGAAATGTGATTACAGGTTCGAAAATCGAAATTAAGGGTACTAGAAAGTGAACTGAAATGCATAATTCGTCCAAAAAAGTTCTATCCTGCAATTCATGATGGTAGGTGAGACATGTGCAGTACCTTTTCCATCATCTTGTGTTGCACGTATTCCTTGGTAGCCCCCTCGCGAGAGAAGGCAACCACAAGCTCGGAAAGTGCGCCGCTGTCGACGAAGTGGTTGAGCTCGTCTTCGTAAATGTAATCCTGGACAAAAGAGAATTATGTAATGAATTAAAAATGTACCCCTAAATCCAACAGGGGCAGGAAAGTTCATGACTTACCATTTTCCTATTCCTGCAGCCGAAGAACAATACCGATGGACCTAGATCAGCTCCAGCTTCTTTCAGGGCAAGTCTTTCCTGAAAATGAAAATATGAATAGTTAGTTTACAAAATTCGATGAACACGATGAACATTGAAAAGGTGATGAAACTTACCTGAAGGAATCCCCTGAAAGGAGCCAATCCAGTACCAGGGCCAATCATAATAATCGGCACTTTAGTGTCTGAAGGAAGTTTGAAGTTCGACTGCCTGACAAAAATAGGAGCCCAGCTGCAGTCATGGCTTTTCTCTGATGGCATGGAATTCTGCAAGAAAGGAGACAAATGGCAACCAAGAATTACATATCATTTATCTTCTAAAAATTTTCATTTAAGTTGAAAAAGGAAACATGGTCTGAGTACCTTCATCCAAGTTGAACAAACTCCTTTGTGAATTCGACCTGTTGGTGTCTTCTCATAAACCAATGCACAAGTTACATGAATTCTAGATGGTACCATCCTGTAAAACATAATTATAGATGGTAAAAATATGTTCACATACATTTAAAACATTAAAATGAAGATGATAGAAGTGTTGCTAAATGAGATATCCATAATGCTATCTACTTAATCATCTATTAAACATTGTTTCACCTTGGAGAGGATGAGATGGAATAGTATCTAGGCTTCAACCGTGGGGCAACAGCTGCAAAAAAGACACCAAGTGGAGTCCTGGCTGAAGGAAATTCAGCCATGACCTCAAGAAGGCTTCTCTGACTTGCAACAATCCATTGTGCATATTCATCCTGTATAAATGTCAGAAGGTGCATCAGCTTACAAAATAATCCGCAAACAGGGAAATCGACCTATAATATAAATCGACTCCTCAAACCTTTCCAGCAGGTGATGCAAGGTGTCTTAATTGATCAGCTTCAGTATGATCATAGGAATGAGCAGCCAAAGCAAGTAAGGCAGACTGGGAGTTGTATTCATTAAAGAATTAGCTTCTCTATTAAAAATAAACAGAAAGAAGAGTTCATGATATATTGAAAACAACAAAATAATCTAACCTTTTTTGGTGAGCTCAAAAGATCAGCATATCGTGTTAGTGCTGTCCTTAGAGTGCAAGGTGGGAAAGGAGGAGGCAAAGAACTTACACCGAGCGGAGTGCCATCCTCTTTATCGGTATGAACAGAGAAATAGGTGACTGGTGATAGCCCCAATAATCTCAAAGCTTCATCTACATCTTCGTCTAGATTCTCACAGTACACACCAACATGATCACCTGTTTCATATCTGAAAAGGAAGACAATTGTAATTTGTAAGTAGGTAAGGTTCTCTATGATGTTAAAAAGAAAACTTGAAATTAGCCGTACTCAGCATCTGGTTTAAAAATGAGGATAAGGGAAAAGCAGTGCTAGTCATAATTGCAACAACAAGAAGGTCACCAACACAATTACCGAAATATTTACGAAAGCAACTTACGAAAGTCCAGTGTCAGCAATGTCAAATTCAAGATGGGTACAAGAACGATCTGACGCAGGAGTATGAAGCTCCTTCCTCACAACCACATTAGACCTTTAAGTTATAAACAAATAAACATGTTAGATTTCATCAAAGAAAAATACTAAAAAATTGCCACCAGGATATCTGAAAATACTATTCTTGTATACCTGCATGGATGTTGAGCATCATAAATAGTATGGTCATTTGCATTGCTCCAGTTTTTATCCTCAACAGGTGCATTTTCAAGATCATAAAATACAACACGGTATTCCAAAACAGCAGCAGTGTGTGGAGTAGAAACAGTTGTTGCATCATCTTCATCACGCAAAAGCTGATCCAACTCGGGCCACAATAATTCAAGCCTAGAAGAGCAAGATGGTTCAATTAAGGGTAAAGGCAAAAGAAGGGGAAAACTTTTTATTCAAACAGATAGGAGGTTCTTAATACCAAGCCGTAAAGTCATCTTCGATGCATTGGTCATCATCTCCAAGACCCACAGGAACTAGGCGCTTTGCTCCTGCAAATATAAAAGATACTGTTAGTGGTGAGTAATCGAGAGAGTCAAAATTTTTTGAGTTATTCAAGTTGAGTTGTCGTATTTTACCATTTGATTTTTTTTTTTGAAATTTTTTCGATTCAGTTTTAACGAGTTCAAGTCAAGTTCCTTTCGATTCGATTTTTCGAGTTTATGTGTAATTTTTAATTGTACTAATTATAATACTATAGTACATTTTGATTTCAATTTAAATGAGTTTGAGTCTTATTAGATTCAATTTATTGACAATTTTATTCCAATTTTAATTGTACATTTTAAACATAAAATAAATACCATAATTTAAATAACATAATAAAAAAATATACAAATAAAAATTGTATTAAATAAAAAAAATGAATATGGAACATGATCATATTATAAAGAAAAGAAATTAGAAGGCAAAAATTTTAAAAAAAGTATGACTGAAATAAAATCGAAAATAAAATTATAAAGATTAAATGTGCAATTAGACCCGGAAAATTTTAAAAATTTGAACTCGATTCGAAATTAAATTTTTTTCGAGTTATTCGATTCGACATGAATAACTTAAAATTAAAAAAAATGATTTTTTGGAGTCGATTCAAATTTTGCTAACTTAGGAGTTAACCCATATGTTCCAAAGTAGTGAAAATTTGATGACAATATACATGAACCAACTATAAAACAATCTTTCAAAACATGGACCCTAGATTTTATCCACCTGTTCATAAGCAGGGGAAGATAAAAGAAAAATTAAGAGCATACCCTGCTCAGTAAGGATGTCATCAACCACCTTTGCAATCTTGTTAAAATGTTCATACTGCCTACTACCAAGGCCAAAAACACCATATTTCATGTTCTGAAGCCATTCTCCCCGATCTTTTCCCTAAATTTTCAATCACAAATTCAATAATTGAAAATAACTCATTATCATCATTGAACAAGATTGCAAACAGCATTATTGATGACATGAATTCCCTAAATTTCGTCTTCATATTCTTCAGGTTCCATGAAAGCTAATTTAAAAAAAAAATTATAGTATAACGGCAACTATCTTAACTTTGCTAAAGAAAATAAATCATTATCATCATTGAACAACCACAGTTGATATTTACCTCAGTGAGCCATTTATAGAACCTAGCTGCACTATCAGTTGGCTCACCATCCCCATATCTACATGTTCACCAAATGAAGCAATCAGCAAAACAAGTTCTCAAAATATATGCATATACACATTAGCACAGCGATACAAACATAGCATTAAACTGCGAACGCAAAGGAACGACCACATTGTGGCGGTTTTGAAGGTTGCCGCAATCCCGCAACACCACAACAGCATTTAGTACTATAGAAAATATAAAAGTATAATCATAAAAAAAGGAGATGATTCAAACTAACGTGGCTAAGAAGAAAAAGGCCAAACTCTCTTTCTTCATCTTCTCCTCGTATTCATCATCATCGGCCGCATAATCATCCTATTCAAGTTTCAAAGTACCAAAAAAGATTCAACGGTTAAAATCATCTATTTGAGTTAGAAAACTTAAACAATAAAAGAAAGAGCTCAAAATTGAACTGACCAAATCTACAACTTTAAACGTAGCCTTATCATATCGTGCTTTTGCCTCCCCAGCTAGAGCCTAAGTCACAATCAAACGCAAATCATAATCGAGAAGAAAAATAAATCAAGAAACAAAATTAAAGAGAAGAAATTATATATAAACGGAATGGAACCTTGGCAAAGCCTTCGGCGGTACCGGTTTGCGTGCCGAATATGACAGTGACTTTCTTCTTGCCATCCTCAACATCGGCATCGAGATCTTTAACGATCCGAGGCTGAGGAGGAACGATTTGCTTAGATTTCTGAGAACCGGATCTACGCCAGACTAAAACGACGACGCAGGTGACGAGCACGGCGATGGAGGTAGTTAAAATCATAACGAACTCTTTATTGTCAAGGAGATGGAAGGCGGCGGAAGAATCCATTTTGGCCTTGAACAACGCTAAAACCAGATCGAGCGGCGAAACTTTCATGGAA
The DNA here is from genome assembly GCA_035048815.1 of Abelmoschus esculentus. Classification (NCBI taxonomy): domain Eukaryota; kingdom Viridiplantae; phylum Streptophyta; class Magnoliopsida; order Malvales; family Malvaceae; genus Abelmoschus; species Abelmoschus esculentus. The sequence goes on along the minus strand of JAUCBN010000002.1, from coordinate 17,353,416 downwards.
CCTGAAGAAGATGAAGACGAAGGCTCCATTTGTGTTTTTTGAAAACTGAGCGGCGGCGTTGGGAGTTTGGTGGCAGAGACCGGAGGAGGAGGGTTATAAAGGGTGGTGCAATTGGCCAAACAGAAAAGCCAGGGAAGGAAAGGAATAAACGTGTTTTTTGGCGGGTTTATTTTGTTTTTAAAATATTACTTATTTGGGAAAAGTTGTAGAAAATGGTAGGTTAAAAAAGACTTAAAAAGCAGTTATATCGAGAAATTCAGTATTATTAAAAAAATTATAGGTTAAAGATTAAATTTATCAGGGTTAAAATGATAATAATCATAAACGTTAAGGGTTAAAATTATCTTTATACATTTTTATAAAAATTGTAAGAGTAAGAAATTCGGTATTATTAAAAAATTATATATCTGATTTTTTATAATTTTTATAATACCGTTTTTAACCTGTCGTTATTTAAAAAAAATAAATTGTACTTTGGTTTATTTAGGAATAATATATTTTTTAATTAGTAAATTGACATATAGGAATGAAATTAAGATTTTTAAGATTTTATTTTAATTAATTTAGATTAATCTCAATAATTTCTTTATATATATAAAATTTTAAACTCAAATTTAATTTAAATGATATTAAATTATTTATTACTTAAATTAACTCTCATTTTGATACTTTTTAAAAATATAATAAAATCTAAAATTCAAAATAAAATCCTTTACAAATATGAAAGGAAATTACAATTACAAGGAACCGAAAATCTTCAAAATTTTATAATGATATATTTCATAAAAATCATAAACATAAGCATTTAATAAAAAAAATAATATAATAATAAAATAATATATAACGCTACCGCTAATCGTCTAAAATCATATTCAACAAATAAATATATCATATCATCATTATCAATCGTATCATAATAAACAATCCATTCTACTCAAAAATTTAAATCAAATAAAACATTATTAAATATTAAATCAAATTTAAAATAAATATTATATTTTTGAATCGAATATAGATCGATCAAATATTCGACCATGACCCTCTCTAATTCAGATACACACCTTATTCACAATTTTTTTTGAATCAATTAAAGTAGTATTTGTTTTAAAATATATTCTCAACCTTTAAACATTAATCGCTTAAACACTGTACTAGACTAATATTACTGGTACTCAAACCCGTAACCTCTAAAAATAATAATCGTTTCCCTTAATGACACGGAAAGAGAGATTCTTACACGTGACAACCATCCATATTGATTCATTGGGTCCAGAAACAAAGAAGTTCTCGTTCTTCTTCACTCTCAACTTTCTGTTGGTTTCCATGAATCGCTGGAAATTTGATCCGTCCTCATCTAAATCGTCAATTTCAGATTTTATTTATTATTTTTAATCGATTTGATCGATCACCATTTCTGGGTTTCCATTCAAACAGACGTTTAATCTTCCAGATTCGAAACGGTAACCTTACACCATTTCCCTTTCTACTTTGTAATTATGGGTGATAAATTTTTTCATGGCTATTTTCCCCCATTGTTAACAATTCATTTTCGTATTTCCCTGTTTGGAGAATGTCAGATTTAGGGTCTTGTTTCTATGCATGAAAATCTATAACAAATAAGAGGAAATGAGAAAATGGGTATTCCCTTAGGTGATCAATGTCTGATTGCATTAGCTAAAATTTCATCATTTGCTTTAAATTTCTCTGTTATGATGCGAATAAATGTTTTTTTTATTGCAGGGGGTGTTTATGTTGTCTTAAAGTTGATTAGATTAGCTGGTATAGTAATAACTAATAATAGCAATGCAAAAGGAACATGGTTCTGCACCAACTACACCTACTTCCGCCCGAGGACCAACGACACCTACTTCCGGCCGAGTTCGGCACCGAAAACGTTCCAATGAGGTATGCAGTGTTACATAAATAGATGCACTGTTAAGATCTTGATCTAGTTTCAATAAGTTGTTATGTTTATTTTGATGTCCGGAGGATAGTACATATGTTCAAATAAATGCTCGAGTCTAGGTCGAGTAGGTGCTTTAGAGAAAATGAAGAGTAACACTGATAAGTAACACAGTAGCAATGAATGGTCATCAAGGTTTATTCCCATTTTGTGACTTGCCCTTTATATCATTTAATTCTTTGTATTATGGATTTTCCCAACTTAATGGACATTTGAACATCTATGGAATGTTTGGATGTGCATGATCAATATGCAATTTGTTATGTTAAGTGTCATTTCCTTTTCTCGTCAAATGGCGAAAGCGTGATTGTGTTCTTCGATGTCAGTTTAATTACGAGATTAGCAAAACAAATGGAGATCATTTGCTCATCAATGATCAGAACAAATATCGATCAATGTGGATTCGTGCATGTTCGTCGATGTGGATGCTGGGGGGCTTCCTCTTGACTGTCTATCTGGGGCACCTTTATATTTTGGCGATGGTTGTTGTTATCCAAATATTCATGGCAAGTGAGCTCTTCAATCTACTCAGAAGAGCTCATGAAGATAAACGCCTGCCGGGGTTCAGGATCTTGAACTGGTAAGAAAAATTGTAAAGCAAACTCGATATTGTAGTAGCAAGTCAAATGATATTTTTGTTGGAATTTCATGTCCATGCAGGCACTTTTACTTCACGGCTATGCTGTTTGTATACGGTCGCATTCTCAGTCACCAGCTTGTGAACACAGTAACTTCGGATAAAATTTTCTATAGGCTTGTTAGTAAGGTCATCAAGTATCAGATGGTTATTTTTTATTTCTCATACATAGCAGGTCAGTATTTATTTTGCCTTTGAAAATAAGCAATGCACATGCATCTTTCTACATTCAAGCCCATTAATGAATATTTCATTTTAATTGTCTTACCTTTAATTATGATGGAGTCGATTAATTTGTCTGGTTGTCTTGAACTTTAAGTTCCATGGAATTTGAGTCGGTTTGTGGTTGTCTTAAGTTGCTTTAGTCTTCATTCCCTTATTATCTTCCTGATCTGTAGTGCAGTTAGCTTGTTGAGCTATGAATCTTATATTCCCCACCAATTGAGAAGGTTTCGATTTTGTTTCGGATTCAGGTTTCATGTGGTTCATTCTTACACTAAAGAAGAAGATGTATAAATATCAATTTGGGCAGTTTGCATGGACACACATGATTCTCATCGTTGTCTTCACTCAGTCCGCATTTACTGTGGCCAACATTTTTGAAGGCATCTTTTGGTAACAAGCAAACCTCGTTAATTAGTTTTTAGCAGATTGGTTAATTTTTATGTTTAATCGTTTAGTATACATTTTCTTTTACTTAAATTGAAACAAGCTATGGATTTTATGCAGGTTCCTTCTCCCGGCATCTCTAATTGCCGTCAACGATGTCGCTGCTTATTTCTTTGGTTTCTTTTTCGGTAAAACTCCTTTGATCAAGCTATCTCCCAAGAAAACATGGGAGGGTTTCATTGGTGCATCAGTTGCAACTACTATCTCAGCATTTGTGGTAAGAGTTTTTTACATTGTTCTCGACATAAGTCTTTTAACTTTCTCATTTTTGATAGAATTGAAACCATAAAGTTCATTATTCATGTTTCCTTTGTGCATGTTAGTTAGATGCTGCCACATGATTTAGGGAATATAAAAGCCGGTCAGTTTAATCTAGTACTTTGAATTTTTTAGGGTAACCGGCATGCATGATCATCAACTGAAAACAAAATTTTGTAAATGTTCGAAAGCTATAGAACAAAGGGAGATAGATCGAATCTTTGAACAACTTTTCCTCTCATGATATATCAGTATTATTTACTAGGAATCCTTCAACATAATTTCTTCGTTTTCTTTTATGCAGCTTGCAAATGTGTTTGGTCAATATCAATGGCTGACATGTCCGAGGAAGGTAACTGATCATGGAATGCATTCATTTTTAAACAAAAAAGGTGAGCTCTATTATGATAATACCCTTGTGACTGAAATGCATGCAGGATTTATCGACTGGTTGGCTTCACTGTGATCCCGATCCACTTTTTAAGCCGGAGTATTATCCTTTGCCAGGATGGATTTCTGGATGGGTGGTGAGGGATCGAGAAATGGGAGAAATTGACTCTGTTTGAACTCTGTTATATAAATGTTTCTTACTTATCCAGTTCGCTAGCTTTATTTACTTTTAGTAACATGTTGCAGTTGCCCTGGAAAGAGATAGCAATTTTGCCAGTTCAGTGGCATGCTTTATGCCTAAGCTTATTCGCTTCGATTATCGCACCATTCGGTGGCTTTTTCGCGAGTGGTTTCAAGAGAGCTTTTAAGATTAAGGTGCAACACTTTGTTTATCCTTTTACTTTGAAAACGTGAAGGAAAAAGGGGCATATAATGGACTTTTTCATACCGGTTCCAACCTTCTTGACCAACCCTTTCCCGGGCGATGCAGGATTTTGGCGATAGTATACCTGGACATGGAGGATTTACCGACAGAATGGATTGCCAGGCAAGCCGCTAGTTGTTTGTTTGACTTGATTTCCAGCAAGTGCTATAGTTTTATCTCATTTCGTATGCAACGGCTTAAATATCTGTACATCTGTTTCCAGATGGTAATGGCTGTTTTTGCATACATCTATCATCAGTCATTCATCGTTCCCCAGGACTATACGGTCGAGATGATTATGAACGAGGTAACCCCTTTGATCTTCTCATAGTATCCAGAAATTTTTCGAAACATACCATTCCCATTTTTTCTTTCTTAGTTCCGGGAACATGTCGGATCTTCTCGTATGAAACCTGAACATGTTCTTACGATTTGTTTTCGTGTTCTCTAGATATTACGCAGCCTTACACTGGAGGAGCAGCAAATTCTATATAACAAGTTAGGTCAAATGTTGCAGGAGAGAATGCTGGACCTATATTGAACATAGTTTAGAAAAATGCACTTTAATTTCCTGCTTTGAAAACTTATTGGATTGAAGGTGAAAGTCACACAGTTTCTTTGTCATTGATGATGTTCGGTCCGACTTGATTACGATCTTCCGATGTCTCTTATACTCCGCATCTTCTCCGACATCGCACGGATTTAGTCTCGATGAAGTAAATAGAGGTTTCAGAGTTAGTTTTAGTGTTATTGGACCAATGATTAGAATGGATGTTTATAATGCAGTTTCAGTGGTAGACAAATGCAGTTTCAGATGATCGGCGATCCGACCCCAAATATTTTAATTATATAAATATTTTTATTTTTTTTTTGCTTTCTGTCGCATCTTATCTCTATTCTCTGAATTTTTCTCTTTTTTTCTTTCGTCCTATAATGTTCTTTTATTTTTCTATTTTTTATTTATAATTTTTTTTCTCGTTGCATGTCCTTTCAAGATGATTTTTTTCTGATATTTTATGAGTACTTTTTCATAAAAAAAAAATATTATTCTTCTTCGATAACAGTAAGGCATAAAGTTAAAAGTGATCCAATATTTGACCCTTTGGTCACTTTAGTTTTTTTTTTCAAACAATAACCTAACGTTAGGGGTGTTTAAAAAATATTTGATTCGGTCAATCTAATTCGATTATCCATTGACACGATTTGAAAATTTAAATATTTAATTCGGTTTTATTTTCGGATTGGACATCCAATTTGATTTTGAGTTTTTTTGAATCAGATACAGATCATAATATTTTAAGTTTTGGATTATCTAAAAATTAAAATATTCAAAAAATTTTAATATTAATCTTATTATATTTGACAATTTAGTGTTTGTTATATTTAAAAATTTTAAAAATTGAAAATTTTACAACTGTGAATTTTATTGTATTTATTAATTTGTTGTTTATTATATTCGAAATTTCAAAATATTAGTTTAATTAATTTTATATTTTCAGATAATCGAATATCCGATTCGAATATTTGATATTCGAATATGCGGATATCTATTTTTTTCAGGATCAGATATGAATTATTATATCATCAAAATCCGAAAATCTAGATATCTGAAAAGATTAGATCTAATATCTGATAATGAACACTATATCTAACGTTTTATTTTTGTTTAAAATTTATCTTTATTAGATAAAAATTATTAATCAACTAAATTCAATAAGCTAATATGACATGTTTTTATGGCATGAAGAGATGATATAGAGGTGTCGCGTGACACTTTGTTGACGTGGTATTTTAAAATCCTTAAAATATATTTTTTAAAAATTTTATTTTTTAAAATATATTTTTAAATATTTTTAATCAATCGGATGCTACTATATCAAACTTTACTATCATGATATTATCTGATTGGTTAAAAATTTATATTTTTTAAAAAATTATTTTATTGAAAACATCCCAAAATTTATAGATTTCACAAAATAGCTTTCAAATTTTGAGCTCTAACTCAAACCCAAATCCCATCGCATCGATCATAGAATCATCATTATCATTTATTTTATTTTATCATTTGAAATTGATAGATATGCAAACGTTACGAAGGCGAAATCATTAAATGATTCATTTCAACAATTCAAGATAAATGGCAGCATAATTGATGACGAATGATGTGTGAATCATTCGACGAGGGGAGAACACTTCATTTCATCGTCGGCAACACAACCGATGCTAACAAAAGTGGCTGAATTTGGGGTTTAGAGATTTTAGTACTATTTTAAAATATTTGAAAATTTTAGAATATTTTATTTTTTAAATATATATAATAAATTAGTTGTACAAGATACAAGCTTCTTCCCCTAAGAATTGACAACTTTGATGGCTTCAGCCCCCTTAATGCCACAGCAAAAATCTATACTACATATAAACATGGAGCAATCATACATTATCAGACATGTTCAACACAGTGTAGAAACATAGTTTCCGAGTTCAAAGCCAGAAATCCTACCAAAGTAAATGACTGCTGACCTTAGATGGGGCACCAGGGTCCTGTTTCAGACATGCAGGAGGCTGACTGCGCCTACTGCTTCCCTCTTCCTCAACGTAGTACCCACTGCACTGAGACTAGATCAGATGCTTTTGGATTCTGAAAGGAAGCAGCAACCGATCCTGGCTTCAAGGAGAAAGGATCTCTCGGATTTGGTAACGGGAATTTTACTGGTGCCGCCGGACGATCAACTGGGACAAGGCCTCTACCAGCAGCCTCATATATCAACTCAAAGGCATAACTTGTTGCACGCTGTTACCTTCTTTTCCAGATTATAAACACGTGGAAGCATCAACTATTCATGTAAGTCCATTCACTGCATAAATTTCCCTATAGAAATCCTCCATTGATTTGATCGTAGATTCATCCGGCAGCATGTATCCAAAGCCGGCCTGGAACGACAATATAATATTTTACTTGGAGGAAGCTTCATTTGAAAGTACAGTTAGATAAAAATGCATGGAAACATAAAACATCTGGCTGGAGTCATGTAGAAAGGCTTCTGCAATCGGGAATAGTCCGGTTCAACCGGACATGAAAAACTTATTCCATACAAAGCTTGAATATCTAATCGAAGTTGGAAATTTACCCCTTTCAATTCACTAAAAGACAATAAAAATAAAATTTATAAGAATCATTGAGTCGGGATAAGACGAGAATATATCTTCTAGAGAGGACACTAAAACTTGTAAGAACATAAAAACTGTCTCGAATGGCAAAATCTGGAAAATATTGAAAAAAAAATAAAAATTTCAGATATATTGATATCTGGAAATTATTTTCAGATCTATTGAAGAAGGAATAGTAAACACTAAAAGTGGTTCATTAGAACCCAACTTTAAATAGTGTTTAGGCTGAAAATTAAAAAAAAATAAAATAATGTAATATTGGCTCATGAGAGCCCGACTTCCAACAATGTTATACACTGTTCAAAGTCGGGCTCAGCTGAGCCCTTATTTGCTTCTGCACCGGGGCAGAGGGTGAGCATAGGGATGCAGGGGAGAGGGGCAGAGGGGTGCAGGGGAGGGGTTTAGGGGCAGCTTTTTAGTTTGAAAATTTTATGGGGTAGTGGGAAAAATTAATTTAGGATATTTTTGGGATAGAAATTTTGGTTATAAATAGATGAGAATGTTAGATGGTTTTGAGATTTGTAGAGTTAGAGTGTTGGAAGAAGTTTAAAATTTGTAAGTATTTTATTTATTTTTATTATTTAATTGTATTATTTTTATTTTAAGTTGATAGATTTTATTTTTTTATTTTGTTAGTTTAGTTTAGTTTAGTTTAGTTTAGTTTAATTTTTTTATATTCTATAATTTTATGTTTTCTTTGTTGAATTTTTTTTGAATTATTTTATGATAGTTTAGTTTAGTTAAATTATTTAGTGATAATGTAAGTTGATAGTTTTTTAATTATTTTATGATAGTTTAGTTTAATTTAGTTTGGTTTTAGTTGAATTATTTTATGATATTGTAAGTTGATATTTTTTTGATTTTATTTTGATAGTTTAGTTAAATTTGTTAGATTATGTAGTGATATTTTAGTTTATTTTGATAATTTTTTAAACAATTTTTTTATATTCTGTAAATTTATATATTTTTAATTAGTTTATGATAGTTTAATTTAGTTTTAGTTTAGTGTAGTTTAGTTTTAGTTTAGTTTAGTTTGGTTTTAGTTGAATTATTTTATGATAGTGTAAGTTGATATATATTTTTTTTATTTTGATAGTTTAGTTAAACTTGTTAGATTATGTAGTGATATTTTAGTTTATTTTGATAATTTTTTATGTAATTTTTTTATATTCTGTAAATTTATATTTTTTTTAATTAGTTTATGATAGTTTAGTTTAGTTTAGTTTTAGTTTAGTTTAGTTTTGTTTTGTTTAGTTTAGTTTAGTTTAGTTTAGTTTAGTTTATTTTGGTTTTAGTTGAATTATTTTATGATAGTGTAAGTTGATATATATATATTTTTTATTTTGATAGTTTAGTTAAATTTGTTAGATTATATAGTGATATTTTAGTTTATCTTGATAATTTTTTAAGTAATTTTTTTATATTCTATAAATTTATATTTTTTTTAATTAGTTTATGATAGTTTAGTTTTAGTTTAGTTCAATTATTTTATGATAGTGTAAGTTGATAATTTTTTTTAATTATTTTATGATAGTTTAGTTTAGTTTAGTTTAGTTTATTAACTAAAAATATATTTTATGATGCTAGTGAAATTGAAGGTATTTATATGAAACTTGATTTTTAGTTTTATTTATTTACATTTTGAGTGTATTTTATTATAGTTTGTTATAATTTTATCTTTTATATTGTTCAATTTTTTATATTAATTTATTTTTTTAATTTGATTTGAAACAGAAAATGAATCAGAATAAATTTCTGACAATTATCCATTATAATGGAAAAATTGTGAGAACGGATGTTGGAATTATATTTGAAGCTGAAAACACCACAAAAATGCGATTTGAAAAGGAAATCACGCTTCAACAGTTGAAGGGGAAAATATCTCAAAAGATTGGAAGAGATATTCATGGTTTGCGTTACCGGTGGCTTACATGTGAAAATCCGGTAACATATTGTGCAATCAATCTTGAAGATGATGATGATGTTGCAATGATGTTTGCTGAACATGAATCTGTGGAGACTCGATATATCGAGTTATTTGCGAAGATTTTTGATGTTCCGAACCCTTCTAGAACTTTCATTGGAGAATCTTCTCAAATGAATTACGTTAGTGAGACTGAACTACCTGGAGGCAGTTTTCTCGCAATGTTGTCTGGTGGTACAGCTAATGAATTTAATCCAGTTGACACTTCAACAGATAATATGAACAACCTACGCGGTCGATGGGGAGAAGCTCTTGACGATTCTAGCGAGGATGAAGATATTGATGATGATGATTTATTTCCGGATAATGTTGGTAATGCCCCTAATTATGGTGTGGGAGAATTTGTGCCACCCGCAGGAGATATTACATTTTATGAGCCTCCTACTCATATGGTGTCATTGGATTTTGATGTTATGAGAGCTGCTGAATTCCCGGATGTTTCTCGATTAACTTATACTGGCTCGGATGAATTATCGAATGGCCTTCAATTTGAGGATAAGGATCAAGCTACATTGGCAGTGAAAGAGTATAGCATCAAGAATCACGTTGACTACATTGTAGTAGAGTCCAGCCAGAAGACATTCTTAGCCAAGTGTGTCAAGTATGGGCAAGAGTGCAATTGGAAGGTTCGAATTACCAAACGTAAGAGATCAAATCTGTGGAAGGTCAATAAGTACAGTGGAGATCATACATGTTTACGAAGTTCCATTGCACAAGATCACCGAAAATTAGATACAACTGTAATAAGCCATCATGTGAAGAATCTGGTCGAAATAAATCCAAGGGTCCTCGTTTCAACGATTCAGGCAACCATTGCTCAAAAATTTCAATATCAAATAAAATACAAGAAAGGTTGGCGTGCCAGAGAGAAAGCATTAGACTCTGTTTATGGTGATTATGATAAGTCATATAACGAGCTACCAGCTTTATTGCTTGCAATGACGCATTTCATCCCAGGCACCATCGTGAGATATCAAACAAAAGATGCTTACGACCAACAAGGACAAGTTCATCAAGGCTATAAATTTTTCCACCGACTATTTTGGGCGTTCAAGCCTTGCATTGATGGCTTCCCTTACTGCAAACGTATGATCCAAGTAGATGGTACGTGGTTATATGGTAGATACTCTCATATATTATTAATTGTTGTTGCGCAAGATGGTGATAACAATATTTTTCCGATTGCATTCGCAATTGTGGAGCAAGAGTCTGCGGAAGCTTGGAATTTCTTTTTGACAAATCTACGTGAGCATGTCGTTCGAGAAGATGGTGTCTGTATTATATCTGATCGAGGGACAGGTATCAAAGCTGCTATTAATCGAGAAGGAAGTCGATGGACACCTCCCCACGCGTACCCCGCGTACTGTGTGCGCCATATCGGGAAGAATAGTATGGAACAATTCAAAAATCAATACTTTCGTAGTGAAATTGTTAGCATGGGTAAGTATCTTTTATTTGATTATGTTTTTTTATTTTATTTGTATATATACTAACAATATTTGTAAACAGGATATATACTAACACGTCCCGATTTTGAGAGGAAAATGACGAATCTAAATAGGTATAGAGACCGACATTGGAATTGGGCAAACAATCTAGAAAGAGAAAAATGGGCTCAATGTTACGATGAATCTGGAAGACGATACGGCCAAATGACAACCAACCTTGTGGAATGCATCAATGGAGTACTAAAAGGATCACGCCATCTTCCGATTGCAAGCCTTGTAAAAGCGACATACTACAGGTTGGCTAAAGTTTGGACCGTAAAAGGGAAAGAAATCGAGGCATTAATCAATAGAGGTCAAAGTTGGGCTACAGACCTAGTGAGGAAAATGCAAGAGAATGTGACGAATGCAACGTCAATGAGAGTTCACAGCTTTGATCGAATGAATCAGATATTTGATGTTGTTGGTCCGAGACGCTTGAATCAAGCAGCACATGCCAATGTATTTAGAGTTGATTTCCGACGGAGGTACTGTGATTGTGGAGCGTTTTAGGCATGGCGATACCCTTGTCCTCATGCAGTTGCGGCATGTATGTCTGTCGGAGTTGATCCATACACCTATGTCGATGAATGCTTCAATCTGCAGAGGATAGTTAATATTTACAGAACTGAGTTCCCCCCAATTGCTAATTCAAATTATTGGCCACCAGTAGGAAATGAAAGATGGTTACCTGATCCTACCCTTCGTCGTACTCCAAAAGGAAGACCAAAATCAACTCGAATCCATACTAGTATGGATCTACATTATAGAGAGAAAGGACAACGCAAACGATGCACAATATGTAGAGCGGAAGGTCATTCCAGAGCTAATTGTCCAAATGAGCCCCAATTTGTATCAATTCCACTTTGAGTTTTGAATAAAGTTTGTTTGTGTGCAAATATTTGTATTCGATAATAAATATGAATTAAGAAATTAAAAGTCTGAATATATCAAAATTACAAGTACGAAAAGAAATTAAAAGTTTGAATATACCAAAATTACAAGTACGAAATGAAATTCAAGGTCTGAATATAAGAAAATAACAATAATTAAAAGTACATCACTTCTTATGCAACTTTTGACCATGACGAGGTGTGGTAGAAAGATAACGTCGCGGTGGACGTTTCCTCCGTTGTGGCCTATGTGATGGATCATATTCAGCCCCTTCATCAGCAGCCTCTTCATCATCTTCATCAGCAGCCTCTTCAGCATCCTCTTCAGTCACAGAGGGATAAGTAGGTGGAGTTATGAAAATAGAACTAATATTCCCTCCCGCCAAATCTGGTGAATTCAGGATATTTTGCATTTCCTGAAATTGACTATTATCGTCATAAACAAAAGTGGGAGACTGATGCTGACTAAACTCGGGTCTGTATAAAGTTGCATCATCAAACACAGGATCATGATATTCATAACTGGAACCCGCAGCTGGAGGGACACATATAGGAGTCGGTTCTAGTTCCCATACCGCATATGGTGTTACAATACTCATATCTGGCTCCCATGTTGTTGGCCAACCCTCCGTGTTTTGACTAGAAATATTTGAACTTCGAGATGTTCCAGCTGAAGCTTTCCCTTTTCCACCATATTTTTGCCTATACCGTTCGCATTCTTCTCGTCCTTCAACAGTGGTTAAAAATGGTTTCCCATGATGGCGATACCACTGAATGTACTCCGAACTCTCAAAATCAAAATCAGCTCCTTCGATTGGGTATCGTACTGGTAAAGATAGAGCTCTATTATTCCACAAAGTAATATACTCAACATGTACGGCTTCCCAATCTGTCTCAACTTTACCACGCCCATCATAAGCATGAAGAAAGTAATGGTCGCGTGGAATACCCGGAATAGGCTGGTGAAATCCAAATTGTCTCAAGACTCTATCTGGAAAGTGGAACTCGACCGTAGAGAAATGGATCAAAGGTGTCACACTACACCATAATACCGAATCGAATATCAGATAATCCGGTACAAAAATGCGATCGTCATCATATGCCTTCCAAATAAACTGCAAAAATATAAAAAAATTATAATCACTTACAAAAAATATGAGATTCAAAAAAATTAACTAAAAAAAATAACATCATTTACCTGATCTTGACAATATAAATCAATAAGAGATCTGCATACTCTTACATTATTATGTGCTAATCCAGTATCATGATTTTCATCGCACCACCTATATGAAAAATTATAATTATTTATAAAGTTATAAAATTAAAAAATAAACTAAAAAATAAATAAATTACCTCGCACAGAGCGGAAACTGTATAGTAGTTCGACTAACTGGAGTGAAGAATGGCAGTCGGTGCCAAGCCCAAGCTTGTAGTAACAAAAGACAACCGCCAATACCGCCGACTCTCTTCCATTTTTCTAGTAAAGCGTCTTTGCATAACTCACGATACAAACACGCTAAAATGGCGGATCCCCAGCTATATTCACCTCCAGACCAAGGTGTACTAAAAAATTTGAGGTATCGAACACTAACTAAATTTCCAGATTTATCAGGAAGTAGTATACCACCAATCAACTGCAGAATATACGCTCGACTAACCTGATAAATCTCTTCTACCGGGCTATAATCATTCAATTCAAACTCACTCTCTAACCAACTTAATTTAACCCGAGAACCTTTTACGTTATTTCCATATGAGACTTTTCCAAGGTACCTCTTACAAATGGAAGCAGTGGACCCTTCACTACGCTCAATCACAGGTCTCCCATTGACCGTGACTCCTATAAGATAAACTACATCTTCTAAAGTGATTGAGCATTCTCCACAAGGCATATGGAAAGTATGAGTCTCAGGTCTCCAACGCTCGATTAAAGCAGTTATTAATCCTGGTATCAACTTATACCCACGAAGAAACGTAGCATAATAAAAACCAGTGCTATGTAAGAAATTCAGTATCCTATTATCGAGTGGAGTTTTGACAATACAACGATGATGTCTAAATGTTTCAGTTGTATCCTACAATAAAAAATATAACATGATTAACAAATTATAAATTTAAAACATAATTTATATAAAAAATATATACCAGTTCAGCAACCGTAAGGCTAGAAATGTGTTGATCATCTAAATACAATAGAGGAGTTTGCTCAGCCATCCTGTAAAAAATTTAAACAAAAAATATTATTTTATTTTATAAACTAATAAAAAATTATAAATTTATTCAACAAAATAAATAACTATATGAACTAAATAAACTATCATAAAAATAATTAAAAATTATAAACTTACAATATCATAAAATAATTCAACTAAACTAAACTATCAAAATAAAATAAAAAAATATCAACTTACAATATCATAAAATAATTCAACTAAAATCAAACTAAACTAAAATAAAATAAAATAAAGTAAACTAAAATTAAACTAAACTCAAATAATTAAAAAAATATAAATTTACAGAATATAAAAAATTATTTAAAAAAATATCAAAATAAACTAAAATATCACTACATAATCTAACAAATTTAACTAAACTATCAAAATAAAATAAAAAAAATATCAACTTACAATATCATAAAATAATTCAACTAAAACCAAACTAAACTAAACTAAAACTAAACTATCATAAACTAATTTAAAAATATAAATTTACAAAATATAAAAAAATTACTTAAAAAATTATCAAAATAAACTAAAATATCACTACATAATCTAACAAATTTAACTAAAACTAAACTACACTAAAACTAAACTAAACTATCATAAACTAATTAAAAAATATAAATTTACAGAATATAAAAAATTATTTAAAAAATTATCAAAATAAACTAAAATATCACTACATAATCTAACAAATTTAACTAAACTATCAAAATAAAATCAAAAAAATATCAACTTACAATATCATAAAATAATTCAACTAAAATCAAACTAAATTAAACTAAACTATCATAAAATAATTAAAAAACTATCAACTTACATTATCACTAAATAATTTAACTAAACTAAACTATCATAAAATAATTCAAAAAAAATTCAACAAAAAAAAACATAAAATTATAGAATATAAAAAAAATTAAACTAAACTAAACTAACAAAATAAAAAAATAAAATCTATCAACTTAAAATAAAAATAATACAATTAAATAATAAAAATAAATAAAATACTTACAAATTTTAAACTTCTTCCAACACTCTAACTCTACAAATCTCAAAACCATCTAACATTCTCATCTATTTATAACCAAAATTTCTATCCCAAAAATACCCTAAATTAATTTTTCTCACTACCCCATAAAATTTTCAAACTAAAAAGCTGCCCCTAAACCCCTCCCTTGCACCCCTCTGCCCCTCTCCCCTGCATCCCTATGCTCACCCTCTGCCTCGGTGCAGAAGCAAATAAGGGCTCAGCTGAGTCCGACTTTGAACAGTGTATAACACTGTTGGAAGTCGGGCTCTCATGAGCCAATATTACATTATTTTATTTTTTTTAATTTTCAGCCTAAACAATGTTTAAAGTCGGGTTCTAATGAACCACTTTTAGTGTTTACTATTCCTTCTTCAATAGATCTGGAAATAATTTCCAAATATCAATATATCTGAAATTTTTATTTTTTTTGTCAATATTTTCCAGATTTTGCCGTCTCGAATAATATAATAGTTTGTAATTGAATTTCAAAGTATTTAATTCTTTGTTTGATTTTATGTATTTATTTATTGCATGCATTAAAAATGAGAAGAAAAAAATTGAGGCGAAATCACGTTCACGGTTGGACTCAAACCCACAATCTCCCGCTCCGGAGGCGAGCGCCTTATCCATTACGCCACGCGAACCATTTGATAAGAATTTCTAAATATATTTATTTATAATTAAATATATGACCCCCAAATATAGGATTTTTACTTTGAAAGTGGGTACATCTGAGTTTTACTTAATTCAGAGAAAATACTGTAGGAATTTATTGCTTACACATCTGGACACTAGATGAGCCCTATTGAATTACCAATGTTTCAAGAACTTGATTCAATAAGAAAATTTCTAGATATTTTTCGAACGAGTTTTCGTAGTTCTAAACATTGTTATTTAGTGATTGTTAAGATTAATTTAATCTTCGACTAAAATCATTGACTAAAGTTATATGGGTCAGTTAATCACACTCTAATATCGTGACAAAAATAATCTGGTGTAAGAATATTTAAAGTTTGTCTCATTAACAATAATAGCAAGAGAAAAAAAATGTTTTCTTTCTTTATTTATTTAAAAATAAGAATTATTTCGGACATAAAAATAATTGATTAAATTTTAAAATTATATAAAAATATTAAATAAAGCAAATTAATAGAACAAACAATTAAAGCAAATTAGAATGATCAACATGAGAGATGAGATTGGGCTATCCTGAATTATGAAATAATGGACGAGTGAATTCTTCATTGTAAGTGAGTGCTTGCGTTGCTCAATTATTTCGGCAGTTGGGCTTAATCAAATTGCATAGTCAGTTCATTGAATGCTTGGGCAATTGCAACTAAGTGAATTGTTCGGACAATTTGGGCGACTATCTTCAAAGTTCGACAAAGCGTTCTTCAATGATCTCCATTATCCCTAATGCGAAACTCTATTACTCGTACAATCTTTGATGATATATCCTTGCGTTAATCAAAGGTGTACAACAACCAATCTTGTGCTTTTGTTAGTCGTTGAAATCCTGCACTTATCCCTAAGCCGGATTAATTCTCACGCACTTAGTTCGAATCATATTTATTCGTTGCATGAATCTAATTCTCTCGAATCTAGATAAATGTATCGTTTTACGAGGTCTTTTCCCAATTCTCTCGCAAATCAAATAAATGCCAATAATAAGCAAACCTTGATTAAGAATACATCAAATACGTATATGGAATTCAAACTGAAATCAATCCATAAAACAAAATAACCCAAGCCAACTTAATTTAGTTCATGGATGGGCAAAATATCAAACAATAAAATCCTCTCATCACTCGAATAAACAAGAAAAAATAAAGAAGGGAGAAGACAACATCCCTTGCTTCACCCTCTTTCTAGGGGTGAGCGTTCGAGCGAGTCGAATCGAGTTAAAAAATTTCGAGTTATTCGATTTGAGTCAACATATTTTACAATTTGAACTTTTTTTTGAAATTTTTTCGATTCGAGTCGGTTTTAGCGAGTTCGAATCGGGTCGATTTTTTGAGTTTATGTATATTTTAATTGCACTATTTATAATATTATTGTACATTTTGATTCTAATTTAAATGACTCTATCTTTATATCTGCATACATATTTTTTCATATTATTTTTTATGTGTATAAATAAGATTTTAAATTATTATTATTATTATTATTATTATTATTATTATTATTATTATTATTATTATTATTATTATTATTATATACCTTAGGTATGAATATGTCATTTCATTAAATTAAAAGTCTCGTTAAGAACTTTTTTCTTATCTATAAAAGGTCAAAACGAGATAAAAATAATAATAAATTAAATACAATAATATAAATATATAAATTAAAAAATATAAAATAATTTAAATAATATAAATAAAAATTGTATTAAATAAAATAAAAAATAAATATGAAAAGTGATCATATTGTAAAGAAAAGAAAATTAAAAGGTAAAAATAATAAAAAAGAGAAGATAGGACTGAAATAAAACTGAAAATAAAACTACAGGGATTAAATGTATAATTAGACCCTAGATATTTTCAGTTTTTCGATTTTTTGAGTAACTCGAACTTTAAAAATTTGAACTCGACTCGAAATCGAAATTTTTTTGAGTTATTAGATTTGACTCGAATAACTCGACTCAAATAACTCAAAATTAAAAAAAAAATTAATTTTTTCGATTCGAGTTAAATTTTACTCACCCCTACCTCTCTCAATCTCGCCTCCCCTTCTAGTTGGACGACATGCTCTCTTATTTTAAAGGCTTAGCTTGGTCAACTTAGGTAATAAAATAAAGCTTGAATTGGAAATAATCATAAAAGAAAATTCTCTTTCTCACTTTATTCCTATCAAGTCTTTCCTTCTTTGCTTTCATCTTTTAAATCTTTCCTTACTTTTGAAATTGATTTTATCACCTTGAGATTTCTTTCAAATTAGTAGCCTATCACAAAAAGGATTTATTCCTACAAATAAGAAAATACACCAAAACAGTATCTTTTTTCACTAATTTTAACCACAACACGAATTAATATGACAACTCAAAAAAATATATATAAAAAGTGCATAAATGATTAATAATACAATTAATAATATGTCTAAGTCTAACAATAATATAAATAAAAAGAATAATAAAAATAATACTTTTAAACACTTAACATGAAGATACAATAAAAGCACGATTAAAAATAGACTATTTACGTCCTTTTTTTATCACTAGTTCAAGATTAATATTTTATTTTTTCCTTGCAAGTATTTAATCCAGTTTATTTGAGATCTTGTAAGAACACTCATATTACATATATCCAAAATCAACTCATCCCTTCCATGCAACCATGAACAAAACCACATTAGTATTAGGAGGGGCTCTTAACCCTGTACGAAATTTTTAACCTTTATTTTTGAAAAATAATTAATTCTTAATTTGTTTCATATTTTTTTAATATTTATGTTTTATAGCCTTCAATTCTATTTTTGTTTTACGAGAGCTTCGATTATGTTCCTCGAATTGATCGGTCTCTTGTCTTGGAGCCCAAGGCACCATTGTTGCAGAGAGATGAAGCATTAAGGAACAGTACTTCGACGGAAGAAACACAGGAGGAAGACCAGGAAGAAGATGATGAGCTGAACCAAAGGTTTAATGAATTTATCAGAAAAAAGGAAGAATTAAGGATCGAAGCTCGACGGTAATCGGACATGGTTTAAGGATTCAATCACCTTGAATTTCCTTCGTTTGTATCTATCAGGTTAGGAGTTTGAATCTCGACGTTTATGAATCCTTTTAAGTTCTATCCTCAATTATAACCTCGTTTATACCAAAATTTTATTGTTTTATCAGATTAAATTATGCGTCTTATTTTTAGTGATCTTTAATTTTTTTTCCTTTTGATTTTTAGGGTTTTATTTTAACTAATTCAAACTTTGCTTTACTAAGTCTCTCAATGAGAATTTTCTATAAATACAAAAGCTCGAACTTAAAACCTACTTAACGCATATCAAATTACTTATCATTCAGACTAACTCGTTAATTCAACTTTAATATTTTTTTGTAAGTGTACTATTAGACAAATGTGTAACTTCCAAAAATTTATTATTAAACTTTTAATTCGTATTTATTGCAATCATCTTCATTAAAGTATTCAAAAATAAAATAAAATAAAATTTTATAAGAAAAGTATTCAAATAAAACATAAGTACTAAACTTAAGAATTTAATTCGATTCATTTCCAATGTTAAGAGTAAATAAAATTAGATTTAACTTGAAAAAATTCAAATAAACCTTAAATAATAAAATAATACTTATTAACTAGACAAACCCAAAATTATTATAACTTTTGTAGAAAAATGGTCTGTTACCGTTATAACGGTCGTTATTTAACAGTAACGTTACTATCCGAAATCGTTATTCATAAAAATAACGGTGAGATTTAAATTCACACCAATAACGATTAATAGTCGTTATTTATTAGATAACAGTCAATAACAACAATAACGATCCATTATTATTGTGATTATACCATTATTTACTGTTATTGTACAATTATTTAAAAAAAAAAGCTCATAACAAATTGTGTGAGTCTAAAAAAAAATTCAGGATTACGACTCCCGCAACGACCGTGATAACAATCGTTTTGTCCGCAACCGCGATAAACGCGATGCGACCGAAAACGTTTTTAAATCCCTACTAAAATCTACTAAACTTTAAACCCTAAAAACATTAATTACCGATAATGCCGACTATAATGTGAGCAAGTCCCATGTCAAAAAGCAGAAGGAAAGAAGAAAACTAGGAGAAATTATATTATAAGTTATTCTTAGCACGTTATTTATGGGATTAACTAATTAAAAAATTTATTTAATTATTTTTTCAACTCATTTTTTTACAAAAATATCATCATATTAAAAATAGGCTTAACTCAATAATAGGTGCCCAAAGTATACATCTTTTCTGAAATAGGTGCCTAATGTTTTTTTTTTGCTGAAATAAGTGCCTAAACTATATATTTTTTCTGAGATAAGTGCCTAATGTATTTTTTGGCTGAAATAGGTGCCTAAAGTTTTATTCCCTTAGTGTTTTAAGGTATCACTGTTAAAAAAAATTGTTTAATTTATAAATAAGTACCTAAACTATATATTTTTTAAAAAATAGGTGCCTAATGTAATTTTTATTAAAATAAATACCTAATTTTTTTCTTATAAGTAATTTATATTTCTTATAAGATATAAAATTAGTTATATCTTAAATTAATCATTTAACCTTTTAAATTATGAGAAAAAATTATTTTTTAACAACACTAAAATAAAAAATAATTAAAATTTATATAATTTTATATTAATATTTTTTATATTTTCCACAACAATCATCAATGGGACAAATCGATTCACTTGCAAGGACATGCCGCCGGTTCACATGGGGAATATATACAAAAATTCTTATATTCCTATTACATTTATAATTGTATCGAAAAAGAATTGGAAATATTAATATAAAATTATATAAATTTAATTATTTTTTATTTTAGTGTTGTTAAAAAATATTTTTTTTCTCATAATTTCAGCTACTAATCAAATTTAAATAAATTATTAATCAATTATAATAAATAATTTAATAGATTAAAACGATGATATATAAATAATTTTACATCTTATAAGAAATATAAATTACTTATAAAAAAATTAGGCATTTATTTCAATAAAAATTACATTAGGAACCTATTTTAATATATATATATAGTTTAGGTACTTATTTATAAATTAAACAATTTTCTTTTAACAGTGTTACCTTAAAATACTAAGGGAATAAAACTTTAGGCGCCTATTTCATTCAAAAATTACATTAGGCACTTATCTCAGAAAAAGTATATAATTTAGGCACTTATTTCAGCCAAACAAATACATTAGGCACCTATTTCAGAAAAAATGTATATTTTAAGCACTTATTAGTGAGTTAAGCCTTAAAAATATTAGATTAAATTATAAAAAATGAATAAAGATCAATTTAAAATAAAAATAAAATTTGATTACGAGGCTCATTAATTTTGATTCTTAAACAAATAAAAGATCTAAATAATCATATTTTTTAGAAGAGGAGAAATATGCATGCATTGATATTATTAATAAGTTAAAATTTTAATATCGTTACTAAAAAATAAATATAAATATAAAAAATTATCAAGTCGAGACAAAACGAGAATATATCTTTCATAAATAATACTAAAATTTATAAGAACATAAAAACTTTATCGAATAGTATAATAATTTTTAATTGAATTTCCAATTATGTAATTCTTTGTTTGATTTTATGTAATTTTTATAAATTAGTTATAATGGAATAATGTATATGGTGAGATATCGAACCCACAATCTCTCGTTTAATTAATATAATAAAATAAATTTTATATTTAATTATTAATTTAATAAAAATTTTAAAAATATATATTTAAATAATATAAATTTATTAATATACTAGAATATTCACATTTAATAATTTTAAATCTATATTGAATTAAAATATTTTGATTTTAAACATTTATAAATTATTATAAATATATATTTATTATTATTCTTATTACTTAATAAAATATATGTTTTTCATTTTAATAAAATTTATTTTTTTTACCAGGATGAATAAGTCGAATTTTAGTATATATCAAAAAATGTTTATCAAAATTATTATAACTTTTATAGAAAAAACGGTTTTAAGGCTGTAGTTTTCTAGAATTTATATGTAGTCTTTTTATGTACTTTGCGTGCTTCACACAAGGAAAGATAACATATTTTGAACCATAAATAGAGAAAGTGTCTTTTGCCTATTATGAGTGATTATATTTTTTTGTTTTAAAAAACTATGTATAATGATTGATCATGTTTTCATATATAATGAGATAGAATCAATGGAGGATCCATAGTCATTGGATCAAAGCAATGTAGATCATTTGATCATAGTTAGTGAGACTATAAATAGAGCCTTCATTCACCTTGTAGTTTATTCCACCACACTATTATTTGTAAGTTTTTGAGTTGAGTAAATAGTTTAGTATTTTTCTCAACATCATTCTCTTATTTATTTTTTTGCATGCTTCCTTAGATATTTTTTCAACGAGTTTTCGTAGTTCTAAGCATTGTTGTTTCGTTATTGTTAAGGTTGATTTAGTTTTCGACTAAGATCCTCGACTAAGACAATATGAATCAATTAGTCAAACTCTAGTACCATGATAAAATCACATGAAGTAAGAATATTGAAATTTACTTCATTAAAAGTAATAGAGGGAGAAAAGAATTTTTTTTATTCAAATTTCAAAAATAAGAATTAATTCCGATATTAAAAAATTATTAAATTTTAAAATTATAAATAATTTTAGGATAAAGTTTATAAATATTCACTAAATAAACGATTTTATTTTAGAATAGTTATTGAGTTATAATTGTCTTTAAATGAGATAATGTAAGAGTTTGGACAAATTTGTTTAATAGAATAACTAGTATTTTATATTAACCCGACACTCTGATTGATAATGATCATACCTATGACATTGAAAACACTCAACATTAGACTTGTTTGTTAACTTTACTCTGAAAGATGTAAAGTGGTGGTCTTTACGTCCTCTTTCTCTCCTCTGAAAATGAAACTCTTGTTGTTGGTGGTGATTTTGGTAGCCACGATCATTGTTTCCTTTTTCTTCGCCTCTACCTTTATCATTTCCTCTACTGTTACTTCTTCTAGTAGTGGAATAATTTTCTATAGAGGCCTTCAATGCATGTTTCTCTTTCTCTTACTGGCAATTTTTTTCTCATTAATTAACAAAGAACTTTGCAACTCATCAATTGAAAGTTCTTCGATGATGTGAGATTCTTCAATAGAACACAACATAAATTTGAATTTTGGTTCCATGGAATGTAAAATCTTCTCAACCACAACTACATAATCTGTTTTGTCACCATGAATTCACATCTTGTTGACTATAGTTATTATACGTGAAAAATAATCGGTTACCGACTCACTCGATTCATTCATAGTGTTTCAAACTCCAAACGAAGTGCTTGAAGCTGCTGCCTCTTTACCCTTGCAAAACCTTGGTATTTTTTTCATAGAATCCCAAATATTTTTGGACGTGTCTCTGCAAAGGATGGTTTCCAAGATTGAACTATCAATGGCTTGAAAAAGATAATTTTTTGCCATTAAATCTTTCAAGCGCAACCTTTCTAATTTCTTTTTTTGAGCCTTTGTCACTATTGTGTCATTTGTTAGTTCCACAATTCCCTCAGAAATAACATACCAATACTCTTTGGACCTCAAGAAATTTTTCATCAACATACTCCAATGATCGTAGTGTCCATCAAAGCGGGGAATAGATGGTTGAAAAAAAATTCGGTAGTTATTATTTTGTTTATTGTTGTTGCAAAATCAAAAAAATAATTTTTTTAACCTAGCTCTGATACTACTTTTAACGGGGTCATTATTCTCTTTTAAAAGATATGTTTAATAGGATGTGCAGCGCCACTGTATATATATCCCAAGATCTCCTTTTTTCCTTTTCGATGTGAGATTAATACTCTCCACCTTTTTTAGGTGTGACATTCTCCCCTACTCGATCTCATGACGCCCTCGTCACGATTTTATTCTCTCTCACTCAACATCGTGAAGCCCTCGTCACGAGTTTCGCTCTCGTGATTGATCTTTTTATCATAGTTGTTCACCCTGCCTACCCCTCTCATGGGCGTTCGGCGTGAAATCGAGCGATCAAAGGATCGTTCTGATACCACTGTTGTAAGAAGCAATGAAAGAAATGAATATCAATTGAAAGTAAGAAATGAAAGGACTTGTTCTCCTTAGGAAGGATAAATCACTGGTTACATTTATTAATTAAACATAAACCTTTTATAGGTTAAAACATAATAAACTATAAAGAAAAATAGGGTTCAACAACTTCACTTACAAATATATCCTTAATTTTATGTAAACAAAATCACAAATCTGACTTGCTCCTAAAAAATAGAAACAAATTCAACTAAAAAAAATCATACAAAACTTTGATAATAAAACGTCTACAATCATGGAGTGAAATGACCTTGGCTATATAGCCTTTGTGTAATGAAAAATCAGAAATACTATCGATCGAGAAATCTTAGGGTGTCACAAATATACTCATGAGACTACACACCACTTGTGATATCAGCAGATTGAGATACCTCAGTTGCCACCATCTTCACCTCAGATGCACGAAGAGATGAACGACGGAAAGAAGACAACAATGAAGAACCTATCGCCATGTCTTGGATTGAATGGTTTCGTGGCATCGAAAAACCAAAAGCAGAAGCATCTAGGGCAATTACTCTATCCCGATAATTCAACCAGTTCCGTAGCATGAGAATCTCAAAGCACTCGCTTCCTAGAATAATAGAGTTAAACATAATATTATCCTTCGCAAACACTAAGGCAAATCAGAATTCAAAAAGAATCTTGATATTTGGTCCTTTACACCTGGGAGTCAATAAAATATTCAGACTTAAACAAAGTGGTATCAAACAATAACTAGCGTGGGTAAGTTTATCATCAATAATATTGAATTCATCTGAACTTATTTCAACTATGATCCAGGATATCCCAACACAAGGACAAAGATCCACGAGTGACTTGAGAATAACTCCCACGCCCTTTAAGGATTCAAGCATTCTTGGAGGTAAAAATGGGTTGATGGTAACCGAGAAATAAAAAATAGAAATTGACACAATCATAAATGAGGCAAGATAACCATTTAAGCCAACCTTTCTGCCAAAGTTGAAGAAAATAAGAAAGCAAATTATCATAACAGAAGTTATAAAAGCTACAGTTGTAAAAAAAAAAAAACCTCAATGGTAGAGGTTGCCATTTTGGAAGCTTGAACGATAGGGAGGACGGAGGTAGGGTTTGTTTTAAAATTCAATCATTCTCTATTTAAGGACAAATGCATAAAAAATAGGTTGAGTAGATCATTCTAAAACATTCGGTATGAATGGATGAAAATCCCTAATAAATTTATAAATTATAATTTTCATCATTTATTTTTGTTTAGTTTTTTGGTTATTAAAATTGAAATTTTAAGATTTTTGAGAAAAAATAAAATTTTATAATTCCTAAAACTTCTTATATAAAAATAAGGCATAAAGATAATTTTCACCCTTAACGTTTATAATTTTTGTCATTTTGGTACCTATTCTTTTTTAGGATAAATTTAGCCCTTGACCTATGTATTTTTAACAAATAACTCATTTTTTAACTTCCATGATAATTAAACCGTTAAAAATTTAATAATGATAACATGTCATATATATGTGATAATATATTTTAAATGACATAGTATCTAACCTATTAAATATATACATATATATAGAATATAATTTTATTTTAGTATAAAATATAAAACAATTAAAATTTAAATAATAAAATATTAAAAATTAATTAAATCCAAAACAAAAATTTACTAAATATTCTCAACCCTAACTAAACTAAAATATCTTTATAAAACCATAAAACTCCGATTTAGATTAAAACTAAAATACCTAAATTCTAAACTAAAATAATAAAAATCTAATTGATTATTATCAAAATCCTTTATCTTAGATTAATCGGTAACAAACTATACAAAACCCTTTCTTTTCAGATTATATTCATACCATTTTAGATAAAATTTTGATTTTACTATAGTTAAGGTTGAGAATATTTAGTAGCCTTTTGTTTTAGATTTAATTATTTTTTAATGAATAAAAAATAATTTTTAATATTTTATTTAAATTTTAATTGTTTTATATTTTTAGATTGGAATAAAACTATATTCCGCGTGTATGTATTTGATATAATAGATGTTAATTCATTTAAAATATATTATTACATATATATGACATGTCATCATTATTAAATTTTTAACAGTTCAACTATTATAGTAGTTAAAAAATGAGTTACTTGTTAAAAAGACATAGGTCAAGGGTTAAATTTATACCCAAAAAAGAATGAGGGCCAAAACGATAAAAACTATAAACGTTAAGAGTGAAAATTATCTTTATATTAAAAATAATTTAACTTCTAAAAAGATAGTTTGAGAATTAATTTTATTAAAGGATAAAACTCAATCTTATTAAAGGATCTTTAAAAAAATAATTTAATTTGAACTTATAAAAGTCTTACATGTATAAGAATATTTTTGTTGAGATATTGATTTTGATATAATAATTGAAAAATGTTTTGGACTAATTTGAAAAGAATTCAAAAATGATTATTATGTTGAAAAGTTTTTGAGATGCTTTAGAAGTGTTTGAAACGTTTTTTTAAAATAGTCAAAATTGTGTTTTAAATGAAAGTTTCTAAACCTCTTGTAAAAGGTTTCGAAACCTCTCAAGGCAATCTCAAACATTTCGCTACTTGAATGAAAGTCTCAGAACTTTTAACAAAAAGTTTAAGAACTTTAGTAGAAAAGTTTCGAAACCTTGATAAAGGTTTCGAAACCTTAGACCTGTAACGGCTATATTTTTTGAATTGTTTAAAGGTTTCAAAACCTTTGGTAAAGGTTTGGAAACAGTTTTGCAAAAGTTACGAAACCTCTGTAAAGGTTTCGAAACCTCTGTGCAGGTAAAAATTTAATGCTCAACTTTTTGACTTCCCAACGGCTCCAAAACATCCCCAACGGTCATAAACGGCTAGAATATGATTCCACACTATAAAAGCATGCTTGTGTCACGGGGTCAGAGTCTTGACGCAGGGACAACCACCCCGTGCGGCACCTCGGGGCTCTCACACGCCCGAGGTTAAGCCTTAATCATCTCGATGCTTACTGGTTTCACCCTCCCATGGGCTCATCAGGGAAGCGGGGACAGCTCCCGACTAGTGTGGTGCGCGATCAGCACGCTCATCCGAAGATCGGACGGCTGCTCGGCACGTACTACACCCTTAATGCTATCTCGCTCCCAAGAGTTAAGCACAACCAGAAAGCATCTCGCCCGGTCCCGCGTTGCTACGATACACGGACCGTGACAATCTCCCCCACCTGATTCATGCACGCCCTCGTGCATGGGGAGGAAACTCTTTCCCTTCTGGAAAGTAGCCAGGAACTAGTGTGCAATTCTCCCAAACTCGCCCACTAACTGGGGTCGCCCTCCATATTGGGCAAGGTTTACTTGCAACCACCTCATGGCCACTCGCCACTTAAACAAGGTGTCCCATTGCAGCTCGACCAACTGGAGAACTTTCGCTGTGGCTTCCTGCCTACCCGTCCTCGTCTCAATCTCTTTCTAGAGGACCCACTTGCGAACACCCCTTTCTTTTTAGGGTGCGAGCTTCACTTGCTCGTCCACACGACTCGCTCCGCAGCACATGGGGCGCTTGGCAAACTCGACAGCTAGCACACAGCCATGCTCTGATACCATCTGTCACGGGGTCAGAGTCTTGACGCAGGGACAACCACCCCGTGCGGCACCTCGGGGCTCTCACACGCCCGAGGTTAAGCCTTAATCATCTCGATGCTTACTGGTTTCGCCCTCCCATGGGCTCATCAGGGAAGCGAGGACAGCTCCCGACCAGTGTGGTGCGCGACCAGCACGCCCATCCGAAGATCGGACGGCTGCTCGGCACGTACTACACCCTTAATGTTATCCCGCTCCCAAGAGTTAAGCACAACCAGAAAGCATCTCGCCCGGTCCCGCGTTGCTACGATACACGGACCGTGACACTTGGGACACTTGAAGATGGTTAGAGACAACATCCAAGAAACATGATCAAGAGAAATTGAGTTTAAATCTCCATTTTCCTTTTCTCATGTACATAGTCTTAAGAGAGTGATTTTATTGTAAATCTTGTATTCTCTTGTGAGCTTAATTGTGTAAACACCCACCTTTGTGAGGTACTTAGTTTACCAAACAAATCCCTTTGTAAAAGGAGAGGTTCTAGATTAGCCTTAGACAAAAACTAGAGTTGGTTCTATCTTAGCCAAGTCCAAAAGATAGGGTTGTGACGGTTATCCCTTGAACCGGTAAAAAGGTTGAATTCATTAGTGAATTAGTTAAAATCCTTAGTATGGTCACTAAGGTAGTGAATGTAGGCGTGGCCGAACTACTCTAAAATCCTTGTGTTCTTTGTCTCAATCTTTCGATTTTAGCAAATTCAACCAAACACCAAAAACAACCCTCTTGACGGTAATCGGTGATCGATTCGAGCTTGCGCATCAAGCCTAACATTTTTTAAATGAGATTGGGCTGATTATTTTTAATATCGTTAGTAAAAAATAAATATAAATATAAAAAATTATCAAGTCGAGACAAAACGAGAATATATCTTTCATAAATAATACTAAAACTTATAAGAACATAAAAACTTTATCGAATAGTATAATAATTTTTAATTGAATTTCCAATTATGTAATTCTTTGTTTGATTTTATGTAGTTTTTATAAATTAGTTATAATGGAACAATGTATATGGTGAGATATCGAACCCACAATCTCTCGTTTAATTAATATAATAAAATAAATTTTATATTTAATTATTAATTTAATATTTTAAAATTATATATTTAAATAATATAAATTTATTAATATATTAAAATATTTACATTTAATAATTTTAAATCTATATTTAATTAAAATATTTTGATTTTAAACATTTATAAATTATTATAAATATATATTTATTATTTATTTTTACCACTTAACAAAATATATGTTTTTTATTTTTATTTTATTTACCACTTAAATTAATATAAATAATATTTATACTATTTAATATAAGAGACATCTCATCTATGAAAGGCTTATAAACCCTAAACTCACTTAATAAATTATTATATAATAGCTTAAATCTTATTTAAGATTTAGGGTTTAACCACAAACTCTAAATCTTATTTAATGAATTTTTATTAGAATTTAAAAACTTAAATGAATTTAGGGTTTAATACTTAAGGTTTTGGATTAATGTTTATAAATAAAATTTTATTAATTTCAAAATTTTAATTTATTATATAATAATTTAATTTTTAGAAACAATAATATAT
Organism: Abelmoschus esculentus; assembly: GCA_035048815.1. Lineage (NCBI taxonomy): Eukaryota > Viridiplantae > Streptophyta > Magnoliopsida > Malvales > Malvaceae > Abelmoschus > Abelmoschus esculentus. Next base: position 17,324,283 of record JAUCBN010000002.1, on the reverse strand, counting down.
AGTAAAAGGTAGTGTTTCATATCATAAGATTGTACTTGGCTTAGTGGCTGATTGCATGGTTTTCATACCTTTGTCTCATATTCAAACCCTCTCATTAGCATGTGCACATGAATTTATTTTCTTCCTCCAATAAGGTGGTGACACGTGTTATTATTTAATTAAATAATTATATTATTTTATTATAATAAAATTAGGATTAAATTTAAAAAAATATATGAATAACAATGAGTAAATGTATAATTATTTCATTTTATTTTAAATGGTCACGTCATCACTCCTGTTAGTTTTTAACGATCGGTGACTATTTTGATATCATTTTAATAGTTCACTGGTGTATTTGATGTGTTTTAAAGTATTGTGGCTATTTCGATACCAACTCCATAGTATTGTGGTTATCCGTGTAATTTACCCTATATAATTAGAGATAATCTAGATCGGAGAATACAAATTGGCATTCGGTGATCGAGCATGTCATTCATTTCAGAGTCTTTTTATGTATTTTGTGTGCTTCACCCGACTGAAGGATCTAAATCTACACCAACGTTATACATCATAGGACTGAGACTATCACCTCATGTATTACCTGCAATCAGAGAGGCCGAACTAACACGCTTCACTCACACTATGAGGTCAAACCCAACATCCCATGTTTTGCCCACGAGAGATAGACCCCAAGTAACCCTCTCAATACACCCGAAGGGCCCCAATAGAGCACATTCTATATTGTTAATACCATAGAGCCCAAGTCAACATCTAATGTGCACACCTAGGGCTTAGATGAGCCCCATTTGAGTTACCCATATTCCAAGGGCCCGATTCAACAAAAAGCATTTTCTTAAGAGGGTTTTGGACAAGGAAATCAAACCAACACTTTGACCAATCAGTCAAAGAGACTAAAGTTATGAAAAGAGATCTTTCTTAAACTAACACACAAGGAAAGATAATATATTTTGAGCCATAGATAGAGAAAGTGTCTTTTGCCTATTATGAGTGATTATATCTTTTTGTTTTAGAAAACTATATATAATGAGTGTTCATATTTTCATAGATAGTGAGATAGAATCAAGGGAGGATCCATAGTCATTGGATCAAAGTAATGTAGATTGTTTGATCATAGTCAGTAAACTATAAATAGAGCCTTCATTCATCTTGTAGTTTATTTCACTACACTATTATTTGTGAGTTCTTGAGTTGAGTAAATAGTTTAGTATTTTTTTCGTTTTTATTCTTTTTATTCTTTTTCGATGTGGGATTAATGTTCTCTACCTCTTTCAAGGCATGATATTCTTCCCTACTCAACCTTGTGACGCCCTCGTCACGAGTTTATTCCCTCTCACTCAACCTCGTGACGCACTCGTCACAAGTTTCCGCTCTCGTGGTTGATCTTTTTATCACGATTGTTCACCCTGTCTACCCCTCTCATTGGCGTTCGGCGTGAAATTGGGCAGTCAAAGAGTCGTTCTGATACCATTATTAGAGAAAATGATGAAAAAAATAAATATCAATTGCAAGTAAGAAATGAAAGGACTTGTTCTCCTTGAGAAGGATAAATCATTGGTTACATTTATTGACTAAACATAAACCTTTTTATAATCTAAAACATAACAAATTATAGAAAAAAATAAGACTCAACAACTTCACTAACAAATATATCCCTAATTTTATGTAAACAAAATCACAAATCTGACTTGCTCTTGAAAACTAAAAACAAACTCAACTAAAAAAATCATACAACAATTTGATAATAAAACGTCTACAAACATAGAATGAAATGACCTTCACTATATAACCTTTATGTAATAAAAAATCAGATGTACTATCGATCTAGAAATCTTAGGGTACCGCAAATATACTCATGAAACTACACACCATTTGTGATATCAGCAGATTGAGATACCCCAACTGCCACCATCTCCACCTCAGATGCACGAAGAGATGAACGACGAAAAAATATGAACGAAAGAATAAGAACGACGAAAAGAAGACAACAATGGAGAACATGCCACCACGTCTTGGATTGAATGGTTTCGTGGCATCGAAAAAACAGAAGCAGAAACAGCTAGGGCAATTGCTCTATTCCGATAATTCAACCAGTTCCGTAGCATGAGATTCCAAAGCAACCGCTTTCTAAAACTATAGAATCAAACATAATATTATCCTGCGCAAACATAAGGCAAATGAGAATTCAATAAAATATTTAGACTTAAACAAAGTGGTATCAAACAGTAACTAGCATAGGTAATTTTATCATCAATAATATTAAATTCATCTTAACTTATTTCAACTACGATCCAAGATATCCCAACACAAGGACAAAGCTCTACGAGTGACTTGAGAACAACTCCCACGCCCTTTAGGGATTCAAGCATTTTTGGAGGTAAAATTGGGTTGATGGTAACCGAGAAATAAAAAACGAAAATTGACACAATCATAAATGACGCAAGATAGTCGTTTAAGCCAACCTTCGTACCAAAATTAGAGAAAATGAGGAAGCAAATTATTTTAACAAAAGTTATAAAAGTTACGGCTGTAGAAAGAAAAAACTCAATAATAGAAGTTGTCATTTTAGAAGCTTGAACGATAGGGAGGACAAAGGTAGGGTTTGTTTTAAAATTCAAATCATTCTATATTTAAGAACAAATGCACAAAAAATAGACTGAGTAGATCATTCCAGAACATTCGGTATGGATGGATGAAAATCCCTAGTAAATTTATAAATTATAATTTTCATCATTTATTTTTATTTATATATTTTGGTTATTAAAATTGAAATTTTAAGTTTTTTGAAAAAAAATAAAATTTTATAATTTCTAAAACTTCCTATATAAAAATAATTTAACTTCTAAAAACATAGTTTGAGAATTAATTTTGTTGTTAAATCATTCCCGATAATAATATCTCTTATCAGAATATTTTACTTTGTATTTTATTTAAAGCTTAAAATTGCATACACAATAATTTATCATATTATTATGATTTTTTTATCATATTTTATATTTTATTTTGTAATAATATCTCCATTTTTTTAATCATATAAAAGATTAAATTAAAATAATATTTTATAAATAAAATATTTGGTGTAATTACAATAAATATTTTCAGTTAAACAATTTTTTATTGTAAAATTATAATTTTTTAAGTAATTACGACAATTTTTTATCAAACTTATCTTTTCTTTTAAGATTAAAATTTAGGTACTATTATATAATAAATTGTAAATATTTTACGTGATTACGATTAATATGATAATTTATGTAATATTTTAATAATTTTAAAATTATGAAGATTTAAAATGTAAATTTTTGTAAAATAAAATATGTTAAAATGTTAAAATATCTTTGTGTCATTTTATTAAATTTTTGTATTATTAACTATTAATGATATGTATAGGTATATAATATTTATTCTAAACTTATCTCGTAATGATTATATTCTTTTTACATTTTTTTAATTTAAACTATATGGTAATCTGTGGTAGTAATTAAACAAAAGATTATGATTTTGGAGAAATTATTACATAATCTCGATTCATCATGTAATTAAACAAAAGATCATGATGTGTAAGAAATAAGAGTGAGTGTTCGAGTCGACTAAATTTTTTTGAATTATTCGAATTGAGTCATCATATTTTACAATTTAATTTTTTTGAATTTTTTCGAGTCGAGTCAATTTTATCAAGTTTGATTCAAGTTTGATTCAATTCAATTTTACCAAGTTTGAATCGAGTTAGATTCGATTCAATTCAATTTTTTAAGTTTACGTATAAATTTTAATTGTATTATTTATAATACTATGGTATAGTTTTATTACAATTTAAATGACTTTCTTTTTATATATACATACATAAATTTTTAATATTATTTCTTACATGTGTAAATAAGTTTTTGAAATATTTTTATTATTATTATTGTTATTATTATTATTATTATCAAATATCTTAAATATAAATATATCATTTTATTAAATTACAGACTTCGTTAAAAATATTCTTCTTATCTAGGTAAGACCAAGACTATACCAAAAATATTGATAGATTAAATACAAAAATTAAAAATTATATATAATAAATAACGTAATTAAATAACATAATATAAAAATATAAATAAAACTTATATTAAATAAAATAAAAAATAAATCTAGAAAGAGACTAGATTATAAGAAAATTAAAAAAAGAGATTAGAAATAAAACTATAGGATTAAATGTGCAATCAACCTTTGTAATTATTAAAAAATTTGAGGTATTCGATTTTTATTTTTTAGCTTTAACTTTATTTAAAAAAAATTAAGTCAAGTTGAGTTTATAAAATTTCTAATCGAATTAAAACGAGTTAAGTTTTTTCGTCTCGAATTATTTTTACTTTTTAATTGAATTTTATTCACTTTTGATAAAAAAAAAATTGAAGATTTATCTTAAAAAATAAAGTTTATTTAAAAAATATTATTAAATAAAATAATACTAAATTATATAAAATCTGAAGCATCTAATAAATTCTCTTTCCTCCCGGCCAACCAACCAATACCTCGTACGATACATAAGAAAACAAAATCAAGAGAAAAGGGAGAATTCAGAAAAATAAGGGTTTATTTTAATATATATAATAAATAAAATATTTATATATAAGTAATTTTTTATATTATAAATCATTTTTTTAAATAATTCATGCTAACTTCAAAATAATATATGAAAAAATCTTTGATACAAGTTGCGGAAATTTTAAGGAGGGATTTAGTTTTAAACTTAGAGTTTAATTTAGAATTCAGAATTTATGATATAGAGTTTAAAATTTAAAATATATGATTAGAAATATAAGATCTGGGTTTTATATGCTAAGCATAGGGGTGCTTAACGAGTTGAGCAGCTCGTGAGCAACTCGAACTCGACTCGGTCAAAATTCAATAAATACTCGACTCGGATTAGTTCGAATCGAACTTGAACTCGACTCGATAAGTTTGTGAGCAGCTCGTTAATTTTTTAAAATATTTTTTAGTAATTATTTTAAAATATTTTTATTCAAAAAATAAATCTAAGTAATAATTATTAATGTATGAATTGTTATTTTAATTTTAATATGTTAGTTTGTTGTATTTATGAATTGTTACTTTTGAATTTAGACTTTAAAAATGTTTTTATACACTCTATTAATATTTTTGGTTAAATTTATTAATTTATGTTAATATTAAGCCTCATATGGTATTGTTAAATTTTACTTTTAATTAAAAATAAGGTAAGTTTTGTAATAAGCTTAACGAGCAACGAATCGAGTTGAGCAATAAGTCGAGCATAACGAGCACTAGTCGAGCACAATTTTAACGAACTTAACGAGTAATGAGTCGAGTTGAGCAACAAAAATTTTTAACGAGCACGAGTCGAGCAATGCCCAACTCGCAACCGACTCGCTCGATAAGCACCCGTAGCTAAGCATACAGGCTTATAAAATATATTAGGAAAAGTACATATTTAGTATTTTAATTATGCACGAGTTATTGTTTTGGTATCTCAATTATTATTGTTTAGTAAAATATTACCTAATGTTTTGCTTTTATTCTGTTTTGATAATAGATTGTTAAAAATTAACAGATATCATGATGTAACTTAGTTTAATCACAATTTTAGTCTAAAATACTTTTATATATTATCAATTTAAAATCATCTTAATTTTGATAAAATTTTATCTCATCCCTTTTCTACTCGTATTCTTATCGGTATCTCGATCGTGAAGTTTAAGTCCTCTAATAAATCCCATATTAGCCCCCTGTTGATCTGCAAAACATAAAATTTTGATTGTCCCTAGCGTGTATTTTAAACTCCAAATCTGAAAATAACATTCAACCGGAAGAAAAAAAACGAGAAATTTATAATTTTAATTTAAAAATTAGAATAATATTTAAATTAATAAAATTTTAAACTAAATTGGTAGATTATATAAGCTTTTAAACTAAAACTATTATTATCTCACGACAAATCAATTTTTTTCATTATTTTTAAACAGTGAAGATTTCGAAATAAAATAAAAACATAACATTAATTATTATTTTATCAAAAATAATAACTATAAACTAAATATATATTCTCTAACTAAATTTTACATATCTTCTGTATTAAATTTTTACCATAATATACATATTAAATAGTATTTTAGGGGCCACATCCCACCTGTAAATCCCGGTAGTAGAAAGACAGTATCCAATGAGAGTTTGGTGTTACCGGCAATAGTAAGTTCCCCAGTTAGACCACTAAAAACCCCAGTTAATGGGTCAAAGTGCCCATTCAAAGGACTGAACCATGGAATATGGTGATGGAGGCAATCGTTTTCACAACCTGGAAAAATCAACTGCTGGTAAAATAACACTAAAACTTCATTTTTTATTCCATTATTAATATATTTATATAAAATAATATAGAAAAAATATTATATTTTCACTCTCGTTTTTCGACAGAATTCAAAGCTTAAAAGTATTCTAATCATCGTTTTTTATATTTATTTTACGGTTTATATCTAAAGTTTGAGATTTATATCAGTGTTCTTACAATAATGATTTGTTTATTTTTTTATTTTTGTCTTCACAATATTTTTTTCATATAATTATATAAAATGTTGGATATTAAAGTATTTTTATGTTTCGATTTTAAATTATTTTTCGGTAAACGATGACGATGTTTTAAATTCCGGGATTAAAAGTTATTTCATCTATTTATTTTATTTATTTTTAAATACCAAATAAGGATACATTATTGTTTCCTTACGCGTATATACATATAAAGCGAGTGAACATGTGACGGTTTTTTTATTTTAAATATCAAATAAAAATATTATTTTTTTCTATTTTCAGCTTTTAATCTTATTTGTTTATTTATTCGGCCAATGATCATAAAATAATATAATCGTACATAAAGTTTGTTATATATTGCATACAAGATTTGAAGGAAATGTATATATATATATATATATGTATATATATTTGTTCCAAATAAATATTTATTTATATTATTTAATTTAATTTATAATCTTAATATTGACAAAAGGAATGTCAAAGCCTGTGGATTGAAAGAATGAGAAAATGGTGTGGGGCCCACACTTTCATGACCTGATTGGCCACTTTTTCTAAAAGTGGGACCCATTGAGCCACTTAGGATTTGCCACATGTAAAGAGAAAATGGTAAACGGCGTCTAAATATTATTATAATTTTTTTCTTGATATTTAATTTCATTTTTTTTTAATTTCATATTATTATTAATAATATTGATATATTTTTACTGTACAATTTCCATAGATATATGTATTTTTAATTATTTTATGAAACTCCAATGATTTTTTTTGAAAAAAATATTTTTAATTCAAAATTTTAGAATTATCAGTTCAAAACCAGCATGTTAACTTTTTAAAATTAAAACTAATAATTTTTTTTCTCTATTTTAAGGTTCGAGTATCTTTCAGCACGGTGATCTTTCGAATTTGAACTCCAACAATGTCCGCACGGACAACTCCGACACTACGCGACCAGTGATGCGCGAACAGGATCGATTCATGCCGGTAGCCAACGTGACCCGCATCATGCGTAGCATGCTCCCTCCCTATGCCAAAATCTCCGACGACGCCAAAGAAGCCATCCAGGAATGTGTCTCGGAGTTCATCAGTTTCATCACCGGGGAAGCCAACGAGCATTGCCAACTCGAGCAGCGCAAGACCGTCACTGCCGAGGACTTGCTTTGTGCCATGGGAAAGTTAGGCTTCGACAACTACGTCGAGCTCCTCACCATTTTCTTGAACCGGTACAGGGAGGCCGAGAATAACAGGACTTCACTGCATGGCGAACTCATTTTGAAGCGTGGGATTGACCATGGACAAATGATGATGCCAACTTTGAACAACCCGGCTTTCCAGGCGAGATTTGGCCAGGGGTTTCCGGATGCTGTCACCACTACCAATGCCATTGCAAGTGAATACAATCAAGATGCTTCGGGAGCTGCCATCAGTGCCGGATCATCTTCACAGGCTGCGAGAAACAACTCCGACCCATTTGGTCGGTTCAAATGAGCAAGATGAACTAAAAAGGCAAGCAAATGAAATTTGAATAAACATATGGTTAAACAGAAACAATAGTAAGCTTGCTGGTGGCTTTTAAATTTAAACTTTGAATTCAGCTCTGTTATCGTCTAGTTGAGTATATCGAGTTATTGAATGAACCAAATTCGAATGTTTTAATACATTCGATAGCTCACATATGGAAAAGAAATTGGAATTGCTGTTTTCCATAAATGAAAACAAAACACTCCATCAATGGTAAACAATGTTTCCTTCGATCAACAATGGTCTTTTACAGTTAGGAATCGAAGTTTACTAACCCGACCAGTTAGTCGATCATCATTTTTCATCGGATTTCAAGTACAGATTCTGATTTCGGATATATCCAATCACTTCATCTACAGTCAAATATTTTATAGACAATCCTCTTGAAACACATTCCCTATAACAAAAATGAAGGAAACAAGGGAAACTCCATTAAAACTCGGCTCGAAAACAAAGTTGAATGTACTTTCAGTACTCTAATAGACCAAAAAGTAATGCTGTTTACCTCAATCTAGTTGAACTGATTTGGTTCGGGACAAGTTCATCGACAATTTTAATGTTGTCCTGAAAGAAACAAAAGGCAGATGTGCTAAAATCAGTGGTTTAGGCCTTTATCCTGAAAGAAACCAGCACCTATGACTTGTGGGACTCCAAAGTTACTTTCCAGACTGGATCAAGATTCAAATATAAATGATGAAGACCGGGAACTAACCCGGTTTTCGTTCAAAATCTCATCACTGCTTATGATTTTTTCCAAATCGTGCCCTTCTCTACGAATGCAAACCACACCGTAATCTTTGCATATACCTCTAACCTGTAATTTGATGCAAAATCCAAGTTTAGTACCTTCATATATTATTGCTAAGTATGCTCAACATATTATATTTAGACACGACAATATGGCCTTAATGTTCATATCATCCTTTAACACCGATACCACAAAGAAACTAGCTAGCACATACTTGCTCAGGGATCCAAAACCCGGGAATGCTGAAAGACTGAAGCAAATCAGAACCACAAACAAGCATGACTTTTAGAGATTCTGCAAAGAGACAGGTACTGTTGGTGAACTTGTCTCAAACCAAACCAGTTCAACTAGATTGAGGTAAACAGGGTTAGTTTTAGAGCTATTAGAGTACTGAAAGATGATTCAACTTCGTTTTCGAGTCTAGTTTTGAGGAGTAACCTTCATTTTTATTTCGGGAAATGTATTTCAAGACGATTGTCTATAAAATATTCGACTGTAGACAAAGATTGAATCTAATCTTTCAGTATAATCAAGTATCCTTATGTACCACCAGTTGCATACCCTTATGTACCACCAGTCCACCCTCAGTTAAGAAGCTCTTGACACGATCGAGAACGGTTAGAGAGCGCTGAAAAGAGCTTTGTTTTGCCTGTAAAAGAGAATGATATTAAAAAGAGAACACTAAGCACTTGAAAAGGCAAATGCAACAGATATCCCTCACAATTCAATTCGGGTTTTCGAACAAATTCACAAAACGAAATCCAGAGAAAGATAACTAGTACCTCCCAAGGATCAACCATGATAAATTCGGAACTTTTGCAGGCCAGATTACACATCTCGACACGATGTTCAGCAGCTATAAGACCCTGCATCATCATCAATCAAAGCTACTCAAACTGAACTAAATAGCACACACAATTAGCTATTTCCATTATCCTCTAATCTATTCATTTCCTGGATTATTATTCTATGCACCGACAATCGAATACTATTTAATCCAAAAAACAAAGTTTATAATAAAATCTGCAAATTCTAACATTAATAACTGATTGTTTTGGATATTAATCATATGCAATAGTCATTGAATTCCATCAAATCCAATCAAATCATTCACCATTTCTGCAGAAGCAAATGAATCAAACCCTAAGTTGATAATAAATTTTGTAAATTCTACCATTAATAATCCAGTAAAAGAAGGAAAAAAAGCTAACCCTTTTCTTGTAATCATCATTTACAGGAGACATATATGCTCCTATAACATAAAACCCATTTGAATTCAACGCATCTCGAGCCAGTTCTAAGCATACAAAATTCAGAAACCAAATCAAAACCCATGAAAAATGAAGAGAAAAAACAAGTGAAGAAACTTACCAAACATGCGTAAGTGCATCAAAGTTGGAGGATTGAAGCTTCCAGTAGCTACTAAAACTACACATATTTTGTTCCCACTTTGATTCAATTAAAAACAGAAAGGAGAAATCAATACGTTGGTGAAACTAGATCATTTGAACTGAAAAAAAAAAAAAGAATTGAAATTTATACAAGAATGAAAGAGATTGATCTTACTTGGTTGTTGATGGTAGAGAGAGTTTATCCAAAGGCAATGAGATCTCCATTTTTATATAATCGAAAACTCATACGGAGAGGCGGATGTATACAAGAGACTGGGGAGCATCGCCTAGAAGAGCAAAACTGGACTCACTAAAAAAAAACTTACTCGATTCAAGATCAAAATATATAACTTCATAGATTCGATTCGAAAAATTTTAAATAAAATTTGATTTATAAAATAAAAATTCGAATAACTCAAAAATTTTAATAAACTGAGAGATTTATTTTTAAGTTTGAGATACTCTTTATGATATATATATATATATATATATACACTGATACGTAAAAATATAAAAAAAATATGATTTAATATCCAAATAGGTGCGCAAACCATGCTTATAGATCATTATGCTTATAGATATTTTTTGTGCCTAAACTATTTCTAGCTCTAAATAAGTGTCAAAAGTTTTAATTTAGGTCATTTTAAGTGTCTAACTATTAATAAAAAACTGTTTGTTAATAAAAATGTGACAAGTGTAAGTTTTAATTTTATTTTTTTAATTATTTTTTAATTAAAATTTTATTTTTTACTTGATAGTTTTAAATTCTTATAAAATAGTCCAAATTGTTAACCCAAAATCCCCAAATTATCATCGTTGTCACCATTTACTACCTTACCTGAAATCACTACAACCGACGGTAGGCATGCTGATGACTTTATTTTTATGATTTTGATTTTTTCGATATTAGGAAGTTGACCGATACACCTACTACTGATTACCAGCGATGGATGATTAGAGGAAACAATCGTGGTAGTCTATCGACGGTAATGATGGTCTCCAATGATACAGTAAAGGTGATAATGATGATAATTTAAAGGTTTGAAGTTAGAGATTTAAGACTATTTTGTAAATATTTAAACTTTTAATTTTTAAAAAAATATTAAATTAAAAATAAAATAAATTAAAAAATTAATAAAAACAATGATAGTTGATAGTTAGGCACTTTAAATGACCAAAATTGAAACTTTAGGTACCTATTTAGAGTTAAAAATAGTTTAAACACCAAAAGTAACCCACAAGCATAATTTGGGCATTTATTTAGATATTAAGCCAAAAATATATTGCAAAATACTAAAGAAAAAAAAAGAAAAGAAATATATATATATATTATGATTATAGAAAGTTGTTTAAATTAGAATCAAATTGTATTATAACATGATAAATAATTGCAATTAAATTTTTTATAAGAATTTAAAAACTTGACTCAACTCGAATTTCATAAACTTGACTCGAATAAAAAAATAAATAAAATTTAAGTTATAAAATATGACTTGTCAATTTGAATAACTCAAAATCTTTTAACTCAACTTGATCGAATACTTACCCCTAATATTACCGACCCAATGTTTGAGAAAATTTGAATTACATCTTGCAAAATTTATAAACTTTTTAAATAGATCCTCTCATTTTTTTTTAAAAAATTCTTGTGAAGTCTAACTTCTTTTAATGTTTTTAACTAAAAAACTTCTAAATTGTTGTAATAAATTTCATTAAATCCCTCAAAATTTTTAGAAATTTATTAAACCTTTATATAATTTGATTATGGGCTGAGTTAATTTTTCGAGCGACTTACAATTAAAAATCCAAAAATTTTATTTAAATTTGATTCGATGTTGAATTTAATTTAAATTTAACTTAAATTTTAAAATAAAAAATTAATTGTGATCTAATTTAACACAAATAAAATAGATTTTTTTCTATTTTATTCAGTAAGATAGAGATGATTGAAAAAATAATTATTTTATTTTTGTTTGATAGAATATGAAAATAACTAAAATATAGATAGATAGATTATTGTAATTATTAGTAAATATATATAAATATAATTATATTATTATATCAGATAAAATAAATCAGAAATTTTTTATCTTAAATTTAAATTTGATATAATATTATTATTAATAAAATTCAACATGATTATATAATTTAAAGATATAAGTTAAAAAAAAATTTAGAGTAATTCAATCCTTAAAGTTTTATTTTGGGTTAAAGTGATCACTCTTCTGCAGATAAAAATTGATAGTCAATTAACAATAAATATTTTAAATAACATGATAAATATATATACTAGTGCGTGTTAACATAACATTATCATTTAAACAAATATATAGACTTAGAAATCTTACATCTATAAAATATAAAATATTTTTTTCTGATAATTAATTATTGTGTTAAGTTATTTTAATTGTTTGTTGTTAATTTTTTTAATAATTTTTACTCGTAAAAAATATTTTAATTTAAATAAAATATTAAAAATTAAATTATTATAAAAATATGGGTCAAAATAAATATTCAATTAAAGATAAAGTTAATCTTTGATTTCATGATTAAGGTGTTTAAACGATCAAACTAAACTTTCGAATTTTTATTAACCATTTTTTTATTAATTGTTAACTGAACTAAGTTTTTAACTGAACCGAAAAATGTTTAGTTAATTCGATCGAATAATTTGGTTAATTAATTTTTTTAAAAATGGATAAATTACACAAATGACCATTAAACTATGTTAAAATAATTTTTTAGTCACTGAACTTTTAAAAATTATAAAACAATAATTAAACTTATCAAATTATTATAAAATGATCATTGATTCATCGTACATTATAAATTATTGATAAATATGAAAAAAATAATTATTTTTATAATTTAATAAATTTAATGATCATTTTGTGCTAATTTTAAAATTTAATGACTATTTTATAATTTTTAAAGGTTTAATAACAAAAAATAAATATATAAAATTTTGATTAATTAATCATTTTGAACTGAATTAATCAATAACTAAAAATAAAGAACTATTAAATATTAATCGATCTAATCTAAAATTAACAATCAACTAATCAAAAAAATTTAATTTGATTAACTGAAATTTTGAACCGTATTCATAATTAAATTAAACCCACCGTTTCCTTTCCCTTAAACGTCAGAACTAACGCCGTTTACCCCCACTCCATATTCTTCTCTCCTTCAGTTCACATTCTCTTCCAATAATATTTCACTTCTTCCGATCTCTCTCTCTCTAAAAGTCCCCGTTTCTCTCTCTAAAAAACAATCTCATCTCTCTCTAGAGTTCATGTCGGTATGTATTCTTTGTTTATTTCTTTTATTTTCTGTTTAAATTTGTTAAAAATGAAAGCTTTTACTTCCTTGTTTGACTTGATTTCTTTTCCCTTTTTTATGGATTTAAGCTTTTGTCTGTTTCCATTCGTATCTTTCTGGGGTTTTAGATTCTGGGTTTATGCTGTTTAAAAATTCCTAATTTTGATTTTTCTGCTGATCTAAGATTCATTCTTGTCATTTTGGGTACTGTTTTCTTTGATGAATGATGAGCTTTGCTTGAAGCTGGTTTTGAGATTTTTGTTTTATTTGACTTATTAACTACACACCATTTGAGCAATTTATTGTATAATAAGTTCATTACATGATTTATGGATGATTTACATTGATTTAAATGGGATGCATTATCAAATGGGTGATTTGTTTTGACATTGTTTTAGAATCTTGGTCCTAATGGGAATTAGAAATGTTCAATTGATGTACCATTGTTGTGACTTGTGTAGTATTTGACATCTTGATTTGTAAATGGCAGCTTGATTAGGATGTTATGATTCTTGTTCATGTTATGAAGCAGATGGATCTTTTGTATCAAATCTGTTCATATTCGATTGATCGGCACCGAGTAATCGGAGTTCTTTCTGTTGGATAACTAGTTTTGTTTTGTTTTTATCCAAAAAGTAGATCAACTGTTTCAAAGTTTTACAAAGATACATGTTGAAACTATTAAGCAACATAGTGGGATTTAAACCACCAAGATGAACAAAGAGCAAGATTATAACACTATTAGCCTTAACTTCACTAAGGTTGAGTTTGATTAATCTTGTAGTTATAGTCTAGCTAATCTTCTGAAGAACTCTACTGATTTGAGTAGCTGAATTTGGAAGATCATGTTCCTTTCCTTCCACAGAAAATAGATGAAAGCGCTCCTTGCAATGTGCAAGATACTGGTGATCAAAGTATTGCTGTGTATGTGGCTGATTGCCCATGATAACTCTTCTGCCTGATTGTGCTCTTCGTTTTATTTGGCAAAGTTCTAGCACCTTACACCATTAGAATACCTGCAAGTAAATGAGACATGGTCCCTTGATTATTTTTCTAGATTGCATAAGGGGTAGACCTCTTCAATGATTAATCCTCATCAGAGAAGGCTGTTTATGGTAGGAAGTTTACCAAGGATTTCCATCCCGCAATGGGGTTACGAGGAACATAAAATTTGTGCCATGTTATTGTCTTCCCTTGGTCTAATAGCATTCCAAACTGTAGCAATTAGATTCTTTATGGAGTTTATCACAATGTTTATTTTGAAAGATGCGACGAATGCTTAAATTCCCATGCCTTGATATTGTTTTGATTGCTAGTTTACATCAATTCAAGTTCGACTTTTCGGCAGACTCTTTTTTTAATCTTGTTCCAAGATAAACTTTTTACAGTGTCTTTCAAAAATGTTCATCGTTTCAAGATATCTGGATGTGGTTTTAAACCAACAAAGCTGTATGCTTTTATGTGGTCTTTTTTCGGTTCACTTTGGACATGTTTAATCTTATCTCCCACTTCAGTCATGAGAATTTTACTTCTCCATTTGCCCAACAGGAGGAGAAGGGCCGCCCATTGCCAAAATTTGGTGAATGGGATGTCAATGATCCTGCATCAGCTGAGGGATTCACCGTGATCTTTAACAAGGCAAGGGACGAGAAGAAAACTGGTGGCAAACCTGAGTCACCAGCAAAGGCTGATCCTGCTGTTAAGCCTGGAGCTGATCTCAGCAAACCCCAGCCTGTAAGTAATCTTTTAATAACTTACCTTGTTCCCAACATCTGGATGCATGCATTAGATTTCTCTTCTGATTAGCTTTTTGTCCTCAGAAAAAATGGTTTTGCTGCTTTCAGTCCCCGACTGAACCATAATGGAATCCTGTCTGTACTAAAGCTTCCACAAGTATGTTCATTATATTCCACCATATATTCTTAAACAGATAGGATCTATACAGCTGGAATATGCTCTTCTGATTTTTCTTTGGTGTAAAATTCAATTATGGTGGAAAGAAGCAAAAAACACAAACACTTGTATCTATATGTACGGATTTGGTGGGTCATTATTAGAAGCAGAGTCGTTTCTTCTTTTTTACCTTCTCCTTGTTATAACCGTCAAAGCTTTTTGTATGGCATTTTCTTTAAGAGTGATTGACTATGTTGCTCGGTATCTTCATTTTTGAGGTACCGGTGTTTGTACACTTGTATCCAGCACTTGGATATTGTGATAAAAGTTCTAGGATCCTTCGATTACACGAAAAACTTGAAAACAATTGCATCTGACAGACTGACACTCACATTCGAGTTAGAGTAACATATTGACATGTTTATATAGAAGTTCTCATTAGACCAACTGCAATATCCGAGTAATTCAAGAGAAAAATTGCTGAAAACATGAATAAGAACTCAAACTTTGTTGGCGGATCTCATCGTCACTAGTCACATTATTCAAGAGCAGAACTCAAACTTTGCTAATGTTCTGAATTGATCATCGGGTAATGTATCCCGGTAACCCTCTTGCAAATGTTGCTTTCATGACCTATGGTTGTATCAGTATGGTACGAGCGCTCAACTTGATAGGGAACTTCAAATTAGGTCATTACATGAGGATCCCTCCGAAATCGAAGTTCATCGTACAGGTTTTTGGAAGCATAGTTGCTTCAACTTGCTACTTCGCAACATGTGAGTCCCTGGACATGTCCCGGTGAAGATCGGGTTAATACATATGCCGATGATCATTGCCATCGGAGCTTCACAGGCTATGACATCAGCTAAAGCTGTTTAATATATTAGTTGGGGAAGTGTTGGGATCTTCTTTAACTGGTATGTTTATAATCAGAAAGGAGTGGTGGACTACATATACTTAAACTTCATCAGCTGTTTTGAATGCTGGGATTGCCTACATGGGAATGTTTCTTTACTCGACGACTCTTCAATCCGATGAAATTAACGGTCCAGATTGGTGGGATCATGATCCCACAGCATCTGAGATTAAGTCTGATCGATGCCCTAGGTGATATTTTTATGTCGGTCGCCGGCACGGAGGCCATGCCATTGGTTGAGTTATAAGGAAGTAATGTTTGAAAAACAAAGCATATAAACACAAAGCAATGGATCTAAGCTTTTCTTCCCTATATTTTTTATGTCCATTTTATAATCTATATTCGACCGTTAATATAATCCATCATTTTGATATAATAGTATAAACAACTGAAATTTGCAGATGCATACAACATCTTTACTTCCTAATAACAGTAATCTAGAATGAATAAAATAATAAATAAATTTGAAAAATAAAGATAAATAAAACCCCAAAGCAATTCATATTCTTGGCATGTCCATCCTGTTATATAGTAAATATTAAAAAAAACTTCATTAAAACAAGGGCAGGCAGGCATAGAATGGAAAGCATGTGGTCTACCAGCCAAGACTCTTCCCCCTCAGTATATAGGCAAGCAATTGGTCCCTCACAGTTGATTCACTTCATTTCTCTACCTACTTATATACAACATCTATTATGGAAGCTCGAAAAGAGGGTGAAATCAAGGACATGTCGATGTCGTCTCCAACGATGGGGTCTATGCAGATCGCAGGTAGCAACGGTTTCGGTCATAACATCGAGTTCATGTCACAGGCTTACCTTAGAAACCGGTATTCTGAGATTGACATTGAGGACTACACCGTGTATACTGATAAAGATCACCCTCTCCCTATATTTCTTAAGGTAGTTTAATTTCTCGGGTTTTCTTTGATTTGTTTGAGGTTTATCGGTATTAACTTCTGGTATGATCTCGGTTTCATGTACGAAGTTTGAAGATGTGGAATACAAGGTTCGAAGTCACCATCGTGCCTTGATCAACCCAGTGAGAACGGTGATGTCGAAGTTAGTCTCGCAACTGAACTTGGAACAAGATAAGTACAAGGAGATCCTTAAAGGTGTAACGGGCAGCACCGGCCCCGGCGAAATCCTTGCATTGATGGGTCCTTCTGGTAGTGGCAAAACAACCTTGTTAAAGATAATAGGTGGAAGATTGACAGATAATGTTAAAGGAAACATAACATACAATGACATTCCCTACAGTCCGGCTCTTAAACGAAGGTTAGGCAGGTTTCTATCAAAGCTTTTTCCGACATTAAATCGATTTCGAGTGTTCTGTTTTTCTTGCAGGATTGGATTCGTGACACAGGACGATATACTGCTACCTCAACTAACAGTCGAAGAAACCTTAGTTTTTTCGGCATTTCTGAGACTTCCTAGTGACATGAGCCTGCAACAAAAGTTTGCAAAAGTGGAGATGATTATGAAGGAGCTAGGCCTTGAAAGGTATGAACCACTATGAACCACATAGGGATTTTACCTCTCGTTCTAACCATTGCATAACCGCAGATGTCGTCACACGAGAATCGGGGGAGGATTGGTCAAAGGAATATCCGGAGGAGAAAGGAAAAGAACTAGCATTGGTTATGAAATTCTCGTTGATCCGTCATTGTTGTTGCTCGACGAACCAACTTCGGGTCTCGATTCCACCTCAGCCAATAAACTTATTCATATTCTTCAAGGAGTTGCAAAGGTATCCTAATTGACCAAAATCTGTACAAAGTGCACAATTCCTATATAGAACATGAGTAAAGATTGTGGTTGATGATATACAGGCAGGGAGAACTGTGATCACAACAATTCACCAGCCGTCGAGTCGAATGTTTCACATGTTCGATAAGCTTCTGCTGATATCAGAAGGCTACCCTATTTACTCCGGGAAGGCAAGAGACTGCATGGAGTATTTCTCCTCGTTGCGATTCATCCTGGAAATAGCAATGAATCCAGCCGAATTCTTGCTTGATTTAGCGACCGGCCAAGTCAATGACATAACTCTGCCTGAGGATCTAGTGGCATCTCAAGGAACAGCCGATTCCGAAAGGGCTGTAATCAAAGTATAAACTATTTTTGAACTCTTAACAATATAAAATCCCTTTCTTTATCCCTCTCTAAACATTTTTCTTTACATTTTATCAGTATCTTCAACTCAAGTATAAAACTCATCTGGAGCCAAAGGAAAAGGAAGAGTACCACCGAAGTACCAAGGCGCCGCAACATCTTCAGATGGCTATTCAAGTAAAGAAGGACTGGACAATAACTTGGTGGGAGCAGTTCATGATAATAATGAAGAGAACCTTTCGAGAGAGACGGCGGGATTACTTCGATAAGCTAAGATTACTACAGTCATTAGGAGTTTCAGTCTTGCTAGGCCTTCTTTGGTGGAAATCGAGTGCTGCAACCGAGGCTCAATTGAGGGATCAAGTAAAATTTCCCAAACTTCATCTTACAAAATCTTTTGACTCCTTATTACATCTGCATTTCACTCTTCTGTTTTCAGATTGGTCTGCTATTCTACATCTGCATCTTTTGGACATCCTCGTCGATCTTCGGAGCGGTATATGTTTTCCCTTTTGAAAAGGTCTATTTGGTGAAAGAACGGAAAGCCGACATGTACAGGTTAAGTGTCTACTATGTTTGCAGCACTCTGTGTGACATGGTGGCACATGTTTTGTATCCTACATCATTCATGTTGATTGTCTACTTCATGGCTGGTTTCAAGAGAACAGTCGTTTGCTTCTTCCTCACGTTATTTACCATCTTACTGATAGCTATTATAAGCCAGGTAATTCGAGCAATTCCGGATATACGATTTTCTTTGCTTTCAAGACTCGAATACTCTTCTTCCATTAACATGATCTTCAACTTCACAAATGAACGAAAATTAGGGAGCAGGTGAGCTATTCGGAGCTGCGGTTTTGAGTATTAAAAGGGCCGGGATGATGGCATCTCTAGTGTTAATGTTGTTTCTTCTCACAGGAGGTTACTATGTCCAGGTACCTGAAACTACTTTGAAAATCGTTTCCGATTCTTTATCGGATAAGTTCACTAAAGAAACTTGTTCTGTTCTTGCAGCATATACCGAAATTTATGCGGTGGATGAAGTACTTATCGTTCATGTACTATGGCTTTAGGCTTCTGGTGAAGGTGCAATACTCTGGAGACCAATTGTATGAATGTCAAAGCCAAGGCGGCTGTCGGACTCTGCAAACATCGCCTTCATTCGACACGGTTAATCTAGACGGAGGCTTACAGGAAGTATGGATTTTACTCGCCATGGCACTCGGCTACCGGTTGTGTGCTTATGTTTGCCTGCGCAAGAGAATCAGTTCATGCCATATTTGAAGGGCTTTGGTTACTCCTTCCCTGTTACCTTATGAATTGCATGCATGTGCAAAGGTTCTAATATAATGATGCCATTCAATTTTGGCTTAATTGTAAAAAAAAATAAAAATCAAACAGGTGATCAAAACTCAAATCGACTTTAAAAAATCGAATAACTCGATTTGAGACGAAAATATTCGATTCGTTTTGACTTTACTTAAAATTTTATAAACTTGACTAAAAAAATTCAAATAAAGTTTGAGTTGTAAAATGAAAATTCGAATAACTCAAAATTTTTAAATTAAATGATTTATTAGGTAATTTTAAAAAAAATATAGGGGTTTAAGTTTATTTTTAGTATTATAGAGACATTTGGAAAATAATTGGGGAAATAGGCCAATTGCTACAGTAATAAAAGGACCTTGTCACCTTCTCTTGGCGAGGTCTTCTCTCTCTTCTTGAACCACGCCAAGAAGAGATGGCGAGATATTGTTGATTCATTTAATTTATTCGATTGAATGAGAAAGAGAAAGAAGACCTCGTCAAGAGAAGGTGACGAGGTCCTTTTATTACTATAGCAATTACCTTACTTCTACAATTATTCCTCAAACTCTCTAAAACTCTAAAATTAATTTCAAACAACAATATTTTTCAAAAAAATTTCGATTTATTTTTGTCATATATTTTAGTGAAAAAGTTTAAATTTCATCTCATGCTTTTTTTTTCAATTTAGTCTCCTTTTGGCTTAAATTCAATTTTTCGTAAATGTTACTTTTTGGTCCTTAGAATTTCTTTTCTGCTTCAATTTAGCCCACGTTATTGGTTTAATTCCCATTTCTGCCTCTAATTTTGTTTTATTTAATATTTAGCCCATGTTTTCCCATGCATATTTAAATTCTAACATTGTTCTTATTTTTATTTAATTTCAATCCTCTATTTGCTTGTGTTTATATGCTTTTTGTTCGATTCGAGGCTTAATTTTTCGTGTTTGGTTGCATGTTTTAGGGTTTCAAAATTTAATTTAATTTATTTAAAACATGTTCTTGGCTTAATAGGGTAAGTGTGTAAATTAATTAATTTAAATTTAGGTCTTTAGTTTAGTTGGAACTTTGGGTTCGAATTAAGCTTGAATTAATGTAGCTAATTTAAATTTATCTTTAGCTTAATGAGGTATATTTTAAATTAATTAAATTTATTAGCTTATTAATAGGTAATGATTTTTTACCAGCCAGAACTTAAAATTATAAAAATTAAAATTTAAAAATATATAATTTAAATACTTATTTCTATTTAAGCTTAATTTTTAAGCCATGCGTTACAAAAGAATCTCAAGATATTTCTGATAGAATATATAAGTTTTAATATTTTTTGTTGATTTTTATCGTATTTTTTTTGTTTTTTAAACTTGAGATAATTGTTAGGATATTGTTGTTGGATTTTTATTTTAAATTTTGGTGTATTTTTGTTTATTATATAATTTATAATGATTTTTAGTAGGAGTAAACGTTCGATCGAGTCGAGTCGAATTGAGTAAAAAAAATTGAGTTATATGAGTTAAACCGTTGTAATTAATAAGTAAACATAAAATATATATATATATATAAATAAATTCATTATTAAATGAGTCTAACTTACCATGCCATTTATAATTTTATTCGATAAAAAGTATCTCATAAAATTTCTTATATGTAATTAAAAAATTATAAAATTTTTGATATATAAAAAAAATATATGTTATAAGACACAGAACATGAAACTAAAAATATTGTAATTTTTATAGCATTTTAAGTTGTTGGTTTAGTATCAAAATTTAATTTTAAGTATCAATACTTATTGTTTCTAATAACATAGGTTTCGTAAGTATTGAAATTTATCTCTAAATATTAATATTATCACGAAACATCAACTCAAAATATTATAAAAAATATAACATTTTAATTTCGTATTTTATAACATCTTTAATTAGTACCACACCACGACTATGATGCACCGGAGTAAACATAAAATATATTAATGAGTATAACTTATTATGTCATTTATAGTATTATTTGATAAAAAAATATTTCATAAAAATTTTAATATAGTTTTATCTCTTTCTTATATGTAATTAAAAAATAAATAATTACTTAAAAATTATACTAAATTAGATAAATATTATTAAATGAATTATGAATAACATGATGAACTAATTTATCAAACATTTTCTCCATATTTTAACATGTTTCAAAATACTTTTTTTTTCTCAACTTTTACACCAAAATAATTATTAAAATTTCTTAATCCCAATTTATCATTAGTTTTTTTTAATTTAAAAATATTTTTTTAGATATCTAAATTCCAATATTCAAATTTAATCGTTAAATTAAATTAAAATTAAAATTTTTATTTATACATGTCCTTAAACACCTTTTGAATCAAAACACTTCGAATTCAAACCATTTGATTTGGGAGATTCTAAAAATTCAAACCATTTGATTCTAAAAATTCTAAAATGACGATATTAAAAATACTAAAAACGGTTGTATCGTTTTTTTTTATAAAAATTATAAAATTTTTAGTATATTTTTTTATATATATCGAATTTCTTTAAAAAATTAAATTTTTTTGGTATATATTAAATTTTTTACAACAAATATAAGAATTTCAATATATATATATTTTAAAAAAAATATAAAGATTTTAACATATATTAAATTTTTTTTAAAAAATTGATATATACCGAAAAATATGTACTAAAATTTTTATAATTTTTATTAAAAAAACGATATAACTAATTTTAATTTTTTAGGCTACCGTTTGCTATAACTTCCTGTTTGATTTGACTATCAAAGTATAATTTATTTTGTAACTAACAAGTAACTGACACACATAAATAAATCGGTTCGAAGGGTCATAATTAAAACGACGTCGAAACAAGGATACATTTGCCAAAGAAAAAAAGATAAGGGCCAAAATGGAAATCAAATTATATTTCAAGGGCTCAATTGTCAATTAAGCCAATATATCATCGTCATCGTAATAATAATAATTTTAATTAACATCAAAATTGTCTACTAAATTATGGTGTACCAAATATGTTGTGAATAGTTCAAGAAATTAACTTATTTAAATAAACCAATATAGATTTTCTTTGCATTCTTATTCCACCTATATTCATAGGATCGAAATAAAAATCGTTCGTAAATTATTTGGAAAAAAATTATTTATATTCACTTATTAAATAAACTAATATAAATAAATTTTTTCATTGAATTAAATAAAAGAATATAAATAAAAGAATTTACTCGTTCATTATGTTTATTTATATATCACACTCGTTTATATTCAAGGGATGTTTATTGTTGAATTAAACTGAACTAACCAAATAAAACAAAACAAAATTAATTAATCTATTAAATAGTTTTAGATTTAAGCTAATGATTAAGAATTTTTTTTAAAATTTTAATTATTGATCAATTCAATTTAAAATTGGTTAATATTAAATTTATTAAATTAAAACAAAATATTTAATATATTATATACGTTTGTTTATAATTTTAAGCAACATACATAAACAAACACAAATAAACTTCACTCCTTATTGATGAACATAAAAAAGAAAAAATTAAAGTTGATTTATATTCGTATTTATTCATTTATCGATTAAAATTAAACATTCTCGTTTGACTTATTTACAAGACTATATATTCAGGTTTAGCTAGCAAAGCAGTATATAGATAATATAATTTATATATCTCAGCATCAATTTCTTATGAAAATTGATTCTTTCAGCTACATGTAAGCAAACTCAAAAGATAAGGCACTGGAAAAATATATGAAATTGTCCCAGAAACAGACAGAAGAGGAGGCATCAAACAAAAACGTAAATCCAGTGAACATGTGGAACTTAATTAAAGGTACCTTTCAAAATAAGATCTGCAGTTCCAGGAATAAGGTAAAGCTTAGTCCACCTCTTCCATCTTGCTGCCTTCAGCATCGGCATCCTCCAATGGGGGAATGTCAGCATCAGCTTCAGCTTCACTTGCATCCTCATCGATGCTCAGACCGAGTTTGAGCATCCTGTGGATTCTGTTGCCAAAGGTGTTGGGGTCATCAAGGCTGAACCCAGAGGTAAGGAGAGAGGTCTCAAAGAGGAGGAGGACAAGGTCCTTTACGGATTTGTCATTCTTGTCTGCATCAGCTCTCTTTCTCAGCTCCTCCATGATTGGGTTCTCAGGGTTGATCTCCATCGTCTTCTTGCTGGACATGTACCCAGCCATGCTGTTATCCCTCAAAGCCTGGGCTTTCATGATCCTCTCCATGTTCGCAGTCCAACCATATTCTCCTGTCACTAAACAGCATGGAGAATCAACCACACGGTCAGAAACCACAACCTTCTCGACTGTCACCCAATACATCCTTGATAACCTTGCACAGACCCTCAAACTTTTCCTTCAAGGCTTCCTTCTTCTGCTTCTCATCCTCACTCTCATCGAGTTTCAAACCTTCCTTGGTAGCAGACACGAGCTTCTTTCCCTCGAATTCCTTCAGCTGTCCAACAGCATACTCATCAATTGCATCAACCATGTAAAGGACCTCATAGCCCTTCTTCTTCAGCTTCTCAAGGAAGGGGGAGTTCTCAACAGACTTTTTACTCTCTCCGGTGATGTAATAGATATCATTCTGACCCTCCTTCATTCTGGTCACATAGTCCTTTAGGCTGGTCATCTCATCACCGCTCTTGGTGGAGTGGTACCGCAGCAATTCAGCAATCTTAGTCCTGTTCTGAGAGTCCTCGTGGATACCAAGCTTGAGGTTCTTGGAGAAGGCCTCGTAAAACTTGTTGTAATCTTCCTTGTTCTCGGCTATTTCAAAGAAGAGCTCAATGCACTTCTTCACCAAGTTCTTACGGATAACTTTCAAGATCTTGTTCTGCTGCAACATTTCTCTTGAGATGTTGAGAGGGAGGTCCTCAGAGTCAACAATACCCTTCACAAAGCTAAGAAACTCAGGAATCAGCTCCTCGCAGTTGTCCATGATGAAGACACGTCTGACATACAGCTTGATGTTGTTGGGTTTCTTCCTAGTGTCAAACAGATCAAAAGGAGCTCGCTTGGGAACAAAGAGGACAGCCTTGAACTCGAGTTGCCCCTCTACTGAAAAGTGTTTGACAGCCAAATGCTCTTCCCAATCATTTGTAAGGCTCTTGTAGAAGGCAGCATATTCTTCCTTGGTGATCTCTTCTGGTTTTCTCATCCAAATTGGCTTCTGTTTGTTCACCAAAGACCATTCATGCGAGACCTCCTTAATCTTCTTCTTTTTCTTCTCTTCCTTCTCCTCATCAACATCCTCCACTTTCCCTTCCTCATCCTTCTTTTCCTCCTCATCCTCATCATCAGAAATCTCCTTCTCAGTAGTCTTCTCAATCCAGAGGGAAATGGGATAGCTTATGAATTCAGAGTGCTTCTTAATCAAATCCTTGAGGCGGCGCTCCTCGAGGTACTCAAGCTGGTCCTCTTTCAAGAAAAGAGTAATCTTAGTACCCCCGCCAAGGTTCTCCCCAGAGGTATCCCTGGTGACAGTGAATGACCCACCGGCTTGGGATTCCCATACATACTGCTCATCATCATTGTGCTTCGTGGTAACAATAACCTTCTCGGCAACCAAGTAGGCAGAGTAGAAACCAACACCAAATTGTCCAATCATACTAACATCAGCACCAGCAGCCAATGCCTCCATGAATTCCTTGGTCCCCGACCTTGCAATAGTACCAAGATTGTTCACCAAATCTAAAACAACATCGAAATAGTCACTTTACAAGCACATTCCAACTCAAAAACTCTCACTACCAAACGCACAACTAAACACCCTTACCAGCCTTGGTCATGCCAATACCACTGTCAATAATAGACAGGGTGTTGTTAGTCTTGTCTGGAATAATATGGATGAAGAGCTCAGGCTGACCATCGAGTTTGCTCTTGTCTGTCAAACTCTCGAATCTAATCTTGTCCAAAGCCTACAGAAAACAGATTCAATATTATAACAATTACCAATAATACATAAAGAACCATTAATTTGCAACATATTAAACACATTAGATTCAATAGATGATATTTATTCAATCACTGAAGTTCATAAATCCAAGAGAGCACAAATTCAAACTAAAGCCGAGCAGCTTTCACTAAGCTTTCACATGATTTTTTTTTTGAACCTTTTATTTATACAATTTTTTAAGAAATGGATAAATTGTGAATTTGCCCCTCCCTGCATTCAAACATTTATGTATTGCCCCCCAATCCCTAATTCTAGATCCATCCTTGTTCATGATCGAATCACTGCATACCTAAAAGATAGAAATTTGAGTCTCACATACACAACTTTTATGTCTATAAAACCAGTAGATTCCATAAGTAATAATTAAATAAAACCAATGAACATAAGCATCAAAACACCTTCATATGAACCCTAAAATTTCTACACGAAAACAATCGAACAAAACCCATAAACATCAAATCACGACAGTTGAGATCCATTAACTAACGTATTACCATGAAATCACATAACAGAACTCAAAATTCTCAGTCATTAAGAGTGAACTCACGTCGGAAGCGTTGCTAATGAGTTCCCGAAGAAATATCTCTTTGTTACTGTAGAAAGTGTTGATAATCAAGCTGAGAAGCTGGTTAATCTCAGCTTGAAAAGCAAACGTCTCTGCATCCGCCATTGATGTATGAACTCTAAACTCCTGATCCAAACAGAAACGTCGATTTCAAAAGCTAAGAGTTCTGGGTTTCAAACAAATGAAAACAGGGTGAGTCACTGCTTTGAACCTGCGAGTTAAGGATACTTTATATACGAGATTGATTAGGGTTTCTAGATTCTTCCATAAACATTTATTGAAATCATTTTTTTCAAATATTTATACGTTAAAGAATATTTAACGATTTAATTTAATTATTAAACTTTAAGTGAAATAGTAATTTAATTTTTTATTTTAATTAATAATATCGTTATTGTCTATCGATATTGTTACATAAAACGATCATTACATGTTATAAAATAAGTTTAATTGTTACAAAGATATTTTTACTATAATCTTGTTTGATAATTAACTGATACAACAGTTAATAATTGATTGTATTAATTAATTTGATTATCAGATTGTATTAGTTGATTATATAAAAGTATTTTTTAAAATTAACGGATAGTTGATTAATTATTTAAATGAATAAAATGGTTAGAGATGAATATTTTATTCGTCCCGATTGGGTTCCGACCTGACTTGACCGGATCAAATTTTTTGATAAAAAATCAGGGTCGGGTTAGATCGGATTGAATGATTTTTTAAAGTGACATCGGATCAAATTATGTTCGGATTTAGAGTGTAAAATATTTGATCGACCCAACCCGAGACTAAATATGTAATTTTTTCATAATTTTTTAGAGATATTTATATTAATGGTCCTCTATCTATATATTTTTTATAATTAGATCTTAAAATTATTTTTTATTTATAATTTAGTCATTAAAATTATATTTTTTATAATTAAGTCCCCGTAAATTATTTTTTATAATTTAGTCCCTAAATTTATTTATTTTTTCTACAGGTCGGGTTGAGTCAGAGTCGGATTTAGGGTATTTATTTCAGGTCGGGTCAGGTTGGATTTTTTGAAAAAGTATTCAGGTCGAGTCAGAGTAGGTTTAGGGTATTTGCGTTCAGGTGGAAAAATCCGACGCGACCCGATCCGTGTCCATCTCTAAAAATGATATATAAAGACAATTATAACTAATACTTGTTTGAATAATTTATTATTTATCAATATTTTATATTTATTAATATTAATTAGATTATAAAAAATATTTTTTAATATAATATTATTATGTATATTTAAAGGATTTGTATATTAATTTATTATTTATATAATTAATTTTAATATAATTTTATTAATTATTAAATTTAAATATAAATATACATGAGATTAAAATAAAAATATTAATTTACAAATATCTTAATGTAAGTATATGAGTATGAATAATTAAAATAGAAAAAAATAAACTTAGATTATTTGGAGATTTTTTATAAATTATTAAAGGTAAAAGGATAACTCTAATGTCAAAATCTCAAATTTAAAAAAATAATATTAATTATTTTTTAATCAGAGGTTTCATCCGATATACTATTCATCAAACATCTAAATTATCAAATTTTATTGAATAAACTATTTTTTTAATTAGAGATTTCATAAAATTTTTCATTCAGCAAACATCCAAATTAACAAATTTGATTATCTCTAATTTTATCTCAAATTATTGTTTACTAAACATGCTTTATATCTTTTAATTTGGTGTCTAACATTTATTCTAGATCAAATTAGTGGTTAATATTATATTTCATAATTAAAATTAGGTTTTTCCATTAACGACTATTAAAAAAAATATTTTCATACAATTATAACACGACATGTAACATATTTTTTTATTTATTAATTTTTTAAATATAACTTTCTTTAAACACAGAAAAGTTTTGATTTATTTTAATCAATTTTTTAAATCATATCTATTGTATCATCTGACATCCCCGTCCATCTATAGTTTATCATTCATCACCCAAACGTCATGTATTTCACTGTTCAATATCTTATCCTTTAGTTGTCAATCGAAACTCAATCGATTTATTTTTATCGTTGGATGTTCATCGATGAAAGAATGATGAGATTTTCAATTATGGGGTCTAAAAAATATAAGAGTAATTGATGGTGGTTGAATTTGTGGCGAGAGAGGGAAGACATTTAAGATTTGGGTTCGAGTGTTTTAGATAATTTAAAGATTATAATTTTTTAATAAAATTAAAGATTTTTTATTTTTAAAAATAAATAAAAAAATACCATAAACATGTCGTTTCTTTTTCTTTATTATATAAGAAATTTTTTAACAAACATTGATGAATATACTTTATTTGATTTATAAAATGGAATGTTAAGCACTAAATTAACCTGAAAAATATTAAACACTAAATTAAAATGATAATATAATTTGGGGACCTTTATGACATCTAAACCTATAAAATAATGATAAAGTTCGATAGGTTTGAGGACCATTCGTAATTGTTCGATAAAACTTTAATGATTATTTTTGTAATTGATTGATAAAAAAACTTTTTAAATTTTAATGTCAAAAAATATTTCACCCAAAGATATACTTTGTTTGTAATTATTTTTTGATTAGTAATAATATTACAGTAGTATCTGTTCTAGAGTATATTCTCAATCATTAGATATTGTTCGTTCAATCACTGTGTTAGTGGTATTGGTGTTCGAACTCGTAACCTCTAAAAACAATAATCATTCCCTTAACCACTGAAATTAGATGACTCATGTTTGTATGTAATTATTATTTTTTAATATATGTTTGCTCAACTTTAACTCATTCTTATATAGCAAATTTACTTCACCTAAGGATATAATTATGTTAGGATTCATTCGTTGATTAATCTGTATTAGATTTTATAAATATTTAATATAAAATATTTTTTAATTCAGTTTTTGTTAGAATTTAAAGATTTAAAATTTTATCCTGTTAGATCAATTGATTATGGTAATTTAAAGTTTATCTTTAAACTTCTTTAAATTCTTTAAAAAAATTATTTTTTATTATTATTTGCTTTTGTTTTTTAATTCAAATTGTCCATATTTTTTTTTCAGTCTTATATAGTGTACTTGGGAGCACAGACTCAAGTTCTAAATCCCACATCGGCTGGTCTGTGGGAAGATCTACAATTTCATGCTAGCCTACCATTGTAGTTGTATGTTGATCCATCTGAAATTTTCGAAGACGGGATCTCGATTCGAGCTTACCATGCTGTCAAGAATGTCATTTCTGTTGTTTTGTCTGCCGGAAATCTTGGACCGAGTCCAGGCAGTGTACCGAATGTCTCGCCATGGATGTTCGCTGGTGGTGCTAGCATACTCAATATAGGGAGAGTTCGTAGGTTATGTCTAGCTAGGCAACAGGAAGCAAATCAAGGTATTGTCTGCTAGGGAGCAAGTTTGTCTTCGGCAGCCTTGTTGTCTAGGACATCCTATCCGTTGATCAATGGCGAAAAGGCGAAAATGGCCGGTGCATTAGCAGAATATGCGTATGATTCACTCGCACACGACTCCGTATTTGCAGTTCTACATCACGGAATTGTTACGAAATAAGCTACATTCGGTTCGTTTACTATCCTGTCAGCCTGGATCAATTGATCCCCAAAAGGCCAAGGGAAAGATTTTAGTTTCTTGTCGAGGAAGCAACGTAAGAACAGAAAGGAAAGCAGGCTTTTCTTGCAGGTGAAGTTGGAATGATTTTCGCAAACGATGAGACGAGCGATCTCGAACTTCTAGCAGATCTGCACTTTCTGCCAGCAGAACACATAAATTTCACTGATGGTAGAACTTTGTTTGCATATATCAACTCATCCAAGTCTCCCACACCATGTATTACTCCCATGGAGACGAAAGTAGGTTTAAATCCGGCTCCGTCTATGGCTTCTTTCTCTTCTAGGTGACCCGAAATGTTCGAGCCATCGATCCTAAAGGTTTGTTTTCGATAATGAACAATCCACCCTTTGGTTTACAATCTGAAACTTCCATGTCTTGTCCAGTTGTCCTCATGTTCCGGCAGCAACCTCTCCTTACCATCTTTCTTTCGAACCGGTTCATTTGTTCTAATCCCTGAATACATGTTCTTAACATGTTTCAACTCCAATGCTATTGTGCATCAAGAACACAAGACGAATCCGAAAAGTTGGTGGTTGATTCGAGCTGCAAGAAAGCAAACCCGACTTATTATGGTTTAGGCACATGATACCGGACAATGCAATCGATGAGATTACTTGAACTTCTTGTGTGCCTAAGGCTACAATCAAACCACCATAAGACTATTTCCGGGCAAGCCATTTCTTTGTACAAAATCATTTAGTGTAACATACTTAAACTACCCTTCCAATGCGGCTCCTGAGCTCAGCGGCTCATTGACGGTTAGCAGGACGGTTAAGAATGTCGGTCCACCAACGTCGAAGAAGTTAACATTTGAAGAAGAGTTATAGTTCCGGTTAATCCTTAGAAGTTAACATTTGAAGAAGAGTGATGAAGAGAAGAGAAGAGAAGAGAAGTGATATTAAATCAAATAGTAATGTAGAAACTACAAACACAATGTGAGAGCTACTGTTTAGGGATGGGAACGGGTCGTGTTGTGTCGGATTTTCGGTTCACCCAAACTCGATTCGAACTCGATCCGAACATAAATATCCTAAACCCACCTCTAATCTGACTCGAATGTTTTTCCCCCAAAAATCTGACCCGATCTGACCCAAAAACACCCGACTCCAAATTATAAAAAAATAAATTTAGGGACTAAAATGTAAAAAAAAAAATTTAGGGGACTTAATTATTAAAAAAATAATTTTAAGGAATAAATTATAAATAAAAAATTAATTTTAAGGACCTAGTTATAAAAAATTATACAGATAGAGTATCATTATTATAAATATACCTAAAAGAATTAAGGAAAAATTACATATTTAGTACCGGGTCGGGTCGAATATTTTATACCTTAAACTCAAACCTAACCCGATACCGGCATGCCGCTTTAAAAAATCACCCGACCCGATCAGACCCGAATCCGATTTTCATTAAAAAATTTGATCCGATCAAACCGGGTCGAGTCGAATCAAAACCTGATCAGACCAAGTAAAATGCCCATCGCTACTCCTATTGTGGTGAGGCATTAATATAATTCTCTTTAGTTTGGGGTGAAATTGGTCATTCTTATTACTATCATTTTATTCTTTAGAAATGTGTATTTTACGAAAACTCAATCTTAAGTAGGGTGTTTATTATCGAGTACTTAAAATTTTAGGTATTAAATTTTTCGGTCTATGTCACGGTCTGTTTTAGATCTTTTATTTGATTTTTCACAAAATCGAGTATTCAAAAATTTGAGTAACTTAGTTTTTAAAATTATTTGATTTTGTTAATTAAAAATTATATAACTAATAAAAATTTAAATTATATAATCCAAGATTAAAATAGCTTAAATACCAAGAAGATAAAATTTCATTATAAAAAATCATATTATAGAATCCTATTAAACTCAAGAACAACTATTGTTTCTTTGTTTATAAACAATATGAAATTAATCAATTTAGGTGTATAAATAAGGTCTATAATTGATCGGCTATATTTGTTTTTAATATAAATTCAAATTATATAACTCGGATGAAAATAACATAGATATTGAGAATGATTAAATTCTATTATAAAAATAATCACGGAATATAAATATTCTATTTATGCTCTAATTATAAAGTTTAAGATCAAAGTATCAAACTCAAATAACTTTAGAATATAAATTCTATAATTCTTAAAATTTATGTACATAATTAAGTTGTTTGATTTGAGAATCTAGTAAATATAAAAATATTTTGTTTAAATAATAATTATATTTAAAATATAAAAAATTAAAATAAAAATATAGAATCAAATCATCAGGTATCCAATAATGAGCATTTTTACGACTTAGATCCAAAATCTTAAAATTAGATATCTAGATTCTTCACCAATTTTCTTTTTTTTCTAGTTATACTAAGAGATGACAACAGGGCGTGGTAGGTTTTTGGTCTCTCCAATCTTGACCTGAAAATTAAAATATTTGTCGTAATTTTAACCCTATCTTAATATATATTTTTTTGACTCAATCCGAAATAATAAAACATTAAATATTTGTCTTAATCTGATCTTGATATATTAATAAAAAATACGACTAAACTCGATCAAATAAAAATTAATAAAAATATTATATATTATATAAAAAAAATATAATAAATATATATAAATATATCGAATCGGATTGAGAATTTTTTATTATAAACCTGATTCTGCTCCGACCGACCTAAACTTAATTTTTTAAAATAAAATACTTTCTTTTATTTGGATTGAGTCGAATTAAATCCCTAGTCATACCCAAAATAAAATGAGGATTTGAATTTGGTCTTGTTTTGATTTTAGAAAGCCCCGAAGGCCCAAATTTTCCTCTTCCCTTTCCAATTTTCCAAGTCACCCCATCAATCATTTCTTCTTCCATTGTTGTTCCTCTAAGAAAGAAAATTCCTTCTTTTTCACTCAGATCCTTCATTTCTGCCACAAGAAACAAATACCCAAATCTTATTTTTCTTGTAAAAAATTTCATACAACCCCCAAAGATCCTTTGATTTATCTTTCTCTTTGTCTTCCATGTGAGATGGCTTCAACAGGGAACCAAAATCAAGCCATACCATTTGATGTGCAGAGTTTCTTCAAACCCACAGTTTCCAACCCGTTGAATTCAAACCCTCAGTCGCAAAATCCTTCGCCGTTGCCGTTGCCGTTACCTTTGCCGTTTCCTTCACCGTCTCCTCCATTCTTTCATCCACAGTATCATCAATTCTACATGCCACCGTCGTCCCCAACCCATTCTAATTACCAAGATGCCAAATCCCTTTCCTTCCCTTCGCCTCCTCTCAGCCCTTACAATTCTGGCAACCAAATTCTTGCCCTTATCAACTCGTCCCCTCAAAACTCTGATTTTCCACCTCAGAATCAGCCACCCAAGCTGCAGCCACCGCCTCACGCTCAGTTTTTGGGGTCTGGGGGTCCTAATCTGGGGCCTTCGAGGGTGCTGAGCTGTAAATTGCCTAGAGGAAGGCGGTTATCGGGGGATCAGGTGGCGTATGATATCGATACGAGGCTTTCCGGCGAGGTTCAGCCTCAGCTCGAGGTTACCCCGATAACGAAGTATGGGTCTGATCCTCAGCTGGTGCTGGGAAGACAGATTGCTGTTAATAAGTCTTATATTTGTTATGGTTTGAAAGGAGGCAGTATTAGGATTCTTAATTTAAACACTGCATTGAGGTCTTTGTTTCGTGGGCACACACAGGTTTATCTCTTTAACTTTATTAAATCTTCATTTTTCCAGTTGTATATTGGGTTGAAATGAATGCCTTTATAGAATATAGTTTAGAGCTTCATTTTGAGTTCTGGAATGTCAAGCTTTGGGTGCATAAGTACTGTTTTTGGATGATTATGATTGTCTATTTGTCAAACTGATAGTTTTATGTTCTCTCAGAGGATCACAGACATGGCTTTTTTTGCTGAGGATGTTCATCTTTTGGCTAGGTATTTGTCTTTCTCTAATCTGTAATTTCACTTCTTTTGTATTCGCCTTTTGATTCTTCATAATACATTTTTCTGCAGTGTGAGTCTAGAGGGAAGGTTATTTGTTTGGAAGATATCTGAAGGTCCAGATGAGGAAGACAAGCCACAGATTACAGGGAAGATAGTTATTGCTGTTCAGATATTAGGCAACGAGGAATATGTACATCCGCGTGTTTGTTGGCACCGGCACAAACAAGTAAGGCTACTCTTTTAATGTTCATCCATGTTTAGAGGTTATTATTACTTTTTTTTTTCTCTTTGTTGTTAATGGTATGACAATCTCATTTTTCAGGAAGTTTTGGTGGCTGCGATTGGAAAACACATTCTTAGAATAGATACTATGAAAGTTGGCAAGAATGAAGTCTACTCAACTGATGCACCTTCACCTCTCCAATGCCCTATTGACAAGTTGATCGATGGGATTCAGTTGGTTGGTAAACATGATGGAGAAGTTACTGATGTTTCAATGTGTCAATGGATGATTACCCGTTTAGTTTCTGCTTCTACAGATGGCACGGTATGTATTTTCTTTTCATTTTGTTATATCGATTTATTGATATCTATGTGGTCTCTTTGTGTTCCATTGTGGTGCAGTCACATGGGTGATGGAACTATCTTGGTTTCTTGTGTTTAGTGCTGACATTTTATGTTGAATACCTGGATAACTGTGGTTATGTCAAGGATTCTGTATTTACAAGCTTTTGTTATGCAACAGATTAAGATATGGGATGACCGCAAGGCAGTGCCACTAACAGTGTTGAGACCACATGATGGTCGACCTGTTTATTCAGCTACATTCTTAACTGCACCTCACCGACCTGATCATATTATACTCATAACAGGGGTAAGATTTCCATGTTCTTTTTTGTGTGTGCGTGTGTCTGCAACTCTGCATCATGTTTCTGCCTATTTTTTATTCGCTTCCTTGTTCATCTAAAGCTCATAGTTGTCCAGGTTTTTATGTTCTTGTTGATATTGCATAGAAGTCTGTGCATTTACCTTTTGACATCAGTCTATTTTAAATGGAGTTTTATTTATTTTGTTATTTTTTTAATTAAGGACTGTGTTTATGGTTTACTTTTCCATGGGAGAATCTTGTTATTCTGACAAATATCCATATATATGATTTGTCATATTTTACATTTTTGATAAAAAATTTCCCCAGGGTCCCCAAAATCAAGAAATCAAAGTTTGGACTTCAGCAAGTGAAGAGGGTCGGTTACTTCCAAGCAATACCGAAAAATGGTCTTGCAACCAGACATTTGACTTGAAAAGCTCTGCTGAACCTCGAATGGAGGATGCTTTCTTCAACCAAATTGTTGCATTATCTCAAGCTGGCCTTTTCTTACTTGCAAATGCTAAAAGAAATGCTATATATGCTGTACACTTGGAATATGGTTCTTGTCCAGCTGCATCACACATGGATTACATAGCCGAGTTCACCGTCACTATGCCCATATTAAGTTTTACTGGGACAAGTGATCCTCCTGATGAACATATTGTTAAAATATATTGTGTTCAGACACAGGCTATCCAACAGTATGCTTTGGAATTATGCCAGTGCATCCCACCACCACTGGAAAATATTGGCTTTGAGAAGTCAGATTCAAGTGTTTCACGTGATGCTGCCAACACTGAAGGCTATGATTCTTTTGATCCATCTGGAAACAAACCTTCTGAGTTACCGCTGTATACTTCAGTTCCCAAACCAAGTAATCGAGTAAATAGCTCTGAAAATTTAAGTGCAGCGAGGTATCCTTCAAGCCCACATTCTAGCACTGAGGCAAATGCTGCACAAGAGTTGAATACTTCTAATATTGATCCTAAATCGGCTTCTGCTTTGGCATCAACAGCAAGTGATGCTGATATCGGTTGCGTTGCATCCCCTCCTGCACTTCCTCCTAGCCCTAGGTTGTCTAGGAAGCACTCTGGTTTTCATAACCATGAGCCAACTTCCCAGCTTGGTGACCATGTTGGAAACCAACTGGTTATGAATTATGCAGTTGACAGACAAATGGACACTGTTCCATCTAATTTGTCTGGTATGCATTCATCAGAAGATTGTTCAAGGAATGATGACAAGAAAATAATATCAGATGAGAAATCTAGTGCATATAACCCACCTATCATTTTCAAGCATCCAACTCATCTTGTGACCCCTTCTGAGATATTGATGGCTGCAACATCTTCTGAAACTACTAATGTGAATGAAGGAAAGAGTGAGGGCGAGATGCATATTCAAGATGTGGTTGTCAATAATGATGCAGGCAATGCTGAATTGGAGGTAAAAGTGGTGGGTGAAACAAGATCATCTCAGAACAATGAGTTAGGTTCACATGGAGGCTCCCAAAATCGGAATTTCGAAAATAGGGAGAAATTCTTTTGCTCTCAGGCTTCAGATCTTGGTCTTCAGATGTCGAGGGAGAGCTCTGCAATGTCAAGGGATGCTTATGTTGTTGATGAATCTCAGCAAGCAGACGGTGTTGGTGCATCAGCGTTGCACTTGAAGCCTAATGTTGGTGAGGAAGAAAATGATGATTCCAGAAAAGATCTCTCTGGAAAAGTTTCCGAATCAACCACGCCTTCTACATGTCAACAATCACCAGCACCAGGTGGAAAAGGGAAAAAAAATAAAGGGAAAAGTTCTCAGGCATCTGCTCACTCTTCTTCAAGTGCTTTCAATTCTGTAGATTCTTCCACTGAACCGGGAGCTGATTCTAATCTCCCCTCCACGGCTACTGCATATCCTCAAATTGCAGCTATGCAAGAGATGCTTAATCAGGTGATTGCTATAGACAGAAAAAAAAAAAAATGGTTACACCTGTATGCATCTGTGTGGTATGCACATTTCTTCTGTGTGTGTTGATAATTAAATTTGCTGGGAGAATGATATAAGTACGACAAAGTACTATCCTTGATTATCCTCAAATAGTCTTTGAAGTTTTCAGCTGGGTTTACAATCATTGATCGTACCATAATTTTGGATAAAAATCAAGTCAGGTTCCTTTATTCATTTATATAAAAGTTCACCTAGTTAACTCCATATGATTATCAGATTTTCACATATTGTTCCATATATGTATTTTGCCTAGCATTGTGTTATCTTGATTTTCTAAATAAATGTGGTTTAAAGCTTTTTGCTGCACCATATATGGTGTCTTGACCGTGATTTCAATCATTTTGCAGCTAATCACTACACAAAAAGAAATGCAGAAACAAATGCCAAATATTGTGAACACCCAGGTTACAAAAGAAGGCAAAAGGGTTGAGGCTGCTCTTGGGCGGAGCATTGAGAAAGCCCTTAAGGCCAACAGTGATGCCCTATGGGCTCGTTTCCAAGAAGAGAATGCAAAAAATGAGAAGCTGTTACGAGAACATAGACAGCAGATAACGAGCCTGATCACCAATTTTATGAACAAGGATTTGGCAGTAATGTTGGACAAAGTAATCAAGAAGGAGTTAGCTGGAGTTGGACCAGCTGTAGTTCGTGCCATTACTCCAGCAATAGAGAAAACTGTAACTTCAGCAATCAATGAGTCTTTCCAGGTTAGAATTCTGAAAATCTGGTTCTTTTCCTAGAAAGCTGTATTAGTGGGATCTAACAAGTGTTTTCCATGACAGAGAGGGGTCGGGGATAAAGCAGTGAATCAACTAGAAAAATCTGTTAATTCAAAACTAGAAGCTATAGTTGCCAGACAAATTCAAGCACAGTTTCAAACTTCTGGCAAGCAAGCTCTCCAGGTATGCAAACGTTCACTACATTTGGTGCTAGCTCAAGAAGCATATTTCCTTTCTCTTGTTATAAGATCAAACTATTGTCATTCTGCACGTTCCAGGCAATTTCTGTAATAAATTTATCATCGGTTGTTTTTCTCGTTGTAGGAGTCTTTGAGGACTAGCGTGGAAGCTTTAGTGGTCCCTGCCTTTGAGATTTCATGCAAAGCCTTGTTTGAGCAAGTAGATGCTGCATTTCAGAAAGGGATGGTTGAGCATACGAATGCTGCTCAGCAGCAATTTGACTCTGCAAATTCTTCTTTGGCAATTACGTTAAGGGTATACTTCCGGTGTCTTATTTACTTTCTATTTCACTCAAAGATTGGTAATTCATGTTCTTTTTTCCAAGATTTTATGACATTTCGAGCATTAGATGTTGAAACTAAGAATTATTGTTGGTGTGGTATTTTTTTTGGCGATTTGAGGTATAATAATATTCATTAGAGCAATGCAATACTATTTGTTGCCATAGAGCTCTTGTTGGATATGTGTTTTTTTGAAGTATTGTTGTGTCATTTTCCTTTGTAATATCTCCTAATTTCAGGACACCATAAATTCCGTGTCATCGATTGCTAAAACCTTGAGTGGGGAATTTGCTGAAGGACAAAGGAAAATATTAGCCCTTGCAGCTGCTGGAGCTAACTCAAATGCTGCAACTTCATTGGCTTCCCAACTCAGCAATGGACCTTTAGGAGCTCTCCATGAGAAGGTATGTTTGTTTCGCCTATTTTCTTTGGTTTCGTGCGAGAAAGGAGTGCTCCATTAAACGCGAATCCAAAGTCAATCTGTTTAAATGAATTTCTATCCTTGCCTCAGGTTGTTGTGCCCATGGATCCGACCAAAGAGCTATCAAAATTATTGTCCGAAGGCAAATACGAAGAAGCTTTCACAATTGCCCTGCAAAGAAGTG
Source organism: Abelmoschus esculentus (assembly GCA_035048815.1). Taxonomy (NCBI): domain Eukaryota; kingdom Viridiplantae; phylum Streptophyta; class Magnoliopsida; order Malvales; family Malvaceae; genus Abelmoschus; species Abelmoschus esculentus. The sequence goes on along the minus strand of JAUCBN010000002.1, from coordinate 17,285,673 downwards.
ACCTGTCTATTGTTGCTTGGGTATGTTCACAGGTAAGATGATATGGAGTCTAAAGTGTCTCAAAATTTCACTTGAAATTCTGGTTAAAGTCTCTGCATTGTAAGAATTCGATTGTTTTCCGTCATACTAGGTTGATCTGCGAACGATTCTGTCGACCAATCCTTTTCCTTTGAGCCAAGGAGTGCTGCTTTCCCTCTTGCAGCAGTTGGCATGCGACATCAACAAGGACACACCTCGGAAACTCGCATGGATGGTAGACGTTGCCACAGCCATCAACCCCGGCGATCAAATGATTGCGATGCACGTGCGGCCAATCTTTCAGGAAGTCTACAAGCGAGTGCACGAATTAAGTAGCTCGCCATTGCTTACGGGTGCCGAACACGCGAGTATTCGCGCACTCATTTATGTCATCAACTATGTTCTAATGACATGTAAATGATAATGAAAAACAGGATGAACAAGTTTCTGATTGTTTTCTTGTAAGAATGTAAAGGACCCTCTTGATTTGCTGTTGGCATTACAGGACAAATGGGGTCCTGTTTTTGTTTGAAATCCATAGGTATTTTGAACTGTAAGAAAATTAAAGAAGTATTTCTCGATGGTCGATGTCAATTAATACCTGAGGCAAGGTGGAGGTCGCGGCGGTGTTTTTCATCACCATCACCGTTGAGACGCTGTCGACTCCAACCCAACAAATGAAGTTAGGGATGTAAACAAACCAAATCGAACGATTAGTGAATTGTTCGGTGAAAAGTTTGTTTATATTCATTTATTTATTAAACGAATAAATATGAACAATTTTTTTGAATAAAGGATTTGTTCGTTTATTTATGTTCGTAAATGTTTAATAATCTGTTTGTTTATGTTTATTTATGTTCGTTCTTTTATGTTCAATTAAATTTATTCACTTATATTTATGGATATTCATTATTTGACTAAGTTGAATTCATCGACTTAATAAAAAATAAAATTGATTAATCTATTAGATAATTCTAAAATAAGTCCTTAAAATTTTAATTGAAACAAATTGACCCCTAATTAAAATTTTAAGATTTCAACACAAAAATTCCCGGGTTTTACAAATAAATTTTGAATTATGGAAAAAAATTCGAAATGTTACAAAAAGAATAATTTAATATTTTAGAAAATAACAACAGATGTAAGATGGTGATGATACTTGTTATTAACATAAAGATATAACAAAAGAATGATTCAATATTCTAGAAAATAACAACATATGTGAGATGGTGATGATCTTAAGAATCAACTAGTCTATACCAATCAAGACCAAAAAGCATGTACAAGGCTTGACTTGCATTCAAAATATCAAGCACTGCTGTTGCTATCTTCGGTGAAAACGTCGAGCATTCGGCCATTGAGAAGATATAATCGTCTGAAAATTGGGGAACTTCCATGGATGCAGCATTGAGAGAAGGCAGAAAATCAGAAGCATGAAAACATCTCCCATTTCCAGACCATCTTCCTTGAAAATGGCAAGCATAGAAGGAAGAAAAGTCTTACCTGAAAGTTGAGGCCTCCTTGTGGATGTTGCGTTGATGGACAACAGAGGACTGTCCATAAATTCAGAAACATGAAACATCAATGCAGAGTCATGTTCTATTTTATTTTTATTGATTCCTGTTAATTGATTTTGGGTATACGATAATCTTTATGATCGAATGAAAACAAGTCTTGCAATTTTTCAATTGCACATCCTTCGATTGCCGATGACTATCATTGTTCTATAAATTCAGGTTTGCAATTACCATCCATCAGGTTTATCAAGCTATTTATTTTGCTTACTTTGATTGATTATCGGTATGAATTTGCCTTTATTTTGTATTAATTTTGAAATACATATTTAATTTAAAATATATATTAAATTCAGTTAGGTCAAAAATTTTAGTTTCTATCATTAGTGATAAAAAAAAAAGTTAATTTGGGTTATGGTAAAATTACCGTAATTTAGAAATTTTATAATCATGTTATATATTTGATTTTTGTTTATTAAGTTATGATTAAATGATCTTTCGGCATGTTATCTTTAAAGTATATTACTTCTTTACGTAGTTACTTAATTAATATATTCAATATTTAGTTTTTATCGCATGTTATGTATTATAGAATATACATTTGGTAATGATATATTCAATTTGTTTCGATCATTTTTTATTAGATTATTATGGTTATATTAAAGTTTTAAGTAATCATTATACGAATTACTCATTTGTATAATACTTCTATTTTTAACTTTTTATTAAAGATTAAACACTTTGGTCGATTTTAGTTTTGGTAAATGCATATTAAGGAATTTTTGAATAAGAACAATAAATGATTTAGGTTCTTTAAATTATGGTAACCCCATTTAGACAATCTTATTTTAAGTTATTTCAGAATCTTAAGTGTTATCAGAAAACTCAGCCTTGACTGTTCTAAATATTAAGTTTGAATATTGATATATTTATATTATATATTTTAAGATAAATTAATTGAAGCATTAAGTCACCAAACTGACCTCTATTGCGAAAATTATTTTATTTTAAAATATAGAAGATTTTGTGAATGTAATTCAGTTTATGCTAATATTAATCGTTTCAAAGGAAGGTTAATAATTAATAATGTTACATGTGCATCTGTGGTAATAAACATGTGATAATTATTCAGTTTTATATGTGAACAATAAATCAGTCCGAATGAAGATTTATGTTTAACATATTTTTATTATCAATGTTTGATTACTACATCAAGATATCACTTACAAGTTAATATTTTTTAGATAAAATATTAATGAAATATCCGATATCTTGTGATGAGGTTACCTTTATTCAAATTTATTATTATTTTGGTTATCTTTTACTTTGAGTGAAAGATAAAATTAAGAAAAATATTTTGAAACAATTAAATTCATATTTTGGCTTCGGATATCTAATATTTAATAGATTAATTGAAACATAATGTCACCAAAGTGACCGCTTTTGTGTAGATTAGTTTATCTAAAATATTAAGATAATTACGAGTCTTTGTAATTCATGCTTTTATTAATTGGCCCAAAGGAAAATTAATATTTGGTCGAATTACAACGAAAACTATGGTGATAAATGTGTGACAATTATATGATATTTTATGTGAACAATATGTTAGTCCAAAGATTAATCTATTATTTGACATAATTAATTGTCAATGTTTGATTGCTACAATAAGAGTACCGCTTACAATTAATATTACTGCCAAAAGACTATTAATGTTGTGCTTGGTATATTGATGGGAACTAGCCATTATTTTGAATTTATTGTTTACTTATGAATATTTATGTAAGCTTGTTTATTTAATTTTTTTGTACTATATTTAGATAATTTATCTTTACTATCATAATATTTGTTCAATACATTTGTCACGGGCCGCATGTTGAGGTCCGAGACATTAGCATCACATGGTGCGATTATGTCTGCCCAAGTAATTTTAAGGGTGATTTTGGGCTCGAGAAGACCACCAGCGTTGGCCCGATCCAGGAAGGGTTCTAGAAGCCTTATCCATCCAAGCTATGTGAATATAATGTGTGAACATAGAAGATACTTGCCTTAGTTGGGAATATTCCCAGAATTATGCTTTGTAAATGAATAGGGTTATATCATAGCCGTCGATGTAAATCTATATAGACTATAGGATTAAGGGGAGTTCAAGTATAAATTGAGGCATTCCCCACCTCATTTGATGTATCAAAGTATTTCAAGTTTTAAAAGAATAAAGGCATTTACTTTAAAAATCCTTTCAGCGTTCTTATTCGTTCTTTCTTTGTTCTTTAGCGTTCTTAAGTGTTCTTTCTCACTCTCTAACATGTTTTCTTATGTGAAAATAGTCAGCATCGAATCAAGAAAAGTTTCGTCCCTGAATGTTACATTCATGGGACCATCCAAAAATTAAGAAACATGAAACATTAATTCAAAGTCATGTTCTATTTTCATATTGTCTGTCATGCTTTCTTCGGTGAAAAATTTAGAAACATGAAACATAAATACAAAGTCATCTAAAAGTTGAGGCCTTTTCATCTCAAGAGTAGTTAATAGAGTAAAATTGCAGTCCTTTGTGTTGTAATCAAGAAGAGAAAAAAAATATCAAAAAAAGAAACCCTAAATTAAAAAAAAGTAATACAACTATAATCCTCTAGTCTTTTAATTGAAACCCCCAATAATTATGAGATCAAGAATAGAAAATAAATATTATTTAGAGAACACTAAATTCAAATAAACATGAAAAAAATAAAACAATGGTAGATTTCTTAGATAACTTCGCAAGCTCTCAAAAAAGAAACAATGGTGGATTTCTTGTAGGTCCAAAACATAAATAGCAATTTTCTTCTCTCCAACCAAGAAAAGATGCGAAAGAGCGAGAATAAAAACTAAAAGAATTAAAACAATTTGTCAATTAAAATCGTATAAAAGAAAGCAGGTTATCATTGAAACTCAATTTATAAACCCTAAACGCCCAACTAGTTGTTAAACACATTTAATAAATCAGAAGCAATGGTTGAAATTCAATTTTTTTTTGGGCGTTTTTATTTGGTTAAAATACATTTCTAGTCCTTTATTTTAGAGCTATTTGATTTTGGTCACAGATATTATAAAAAGTTATATTTTGATCCTTACCTTATTCATTTATAACATTTTATTCTCTAAGTCGTTAACCCCGATTAGTATATGTTAATCAAAATGTTTTTATTTTAATTTTACTAATAAACTTTAGATAAAATATTAATTCAACCTTAATTCTTAAATATTTGATAAATATCAATTTCACCAATAATTTTAACTAAATTCTCTTTTCGCTGTCATAACTCCACCATTGAAGTAGATTTCTAATCATCAACAGCAAAAAGATATCGAAAGTAATAAATCAACAGGTCAAAGGGTCTTTGACCCTAATTATTAATTTTATGTCTTAAGATATTTAATTTAATCAAGTCGATCCACACCCTCGTATTTTGATTATTAAATCTAGTCGACATTCATTATCATATTCTCTCGATTTTTATTTATAAATATTTTGAACATTTGTTTAATATAAAATAAATTATAAAATAATTAACAAAAATATGTATTTAACATAAATCAAAAGTATAAATTTCATTAATTACAAAAAATAATTTTTATGTACATCGAATTAAATTAATCATTAATTTTCAATTTAATCAAATAAATTATTTATTTGAATATTTTATTTCAGATATACCATGCAGAGATAATGAAGCAAGAATAAAAAAAAAAGCATTGAATTTTCTTGCCTAATTCCATGAGTGTTTAAACAAAAAGCTAAAATTGATGGAATGTGTTATTGGAGATTTGTTTAGAATTACTTAACATTTAAGTTTATTTATTAAATAAATAAATATTTTTATGAGTAAAATATGTAAATTATTATTGAATTTTACTCTTAAATCTATTTAATTTTAAAACATTTAATTTATTGACTAAAGTTTAGATATCGAATGTTTTTGTTACTCTTCCGTTTATTTTTTGATTACGTTCATTTACCGAAGAAAAAGGAATTTCTTCAAGATTCGAAAGGTGAAAATCTTTATTGGTATGAGGAAAGTAATATACTGAGAAACAAGCTTCATCCGAAGATAGAAAACGAAGATCGACAAGATAAAAATATAAAAGAAAATATATTCAATTTGTGAATTTTAAGGTACTTTTTAGAGAAACGAAGGTTGAATTAGAACTTAGAAATTAGGGACCAATCTACAAATTAAACATCATTGTGGGGTCAAAATAATAGAAATTAGGGGCAAAATTGAACAAAATACAAAATTATAAGGTTACTTCACAAAAAAAAAAACAATGACCAAAATGCAACAAACTGCAAACCAAAAGGTTGAACGGTAAGGATACAAAGGCTTCAGGGACCTCAAGAGTGATTTTCCAATTTAACGGGTTAACACGCGGGTCAGAGCCTTGAAACGGGTCGGTATACGGGTCCAGCTGTCAAAACGATGCCGTTTTGGGTCCTTTGAACCGGCACCAAAACAACGTCGTTTTAGGTTCGGTTTAAATACCCCTCCCTTTCATTTTGCTTCATTTATTTTCTTCACCACAAAAAAGACAAAGCTTCGGAGCTCTCTGCATCCTTCGAAGCAACTGGTGGAGGGCCACCATTGTCACCGCCGACGATCGCGTTGGCCACTACACCGGCGGTCAAAAACGGAAAAAGAATGGGCTTTCTGATAGATTTCGACGTGAGGAACCTAGATCTAGCCTCGGATTTTCGAATGAAAGCGCGTACAAGCGTAGACCTACTAAATAAGATAAATAAATCTCGACCTCTTTTACCTTTTATTTTTTCAGTTTTGGTTCTCCAATCCCTCTCTTTCTTTCGGTTTTTTAGTTTTGTTTCAAATATGTGGGTATTGGACTGGTTTAGTACTTGGAATTTTTTTATTCAATTTTCGTAACTGGGAAGAAGCCCCTTACATTGTTATGTGGGGGGTGGCCGACTGCTTGGACCAATGAGGGAGCGCGTGGCTGCCACGCGTGGTGTGTTGGCAAGCACAGTAAACTACGGGGGTTGCTGGTTGTCGGAGGGGTTAGTGTTTGGTTAGGATAATAGGGTTTAGTTTGTTGGGTAAATGGATGTGGGTCATTGGGTCAATTATTTTGGGCTTAATAATGGGTGTAATGGGCTATCGGGTTTTGGGTGGTAATGTTTTATTATTGGATTGATTGGGTTGTATGAAATGGGTTATTACAATGCCTTCTCCACATGCTTCCTCCCCGTGCAGCCGACACTAGTGCACTAGTAGTAACTCCTGCATTGAAACAATAGCAATGATGTTCTGCATTATATTGGCAGTCGATGATAGTAAACTGTTATACGATCAAACAATGATTGAAGGAGAAGAAAACCTTGGATTTGGATTTCCTTTCACTACTTTTTGGCCATACTTGCGCCACCGATATCCATCGTCCAGGATATCCACCTCGCTGGTCGTCTGGACCACAACTTTAGGCTCACGAATAGCTCGTGAGGCTCCACTCATTTTTGTTGCATAGGCTTTAATTTTCCTCGTACAAAACAAGAAAGCATTCACATAGTGATAAAAAAAACAACATTATTCAAACAATTTTTAAGATGTTAACCTTCTCTGTGCTTGCTATTTTCACGGAATAGGGCGTGGAAGATTGGTATGGAAATGGAAGATGAGTTGGGTTTTCTACTTCTGATTTTCTGCTTTGTCTCAATGTTGCATCCATGGAGGTTTCCCAATTTTCAAACAATTGTATCTTCTCAATGCTCGATGTTTTCACCGAAGATAGCAACAACAGTGCTTGATATTTTTAATGCAAATCAAGTGTATAATGTCTTTTTACTGGGGCCATTACCTGTTTATATATCACAAGACCTCCCTTTCCATTTGTGATGTGAGATTACTGGGGCCAGAAACTGAAAAACCGAGTAGAAAACTCAAACCAGATTACTTGATATTTTTACTAGGGCCAGAAACTGAAAAACCGAGTAGAAAACTCAAACCAGATTTAATTTGAAAACAGAATCGAGTTGAGGCTGTAAAAACGTAGTTTCCTTAAGACAGATTTGTTGTCACTCCGATGGTGCTTGAGCTTTGATGGTAGTCTGTCTCCCAAGATACAACAACTAGAGGAATTCCAACAATAGCACGATTGCTGAATTCCCGAACTGCTCTTGCCTTCGTCGATCACCGAAAGAAAACAAGAGAGAAAATGTTTTGAGAGATGATTGAAAACTGAGAAATCAATCTCATATTTATAGTGGAGACTTAGGGCAACAGTGATCAGTTTTTCGAATTTAAAATTCAAAAATTCAGGGATAATGCTTAATTATCTAGTATTTTAAACTGAATTAAATTCAAATTTAATACTAATAATAGCCATTATTTCCTATTATCCACTTCAATATCCAGAGCAATTTCAACTGCTTTTAATTCGTATTTCATCTGAATACAAACTCTTTTTCTGGATATTAAAAAAATAATTTAAGGAAAAAAATTATTCACAATGGGTAAAATATCCGCAGGCCCATGAAAGGCTTGACCGGTCCGGACATTCGCGTCGCCCACGTCGTGCGAGTGCGCCCTAACCCGAATGGGATTGGATTTGCACCCCCTGCGCGCGAGGCACAGAGTCATCTAAAGTCATTCAATGACCTCTATGTGGGTAGGTGTATATAAGCACCTCCTACTCCATTTATCCTACCAATGTGGGATAAGGGGGTTCTACATTTCTTATTTATTCTTGACATTCCTACTTTGAGCATCAATTTCTCATTCACTACTCAATAATTTTAAGCATATTAGCTACCGTTGTAAAGATCTCACGGAGTAAAATAGGAATCAACCATTTCCTTATTCGAAATCTCATCTTTACTCTTTCAAATTATGCATCAAAGATGGTCATATATCATTGTTTTTCCAACAATCCCCTACATGAATGAAATTGATGTTTTATCAAAATATTTTGACTCTATGTGGTGATAGGCTTTACGATTGATAGATGCATAGGATAGGTAGGTTTTCTCCTTTGAACCTTCCCTTATGAAAGTATATTTACTTTACTAGCTAATCAGTAGACGCGATGTCCTTGAACTATCAACCGTTAGTGTAAACGATGACATACTTCACACACCTATCTCTATGGCAAGAGATTCAGCTCTCATGGTTTTGCCCTTAAGGCCGTGAACATCTCTTGGTTCTACAAGAGTATGAAAGAACTATGCCTAATAGTCTCCTTGAAGTGGTCCCACTTCACTCTCACATAGGTGACTTATGTTGCTCGGCTCACCGAAGCACCCAATGGTCATTAAAAGCTTTGCTTAATCTTTACCAAATTCTTGTCACTGTTCACATCATAGGAATGAATTTGGGAGAGGAACCCCCACAGTGACTACATAGGTCTATGCAATTAGGTTGTCCCTTTGAACCTAGATCTTGGGATCTCTAGTCAACTAGGTAGGGTTTTTCCTTCACATAGCGCCTTTATTTTTCATGGGTATTAGTCTCATTCCTTTTGATGTTTTCTCAACTTGATCTCGGTTTAATCCTTTGGTTAGTGGATCCGCAATGTTATCATTTGATCTTACAAAGTCAATAGAGATAACTCCATTTGAGGCAAGTATTCTGACGGTATTGTGTCGTCGACGCATATGTCTCGACTTACCGTTATACATAAAATTTTGTGCCCTAGCAATCGTGGCTTGATTGTCGCAGTATATACACACAGTGGGCACTGGTTTTTCCCATTCAGGGATATCCTCAAGAAATTGTCTTAGCCATTCGGCTTTTTCTCCAGTTTTATCTAGAGCAACAAACTCAGATTCCATTCTGGATCTGGTTATAATTATTTATCTTGAGGATTTCTAGGATACGGCTCCTCCTAGAGTGAACACATATCCGCTTGTGCCTTTGATATCTTGTATGTCAGATATCCAACTGGCATCAGAGTATCCTTCTAAGACCGCAAGGTCTTTGGAATAATACAATCCATAGTCTCAGGTGTATCTGAGATACCTCAAAACCTTCACTATTGCTTTCTAGTGATCTTTTTCTGGATTGCTTTTGAATCTGCTTAGACTGCTTATAGTAAAAGCGATATATGGTCTCGTGCAGCTCATGAGGTACATTAAGCTGCCTATGATCCTTTCATATTCTACTTGATTGATACTTTCTTCTTTATTTTTAGATAGACTAAAATAAGGATCTAAAGGAATTGTAGTTGTACCACAATCATCCTTGCCAAATCTTTCAAGAATCTTATCCACGTAGTGTGATTGAGTTAATACGAGACCTTCTGCTGATCTTTTTATTTGGATACCCAAAATTGTATCAATTAGTCCCATATCTTTCATGTCAAAATTTGAATTTAACATGTTCTTGGTACGTTATACTATCTCATTGTTGTTTCCTACAATGAGTATGTCATCTACGTACAGACATAGGATGATGTATCCAATGTTCGTAGTTTTGACATATACACATTTATCACACTCATTTATTTTGAAGCCGTTTGTCATCATGACACTATCGAACTTCTCATGTCATTGTTTTGGTGCTTATTTAAGTCCATATAAAGACTTCACCAATTTACAAACTTTCCTTTCTTGACCTGAAACTACATGACCCTCAGGTTGTTCCATGTATATTTTTTTTGTCAAGTTCTTCATTTAGGAAAGTTGTTTTAACATTCATTTGATGCACTTCGAGATTTCTTAGTGCAACAATAGCAAGTATCATCCTGATAGATGTTATTCTTGATACGGGGGAAAACGTATTGAAGTAATTAGGGCCTTCCTTTTGTCGGTATCTTTTTATTACCAACCATGTCTTGTATTTGTTAATTGTTCCATATGTTTTCATTTTCTGTTTGAAAATCCATTTTGAGTTTAGTGGTTTAATTCCCGGAGGAAGGTCCACTAATTCCCATGTATGATTTTGCAAGATGAAATCAATTTCACTCTTTATGACATCTTTCCAAAAAGTGTTTTTGGAGGAACGTATAACTTCATTATACGTTAGAGGTTCATCCTCTAGCATATAGGTTAGGAAGTTAGATCCAAAGGATTTTTCTATCCTAGCCCTTTTGCTCCTTCTTGGCTCTTGTTCGGATTCAGCTTCTTGTTGATCATTTGAAGACATGTCGTCCAATGTTCGTTTTGTAACAAACTGATCAACTTCCGTAGTTTTATAGGGAAATATATTCTCAAAAAAATATGCATTCTTTGACTCCATTATCGTATTTTTGTGAATCTCTGGATTTTTTGATTCATACACAAGAAACCGATAAACATTGCTATTTTCAGCATAGCCAACGAAAATACAATCTACTGCTTTTTGACCTATTTTTATTTGTTTTGGTAACGGTGCCATTACCTTTGCAAGACACACCCACATTTTTAAGTGTTGGTAGGAAGGTTTCCGACCTTTCCATAATTCATATGCTGTCTTGTCTTTTCTTTTTTGTGGAACCTTATTTAAAAGGTAATTTGTCGTTATTTCTTTCAGAGTCCGATTTTTACGTTCGGCTACTCCATTAGACTAAGGGAAATATGGTGGTGTTACCTCATGAATAATACCATGTTGGGAGCAATATTCACCAAATGGGTTAACATATTCACCACCACGATCACTTCTTACCATCTTAATTTTCTTATTAAGTTGGTTTTCGACTTCTTGCTTATAGATTACAAACTTATCTATAGCCTTGTTTTTGCTTTTTAACAAGTATATATGACAATATCTTGTACTATCATTGATGAAGGTAATAAAGAATTTATTTCCTCCTCTTGTTTGGACAAATTTCAAGTCGCAAACGTCGCTATGAATTAAGTCAAGCGGCATTGTACTTCTTTCAATAGTTTGAAACGAAGTTCTTGTTGATTTTGCTTCAACACATATTTCACACTTTGAGTTATAATCGATGTGAAATAAGGGAATATGATCTAATTGACATGTCTAAGTCTACCATGCAACAAATTAAATGACTCAAGCATATAAACAGAAGAAGAAGTTGTATTCTTATTCTTATTCATAATATGGGATTTTACAGAGATAACATTGAGTTTCCACAATCCATTCAGTGCATATCCCCTGCCCACAAACATTCCCCCTATAGACAAAATCAACTTTTGGGATTTAAAAACTATCTTAAATCCGTGAACGCTTAGAAGTGTCCCGGAGACAAGGTTCTTCCGTATGTCAGGTACATACAACACATTCTGAAGCTTGAGTTCCTTTCCAAAGGTCATCTTCAGTATCACGGTTCCTTTCCCTTTTATCATGGAAGTTGCAACATTTCCCATGTAGAGTTTTTTTCCATTATCACAAGGTGTCAGCTCATGAAACGAGTTTTCGTCACAACAAATATGACGTGTGACTCCCGTGTCCAGCCACCACTCTCTTGGATTTGAGTCAACCATGTTGACTTCAGATAGCAGAACAACTAGATCTTCATCTTCCACGATATTGACCTCTTTGGCTTTCACTCTTCTTGGAAGCCTGCATTCAGAGGATTTGTGCCCCACTTTCCCACAATTAAAGCACGATCCTTTAAACTTCTCTTTCTTGAAGATCCCGCCACTCGGACCCAACTTTGGTTTCGCTTGGGGCCTTTGCGGTTGCTTGTCTTTTCTGGATTCGACAACATTTTCCTTGTACTCTCTAATTTGAGATTTCCCTGCATTACCTCTGTTGTCTTCTTCAATTCGAAGCCTGGTAATCAGCTCTTCCACTGACATTTCCTTCCTCTTGTGTTTCAAGTAACTCTTGAAACCAGTCCATCCGGGAGGCAACTTTTTCGTAATGGCAGTTACTTGGAAAGGCTCGTTGATGACCATTCCTTTTGCAAGAATTTCATGAATAATTAGTTGGAGTTCTTCTACTTGAGTTACTACTTATTTCGAATCAACCATAGTAAAATTTAAGAATTTTGCGACTAAAAATTTTTCAGCTCCAGCATCATCTGCTTTGTACTTATTTTCCAAAGCTTTCCACAACTGCTTAGCAGTTTCGTATACATTGAATACCGGATACAATGAATCTTGTAATCCGTTAAGAATGTAGTTCCGGCACATAAATTCGTCATCTTCCCATTCCTTTTTCATCTTGATGGCAGTGATCGTGTCGACCTACCCTCCCTCATCCCCTACAACAATAATAGGAGAATCATTTGTCAAATAACTTCTCAAGTTTAACATGGCCAGATAAAACGACATCTTTTGTTGCCATGTCTTGAAGTTTTATCTAGTAAATTTGCCCGGCTTCTCATTGTGATTGACATTCACAGTCGTTGCCTCCATAATATGGACTTGTTTGGAGTTCCTCGCGGGTACTGAAACTTTCGAGTTTTCAGATTCTCCAGTCATTTTTGTTTTTGTAAAAGAAACATTTGGAATTCGAATTAATTCAACTAAACATAAATAATATTTCTTATTTAAATTTGATAATTTCTGTAAAACAGATTTGTCACCAACTTAAAATTTTAGCAAACCCGTTTAGAAACGGCAGGATAAATCCTGAAACAGATTGTTTGCAATCTCTTCGACGATTTTATCTTCTCGGATTAAGAAAGGTAGAAGAAGAAATTTGTCTTAAGATTGAATTTGAAAACGGAATTGAGTTGAGGCCTGCGAAAACGCAGTTTCCTTAAGACAGATTTGATGCCACTCTGATGGTGCTTGAGCTTTGATGGTAGTTTGTCTCCCAAGATACAACAACTAGAGGAATTTCAACAATAGCATGGTTGCTGAATTCCCGAACTGGTCTTGCCTTTGCCGATCACTGAAAGAAAACAAGAGAGAAAATGTTTTGAGAGATGATTGAAAATTGAGGAATCAATCTCATATTTATAGTGGAGAATTAGGGCAACAGTGATCAGTTTTTCGAATTTAAAATTCGAAAATTCAGGGATAATGCTTAATTATCTAGTATTTTAAACAGAATTAAATTCAAATTTAATACTAATAATAGCCATTATCTCCTATTATCCGCTTCTATATCCGGAGCAATTTCAACTGCTTTTAATTCGTATTTCATCTGAATACAAACTCTTTTTTCTGGATATTAAAAAAATAAATTAAGGAAAAAAATTCACAACGGGTAAAATATCCGCAGGCCCATGAAAGGCTCGATCGGTTATTTATAAGCACCTCCCACTCCATTTATCCTACCAATGTGGGATAAGAGAAACATTCCTTATTTATTCTTGACCTTCCCACTTTGAGCATCAATTTCTCATTCACTACTCAATAATTTTGAGCATATTAGCTACCGTTGTAAAGATCTCACAGAGTAGAATAGGAATCAACCATTTCCTTATTCGAAACCTCATCTTTACTCTTTTAAATTATGCATCAAAGATGGTCATATATCACTGTTTTTCTAACATTTTCAGGCGTGACATTCTCCCCCACTCAACCTCGTGCTCGTGATTGGACTCTTGTCACGATTTTTCACCGTGCTTACCTCTCTCATAGGCGCTCGGCGTGAAATCGGGCAATCAAAGGGTCGCTCTGATGCCACTTGTCACGGGGTCATTACCTTATTCCTAAAAGACATGTCTGATAGGATGTGCAGTGTCACCGTTTATATATCACAAGACCTCCCTTATCCTTTCCGTTGTGGGATTAATGCTCTTTGCCGATTTTCAGGCGTGACACCTTGTACATGCTTTTGGTCTTGATTGGTATAGACTAGTTGATTCTTAGTATCATCACCATCTCACATATGTTGTTTTTTTCTAGAATATTGAATCATTTTTTGTTATATCTTTATGTTTGTTGGAAGCGTCAATTGTACTTGATATAAATTATAACTTGTAATTTATTACACAAATAACCAATTTAAAATACTTGCTACTGCAAGTTTTGTTGCACCAAAGAAACACTTTGCACACTTGCACACACACTCGGTTTTCTCTATTTTTTTATGCTCTGTACAAACTAATACATCACATATTTATACCCTCATTAACCGACTTAAACATGTTTTAGAAATTATTTAAACAATACAAGATAATACTAAAATTCTCTAGAACTTACCATATAATTTGAGGGGCTGCCAGGTTGCTTAAGCTTCTTGAATCTTCCACTTTCTTGCCGACATGCTCGTCACCATACTCTAGATGTTTCTAAAATCATGTTTGAATTCTAACACTCCCCCTCAAAATTGATTCTTCATCCCAAGCATTTCTTTTAATCTTTGAAATGTTTCTACGTTTAACGGCTTTGTAAAAATATCTGCAAGTTGATTTTCTGTTTTGCAGTAGATTAACTCCACAGTTTTGTTCTTCACCTGCTCTCGTATGAAGTGATACTTCGTGTCAATATGCTTACTTCGGCTATGCGAGACATGATTTTTTGCAAGAGATATAGTGGACTTGTTGTCAATATATATTATAGTTGATCTTTCTTGTGCAAAATTTAATTCGTCCAAAATATTCTTCAACCAAATTGCTTGGCAAGTGCATGCTGCAACGGCTATGTATTCTGCTTCACATGTCCAGAGAGCTATAATTTGTTGCTTCTTTGATGACCATAAGAATACAGCGGAACCGATATGAAATAGATATCCAGATGTGCTTTTCCGATCATCAATGTCTCCCCCATAATTACTATCGGAGTAACCAACTAACTTTGAATTTTGTGAATGTGTATAAAATAAACCATGATCTAACGTACCTTTGATATATCTTAAAATTCTCTTTTCTGCAATCCAATGATCTTGTTTTGGATTCTCCATGAATCTGCTTACTAGTCCCACAACATACGTTATATCTGGTCGTGTGATAGTTAGGTACCTTAAACTTCGAACGAGGCTTTTAAACAATATTGGATTCATTGGTTCTCTAGGTGAATTAACACTTAGTTTCATACTCATTTCGGCTGGAGTAGCTACCGGTTTGCAATCTTTCATTCTGAAATTGCTTAGAATTTGCTCTGTGTACCTTTTTTGAGATATAAATATTTCATCTTTCATTTGCTTCACCTCGACTCCAAAAAAATATGAGATCTCACCGATATCTGTCATTTTAAATTCTTTTGTCATAGCTTTCTTGAAATCATGAAACTTACCTGGGTTATTTCCGGTGAAAATCATGCCGTCCACGTTTAAGCACACGATCATAATATCGCCATTTTTATTCTTCTTTGTATATAAGGTATATTTGTACAGACTCTTTATGAATTCATTCTCCTAAAAATATTCATCTATTCTTGTGTTCCATGCTCTTGGTGCTTGCTTCAATCCATATAAAGCCTTCTTCAAGCGGTAGACCTTATCTTTTTGTCCTTGTTTAATGTACCCAGGTGGTAGCTTGATATAAACTTCTTCTTCCAGATAGCCATTTAAAAATGCTGACTTCACATCCATTTGATAAATCTTTCATTTATTTTGTGTTGCAATTGTTGTGAGAAGTCTGATAGTGTCGATCCTTGCTACTGGAGCGAATACTTCATCAGAGTTTATTCCTTGTCTTTGCTTGTAGCCTTTAGCAACTAGTCTCGCCTTGTATTTCTCTACTTGTCCTTCTTTATTTGTCTTCGTCTTGTACACCCATTTGACACCAATTGAATTATGTCCTTTTGGTAAGTTTGTGAGCTCTCACGTATCATTTCTTTCTATCGATGCTATTTTTTCATTCATGACATTTTTTCATTTGTCATCTTCAATGGCTTCTTCATATGTTATTAGATCACTGCTTGCAAGTAAACAAAAAAGTGAAATATTTTCAGTTTGATAATCCTTGTACCTTTCTGGTGCTCTTCTTTCCTTTGTAGATCTTCGAACTTCAGTCGGTTGCACTTCAGGATTTTTTGTTCCAGTACTGCTTGATGAAGATTGTTCATTCAAATTTTTTTGAGTAACTCGATCATCACCTTGCTCATCCTGGTTGTCTTCATTGTTTTTATCTTCGTTAAAAACTAGTCCTTCAATTTTCTTTTCTTCTGAACTCCATATCCAATGCTCTTTTTCATCAAACTCGACATCACTTGAGATTATTAATTTCTTGGTTAAAGGATTATAGAGTCTATAAACTTTACTTCGTTCATCATAGCCGATGAAGATGCACTTTTCTCCTCTATCGTCGAGTTTCTTTCTTAGTTGTTCAGGTACGTGGGCGTATGCGATGCATCCAAAAATCTTGAGGTGGTCAATTCCTGGTTTTTTACCGCTCCATGCTTCATTCGGTGTCATGTTCCTCATGCTCTTTGTTGGGCAACGATTCAATAGGTAAACTGTACATCGAACTGCTTCGGCCCAAAAATTCCTTGGTAAATGCTTCTCTTTTATCATGCTCCTTGTCATGTCGAGAATGGTGCGATTCTTTCTTTCTGCAACTCCATTTTGTTAAGGCGTGTATCTAACTGTCAATTGATGAATGATGTCATGCTCCTTACAAAAATCTTCAAATTACTTTACTGTATACTCGCCTCTTCTATTAGATCTTAGTATCTTTAAGAATTGACCGCTTTATTTTTCCGCCATTGCTTTAAACTTTTTAAACTTATCTAATGCTTCTGACTTTTGCTTAAGAACATATACCCAACATTTTCTACTATAATCATCAATAAAGGTCAAGTAGTACCTGTTTCCGCCAATTGATGGTATGTCGAAAGATCCAGTTATGTTAGTGTGAACTATCTCCAATAGTCTTCTTGCTCTCTAGGATTTTCCAACTTCAAAGCTTTGTCAGTGTTGTTTTCCTTTGATGCAAGATTCATTTTCTACTCATGGGCTTGGAGTGATCCAACAAGCTCATCGATCGTCATTTGAGTCAAATCTTTTAATTCTTCAATTGCAACAACCACATAATCAAATTTCCGCACCAGCGATCGTAGAATCTTTTCCATTACCCTGACCTCGTTGAGCACTTAACCATTTCTTTTCATTTCATTTGCTACGGCTTTCACACAATTAACATAGTCATTTATGTTTTCCGTGTTTTTCATTTTCAACATTTTAAACTCAGCTCTGAGTGATTGAAGACATACCTTTTTTGTTTTTTCAACTCCTTGGAGTGATTTTTGCAGAGTTTCCCATGCTAGTTTAGCAGTTGTTGCTTCTGCAATTTTTTTAAAGTTGGATTCATCTACCGCTTGAAAAATATAGTATAACGTCCTTTGGTCTCTTTTATGAGCATCCTTTAGAACTTTTTTCTCCTCATTTGTCAGAGTCGCTTCTGCTGTTGTATTTTCTGGTTCTGTGTATCCTTTGACGACGACGTCCCAACAATCTTGCAAACTGAGTAGCGCCTTCATCTGAATACTCCAGTTGCCATAATTCGTCTTTATCAATCTCGGGATTTGGGGTTGGATCATGTGCTCCATCTTCTCGTGACACAAATTCGAACTCGAACTTTGGCTCGGATATCACTTGTTGGAAGCGTCGATTGTACTTGATATAAATTATAACTTGTAATTTATTACACAAATAACCAATATAAAATACTTGCTGTTTGAAAGCAAGAAGAGATCCATGCAACAACTAGATTTAAATTAGGCGTGTTGCCTGTGAGATATTTAGGCTTACCTTTGGTCACTCGAAAATTAAACAAAAAAGATTGTATTTTGCATATTGAAAGGATTAAAAACAAAATAGATCAATGGTCAAGGAAACACCTCAGCTATGATGGAAGATTGCAGCTTATTAGAGCTGTCCTCTTTAGTATGACTAATTTCTGGTGCATGTAAGTAATTCTGCCTAAAGGGGTTGTACATGAAATTGAATCCTTGTGTTGTAGGTTCCTATGGAAGGGAAAGAATGTTGCAGCTACTGGTGCAAGAGTGAGTTGGAAGCAAATATGTCTACCAAAAAATGAAGGAGGTCTTGACTTTAAGGATTTGTGGGAGTGGAATCACGCGTGTATGATTCGTTTGATTCAGAAGCTTCTGTCTGGGAGAGAGTCTCTTTGGATTGCTTGGATCAAGGCATATGTTATTAAGGGTGCAGGTTTTTGGCGAATGGACATTAAGAACCATTATAGCTGGGCATTTAGAAAACTTTTAAAACCGAGAGAACTAGCTTCATCTGTGTTGATTGCTGATAAGTTATTTGGTGTGAGAGAAATTTGAAATAACATAAGGGTAATAAGGGAGAGAGTTCCATGGCATAAAATTACATGGTTTCCTATGCACATACCTAAACATGCAGTGATCACATGGATGGCCTTACTTGATAGGCTTCCTACCAAAGAAAGGTTGATGCGTATGGGAATTGAAAATGATGGCATCTGTTTGCTTTGTCGTAGTTTGGAGGAGACAAGGGATCATATTTTTTTTTTATTGTTGTTATTCAAGGGATGTGTGGAGGATGATTCTTCTATGCAGTGATGTTCATAGGGAGGCTCTGGATTGGAATGCAGAGATCTGCTGGATAATGGCTAGTCTAAAAGGAAGATCCTCTGCAGTGCTTATATTAAAAGTGGCATGGCAGGCTTTCATTTATTCTATATGGGAGTAAAGGAATCGAAGGATTTTTCGTGATGCACATAGTTGTTTTGCTCTATTTGAGTATATAAAATCCATTGTTTATTTTCGTTTAAAGCATAAAGACTTTAAGCCAAGAAATGTACAAAACAATATATTAGCTGCTTGGGGAATTCTTTAAGGAGATGGTACCCCATGCAGATTCTTAGTTTGTTGTAGCATTTTTTTCTGCTTCTTGGATAATAAATTTACTTATCCAAAAAAAAAAATTACTGCTGCAAGTTTTGTTGCACCAAAGAAATATTTTGCACACTTGCACACACACTCGGTTTTCTCTGTTTTTTCTTATGCTCTGTACAAACTAATACATCACATATTTATATCCTCATTAACCGACTTAAACATGTTCTAAAAATTATTTAAACAATACAAGATAATACTAAAATTTTTTAGAACTTGCCACATAAATTGAGGGGATGTCAGGTTGCTGAAGCTTCTTGAATCTTTCACTTGCTTGCCAACATGCTCGTCACCATACTTTAGATGTTTCTAAAATCATGTTTGAATTCTAACAATGTTAATATCTCATCAACAAATTTAAAAGAATTTTAATGTCATTATTTTGTAAATTACAAATACATAAAGAGTACAAGTTGCCGTTTACTTTCATCCCAAGGTATTAAAAATAGTTGCAGATCTGTTCTATTCTGAGTTGCAGTTCACATCCTACTATCTAAACTGAGTCGAGTTGGGTCGGATCGGGACAATTTTCGACTTCGAACGTAAGACATTTCCAATGCACAATGAACTTGCATTCAATTTCTCGGCATTCAAGTGCATGTGTATTGCAAATCTTACCACATACACTACATGGAGGACAGTTCCAGATCTTCCGGAGAAAAGTTAGGGAATGAGGATGAGTTTCGTGTCGGAATCTGCTCCTGAGCTTGACAAACGGGAGATCTCCGACGATACAATCGATATGAACAGAATTGTCACATTGCTCACAATGGTAGAACCAGGAGTCCGGTTCCCTTTCTTCCTCACATATATCGCAATAGCGTTGATCCGGATCGGAACTATCGTGACATGTTAGAGTCAGACCGTGCTCGTCGTGCTTGTACCAAACTGAATGTGGCAGTCTGATGCATTTAAAATCCAGAGCATAACCGCAAGGTCGACATCGATATGCTCCGTTTTGAAGTCGACGAGGTATACGACTACCGCAACCACTACAATCCCCGGCATGATTTCGGTCAAGAGAGAGCCGGTGCGGATGACTTGGGTGGTTCAAAGTGGTTGGCAGCAAACCACATTGAAGGTCAATCTTGAAGTTACATCTTCTTCTATCACATTTGTAGCTAAATCCATGGTGGTAGTGCCCACAAGCGTCACAGCGCGTAAATCCGTTCTTTGTGAGGGTTAGCAGATGCTTGTGAATTCGGAATCGGATTTGTCGAGGCAACTCGGCACAATCTTTATGCAGGGAAAAAGCCCTGCATTGCTCGCAACTGTAAAATGGCACCGGAAGTAACGACTTCGGCCTCATACATCCATGGCAAATGTTATCACCATTGACGAATACGTCGTTTGTTAGAATTAACTTGTGCTTATGGTAAGCATGTTTGATTTCCGAATCTGTTTCGGCAGAGATCAAATTCTTAGACTCCATCGGCACATCTCCGCCGTCTTGAGTAGTCGTATCGATGGCACATTTCGCATGAACAGCATAAAAGCATAGAAAAGAACTACGGCAATAGTAATACCAATACTGTGGATCAATTCTTTTGTGACAAATATGGCAATCTCCGGCCAGCCTTCCAAAACCGTAATCGATCAAAAGAATCTGTTTCGAGCCAGTATAGATAGAAGACGACGGTGGAAGCAGAGAAATCGGGTGCCGGTGTCCATATGTGGAGATTTCCTCTGGCAATGAAATGCAGCTTTCATGGATCAAAATTTGGCATGTACCACATATACAGGGATCACGGTCTCCAGGGATGCCACAAATGTCACAAATGAATGACATTTTCCTTTGAAGTGTAACGATTTCGTGCTCATGTGGTCCGACCGGAACCGTGAACGATTTGAAAAAATCTTTCACTGGACGCGAAAATCCGCAGTCCGGAAACAAGCAGACATAAACAAATCCCTGGTAATGATTTTCGCAAACATCGCAGGTACATGCATCGACATGATCCGGTGGGAATTGCAAGAGTTGTATCTGGTGTCGAGGGTGTAGAGCGTGACTAAAAATGAAACCATCCAACTCGGCACATTGTTTATGGAGATCGAAGTTATTACATTGCAGACATCTATAGATCGAACCGGACAGTCGTTCGTCACATCCGAAGCAAAACGCGGGGACATCGTCGTCGTGCTTTTCGATTAGGACCAAAGGATGCTCATGTGAAAAATGTTTGAGTTTAGTGTGATCATCAGCAAGATGACGTGAGGCACAACAGCTGATGTCCAAACTGAAATCACAGGCAGCACAGTGATAGACCGGTCCCCAATGAGTCCGACGGCAGAAATTGCAGACGTAGTAGCCTTGCGGCGACGGCGGCTCTGAGAGATACACGAGAGGATGCTGAGGGTGAGAGCTATGGTTGATCTCCTTGGCTAACTCCATCTCTCTTTTAATCTGGTTTTTGATGAACTTGTATAATAGAAAAAAATGACATGTTCAACAGAGGCTGTTTTGTGATTAAGATTACCAAAAAGGCAATATATACACCTACTATTACTTGATCATCAAGAAATCATATTCGAGATTTTTTTTCAAATAAGATAAATTACGTAAATTATTATTAAATTTTACTCTCAAACTAATTTTGATTACTAAAGTTTTAAAATATTCAATTTACTCATTGAATTTTAAATATTGAATTTTTTATCACTTCACCATTCACTATCGAGAAACACACACCATAAATGATAGTCGTTTAGTATCAAATTTCACTAACGTTTTCTCTTTCTAAGTTCCGATTCGACCTTCATTTCGCTAAAAAGTACCTTGAAATTCACAAATCATTTTTTTTTCGTCTTGTCGATCTTTGTTTTCTATCGCCGGATGAAGCTCATTTCTCAGTATTTATTTTCCTCATACTAATAAAAGTTTTCACCTTTCGAATCATGAACAAGTTCCTTTGTCGTCGGTAAATAATTATAATCAAAACGTTAACGGAAGAGTAATAAAAACATTCGATATCTAAACTTTAGTCAATAAATTAAACATTTTAAAATTAAATAGATTTAAGAGTAAAATTTAATAAAATTTACGTATTTTACTTATAAAAATATTTATTTATTTAATAAATAAACTTAAATGTTAAGTAATCCTAAAGAAATGGAATTATACTTTAGCTATTATCTCCAATAACACATTCCATCAATTCTATCTTTTTGTATCAACACTCATGGAATAAATAATTAGGCAAGAAGATGTAATGCTTTCTTTTATTCTTGCTTCATTGTCTCTACATGGTATATCTAAAATAAAAATATTCGAATAAATTATTTATTTAGTTAAATTAAGAACTAATGATTAATTTAATCCGAAGTATGTAAAAAAAAATCTATTTAATGAAATTTATACTTTTGATTTATGCTAAATACATATTTTGTGTTAGTTATTTTATAATTTGTTTTATATTAAATAAATGTTGAAAATATTTATAAATGAAAATCAAGAGAATATGGTAGTGAATGTCAACTAGATTTAATAATTATAATACAAGGGCGTGGATCGATTCGATTAAATTAAGGGTAAACTATTCAAGTGACCACCCAATTAATTGGGGATACCTATTTTTATAATTCAATTAACGAACTTGTCAATCAGGTCACTCAATTTTTAAACCCTATCTAGTTGTGTCATCGCCGTTAAAATTCTAACGAAGAAGATTAACGGTAGTGATGTGGATATTAAATAAAATTTATAAAATTACACATTTAATCTCTTTAATTTATTTATTATTTTAATTTAGTCCTAATATTAAATTAATAAATAAAATTAATCATCCAATCCGGTGATAACACATGTCATCACCGGATTAAATAATTAATTTTATTTATTATTTAATATATTTTTTCTCCAATCAGTGTCACCACCTGGTTGGTGAGAAGAGAAAGAAGGAAAAAAATAAAAGATTGAGTGTAAATGTCATTGAGGGGATTTGAATCCGTTTCTTACTGCTAATAAATAAACCAAAATCATAATCACTAGGTTAAGGTTTTAGATATAAGATATTAACATGTATTATGAAATAATTACTTTGTTAGTAAAAGCCTAAAATGCATTAAAGGAATTATAAAATTTCAAATCGATTAATATTTGAAATAAAATATTAAAATATTAAATATTTAAATTAAAATAATTAAATATTTAATAAATAAATCAAAACAATTAAATATTTAATATTTGAATATTCGAATTAATATATTGAAATATTTAATATTTGAATTAAAGTATTCGTTTATTTAATATTCGAATTAAACTTATTAAATATTTTAATTAAAATATTAAAATTTCAAATATTTTGATTCAAATTAAAATATTCTAACAATAAATAAAGATATTTAATATTTAATATAATATTCAAATATTTTGATATTAAATAAAAGTATTCGAATATTTTAATTCAAATATTGAGTATATAATTTTTTAATTATAATATTAAATATTCAGTTATTTTAATTCAAATTAAAATACTTAATATTTGAATATTAATCGAATAGGAATCTTATTAATTCCTTTAATAATCTTTAGTTTTCACTAAAACCATAATCGTTTATTAATATATTTTCAAACTTCATATCAAATAACTTATCTTGCCCCGGTGGTTCAACTATTTCTTTATTTTTAAAAGGGAATGGGTTTAAATTTTCTCAATGGCAATTACACTCAACCTTTTATTTCTTCCCTTCTTTCTCAGCAACCAGGTGGCCACACATGTGGCTATTAAATAAAATTTGTAAAATTATATATTTGATCCCTATAATTTATTTATTAATTTAATTTAATCCTAATTTTAACGGTAGTGACACAAATAAGTAGGGTTTAAAAGTTGGGTGACCTGATTGACGAGTTCTTTAGTTGGGTGGTCACTAGAGTAGTTTAGCCTTAAATTAAATATTTTAAAACATGTAAAATAAATGATTAGGGTAAGAGAAGGATCAAATTGAATAGAATGAAAAAAACATCAAGGATCAAATTGTAAAAATTGAAACTACAAAAGGCATAGGGAGATCAAAAGCAGACCCTAGGGGCTTGGCACCTCAAGGGTTTGGGAAATTTAAATTACACCCTTTAAATGTTTTTTACATTTTACTTAACCCCCTCAAATTTGTTAAAACTTCTTATTAATTCTTACATTTTTTGAATGTTTTTACTTAAGTTCCCCACATTGTTAAAATTTTCATTGAGTCTCCCATTTTTTATGAAAATGTTAATTAGACCTTCCATTTGTTTATAAAAACTATCATTAAATCCTCAAAAGTTTCAAAATTTTTGATTAAAACCCTGTAACTATAACACAATCTCGATCGATCCTACATTTGTTTCTCTCATACGCAGAGGTAGATTAGAGCGTTCGAGCGAGTCGAGTTGAGTCAAAAAATTTTGAGTTATTCGAGTTGAGTCATCATATTTTATAATTAAAATTTTTTTGAATATTTTTGAGTCGAGTTGATTTTAGTGAGTTCAAATTGAATTTGAGTCGATTCGATTTTTCTAGTTTATGTACAAAGTTTAGTTGTATTATTTATAATATTATAATATAGTTTGATTGTAATTTAAACGATTTTCTCTTTATATCTACATACATATTATTTCATATTATTTTTTACATGTGTAAATAAGATTTTAAATTATTATTATTATTATTATTATCATCATTAAATACTTTAAGTATGAATATATCATGTTTTAAATTATAGTCTTCATTAAAAACCTCATTCTTATCTAGGTCCAAATTAAAAAAATATATAAAATAAGTAGTATAATATAAAAGATATAAAAATTGTATTAAATAAAATAAATCTGAAAACTGATTAGATTGTAAAAAAAAAGAAAAAAAAAAGAAAAGGGACTGAAAATAAAACTATAGGGTTTAAATGTACAATTAACCCTATAAATATTAAAAATTATGAGTTATTCGATTTCCATTGTACAACTTAAATTTGATTTGATTTTTTTCGAGTCGAGTTTATGAACTTTTGAGTCGAGTCAAAAACAAGTTAAGTTTTTTCGACTCAAATCGAGTCAAAAATTTAATTTTTTTCGAGTTGAGTTTTACTCACCCCTACACGGAGGAGTTTGGAATATGATAATGTACCAAGTAACCATTGTTCCGGTCTGAGTTTCATTCCCTTAGCAAAAGCTCCTGCTTTGCTGGAACTATGATGGTTCCACGGTCGAAATCCGAACTTGATTCTGCTCGACTTCGACTCGCAACTTGCCAGGAGTTAACATCAAGGGAGTTCTCAACTGCAATTCAGTTGATAAAGAAGTGCTGATTCTCTCATATCAAGATTGCTAAAGCATGCAGACAATCTAAGGGGCTTGCAGATGAAGAAATCAATAGTTTTCCCATAAGTGACATAACTATGAAAAGTTACAAAATGGTCCTCTGATTTTTTCGTAGTCGAGAGACTCAACAAAAAACGCAATATAATCGGGGACTATTTACCGTAATTTTAACGTCCGAATCGACAATGTGAATCATCATCCTTGATCCTATACGTATACCATGTGTATAGTCGGTTACCACCCCAACAGAACCAGGACCATACACACACCTTTACAACATCACTATCAACCTACTCCATGGCTGATGATGGCAAAGGGTCAAAAGCTAAGAGCAACTCAACAATTACCGAGTTGGTTTGGTTCCAGAAACATTTTCTAAAAGTTGGTCTAATAATGATGTGTACTTATTGCCTTATGAATCGATGTAGCACGATCCGAGCTAAAAAGAGTCGTTTCATGTCTTCGGATGATGCCAACAGATTGGTAGCTAACAGAACTCTTAAGTTCCGACATCCAGCGTTGCAGTTCAAATTTTGGCACTATCATGATCTAGGTTCAAGTAGAAATGGAGGAAAAGTAGTGTTGCATTTCATAATAATTTCAACTTACTTTTTCGAGTCACCTAGAATCGACAGAATAATGAAAAGAACGAGTAGTGCTGAAATGCTCATTTATATATGAGAAACATAAATGTTTCTATTTCTTTTTTTCTCAGAAATGAAACTGAAAGTTTTACATCTGTGGTCCAAGAGGCAGCCTACTCATTAGTTGCTGGTATACTGATGTGTTGTTGGATAGATCCAAACCAGGTTCAGACATCGGCTCCATCTTTGCTTCTCCTTTCGGAAACCTGAAACCCATTTCATTACTCTGGCGTTGGTGAGCCATATATGGATGAATAGGCAGAACCGGAAGCTTCGGTTGGCCGGGGCCCAACCCGGCCATTGCCAAGTTAGCCAGACCTGGTTGATTCATTCCGAAGGAGAAGCCGGGAGAAGGACCCAGTTGATGCCTTCCAGGTAGGGTGAATGGACCAAATGGTGTGGGTCTAACCATGCTGCTGTGAAGTTGTGATGGCTCCGGCCTGTGGGCATGGGTTTGGACAGAAGAAGCCATGGCAGTTGATGTGTTGGAAGAGGCGGAATTGACATGACTGCTATTACGAGCAGCCGGGACATCATGATTATGCTTTCCTTCGTAGGTAGTAATTACTGATTTAAGGTCATGTGATGCCCTCTCCACATGCTTCCTCACCGTGCAGCCGGCACTAGTGCACTTGTAGTAACTCCTGCATTGAAACAATAGCAATGATGTTCTGCATTATATTGGCAGTCGTTAATAGTAAACTGCTATACGATCAAACAATGATTGAAGGAGAAAAAAACCTTGGATTTGGATTTCCTTTCACTACTTTTTGGCCATACTTGCGCCACCGATATCCATCGTCCAGGATATCCACCTCGCTGGTCGTCTGGACCACAACTCTAGGCTCACGAATAGCTCGTGAGGCTCCACTCATTTCTGTTGCATAAGCTTCAATTTTCCTGGTACAAAACAAGAAAGCATTCACATAGTGATCACAAAAGCAACATTATTCAAACAGTTTGTAAGATGTTAACCTTCTCTTTGACTCAGATTCATCTCCTTCACCGTCATACCCTAATGAGACACTGCCATGTGTGCCCCAATCATCTTCATCTTCATCATCAGAGAAGGTAGATGAAACGTCTACTGCATCACCGGATTCAATGTGAGTAGTATTTGGGGCCTGTCCATTGCCATTCTCGGGAGATATCGTTACAGACGATGTCATCTCCATGTGGTCATGTGCCCAGTCTTGAGGAGCGGCAACCATTCCTTTTTGTGCAGTTGCCCAAACATGATCACCATCCGTACCATTCTGAAGGCCAGTTTGTTCAGGCAGTTCAAGTTGCATGTCACTTAGTAGGTTGGACGATCCAATTGATGATCGGAGATTGGGAGGAGGCTTGGGATGGTTATGAGCTCCCTTGTATATGATCTCCGTTATGTGACCTTCATGCGAACGTTCCACTTTCTTCTTAACCTGACAAGTAGGATGTGTACACTTATAATAACTACGAGGATACTTACTTCCTTTTACTTGTTTTTGTCCGTATTTTCTCCAATTATACCCATCCTCAGATGACACACCACCAACACCACCGGCCTCTCCACTAACTCTTTGATCTCCTTCATCCTGTGGTTCATCAAGAGGCAGTGAATGTTCAACACTCCCACCGGCAGGGTCAAAATCCCTTTGATCTGCTGAGTTATTACTCCCAGTATCTTTTTCCGTTGATGATCGAGAGAAATCTGCCTGAAGGCTGAACATGTTGCTGCTTTGTGTGTGGAGTCTCCCTGGGTGTACACTTT
This sequence comes from Abelmoschus esculentus, assembly GCA_035048815.1. Classification (NCBI taxonomy): domain Eukaryota; kingdom Viridiplantae; phylum Streptophyta; class Magnoliopsida; order Malvales; family Malvaceae; genus Abelmoschus; species Abelmoschus esculentus. The sequence continues at coordinate 17,257,802 of JAUCBN010000002.1, read as the reverse complement.
GACATGGATGAGAATGCTGAGACTGAACCGAACCTTCGGTATTAGGAAAGGACTGCTGAGGAAGACTCGACGGATTAACCTGCATTCAGAAGGAAAATTCAATAATACTCACTCCGTTCCAATTTCAATAGAAGTGGGAACGAATGTGAATAACATTGTGCATTCCGAAGAAAGACCATTTTATTCCACATCATACTTTACTCATTGCACCACGGAAAAAAGAGGAATTCGGTTCCGCAGCAGGCTTGAATGCAAACAATGCATTGATGTCTTCAAAATACTTATCTTCACTTTTATCATGAGACTCGGGGTTGCAGCTCTTATCATTAACATCGAGCATGAAAGGGAATTTTCCAGTAGTTGGGGATGGCTGTGCCTGCAACAATAAAATGAGATATTCATATGAAACACAACTCCATTAAACAAAAGAAAGAACATATAACATTCGAGATATATTTTCTAGTTGCAAATGTCTTCAATGTTAATTAAATCCAAACAGACCAGGACAATGGCCGTTTTATAGTATTTTTTCGGGAAAGCAAGAATTATAATGGTACTAAAACTTTCAAGTTAAGCAAACTTACCAACGAGTTTGAAACAAAAATCGGAGATTCTAACAATGTAGTAGGGCTGAGACCAGGAGGTATTGTTAAGTAAGGAGAACGAATGTCAGGGTTAAGTGAAGGATCAGCAGGTTTGATGCTTTCGGTATTCAATCTTGGAGCATTAAATCCAGCTCTGGCTGCCATCCTTTCCACCAGACCACCCCGTGAGCTCGATTTTTGCTCAAACATTGACTCCGATTCATTTGATGGTTCACCACCATGGTGAACACCCTTTTTGTCACTATTCTCAGCTGTCATAGTCTGTTGAGATCCCAGAGAGAATCCCTCGGTTTTATTTTCTGCAGGAGCTTTACAAACTGGTTTAGACTCAACATCATCACCTAACATAGCTGTGAAATACGTCCTCGGACTCGGAGTAGGAAGCATCCAATCTCCGATAATAGAAACATTATCACCAATACCAGCCATGGTAACTCCTAGCCTTGGCTCAAAGCCAAACCCTTTCGGAATACAAAGATCGAATTCCTGAAAGATCAACAACAAAGACAACTATATGATGACCGGCAACGGGATATATCTTTCGAGAGCAAAATCGCAGTAGTTTTCTCCCGAATCAATAGCAGAGATGTAACCCTTGAACAGAAGAGAAACTATCTAAAAATTAGAATCTTCCAATTCAAGGAGGGTTGCCTGCAATACTAAAAGTAAGATGAAAGTGAAAGCTTCACATTCACTCCTCAGCTTCCCCAAAGTGAATTAAAGAACACATACATACATATATACATATATATACATATATATATTAATTAGGGCTATGTGATCATTATGCCTATGCTTTTTACCCTTTCTCAAACTAAAAGGAAAATTCAAAGACAAAAAGAACAACAAAAAAACTGGAAATGACTCCATTTTTGTTCATGTTTTTACCCTTTTTTACTTCTGTTTTTTAGTATAAGAACCCTAAATTTGGCAAACAAAAAACTCCAAATTTTGTGAACATATCTTAAAGTAAAAGTAATCAAAATCAAACTCATTTCCTTGAATGATGTTCCCCACAAAGATCTAATGATAGAGAAATTTGACTCATACCAAGGTTAAGATTTAAAAAAAATAGTATCAAAAATTGGTAAGATTTGAAGCTAAACATGGATCATAAACAATTCCAAATACAAAATTTGGGTTCAAATTTTGCAGAGAAAAGCTATGACATTATTTGAGGAAAGAGAGCAAAATGATTACCTGATTGATTAAAGAGTTAAAGCTAATGAAGACAGAGCCATGGTGAGCAGCAAGAATAACAAAATCCCAAATCTTCAATCAGATTTTTCATGGGATTTTGAAAAGAAACAGAGGGTGTAGGGGAAAAAACGTTTCTTTACTTTCTGCTGATTTTTTCTGGGAAAAAGAAAGAAAATTTGGGTTTAAAATCTGTAATGAAAAATATAGTTTCTTGTAATGAAAAATGAAGAGGAAAAACAGGATGGTGGACCAGTAAAAAAATTGAATCTTTGAAGAAAAGGGGATTAATTAAAAATTAATTAATTAATTCAAATGATAGACAACAATGAAGGAGAAAAGTTGTGAATTTTTTTAATTATTAATTATAATTAGTGTGTAATTAGTTTGTAATAATTCTTGTTTTTGGATTGGTGGGGGGATAAAGGTTGTTTTTTCAGTTTTGGAACAGAGAAATTGACTAAATGGGGCCCACCACCATCTCTGTCTTTCTCGGCTCCGTTGATTGGGGAGACAGCTAAGGTGCATTCTGTTCGATTCGGTTTTTTATTAAAATGTAAACCGAATCGTAGTTTATGGTTTTTTTAAAAGAAAATCGAATGGTATAAAAATTAAAAAACCGAAAATTAAATTTTACTGTTCAGTTCGATTAAAACCGCGGTTTTAACAATTTTTTATTTCAAAAAAGTAAGCAAAACAAATAAAATATTTATTAAACCCGTCAATATCAATTTATTATCATTAAGAATATGAAAACACATGTCTCGAGCCCTTAAGAAATCTAAGATTTTAAATAAAAATTAGAAAAATAACAATGATTACAAAACAAACAATATATCTGAAAAATATATCTAATCTAATCTATTGTTTGATTAAAGATAAACTCAAATATTCTATGTTATAAAATAATCGTAAATAATAAATATTATAAAAACATATTCGAATTTGAAACACGATATCTAATCAATTTAATATTATAAAATCATATCTAAATATTTTAATAGGCCAATTTAAAAAATAAATCCAAATATTTCAAGAGGTTATCTTTAAAACATATTTGATATGGATCATAATATTTTTTTCTTTAATTCGGGTTAATATAAAATAAACGGGTTCTATATGGAAAACCCAAAACCGAACTGAATTATAAAATTTTAATTTTAAACCGAATCAAAAACTGAACTATAATATATAAACCCGAACCGGACTGAACCGCATAGCTCGGTTCAATCGTTTTTTCGTTTTTCTCGATTTTGTTGCTCACACGTAGAGACAGCTGCTAAGCCAAGCCGGCTGGACGTTGGATTATATGGCTTATTCAACTGAGCTGTTGTGCCTTAATTAGAGAATATGTTGTTTTGTTGTTTTGTTTTATTTAATTTATAGATTAATTATGTGCCAAACACCTGTTAATTATGGAAAGTTTTAAGGTTAGTTCGTCTAAAATAGATTAAAATAAGGTTATATTAAAAAATTTATAAAAATTAATAAAAAAATTTATACTAATTGTTTTGTTTATATCAAAATAGTTATAAATTTTATAAATTTTTTGTATATACTAAAATTTTATTATTTTTAAATATTTTGATATATATAAAAATCAATATCAAAATTTTTATTATTTTATAAGAACTCAAAAATTCGAATCAAAATTTTTAAACTTGAATTGAATCGAAAAAATTAAATAAAGTTTAAGTTATAAAATATGACACTTCAGCTTGAATAACTTAAAATTATTTGATTCGATTCAATTCGACTAAACACTCACCTTAATAGCATAGAGTACAAGTAGTCGGAAGATATGTTAAGAGGGTACATTGTCAAAACTTTAAAATATAAAATGTTAAATTTTTATTGAATTTTTTTAAAATTATGACTAAATTAATAAAATGTATAAATTTTAAAATAAGTTGTTTATATATCGAATCATATTTTGATTTTAATAAAAAAAAAGTGATTTTTTTTAATAACAAAATGATTTATTTATCATAAATTTTACCATTAATTAATTATATTAACTATTAATATTGCGAGACAAACTGTTAGTAGATATAACGAGATAAGTCGAATATAGTTAAAATATTATAGAAATTTATTTATTATATCTAAAAGTTTATTTTAATCTCTTTATTATAAAAATAATATTTTAAATCTTTTTACTATACCTAAAAATTTATTTTAGTCTATGTATTATAAAAAGAAACATTTTAATCCATGTCCGTCTAAAAAGTTAATAATTTGATAAAAAAAAACACTAAAATAATTAATAATTGACTAAATAATTTAGTTTAAATAATCTTTACGCCCTTCTCGATTTGTACTGTGTAATAATTTTGATTAAGAAAAATAATAAATTTTGGTTAATTTAAAAAATAAATAAATAAATTGAAATTTATTCGGATAGGTTAATATATTTTAAAAATTTTAAAGATTTAAAAAGTTTGATTAATTCATTTTTGGGTAATTTGGTTTAGCCACTGATCAAATTAACCGATTGAACACCCGTAATCAGTACTCTCAATCATCCCAAATTATCCATAATATAAATATAATATGTGAGTTCTTTTTCCTTCCATTTAAAGCTAAAGAAATATTTTAACGAGATATATATTTATATTTTTTAAGATTAATATAAAATTTATTTAATAATTTAGGGGTCTGTGATGCAATTGACCCTAAAATAAATTGAAATAAATAATATAAGAATAAGATAATGATTGATTGATAATGAATTCTTCTCTCAATTATTATAATTTACTCTACTGCATGATACGATATGAGATATGGGTGGAGGATGGGATACAATTATATTATATTATATTATATTATATTATATTATATTATATTAGTGATACGGCGTAAGGTTTAAGGTTTAAAATTTGAAAATTACGGTTAGGTTTATAATTTAATTTTTAAGTATTTATTAATGTAAGACATAAAAAATGCATGATTACGGGACAAAAGATTTTTGTTCATATTTTATGGTCACTCGTGTATTCTAATTTTGTATACCCATAGAGTATTTCTAATAATAAAAATAATGTATTTCATTTAGGTGACGATATTATATGCTCAAAGTGTATATATCTTGTTAAAAGAATAAAAAAATTAAATGATATTATTTTATAATCGCGTCAATATATTAAAAAAATTATTTTTGTGTAATTTTATTGGGACATTTAGAATTTAAATAAAATTCAATCCGCTTAGTAAAAATCGAATTGGACCATATACACCCTTAAATTATTGCATTTCAATTGCAATAATCAGAATTAGGCTTAAAATTTTATATTTCACTTCTCAAATTATTAATATTAATTCATTTAATTTTTTATCATCCAAATTTAATGAACGGTCACATTAATAAAATATAAGATGTTATATTTAAATGATCAGAATTCAAACCATTGGACTAATTTATAATTTGACAATTTTTAAAGGGTTATAATAGATAAAGTAAAAAATATATATCTCGCCTACGAAAGACTTTTAAAACCTATATCTATTTTCTAGAGACCTTTTGCGTCTTAACGTGTCTTTTAAAACTAAACGAATATAGTTTGAGGATGTTTGATGTAATTAAACTTTTCTTGAAAGCTTTTTTAATTGTCTCCCTCTTATTTTGAAAACTAGAGGTATACATTATTTAATTTTAATCGAATTAATTGATCAAATCTATTTTTTCGATTAATTTTAGATATGTTCGATTAACAATTAACTTTTTTAGAAAATTTGGTTACCAATTAATTTCATTTGAAATCGGTTCATTACTCAAATTAACCGAAACTATTATATAATAAATATTATACTCCCTCCGTCCCAATTAAATGTCTATTATTGATTTTTTACGTAATTTTAGAAAGAAAAAGTTTGGGTAAGAGATATGATATAAAATAATTAAAAGGACAATTTTATCCTTAAAAAGTTAAATTTTGTTTTGTTGAAAAACTAAAATGTAGAAAGAAAAATATACCTTATAAAATTGTTGATATTTTCAATTTGACATTTTAAGTGTAATAATTTTAAAATACAAAAAAAGTTATATTAAATAGGACAGAGAGAATATATATTATATGTATTTATTTTTGATCAATAAATTTTTAAAACTTAAAAAATAATCATTAAAACTTTTAATTTTTTATAAAATAATCATTAAACTTTTATAAATAAAAATAAAATGAAAGTTTAGAAACTAAAAATTTATTTTAACACAATTTAGTTACTTATTGTGTAATTTACCAAAAAAATTCTAACAAATTTCGATTAATTCAAAAAATTGACAGAATTAACCAAAATAATTTTGGTCTAATTAATTCAACTATATTTAATTTAGTTTGATTAACAATTAAAATTATAAAAAAAAATAATTAATTCGATTATAACTAATTCGATTCGTAACTGAATGCACACCCTATTGAAAATCATTTCACAGATGACAATACCATATCAGTAACAAATCAAAATGAAGCTCTACATCCAAATCACTACACAGTAATAACACTTTCATTGCCTCCATCACCTAGATTCTAGTAGTTCCTACACTATTATAAACTCATCACATCAAATATGTCATCAGTTTCTTCCCATGCTAATTCTTGGCATCAGTTTCCTACAGCCGCAGCAGCATCGCTTCGGACCTGTTCTACAAGGGGAGGTAGCAGGAGTGCAAGCCTTGTTTTGTACCTCACAATTCGTTTTATTCGTTCTTGTTGTAACCTACGACAAAATCAACAATCATCGGTCGCATACATGATCATATTCTGCATTCTATGTAGAGAAAACCCAAAGATACTATTTTAAGATAAATGAGAAACAAACTGAATGACAATTGAAAATTTTGTCCAGACATGACATCCAGTTTCATACTTGTTGCATTTTAAGAAGATGGAAGGTCGATCTATGCGAAATAAAAGTACATGGTGCTTTCAGAACTTCCCACAGATATAAAATGAGCTATATCATAAAATGTGATGGTAAAAAGCATGTATCATAGGCTCTTATATAGACCTATCACAAGACAGAACAATAAATAATTACATATTAATGTTTGGAATATCAGACACCACCGTAAAATGATTACAGCAGCTAAATTTCACGAGAATCACACCGAATTGCAAAGAAATTAAAGTAACTTACCTTGATCTAACTCTTTTAGCCCGATTTATATGCCTTTTCAACAGATCTTGCGTTGACAAATTCTCAACCGATTGCTCATCCTAGAACCAGGAAACAGATATCAGCTCATTCCAAGATAGGAAATAAAATACAAAACAATTTGTTTATTCTGGTTTCAAGAACAACTGCAATAATGTTGATGAATCCGGGAGTTACTCTTTGATTAATAGTAACAGCAACACTAAGTGCATATGATATGATATTCAACCAACCAGATTAATTTGGAAATAAACAAAAAAAAATGGTAAAAAATAAAATTAGAAGAAAGCAGTACGGTCAAACATCTCAGATATAAAACCCATCCTCATGTGTCATGTAAGAAATTAAATCAAATGAGGTAAAGAGGAGGCCACTGAACTTCGCAAGCACCGTGTACTAGTGGCAGTGTGGCACTTATTTTTAATAAGAAGCAGATGCAGACGAAGCTGTGATGTTGACATGATAGATTGATTCAATCTAATGAAACATTCACATACATCCTTACAAGATTGTCAGTTGTCACATTGAGAAAATTTAACCAGAACCCCAAAACTGGCTAACTTTATAGTCTTCTCAAATAATTTTGATTATATGGACCAGGGTTCACATACAGGATGTTGAGCATGATCATGAACTGAATTATCACACAGATATAGCAGTTTTGCATAAAGACATCAGTTCTCAAGTACATTTAAGCTCCTATACTTGTATGAACACTCGTATGTTTCTCAGCTCAATGCTCTTGGACTAGTTAACATTGCACCAGACACTGTTAGGTTCTCTCTGTCACATACATGCACACAAAACTTCAAAAATATTTCCCAAATCATTTTACAACTTGCTTTTTGGTACGGAGGCAGCTGCTCTGAAATTGATGCCAACTCCTATATTTGTAAGCCAACACCACTAAACTAATTACCATTACACAAGGCACCACATGCTCACTCTCTCTCTGCACTACACACACAACTCCACAAATCTTTCTCGTATCATTTTATGACTTGCAATAAATATTGCTTTGCAAGAATGGCTAACAAGACCATTATCAGAGTCGAGAAACACAATAAAAGTTAAAACAAAAGTTGGGACTTGGGATATGATAAGAGAAAAACAACAAAAGGAAACTAACCTCCCTTTTATCCTCCTCTAATTGATCTTCTGTATTTTCAGTGTCCTTTGGTAAATCGTCCGTGACTGGTATAGGTAAAGGCTGCGGAAGAGACTTGAAGATATCTCCATATTGGGTCTGCTGACAAAACTAATATTACTAGGCAATAGAAGGAATGAAACCAAGAATCAATTAGGTCATTCATTTCTCTCCTTAACCAAATCTAAATCCGACAAGGAAACCCCCTACCATGTACAAGAAAGGAAAAAAAACTTGCATACAATTGAATTGTATTTCCTTTGTTGGATACATGTTTTGTTCAAATACCTTAAAATTCAAACCACCACACCAAAAAAAACAAAAAGGTAAATAATAAATAAACCACCATTAAATGACTAAAACTTGCTGAGTTGACATTCTTATTCAAAATAAATATGTTCTTGTAGGAAACCACTGTTCTAAGTTTTAAATGCATACACAAAAAAAGAAATGAAAAAATACAAACCTGATTTTTGTCTGGAAACCCATTTCTTAACCATGAACGGCAAAGAGAATAAATGGAAGCCCCATCTGTTATTCTAACCTGCAAGCAAATGGAATTCAGAGGCAATTAGCATGGAGACATAGCGAAAAGATAATGCAGTGACTGAACCAGCATACAAGCCAAAGAGAATGTATTACCTTTCGGTCTCTAACAGTGACAAGAGAATCATCTTCGGTTCTCTCCCTATAGAAAGTATAAGAGAAGTTAGAAGGGGTACGATGTAGGGGTGGGCAAAACTCGTCTCGACCTAGATTCAATGCGAAAATATAAATAAGAGCGAGAGATATTACCTGACACCTTTAAGTCTTTTAGTTTCAGAAACTGAAAATGGTGAGGAAGCAACCTAAAACATGTATTACGAATTCAGCTTAGAACTTATAAAATTTGGATACCCAAAATCATAAACGTTTAAAAAAGGAGGAAAACAAAAGGAACCTTTGGATGGAGAGAAGGAGTGTGTCCCTTAATCGGAGGATGGGGAAGAGGGGGCGACGGCCTGGGGTTGCCAAAGGGATGGGACTGAGGATGATAAGGAAGGATAGGGCGACAAGGATGGTTCGTCGGAAGGAAACCTCTTCCGGAGGAGGCTACTGGGTAGATTACCGCCGCTGTCGGTGGACATTGCTGTTCATGATATGAAGTTGTAATCGTTGTTGGCGTGCTTGGCCTTCTCATACTCATCGCCACTCCTCCTGCAGCTGCAGCGGCCAGCGCCGTCGCGTTTGCGTCGGCGATTGAACCCCGAATTGCGGTCGCTGGAGTGGAGCTTGTGTTTGACATCTTCCTCTCACCTTACGCGCCCTAATTTTTTCAATTCGAAAACCTAAAATTTGAAAGCGAAGTTATTATATTAAGTATTGAATTTGAATATTTAAAATAAAAATAAATAAATAAATAAGATTCTCGCGTGCTATTCCATTTTTGTCCCCCTCTTGGTCTAATTATTATTAAGTCCTTTTGCTTTACAAATATCTAATATTTAACCTCTCTATTTTAGTTTGACATAATTTGGTCCATTTTTTATTTTTATTGATAAAAGAATATAATTGTACACCTCATTAAAAAAACAAGACAAGCTCGACAACACATGACATTATATAATAGCTGATGAAGATTCTCCATAATAAATTCCGGTAGATCACTAAAATGTCGCTCGCTTACTAAGTCTGTTGAAGTAACAAAGTTGAACGATCATCGACCTGTTAGCCTTTCTATTAACTTGTTGAATGCGAACCTCTCAATTCCTTCTAATCATTTCTCGTATATTAGCAACTAAAACGCATCTATTCAAGTCCATGAAATCACCCTTAAGAATATCTTCAACAATTGTATTGCTGGTTTCGACCATAACTTTACGCCAACTTAATCTCCAACAATGATTAAGACTATCAGACTATAAAAGGATCACTAGATTATTAATAATTCTACATTTAATATATTTTAAGTCACTCGATCATTAACCCGATCACTCTTTTTCTAATAATTACACTCAATTAGAAAATTATTACAATTATATATTTGGCTGCTAAAATAGATGAAAGAAGGTAAAGTGACTGGCTAATTTATATATTTTATCAATTTAATTATATTTTAAAATTATTTAATAAATTTAATTATTTATATTTAAAAATTCTATTATTTTTTAATTCTCATTAATTGTTTATTATTATCTCATAAATGTTTTAAAGTGTTATTTTTTTGTTATTTAATTATTGTTGTTATTAGTTATTTATTGTTGCTTTATGATATAATATAATTGTTCAACTGTAACTTTGATTTAATAATGTTTAATAGTATCAAAAAAATTAAATGAGTTAAATCTATTAAATTATTTTAAGTTATGATTAAATTAATCGAATGTATAAATAATAAAAACTTAAATTATTATTATTATTTTAAATATATTTAAGATTCATTTTAATTTTAATGATAAAATTATTTAATTGTAATTTTTTTATTACTAAATAACTGTGGGATATAGTAGAGCCACCAAAAAATTTGAAGATAAGTAATTTTTAATAAAATTATATGAAAAAATTTATAAATAAAATTAAGGGTAAAGTATAACGTAAGTCACTTAATCATGAGTAAGGTTACATTTGGGTCACTCAATTATTAAAAGTTACGTTTGGGTCACATAACTGTGGGTAAGGTTACATTTAGGTCGGTAATATTACATTTGGGTCACCTTTCATATTTAAAAAATATTTATCAATTTGTGTATTAGATTAATTAATGATTTCAAATAAAGTACTCTAACGTTAACGAGTGTATACAAGTGATTTGAAAGAAAAAAAAAAAAACAAATTGATGTACTTTTTTAAAATATGAAAAGTGAAACAATCGTAAACTTACTTATAATTGAGTTATCCAAATGTAACCTTTTATTAATTGAGTGACCCAAATATAACATTACCTATAATTGAGTGATGCAAACATAACTTTTAATAATATAGTGATCCAAATGTAACCTTACCCGTGATTGAATGACCTTCATTGTAGTTTACCCTAAAATTAATCAACTTTAAGTGAAATATTTTTAAGAAAAAATAAATCTCTTAAAAGAAAAATAATACCCATTATAGCAACATATGTACTTAAATTTTTTTTAAAGAATTTAAATTTAAATACTCCAATTTTTTTTAACTTTGATTTAATAATGTTTAAATTTTACAATAACATATCATTACAAGTAATTTTAAATTTTTTAATGTCATTATTTAATTTATAACCAAAACATAAAAGTTTTTACATTACCTTGCCTCATAAAATTAAAACATTAATGACATGTCATAAAGTTTTACACTACCATTAATTTTACGAGGACATGTCAATATTAGATAATAACATATCATTGCAAGGAATTTTAAATTTTAATTCTTAAATATTATTATTAAATACATATATTTATATTTTTTATATCAGGATTCAAACTTATATAAAATAAAATAAATATGTTTAACTATTTAATCAATTAGTGAATCTCTTAAAATGAAACTGAAACTAAAAATTTAGTATAATTATTAATAAATACGTGAAATTAAACCATTATATATAAATAGTTGAGCTATTGAATTTTGTTAATTCTTTCTTAGAAATTATTTAATTAGTATATAACACCTTCGATTTAAATATTATATTTAGAACCTAAACTCAAATACTATTTAATTTTGTTATTTCTTTCTTAAAAATTGTTTTATTGGTATATAAATGTTATATTTGGACCCTAAACTCAAAAGCTATTAAATTTCGTTAATTCTTTCTTATAAATTGTTTAATTGTATATAATACTCGCAATCTGAATGTTATGTTTGGACCCTAAATTCAAAACTATTACTATAATTTTTTTTAAAAAACAAAAATATAATAATTCAATAAAACATATTCCTTTCATATTTAAAAGAAGATAAATCTTAATAATTCAAAATAATATCAATGGATCTCTAAATATTATACTTAAAATATTTGACTTGACTACGTAGTATAAATAAAAGTTATAATTACATATAAGATCCTACAAAATAAATAACTCAATACATCTAACACTTGCACTCAATAATTAATGTCGATACCAAAAATCCAAGTCTTGATGATGCTTCTCCAAACCACATGATAATCTAAAAAAATTGCGAACGAAAATAATAATTTCGAACGCTAAGTTAATAAAATTTAATGAATACACTGTCACTCCCCACACTTCGAGTGTGGGGTAAAAAAATATTTTTGATTCAGGTTTGATGGGTAAAAAATTCAATCCAACTCATACCCATCTCTAACTAACTTTATCTTTCTTTCAATTTGGGAAATTTACCTTCTTGCCTTTTTCATATCTCTCTATTCACCAAGAACTTTGGTCCAACAACAGAAAAGAAGCCCTCTAAGGGAGAGATTATATCATAGACCCAGTTCACCACGTCAGTCGTGGTCCCTAATTAATGAAAATCACTCATTACACAACTAATCAACCATGTTATTAATATAATTTTCAAAAATTATATTTTTAAAATGACATGGAAAAGATGAGTGAAGATCCATTGGTTGGAAAAAAAAATGAGTTGAAAGTAAGTGGTTATAATTGGATGGGATCATGGTTGATGTGGTAAGCCAGTCCAATGATATAATTTCTCCCTCTAAGAGTATATTGAACATATAAAGACCTAAATTCTCGACATAACATGCGTGACTCATGGTTCGAGTTGAACCAATTATGGATTTCAAAAATATATAAAATTATATTTTAAAATTGTCTATTATTGATTTTTTTTAGGTTATTTTTTTTTTCAACTTTGAGTCATAATTATTAAAATTTATTATTGACAAAAATATAAAAAAAATATATATTTTAAAAACCTTTTATCAAGAAGTTTTTAAATATATCTTATAAAAATTAATTATTTAGAATATTTAATATAAATAGAGTCAAACTTTAAAAATTTTGACTTTTACAAGTCAATAATAAACAAAATAAGTGGGACAGAGGTAGTAAGATAATATTGTGAGGTTAAATTATGTTATAAGTCCATGTATTATGTATAACTTAAAATTTAATTCATATGCTTTAATTGATTGATTAATTTTAGTATTTAAACTTTTTCAGTTTTAAAATTTAAATGAAAACAATAAATAAATAAATAAATAAAACCTTTTCAAGTCTACATGCATTTTTTAGTGATGTTAGTCTTAACAAAATTATCACTAAATAAATTGAAGGGTATTTATTGTTTGGTTAAACTAAAATTAATTAATTGAATAAATAATTTAATTATACAGATAGTCACTAAAATTTGATTAGTTAAAATAATTAATATTTTTTAAAATTCAGCCATCTATTAATTTAATTTGAAACCTCTTAGTAAACTAAATTAACAAAAATATATAAAAATATTACATATTAAATAAATAAAATATTTAAATATATATTTTTCAAGTCTATACCCTTTAAAATTTCAATTCCCAATTACTTTGTAACCATTTTTAAAAAAAAATATTAGCTAAAGTTACCTAATAAAATGTTATTTCGCAATTGACCAATTTAATCAAAATTTATTCGGTTTAATTAATATTTTAAAATATTTCAATTAAATATTAATGATAAAAATAATTAATTCAATCTTTGATAATATAATTTTATCGAATTAATTGTTTGAACATCTCTAATTAAGTAATTAGGATGGTTTGTTCATAAGTTTGATCCCAAAAGTTGGACTATACCTAACTATTTGAAGTATTCTTTCATGGGCTTGGCCCAAGTCAACCAACACTAACATACATGCTTTGTGTACTTTTGTAAATATTGACAACCATATCTTTAAAATAATATATCTTATTCTAAGGGTAATTATATTATATATGATGGTGCAAACAATTTTTTTCAAAAAAAAAATATTTTTAAAATTTATATTATTAATTTAGATTTAGGGTTTATAGGAGGGGTGTAGTTTATATATCTAATTTATTTTTCTAAACCCTATTATTTATTAGACTTAAATTTTAACAATAATTTTTAAATTTTGAACTCGTACACTTTAAAACTATATTTAGACGCTAAAATTAATATGCTCATGATATTTTTTTATATGTGTTAGTGTCAAATTAACTCATGACGTTGTGTATGTAGAAAATTCCTATTGGAAGACTCACCTACCAAAGTTAGGCATACGACACGGGTCGGTCTGGATTAGTCAGGACTAGACTTTAAAACCAAAAGAATAATAAAAAAAATTAACTCATGAGATCAATTCAGTAAAAAAAATCATGTTATATACAAAATAAAAAAGTATAATATTATAATATAAAAATAATTATCATTAAAATAAATATATTTATATATTATCTCAATTGAATTATATTCAACTTACTAATGATAACCATCCAATTGAATTATTAAGTAAGAATTAGTATAATTAAATAAATATAACTTTTTATCATCTGAATAAGAATTTATGTTTTTTTATTTTATAATCTAATTTTTTATTATTTAAGTAAGAATTTATATAAAATATAAAAATTACACAAATTCTTATATTATAACTTAAAATTATTTGAATAAAAATTTATGTAAGATGCAAAACTACATAGAGTGGAAATAAAATTCTCCCCATCCAAGAATTCTTTAAATTTTTATATAATTTTTTAAAAATTAATTAATTAATTAATTTTTACTTTTAAATATTTATAATTTATCTCAAATTTAAATTTTAATTCGTTGATGAAACTAATTAATTAGTTGTATATTAATTTTTGTGGTGATGTGATGTATTGCAAAAAAATTAAAAAATTATAATAATTAAATATATATTTCTTTTGTCCTATAAATATTATATTTTTTAGTTTTTTAGATATTTTTTTATTTTCTTTCATAATTATTAAAATTTATTACTCATAAAATATTATATTTGACTTGATTACGTAGTATAAATAAAAGTTATAACTACATATAAGATCCTACGAAATACATAATTCAATACATTTAGCAATTGTATTCAACAATTAATGTTGATGTTGAAAATCCAAGTCTTAATGATGCTTTTCCGAACCACATGACAGCCTATAAAACTACGAAAGAAAATAAAAATATTGAACGATAAGTTAACAAAATTCAGTGGATACACTGACGAAGTGTGGGATAAAAAAATTATTTTTGGTTCGAATTTGGTCGATAAAAAATCCAATCCGATTCATACCCATCTCTAACTAACTTTTTCTTTCTTTTGAATTGGGAAATTTACATTCTTGCCTTTTAACATCTCCCTATTAACCAACAAAATCAAGAACTTTGGTCCAACAACCAAAAAGAAACCCTTTAAGGGAGAGATTATATCATAGGCCTGATTCACCACGTCAGTCATGGTCCCTAATTAATGAAAACTACCCATTCCACCACTAATCAGCCATGTCATTAATATAATTTCCAAAAATTATATTTTTAAAATGACATGAAAAAGATGAGTGAAGATTCATTGGTCGGAAAAAAAATTAGTTGGAAGATAGTGCTAAAGTGGGTGGTTATAATTGGATGGGACCATGGCTAATGTGGTAAGCCATGCTAATGATATAATTTCTCCCTCTAAGGCTATATTGAACACACAAAGACCTAAATTCTCGACACAACATGCGTGACTCATGGTTCGAGTTGAACCAATTACGGATTTAAAAAATATAAAAAAAATATATTTTAAAATTATCTATTATTGATACTTAACATTCTCTTCGTCCTATGAAAATTGTCTATTATTGACTTTTTTTAGGTTAATTTTTTCAACTTTGACTCATAATTATTTAAAATTTATTATTGACAAAAATATAAAAAATATATATATTTTAAAAACCTTTTATCAAGAAATTTTTAAACATATCTTATAAAAATTAATTATTTAAAATATTTAATATAAATAGAGTCAAACTTTAAAACTTTTGACTTTTAAAAGTCAATAATAGACAAGATAAATGAAAAATAATAAGTCCATGTATTATGTATAACTTAAAATTTAATTCATATGCTTTATTTGATTGATCAATTTTAGTATTTAAACTTTTTCAGTTTTAAAATTTAAATGAAAAATAATAAATAAATAAATAAAACCTTTTCAAGTCTACATGCATTTTTTAGTGATGTTAGTCTTAACAAAATAATCACTAAACATATAGAAGGGTTTTTGTTGTTCAGTTAAATTAAAATTAATTAATTAATTAATTTAATTATACAGATGGTTACTAAAATTTGATTAGTTAAAATAATTAATATTTTTCAAAATTCAGCTATTGATTAATTTAATTTGAAACCTCTTAATAAACTAAACTAACAAAATATATAAAAATATTACATATTAAATAAATACAACATTTAAATATAAATTTTAAAGTTTATACCCTTTAAATATATCTAATTTATTGCCCTAAACCCTATTATCTATTAGATCTAAATTCTAACGAATTTTAAATTTTAAACTCGTAAACTTTAAAACTATATTTAGACTCTAAAATTAAGATACTCGTGATAATTTTTTATATGTATCAGTGTTAAATTAACTCATGAGATCAATTTAGTCAAAAAAAATCATAAGTTATATACAAAATAAAAAAAGTATAATATTATAATATAAAAATAATTATCATTAAAATAAATATATTTATATATTATCTAAATTGAATTATATTCAACTTACCCAATGAATATGATAGCCATCCAATTGAATTATTAAGTAAGAATTAATATAATTAAATAAATATAAGTATTTACGTAGATTTTATTTTAAGTAAGAATTTATATTTTTTATATTATGATATAATTATTTATTATTTAAGTAAGAATTTATATAAATTATAAGAATTTATATAAATTAAAGAATTAATATATTTTTTATATTATGATATAATTAAATAAATTCTTATATTACATAAATTCTTAAATTATAAGAATTTGAATAAAAATTTATGTAAGATTAAAACTACATAGAGTGGAAATAGAATTCTCCCCATCCAAGAATTATATATATATATATATATATAATTTTTTTAAAAAAAATTAATTAATTTATTAATTTATCTTTATTTTTAAGTATTTATAATTTATCTTAACTTTAAATTTTAACTTGTTGATGAAACTATCCATAATATAAATATAAATAAATAATTAGTTGTATATTAATTTTTGTGGTGATGTGATGTATTGCAAAAAAAATTATAATAATTAAATATATATTTCTTTTATCCTATAAAAATTATATTTTATTAATTTTTTAGATATATTTTTTTCATTTTCATTCATAATTATTAAAATTTATAACTCATAAAATATATATAAATATTTTTGAAATTTTATAAAATTTAATTATTAAAATATTTAATATAATTATAGTTAAAATAAGATTTACGGGACATGAAGGAGTAATAAATTATAAATAAATTTCCCTTTTCTCCAAACCTAATCGACTTGAAGGCAAAGTTTCTCTCGTATTTTCTGATTTGAAGGCTCAGATCGAAACTCAAAAACCAGGTAGGACATCCATCTCTATTTGCCTCTGTTTCTTCGTTTCCCCTTCCTCTCACGCCGCGATTTTTGGCCGCCGGTATTGTCCCCTTTCCTTTTCTCCTCTTTTAAGTTTCTGTTATTCCGAATCCGGTAGCCATCGGATTTCCGTTCCGATCGGATCTGATGCTGTCCGTCCTTCATAGATCTGAATCTATTGTGTTGTTACTTGTTATCTGCTTAGGTTGATTTTGTCTATTTAGGGTTGTGATTTTTTAAAGAACCTCGAATTATGTTTTAGGAGAATCCGATTGATCTGCTGATGGTTGTAATCGATCCTATTTCGATTTAGGCTATGCGAATTTTATCGTTCTCTCTTATGTTTAACTATTGAGCTTATTTTTGGTGTTTTTTTTTGTTCTCTTTTCGTGTGTGATATAGTAATACCATGTGTTGTTATAATGGTCATACCTTAAGACCCACTGCAACATCTAAATATCTTGGAAGCTTTTACTTGTCCAGCGGTGACTTCTTCCTGTCAACAGCGTTTTAAGTGTTGTTTGGCTTCTCTTTGCCAATGGAGAAAGGAGTACCATCTAGCCTTTTTGTTAATGATGGTTCCTTCATGGAGAGGTTTAAACAACTTCAACAACAGAAGGATGACAAAGATAAGGCTGCAGCAGTCGAGGAATCTAAACCACCCATTGTTGTAAAAGGGTCTTCAGCTGTCAAGACTTCTTTTTCTTTTAATAAAGTAGCCACAGAACGCAAGACTGTCCAAACTCCTTTGGGAGGCAAACTTGCCTTCAGCTTGAAACAGAAATCGAAGCTTGTGGCACCCCCTGTTAAGTTGGATGTAGATGAAGATGAAGAGGACCAAGATGCAGGAAAGTTGGTGGATGAAAAACCAATTAAAAAGCAAAAATTGGCTCGATCAGATGCATCTGAACAAGCTTCAAAACAAGTGGATGTTGGTAATTACTGTTTTTTTATTGTTGTCTTGTTGTTGGTGACGGTTGTGCTCAAGGATTTTACATGCTTGGGTTGCCTGTCAGATGCATTTTCAACTAGAATGGACTTATGAATGTTTGGATTACTTTTTTTTTTCTTTTTTTTTCTGGTTATGTTCTCACCAAATTGAGTAGAGGTCTAGCCGGGTAGATAAGACTTCTTATTTTTCTCTTCCCGTGAAGAAATAATTAATGGGTGTCTAGTTTAAATAGTCCCCTTCATAAACTGCTGTGATTTATGAAGTCATCTGGCCATCTTCTCTGATCTTAAAGTGGTAGATGAAGAGGGCAAAACATTCTTGAATATTTCTTGTCTCATGAATGCAGCTTATATCTTAATTACCAATCAACATTGGTGGAAAAAGATGTTCAATGAAAGATTTGGAATATGTGGCACGCCTGCTACAAGAGTAATTTGCATTCTCTTCTTGATGCACTTGGTATTAATCAGTTTTATAAGTGATATGCAGCACCACCTTCCCCAAGCGATCTCACTGTGAAGAAAGTTGCTGACAAACTAGCTAGTTTTGTTGCCAAAAATGGAAGGCAGTTTGAACATATTACTCGTCAAAAAAACCCTGGAGACACACCTTTCAAGTATGTTCATTTTGCATCACTCTTTTCTGTTCAATATGATCTGTATCCATGAGTGCTTTCTTTTTGCTTTTGGGTCTCCATCTTGTGTATTTGATATATTACTGTGTTCAGATTCCTCTTTGATGAAAGTTGTTCCGATTACAAATACTATGCATACCGGCTTGCTGAAGAGGAAAAGGCACTTTCAGAGAACAAGGAACAGCACACTCCTCAAAGTGGTTAGTCACTTTTCCCCACTTGGCTGTTCTGTCAGATATGAACTGTTTGGAAACGATCAATATGCTGTAACTACAAACTTTTGCGGCAGTTTTCTCTGATTTTAAAAGTTACTTTTGCTATTATATCTTTCTTGTCATTCAGTTTTCAGTTTTCTGCTCAAAAATGGATTTGCAAATCTTAATAAATTTAAGATTGTTGAATACTTAAAGGTGTTATGATGTAATGACATGATTAACGTTACATCATTTCAGTTTCCAAATCCACAAGCAACTCTATTAGGGCAGTTCCACAGCAATCAAGTTATCAAACACCTGCCTCTGCTTTGTATGACAGTGATGAGCCTAGATCTTCAGTGACTTCATTGGGAAGAGCAGGTGATGATGCATGTGATATTTGCTTCTACTTTTTTTATTTGATCAATGAGTTTTGGCTTTCCTTTGCTTGCAGTTACCATGGTTATCAGATTCTGTGTAAAAAATTATAATTCTTTCATTTATTCGGCATATGCTTCAAATGTCCACTCTACGTCCATCTGTCTGTTTAAAGGCTATTGACTGATTTTTAAAATATAACCTGATAGTGCTATTGTCCTGTTATTGGATTTTAATAGTAACTGTTCTTTTTTTTCGTGTGTGGTTATCTACACCTACGATTGTTGGATACTGTTAAATCATCCTTCTAGAGTGTAATTTTGGTATAAACAATCATAGACTATTATCAACTTGCAATTATGTATTGTCATCAACAGATATTACCAATGGCCAATTTTGTTTCCCTGATGCTTGTTTTTCTAAGGTTCAGGCTCATCCAGTGCACCACCAGGTGCTGATCCTATCGCAATGATGGAGTTTTACATGAAGAAAGCTGCTCAGGAAGAGAAGATGAGAGCACCTAAGCAGTCGAAAGATGAGATGCCACCACCTGCTTCCCTTCAATGTGGATCTTTATCCTGATTGAAATGTGTGTTGTCTGTTTTCTTTCCCATCTAAAACGTATCTCTCTTTCTTTTGTCGTAGCTGCTCCTGCAAAGAAAGGTCATCACATGGGAGATTATATCCCACAGGAAGAACTTGAAAAGTTCTTGTCTGCCTGCAACGACGCTGCTGCACAAAAAGCTGCAAAGGAGACTGCGCAGAAGGCAAAGATCCAATCTGATAATGTTGGGCATAAACTCTTGTCGAAAATGGGTTGGAAAGAAGGTGATTTATCTTCTCTCCTTATTTTGTATACTTGCTCGTTCTGGAATGGCCCGTGTTAACCAAAAAAAGGGAGAGGCTCATTATCTTGTCTGCATGGTTTACAGGTGATGGTTTAGGGAGTTCAAGGAATGGTATTTCTGATCCGATCATGGCTGGCAACGTAAAGATGAACAATTTGGGTGTCGGCGCTCATAATCCTGGAGAGGTGACCCCAGAGGATGACATATACGAGCAATACAAGAAGCGAATGATGCTCGGCTATCGATACCGACCCAATCCCCTGGTACTAAATCCATTCCTTTATTGGACAATGGTGTGATTCATATACAGCAGATGGAATATCATTTTGTCCTTGAATTGATCTAATAATGTGTGTTTTTTTCAGAACAATCCTCGAAAAGCATACTATTGAACACGGTCGAGGAAGATACCGACATTCGTAGGCTGTGCTGTTTCCGGGTTTGTAGGAATAACATTCTATTTATGTAGATATTTGTTTTGAGTTTTCTTTTCAAACTTCATTTCGTTTATTCAGTGTTGAATTCTAAACTCCCTCAGCCAAGACTGTGAACTGGCGATTTGAATCAATAAAACAGCAGGTTTTGGCCACTTAGTTACATATTTTCATCGCCTTGGGGTTAATTCTAGGGATGACAACGGGCCCCTATTTATGTATAATATCTAGCTATTTTACTAATATATTATCAATATTTGTGAAATATAGTAACGTATTTATATAAGTTTTAAAACCTTTAAATATGGGATCATTTTAAATTTAAAATCGAATTTATATTTTTTATCATATAAAATATTTTGTAATTGACATGTGTTAATTTTAGGCGTTGTGGGGTTGTGTTCCTTTTCTCACGTGTAACAGATTCCCGGATTCGACTTTGGTTGCGTAGATTATATTTTGGTATTCGAATTGCACTGCAAAAAAATTGGTGGCGACTTTTTGGATAAATTTCGGTGATTACATCGAATTTATAAAATTTCGAGTTAAATCGAGATGAATTGAGTATTTTTACCTTAAATCGAGTTATTCGTTTTTTTTTTCAAGTCAAATTTTGTTTCTCCTAACTAAGCCCTTATATTTATATATAATTTTATTTAAAAAAGGTTAATTTTATTAAACATCCCTAAACTATCATTCCCATTTTAATTTTATCCATAAATTTTAAAACATTCTAATCGAGTTCGCAAAGTATGAGTGTATCAACATTCTTGCATAAGGATACTGCATGATTTGTTATGTTACAGGAACCAGTTTTTCCTGATTCCCGTGTGTTTCATTTCGCATTAATTACGGCAAGCTCATGTTCGACGAATTCTCCGGCGCATATAGGTGGAGATTTGCCAGCAAGGGGTGGCGCCGGAAAGTGTCCGAGTGGCTTTAACACCGCGTCCGAACCTGAATTTAATATTGATTTGATTTATCAAAATGATGTTTATTTAGTTATTATATCGATTTTTTCTGTTCTGGATTCTCGTATTAGATTTGGATATATGGTTTATATTTAGAGATGGTTTCTCATGATGTTTGGCTATGATTTGCGGTTGTTAGAGTTTTTTCTGTAATTTAATTATCGATACAAATTAGACCCATTTACTGATAGAATTTTTAAAACATTTTCAATGTATTATCATGTATTGATCTAAAATAACTTTTTTGTTAATGGTTATTGAAATTATTTAAATTATATATTTAATTTATACTTATAATCGTAAACTTTTATTATAATTTAAATATTTTTTTATAAAAGAAATTAGCTGCTTCTATAAAATCTATGTCAATTTTAAGAAATCAAATATAATGTCATTTATATATATTATTAAACCATCACTATAAAAATACAAAAACAGAATAATAAAAAAATGTTATGAATATATTTATTCATGGTGGATATCCATATATTAAGTTAAAGTTTAATGGGCTTTATTATTATGGTTTAATACCCATTAGAATTAGGGTTTCCATCTTATGTCTATAAATATAGACTTTTAGACAAAGCATTGTACACAACCCTACTTTGAGAATATAATAAAATCTCTCTCCCTTTTATCTCTTATCTTTATTCTTCTATTTTATTCTTGTTCTTTACTTTATTCATAACACGTTATCAGCACAAGACTCTAACCAAAGGAGGTGTTTGTCATTCAAATCTTGAAGGAGATATTGAAAAGAATTTGTTACTGGTATAAATCAAAGATAATTTCTTCTCCCTCAATTATATTTTTATTTTTCTCTCTTAATCTTTGATTTGATTTTTAATTTATTAATATCTTTGGTTGTTTTGTATTTGTGTAGCGATAAAGTGACTCAAATACCGCGGTTCTTGTCGATAATTCTCGAAAAAGATTTTAACAAGATATTGGTAACTAAATCTATCCTATATTTAAATTAGTGGAAAGTTCGGTATGTTTTATTTATTTAATTTGAGATTTTTTTATCTTTATTTATAATCAATATTTGTTTATTTTATTATGATGATGAAAGTTTATGTTTTAATCATGTTCTAAGTATTACATGATATTAGAAAAAAATTAAACCTTTGATAAATTAATATGTTTTTGTTATGCTGATTTAATCCGAGTATATTGGTTGGACATCCCGTTCTGCGAGGCTACTGGTCTCAAAGGAGGTTCTTTTTAAAGGACCTTGTGGACTGGTTTAACAATGCCGCGTATGAGGATTAAATTTTTATTCTTTGTATATATTGAATATATATCGGTTGATCAATTACTATTTAATAGTATGAATATTATAAAGTTTATATTTGCTTGGAAGCAATATTTTTTTATGTCGAAAAATTCGACTATAGACTTCTCCCAAGTTCAAGTTATGAAAATCGTCTTGATCAAAGAATTTTTATGGGAGACATTCCCTGAAGTGAATGCAAGCATGATGATTATTCCATGCAATTATTTGATTTATGACATTCCTTGAAGTGAATGCAAGCATGATGATTATTCCATGCGGTTATTTGATTTATGTCATTCCCTGAAGTGAATGCAAGCATGATGTTTATTCCATGCGATTATTGAATTTGTCTCATTCCTTGAAGTGAATGCAAACATGATAATTCACTATATGGTTAGTGAATAAAACTCAATTATATGTCAGAGTATCATTAATGAGGATATGTTAGAAAAACATACTCCACTTTTCACACATTAAAGTTGTTCTGTAGACACAATATCGTGAAAAGGTTTTAAAGACCTATTGGCTCCGCTCCATTCCCTGAAGTGAATGTGATATTTTATAGCGGAAAGAATAAATGTCACATTAGTAATTGTGGTCATGATTGAATCATAAAATAGACATGGATAAGATGATTATTTTGAGAATACTTATATCCATAAGAAACGGAATTATAAAGATGACAAGAATGATAGAGATCATATTAAAATCTTTATGTTATCAATATGATGGTATAAATCATTGATCTCGTACTTGTCAAATGTCGAAGTATTATGGACTTTATTCATAATCATGAATGATAAATTGAAGAAAATATAATCAATTTTTCTTTGTGGCGAAAATAATGGCGTTATTGATCCAACTCAATTGGATATTGATAATTTTTCTCATATTCCTTCAAGAGAATAATTCACCATTTATTTTATTTCCCTTATAACATCTAAAAGAAACAATTGATCTTTATTTATTTTGTTTTATTTATTATATATTTATATTAATTTATTTTATATATTATTTATTTACACTTTATGTTAATTTATCGTTAATTTATTTTATATATTATTTATTTACGTTCTATGTTAATTTATCATTTGAAGAATATTATCACTTTCGGAATGAAATCTACTATGAATTGTGGCTATTTATGCCAAGCAGACAATGAAAGTATTCATACTATACTTAAGCATAAGAAATATTTTCCCATTTAAATACAAGGAAAAATATGAGTACTATATCTTAAAGTACTGAAATATCAATGCTTCGGAAGAGCTTTTGAAAGCTTATCTTTGATAAATAACCGAGTTGATATAATATGCTATATTTAATATTTTCCATTCCCCGAAGTGAATGATACAAAACACATATTTTTCATTCCCCGAAGTGAATGAAAAACACATATTAAAAGGTGCATAATTATGCATATTTTCCCATTTTAAATGTAAGGGAATAATATGAGTACTATATCCGGAATTACTAATATCATAGTAAGCTCCGACTGAGCAAATATGTTATTGCCAAATGAGACTTTATCTCATATTTACAGTGCATTATGTTCGTCAAAGTTGCAAAAGAGACTTATTGAATTTTAAAGATATTTGCAGAAATATATTGAGAATATTAGTCAAGAGGGTGTTGACTATCTCAATATTACGAGTATAACTCAAGGCAATAATGAAATCTTGGCAAAATTACATGCACTGTCATCCATATTGTACTATATAAGAATTAGTACAAATTGAAGCTCATGCTATTGTAAACCAAATGTTTATTGATAATTTTATTTGGCATGACCGGTTAGACCATCCTAGTTCAATTATGATGCGAAAATTTGATGACACTTTCATGTGGTCATTCATTGAAGAATTAAGATTTTCTTCATGGTAATATTTCACGTGATACTTGCTATGAAAGCAATTTGATTATTCAATCATCAACATCTAAGATAGAGTGCTATTAATTTTTTGGAACGGATACAAGGTGATATATATGGGCCCATACACCTTTCTAAAAGACCATTTAAATATTTTACGATTTTTATCAATGCATCGACTAGATGATTATGTGTATCCTTGTTATTAACCCGCAACTTAGTGTTTGCGAGGCTACTTGCTTAGTTGATAAAATTACGAGCACATTTTTCCAGATTATTTTCTAAAGACAACCAGTCTTGATAATATTGATGACATGCAATTTTACATGTAGTATCACAAATTCGCATCAAGCCAACAAATGATCATAAGTTCTCCCCATTATAAATGGTTTTTGGTCAGGAACCAAATATTTCTCATCTTAGATTTTTTTGTGTGCGATATATGTTCTAATTGCTCAACCACAACGCACAAAGATGAGTTTTGTTGGGAATATATATAAGAGCTTCTGATAAGGGATTTATTTATAACCCGATTTATTGGCTATCATTTTAATGAGTCAGTTTACCCAACATTAGGGGGAGAAAATACATAGCTGGGGAAAGAAATAAGTTAGAATGAATTATCATTTTTCTCATTTTGATTCACGTACTACACAATGTGAACAATAAGTTCAAAGGATAATTCATTTAGCAAATCAATTGCCAGATATTTTGCTGACCCTAAAAGAGTGACTAGACAAGTAAGTTCCAAAGATAAAAGATCCTCGAAAAAGAAAAGGAGCTATATTTTATGATGGTCTGATCGAGGAATCAATGATTATAAAAATCTCTAAAAGAGATTAAATGGTCTCCAACAGAGACATTGACATGACTCAGGTACCTGATAATAAAGAGATTTCAATAGATTATGTCATGTATGGTAATAAGTGGAACTGAAATTAAATCAACGTCGTTAATATATTTGCATGCAATATAGCACTAGAGATTTTATTTGATGATGTAGATCATGAATCATTTTCAATTGGGCAATGTAAACAAAGAAATGATTGGCCAACATGAAAAAGGCAATTGAGGCGAAACTAAAATCTCTTTTGAAAAGAGAAGTATTTGGGCCTATAGCCCGTATATTGAAATGTATAAAGCTCGTGGATATAAACGAGCCTTTGTGAGAAAGTGAAATCAAAAGGGGAAATCATAAGATATAAGCTCATTTGGTTGCACAAGGATTCTCACAAAGACATGAAATTGATTATGAGAAAAATATATTCCTCGGTGGTGGATGTAACTACTTTTAGATTTTGATCAGTCTGGCAATAAATAAAATTACTCGGTTTCTGCCTAATAGATGTTGTTACATCATATTTGAATGAGCCTCTTGACAGTAATATTTACATGAAACTTCCGGAAAGATTTAGATTGCCATAAGCAATTTATTCAAGTTCTCGAGAACATTATTCAATCATATTGAATATATCTTTTTATGGCTTGAAATAATTTAGGCGTATTTGATATGATCGCCTCATTGAATACTTATTAGCATAATGCTATATGAATTATTTCCCCGAGCATTTTTATTAAGAGGGTTTAGCTTTGAATTTTTATTGATTGTGTATGTTGATGATTTGAATATCGTTGAGACTCGTGAAGAGACCTCCTCAAATCCTTGTGCATCTATCGATATACAGAAAAATACTGAAAGAGACTTTACATGCATAACGCATATCTATTGATCACCCTTATGGTTGTTGCTAAGTCTCTTACTGTAAACAAAGATTTTTTCGCCTCACGAAAAGGGTAATGATATTCTTGGTCTAAAGCACAATATACACATTATTTGATCTGGAAGCATTGTATCTTAGCTGGTCCAGAAATATTATTTAAGTGCTACGAGATCATTACCTTTAAATAATTGTTATGCATGAGGCAAAACAAAAATATGTGTTTGGATAAACATATCCTGAAGATATGTGAATGTTTTTCACAAGATAAGATGCAAGCTATCTTGTATAGAGATAATACAAAATTTATATCTCAAGGTGGATATATCAAATATGATAAAACGAAACATATTTCTTCAAGTTTCGTCCCTCATGATTTTCAGACGAATAACATTCAAAGAATCATTTCAAGCAATGACTTGGAAGATTTATCCACTAGTGCATGATCTACTTCAACATTTGAAGATTGTATTCAATATTGAATTATGAAGATTCAAAGATCTTATGTGATATTTTCATGAGGGTGAGTAAATACGCGTTGTACTCTTTTCCCCTTAACCAAGGTTTTGTCCCAATGGGTTTTCCTGGTAAGGTTTTTAATGAGGCAACATGTTATGCGTATCAAATATGTGTGTACTTTTTTCCTTCACTAAGAATTTTTTTTCCACAGGGTTTTTATATTAGTAAGGTTTTAACGAGGCACATTATCTTCATGGATATCCAAGGGGGAGTGTTATGAATATATTTAATCATGATGGATATCCATATATTAAGTTAAAGTTTAATGGGCTTTATTATTAGGGTTTAATACCCATTGGAATTAGGGTTTTCATCTTATGTCTATAAATATAGACTTTTAGACAAAGCATTGTACACAACCCTACTTTGAGAATATAATAAAATCTCTCTCCCTTTTGTTTCTTATCTTTATTCTTCTATTTTATTCTTGTTCTTTGCTTTATCCATAACAAAAAACGGATACTGTGACATCTATTAAACAATTTAATGATAAAAAATATTCATATTACTCATATTTAATAGATTTGAATTACAATATTTATTTTTATAATATAATAAATATTATTGACGTCTATTTTTCATTTTTTTCATACTCCCACAAATATTTAAATACAGCAATTAAAAAATTTAAAATTTAAAAAATAATTTTAATAATAAAAGGTGATATAATTAATACTTTAATAATAATTACATCTAAACTTATAACGTTAATTATTATTATTATTATTATTATTATTATTATTTAAATTTTCCTCTAAAAACTAGATAAAATACATTATTAATTATTGAACTATGAAAATATCATTTCTGTCGATAACTTTTAAATTTTTTTTAATAATTATTAAATTTATGGAATTCTTATAAAATAATTATTAAATGTTATAAAATAATATAACACTTTGATGAATTTAATACTTATTTTATAATAAATTTAATAAAATTTAAAGATCTCACTGAGATAATGTAATAAAAATATAATTACATATTTAATAATTTATTTTTAGTTTTTTTAATATTTCGTTAAAATATTTTTTCGTAAAATAATATGTAATATTACTGTGTTTTTATTTTGATAATTTATCATTAAAAAATTAATAATATATTAATTAAGAGAAAGAAAATCATATGAAGTAAATTATCATATCATTTTCTTTCTCTTAATTGATCTGTCGTTGATTTTTTAACGACGAGATACTAAAATAAAAATAAGACATAGTATTCGGCATTATTTTATCAAAATAAATAGTTATAGTACCAAAGCAAAATAAAGATTGAATACTAAATATATAATTATCTAGGGATGATAATTTGACCCATCCCTGTTGGATTCGATCAACCCGATCAGGGCGAGTTTTTTTATTTAAAAAATTTGATTTGGGTCGGATCGAATCAGAATTTTTTTAAGATAAGATCGAATCGGGTCAGATTGAGATCGAATTTAGAGTAAAATTTTTGACCCAACTCGACCCGTTATCATCCTATAATTATCTCTTTAATAAATTTAATGATTATTTTATAATAAATTAATAAATGTAATGTATACTTAACCTTAAAAAGTTCTGGACCTGTTCTCTCCTCGCCAGTCGCCGCTAGACAGAAGCTTCCCTTCAAGTTTCATATAGACGGAAATTAAATTAAGGTAATATCCGAAACCCTAAACCTAATTTTAACATTGATTTCTACATTGAGTCGTGAGAGAGATTCTCAGTTATCTGCTCTATGCATCTGCGTCACACTTCTATAATTGATTTGCGCCCGCGATCCATTGCAATCAAGGCCATTAGCGGCGGCGCTACGCCAACGCTATTTGAAACTACTTCTCACTGTTTCTTTGCTAAATCCATTAAACTTTCCTCCTTTTTGGTTTAAAGTTTTTTTTTTTTTTTTAATTTTTGGTTATAGTGCCCAAAGGAGTTGCATTTGCTAGGGTACAGGTGCTTAAACTACCTACAATATGGTAACTTCTGCTCTCTGTCTTTGAATTTCCCGTTAATGGATGATTATGCATTTTTAACTTGAAAACAATAACTTGCAATTGGTGATTATGTTTTTCAGTCAGGCAGGAAAGAAACAGTCTTGGATTTGGCTAAATTTGTAGACAAAGGTGTTCAGGTCAAACTCACTGGTGGTAGACAAGGTTTGTTGATGTTCTTTCAGTTTCTCTTTTTTATCATAAAGGACTGATTTGGTATTGGAGAATCTAATGTTATGTCGAATTTAGATTACCAGTGGTGCTAAAGAATTGCCATATAGAAATAATTTGACACCATGGATATAATGTTATCTCATCAAGTATAGTACTTACCGGCCTCTAATACCATGTACTGTGTGACATGTCAGGTTCCCTAGATGTTTGGAGGTTATTTTCTTCTTCCCATGATTTGTTTGATCGAGTTGGTTTATGATACTTTTTTTTCTTTTTTCTTTTTTAGTCACAGGGACTTTAAAAGGATATGACCAGCTACTAAATCTTGTCCTGGATGAAGCTGTAGAGTTTCTTCGAGGTAATTGCTTTTGGAGCTTTGTAAACTTGTTTATTTGTGTGGTATAATACATCTTGCTAGATTTTGAACTATATTCTTTGATGAATGTTGGACACCTTAAGGAGACACCAAATACATGAAAAAGAAAAAAAATGGTCATACTTGTATTGGACACATACCCTTATCTTACGCTAGTCAAGGTAGCATAGGTTCAATGCTAGTATTTCTCTTGTTTTCCTCGTGTAAATTATTTGTCTTCTCTACCGTTACTGTCAATTCTCTCATACCACAAAAAAGTGTATGCTTCTTTTTCTGTCCAGTATAAATGAAAAAAAAAAAAATTGTAGGATATGCTGCTGATTTAGTTTTCCCTTTTAAATTTAAAATTGCAATTTGCAGTGTGATTGTTGCTTACTTTCCTTTAATTAGCTTCAGAAGCACTCAGGAAACAGATCACGGAAATCTGTTTGATAAATTTCATAGAGTTTGTAATCTGGAAGTGTATGCTTTATGGATAATCTCTAAACGTGTAATTTGATGATCTGTTTACAGAATTGAACTTATAGGCAACTTTTTATAGCAAAATTTGATGTCTGTAGTTAGTCTATTGTTACTCTCAATAGGTCGAAACCTGCTTTTCTAGTTCTATTTGTGGTGTAAGCAACTAAGACTGTGGACTGTTGCAAACTGAAACTTGAAACTACTGGGAGGGTTTGGTATCTCCTTTCTGTTCTTTCTGAAATTGTTTTATATATCAACCGTTAACAAAATCTTGATTTGCTTTGATATTTATGGATTCTCTGCAGACCAGGATGATCCATTGAAGACGACTGATCAGACTAGGCATCTTGGCTTGATAGTATGTTCTTTCCTCCCTTCCCTGCTGTACCCTTCTACTGTTTTTTGTTCAATTTTGAGAAGTAATCTAAACTTTGCCGGCAATGCATGTATTTTCTCCTCTGGATTCGTATGGATTTAATAACATGAGCCTATGACCTGAGAATAATTGGGCTGTTTACATGTCTAAACCGTATTCTCGTGGAATCCACTTTAGAAACATTAGTGTCAAGATGATTGTGTTGTTAGGTAGGGGTATCAAATTTCCAAATGGGACAATAATTCAGCATCAACAAGATTGTCTAAATTTTCAATAGGCAATGTTGTCAAATTTAAGCTCTGGTTAATGCCGACTCGGAATGAATTTTGCTTCTGTTGTATATTATCTCAAATAATATGAAGTAAACGTAACAGAAATCCGAAGGGTTTATAGGATGTCACTACAAACACCATATAACATTTGAAGTTGAACAATACGTGCGTTCTTTGATGCAGGTTTGTAGGGGCACGGCGGTTATGCTAGTGTCGCCAACCGATGGCACAGATGAGATTGCAAATCCTTTCACCCAGCCAGATGGAGCCTGATCTGATCCATCTTCGAAATAGGAGTATGGCATTTCTTTGCTGTCCACTTATCTTTCTAACAATGTCAAGTCTATTTCTATGTGCATGTTTTAATTCTCGGAAGCTATCAAAAACCAAACCTCCAAACCTATAATATTATTCGAAGTCGAAGCACCGTAGCCGCTAGTATAGTATTAGGGTGTTTTCTTTCTATGCATTTAGCGTACTTGAAATCGTCGTTTAAGCTGAATTATCGTCGACACCGTCGACGAATACGTTCGACTTGTGTCCATTTGTTGTGTTAGTTCCTTTGGTGACTTGTATTTGCTATGTTCAATGCTCTTATTTTTTTTCTAAGTTTCCTCGTAATGAAGAGTGAACTTCAAACTCCATATTGATGGCCTTAATAATCATATTTAAAATATTTCAGATTTTATATAAATTTGATATATTACAAATTTGTATTATTATTAAATTTAAGATTTTTTAAATCATTATGGTAATGATTTAATTGTTGAATATAAAATACGTGAATTTTATTTTAATATTATTGTTTTCTTCTTCTTATCTAAAATATTTATTTATAATAAATCAACATATGTGATTAGGTATATGGTAGTTATTTTATGCAAGCCCTTTGTGAATTTTTTACATAAATATTTTAGGTTTAAGGTTTAAAGATTTTGTTTATAATTTATGATTTAAGAGTTTAAGTAGGGATGACAACGAGTCGAATTTGGATTGGATATAGTTGGGTCCAGATCTATTTTTATACTATGGATCTAGATTCGTGTTAGATTCCTGGATCTAGAAAATTGAGATGTAGATTCAAAACTAACTGATCTTACGGATCCGGGTCTAAAATGGATTTATTAAAATATACTATTTGATCTATTTTTTAACGTAATAAAATTTTCATTAATTAATTTCATGTCACAACTTTTATGAAGAAAAAGATTAATTTTAATTAACTACTATCAGAATAAATAACGATAAATTAAAATCTTAAAAAATTCAATAATTACACAAATATTTTTTGAATAACACAAACATTAAAAATATAGATAATAAAATATTTTATTGTCGCAAATCAAGTATTGTACTTCTACTTCTTAGAGTAGTAGTTTTCATCACTACTTAAATCATAAACATCCTAAAACATACAAGAAACAACCAACCAAAGAGAATTATGTCTTATGAAAATAATATTTATGAAATTTAAATATTAAGATTATGTAATATAATAACTTTCTTATATAACATGCTAATGATATTCACTATTTCTGCATCATCATCACAATCTTCATTAATAGTAGAACAAATATGTATTCCTTTAAAAAGTCTCTTTGTCATAAATAAATAAAAATTACATTAGAGAATAATATGAAATATAAAACTTATTATTATATGTTTATATATATTTTAAAATCAAAGGTGGGTTTTTTGATAAATAGGTAAATGATTTCGGGTCTTAATGTCCGATTCAGATTCAGATCTGTATTTTAATCAGAAGATCCAGATTCGATTCAAATTCATTAGGTCTAAAATTTTAAGATCCAGACCCTATAAAACGGATTTGGATCTATGGATTCGGGTCGGATCCAAGATCTATTATCATCCCTAGGTTTAAGTGTAATAATTTTGAATTTTATAGGTCGTTGATAGAGTTTTATGTTTAGGGTTAAAATTTAAGATTTATAGATTAAAAGTTAAATCCTTAATTATAATACCTTAAACCTTAAATTTTGACTTTAAATTTTATTTTCGAAATTTAAATTTTAAATATATATTAAAATCATTAAACTCTAAAAAATAAACCATAAATTTTCACATGTATTATAGGATAATAATTATAGTTTAATTTGAATAATATTTTTATTATTTATTAAAATATTTATTTATAATTCATCAACATTTGTAATTAGGTTTAAGTATTCAGAAAAGATAAAAAATAGTCTTTAATTCCCCACTAATGTGAGAATTATTTAATATTATACTTTCTATACTGATTTTAAAGATAAAATTATTTATCATCGGTTTTGAACGATACTTAAATTAAATTAAATAAAAATTTAAAATTAGTATCAAGAGATACTAATTTTGAATAATATTTTTTTAGAATGCATGCTGTAATTAACCTAATTATTATTTAAAATTAATATTTTTACATTAACTTTAATTTTTTATTTCAACGTAATCTAATTACTATTCAAAATCAATGACAAATGATGTCATCTTCAAAATTATTGTAGAATGTATAATATTTAAAAAAAATAGATTTTATTATATTAAAAAATTAAAAACAATATTTTTGTAAATTTGTCGTGTAACTATAGTTTAACTTGAATGTTAATTTTATAAAAATGTAATAGTTAGTTTTTACTCTATTAAAAAATTAAAGTCGGGAGCAGGAGGTTCCAATTTTGAATAATAAAAAATACAAAAACACACACACTGAAGTCGATGGCAAGAGGCTTCGACTTTAAATAATGTTTTTATTTTTTTTAATCTGGTCTTGATTCATAGTCGGATTCTAATGAATCTGACTTCACTGGCACTGTTTAAAGTACAATCTTTAGTAAATAATTTTGCAAGTGTAATATTATGGGAAAAAAGATTTAAAGAACGATATTTATGAGATTTGACCCTTTTGTTAATTATATAATTACATAGCGTGATGTTGTCTCCAATAATTAGTGATATTATCTATAAATGACGTCGAACACCGTTGAACACTATTAAATTAATTAATAAAAAAATAAAAAATTAAGAACTTAACAAACAATTAATAAAAGAGTGATGCACTTAATATATAATTATTAATTATAGTTTGAGTCCTTAAGATTTTAATTTTTATTAATCAATTTAATAATATTCAACATTAATGATATTCAACGATATTTGTAGACCCATCCTTAATTTAAATATTATTTTTAACGATCATATAATAAGTTCAATAATTAGGCATAGGTTTTATTCTAAACTCGGGTTTGTTTAATTTTGAACAATATGATGATAACATGTCATTTTATTAAAAGATAAAATTTATTAAATTATTTAAAATTAAAATTATTATTAATTGATAAAATTTTAAATATTGAAAATTATATTTTTGAATTTTTCTAATTACGCTTCTATATTTTTTTTTATTTTTAGGGTTTTATTCTGATTAATCCGAATCAACCTGTGTCGTATATTTAATTTTGGTAGATAAGTCTCTTAATAAAAATTTTCTGTATATATATCTCAATCCAAAATTTATTTAAACAAAATCAAGCTATTTATCACTTAGATTAATTGGTTGATTACATTCTTATTTAATTGTTTTTTATATTACAATATTTTTAGAAAAATCTCATGAATATTGATGTTGGGAAAAAATTTTCCCGAAGTATTGTTTTTCCTATTTTATTTTCTAGAATATTGATGATTCTACAATGATTTGAAGTTAGCACCTTTAGAAACCGACTTTGAGTAGTGCAAGGGTGAAGACAAAGTCAAAAGACTCCGACTTTGAATAGTACAAGGGTGAAGATAGAGCCAAAAGGTTCTGACTTTGACATCTGAACATTGCAGGGGAAGAAGAAACATGCAATATTCACATAGAGATGCTAAAACCGGAGCTTTTTGGCTCTATCTTTACCCTTATACTGTTTAAAGTTGATTTTTAAAAATACCGATATTAAATTTATCATAAAATCATCAATATTTCAAAAAAATAAAATAAAATAAACAATATTTTAGAAAAATTTTCTCCAACATCAATAATCATGAGAATTTTCCCTATATTTTTGGTGACTTTAAATATTAACAAATACCAATAATGATGCCCTCCGCAAGGGTAGCAACCTTGCTCTTAAATGATGCTACACATGCGAAAATTACATTATATTCCTTTTATATTAAAACAATAATAATAATAATTAAAGCTTTACCAAAAAAAAAAAGAACTAGATTTACTATTTCAAAACCAATAAAAACATTTTTTATATTTTATAATTAAATAATAATATTAGATTTTTTATAAATTTTAAGATAAAATTATTGTATACCTCGTATACGGTTAAATATCACTAACATTAAATATTTAAATTGATTAATAAAAATTATTTTTTTTAAAAATTCAATATATAACTAATAATTATTTAAAATAAAATTTTAATTAAATTATTTTTATATATTTTATTTTTTAATCCTTATTTTTAAATAATTAAATCAAATACTAATTATATCAATTTTTCAATTAAAATCCTATTTTTTTTCTCTTTTATCATTTTGACTGTCGTCATCGTTAATTATCATCTACGAATGGTAGTTAATAGTGACGACAGATGAAATAATAAAAAGATTGAATATAATTAATTTTTGATTTAATTATTTAAAAATAAAAAATAAAAAAAATAAAATATACATATATAATAATTATTTTAAATAATTATAATTGTGTATGGAGTGTGACACCCATTATAGAGTTTTTTTTTTATTAGTATTGTTATTGATTTATTCTTTATATTTTTATCTAATCAATTTTAATTTCATTTATGTTTTAAATGGCGCGTAAGTGTTAGAAAGATGTGGTGTTAAAATTTCAAATATAAATATATAAATTTATTAAATTAATTTGAATTAGTATCGAATCGATAGATTATATAAAAGTTATAGATTAAAAATAGAGTATTTTCTTTGCACAAATATTTGTGAATTTTTTGTTTATACAAATGTCTTTATTTTAGGGTTTAAATATTTTGTTTAAATTTTTTGGTTTAGAGATTTAAATATAGTAGTTTTGAATTTAGAGATTGTTGATACAATTTTAGATTTAGTGTTAAAATAAAAAAGATTTCACCATTGTGCATAGTATAATAGCCCTAAAATATATTATAATGATTTGTTTATCCACCTATAAGAACCGTTTTTCCTATAAAGAGTAATGAACTCTGATTTAATTGTCCCCCCATAAGGATTGACTCGCCTTGATTTACACCGTCATGTAACATCAACCGACTTATGTACATCTTGACCACTATCCATGTGTTCAAGGGATACAACATTTACTCTACACATCAATTCTTCGTTCCTGAAGCTTGATGTTCTATTGCTCCTAGACAATACAATACCCATCGACACTTCTTCTCCCTTGAAGTTCGATGTCTCGGTCACCTTTCCTATGGATGGCTCCTCGACGGCTTTCACACCATCAGGCAACTCTTGTCCATCTAAGGAAATGTCCCCAATTGTCACCTATAACTCGATGACTCCTTGGCTTGGAGAATCTTCGACATGCTAAATAATTGTCAGTTTCTTAGTCTTTCGCCCAATATCTCGTTGCACGGGAATAACAAACAATTGTCTTGAATCCAATATGCACACAACATTGGCACAAAAATTATGATTTCTTGTAAACGGGTAAGGAAATTCAATACTAAAATAAAATCAAAATCGTCTAATTCAATTACCTTGAAATCATCCTTGGCCTTTCATTCCCTAATCTACAACTCAACCTTTCGCATAGTCCCTATAACTAGAGCTTCCTTGGCATTCACAGTCTTAATCTTCTTGGTTGAGTCCATAACTTTAAAACCAAGCTTTTCTACAGCCTTCTTGGATATGAACAAATCGCTTGCTTCGGTGTCCACCAAAGCACTATTCGATTGTCCCGCCACGTTGATGTCGATAAACATTAACTCTTTCTGCTTCTGACCTTTTCTCGTCTTGGCAGAATTTAGAATCATCGAGCTAATCATTGCAGACTTTTCACTTTTGGGCCCGTCCTCCTTGGACTACTTAACTCGATCAAAGTATTCTCGCGCTAAATGTGGCCCCTTACATCGGTAATACTTTCGATTCACCCTCGTTTTTTCTCCTTTGATGCTGACGATTTCACCAAGTCTACCTGGTTCACCATTTGAATTGTTGTTCTTATGAACAATGTCATCGAGGCGGCTTTTCTTCTTAGGACAATCCTTCACTACGTGTGGACCATCACAATGGTAGCACCTAGCAGCTCCTCGATCCTTTCTCTCATATGGCTTCTCATATCGGTTAGGCTTGGTCGATGGATTGCTATCATCGCTATTATCTCTAAACACATCCTCGTCTCCTCTACCATTACCCTTGTCACGAGGCTTGAAAGACTTGGACTCCATAGACTTGTAACCACCATACTCGGTTAAGGACTCTGCAATGACTAGGGCTTTAGAAAGTTTCTACATATCCCTCCGCTCTAACTCGATCTTGGCCCATGATTTCAGTCCATCCATGAATGTGAAAAGAGTATCTTTTTCACACAAGCCAGGTACCAATAGCTCGCTAAACTCTTGAATGTAATCTATAATGGATCCTTCATGTTGAAGTCTCCTAAACTTGGATCTAGCTTCTCTCTCAATAATACTAGGGCAAAACTGCTATTTCAACTCTACTTGAAACTCTCCCCACATTCCAACAACTGTGCCTCTATTATTCACATCAAGGCACCTACGTCGTTACTATAACAAGGCAACAATAGTCAAATAAACAACAACAATGTTTACCTTATCAACATCGTCTGCCCATTCCCCGAAAGTATTGTTCCATGCACTAAATGAAGTTCTTGACATCTATTGGGTTTTCTAGAACTCTTTTGGTTTTGGGATATCTTTCATTGGTCTAGGTGTTATTGGGTTCTAACACATCATTCCGCATGACAACCTGATAAACTAGTACCTTTGCCTTCAGTTCCAACGTTTTGACCCTTAATGCCTCAAACTTGGCTTCAAGAGCATCTCTTATGTCTAGTTGATTACCTTGATCATCCAGTTTCTCAAAGTGTGTATCTATCACGTCGAATCACTCCACAGAATCCCTCAAGCTTAGTAACCTTGTCCTCAAATGCCGATAACTTGTCCATTCTGACTAGTAGCAACAATATTCTCCCTCTTTGTTGCCATCTTATGAATGATTAGTTTTAATTTTAAATTTAAAATTAGATTTTAAATTGAAATAATAAATAAATTATAGGATAAAATATGTAATTTTACATATTTCACTTAACTGACATGTCACCTTCTCGGTTAAAATTTTAACGGCAATGATCAAAATAGGTCGATTTAATAAATTAGGTAATCTTATTGACGAGTTCGATAGTTCGATGACCAAAATAGGTATCCTCAATTAATTGGGTGACCATTAGAGTAATTACCCTTTAAATTATTATAAAAAATATTAAAGTTTTGATATCGAATAATATTAAAATTTTATAATAATTTTAATTATCTTCATTTTAGCTAGAAAAATCCGTAGAAAATCAAGACGATAAAGGTACCTCGAAAATAGACATTGAATCGATATCGATAACAACAATTATCAATTTGATCGTCAAATCAGTATTGCAAAATATTTTATTTTATTTTCTATTAATTCGATTAACTCTTTTAATAATATTTTTTTTCTATATTACTCTCGAAGCAATAACTTTATACAGATAAAAAAAATGCTAAAAACAAAATATTTTAATTGAATTATCATTTTTTATTTTGTCCATAATAATTTAAATAAAATAATTCATTTAAACTCATTTATATTATATTTTTATATCTTTAAAAATAATATTTAAAATAAACAATTTACCTATTTAAAAGAAATTCAAAAGATTACAATCTGAAGACGAATACTAAAAATAAAAAAGTAAAATCCTAAAAAAAAAAAATAACCAAAATAATTCTTAAAATTATTTTTTCCAGGAAAAAAGTGAAATGAAACTAGAAGATTGGATCATCTTCTTCATCTTCAACAATCTTGACGGGAATATTTGGATTTAATTTTTTTTTTGAAATGATCTTGAAGATCGAGGATCCATAACCAAAGCTAGATAAAATTTCCAGGTAGAAAAATGGGGAAAATATATTTAATTTAATATTTTGATAAAAAAAGTATGAGAATTCAGACTTTGATTATCTTCGCCGCTTTAACCACGGGGTTTTCCCTGGCGATCGCCTCGCGTCCCACCGCCTTGTAATCGTAACTGCAATCGTGTCGATCTGAATACCGATGATCCGCGCAGAAGAGATCGCCGCATCTACACCGAAACCCGGTCAACCCGACCCGTTTTCTACATCCGGAACACCGATTCACAGCCTTCTTCTCCGAACCTGCGATCCGTGACAACGCCGTCGCTTTAGGCTGGGAAAAATCGGATCTCTTGTTCGACGAACGAGACAACGTGGATCTCGACGATTGAGAAGTAGTAACAGCTGTGGACGAGACGGCGGGGGTTGCGGTGGCGTTGAAACAGTTTTGACAGAGGTTGTTGGTGGCCGGATTTCCTATGACTCCGCAGTTGTTGACACAGAGCGTCAAGGTTTCTGGTACCTTGAACTCGGTTTCTTCCTTCTCTGTTCTTTGTGCGGCCATTGTTTTTCTCTTCTTTTTGTTCTTACGAAGGGAAGAAATAGAAAAAGAGGGGAAGGGAAAACAAGAAGGAAAACGAGAGAAAATTGGGTGTTTGGCTTTGGGGAGAATTGTAGGGATTTGAAGGGATTGAGAGGTCGGTAATGGCGATGGAATTTGAACCTCAGAGTATTAACCTCTTTATATATATATATATATATATCAATTTGTATTGATGTAAAAGACATTTACTGCCTCTATAATAAGTATTTTTATTTTTTTAATTTAATGTTTTATTACGAGTTAAAATAATTTTTTTATAGATAAAATTAAAGGTGTTTATCGGATAAGTCGATCAAGTAGTAGCGGATCCATCTCTTGTATAGGGTGGGTACGGTACGGGCTTATCCAAAACTTCTCAAAATTTATATATTTACCCTTGAATTTTATAATTTTTATGAATTAATTCTTAATTTTTTACAATATTTAAAGTTTGTGCTCATTCTGAGATTTCGAAAATTTATGTGTCAATTTTCAAATAAATTTTTAGATTCGTCACAGATCACGAGTTAAATAGTTTTCGACACGTGTTTATTAAAAAAATTATTACTCGACTTAAATAAATTTATAAATCCGTCACTGATCACGAATTAAATAATATTCGACTTGTCTTCATTAAAAAAATTATTATTTGATCTGACTCATTACTTGTATAATTTAATTAATTGTTTGTTAAGTTCACTAATTTTTTTTAAATATTTGATTATATTTTTATATTGATGATAATAATTTAGTAACATTTAATGTAATTAATTATTTTTCTTAATAATGTGAATGACACTTATTGAAATAACATAAATATGATGAGGACAATGTTGTCCCTAAAGAAATAATCAAAGTTGTCAAGTTGCCATTTCACTTGTTGGGTGAAAGGCTGAGCAATTTGTCTCAAGCAGAGCAGCTTTCTACCATCACCAACATCATAAAAAATGAGAGGAAATCTCAACCATTCATTTTAGCTTGAAAAGTATAATTGGATGCATGAATTTAACGGTTAATATTAAATGATGAAAATTATATTTTAAAATAGATATTATTATAATCATTATTAATTAATTAAAAAAAATATAATTGGATGGTATTGGTGAAAATGAGTACGGCTGGCAATGAGTCGGATTTGGATGGGTTAGAGTTTTTTTTTTTTGATTAAATAGAAAGATTACAACTTTTCCCATACCGGGATTCGAAACCATATAAGATGGGTCAAGATAAGCATCCTTGATCACTAGGTCAATCAGTGAATCTTCGAGTTTTTTTATCCTATGGTCCATATCTAAAATTGTTATCCAATCCATCAACCACTCATTAGATTATTGACTCAAATCTATTCTACCCATTAATTGAGGATGAAGCAGGTGAATCAGGTCATAAATGAGATATATTATTAAAAATTTAAATTATATATAATAATTTATTAAAAATATTTAATACAAAATAAAAATAGAATATTTTACGTAACTTGGTGAGATTTTACGTTAGAATGAGAGAAATAAAGAGAAAATTGAAGAGAAATTAAGAACGATTGAAATATAAAAGTTAAAAAATCAAACAGTGCATAAAAAAGTACATGATAACGAAAAAAATATTAAAATCTAAATTAAAATTAAAAGAAAATAAAGAAATGCATATTTTTTTTATTCAATTTCTAGCTGAAATTACAGAAAAAGTCTGAGACTAAAATTAAAAACTGACAATGAAATAAGAAATTGAATAAATATCTTAAGATTTAACTTAAAAAATTCCTTAAGATAATTAATATTTTTAAAAAATTAATATTATATTAATAGATGGATGGATGAGTGATTTCAAACGGTGGATTAAAAATTTTCCATCCAAATTCATCACCCGTTCCATCCATCATCCACTTTAAATAGATCAAACCCATATTTTATCAGGTTTTTATTTATTTAATTAGACCGATTGAGTCAGGTAAACCCCTAGGAATGAAGAAATTATATTATGGGTCAGTCCTACCACGTCATTCATGTGACCAACCAATAAAAACTAGTCACCTCATTATTTTTAAATTTTTCAAGTGAAGATTCACTTGAAAAAATATATGACATGGAAAAATTGATGATAAGCTAATTTTTATTGATTGGTCTCATGGATACGTGATGGGACTGACCCATGATATAATTTTTCCTAAGAATGGGTTACGTTGCTCTGTTGTGTTCAGATGCTTTAGATATACTTTAGATTCCATGCAAAGATAATCATTTTATTAGATTCGATCGGATCAGATTTTTATTAAAAAAAAATATGCGTTCAAGTTGGATTTTTTTGACTTTCATGGAGAGACAACTATTTTTTTGATAAATATAATATAATATTTTTTTAAAAAAAATTTGGATAAAAATATCTAACTCACAAAAATATCCTTTAAATAAAGTCAACTATTTAAAATTTTATATTGTGAATAAAATAATCGAAGTAAAAAATTGTCTCATAATAATTTTTATGCTATTTAATTTGAATTAGTCGATTAATAAATTAAATATCGATAATTAAAAAATATAAAAATATATATTTAGGCTTATAAGCCTGGACCATATGGGGTCGATCCTTATAAAACTCATTCTTGAAATTGAATTTGTTTTATCTATTTATTTATTAAATGTTTAATATATGGAATCTAATATCAATCTTTTAATAAAATCATTTTTAAAGTTTGAATTTAAGTTTTTTAATTAAAAATTTAATGTAATCTATCAATCCATTCGATAGTTGTTGATTTTAAAATTAAATATGTAATAATAAAATATTATTTTTAATTAAGTTTTATTTAAAAATACAATATTTATAAATATTATTTCATTTATCTTATATTCTATTAATTTTAAATTTTCCAAAGTAGAATGATTAAATTTTTGTAAATTAATATAGAGGGACTAACTTCTCGGTTTATGTTAAGCAGGAGATAAAATTAATAATTAGATAAAAAATATACCTAAATTATATTAAAAATAAGAATGAATAAAATTTGGCTCAACTAAAAAAAAATCAAAAATTTTAAATCGATTCGTTCTAACTCAATTTGAAATTACATAAACTTTAACTCGAATTTTTTTTTAAAAAAAATAATCTTAGCCATTTATTACCATCATCCAATGATCACAGATTGGTTTAAAATTCTTTAAGTTTTACATGTATAACTTGATTTCATCTCATATATATATATATATATATATAATTAAAGAAAGTCATTTAAATTAGAATTATATTATAATATAACATGATAAATTATTATAATTTAAATAGGAATTTGAAAACTCGAATTTCATAAATTTGACTCGAATAAAAAAATTCAAATAAAATTTAAGTTATAAAATATGATATTTTAACTTTAATAACTGATTTTTTTACTTGACTCGATCGAATACTAACTTCTAATCAAGAGACCCTATGTTTTTTGAGTTTGATCCTTTTAGTACAATTTTAAATTTTTTAATCCTTCACTTATTCTTTATGAAATATTAATTTTCAGTCATAAGTCTGTTTTTTTTAATTAAATCCATCAAATAATTTGAAAATTTTATATTTAAACATGTGAT
Source organism: Abelmoschus esculentus (assembly GCA_035048815.1). Classification (NCBI taxonomy): domain Eukaryota; kingdom Viridiplantae; phylum Streptophyta; class Magnoliopsida; order Malvales; family Malvaceae; genus Abelmoschus; species Abelmoschus esculentus. The sequence goes on along the minus strand of JAUCBN010000002.1, from coordinate 17,214,531 downwards.
GATGTTACATATATACCTTAACATTAATTAACCCTAATTATTACATCTTAAACCCTAAATCTTACACCTTAAAAATACACTGTACTCATAATTCTCTAAATCTTATGCAGAACCCCTAATTTTAAACCTTAAATTTAAACTCTAAACTTATTATTTTAAAGTAAAATACTAATAAAGATACAATAAAAAAACCGACGATTTACCTCCTCAAAACTATAGATATTGTACTATTTAGAAACAATACAAGCATACCTCAATTACAACTGTATAAATATTTTTTTATAAAAAAATAAATTTTAAATGTTTTAATTATGCTCAAGAGCTAAATAGAAGTAATTACATAAAAATAAGAATAGTTAATTATAATAAAAATTAATATTTGGTTTAAAATGTCAAGATATATTTAGAAGTTGGAATATTTATATTATAACTGGATCCATTTTTTAAGGAATGGTTGGCATGTGTATTATTCAGTTTTAATCGAATGAATTGGTTGAATTAAAATTTTCAGCTAATTCTGTCAATTTTAGGTTTATTCGGTTAACGATTAATTTTTGTGGGAAATTTAGTTATCAAATTTTGATTTAAAACCAATTAATTAATCTAATTAACTAAAATTATTAATATTAAATATTATATATTATATATATTTATTTTTTGTCATTAAACTTTTAAAAATTATAAAATGATCATTAATTTTTTTAGGGTAAACTACTGCGCTAGTCACTTTCGTTTACCCTCAGTACACTTTTAGTCACCGATTTTGAAAAACGGCTAGTAAGGTCACTATTGTTTTCGAAATATAAATATTTGGTCACTCTATCTTTAAGTGCCGTTAAACATAAACAAAAAATGATCTCGCAGCTGACGAAGATTTTTTTTTTCCACCTGTCATCCAAGTTTTTACAGGTGAATTTTCACCTAGCGTAATACTTTATTCTTTATTAATAATATTTACTCTCTATGCCATAAAGAATTTTTCTTCATCCTCCAACTACCGCCATCCTCCACCGTCGGGTGGCCATAGACCACACCACCACTACAAATATTTATAATTGCCGCATCTTCACCAAACCCTCTCTTCAGTTTTTCATCTATGGCGTTCTCATTTTAATGGGTCCCACCATTATACTCTCAAACTTATTTTCAACGTCATAGTCCTTTTCGATGCCATAAAACTCAAACAAAACCTTAAAACCTTTTTTCAAGCCATATTACGAGATTGATGGAAGGAAAAATGTTTAAGAAATGACAGAAGAAAATCAATAAAAAATTCAATGAGATCGTTAATCTGTTAACACAAATGGGTAAGAAGAATTATTTGTTAAGAAGATTTTATGCGTTGAACGACATAAAGAAAGCTTTAATAACAGAGAAATCGACTATATTGAAGCGATTGAAGGAGTTTAAAGGAGGGATGAGGAGCTTGTTGAGGTGTTTGCAAGATGGGGTGATACTGGGGAATGGGAAATATGATAAATATGTGGAGGTTTTCAGGGTTGAAGGAGAGCTTGATTGGAAGAGATTTCATCAGTTGATTTTAAAGGAATGTAAGGGGTTGGAAGATGGTTTACCATTTATGCTCACAAGCAAGTAAAAGACGTGGATGACATGGAAAAAAATCTTCAGGTCATTTTTCTGTTTATGTTTAACGATGGAGTGACCAAATATTTACATTTCGAAAACGATAGTGACCTTACTGGTCATTTTTCAAAATCAGTGACTAAAAGTGTATCGAGGGTAAACAAAAGTGACTAGTGCAGTAATTTACTCATTTTTTAATATATTATAAATGGTCAGTAAACTTTTATCAAATTAGCATAAAATAAAAGTTTAATAACTAAAAATATCATCTTAACACAATTTAGTGACATATTATGTAATTTATCCAAATTGTTATAAGAAATTTTGGTTAGTTCAAAAACCAACCGAATTAATCGAAATAATTTTAATATGGTTAATTTGTTTGGTTAACAGTTAAAGTTCCAAAATTTTTGATTAATTTGATTATGACTAATTAAGTTCGGTCACCGACTAAATTAATTGAATGTATACTCATACTGACTTTTCCTTATTCCCATTGGCTTCACGAGATTTAAGGGGAATAGAAAACCCAGGTCGGGAAGTTCTAAGGTAAACAGTTTAAAATGAGACTAAAATGGGTTGAAATCGAAAATATTATATAAATTGTAAGAAATTTGATATTGATTTTCGGTATATACTAAATTTCTTAAAAATATAAGGAATTCAATATATAGCGAATTTCTTACAAAAAGTTAAATTTTTTTGAAAGTGTAAAGATTTCGGTACATACCGAATTTCTTACAAAAAGCATAAGGATTTCGATACATACAAATTTTTTTAAAAAAATATAAAAATATTGGTATATATCGAAAAGTTGATATCAAAATTTTTATAATTTTTATAATAATTTTAATTTCGTCTCATTTTAGTCTCATTTTAATCGATTTTATGTTAAGAAAAAGGATTTTTATGATATCATCTCCTAAACCCTTTTTCTTAATCTATATTCTTCTTCTTCTTCTTATTTTTCTTCTCCTCCTCCTTGTTTCATATTTCAAGTTTAGTTTTCAACAATAAAAATTAAATCCTTTTCAAGTAAAGAACAAGTATGAGCTGTGAGAGGAGTACTAGTACGATGTTCAACTAATACCGATACACGATTTTTTATAGTATTAATATGGGAAGGTTTGTAGAAATTTCAATAAACCATTCTAGTATCGATATGTATACGCGTACCGATATTTAAGGCTCGAGACCAATAACTTTTGAAGACTTTTAGTGATCAATATTTGTATTAGTATGTCTACGAGTATCGATATCTGTAAGTATTGGTATGTCTACTAGTACTGGCTGTGTAATTTTTTTTCTTTCAAAAATATTGATTTAAGCTTAAGAGTGAAAAGTTATAGGCTATGATCCATTAGATTTCTATTGGGACAATAAAACATACAAAACATAGAAACTGAAATTTTACTCCTAAACAAGAGCACACCGTGTAATAACTTGACAAATTTAAATGAGAGAATTAATTAACTAAAATTTAGTGATTAAATAAATTATTTTAGCATAATTTAGTGACCTATTTAATGATTAATTAACTAGAATAATTTCGGTTCGATTAATTCGATTATATATAATTCGGTTCAGTTAACAATTAATGTTTTAAAATTTTCGGTTAAATATATTTTGGTTAATTCAGTTCATTCGCCGACCAAATTAACCGAATGTACACCTCTAACTCTATTTGCTTCACTATTTTGATATATAATATTTGTTTAACACCGCTGAACATTATTAAATTAATTAATAAAAATTAAAAATCTTAAGGACTCAACATACAATTATTAGATATATGTTGAGTCTATAACTTTTTTATTAATTGCATGTTGAGTCCTTGATATTTTTAATTTTTATTAATTAATTTAATAATGTTCAACAATGTTCATCATTAATAGTGTTCAACAATGTTCGACGCCCGTTGTAGAATTTTCTTTTTATTTTATCAAGTGTAATAGGTCACGAAATAAAAGTAAAAATACAATTTATCAAGATTGTATCATAGGGACTAATTTGATCAAGAATACACATTACAGGGACTTGATAAAATATTTGACCAAGGAAAGTCCCATTCATAGTCGATACATAAAACGTACATAAATTTTGTTTGCTTCATCTCCTCCATTTCGATCCTCTCAAAATTTCCTCTTTTATCTCATTTTAACCCCCAAAATCCTCCAAGCACGATCGGGGGATTCCCATAGGCCATGAAAACCAATTCTCTCTCCCACTCTTTTGAAGGCACCTCAATCCACCCACGCGCCGCCACGTCCCTCTCATTTCCTCCGCCGCTCCCGCCTTTTCACGTTGCTTGCACCCCCTGTAGCTAGGGTTTCTGCAATAGTAAAACTATCCGTTCATTTTTCTTTTTTCTATTTATTTTTGTTTTTATTACCTCGGCAGAGGTTAGATTAGGGTTTCGAAGAGGAAATCGACGAAGATGGGCAGCGTGGATCGAGTTGATGATTTGACATTTAAAGTTAATTTTAGCGGAGATGGAGCAGCCAAGTTGAAGGAGAGAGTCATGGAAAAACTCAAGGAGTTTATGGGCGACTACACTGATGATACTCTAGTGGTACTCTATTTCGCCCTTTTTGTTTAATTTTTGATTTATATGCATTTTCCTTTGTTTACGTAAATGATGGAATTTGGAAAAAAATTTCTCTGAACCGTTGCATTGATCATAACGTTGTTTCTGCATTTTGGTTCGTTGTGAGATTTGGCTTATTGTATTTTGAAGTTGAAACTTTGAGATTTTTTTTATTCAATTTGATAACGATAGCATGCTTTTTGAGTGATATTTGTAGAATTTGAACTCTTCAGATTTGTGGCATTGGTTAAAAGAAAGGATTGGGAAGAAAATAAGGAATTAAAAGGCATCACGATCCTTTTGTTTTGCTTGAGTTTTCATGGCTATGTGGATTTTCAGCTTGAATATTTTCTTTTTCAGGCCTAAGATTGTTTGAATGACATGGTTTTAATATTTCCTATAGTGATGTATCTTGCCTTAGTTGTAGTTTGATTGCAATTCTTGACCTTTCAGTATTTGATGTTTTGATTACATTCAGAGTCTAAGATTGTTGGAATACATAAATTACCCAATCTGTTAGAAAATGTGAAGGAACAGTTATTCCAGATGGTGAGTAATCATATTCTCTCATTTACTTGATTGGCAGGAATATGTTATTGTCTTATTGAGAAATGGCAGACGTAAAGATGAAGCGATGAACGAGTTGAATGTTTTTCTCGGGGATGACAGCGAGTCTTTTGTCACCTGGTATTTATATTATTTTCCAACTTTCTCCGTTTTGGAAAATCAATGCTTATATAAACATTGTTGTCAGGATTGAGACCTAAGTTATCCTTATCTCCGATACTTTTTTTTTATAATAGTTTGTATGGATATAACATTCTTATTTTGTTTTTTGAATAGGTTGTGGGATCATCTGGCTTCAAATTTGGATCTATATGTTCCTCCTCAGGAGCCTCTTGATGAAGGAGCCAGAAAAACTGCATTGGGGAACCGGTCTATTGGTCCCGACTCTCACCACTTGGATACTGATTCTGAAAGAGGAAAGACTTCTAAGGTTTCTAGGAATCGGCATAACAGGGAGTGGAAGGAACTAGTTAGGGATGCAGCTGAGCCACCACCTCTTCGGAGCTCTGAAATCGATAGTATTCGTTTTGAAGAGAAATCCAGTTGTAAAGTAAGCCGTGGAAGATCTATCTCTCCTCCTACTCAGAAGAAAAGGAATAGACATGATGAACGACAGTCTAAGAAGGTTTGAATTTCTAGGACACATTCTTTACTAGTTGATAAATCATTGGCTAGAACTAATTGTTCTCCTTTAATTGTACAAAACATATCCTTATGGAAATGATTTATAGCTGATGGTATAGGGGTAAATTTCTTAATTATCCTGAGGGTCATATTAATCATTAATTACTTCTATTTTTTCTCTTAACAATAATTCAAAAGGGTTTGTTTCTTCATGAAATATTTTTTTTTGTAAATTGTGTAGAAGTTTGATGTTGTCAACTGTGAAATGTCTTTTGTTGTTTTGTTCATTTGGCTATGGTCCTCTGATCCATGGACGAACTCCTTTTGTAGAGGGAAGCAGTTTCTCAGATGAACATTGATGCCCCTAGGCGGTTGCTTCAGTTTGCTGTGCGAGATGCAGTTGGAACTTCGAGGACACCTGTTGCAGCCAAGGAACCATCATCCAAGCGCCTTAGATCAGTTGTCTCAACATCTTCAGGAGATTTGCCAGTTCGTCCTCGGAGAATCCAGTCTGTTGCAAGAGTGCCAAATCCAATGGCAACAATGATCAAGGCTGTTGCAGAAGCTGCCGAAGATGTGACAAAGGTAAAAAATGCTGGAAGTGTGTTTGACAGGCTTGGTCCTGGAACGGATGTTCTGGAGACCCGTGATCTACATCCAGAATTCAGGGAGTCTCTTCCTGAGGATGAAGAATATGGAGATCTCGACCAACCTTTGGAGAAAACCCATTCAGCGTATTATCAAAGAGATGAGTATGGTGGTCGACATGTCGGTAACATAACTGCTTTTGAAAGTGAGACTGGGTTGGCTTCAGAGTCTCCGTCTGACAATGAATGGTTTGATGATGTCAATGTTGTTGGCCGTGGTGTTATGGATGTGTCTCGTACCGGTACATCAAGTGGAAACAAGCGTGGTAACTCACTTATGGTGCAATACAATGTAGCTAAGGATGATGAAATCATGCCAAAAAGGAACAAAGATCCAAATCAATCTACTATAGCAGCAAATTCTCGTAAGATAGTTAACATTTCTGTTAATGTAAATACCTGGAAACCACCTCATTATCAAGAGCCAAGGGAGGTTTCAGAATTGGAGAGTCGGAAATCTCTTTTAGAGAATGAAGCAGCTACTAACAAATCTAATGCTAGATTGATGGAGAATGGCAACCCAGTTACTGTCGGCAATGGGAATGTAGGATTTTCTTCCTATATTTATTCTCTCCCTTATTCTTTGCACTTGGTTTGTTGAAATTTACTTCTATTATTAAATTATAGGTTAAAAGTGCTGCCTACAACCAAGATATGTCTCAGAAAGCAGTGCAGCCTTCTGGTGAGTTGTCTTATATTGTTAGGAGTTAGAACTTAGGTTTTATTATTCTTCTGTTGCATGCCCGTCAGACATGGAATGCTCTTGTGCTACGAAGTATTTCATTCTCTTCTGTTGGATTATTTCCTCTTGCATTCTTGACATCATTTTTAATTTTTGCAGTTTCACATTCTGCTAGTCGACCTTTGGAGGATGCTGATTCTCGAACCATCTTTGTAAGCAATGTAAGAAACCAAACTTATCTCTCTAGTTTACAAAGAGGATGTCTCCTTTTGTTTTGATAATATATGGTTCTGTAATATAAGCAGGTTCATTTTGCTGCTACCAAGGATAGTCTTTCTCGACATTTTAATAAGTTTGGAGAAGTGCTAAAAGTTGTTATCGTTACGGATGCAGCGACAGGGCAACCGAAAGGGTAAGTTGCTTGAAATATTTGTTCTTAATATGTATGTCTACCCCTTCTCTCTTTGCATATCTCTGGAAAAACATCCTCTTTTCTCTAAGATTCAATACCTACACAGGTCAGCTTATGTGGAGTTCATGCGAAAGGAAGCAGCTGACAATGCTTTGTCTCTAGATGGTACCTCATTCATGTCACGGATTCTTAAGGTATTTAATCTTTCTTGTTCTCTTTCCCTTTGTTCAAACTTTTTATCGAGTTTTTTCTGTGTGACTTGCTATGCATGTCGATATTGCTCTATCATTATTAGGGGTGAGCGTTTGATCGAGTCAAGTTAAAAGATTTTGAGTTATTCGAGTGAACGAGTCATATTTTACAACTCAAACTTTATTTGAAGTTTCTCCGATTCGAGTTGAGTTTAAGAAATTCGATTCGAGTTTTCGAGTTTATATAAAAATTTAATTATAATTATTTATCATGATATAATACGATTTGATTTCAATTTAAACGACTTTCTCTAATCATATAAGATATGTATATATATTTTTCATATGTGACAATATTTCTTTATATTTTTATATATCAGTTTATATATAATAAAAAATTGAAAGACTCATCTCGAACTTAAAAATAAATCTTCTAATTACTAAAAATTTCTACTTATTCAAATTTTTATTTTACAATTCAAACTTTATTTAAAATTTTTCAAGTCGAATCGAATTTATAAAATTCTGAATCGAGTCAAGATAAGCTTATCCCTAATCATTATATTGGAGTGTTTTTTGTGTTAAAGATTTTCACACCATTGGAAACCGTCTCACTTAGCCTAGTGTCGTGACTACGTCGCAACTTGTTTGATTTCCTTCTTGTTGAAGGTTGTGAAGAAAACTTCTGCTCCTCAAGAAGCCGCCCCTGTCATGACGTGGCCCCGCATAGCTCGTGGTTCTCCATTTGCTGCCGCGAGGTTTTCCAGAGCTCCTTTCGCCAGAGGTATACCAGGTGCATTTAGGCCTCACCTTCCCATAAAACCTGGTGCAAGAAGCTTTCAGTGGAAGCGTGATTCTCCGGCCACTCCATCCGATGCTGCGAGTCATTTTCCTTCTCCCACTGCCCGAAGTCTCACCTATATCCGAACAGAGCCCAAGCCGGGAAGGAATGTCCCTACCTCCTAAGTCAGTAATATTCATTTTCTCACATACCTGCTCCGAGCTTGCATTGGTTTTCCATTTTTCCCTTTTTGTTTTTTTATTGACATGTTTTTAATGGACTGATTGCATCAAAGAATGTGTGTGTGTGGGGGGGGGGGGGGGGGGGGGAAACACATGTCTAGAATAGACATGTATGTTATACAAGTTGCAAACTGGTCATATTTTGTTAGAAATTTTGCAATCTTAGGCATTTGGCTTATAGGTAGGGGAGAGGAGCAGGTGGAAGCAAGGGCAAAATGGTCTTTTCATGTTAAATTTCTTTTCTCAGAGGCTTAGGCCCCCCCAAACATCGAGTGGTAGGGAATATCATGTCGGATAAATGCTTTCATTCATAATATTCCAAAATACAAATTTCAACAAGACATCTAAACCCCAACCCCATTCCCATGCAAAAAATATATGGATTAGGGTAAGACCTAAGAAATTGGTCAAATATTGAGCAACCATTTTGAACACAGCAATATAGAAATTTCTAACTTAAAATCACATCTAAAATTCTTAGAGTAGTTGATACTTGATAGGATAGGAAAGGGTGTAAATTTGGAATTCCTAAATGAAATTATTACCTTGTAGAAATAAATGTACGAAAAATTGTTATCACAAGACAAAAATAGAAATATAATTAATAATTTTATTGGATGAGTCTATCACGTGTGTCGAACACTGTTGAATACTACTAACGCTGAACATTGTTGAACACCATTAAATTGATTAATAAAGATCAAAAATCTTAAGGACTCAATATGTAATTAATAATTATTTAAAATAAAATTTTAATTAAATTATTTTAGATAGAAAAAACTACACAAATAGTCATCCAACTATCACCTTTTCTCTGTTTTGGTCACTCAACTAATTTTTTCGTCAAAATCTTCACTAACATTTTATTTTGTTATCATTTTGGGCACTAACCATTAAATATTTAACGAAAATTATAATATTACATGATTTAATAATAATTTTAGTCCAAAAATTATTACATTATATCTATTTAATCCTAATAAAAAGTAACTCATATAGATTAAACCCCAATTTTTCATTCTTTCTTCCTATGCAACAAGTAATATTGTTTTCTTTTCTTGTACTTTTCTCGATAACCAAACAAAGATCCGTAAGAGTTATCATGAACTCATCAAGTTCTGGATCAACTCTTATTTGTCTATAAGTGTTTATAGATTGATTTTTCTCTTTTAATTTTTTCAAGAAACGACGTCTATTCAAGCGTTGTTCCAATCTATATTATATACAAAACAAAAGATAAGAAAAAACTTAAACGTTAAAGTCTTTTACCGTTTTTAAGATTAGAGAACAGTAAAAAATAATTATTAAAAATCAAAAACATTTATCAACCAATGGTATATATTGACTTTTTTGATGATTGAATAAAATAAACGATCGATTGGGCTGAGAAAATCGGTGGTAACAATAGAACTAAAGTTTCCTACACCAAAGGTATGAATCCTTCCGATATGAACCGTAGACTACTGGATATTAATCGAGCTTATATAAATCCTTCATGGTGTATGTATTTTCAGTTTTCAAAAAAAAATGCAGGTACAAAAATTTAATCAACAATTTGGGTTATCTTCCCTAAAATACCAGAAATGTTGGCTTTCAATTATTTTTTTCTTAGTTTCTATTTTGTATATATAAATTAAAGTAACGCTTGAGGTGACATTTTAGAAAGATTTAATAAAGAAATCGATTTATAAATATTTATAATTAAATAAAAATTAATCCTAAATTTGACGAGTTTATAATAATTTTTGTAAATCTTTATTTGATTCTTAAGAAAAGTGCAATAAAAAGAGAACATTATTTATTGTAAAGAAAAAATAGAGAATTTGAGGTTTAATCTAAATATTTGATAAATTATTTTTATTATGATTAATTTGATATAACGTTACGATTTTATAGATTAAAATTATTATCAAACCATGTCATATCATAATTTCCGTTAAATATTTAACAATCGATGAACAAAATGATAACGAAATAAAATGTTAGTAATAATTTTGACAAAAAATTTAGTTGTATGATCAAAATAGAAAAAAGGATGATAGTTAAGTGACCACCCACATAGTTTTTCCTATGAAAAATAATTTAATTAAAATTTTATTTTAATCTTTATTAATTAATTTAATAATATCATCAATGTTCAGCATTAGTAGTGTTCAACAATGTTCGACGCCCGTTGTAGAAATTTTCAATTTTATTATAATGAAATAAAAAGCAAATTATAATATTGAATAGAATAAAATACAAGAATATATATGTAATATATTTAAGTCAAATTTCTTTAGATAGATTACAGTCACTTCTATGGTGCTCAAGTTCATCTGTCGTTTATCTCTCAGGATATAAGAACAGATAATCAACCACAGTTATACTACCGTAAAAATCACAAATTTACTATTTCTTTCATCTATCATCAAAAATAACTTTTGAAAAATTAATAGAGTAAAACAAGAGAAAGGTTATGTGATCTTTATTGTGTTGAAACCAAAGGAACAATTTTCAAAATTACTAATCTAAATTAAAGGTAACTTTTAATATTTACTATTTTAATTTAAAAATAGAATTTGACAAAATATGTGTGAAAAAAATATTTAAAATTTGGGTGAAAATATTCATAGACCAACGAAAGATCAAATCAGTTCGAATATTTTCGTTATCTTATCGTACATGTCTATATATTTACAAACCAACAAATGGTTCAACATTAAAATATTATACTTGTACCAACGAGCAGATGGAATGATCAGCTATATTACCAATCCTAGGATGCAAAACATAATTAAGATCCTATGGATCATGATGTTGGGATTCAAAACTCCATGTTTTTTTTGTTGGAAGGAAGGAACCTTTCGTTGCACAGTATTAAAATACGGTCGCAACGTAGTATGATAATCATATTGTAACATTTTTAAAATTATTGTAACGGATTATAAATACAATAAACTGAAGGAACCGCATCATAATTTTTACGGTCTAAAATCGTTATGTAATATAAATCTTCATAACTAAAACACTTTATTCATTTGTAAGTTCATCATCGCATTGTCTAGTTATAATTGATAATGAAATTAGTTAATCATCTCAAGGTTTTCATTCTTATCGACCAAATGCATATTATCTTATGTAAAGTTCTAAATGTACATATAAATATTATTTTAGAAAAAAGTTAAGAATTTTTATAAACAAATCATAACCACGTCAATCATTATACATTACATAACGTTTATGACGCCTGCAACCACTATGAATATCGTAGCCATAATTTAATACTATGTGATCCGTTGGCACCACGAAATTCTGCTGAACTAGCTGAAAGTACAGTATAACCATGGAATGTGCTCGTTGAATGACCTAGAGGAACCCTAAATTGACGAGGCTTCATCGAAGAAGATGAACCAGATAAATCCGATTGAGAAGCCTTAACATTGTTCATATCTGCACTGATATACCATAGGAACAGATTCGTTTCAGATAGTATGTGCAAATCTGCAATGACCAACAAGGAGCAGCAGCAGGGAAAAGGGAAAACAGAAAGGTCAAAGGGCACTTTCTACAGTATTTGGTGGATCATTCGAATCATGGGAAAACTCACAATTCTCATGAGCAAAGAGCTTACAAAGAACACAGAAACGATAATAAAAAATTATCCAAAATATTAATCATTTAGGGCAGTCTATCAATCCCTCGTTTCTTTTTTATCGTCTGACTTATAATACAAGATCGTTTGTCAACGATAGTACTGATAGTGTCTTGGGGTGGACAAGTTGATATGTAATATCTTCTATACAACTATGGTTTGGAGGACAAAAATTACTTATTTACTGAATGTTCTTTATCTCGACGAGTTTGAAAAGAGGTTATGATTGTTTGCTAAAGTGATGTTCCACTGGATGATTGGCTTGGCCTAGTATGATATAATGGGTGCAACTGCATAATAAGGGAAAAACATTTTAACAGTTGTTATTGGATTAGCTTGGTGCTGCTATCTTTATACTATATGGCAGGAGCACAATGGTAGACTCCATAAAAAATGACTTAGACAAGTGGATGTTAATGTTTCTTGGATTAAGATGAATGTACAATTGCGTTTATCAGGAAAAAGGTTACAATTTAACTCATCAAATCTAGCTATGGACTGGGAGTTTGTATAGGTTATTTTCTTTTGTAAATAATTTAGCTGATTTTCTTTTATTTATACATGATATTGATTCTTTTGGATGAATAAATTTTTTATTTATATAAAAAAATAATAAAAAATATCCCACTTTAAGCATGTAAATTAGTTAATGTTGGTTTACAAATTAATTAAACCATGCTCCCCGCCGGCAAGGGGTGTAAATCGTCTGTCCCCTTTCTATGCCTTCATTTATGCCCCCACTTCAAATTAGATGGTTTAGGGTTCTAGGTTAGGGGTTTTGGTTAGGGTTTAGGGAATTAGGGGTAGGGTGTATTTTTTAGGGTGCATGGTTTAGGATTTATGATATAGAAAATAAGGGTTTAAGGTTTAAAATTCAATTTTTTAAAAAAAATCAAAAGAGGCACAAAAGGAAGCACGGAAAAGAGGTAGAGGATTTTTGTTCGCCGGCGAGTGACACCTGCAAATATTACTCTGTTTATCTTATAAATATTGTCTTTTATTGATTTTTTAAGTTAAATTTTTTAACTTTGACTTATAATTATTTAAAATTTATTATTGATAAAATTATAAAAAAATTATTTTAAAAACCTTTAATTGAATAGATTCTAAATATATATTATATAAAATTTAATTATTTAAAATATTTAATATAATTATAGTTAAAGTTTAGAAAATTTAACTTTTAAAAAGTTAAAAAGAAATATTATTTATGGGACGGAGAGAGTAATATTTTTTTAACCTAGTAATATTTTTAACTCTAAAAATAAATTATTAACAAAGGTCTCAAAAATAAATTTGGGCAAACTATACAAATAGTCACTAAATTGAGTAAAATGATTTTTTAATCACTTATGTTTCAAAAGTTACAAAATGATCATTAAATTTATCGAACTATTACAAAACAATCACTACACGTTATAAGATAGTAATAAGTTTTGATAAGCTTAAGGACCATTTTTATAATTTTCAAAAATTCAATGTCCAAAAGCATTTTTTTTCGTAGTAGTGACCATTTGTGTATTTTACCCATCTTTTATCCTTAAGAATTGACTAATGGCCACGTGTAGTGTATTTTAGGTGATTTCTTTGGCTTTGATCTTGTGAAAGTGAAACCTTACACAAATAATTCCTTTGTCGGGGTCAATATCATCTATAAATAGACCAACCTAAAGTGGTAAAATTATTGTAAAGTCCTTGTACTATAATGTGGATTGCATTTTGGTCCTTATATTTTAAAAAATGTACAAAACACTATGTACCTCATAAAAGAGAGAAAATGATTATTTTTAAGTGATTATGTCAATTCATTCTATTCATTATAGTTTTAAAAATCTCTTATAGTTTTATTTAATTCGATCGAATCTCATACTCTATTCACCGGCTAAACGCAACAGATCAAGTTTTTAAGCTAACATCATATCATTTAATTAAGTTTATCTCATTAAATCATCACTTTCTTCAAATATCACCCTGTTTGATTTTTTGAAATCTTTTTTCGTTTTAAATATAAAAGGATTAAAATGCAACATTAGCTATAATATAGGGATTTGCATCGTAATTTTACCCTGAGGTTAGTCTCTAACAGAATGATGCCTTTAAGGAAAAGCATGCTTTTTGGGTACTGTCATGTACTTCACCTTAATTAATTTTATCTCATGTACTTCACATTCGATCAAAATCGAGTCAAATTAAAAAATTTTGAATTAGTCGAGTTGAAGAGTTTTATTTTATATCTCAAATTTTATTTAAAATTTTATCGAATTGAGTCGAATTTATGAAATTATAAATCGAGTATTTTCTCAACAAGAGAAATAATTCAATATTTTTAAGTCGAGTCAAATTTTATATACCACTTATGTTCGGTTGAGGGATTTGATATTTTTTAAATAAATTTTGAGTCATGACACGGGTTTATATATTATAAAATCGGGTTAGATCAAACCATATTAAATTCGAATAATTTAACCACGCAAATTAGTTAATGTTGTTTTGCAAATTAATTAAACCGTGCCCCACGTGCCGCATATGATGCCGCATACAAATACTAATATTTTTTTTAACATGCAAATACTAGTAATATTTTTAACGTTTCTCCTAAAAAAATGAATTATTAACGAAAGTCTCACATTATTTCTTTTAATAAAAAAATATTATCATCGATCTCGATAAATTTTTTAAAATTTAAATAAAAAATAATATTTTCAATAATATATACAAAATAACAGACACAACTCGAATAGAACATCTAAAATCAGATCATAACAAAACCTTCACTCCTATCAGTGGAAGATAATAAATATGTAACAAGTCACCATCCGCATCAAACTAACCATTCAATCTGTCATATAATTATTCTCGCATCGAATATAATAAAAAGACACGTGTCAACCACAATTCTATCTCTTACATTATTAATTGTTATAAACACTAACAATTGGGATAGCTTGTATTCTTTTTTGTATAATTTGGTTTTAGTCCCTCTATTAGGATTAAAATTTAGTTTTATTTCTTTTTAAATTCGACATAATTTAATCTTATTTTCTTGTAATGTTATTATCAATGGGAGTTTTGGACAAACACAATAGGAGCGACCACATAGGACCCCTAAAAAAGAGGGCCCAAAATTTTGATAAACTAAATTCATTAAATGATGTTAATCTCGAAATTCATTGAAAATTTTTAAAAATACTATTAAAAAAGATGAGTTATAGTTATTAAAACGTTATAATTATTTCTTAAATGCGACAATTGATTATAGAATTTTATTGATTATTCCTATTACTATTGCTTCTGTAGAACTAGTGAAGTTTTGGACAGACGTAATAGAAACGTTCACACAGGGGTCCATAGAAATGACATTTGCTTCTAAAGGCTACATTTTTATAACTAGTGGAGGTTATGAATAATTACTTTTAATAAATTGCACAGGACCCTCAAAATCTTTGAACCGCCTTGATTATTATTAGTTCAAATTCATAACACTTTTAATCATTATTGTTAAAGTAATAACATAGAATATATATTTGAAATCAATTTTAAGCATTGTATATCATATTTAAATTTGGTATTAGTTGAATATTTTCACATGCATCCCCTTAATAATAGTGTTTAACCATTTGGAATTACAATAAAATCACATATGGAAATCGACTGAGACGTTATGTCCTTTAAGTAAGAGATTTAGTTTCGAAACTGAATAAAGAAAATATGATTGATAAGATTACCTTTATAACGACCTTAAAATATTCGATTCAGATAAATTGATTAGTGAATCAGATACTAATAGTTATAAAAAATTATATTAAATCAAGATATGTAGGGATTAATCCATTTCTCAAAAGAGATACTAAAACTATAATTAAACCTTATATATATATATATATATATATATATATATATATATATATATATTAGGATTTTGGACAGGCGCAATAGGAGCGATCGCACAGGGTCCCTGAAAAAGAAGACTCCAAATTTTGATAAACTACATTCATTAGATGATGTTGATCTCGAAATTCATTGAAAAATTTTGAAAGCGCTATTAAAAAGGATGATTTATAATTGTTAAATCGTTCTTAAGTATAACAATTAATTATAGAATCTTATTGATTATTATTATTACTATTGCTTCAGTAGAACTAGTGAGGTTTTAAACAGGCGCAATAAAAACAATCGTATAGGGGTCCCTAAAAAGGATATTTGCTTCTAAGGGCTATAATTTTATAATCAGTGGAGTTCATGTACAATATATATATACATATGGCTGATCTCTTCTGCTTCTTCACATATATTATATTACATAGGGTTATGCTTCAACTACACGTGTTGGTCAAGAGAGTGGGGCTAATGTGATGTGGAAGCAAACAGTTGGACTTTATGTCTCCTACACCTATGATGATTCCCTTGTGAGTGAAGAAAAATCATCAAAAAGGACAACATGAATTGAATCAAACTCAAGAGACCACCCCTTTGTTCTGTCCATGGCATTGTTTCAGGTCCCCCTCCAATCCCTTCCAACCCATCAACCAACACCAAACACCCCATCCATAACATCTATACATGCATCCAATGGAGAGGGTTAATTGCATCAGACATCCTCAAATGATGTTCAACATCACCGAAAACGTTTTTTAAATCCCTGACTTGGACAGAGACAGAACTGAGATTAAACATTGGAAAAACTAAGAATCAATTAGGTATTTAAATATAAAACTTAGGAGAGTAAAAAAAATTATTTAAATAATATTTAAACTAAGAATGACCTAAAATATCACTCTATCGAGCACTATAATATATGAATTGGCATTTTAAAGCATAAATTGATAGCTAGGGTTACACAAGCACTTATTCATACTATGAGGATTCAATCATAATATTCAAAAGTTTAAGAAATATTTTAAAATATAAACAATAATTTAAGGATGTTCAATGAAATTAACCCATCTATATATATAGAGAGAGAGGTTATATTATTATATATATTTTTCCTATTCAAAGTTTAAAGCAAACTCCATCCCATCACCATCATCATCACCATTACCACCCCATGAAGCCTTCTCTCTCTCTCTAAACATTCTTCCATTACCTTATATATCATTCTCTCTTGTCTCAACCAACACAATCAAGCTGTTAAAAAAGCAAGAGGCTCCACTCAGATCAGACCCAGACCCAGACCCAGACCTAGACCTAGACAAATGAGGAAACCTGAAGACAAAGTCTGTAAAAATAACAGCAACAAGGTGAAGCTGAGGAAAGGGTTGTGGTCACCCGAGGAAGACGAGAAGCTGATGAAGTACATGCTGAGCAATGGTCATGGCTGCTGGACTGACATTGCTAGGAATGCTGGTCTGCAGAGGTGTGGAAAGAGCTGTCGTCTTAGATGGATCAATTACTTGAGACCAGACCTTAAGCGTGGAGCCTTCTGCCACCAGGAGGAACAACTCATCATTCACTTGCATTCCATCCTTGGAAACAGGTAAACATATATATACATACATACGTCTATACATATATATATGAGTGTACGTGTGCATGAAATAATCTTATTTATTTTCCCTAGTATATGTATATGTATATGTATATTCTGAATGTACTATATCAAACTATTAATTCTAGTTTCTGCCTACCATAACATAGTTGTATCAATCAACGTGTTTTGAATCGAGTGATAAAAAGTTTGATATATGGACGAAATCAGGATACTTGTCTAACTTTGAAATAGATAGGAGCTTCAAAAGTATTTAAGCCATATAAATAAGAGGTAGAGATTAATTTGTATAATTTTATAATTGGTAGGGACCAAATAAGTATTTAAACCAAAAATAATGGGACTTGAAATGCATAAACACAAAAACTTAGGATGGGCAGAATTTATTTTGATCAGCTTCAAAAGTTATAGGGACTTGAAATGTAGTTAAATCCATAAATATAGGACACACTATATAGTTTCATCCCTGATTTGGTGGTTCTCGAGTTTGAGTCTCGTGAATCGAAAAAAACAATTACGATGTTAAGTGCTCCGAATTCGTAATGTCGATGTTAAAACGTGAATGTCATATATGATTATATACGTGTGTGTATATATATATATATATGTGTTTGCATGATTGTGTAGTCTTGTTTTCAAAATATTCGTAGGTGGTCACAGATAGCAGCTCGTCTTCCGGGAATAACAGATAACGAAATAAAGAATTTCTGGAACTCAACATTAAAGAAAAGAATGAAAACCGCCACGGCGACCACCAACTCCGCATCTTCCTCACTAAACAGTGATTCAACACCAGAACCAATAAGAGAACATGTTGCAGGAGGAGGAACCATGTTCTCAGTACTGCATGAACATGTAGACATTGACATCATGGCTGCCACCTCCTCCATATGCATTGACTCGTCGACATCGTCGTCTTTGTCATTGACATCCATGCCGTGTCCATCGATGCTCACCGTAAACCGATTCGATCCGTTCCCTCATCACCATCCCAACAACCCTTACAACATGAGTGGTGGTGCACAGTTCCCATTCCAGGATGGAATAGGAGAGGGACTTAATGGTGATTATGGGATTCTTGAGCTTGGGGAATTAGGGTTAGGCCTTGAAGACAGCATGATTGGTAACATGAGAAGCAATAACAGTTGCTTCAACAACACTAATGAGAATCAAAGTGACATGTTTGGGTTAGAGAATAATGCTATTCATCTTTGGAATGGGGATAACCTAAAATTGGGAGAATGGGATTTTGAGGGTTTGATTGAAAACTTATCTCCCTTCCCCAATTCCCTTGAATTCCAAGCATAATCAAGATTAAAAGGAGCAAAAAATAATTAACCACAAAAATGAGGGGGTAAAATAAAAAAAATAAAAAATCAGGGTCTAAATAGCTAATTTTTATTGTACATTTTAGTTTAAAAAAATTGGGAGCAGTCCCTAAGTCATAAGATGGCTTCATATTATTTTCTACTCCCATTGTTCTTTTTGGTTAAATAATGGAATAAGTCCCTCTATTATGCAAATCTAAGATCTAAGTCATGTACTTTAATTTCTTTTATCGTCTATTTTTATAATGTCATTAGTTAGTCCAAATAATTAACGTAATTAAGTATAATAATCTTAGTTATAATGCTGACCTGGATTTTTTTCCTTAAAATTACACCTTATAATTATAACTCTCCATATTGACATTGGGATCTTTTGTGTTGGCAAGGATAATTTAAGAGTAAAAAAATAAGAGTATGTTCGTAATAATAAATATTAGAGAAAAATTAATCTCTAATTACAAGTATTAAAAATTAAATTTTAAAAGTTAACCTATAATAATAAATATTACAAAATAGTCGTCGTTAACAAGTATTAAAAAATAAAGCTTTAATAATAAATATTAGAAAAAAAATAGACTCTTAATAATAAATATAATTAAAAAAATATAAACATCTAACTTTCTTAGACGGGTGCCTTTATTACCCCGGCCCAAGGTCAGACTTGCCTTTATAGTATCTTTATTTATGTCTCAAAGATTAAAAATTAACTCCAATTCTTTAAAATTAAATTTTAAACCATAAACTAAAAATCACAAAAAAAATAAAGGGTAAGATATATAAATTATCTCTAAAAATACAAAATGATCACCAAACTTTCAAAAGTTATATAATGAACATTAAAATTTAGTTTTTATTTTAAAATTGTCACTGAGTTGTTAACTGATGTTAACCGAGACATGATAGTTATAAAAAATTATATAAAATTTATTTAATTTTTATAATTTACATATTTAATCAATTTAAACATCAATAATAAGATTAAATTAAAAATAAATTAATTGAATGAGTCAATAAAGATGATTAAATATTTTATTATTCAAATATTTGTAACTTTTACATCATCCCATTAACAAAAATTAACGATTTAATAATATTTTATATAATAAATTAAAATTTAATACTCATTATATAATTTTGAAAGTTATTATTATTATTATTATTATTATTATTATTATTATTATTATTATTATTATTAAAGATAATTTAGTGAATATTTACATACTTTACCCAAAATTAAATCCTCCATCATAATTCCTAATATTTGGACTAGCTGATAGACAGAAGGTTTATTGTATTTTAGTATCATTATATTTAAATATGTTGAAAATACAAATTTATTTTAAATTATATATTTAAAATTTATGTATAAATGATTTCAATAAAAAAACGAATGCTATTTATTTTAAAAAACTCGAGTCCAATTCGTTTTATCTACCAAATATATATATTATCAATTGGTTAAGCAATTCTGTCTGAATTTTTAAGTAATGAAAAAGAAAATATTTCATACACTTTGTGAAAATTTTATTTTTTAGAAGCGGACTTAATTTAGGGTTTATGTATTTAATTTAAAATTTAGAGTTTATAAATTTTATATTATAGGCTTAAAATTTAAGAGTTAAGATTAAATTTTATGTTTTAAGATTTTTAAAATTAAAGATTATATAGTTTTTTTTTAACATTATCGTCGATAATAACATCATTTTCATGTTATACATACAAAAATATAATATTCAAATAATTATTTATTTAAAATATATACTATTGAATACAAAACGTTTTATGTACGCATTCGAATTACAATAATAATTATTCAAAGTTATATTATCTTCATTTTATTTATCTTGTCCACTATTAACTTTTGAAAAGTCAAAATTTTCAAGAGATAGAGGGAGTATATGTTTATACGGGCTAATTTTGAGAAATATAGGGGTTTAAGTTTATTTTTATTATTATATAGACGTTTGAAAAATAATTGAAGAAGTAGGCCAATTGCTACAGTAATAAAAAGACCTCACCATCTTCTCTTGGCGAGGTCTTCTCTCTCTTCATGAACCATGTCAAGAGGAGATGACAAAGTACTATTGATCGGTTGAATGAGAAAAAGAAAGAAGACCTCGTCAAGAGAAGATGTCAAGGTTCTTTTATTACTATAACAATTGGCCTACTTCACTAATTATTTCTCAAACTCTCTAAAACTCTAAATTAATTTCAAACAACAATATTTTCCATTCATACGGATCCGACATGATTGTCTTAAACGATTGTACTTCTAAAGAGAGAGGTACCAATACACTTATTGATCCTTGTGATTTATGGAAGACATTAAAAATATAAAAATTTAAAATTATATAGTATGATTTTTTGATTGTCCTCTAACATTTCTCGATTTATTCGTAAAACTGGAACATAGTATGTTCTAAATCTGAGATTTCTCAAAGATAGTATGCCGGAGAAGATGCTTGCAGTGACAATCGGAGAAGCCGATTCCGACTCCGATTGAAACATTGCAGTCTCAAAGATAGGGTCCACCGTTATGCATGAACATGCTTAATATACATTTGATGCTACTTTGAACCAAATCATTGAACCTTAAGTCCAAACCGACCATTAAACGCCATGTCCCTACAAATCACTGTCCATAGCATTTCCTGTCTCATCCCAGATTCCATTAAAGACCAACCTACATACTTCTTTTATGAGGGTGACTGGTTTGACACCAAACAAATAGCCACGGCATCCCACTTCCCCTAAGACCACCACCACCACCATCACCATCAACCTCCTTAGAAAGTTGGATCCACATTGCTTCTTTTTCGATTGGGAACTATGCCCGGAATCCGGTTGATTCATGCAATCTCCGAAATATGAATTTTAACATGTCAAAATCATCAACCATCAAGAAGAACAAGAAAGACAACAAGGTATGGCACTACGTGCAGGGACGGAGGGAGGATTTTATGTTAAGAATGCAAACTCTTACGAAGTTACATTAGAATTTTATGAACTATACCCGGAATTCAGTTGATTCCGGCACCCCTCGGTCTATTCCGATAGGGACCATATATATATATAGGACAAAAATAAAGCTATTGAAATAATAACTTAGAACTCAGTTTTCACATCATCATAAAGAAATGCATTAACTAATATGATTCCATAAACTACATCTTCTAGTAAGTTGCATAACTTATAAAGCATATAACAGTGCAATCACCTTGGCTATTCTTCAGTGTTCTTTCTTCACTGATCCAAGGAAAATAAATATCGAAGTAATACGGAACATGAAAAGGGTACAAAACCTTAAACAACAGGCGCTTGAGTGCTTGATATTAGCCCCGGTTGAGGCCTCCTGCAGCTGTAACAATCAATGGTTAAAAAGAATTTCGAATAAAATTCCCGGGAAATTTTCCACCTACTCTTAGGACACGCTTAGTCATCTGCCTTCACGACACGTTAACTTCTGGGTGTTATCTTTTTTTCCTCTAGGCTACACTACAAGTTGATTGAGCTGCATTTGCTCAATCCATGCTCCTATAACAGAATCAATCTGGGAATTAGAATCGTTTGGAACCTCACCGGATGATGTACCATGTTCGACGGGAACTACCAGTTTCTCTTTCATCATCTCGGGTGAGGGGTCTTTTACAAGAGACTGGACCCAAGATAAGTTGGGCTCATCATTACCATGCTCAAGTGACGATGATGTTCGTAATTGACCCATTTCATCTGCATTAACTGACCAGTTCAACTTTCCATTAGGTGAACCCCACTTGGACCAAGAAGAATTCACGGGAGATCCAACAACATTAGCAGGACTGCTGGAACCGAGTTCCCTAGAGCTAAGGCAGCCTAGCTGCTGTCGATGCTTCTCGAGCTGAGCATGTGCAGAAAGGCGAGTAGCCATGGGGGAGATTGGCTCAGTACGTCGTGGTGACATTCTACCAGGAGAACCAACACCAAAAGAAGCTTGCAACAGTGGATGCTCGACATTTTTGTGTGCAAAAACACTAGTATTAATAGGAGATAAATTGCTCTGTTGATGTTGAAATTGATTAAGAAGAGCTGATTTATGAGTTGGGGAAAACATAGCAGATCCAACTGGCTGATCAGCATATCTAGGAGATGAAGAGATTTCCCCTGAAAATAGCTCTTCGAGATTTGAAGGAGTTAATGTTCTAGACCGACCAGAACGACCAACAGACACAGGACTGTTACGAGACAGGGAAAAGCCAGATAAATCATTCAGATTCTGTTCTTTGGCATCAAAATCTGGCCACATGTCAAAGTCCTCAAGTGGCATGTCTCGGGCATTAAGGGAGGATCTCAGGCGACTTGATTGAAAGTTGCTACCAGGGAGATGAAGTGTTGGAACATTTGGTTGAGGCCACGCTGCCGACGAGTGTGAAAAGCCATTTGCAGATGGAGATATGGGTTGATTAAACGGTGAAGGGGACATGGCAGATACTGACGAGGGTGAACCAGGTAAAAGGCTCATAACAGTAGCCATGTCCATGACACTAGCAGCAGATGCAGCTGAGCGAGGAGAGGCAACAGCTGAGCCAGTTGAGACATACAGTGGGCGCAGTTCTTCAGCTGTGTGGGCAAAGAAGCATACCCGCCTATCGCAACACGTGCCATCCTTGCACATCCGAGTGCGGTATTGTGCCGGATGTAGCCAACATTCGAAAACACCATGGGCATATTCGCACATATCCCCACGTCTACAAGCCCCTTTTTTGAAATCAGGGCAAGGCACACAGCTGTAGTGGTACTTACGAGGGTCCCTTCTCCGTGCATTCTCTCCCGGATGAACAAATGGACACTCTGTCCAATCATGGGAGTATGCTCTCGAGCAAGGACGGATCTTGAATGAAAACATGCGAAACTCATCAGTTGTGTAAATGCTGTTCTTGATATCAGGGAGAGATGGATCAACAGGGTACTCTTTCCTCTCTGTTGCAGAGTTAACAGGTACATCAATGAACTTTGAAGCCATCGGTGAAGATGCTTGATTCAATGCAGAGGGTGATGATCCATTTTCTGGTGATGAAGAAAGGGTCGGCGAGCCAGAAGCAGGGTAATCTATGGATATCCATAAATTCTTCTTGCCAAAAGGGTCATCAGACACGCGTCCCGAAAGAAGTTCTTCAAGAACAGCTCTCATGCCTTGGAGCTTTGGATGTACTACAAGAACATCAGCAGGTCGGTGGCCAAAGGCATCAGAGTAATTTGGATCAGCACCAGCTGATAAAAGTAGCCTAACAACATCAATTGCATGAAGAGATCCGCCAGAGGCAGCACAGTGAAGGGCAGTACTTTTGTCCGTGCCGCACGACAGGTTGACAGACACAGAGTGAGTCAACATAAACTTAACAACATCAACACTACCATAGGTAGCAGCAACCATCAACAGAGTTCTATGCTTTGCAACTATCTGGTTCGAGCCCTTTTCACGACAATACCAAAGTCCAACCTCCTTGATTGAAGAAGCATCTTGCTCTATAAATTGTTTAACACCCTCAACATCATTGTCAGAAGCAAGCTCAAGTAAACTGGAAAAGCAGTACTCAGTTTTCACAGTTAAGTGATTCACTTCATCAGCCATGGACGTTGTTTCACCAGATGATGCAGAATTCGATTCAGATTTCGAATGTTCCGAGCCACCGCACATGCCTCAAACAACTGGAAATTTGTAAACAAAGATTAAAATACAATGTGGAACTTTTCTTCACGCTAACATCAATAACCACAAAAATCTTAAATCTTTAGCCTCACATGACAGATCCGGTGATAATTTGAAGAACCCTAGATAAATACTCAACAGAAAACTAAGAGAACCAACGATTCATATTCTCAAGGTAAAAAAAAAATACTTTCTTTATCATGAAATCAGACTATGAACAGAAGTAAACAGCAAACCCATTTCTCTTAAGCTTCATTATTTGCAATTTTTACCAGAAAACAAACAGCAACAACAACAACAGCAAAGGAGCTAGAATCTAAGCCAAAAAGAAGCAAACAATCGAAATACAAACCAGTTGATAACAAAATCAAATTTGAAGTTACACTTACCAGAAAGAAAACCCAAGTTGAAGATCAAAATCTGGGGAGAAAATCACAGCTAGAACAGATCTAAGGGAGGGGAAAGATAGAGATAGTTAAGATGAATCAAGCAATGGAGAGAGTAGCTGTAAAGGATCCTAAAAGCAAATCTGAAAGGCTAAAACTTTACTAAACAACAAAACAACCCAGAGTGAAATCTCATCTACCATCGATACAACCAAGAAGAAAATAGAAAAAGCTATTTGAAAGAACTTTTTTCCTTTCTCGGAGAATGAGTAATGGGAGGGAAAGAAATTGCAGACAGAAGGTAACATCTAGAAATAGAACTCATAAAATAAATCAAGGGGAAAGTACTGTATAGGTCACTAAAGTATATAAAAATTGAAATATTCAACCACCCAAGTTTTGAAAGTTATAAAATAGTTATTATTTTTATTTAATTATGAGATTTCAATAAAAAATTTAGATATGATAACGGAACAGGTTAAGGTGGTTTTTTCGTCATCTCGACTTCGAATATGACTCGAAAATTAAAATATTCAATTTTATTCGATTTAATTCGACCTTAATATAATTTTTACTTGACCCTGACCCCTACCTAATTTTGATATTTTAATAAAAATTTTTTGACTAAATCTAATCCGATCTAGGAAATAATAAAAATATTATATATTATATATAAATATATATAAATATATCAGACCGAGTTGAAGAATTTTTACCCTAAATTCGATTTTGACTCAACCCCGATATTTTAATAGAAACCTCGCCCTTATCGGGTTGGATCAAAACCCACCAATTTCGGATCAAATTATAATCTTTGAAAAATTTCAACTATTACAAAATTTTCATTTAGATTATTACAAAATGGTCCTTAAACTTATAAAAATTTATCATTAATAGATCATTTTATAATTGAATCAAAATTTTAATAGCTTTTTATAATTTTTAAAAATTTAATATCGAAATAAATTTTATAGTTTAGTGACTTCTAATTTATTTTACCCATAAATCAATATACAAATTAGTCGAGATTTAAATTATTAAATTTTGAACTAAAAAATTAGGTTAAAATATAAAAGGTATGTAATAATATTATTTTTTGGATAAATAAGTAGTAAATAAATGGATGAGTCTACCACGTGCGTCGAATATTATTGAACACCACTAACGATGAACACTACTAAACATTATTAAATTAATTAATAAAAATTAAAAATTTCAAGGATTGAACATATAATTTCAAATTATTTAAAATAAAATTTTAAACAAATTATATATATATATATTATATTTTAATTTTTTAAATGATTTATTTAAATTATTTTTAATTTAAAAACAAAAAATATTAAATCCAAAACCTAAACCCTTAAACTCAAGCTAAAAATACTAAACATTAAATCCTAAAATCCAAAACTCTAAATCATAAACTCTAAACCCTAAAACAATAAAAAAATAAATCATAAAATCTAAAAATATAACCATAACCTAAACCCTAAAATAAAAATTTTGAAACTCTAAAAAATATAAACCCTAAACTTAAAACCCAAAATTACTTTAAGATTTAGATATATAGGGTTTTGATTATTTTAGGATTTAGGGTTTTAGGGTTTAGTATTTTTAGGGTTTTGATTTTAGGTTTTTGAGATTTTATATTTTATATTTTAGGGTTTAGAGTTTAATGTTTAGTGATTTAAGTTTTGAATTTTGGTTTTAGGGTTTAGAGTTTAGGGGTTTTTATTTTTTTAAAATTAATTTAAACTAATATTTTATTCAATTATTTAAAAAATAAAATATTATATATAGATAATAATTTAATAAAAAATTATTTTAAATAATTTATAATTATATATTGAGTCCTTAAATTTTTTAATCTTTATAATTAGTTTAATAATGCTCAGTGGTGTTCATAATTAACGATGTTCAGCGGTGTTCGACGCCCATCGTAGAATTTTCTTAAATAATATTAAATTCAAAATAATATATACGGTATGTAATAAAAAAGTAATAATATTAAAAGTAGTACAATAAATAACTAGTAAATAATTTGGATATTAATAGTTATACAATAAATAAATATTATAGCATCAAAAAGATTTCAAAGTTTTATTCTAATAAATTAGTACATGATTTATTGATATTATAATGACTCAGCTTTTGTACATGCTTATCGATTTTAAAAATATAATTTATAATTATTTTTATTTTTAATTAGAATTTTAACATTTTAATTAGAAATACTTTCTTGACTTTAATTTAAAATAAATAAATTTTATTAAAAAGTGAGAAATTAGTTTAATTATTAATAAATATATAATTTACAATAGTTGATTTTGTTATATGATACATATAAATTATTGAACCGGTTATTTTTTATTGATTATTTTCGTATAAATTGATTCTCGAGTCAACAAATTAATTACAAAAGTTTAATAATACTATCTAATTAAATTAATTTCAAAATTTTTGTAAATCAAAAGGATCGAATTCTAACACAACAAAATAAATATTTCATGATTTTCAGCCCTACCCTTTTTATTTATTTATTTATTTATTTATTTATCTAAGCGATAGTGGCACCGGTTTTGATATGTGATATCGGACCCTCAATGATTTAGGGTAAACTACACAGATAGTCACTATATTATGAGGTTAGTATCGATCTGACCACAATGCTTTAAAAAGAATCAAATACACCGACAAACTATTGATTTGGTATTAAAATAGCCCCTTGCCGTTAAGGAAGTAACGGACTGATGACGTGGCAGTTAAATTAAAATGGAATAATTACACATTTACTCTAAAAAGTTTATTTATAAACCCTAAACCCTAAAAGTTAAACCCTAAAACTCATTTAAACCCCTAACCCTAAATTAATTTTATTTAAAGTTTAGGGTTTAAATGAATTTAGAGTTTAACTTTTAGAGTTTATAAATAAAATTTTATTAATTTTAAAATTTTAATTTATTATATAATAATTTAATTGTTATTTTTAATTAAATTAAAAGATATAAATATAAAGAAACAATTTTAGGGTTTAAATGAGTTTTAGGGTTTATTAAATAAAATTTTATTATGATTTAAATATTTTAATATATTATATATAAAATAATTTAATTAATATTTAATTAAATTAAAAATTAAATTTATTGTTTTATGTGAATAAATATAGAAAACTGTATGTATTATATAAATTTTGAAGGAATTTGAATCATAGAAGTTACCATGGTTCAGTGGTTTGGTTCATGGGCATTGTTCCCATTGTTCTAGGTTCAAATCCTCCTAGGCGCAAGTAAGGGAATTTTGTTTTCTTCCTTTAATTGGGTGGTGACACATGTCACCACGGAGTACATTATAATAAAATTATGACTAAATTTAAAAAATGTATGAATAACATGAAGTAAATGTGTAATTATTCTATTTTAATTTAACTGCATGTCATCAGTCCGTTACTTCCTTAATGGCAAGTGGCTATTTTAATACCAAATCAATAGTTTGCCGGTGTATTTGATTCTTTTTAAAGCATTGTGGTCAAATCGATACTAACCCCATAGTATGATGACTATCTGTGTAGTTTACCCTTGTATTTATGACGCGTTCCTAATTTATGACATATTTTTATGATTATTTTTTATAGGTTCTTGATGTTCGCATGGTGACCCTCATAATGTTTATTTCTTTTTCGTATTTGTCACTAGTCACGTATCATAACACGTCGATTCTAATTTGAATCTAAAATATTATATTCGGGTCACCAAAAAAATTTAACCCAACAAAAAAATTATTTTTAAACCACAGATTTAACCATCGTATAAAAACATTAACCATTCTTAAATTATATAAATAAATACAAAATATAAATTGTGTTATAAAATATGAACTCCAAATTTAATACATTGTATATCAAAATAATATTCAAAATAAAGTTACTGACTTGGTCATGGAAAGTTCTATGAAAATCCAATCCACTAAATATAAGTATTATACTTTGACAATTATCGTTTGTTGGAATCTTAACCTGACAATATTCCTCGAGCTTTCGAATAAAATGCAACTTACATACAAAAATAATAATTTTAAGTGTTGAGCTTACAAAGCTCAGTAATACACATCTATTATACTATACTTTATGCTAATCATAAATATAAACATAATTAAAATCGGATACCGAAACAATCTTGTACTCAAAAGTTTTGTACGGAAATTTTACTTCACACAAAATAAAGTTTGAAAAAAAATTGGATGAAATTGAACTATAAATTTTTAGAAGAGATAAAGTATAGCTTTCTTATGTGTATTAACTTACAATTTTATATTTTTTTAAAAAAAATATTTATTTTTATTGCCTAGGTTGTTAGATATATGTTATGTTTCTGACCGAGTTATTAAAACTAAGGGTGTTTATGTAGATTAATTCTATCGTTTATCTTAAATGGTCAATTAATTATTGTAATGGTTAGGGGTGATAACGAGTCAAGTCAAGTTCGAGCCTGATCAGGTTCGGCTCGGTATCAGTGTTATTGGGTTCGACGAGCTCGGAATTTTAGGTTCGGACTCGTCAGGCTCGACTTGGCTCGACTCAAAATGAAAAAAAAAGTGCTTAATTTATTTTGTTTAATTTATTTTTAATAGATTTCTCGTATTTTATTTTATTGCTTTTCTTTTGTTAAAGAGATTATTTTTAGTGTATATGTAGAATAAATATAATATAATTATTCTGATCTTGTTCACGAGCTTTTCGAATCGAGCTTGAATCAGCTCGGCTCATTAAGGTCTCGAGCCGAACCCGAGCCCTAGTCAAGCTCACTCGAGCCGAGCTTTGACTGAGCGAGCCCGAGTAACTCGCGAGCCGATCAAGCTCATTATCACCCCTAGTAATGGTTATTAAATTTTATTAATTGTAACTTAATCATTAAGAAACAATTAACTATTAAGTTACGGTTAATAACGGTTTGGTTATAGGTTAACTTGTAAACCTATTATAATTTTTTTATAACATGCTTATTATTTTTTAAAGAATAATATAATTATCTTTATGATAAATAATCTATTAAAAATTTCATAAAAATACTTAAATAATGTACACCATAATTAAAAAAATCGTATATACTATAAAGTTTTAACACAAGACAAAATACACAAGCTTCGTAATATTTTAAAGTTTAAAAAGCTTGTCGCACATAACATTATAGCAATACACCATCAAAGTTCAAAACATAAAAACTATTATCAAAGTTTTAAAGACAAATGTTTAATTAAGTTATAATAATCAAAGTTTAAGACATAAATATCACCATCAAAGTTTAAAAAATTAGCTTATATTTTAAATATATATATAAATAATTTAATAATAGTTAACCTATAGGTTGATAATTTGTTAAAATTTATAATTGCAACTGCAATCATTAACTATTAATTTTAACGGTTAAGTTAATCGAAATTTTTTAATTTTAACAATTCGATTAATTAACATATAAAATATAATAATTATACCGATTAACGATTACGGTACAGGGGCAGTAAATAACTATCGGACAGAGTTTTAAAATATTTAAAATAATTATGATTAAAGTTTTAAAATTTTGACTTTAAAAAGTCAATACTAAAGTTTTAAAACTCTATGTTCATCGATTCACCCGGTGCTATATTTAACTTTAAACCCGAATTGTTTATCCTTTTATTGTCTTAAGTTTATCTCTTGTTTCAGAGGATTCCCAAAGTTCGGGTTATGAACTTTAGATGTTTGATCCGGGTTTGAATCAAGGTTTGTAAAGTTAGCCCTTTACCTTTAAAAGGAAGAGATTTTTAGTGAATTGTGGAAATCCTTAGTGGAAAGTTAAGGTAGTAGATATATGTGTTTGTTCGAAGGCCGAACCATTATAAATCCTCATGTCAAATTCTTTATCTTTTTGCTTCTATCACAAATAACCAAAATTATCAATTCTCCATCACTTGGCGAGATTAATCGGTTATTCATCGAGCCCCTACAAGTCTAACATTATTCACTCTCCCACCCAGAAAATTAGTTTGAAATTTGTAGCCGCGATCAAGGCCAAAAATCAACATAATTTAGTTTCAAACAAATCAAATGACGAACAATAACAATACAAAAAATTAAATTTTTGGTTTCGATTAGGATTTGATTGATATTTAAGGAGATAGAAAGATTATATGACGATTTTGATCTAGAAGAATGAAAGAGAAGTCGTTTCATTTTTTTTTCGATCGGAGAAAATAGTAAACAATAATTAAGGACAAGCAAATGAAAGATTTTTGGCCCATCTGAATCCAATCTAAAAATATATATCTTAAGTCTAACCCAACCCTAGAATTATACACTTAAACCCAAACTCGATTTGACTTGACTTGATAAATTAAAATAAATATATTTTAGAGACCTAATTATAAAAAAATTTGAGACCTAATTATAAATTTTTTTTTTAAAGATCCAATTATAAAAATATAATTAAATGACCTAATTATAATATATATAAGGAATATTATTACGAATAACCTTAAAATATATGAGAAATTATATTATTAATATCAGGTCGAGTTGATATTTTATCCTAAACCTGAATTTGACTTAAACCGAAATCACCCTTAAAAAATTAATTTGACTCAAACTTGAATTTTTTATAAAAAAATCCAATCGATCGAGTTAAATCGAGTTAAAACCCTACCAAATCAGATAAAATATTTGTCCCTAACAATGACATAGACTGCAAATCGGATAAAAACTAAAGGTTTAAACTTTTTAATCCACAATAATTAATCGTAAAATCAATTATATCAATATTTTGATAAATAAGGGCGAAACTATGAATTTATTACAAAACTAAAATATATATTTAAAAAAAAATTTAATCGACAGAGATAAAAACGATTTCTTTAAAAATTTATATACTTTAATTTTTTAATCTCTATTTAATATATAAAAATAATAATTAATAAAGACCGAATAATTATAATAAAAATAGAATTGATGATAGGCGTAAATTTTGAATCTAGGAGTTTTTTTTAGAAGAAAACAAAATAAAAATATTTTAAAAATCTAATAACTATAATATATTTTATTTTTAAAAATTAATAAGATTTAACTTTTGTGGTTTGTTATTCTTTTAATTTGGTCATTATTCTAAAATTTTACAAAAATTATTACTTAATTACTCACTTTACATATTGTTTGAGAATAAATTGTTATTTTTTAGGGATCAAATTGTCAAATTTTAAATCTATGAAGCACCTGAGAATATTTTTACCATATTTTTAGTCTATCCTACTTGCATTCTAACTCAATCTAGTCGTCGGAATCTCCTAAAAAGCCGGCATTTTGACCACCGTCCTCCGCGACGGTTT
Source organism: Abelmoschus esculentus (assembly GCA_035048815.1). Lineage (NCBI taxonomy): Eukaryota > Viridiplantae > Streptophyta > Magnoliopsida > Malvales > Malvaceae > Abelmoschus > Abelmoschus esculentus. Next base: position 17,182,339 of record JAUCBN010000002.1, on the reverse strand, counting down.
GTTACAAATTCTACTTTCTCCCTTTTTAAAACTAAAAAATCAATAGAATTCGACGAATTAATATTCTTGCTGCTCCTGTTCTTGCTGCTGCTGTGTACCGACGAATCGTCGCTTTTATACCCAATTAAGAAAGCCTGGTCTTTGTTCTCTCTCTGCTCACTCTTTTGAGTTCACAGGTACGCACTCGTCTGCTGGTCGAACCCTAATTCTTTTACCGTCATTGCCGTCTTGTTATAATGTCATGATTGTTCGTCTTTTGATTTGTTTTGAATGTCGTTGAATTTGTTGTTTGGGTGCAGAGATTCAAAAAAGAAAAAGAGAGGAATAGGAGGAATCTAGAGTGGGATATATGTCCTTCAATCAATCAAGGTCCGATAGAAGTGAGCAGCAATATCGAAAATCAGGACGATCTGCCAGTTCTAATCAGCAGCGGAACTCCTCGGGCGGTTACGGTAAGGGCGGCGGCGGCGGGCCCGCTCCTTCACCGTCTCTTTCCTCATCTTCCGCTTCTAGTCGAAGGTAAGGAGAACTCTTCATCATGTTTTCAGGGGTTGGTTTATTGTTTTTATTTGCCAAATTGTCAGTTTAATTAGGTTTCCTTTATTCTTATGGTTTTCTGTGTGATTCATGTATTATTGTTTCCTTGTTTGTTGGCTGATCCTGATATAGTAGTTTTAAGAAGTCTAACAATGCACAAGGAGGGCAATCTAGGGTGAATTCTCAGGCTGTAAACTCTACCGAGTCTAGTAATGCTTCTGCCACCCGTGAAATACAAAATGGCGCACATGCACAGCCCCACTTGAAAGGTATGATTCAAAATTCTTAAGCTGGTTTCCCTTTTTAGATTCCTAACTGAATAAAATAGGATTATCTTGATGTTATTCATATTCATGTTCAATTTTGCTGATAGGGACATCTGATACGGCAGTTACAAGCAGTCCTGCCAAGCCTGTTGAATCACATGCTAATCAGAGGAGCATCCGTGCTGTTCCGAAGCCTCCTACTTCTCAGTCTTCTCACAGTAGTATCCCCGCAACTCCCACAAAGGGTATGTTTCTATTGTGCTTGGTATTATAAGCATATAGGATTAATCTATTTCAATTATGTGAAAACTTGAGGTTCTTCAATTTACTTGTGGAGTAGCATTTTGTATTGTGGCTGTTTTTATATCATGATAGCATTTCTAGTTTAAGCTGATGTTACTAATTATATTTTTTATTATATTTTTAACCGTTTTTTATGGATTACTTCCAGGAGATGCATCCCAAGCATTCTCTTTACAGTTTGGATCCATAAGTCCTGGTTTCATGAATGGAATGCAGGTAGCTTGCTATTCAAGATGGTCTTCCATCTTTCTGGCTTCTGCTAATTTGCAACCTTGTTTCTAACACTAGATTTCGTTTTCTTATTTGTATCAGATTCCGGCTCGAACTAGCTCTGCTCCCCCAAACTTAGATGAGCAGAAACGAGATCAGGTTTGTCTCTTTTCATAAAAAAAATGCAGTTTAATCTTCAAGAACAGTTAAATGCTACACTGCATGATACTAAAAAATGCCTTCTCATTCACCCAGCTTACTTTTCTAATAGTAAGCGAGAATTCCCAGTAGAAACTTAATTATAATATCCTCATGTTCATGATCTTGATGATTTTTAACTGATTGTTTTCGAGCCTTAGGATTTCACTTATATATTCAAATAACATTGTTTACCTTCAGGCATGCCAGGAATCTTCTTTTAAACCCGCCTCAAATTTGCCCACTCCTGCTCCTAAGCAGAAGCTGCAGAAAAAGGATTCTTCTGTAATCGATCAATCTAATTCTGGCGAGGCTCACCCAGTGCCAAAGGTAAAGAAAGATGTACAAGCCTCTGCTGGACCCCCTGTGAACCAGACACAGAACCCAGCTCTTCTTAACCTTCCTATGCAAATGCCTTTTCATCTCCAACCCCAGGTTTCCATGCAATTTGGTGGGCATAATCCACATATTCGGTCTCAGACTCCTTCAGTTCAGATGCCCATGCATATGCCATTACCAATGGGAAATATCCCTCAGGTAATGCAGCAACCAGTTTTTGTTCCAGGTCTTCATCCTATTCCATTGCCACCTCAGGGAATGATGCATCAAGGTCAGGGCTTGAGTTTCACAGCACCTTTGGGTAGCCAACTTGCACCCCAATTGGGCAACTTGGGAATGGGTATTGCCCCTCAGTATTCTCAACAGCAAGGAGGGAAGTTTGGTGTTCCTCGTAAAACTACTCCTGTCAAGATCACACACCCTGAGACTCGTGAAGAATTAAGGCTTAATAAACGAACAGATACATATTTAGATGGTGGGTCGTCAGGTCCAAGGTCTCGTCCTAATGTGCCTCCTCAATCCCAGCCAGTTCCATCATTTGCACCTTCTCATTCAGTTAACTATTATCCCAATTCTTACAATACCAATTCCATGTTTTATCCACCACCAACTTCTCTGCCATTGTTCAGTAGCCAGATGGCACTAGTACCCAATGACCAAGGTCCAAGATTTCCTGTTGGCCAGAGTAATCAAAACATTTCTTACATGAATTCAGCAGCAGCCGATGGGTCACTTCCAGTTAATAAATCTGTAAATATAAGAATTAGCACTTCAGAATCACCTAGTTTTGAATTGACACCTGATGGTCATAATGTAGCATCTTCTGCTCCCTCAGGCATAACACATGTTACAGTCAAGACAGTAACAGTTTCTGTTGGAGAAAAGGTGTCTGATTCATCTTTATCAATTAGCTTGCCTCCAGTTGAAAAGGATGGACTAAAACCTTCAGTGACTTCAAGTGAGGGTAGTTTATCTTCTGCTCCAGCTGTTACGTTTGTGGAGTCTGTCCTGACTGTTGCCAGTAAAGAAGGCAGGGGAGATAATTTGACCTACTCTAACTCTTTAAAAGATAGCCAGAAGAAACCGCCTAAGAAAGGTCATATTCAGCCACCAAATCAGGTGTTTTCCTTGTTTTGTTTTTGTTGCATATGTAATTCTTGATTGCATTAATTGATTTGTTTTTTCACACATTGTTGGACAGTCTATGTCAATATCCAGCTTGGCTTCCCAGACTGCAGAACATGGTATTTCTTCACAAAGGACCAAAACAGCTTTAGCATCAGCTGCAGCTGCTGCTGTTTTGTCACAGCCTACCCAGGAGGCATCATCAATAAATGATGCTTCAACTTCTCCTATAGAACAGAGGACAGACAGCAAGAGAGAAGGTGTAGCCTCTGTTTCATCTGAAGTTTCTGGTACTGGCATTAATGTTGAATGCTTGGACATGGTTCATCATGCTAAGATGGATTGTTCTTCCGAGCTGGATGAGAAACTGAAACCTGAAATTAATGGAATTAAGGATCTCTTGGAATCTGTGGAGCTTAAATCTGATCAGGAATCTGTTTTGAAGGCAACAACTACCAGCAATGATGTTCTTACCTCAGTAACCGGAGTTCTTGATGAAGATGTTGAGGTTAGCATTGAAAATGAGGGAGTCATTGATACTGATGTATTCAGCTCTAAAATTTCTGACTCTACAATGTTTGAAAGTTCAAATGTTGATATCACCTTTGGTTCCAATGCATCTTCAAGTCCCATTGATGGAAATGAAATCATTGTTACTAAATCTGGTGCATCTGACCAGCATTCTGCTCCGGACACTACTCCTGATCTCTCTGACTCATTATCAAAATATGAAGGATGTGTTCCTGTACCTAGCACAAAGGATAAACCTGCACCAGAATTCAATAGGACAAAGAGTACCTCAACTAGAGGGAGGAAAAACAGAAAAGAAATTCTTCAGAGGGCAGATGCTGCTGGGGCAACTTCTGATCTCTATATGGCATTTAAAGGTCCTGAGGAAAAGAAAGGGACAATACCTTCAGCTAGTGCAAACAGCAATTGCAATGGTGTTAATTTGAAGCTGGTATCTCATGATTCCCCTCAGGTGGATTCTACAAAAAGTGATAAAATTGCAAAAACTAAAACTGAATTGAATGATTGGGAAGATGCTGCTGATATTTGTGTGCCAAAGTTAGAAACTTCAGAAAATTTTCAAAAGGCTCATGAAGGGATAATAAATCATGAGGAAGATGGAAGTGGGAATATATCAAAGAAGTATTCCAGAGATTTTCTTCTTAAGTTCGCTGAGCAGTGTGCTGATCTTCCACAAGATTTTGAGATTGCTTCTGATATTGCCAAGGCCTTGATGGTTGCCAATGTCAATACCTCTCACCTTGTTAATCGTGATTCATATCCTAGTCCTGGAAGAAGAATAGATAGGCAATATAGTGGATCTCGATTTGATCGCCGAGCTAGTGGAATGGTTGATTATGACAGATGGATGAAACTTCCTGGTTCTTTTTTGCCCGGACAGGATGCGCATCTTGATCTTGTTTATGGTGCTGCTGCAGGTTTTCAGCCTGTCCAGGTAGGTAACTTTGGTGTTCCAAGGCACGCAAGAGTTCCAACATCTCTGCCATTTGTTGGAGGGATGTTTCCTGGACAAGTGCACCCTATGGACCCCCAAGGATGGATACATCGTAGTCCTGTTACTGACAGGTGGCAACGTGTTCCTAACTATCAGCAAAAGGGGTTGATTTCTTTGCCGCAAACACCATTACAGATCATGCACAAAGCTGAAAGGAAGTATGAAGTGGGTAAAGTGACTGATGAGGAAGCCTTAAAGCAAAGGCAACTGAAAGCCATTTTGAACAAACTAACTCCCCAAAATTTTAAGAAACTCTTTGAGCAAGTTAAAGCAGTAAACATTGACAACGCTGGTACACTCACTGGTGTCATCTCACAAATCTTTGACAAAGCTTTGATGGAGCCTACTTTCTGTGAAATGTATGCGAACTTTTGTTATCATCTAGCAGGAGAGTTGCCTGATTTTAGTGAAGACAACGAAAAGATAACTTTCAAGAGATTGCTGCTGAACAAGTGCCAGGAGGAATTTGAAAGAGGGGAGAGAGAACAAGAAGAAGCAAATAAAGTTGAGGAAGAGGGTGAGGGTAAAGAGTCTGTGGAGGAAAGAGAGGAGAAAAGAATCAAGGCACGAAGACGAATGTTGGGTAACATTAGACTTATTGGGGAGTTATACAAGAAGAAAATGTTAACCGAGAGAATTATGCATGAATGCATCAAGAAATTACTCGGTGAGTATGAGAACCCTGATGAGGAAGATGTTGAGGCTTTATGCAAATTAATGAGTACGATTGGAGAAATGATTGACCATCCCAAAGCGAAGGTGTATATGGATGCTTATTTTGAGAGGATGGCCAAGTTGTCAAACAATATGAAATTATCTTCTAGGGTTAGATTCATGTTGAGAGATGCTATTGATCTGAGAAAGAATAAGTGGCAACAGAGGAGGAAAGTTGACGGGCCTAAAAAGATTGAGGAAGTACACAGAGATGCTGCTCAAGAGCGACAAGCACAAACCAGTAGGCTTGTGCGTAGCCCTGGCATCAATCCTGGTGTTAAAAGAGCTCCCTTGGATTTTAGTCCACGAGCATCTATGTCATCTTCTCCTGGGACTCAGGTGGGTAGTTATCGTTGGTCTCCCACCCAACATCGTGGTCTTGGGGCTCAGGATGTTCGCATGGATGACAGACAGTCCTTTTTGACCAGGACTTTGTCAGTTTCCTTGCCTCAAAGATCAGTCTGTGATGATTCTATTACCTTGGGCCCCCAAAGTGGTCTAGCTAGAGGGATGGCTTTTAGAGGGCCACCAGCAATGTCAAGTACTCCCTTAGCTGATGTTTTTCCAATTTCAGGAGATTCAAATAGAATGGCTGCTGGTTTGAATGGTCTTAGTTCTCCTGCTGCTTCTCCTGCACAAGGCCAAAAGTCAGGTTTCACCCAAAATGTTCCTCCAGAAAAGATCTGGCCTGAGGAGCGCATGATTGAAATGTCTATGGCCGCTATTAAAGAATTTTACAGGTATCCACTTGACTCATCTCCGATTTTAATGTCCCCATACTAGTCTTTCTGTTTCCTTTTAACGTGTGTATGCATAAATTCGAACACATTCATCTGCACATATGCTCTGTGCTGTTTACTCATTAACAGAAAGTTGGAATGTAAATTGCTTAAATTGAATAGTGCTGCTGCTGGTGGTAAACTTGATCAGATTTAGAAGCAAATTTTGGAGAGTTTTAGTTATTTCTAGAACTTGACAAGATATTGAGATTTGGATGTTGATATTAATACTATGTCTTGATTTAGATTTAGTTGTGCTGCTACTGATGGTAAAATTGAAAAGTTATATAGTTAGTTTTGAAATTTCTGATAATAGGATATTGAAATTTCTATTTTATTTTTTATAGAAGTATGTTGTTTAAGCATATATGATATAATTTTGATATTGATACTAATGGCTCAATATAAGGTAAGTAGTGCAGTTGTTGAGGATAAACTGAAGAATTGCTGTACATATCTACAGTTTTGATGATAATATAAGGTTACTTCTATCGAGTATTGAGCATTTTTTTCTTTTAATTCTTTCAGTGCTAGAGATGAGAAAGAAGTTGGTTTGTGCATCAAAGATTTGCACTGTCAAAGCTTCCATCCAAAAATGATTGCCCTATGGGTAGCAGATTCTTTTGAGAGAAAAGACATGGAACGAGATCTTTTGGCGAAGCTACTTGTCAATCTGGCAAGGTCCCATGATGGTGTGTTGAGCCAAGTTCAACTTGTTAAAGGGTATGAGAATCATTTGACAATATTTACCCATGTTTTCCGGACTTGAGACTATCGAATATATGTTGGACATGAGTGCATTTAATTTAGATATTTATCGATTGATTACAACCTTCTGAAGTCATTATTTTGAAGTATTTTCTCCTTTTCTTCATTTAGGTTTGAGTTTGTTCTCAGCACATTGGAGGACGCAGTGAATGATGCTCCCAAAGCTGCGGAATTTCTTGGTCATATCTTTGCCAAAACCATAGCAGAAAATGTAACTACCCTAAGTGAGATTGGGCGATTAGTACATGATGGAGGAGAGGAGCCAGGTTGTCTACTAGAAACAGGCCTTGCTGCTGATGTTCTTGGGAGCACCTTGGTGGCAATTAAGACCGACAAGGGAGAAACTTTCTTAAATGAAATTCTAGCAAGTTCGAGGTTGCGATTGGAGGACTTTCGACCACCCCATCGTAACAAATCCAGTATTTTAGACAAGTTCTTTTATTAGTACAGATTAGTGACTGATGCTCCGGAATATTTTGTTATTAGAAAGAAAGAAATTGGTGTATAGCGCTCTAGTCTAGTCGCTGAAACTCTTTTTATGTGGGTGGGTGGGGTTTTAAATATGAGTTCTTTCTTCTGCTCCATTTATTTACATTATTTATGTTCCCTGGAAAAATAATCATTATTTATGGAAGATTCGAATTTAGCATCCAGAGTTGCTTTCAAAATTTGAGGTCGTCAGTTTTGATGTTTTATTACAGGACCTTGATCTCTGATTACCAGAACCAAGAGTTCAGCATTCAACAAACCAGGATAGAGTATATAGCACCCAGGTGTTCAGGTTTGATCTCTGATCATTGGAACTCGATTTTTAATCACTAGAACTTGAATTCTTTATTGCAAGATGAGTTAAGAAATAGGAATTTTGATACATAAGTTTGCGTAGGTCTATAAAATTTAGGGTTGACTTTAAAATTTATGATTTAAGGTTAGAAGTTTATATTTTCGATTGACATTGGAAACATTACCATCATCATGTCATGCATGTTACATGAACAACTATTTGAAAAGAAAGTCAACTGACTCAAATTTTAACTCGATCTTTTCTATCTCTAGTTGCCCCTTCATTTTTTGGAAAATTCAACTTTCTGAAACCATATCTTCATCTTCTATATGTGTTCTCAGTTGTAGGTCTCGTCAACAGCCACACCATCGTCAGCTCAATGTCATTATGGCGCCACAACAACAACCATTATACATCAATATCCCCTCCTCTGCTGGTCTCTTCTTCCTCGTACATTCTCAACAACACCTTACATACAAATAAATGACCACCTCTTTATCTTTCATATGTCTCCTCAGTTTTAGGTTTCGTCAACAACGACGCCATCGTCAGTTTAATATCACTACGACGCTACAACAACAATCATTATACATTAGCATCCCTTCCTCTGCAATCGGTCAAAATTCGACTATAAAAACCAGAATCAAAGCATATGTAACTCATATGGGATTCATTCAAAGAAATCAATACAAAAATAAGAAATTTCATAGCAGTCTTTTTTGTTTCGAATATAATAAAAGCAAAGAGACTAGATTTTTAAAAATAATTTTACGTAAAAAACCGTTCAAACACACATGTCTATGTTATAAGCAAGCATGTACTATTAATGCGGGATTAAATATAGAACTTTTGAATAGTTGAGGATGTAATAACATTTCCACCGTAAAGAAGCCATGGCACTGCTGCTTTTATAAAGAATAAAAATTCCATTGCCGGGAATTGAACCCGGGTCTCCCGGGTGAAAGCCTGATATCCTAACCACTGGACGACAATGGAGAATATAAAATATATGATTATTTACTATTTATTACTACAAAATGTGATTTTCTGTTTCCTGATAAATAAGTGTTTTTTAAAGTCTATTGTTATTTATTTATTACAATATAACATCAAATGTATAATTAAATTTTTAAATAATTAATTAAATTATTTCACTTTTAATTTTAAATAAAATTTTTCATATTTAGTTGACTTAAAAAAATCAATGGTCAATATTATTTATTAACAATATAAATTATGTTAATATTTGGTAAAAAAAATGAAGACTAAAAATTTCAGATACCAATTCGAGAATAATTTTTTTTAAGTACCAATTTAAGAGAATGTGTCTGGAGAATATGACTAATTTAGGTACCAAATGTATATTTATAACGCCCTCAACTCTAGTGGTGAACAAAACTCGACTCGTAAAACATAACTTTTCGATTCCATTCAAGGAGAAAAAGCTTGACTCATTTTGACTCGACTGGAAATTTTTTTAAATAAAAAGTTATAAAATGAAAATCAAATAACACAAAATTTTTAATAATTACAGAAATTAATTACACATTTAACCATTATAATTTTATTTTCAATCTTTTTTTATTTTTTTCTTCTAATTTTCTTTTCTTAATAGTCTCATCACTTTCTAAATTTATTTTTTATTTTATTTAATATAATTTTATTTATATAAATTGTTTTATATTTTTAATTTTTTATATTTAATTTATCACTATTTTGATCTAGTTTTGAACTTACTTAGACAAAAAGAAGAGTTTTAATGAAGCATGCAATTTAATGAAATGACATATTAGTAGCTAAACTATTTGATGATGATGATGATGATGATGATGATGATGATGATGATGATGATGATGATGATGATAATGATAATAATTTAAAATCTTATTTATACATATAAAAAATAATATAAAAAAATATGTATGTAGATATAAAAAAAAAAAGTCATTTAAATTGCAATCAAACTATATTATAGTATTATAAATGTAAAATTAAAATTTATACATAAATTCAAAAAATCAAATCGACTCGAAAATTTTTTCAAAAGAAAGTTCAAGTTGTACAGTATGATGACTCAACTCAAATAACTCAAATTTTTTTTACTCGACTCGCTCGAACGTTCACCCCTATTCAACTCAAATATCACATTTTAGCCTCAAACTTAACTCATTATCATAAAATTTATTTAATATTTAAAGTGTTCCGTACATGACAACTTTAGGGAAATAATAAAAAGGACAAGACACCATAAATTTTTAAATATATTTTAATATTTCTTATTTATTTTTAAATATAAACCTTAAATATCTTATATATCCAACGAGTCCATCCAACTGAATATGAAAATATCCAAAAGATGATCCAGTTTCAATTTACAGTTCTTGTAACTTTTGTTATAGATATTGGATTATAGTTTAGAAGGGATGATGTCTAGATTGAATGGTTTCAATGGAGCAAATATTGGCACTTCTTAATTTAGGGTTTGTAATTTCAATTTAAGAATTTTAATCTAATACGATAGAATTTAGGGTTCATTGTTAAAATTTAAGGTTAAAAATTAAGTTTAAATTTTATGGAATATATTTAAAAATTTAGATTTTAACCTATAAATCTTAAATTTTAACCCTAAACCTAAAATTACATCAATAACCCCTAAATTCTAAACCCTACACTAAAATCACTAAACTCCTAAACCCTAAAAGCAAACACAGATGTTTGTGCATGAAATAATTATAATTGTAACAGACTGATGGAAATATAACTTATGTTGATTCTAGTTGTGGCTAGTATCAATTGGTATCGGTTATATCAGGTTGATAACTTTCCTATCAAACATATATATTCGAAATAATCTTTACGATTTTGAAGATTATGTTCATGGATTTAGGAGTGGATATTCAATCGAATCGAGTTTTACTCACCTAAATACAAAATTCATGTAGAAGATGAACTCAAATTTGCAGAGTTGAGAAATGTAACATTGATGTCAAGCCAAGAAACCATAGACAAAAAGAAGGGATATCATCTGATTTATCAACTAACAGCAGAAGCCGAATTCATCGACTAAATCACCGGAGTAGTGGTAAAAGACTTGCGTCATCTACCGACACCGAATCCCGAATTCGAACTCCGGATAACCAACCTCTACCCCTCCCCTTTTCTTTAATGAAGAACAAAAGTGCAAAGAGTCAATTCCAAAGCAAACATGCTTACAATACAAAGGCCCTCTTTAAGTTTCATAAAAATATATCAATCCTAGAGATACATTCCATATTTCATTGCAATATCAATCAATCTTACCGGATTCTTTGTCTTTTCTTTTCCTTTTGGAACCCCACATCACCTTGCATTTTGGGGAATCCAAAATCTCCACCTTCGGAATATAGATCTCGGCATTACATGTTCCAGCTTGCAACTCATGTATCGATCACGTCAGGGCTTGTGGATCTTGAAGCCGAAAACTCTAGGGATGTAGTTTCGAGTTGGCTTTGGAGGCTTCAGGTGCCCATATGTCATCAGGAATAGATGTGGAAATGTTGTACCAAAATAAGCTCCATCGATATCTTTGGCAATGTCGAGAAAATTAAGCAGTAAAACAAAGCAATGCAACCATGATCTGGTAACAGGAAGAAACTAAAAATGACGATCAAATGTTTGTTTCCATCCGCATAAATGACAAGAAAACACAAGACTTTCTAACATTCCCGACGACATCACATAAAGGCATTTAGGAACATAGACTTCACTGCCAAAATCGAGACTCATAAGCATGGGCATGAGAACCCTAGCAAGGGTAAGGAACATAGTGCAACACACAAGTATAACTAATTTTAGGTAGGATGTGTGTCAAATGTCACAAGCATGACTTAATGGAGAAACCGGACTACAGGCATAGGTAAAATGAATAAAAAAGGATACTGCCTTGATACTTGGATCGAGGATAATAGATATCTTCACATTTTGGGCAGTATATTTTCACGGTACTCGATCGAGGAATATCTGACTGACCAACTGGAAGACAAGGTTGTCCAGTGCAACAAACTCTCGGGCATCTTCCGAAGTCATAGCTTTTGTACTTCTCCAACTGAAATACGAGTTTCAAGGTAGAACATTGTAAGAAAGGTATGAAGAAGTCAACCGAAAGCAAAAAAATATAGCAAGAAAATGACAGTGATTTACCATAGCAGATATTCCCTTGGTAGTTAATATATAACGGACATGTATAAGACCATACAACATCTCAGCTGCTGATTCAACCATTTCATTTTGTTCTTCAGTGAACATATCACCTATAATGCCCAAAAGAAATCTACTTAGTACTAAGAACCATAGTAAAATGATGGCTGTTGCGTATCAAGAAACGAAAGCAGGAGCCATACATTCAAAAATTGAAAAAGAGAAAAACATTGAAATGCACAGACACAACAAACAGACAGACACAAATTACAGTGAAGATGCTGAACAACATAAAAAAAATATATGAGAAGGTGACTGAATATAGATGCAAACATTGTAACTGCAAGCTATATGGCAGGAAATGCTTCAAACGCAAGACAAAAAATGGTACCACTTGATTTTAGGATTTCCGACCTTAGCTTCCTGCAGTAACGTCAAAAACTCAAAGATAATAAATAACAAAATATTTTTTTCCAAATTGATAAGCATAGCCTCAAGCAGGCATAGCAGTCAATTTGGATTGTGGAGGGAATAAAGATAGGATTACTGGTATGTATTCTGAAGTCTAAACCCCAAAGAACGCTAGTCAAACCCAACTCACTGGAAAATGAAGTTAAATAACTGAAACAATCTAGTAAACATTGACTTAAATTTTAGAAAGTATAACATGATCATCTCCTTGGCCTTGAGAAACTATCAAATCTTCCAGAATTTGCACAGTGAGTCATGGAATGCTTACCATGAGAAGACTCAATGTCCAAAATTAAATCAAGTGCGTAGTCATAATATGGAACTTGATGGCTCAACCCACAAAGATTAAAGTCATCTTGGATGTAATCATCATCAACTTCACAGAAAAACTCATTTCCTCGCAAATTGCAAAACCATGAGATCCAAGATGTGTCATCTCCATCGGAACCGCTAACATCTGATTCTTCACTGTCAGTTTCAGATTCCACTGCAACCAAAGTAATTACTCTCTTATCAATCATGATTGATGGTCTTAATATTCTCCGTAGTTTCTCAAATAAAAACATGACAAGACGGAAAATGGTAATTTAGAACTATAATGAGCTTCAAAAAACTGGTGATAGTAAGATTTATGTTACAAACCCTAAACTAGTTTCCGAGGATATAGACTTGAAACATTGTAATAACAAGTAAAGGGGAGAAAAGCTATGGATGGCGGAGGATACTGCAGATTAAGATATTCGCAGTTATCCACTTGCTATTTGTGAATTCATATAACATTCAAATTCGGATATCCTAAGATATTCGCAGTTATCCACTTGCTTTTTGTGAATTCATATAACATTCGAATTTGGATATCCTAATTACTGTCCGTGACGAACACAGAGTGAATGCAAACATTAACCTTTGAACATTCATTATATGAATCCACTTCAAATTTTAAAGATTGTATTTTGAACTTTTTAGACTTCCTAAATCAAGATTTTTAGCGTAATTTAATCAATTAGGATAAACAGGCTTCAATTTTCAAGCAAATTTACATATTCGAATTAGTTTTTTTATTTATAGAAATTGATAAATACTGTCTGCCATCATAAACGACCTAATTTGGCTTCGACAATTCAAGTTAAACACTTCTCACAAGCAAATACACAAACCGATCAGCTCAGAGTTTCCGAACAACACCTAAAACCCTAGATCCTGCTTAAATGAAACTAACTCGACAAGAAATACAAGCCAATATCAACGTATCAGAAGAAATAAAAGCAACCGATAATCTAAGCAACTAACCATCAGAACATTGGGGTTTGGAGAGAGATAAAGATCGCGAATCGCGATGATCAAGCTGAGGTTTACCGATTGAAGTTGAAGTGACGGAGAATCTTTCCTTCTCTTTGATGTTGTTCAATCCCCTTGAAGTAGACGGTGATAACTTCTCTAGATGCTTGTCCAGCACATCGTTTATGCGCTTCCGATCGAACGGTCCTCCCATTATCCCCGATTTCGATGACCTTCCCCGACCTCTATACATAGATTCTTGATTTTAAACCTTTTTCAGCTCCCGAATTTCAAAAGCTTCGGTTTTGAATGGTTTTGAATGGTGATTGGACAAGCAGAAATTCAAACCTTTTTTGAGCAAGAAGGAAACCCTAGAATTAGGAATAAGGGCGTTGTGCAAGTTGAGGATGATACGACGACGTTTCAACGAACTCCTCCTCCTGCAACGGCTGGTGGCTTTCACTCGCTCCACTGCCGAATAGTTCTAAAGTGAAACAGGTTAATTTAAATTCTTACAAGATTTATATATAAATATTCACAATAACCATAAATATATATATAATTTTACAGTGTAAAAATTTGTGTACAAATATAAAAGTTTAAATTATTATAATATATAAATTATTATAAAAAATTATAATAAAAACATGTGTATTAAAACTCAGGTTACCAAAACTAAAAAAACACAACTTAATATAAAAAATTATGTACATACAATTTTTCTTATAAAATGATGATAATTTTGATATCTATCAAAATTATTACATAATATACAAAAGCTATTTTAGAAAATATAATAAAAGATGTATGTACTAAAATTCTTACCCCATATCACCAAAACTTAAATAAGTTGAATATAAGGTATGAATTTGTGTGCATACAAAACTAATTTTCTTACAAGAATAATGACAATTTTAGTAGGTACCAAAATTATTACATAAATTATAATAAAAATGTGTTGAAGAAGTTCCGATGACAACTCCGATGGTTACTGAATCAGGATGCAGCTCCATGCGGACGTGGATTTAAACCTAAGCTCAAGAAGCAGAATCACAAACAAACTAGGTTCAAAAGAAAAACTAAAATGTAAAGAAAGAGAGAAGATGGAGTTTATGATTTCAATGTAGGCGATAAGCATTGAAGAATATGATGCTTTGTCACTGTCACTTTCAATAGTTTATATAACCAAGTCTTTTACCAGAACTGCCATGAGAAAGGAGGGCAATCTATTATAACGATTTGGAACCATCTAAAGAAATAACGAACTTGGGTTGAGGTTGTTAAACCTGGGCCGGTTTAGTGAAGCACGAGAACCGATCTTGAGTAAATCGAAGAAAAACTGAAAGAATCAACCTTTTTCTCTAATATTCACCTTGTTCTTTTCCTTCTTCAACCTGCTTAACAGATTAAACTCCCAACTGATTCTTTAGTTCCTGAAACCTAACAACCGACAATGGTTTAATGAACAGGTCAGCTATTTGTGATGACGCAGGAACATAGTTGTAATCACTAATTTTATCCGGGGTGTTAAACTCGATTTTAATTTTCATTTTTATTCGAATATTGGGCTTGTAATTAATTAATCCAAAATGCAAAAAATAATTATTTTCCCTTTAGTTTTGGTTTTACTTCAATTTTATTTTGTCATAAAAAAAATCAAAAATATTACTATCCTTTTAATTTGATTATATATATATTGAAAAAAAGAAAAAATATATAAGTTTTAATTTCTTCCCGTTATTTAGTTTTTGTTTTTTAATTAATTATTTCCTTTTTCTTCTGTTAATTAGTTTTATCCCTTATTATTATTAATTTTATTATGTTTTATAACTATTAATTATTATTACCGTTATTATTATTATAAATAAATAGTTATAAAAATTTATAATAAAATTATCAGATTATAACCCATAAACATTAGCCCATACTTTTATTTATTATCAGTCCAATAAAAACCCAAAAACATAATTAAATAAATCCCAAATAATTTTATTAAACAGTCCATATAAATACAAGTTCAAAACAATAAATATGAGCCCAAAATTTTAATTAATTACAAGGCCCGTTCAATCTACCCAATCCGGTTACAATTAAACCAGAAAACCCTAATCAGCCTTCTCCTCTTTGTGCGCAGCCAATGGAGAGCCGTTGGATCTAATCCGTGATCCAACGGCTGAGATCAAAGTAATGAGAACCTTCTGGATCCCCCACGCGCCACGCGCCACGCGCCGACCGCTGGGATTCTCCATGCGCGCGTGGACAGTACCGTGCCTCTGTCTCCAGATCGCCTCTTCGCCTACCGTTTGTCTCCCTTCGCCAGCGATGACCGTTCGATGGTCCCCTTTCCTCCAGCAAAGAATCGATCGCCGGTGGTCCCCCATTGCGTTTCCAGCGGCCACATACACAAACAAACAAAGAGGTCAGATTCGTACAACAGCAAGGGAACCAAAAAACAGAGAATTAAAGGCTAACAAACATCAGAGGAGACCATTCGACAATCACAGAGACCATAACAAATACATCAGAAGCATTTTCGGCCATATTAGAGGTAAATACATCCAAAATTTCCAGCGGCCAATAGAAACATTTAGGTTTATTTTCTTTTCGATTTTATCATGTAATATGAATCGGTTATAAAAGAAAACCGAAACCACAGTTGTAAAGGGATCTCTCCCACCCATTCGATCAATACAAAGAAAAGAAGCGACTTTTTAGAGGTAAAATCCTCTTAATTTTCTAATAGGCATTCAAAAATAAAAATAAAAGCTAGGGTTTTCATTCCTACCGTCGAGTCTCCCTTCGTTTTATTCTGTTTCTCCGGTGATAATCCTTGGCATTTTTGCCGTCGGTGAACCGAGAACCAAGATCCGAGGAGACTTCTTTTTTTTTCTCCTTTTTTGCGTGTTCGAACACAATAAACGGATTTTAATCTTGTTTTTACTAAGAAAAAGGGAAGGAATCGGTCTTTTCTAAAGAAGGGTTCCGAAAGGATTTAAAAGAGGTTTTTTTGAGTCGTTTTTACTTCGTCGGCCACCGTCAGCTGAAAATTGCGGCGGCCGGAGTTAATGATTCTGGAAAACCCAGAAGAACACCATGGTGTTCTTTAATCTTCTGGGTTTCCAGATGAACAACCAGAGAAAATGAGAGATTTTCGGTTTTGGTGGGATGAAAAAAATGAAGGAAAGGTTTTGATCTTAATTTCCATTTGAGTTTTATAGTCACCTGATTTATAAAAATGGGTTATTTTCCTTTTTAAATCCCTCCTCCCCTCATTATTCATCTCCTAGGTCCCTCGTATTCCTTTTCGTTATTCAATTTAGTCACCAATCTCAGTGATCATCCTTTTAATAAAGGGTTTATTTTGTTTTAGTCCCTACGTGTTTCGGTTTACGTTTTTAAGCCCTTCCTCGTTTCTTAATAGCGTGTTGAGGGCTTCGATGTTTTCTTATCTTTTCAATTTGCTCACTGATCGGACCATAATAACTATTTTTAAATGGTTTATTTCACTTATGGTCCCTCCGTGTTTATGACCTATTTTTCGAGCCCTTCCTCGCTTCATAATAGTGTTTTAAGGGCTCGAATGTTTTCAAAAGCTTATAACTTGGTCACTGTTCGAATATAAAATTTGTTTTTTTTTTTTTATTTTTACCCCTTTTGTTTTGTTTTTATTATTTTTATCATTTACAATAATATCTATTTTATTTCCTTTTCATATTATCTCAATTTTAGTCTTATATTTGTTTATGTTTATTTATTTTATTGCATTTGTAATTATTTATTCCATGCATTTTTAGGTTTGTTTATATTGTATTATGCCTTTTTATTTATGTATTTTATTTGTGGTATACGTATATTTATTTATATTACGCATTTTTAGATTTATGCATGTTTATTTAATTTGTATATTTCTCTATTGCATTTTATTATATTTTGCCATGCATTTGTTTCTTAATTTATATCATGCATATATTATTCATTTGTGCATTTTTAATTTATTGTTCATTTATGTATTTTGCACATGTTGTAAATATTGTATATTATTTTTGCTTAAGTCACATCCATTTCTTCTAATTAATGAACTTAATTAATTACGTCTTTATTCGATCGTAATGGGCCCGCCCTCAAACGTAGTGTCGGCGATGTATGTGTTATCTTCGAATAAAGACACGGTAAAAATAAAATTGATTTCGAATATTTAAACAAATCACGATTTAAATGTCACTTTAAAACATAAAGCCCAAAATTAATTAAACGGTTATTTTAAAGGTGCCAATTTTGGGCGGTTTTTAACGTTAACCCCGTTTTAAATCGTAACCAACTCTCGAACTCAAACCATTTTAAATCTCTAGTTTTTGCGGTGTCCGGTCTATCAAAGTGATCGGTGGCGACTCCAACTGATTTTTAAAATCTTTTCCATTTGTTTTTCATCGATTTCAAATTAGCGACTTTTTACACTTATAAGAAAAAAAGGTTGCTACAATAGTTGACCTCAAGTTGTTGTGTCAGAACTCTTTCACGAACAAAGTAAAGATGCAGTTCTACATGTTTAGTTTTCAAGTGTAGAACTAGATTGGCTGCCATTGTCACCGTGTTGGTGTTATCACACCAAATCTTCAACGGTTCATCAGAAGAAACACACATGTCATTGAGGACTGCCTTAACCCAAAGAAGTTCTCAAGCTGCATCCGCAAGACTCATGTACTCAGCTTCAACTATCGAGCGTGAGATCGACCTTTGCTTCTTCGAACACCAAGCTAACAAATGTGACCCTCTAAATATACAATAACCTGAGACTGACCTACGATCATCAGCATCTCCAGCCCAGTCAGTATCAGAGAAAGCTTGAACTTCTGTATCATCTGATGAAGAAAAAACAACAACCCACTAGTCGATGTACCTCTCAAATACCTCACGATTCTTTTTACAGCAGACCAATGTGTATCTTTCGGTTGCTGTATATATTGAGCTACTTTGTGGACATCAAAGGAAATATCAGGTCTAGTATGACACACATAAAGAAGAGCTCCCACTGTACTACGATACAACTGAGCATCAACAACAGCTTCTCCACTTTCCTTGCTTAACTTTGGTGAAACTACCATCGGTGTATCAACCTGTTTGGTCGTTGATAGACCAATCTTAGCTAGTATTTCTTCAATGTATTTTTGTTGATTTAAAAACAACCCATCGTTGGTGTGTAAAGCTTGAATTCCCAGAAAGTAATCAATTAACCCAAGATCTTTTAGCGAGAACTTCTCATGTAGCAACTTGATCACATTATCAACACGATCACACTTAGAGCCTGTTATCAAAATGTCATCGACATATATTGCAACATATGTTACATGCCCTTCATGTTTATGAACAAACAAGGAAGAATCAGCTCGCGAGCCACAAAAGCCAAGCTTAAGTAAAAAGGTCTTCAACTTAGTAAACCAACTACGAGGTGCTTGTCTTACGCCATACAGTGCCTTCTAAAGCTTACATATTAACTTTGTACCATCTGATGCAACTTTAACAAACCCCTCAGGTTGCTGCATGAAAACATCCTCATGTAAATCGTCTTTGAGAAAGACATTATTAACGTTCACCTGCCTTATTTACCACCTACTAGTAACAACTATAGAAAGAAGAATATTAACAGTGAAGAACTTTACTACAAGGCTGAAAGTTTCACCAAAGTCATGACCTGAAATCTGGGAGTATCCTTTAGCTACAACTCGTGTTTTATAACGACTGATAGTGCCATATGAGTTTTGTTTGATCCTTAAGATCCACTTGCATCCAATGGCTCTTCGATCCTCTAACAACTTTACCAATGTCCAAGTACAATTGTCAAGTAGAGCATTGTATTCTGCTTGGACAGCATCATGCCACTGTGGACTTTGTAAAGCTTCATGAACATTATTTGGAAGCAACGAGCACTGCACATTATACACTTTAGGTTTAAAGATGCCTGCCTTACTCCTTGTGACCATGGAGTGTATATTCATAGAAGAAGATTGTACTGGACGAATGCAAGGTGAGTTAGATGCTACATCACCAACCTCATCCAACGATTCATTAGAAGAAAAATACAATCCTTCGACTTGAGTTACAGGAGAGAATCCTGTCGAATCTGGTGAACCATAAACACCCAGTGCTCCAGTATCACCATGACTTGAACTTGATTCATAAGCAACATCATTAAAAGACATATCATTGTTAAACTCATTTGGTGAAGCATTTCCAGGAACAACTTGAGTAGGAGAGATTGACATTGCCTCATGAGCTGGTGATGATGAAGTAGGGTCTTGAGGTGTAGCATGTGGAGATGTGGCATGACTCGGAAGATCTACTGATACACCACCACTAGCATGACTTGGACGATCTACTGGTACACCACCAACTGGTGATTCATGAACATCTGTTGATGACTTTTTAGCAGGTAAAAGAAAGGCAGGTGACATAAACACCTTGTCTCGAACTTTAGGCTTTTGAAACACCACTCCTTCTGCAAATGGGTACACATCTTCATTGAACCTGACATTTCGTGAGATGAAGATTCTCCCTGTATCATCCATACATTGATAACCACGATACTTGGGTGAGTAGCCTAAGAATACACAAGGTTTTGACCTGAAAGCAAACTTATAAGCATTGTAAGATTTGAGGCAAGGAAAACATTGTGAGCCAAAAACTTTAAGAAACTTGTATTCGGGTTGCTTTTCATAAAGTTTCTGATGTGGTGACATCCCTTCTAACAAGGGTGTTGACAATCGATTGATTAAGTAAACTGCACTAAGAACAGCAAACGACCAATACTGAAGAGGAACATAAGCCTGAGCGAGTAGGGTTAAAGCAGTATCAATAATGTGTCGATGTTTTCCCTCAACCACTCCTTTCTGTGGAGAGGTATATGAACAGGTTACCCGATGCTGAATTCCTTCAATGGTGAGACTTGGTTCAAGTGCTCGAAATTCCTCTCCCCCATCCGTTTGAAGGGCAACAATATTTGTAGAAAACTGATTTTTGACAATGGCAGAGAATACTTTAAAAGCTGAGACAACTTCAGATTTATTATGCAAAAGAAACAACCAACAATTCCTGTTGTACATGTCAACAAAGGTCACATAATATTGCCAAGTGAGGGACTTAACATGTGCTGGTCCCCACACATTAGCCTCAACAAGTTCAAAAGGCTTTCTATACACTGTATTAGAAGGGGTAAAAGGTAATTGATGTTTTTCCCTAAATGACAGGCAGTACATAACTGGATTTTAATAGTATCTATAGGTGTCTTTAAGAGAGAATTGACAACTTTAGCCGCTGAATGTCCAAGCCTCTTGTACCACAACCAGTATGTGTTGTGTTTATTAATGACTTCTGAATTTGCATCTTTATTGTCAACATCTCCAGTGGTAGTATTGCAAAGAACTTTGGCTTGTGAATCTGAACTAAGGTAGAAGCAATACAATCCATCCTCCAAGCAACCTTCCATTAGGACATCTTGTGTGGAGCTATCCTTAACAAAACATTTATCATTATGAAATTCAAAGAACACTGAATTATCTTGAGAGAAGCGTGAAACAGACAGTAGATTTCTTGTGATCTTAGGAACACTACGCAATTGGTTGATGTTAAGTTCCTTGGTAGGAGTATCAATAATAACCTTACCAACATGTGAAATATTTAAAGTAGAACCATGACCTAAATAAACTTTGCCCGTACCTGTATATCCTCTAGTATGTTGATCAACAGATTACACACAGGTTACATAATGTGCGGCTTCAGAATCAGGATACCACTTGTAAACAGTGAAAAGTACTCTTTTGACAACTAGGGCATTGACTTGTGTTGTGTCTGCAATTGCTTCTTCTGCAATTGCTACTTCAGGACCAGAATTAATAAATGGGTCATAGAACTCTTCAGGTGTCTCATCAACATATCGACAAAGATTTACTTGCGTCTTAACAACTTGTCCATCTCTTGGATCTCGTGACTGTGGATCAGGTGATCCTTTATAATCTTTGTTAAACCTGTTCCAACATTTATTTGCCAAATGATCTAACTTGCCACAAATTTGGCATTGAAACCTTGATCTCCCAAAGTACCTACCTCCTGGAGGAAAAGAATCACGCTGACCTCGAGTATGTACTGCATTTCTATCATTTGAACCAGGTTCACGTGTATTATTGTATCGTGTAAAATTAATACCAATAGACATTCGTAAAGGATCTAACGGTCCAGATTCAACATCCTTAAGTATAGAGGTAACATACTCAAATGTATGATAGGCACGACTAACTGTTATTACAGCTATAAAAGACTCATATTCCATAGGCAAACCATTAAGAATAGTGAAAATCTTTTCAATTTCAGATACTGGACTTCCACTAAAGGCTAAAAGATCACAATTTTTTTTAATGGCAGTAGTCTATTCAGTGATAGTAACCGTACCTTTCTTTTGTGCTCTTAATCGACAATGGAGGTTCATAATCTTGGTTGTTGAGAGCTGTGAATACAATCGATTGACTGCTCCCCATATTGCTGTTGTTGTATTTGTACCAACCAACTGAGGTAAAATTGAAAGGCTGATTGTTGATAGAAGCCAAGATGCAAGGGAACTATCCTGTTTGCGATATTTCCGATAAGCTGGATTGACAACAATCTTACCACCAGATCGTGTAATAACCTTTGAAGGGATCAGAAAGGACTCATCAAGATAATGTTCCAATTCATGTCCCCGAATCATCAAGATGACCTGTTGTTTCCAGAGTAGAAAATTATAATCGTCAAGCTTGACATTCACCTGCTTATTTGCGAAAAATGCAACCTCTGAATCATCGAAAACTTGTGAACCACTGGTATTGTCAATAGGTAAGACAATATCTTCAGGAGTAGTAGTCATCTGTGACTATGCGAAAGCTGATCAAAGACAATTAATTAGATAAAAATCTTGACTCCGGTGAGCGGTGGCCGGATCGTCTAGCTCTGATACCATAATGAAGATGCTCCGGTGACAGCTCCGATGGTTACTGAATCAGGATGTAGCTCCATGCAGACGTAGATCTAAACCTAAGCTCAAGAAGCAGAATCACAAACAAACTAAATTGAAAAGAAAAACTGAAATCTAAAGAAAGAAAGAAGATGGAGTTTGTGATTTCAATGTAGGCGATAAGCATTGAAGAATGTGATACTTTGCTAGTGTCACTTTTAATGGTTTATATAGCCAAGTCTTTTATCAAAATTGCCATGAGAAGGGAGGGCAATCTGTTATAACGACTTAGAATCATTTGGAGAAATAACGAACCTGGGTTGAGGTTGTTAAACCTTGGCCGGTTCAGTGAAGCACAAGGACCGATCTTGAGTAAACCGGAGAAAAACCGAAAGAATCAACCTTCTTCTCTAATAAAATGTATATAATAAAATTTTTATCTCAGATCACCAAAATCGAAAAAACTCAATATAGGGTAAAAAATTTTGTACATGGGCTATAAGAAAACTTATATTCTTACCTGAACGATAAAAAACTTAGTACATACTGAAGTTATTACCTAATATACACAAATTATTATAAAAATGATAATAAAAATATATGTATTAGAATCTTTATCCTAAATCACAAAAACTAAAAAAAGATTAACTTAGAGTAAGAATTTATGTATATACAAATTTTCCTACAATAAAGTCTATTTTCTTACAAGAATGATGAGAATTTTAGTAGGTACCGAAATTATTACATAATATACATAAATTGTTATAAAAATTATAATAAAAATGTATGTATCGAAATCCTTACCCCATATCACCAAAATCAAAAGGAGATCAACTTAGGATAAACATTTCTGTACATACATATTTTCCTTTGAGAAAAACTAATTTATTATAAGAACGAAATTTTCGATTGGTACAAAAATTATTACAAATTATACATAATTTCTTACAAAAATTATAAGAAAAAAATATAGGTACCGAAATTCTTACCCTATGTCATCAAAATCAAAAGGAGCTAAACTTAGGGTAAGCATTCCTATACATATATATATTTTCCTTCGAGAAAATTTAATTTATTACAAGAACAATAACAATTTTAGTAGGTACAAAAATTATTATAAATTATACATGATTTCTTAAAAAAATATAAGAAAAAAAGTAGGTATTAGAATTCTTACCCGAGATTATCAAAAGTAAAAAGAGTTTAACTTTGGATAAGCATTTCTATACATACATATTTTCCTACGAGTAAACTTATTTTATTATAAGAACGATGAGAATTTCAGTAGGTACAAAAATTATTATAAAGTATACATAAATTATTACAGAAAATGTAACAAAAAAGGTAGGTACTGAAACTCTTATCGAGATCACCAAAAGCAGAAGGAGCAAAACTTAAGATAAATATTTCTATACATAAATATTTTCCTACTAGAAAATTTAATTTATTACAAGAACGATGAGAATTTTAATAGGTACAGAAATTTTACAAAAATTGTAAGAAAAAGGTAGGTATTAGAATTTTTTATCTAAGATCATCAAAATTAAAAGGAGTTCAACTTAGGGTAAGCATTTCTGTAAATGCATATTTTCTTATGAGAAAACCTAATTTATTACAAGAATGATGAAAATTTCAATAGGTACAAAAATTATTATAAATTATACATAATATCTTACAAAAATTGTAAGCAAAAAGGTAGATACCGAAATCCTTACCTCATATCACCAAACCCAAAAGTAACTCAACTTAGGGTAAACATTTATATACATATAAATTTTCTTACGAGAAAACTTAATTTATTATAAGAACGATAGGTACAAAAATTCTTACCCAGGATCATCAAAACTAAAATGAACTCAACTTAGGTAAGAATTGTGTACAAACATATGTTCCTGCAATAAAACTTTTTTTCTTGTAAGAATGATGAGAAATTCCGTAGGTATCAAACTTATTACATAATATACATAACAATGATAATAAAAAATATATGTACCAAAATTTTTATATGAGATCACTAAAAACAAAAGGAATTAATCTTAGGATAAACATTTGTATACATAAATATTTACATATAAAAGAACATTTTTTTACAAGTATGATACGAATTTTAGTAAGTACCAAAATTATTATATATTATACATAAATTATTACAAAAATAACAATAAAAATTATACATACCGAAATTCTTATATAACTTTTTCAATTGTCCTTTATTCAATTTTGAAAATTATCAGTTAATTGGGTTTTATTTATTTATTATTTTATTTAATCTTAGAATTATTAATGGTTGAGGTAAATCTAAAGACTAAAATAGATTAATTTTTTTTAGTTTTATTTTTTTAGATAAGTTTGTTGGTCTACTTTTTTCTTTTTTCTTCTTTTATTGAGAGATTTTTTTTGAATTCTAGTTAAGGAGGGAACGCGTTTGAGAGTCTATTTGTTTTACTGTAATTGATTTTTCAAAAAATTAATTTTAAAAAGTGAATTATATTTCTGAAAAATAAATTATTAAAAGTAATTTTTGATGTTTGAATAATATTGCGTAATTTAATTTATGTTGTTTGATAAATTTTTCTAAAAATAGTTTAAGAAATTTGTTTATAGTAAAAAATATATTTTTATTGAGTCAATAATCTATAAAATTTTTATTTTTAAAGTACAATCAACATGTTTAGTTTATTCATTGATTTTTACGATTATGCGAAGATCAAATTCAATGTTTTCAAAATAACAGAAGACAAAATGAGGCAATAAAAAAATTAGATACTTCATTAAAAGATTAACTTGTTATATTATTTACTTTATTAATTTGAGATTATTATTTTAAAAAATATGAAAGTTGGTAAGAATAAGTAAACATTTTATAAGGATTGAGCTCCTAGATATTTGAACATAGATTATTTTTTCTAACACCCCTGATATAGAATTAAAGATATCTATCATTGTTTTACCAACAAATATAGATAAAATTATTTGTAAGAGCATGATCAACAACACATCTGATCATAAAGAGTGATCACTGAATTTTGTATAGAGTAAAGCAATTGTATCAACTTCTACCATCATCAATCTATAAACACCACTACCACTGTGTTTTATTACAGAATGTCCTTCTTACTTAATCAAAAATAATAAAATTTGATCTTATTCATCCTACAATCCATAAAACAATATATTATATACATACATTTTATAAAAATAAATTAGAACTATCGGCTTAAACAAAGTGATTGAAGATCAATTATCACCGTATTACCTAGTGATAGGTGAATATGTGACACAACACCTCTATCCTCAAGAAAATGATAAGTATATTCATAAAATTTCTCGAATCTATGATATGAAAAACTCGTGCTTGTTTATCCTTCCCTTGAGAATATATATAAATTTTCAAGAAAATGATAAACATATCTATAAAATTAAAATAACATTGATATTTTTTCTTTGTTCATTTCTAAAAGTTGAGTGATTGTGACATAAATCACTGATTGAATTAGCTAATCAATATTACCAATGATTCACTTATCCATACAAATTCAATACTCAAAGAGTACCCATTTTAAATATTCTTTTAAACAATCAAACAAAATGAAGATTCCAGTTTTTACAAGTATTGAAAACAAATTCATTCAAACAAACGGATCTTAAGATTAAAAAATTGGTAAAGAACAACACGAATTATCTAATTTCAGTGGTTAAAAGAACAATTGTTGTTTCTAAAATTTATGGGTTCGAGCATCAGTACTGACAACATAATGATTGAGCAATCAATGTTTCAATGGTTGAGTTTATACACTAGAACAAATACTACTTTAATTATTGTATAAGCTGATTCAAAAAAATGGTAAAGAACATAAATAGTCACTAAACTAATACAAAATGGTAATTAAATTTTTAAAATTATATAATTATCGTTAAATTTAATTTTTTATTATAATATGATATTTAATAAATTATGTGCATATTTTTTTTAAAATTTGGTAATATTTTTAATTAAAAATCTTAAATTGTTTCTAATTAAAAATATGACTAAATTAAATCAATTTATATAAAAAAAACGATGAGTAATTTTTTTAAAATTATGATTAAATCGATTGAATGTGCAAATTAGAGTACCAAATTTATTTTTATACAAATTTTTTTAACGTTGATATCATCCTTTAAACTATAATTAACAGCTCGTGGTTATATCTACCCCTATCTTCGTATCTTTGATATGCCACACTGTCGTTCTTGACGGTCGCTGCCATCGTCCGAGTGACCCTTGTTATCCACAGATTCCGATCCCATCAGCCACTTGTCGTTTTGATCGCTCGTTCGTCATGGGCGGCAGTTTGAAGGTTTTGGATATAAACCATATTTCTGGCCGACTTCGTTCTGGTGTTTTTCGGTTTCCCTCACCTTTCGATGGCCGCATTGTTGCTGCCAACAGTTTTCTCGCATCATCCTAATCAAAACATATCGGTTGATCATCTGTTCGACACCGGTAGGGGTCTTGGCCGGAGTTACGTGTTTTTCTATCCGTCCTTTTTCATTTCAGGTAAAATCGGTGAGTTTAAACTTGTTTCCGATTTGTTTTTGTAGGTGGTTACTGCTTTGTTGTGAAATCTGGTGTTGAAATGCATTTTATCAGTCATGAATTTTAAAATAGTTTAAGTTATTTAAATAAAACATTTGTTATATTCAACAATTAATCGAACTTAAAAGGATAAACTATACAAATGATCCCTAAACTATGCTAAAATTTTAATTTGAGATATCATTAATCTTTTTTCAAATGCTACAAATCATTGAAACTTCTCAAACAATTACAAACTGGTCCTTAGACTTATTAAAATTTATCAAAACATCATTATGTGAAAGCAAAGGATTTATCTTTAATATAATTGCAATGCAATTGAATAATTAAAATTTTGAATTATGCAGAGATATATTATGTGAAGCCTAGAATGTAGTGAATAAATTACAAGAATTATTGGATGGCAAAACTAATGCCTGGACAAACAAAATTTTACAAGCTTTGTGATGTCAAAACTATATTTTTTTCTTATTCTAAATGCACAAACGAAAACACTAAATCGGAAATCGGCCGATGGCCTTATGATCTTTTGGTGAAGTTCAGGATTACCTTTTATTGACCGATGCTTACTCGGATCGAAGAATGAGAAGTATATGCATGCATTGTTTGGATCAAAATCCGGGTAAAACCGAGAGATCTGCCACACCCTTTGGAAGGTCAGCAATTTTCTTAAGCAAACACAGCCTGTTCTTTCTTATTCTTTCATCCTCCTGCACATGAAAGCCATACCAGTTAAATATGGGAGGAAAATTTGAAACAAGCTATACTCTCCGCTTTGTTTGCATTTCCGACCGTAAATGACCCGATCTTAATCAAGAGATCACAGGCTCATACACCTGTTTATTTTAAAAGCTTGTATCGACCGACGTAGCTTGACCTTATAAGCTATGGTCCTCTGATTCTTCACTGTTTTTTTTGTGTGTGTGTGTTCGTGTTTGACACACACCCATGTCGGACACCGACACCTCAGAGTTTCAATCAAGGCTCATTTAACAGTTTACCTTGAACAGGTGATGTGTGTAATAAAACAGCAAAACTAAAATCACCAAGTACAAGTACATTCTAAACAAAACCAAGGTTTTTAGCCACTATAAAACAGGTACATCGAATGTTATTATATATAATTAGCGCGCCTAAATTATAAACGATACGAGTAAGATGTGAAGACAACATACCACCATCACAAATACTTCATTAAAAAAATCTCCCAAGGGTTGTACTAGCTCTGAAGATATTTCAATGAAATCATCAACCTCGATACCTGTACATATACGAAAAAGGTTAGATAACCGGGTCAGTTGGGGAAAATGTATTCGATCAACTTAAATCAGAGTGTCAAATTTTGCAACAACATACAAAAACTCAACAGCATTTTGCAGGCTGGAATGAACTGAGAACATACCAGGGTAAATTTTGTTCTTAACAGACGAGAAAGCGTCCCATAGAGCTCTCTCTTCATTTGTTTCAAATACAGCATCATCCACCTAATAAATATGATTAAATGCCGTCATCAGATTCCAGAGTCAGATACCAATGCATCTTAACAGCATTCAAGATTTAATAGAGTTCATGATCAAATAGAAGAACAAGAAGTCATCCAAATCGATTTGATCAAAGCTAAAATGTAAGCTCTATAATTACTATCCAAGGGAGTAATAGTACCTCAATATCAACATCCACCTCCTTTCCACGGACGATTCTTGTTGGACGAGAATATGCTTCTACGACCTTGGGGAAAAGATCCCCTTTCGACAAGGCTTCCAGCTGCAGTCATTTTTTTATGTGCTATCATCAAATATTTGAGGATACTGAATGGATGAGAAACCAAAGTGCAAAAAAGGAGAGGAAAATAGTTGTTTTATCTTCTATCAAACATGACAAAAAGCCTCCTCAGAACAAAACATTCAGCAGTTGAATAAAAGAAATATATATATATATATATATATATATAATTACGCAGAAAAACAGCAGCTTAGCACATGAGACTCCAGCGCAATGCATTCCGAGTGGACAAAATCCGTCACTGCAGACAAGCATTTAAATGCAGGAACACAATAATCTATTTCCTTTACAGAGAACTAACATTTTTTTGGGGTAAAACACAATGTAAATTCAAGTCATACACAAAGATACGAAATGAGAATAGCCTGCAGCAAGAATATCACTAATAATACCCCCTACACAAACACAGGACTTTTCGGACCATTAAAATATCTTTCATTATTGAGGCAATGCAATTTTAGTATTAAAATAAACATTTCTTGGGTGCACTTCAGTGAGTTAATACACCAAAATATACTTTCTATCAATGGCCCAGTGTTGGACTGTTGGTATCAGATGTGAATTGACTATTGAGGGACACCATTTCAGACAACTAAAAATCAGGTTCACTTACTTTATGTGCAGTTTTAGCAGCAAGACAAGGCAAATTTGCACGCTCTGCAAGGGCGGAACGAACCACTTCAGGACTTATTCCCTTGTCAACCTGTAGCAATATAATACAAGCTTATCTGCATACGTTTTACAATGGAATTAATAGCTGGCATAACCTTCACTACCATTATTATCTTGCTCCATTCTTAGATTGGAGGTTTCTAATTTGGTTGTAATTAACATTCATACTTATATGATTGGAAGTAATGAATCAAGAAATCATTGTAAGATTAAAAACTAATAATTCGCAAACATATTTAAGCACCAAATACAACACAACCCACTGATGACATAAATTGGCTAACTAAACATCATCCCTACATTTCCATTCACAGTATTGTTAAAAGCATTTTTTTTTTTAAAAATGAAGAAATCTTTAATGCAAGAAGAATATGGATACCAGATATTGCTCTAATCTCCGTGTAACAAATTGATATACCTGAAACAAGAAAAGAAAAGGGATTAAATTCCACATCACAAATCTTTATGACTATCACACGGTGCATTTAGGGTTATGAAGAATCACATCAATGGAATTGACATCACTACAGAGGAAGTAAACATGACATTGTACAATGACAAAGAAAAAAGAAAGAAATTGCTTCTTACATCCTCTATTGTGGTTGCATCCACTTTAATGGGCTGAACATCAGCAGCAAGTTCCAAAGCATGTTTCAAATCCATATTTTTATCCTTTTCCACCAATATCTGGACCTGAAGTTAGCAAGTTTAATATTATAATAATCAAGTATATTATGCCTTGAAAGGGTTTAAGTGTAAACTGATCATATAACTTACTAGGCCATAAGAGATTCTTCTTAAGCCAAACGGGTCACTAGTAGAGCTAGGCTGACAACCAGCAGCAAATAAGCCAACAAGGCTATCTAATCTGGAAAAAACCAAAAAAATCTATTCAACTTAGAAGCAGTATTTTTACTCCATATAAATGAGTAAGCAGAAAGAACAGCAAAAGTTTGATACGAAATCATATATAAGATATAAGAATTTGGATTTTAGAAAGGGATGAGGGGTGCTAATTGGCCATTAATCAATGACACCTTTTTGGTAAGATTCAGGCATTTTCTTTTAGTCCTTTTATCCCTATGCTATTTAGAGATTGTTTAATGTGTTAAAAGGGAAAATATCACATGCACCAGTGATGGAAACAAAACGTTTTCACTTGCACTTAAGTTTTACGGTTTAGGGGTTTAAGTGTAAGGGTTGAAATTTAGGGTTTATGGATAGAATTTAGGGTTTAGGTTTTGTGATAATATGGTAAGGGATTTAGCTTTTAACCTATAAACCCAAAATTTTAACCCTAAACCCAAAATTCAAATCATCTACACTTAACCCCCTAAACAGAGTCCCTAAACCATAAAACTAAGGCGCTTGTAGAAACTTTTTGTTTCCACCGCCTGTGCATAGAATAATTACCTTGAGTTAAAAATATATTGACGTTCTAGGCAGTAGGGTAAGATGCAGTGGTTTTAAGCTCTTTTTCATTTTCATAAAATTTATAAAGGGGAAACTTAAAAATCAAGGATCTTGCATATTTTACTAAGGTCAAAGACTATACATTTTTTTTGAATTAAAAGAGGCTTAAAGCAAAGACTAACTATGACTGAGTCTACAATAAGGGGGATCAACCGTATCCAAGTAACTAAGTGCTGAATTTCCGAAGGAGGAGCATCAAAGGTGTTCATTCGATAGTGGTAGTGAGTAACCCTTCAAAGGCAATACTTTCTTTAATATGTGCAATAGGATTGACTCTAGTCATAAGAACAACTTGCTAAAGTTTCACTAATTTGTTTTTAGCTTCTTAGACCTTGAAAAGATCTAACAAGATCACAGACAACTTCCCTTGAATATTCCGACTTCCATGGCTAAAGAAAGGACTGTGGGAAGGAGTAAGGACACCAATTAGGTTTTAATTTTACTCAATGAATAAGAAATACCATACGGACACTGAGAGAGGTTTTGCTTTACATTTCTTTAGTCACAAGTCAATACCTTTCCTCCATAAAGGAACTAGCAAAATGGCAGAAGTTTAAGCTTAAAGCCATTAATTAATCCCACCTCTGACTACCGATATTTATATTAGAGAAATTGCACCGTCAAGCCATATGCCTTCACTAAGTCAATTAGCTATGCTTCAAATATATGTATGCTCAAGAAGCATTGAGCTGAAAAATGTTAACAAACTCATGAATAATACTTTACCGATCAGCTATTGCAAGAATTATTCCCACATCGGTTTTTGGAAGCACATCCCCAGAAAACCTAGGAAGTGTGATCTCTAGCAAGGCCTCAACAATCTATTACAACAGAAGTATAAAAATAAAGTCAGATGCTTGGTAAATCCACTACAGGAAAAAAGCACACAGAAGTTGAGAAGTACAAGGCTATGAGATATTTCATACAAGCATAAAACAAGATGGGAAGAAACAACCTGCTCTGAATAGCCATCTCTAAGTGCATAATGACGGGCCATTATACCAGAGAGTGAAGTAAATTCAGTGACAACAGCAGTTGCAAGATCTGACATGGCAAGTGATGCGGCCTCCTTAATAATCTGAAGCATATCTTCTTCAACTCCGAAGTCCACGCTTAGTTTACAAACCATGCTTTCAACTCGTACCATCTTGTCCAACATTGTTCCCAACTTCTCCTATCATTTCATAAGGTCAAAGAATAAAGACTGTTGTACTTTTAACCTTTCTGTACAGCATAACCCTAATCTTATCCTTAGAGAGAGAGAGACACACACACAGACATCTAAGATGCAGGATGTATCAATTCATTAGGGATAACACCGTTTGTTACTTCCAGATCATTTTATTCATCGATATCAATGCCCAGATGTTTGTTCACCATAAAAATTACTAATATTGTTGGTTATATTAATTAGGATAAATCTCCTATTCTATAGGACTTTATCATCTAAAGATAAAGATCTATTTTCTAGGAGCTTTATTAGTTTATTAGTTTATCTTTATTGTTTTATTAGAGACCTACAGCATGTAGGTTATTTAGTTTACTGTAAACTCTTAGTTGTGAAGTCTATTTAATAGACTCCAGCATATTGAATAAAAATTAAGTCGAAAGAGAGTTCTTTAGTCTCTGTTTCAACATGGTATCAGGTTAGATTCGATCCTTCATCCGATTCCATTCCTTTGAGTATCGGATTTTGTTTTCTTCTTCTTTCTTTTCTCAGCCTTCATTCTATAATGACTAACCCAGATCAATCAATTTCTGAGGTTAGTAGCCGACACCATCCTTCCCAATCAGAATCTCAAATTTCTGATTCATCCCTTACCCTAATTACCACATATAAACTCAATGGCCACAATTATCTACCTTGGTCCCAATTAGTTCGACTATACATTACTGGCAGGAAAAAAGGTACCTATCTCGATGAATCCATGCCAATTCCAGCAAAAACTGATCCTAATTACAGCAATTGGATGAGTGAAAACACCATGATAATGTCATGGCTCATCAACTCAATGATTCCAGAGGTGGGTGAGAATTTTATGCTGTACCAGACTGCTGCCAAAATCTGGACAGCAGCTAAGGACACCTATTCCAGTGCTGATAATACATCAGAGTTGTTTGGGATAAAAAATCAGATCAAAAACCATCTACAAGGGGATCTCTCTGTTGTCAAATACTATGGAACTCTAAATAAGTATTGGCAGCAATTAGATTTATATGAAAACCTTGAATGGAAGTGTCAAGAAGATCGTCTGCTCTTTCATAATCAAAAGAATCAGAGACGAGTCTTTCAATTTCTCTCTGGTTTGAATGCTGAGTTTGATGGAGCAAAGGGGAGAATTCTGGCTTCCAAACCTCTTCCTTCAGTTCGAGAAGTCTTTTCAGAGGTAAGGAGAGAGGAGAGTAGAAGAGAATTGATGGTCCCAGCAAGCATACAGTCTGATGCTTCTGCCTTGGTAACCAATTCAAATTCCAGAGTTCATCAAAAGAAGAGTCGACCATGGTGTGAACATTGTAAAAAGGTGGGACATGTAATGGACAAATGCTGGAAGTTACATGGTAAACCTCTTGATTGGAGATCAAATCGATCTTCAGTCCAGAATGAAGCTCACATTGTCACTCAAAAGGATTCAGATAGTAGCTCTCTTCATAAACAAATTGAGGAGTTGCAGAGGATAGTCAGTTCCCTATCAACACAGCAAACCACAGAGGCTCTCACTGCTTCTGCAGGAACAAGTTCTTCTGGTAAATCAGTCTCTTGGATTGTGGACTCAGGGGCGACAGACCACATGACAGGCAATAAGGCCTTATTGGAAAATTATGGTGAGACTATTTTGCCAACCTCAATTCATATTGCTGATGGCTCTCTCACTCCTGTTAAAGGAACTAGTTCGATTACTTTAAATAATGGTTTAGTCCTTCAAAATGTTCTTTATGTCCCGACACTTACTTGTAATCTATTGTCCATTAGTAAGTTAATTCGGGATTCAAAATGTAATGTGGTATTTGGTGTTGGTGGTTGTGTTTTTCAGGAACAGGAATTGAAGAAGTTGATTGGCAATGCTAGGCTTGACAAAGGTTTATACATTCTTCAGCACCCTGCATCCCAAAATGTTGCTTTTTCCTCCCAGCTTAGAAATTCAGATTTAGGATTAGATATTGTTTTGCTATGGCACTATAGATTAGGCTATCCCAGTTTTTCTTATTTATCAAAGATGTTTCCTGATTTGTTTATCAATAAAGATTCTTCTCAATACACTTGTGAATTCTGTCAATTAGCAAAACATACTAGAAATTCTTACTCTCCAGCAACATTCAAACCTACTACACCATTCTCTATTGTTCACAATGATGTCTGGGGTCCATGTTCCATTAAGAGTCTCTCTGGGTCTAAGTGGCTCATCTCCTTCATCGATGACTACTCTAGAACTACTTGGGTCTTTCTCATGAAAGAAAAATCTGAAGTTGAGTATATTTTTTGAAGGTTTTATCAAATAATTCTTACTCAGTTTAACATAAAAATAAAAATTCTCCATAATGATAATACCCCTCAGCAAAATGGGATTGCTGAGAGAAAAAATAGACATATTCTTGAGGTCACAAGGACTATTATGTTCACCTCATGTGCACTTAAATATCTTTGGGGATAATGTCCTTACAGCTACATATCTTATCAATCGAATGGCAAGTAAACCTCTTGAGTTTAAAGCCCCAACAGAGATCCTTTTTCACCATTTTCCTCGTTTCAAGCCCTTATATTCAAAACTTTCTCCTCGGGTCTTTGGATGTACAGCCTTTGTTCATGTTCATCCCAACAATAGGAGTAAACTAGATCCTATGTCCATCAAATGTGTTTTTATAGTATACTCTTCCAGTCAAAAAGGATATAAATGTTATTCCCCATATACAAGGAAAACATTTGTATCCTCTGATGCCACATTTTATGAAGATGTTCCTTATTTCTCCCAGACTGAAATTCAGGGGGAGAATCTTCAGGAATTTCAGTCTGATCAAAAACTTCATATTCCTTTGATCATTGCTGGTTCGAGTGATTCTTTAACTTTTATTCCTAGTGATCTTGTTAATTCTCCCAGTGATCTTCAACCTACTGATCAAACACCAAATGGTTCTGCCGAGTTACATACTCCCTTATCCCAACACTCAACTCCAGGTAAAATCCCATCTACCTTAGAAAACTCACCTCATAAGCATCTTGACACCTTTACACCTGAACTTAAGGTATATTCCAGGAGAAAGAGAACCATAGAAGAGGAAACCTGTCAACCTAGTATTGTCCAATAACCGGACTTGATTCCTGATACTGGAAAAGAGGTAAGTGATGCTGGAGCAGAAAGTAATGAAGGAACCCAAAAGACTATAATGTAGACCTTGATGATTTTCCTATTGCTATTAGGAAAGGGATAAGGAAGTGTACTATGCATCCTATAAATAAGTATGTAGCCTATGGAAAATTAAATTCTAATTTCAGGGCCTTTATTGCTAATGTGAATCATGAAAGAATTCCAAAGAATGTTACAGAAGCTTTCCAATCACCCAAATGGAGAAAGGCTGTGGAAGAGGAAATAAAGGCTCTACAAAAGAATGATACTTGTGAGTTGACAGATCTACCTAGTGATAAAAAGACTGTGGGTTGTAGATGGATATTTACCATCAAATATCATTCAGATGGTAGCATAGAGAGGTACAAAGCAAGGTTAGTTGCTAAGGGGTTTTCACAAACCTATGGCATCGACTACCAAGAGACATTTGCACCAGTAGCTAAATTGAATACTATAAGAGTACTTTTGTCTATTGCTGTCAACATGGACTGAAAACTACATCAGTTGGATGTAAAAAATGCATTTTTAAATGGAAGCCTCAAAGAGGATGTGTACATGGAGGTTCCACCAGGATTAGAAGAGCAAGTTACCAGGAATACAATTTGCAAGCTCAAAAAGTCTTTGTATGGCTTGAAACAGTCTCCAAGAGCTTGGTTTGATCGGTTTGCTAAAGCAGTAACTCAAAGTGGATTCACTCAAAGCCAAGCAGATCATACACTTTTCAACAAAAGTATATCAAGAGGTAAAGTCACTCTTCTAATAGTTTATGTAGATGACATAATTGTCACCAGTAATGATAATGAAGAAATAGAGAAACTGAAGGAAAATTTGGCAAGGGAGTTTGAGATCAAAGATCTAGAAACTATGAGGTATTTCTTAGGTATGGAAGTTGCAAGATCCAAAGAAAGGTTGGTGATAAATCAACGAAAATATGTATTGGATCTTCTTGCCGAAACAGTGATGTTAGGATGTAAACCTAGTGATACTCCAATAGAACCAGGGCTAAGATTTAGCAAAGATGAAGCTGGAAATCCTACAAGTAAAGAGAGATATCAGAGACTAGTTCGTAAATTAATTTACCTTTCACTCACTCGACCAGACATTGCTTATTCTGTTAGCATTGTTAGTCAATATGAGTGATCCGCGAGAGGAACATATGGAGGCTGTGACTCGAATTTTGAGGTTCCTAAAGTCTACACCAGGGGCAGGACTGATCTTCAGAAAGA
Source organism: Abelmoschus esculentus (assembly GCA_035048815.1). Lineage (NCBI taxonomy): Eukaryota > Viridiplantae > Streptophyta > Magnoliopsida > Malvales > Malvaceae > Abelmoschus > Abelmoschus esculentus. Next base: position 17,145,817 of record JAUCBN010000002.1, on the reverse strand, counting down.
GTCAAGATAAAAGTGTAAAAGTCTACACAGATGCTAGTTGGGCTGGAGAATTGACTGACAAAAGGTCTGTTAGTGGTTACTGCACCTATGTTTGGGGCAATTTGGTCACATGGAGAAGCAAAAAGCAGGCTGTTATGTCTCGAAGCAATGCTGAATCTAAGTTTAGAGCAATGGCCCTAGGGATTTGTGAAGGAATGTGGATCAAGAAAGTACTCTCAAAACTTGACTTGAATAATGACCAAGGGTTTGAGGTTCTCAGCGATAGCCAATCAGCCATGAGTATAGCCAAGAATTCGGTTCAACATGACAGGACAAAGCACATTGAGATAGACAGACACTTCATCTATGAGAAGGTTAAGAATGGGATAGCTAACTTACAATATATGCCTACAAAGAAGCAACTTGCAGATATCTTCACCAAAGCTCTTCCAAAGGCAACTTTTGATGAAATTTCATCCAAACTGGGTATATACAATGTATATACATCAGTTTGAGGAGGAGTGTTGGTTATATTAATTAGGATAAATCTCCTATTCTATAGGACTTTATCATCTAAAGATAAAGATCTATTTTCTAGGAGCTTTATTAGTTTATTAGTTTATCTTTATTGTTTTATTAGAGACCTACAGCATGTAGGTTATTTAGTTTACTGTAAACTCTTAGTTGTGAAGTCTATTTAATAGACTCCAGCATATTGAATAAAAATTAAGTCGAAAGAGAGTTCTTTAGTCTCTGTTTCAACAATTACCATCCAACCTTTACCTATGAATGTTAATTAAATATGGTCAAATTGGGATTCTGAATTCAAATTTGATGAAAAATGTAGACATCACCGAAAAATTCTAGCACCAAGATCATCTTTCACGAGATATATAACAAAATAAAATAACTTACATGGAAAAGAATACCCTTCAGTTGACTACGGAAATCCTTAAATCTTTTATTTGTATCCAGTTCATAGAAAAATTTGGCATCTTCGTATCGAGCTCTGGAAAAGAATAAGTAAATTTTGCTCACTGTTTCGATTCTATTAGAGATCAATGAAGATATAAAACAAAACAAAAAGTCTAGCTCCAGGTAAATGAGACAGCAACCAAGAAGATGATGATTAATCAGGTATCTTAGGCTAAAACATCCTTTCTCAACCAATTCCAATATGAACTCTTAATGGAGGAACTTAAACAAGGATCATGATTAAATTCTACTCCCCCCTCTATGAACAAGAAGTAACAATTTAGTTAAACCTTAGAACAGCTTCATTTCCTTTTCTCACCACCATCTCGTCGATTGCTCCATTGGCCACCTAAAAGAACCTACAGTGTTACCTAACAAGGCCATCAAAAGTAAACAACTGAACTTTTCTCAAAAAGCAACTCTTACTGCAATGAAGTAAGGCAACAGCTTTCCATTATCATCAGTGATAGGAAAATACTTTTGGTGCTTCTTCATAACCTGCATTTATTGGTGCATGGCATTTTTAATACATGTAAAAGTATCATAGAAATGCCAAGATAATACATGTAATAGAATATCTAAGCATGCAATAAGATCATCCAGTTATCTCAAAGAGCCTGGGATGACATACAACCTCATTGACTGGTAGGGGGGGGGGGGATCACACACAAATTTAGCCAGACAACGGATTTCTCAACTGCTTACCATAGTTAAGAGATCGCCTGGAAGCTCTAAGAAAGACTCTTTAAACTTTCCAAGCACTGGAACAGGTGCCTCAACAAGATTTACAACCTGGAACATTAAAATACTATAAGAAAATTTCTCTTTTGCAAGAGAATTCACCAAAGAGAGAACAGTGCAGCAGATGATAACTCCAAGAGCTACCTCATTGACCAAGCTTTCCTGAAAAGCAATGTTTCCATTGACACTTTTTGCTAATAAATGTGCGCGCTCCAAAATTGTTTTCTTTCTATCCTGTCAATAGAGATTCAATTCACCTTTAATGTCTATGAAGAAAGAAAAGAGAAGTTAACAGACTCTGAAAATAAATCACCCAAAATTACTTCATGGTACCTCAATATCAATATCAATTCCAGCACTCTTCATTATAGTAGCATAAGATTCTGCACTTTCTACCTGTAGAAAGTATTTCACAGCTGAAATGAATACACTTAAAAAAGAAGTAGCACAAGCACTATGCAATGTTTTCTAATGTCCAACGAAGTTGGACAATTCTCCAATAAGTTTTCCATAAGCACTTTAAAACAGATTGTTAGGTTTCACTTGCTTAACTCTGTGCACTCAGCGACAAATTGTAAACCATAGTGAGCCAGTTGTATCAAATAATCATAAGGGAAGGATTGAGTATTGGCAGTTGTTCATACTTTCATCAAAATGCTAAGAGCTAACAGATACCACAATAGAAAAAATCTCAGTACACATAAAAACCAGATGAAGCTGGCGTAAACAATAAACAAGTTGTCATACATACCATGACAGTAGCTTTTGGAGTATTACGAAGACCATAAGATAAGTTTCCACTACATAAAAAAATGAAACAGTAAGCAGAAAGTAAGAACTGTCTGTTAGAAAAGAGGAGAGTATGCAATAGCAATATATAATGACAATTTAATTACCTCAAAATCCCAGCAAATGCAAATGGAACCACTGCATCTCCGTGGAGGGACATAATCCAACGAATGGGTCTGCTGAAAAAGACCTATTTAAAGAAAGACAAAAAAAAACATGGTTTTAGGATATTTTTGAACGGGTAAGACTAACTATATTATCCACAGAACATGTTTAAAATAAATATGCAAATTCTAAAACAAAGAAGACAGGCAAGCCTTGAATAGAATATCCACAACTCACATAGATAAGAGAATAAGAGAAAACAGAAATACCTGTGAGTTCCAGCGCATGGACTTCGGGAAAGATATTTTAGCAAGCATTCCAGGCAACTCTTCAGATAAAACCTAACACATAAAATAGATTTCTAAAGAGGTAAACAAATCAATATGTCCTAAATAACTTGGCAAGAATCAAAGATATAAATGAAATTACATACAAAACGATGGGACTAAAGGTGACAAAAACTCTGATATAGGAAGCAAAAGAGAGATCAGAATTCAAACCTCCAAAGCAACTCGAGCAGATTCTTTTACACGAGCATAAACATACTCCGTTTTCCCTGGAAAAAAACAAACATGTGTTATAAGAATAAAGCAACAAATACTTAAGTAACCAAGATCAAATCTTTTCAATGACAATGGGAGCAAACTGATGCTAAAACAAAGATTAGGTTTATATGCAACCAAATCCACTTCCAATAATTTGGAAGACGATCAGGTTTTTGCACACAACCAAAAAAAAACTTTTATCAGATAATGCAAATGCAAACAAGCCATCTAAACATGATAAGATATTGCATGGAGCCATGCTAAAGATATCCTATGATAATTTGTTCCACTAATGTAAGGGCATGGACTGTTGTAAAGTGCATAACATATCCTCCTCATTAATAAAATAACTTCAAGACAATAATTTGTACCAAGTAGGTACAAATCAATTGTTCTGAATTTTTGGAACTTATACCAGCGAGAATGTAAGATGTGTTCTTGTGTTTGACCAAACAATAAAACATCACTTCTTTTTCAACATGACATGGATCTTAGGAGATCATAATGAATGTTAGTTAAGAAATATGTAATGGCTGTTGTTTTCCTCCCTATTTGATGTTTTTACCATGATTGCAATAGGTTATATAATATAAGTTTGCTACAAATAGATGAAGCACGGCATACTGAAAATCAAGTATTATCTAGCAGGAATCAAAACTAACTCACCATCTGCCTTTCTGAACATAGAGTCCAGTGGAACAGCATATCTGCGGCAAAAACCCTCAGCAGCCTGCAGTAAATAACAAAATTCATATGGGTGGAAACCAAAATAGAAAAGAAAAATGCAAAACTCCAATGGAACTGCCAGAATTCCTTTTTACTACTGAAATTATGCATCGCAACAAATCAAAATCACTGGATAAAACATCAGACTTCTTCAATTAAGCTGAAAAACATTTAGCAAAGCATAATGAGAGGCAACTAAAACCTTTGTAGGATTGCCCTGTGAATCAAAGGCTTTCGAAACAGGAGGTCCCCGAACCTCAAGTTCATTCTTTGCTTGCTTAGGAAAAAGATTTTCAACAGATATCTGAAATGATAAAAGAAGGCTTTGGGTTATGCCACGTATAAAAGAATTGAAGCATCTACCTGGTGTACATGCTCATACAGGAACTTGCACTAAATTAGTAATTATTGTAGATTGCAAACAGAAAATTATGGAATTATAACCTAATTGTTTGGCTGCAGATATCTAGGAAATTATTTCCTAATATCTAAGTCAATGCAGTCTATAAAATAGGAATAAGATTTCTTTTGTTAATGCAGAAATCAATAGTGATTTTGTGTAATTAAATCTTTCCTACATTAGGCTCTTTTGTAAACTATAAATAGTTAGTGCATTTCTCAATAATTATATCAAGAAAAACAAAGATATATTTCCTCCTCTACCAAAATCTATATTTTCTACATGGTATCAAATGTAGATTAGTATAAGTTAGTTCAGTTAGTATAAAATAACTTATCCTAATCCTATTTTAACTCAGTAGTTAAATTGTACTCAAACTCTGTAACTAAGAGTCTTAGAGTCCTACTTTTATAGTTAACTAATCAATGTAAAACTCCTTGTATAAAGTCTATAAATAGACTTATTTTCTGAATAATAAAGAAGCAGAACAGAGTATATTTCAACTCTGTAATTAACATCAAATGCCTAGGTTTTTCAGTCTACAAAAACCTAGAAAATGAATAACTTCACCTCCTACGAAATTTGTTCAAAAACAACCCAAAATCCCTCCCAAACAGCCTCCTTCTAGAGCAACAATAGCAAACTTTTCACTAAAGGGCAGACATCAACAATTGGTGAGAAACAAGTGGCTTTTGCTTCATGGTGATCTTCAGGAGGAGTTGTGTATGGAGCAACCACCTGGGTTTGTTACTCAGGGGAGTCTGGGAAAGTATATTTTCTGAAGAAATCATTTTATGGTTTTAAACAGAGTCCTCGAGCTTGACGAAAGAATGTGAAATCAAGGAGGATAAGGACAACTCCAAGGGTGAGGAGACCTGATAAAACAAGAAATCTTCGTCGTCCTGAGTGATAGACCGAAGAAAACGGAAAATGTTTGTTTTTCAAAAAAAAAAAAGACATCAACAGACACAATATACCTACCCAAACTTGGACAATAACGATACCCTTTTGTCTACGAGAATACCCAAAAACACACATTTCAAATACTTAAGATCAACTTTTGTAACTTGAGGACGGACATACCGAATGAAACAAGTACAACCAAAAATTTTCGAGGATATAGGAAACAAAATTTTATCTGGGAAAAGAGTAAGAAAAGGAACGTTACCCGACAAAACGGAAGAGGGCATACGGTTGATCAAAAAACAAGTCGTGGAGACGGCATCAACCAGAAAACATTTTGAAACCTGTATTTGAAATAGTAAAGCTCGGGCAGTTTCAAGATGTCTATTTTTGCATTCATCAACACCATTTGGAGAAGGGGTGTCAACACATAAAGTTTGATAGAGAATACTATGTGTTCAAGCAAATACAACTCAATTGTATGGTCCCAATCGAGAAAATTAAAGTCATTCAATTATGATCAGTAATTTTAGATGTAACCGAAACAATATGAGACATAATTTCAACCTTCTTGTCAATGAAGGTCATAATTGTTTGGGTAATTTGGTGACTTGGAGTAGCAAGAAGCAAGTTATCGTCTCTCGAAGCAGTGCCGAATCAGAATTTAGAGCAATGACCCTTGGAATTTGCGAAGGAATGTGGATTAAAAGACTTCTCACAGAACTTGAATTAGAAGGAGAGAAAATTTTTGAAATATTTAGTGACAGCAAATCTGCTATAAGCATAGCTAAAAACCTAGTGCAGCATGATAGAACAAAACACATCGAGATAGACAGACATTTTATATATGAAGAGGTCAACAATGGAGTTGTTAACATATAGTACATTCCAACAAAGAAGCAACTGGCAAACATCTTCACCAAAGCCCTTCTTCGAGTAACATTTGATGAACTATCATCCAAACTGGGTATATGCAACATATATACACCAGTTTGAGGGGGAGTGTCAGTTAGGAGACTATTAGGTCTAATAGGATAAAAGTCCTATTAGATAGAGAATTCTATTTAATAATAGTTTATTAGTCTTTTAGCCTAAATTATCTCTTATCTCATTAAGAGATTAGAGACCTATATTAATTAGGTTTTCTAGTTTATGTTAAACTCTTGTACTTAGTCAGAAGTCTATAAATAAGACTTCATAATGAATGAATAAGATACGAAAATACAAAGAACTATTACCTCTGTTGTCTACATCTATTATCTTAGTTCTCTACAAAAGAAACAAAATATTTTTCGAATCCAAACAACCCAAAAAATATTTTAGAATAAACCTAGATAATTGATACCATGTAGAACAAGTAGAACGAAATTCTTTTTCTTACTTTTATTTATAGGAAGAGTAGATATTACATACAAAGACTAACTTAGTATTCTAAGTAACTAAATATTCTATAGTAAATAGACAAGATACAATCCTAGATATGATCTCTAAAAATATTTTACTAAAGTTGACTTTCCATAAGTACAAGATACATAATATATTCCCATACATAACCTAACATAACAAAAGCCTAATTCAAAAATTTCTTGTTTAAGCTAGGATTATAGAATGTATATTCTCCAGTTTAATGGGTGTAAGTTATTTGAGATGTGTTAAGAGTTTTACTTAATGTATTAGAGTTTTACTTATTGTAAAATTAGTAGTTATCTTATAGAGTTTATCACTTGAGTGTTTATCACCTAAGGAGATTTGGATTAGAAGCTTAATGCTAGTAGGACTCCTAAATGTATTAAAAGTCCTATTGTATAGCCTTTAAATATACTGTAAACTCATTGTAAATTTTAATGTGAGAATTATTGAATAACAGAAAACTACATTTATTGTTTCTCTTCTACTTGTTTTGCTAATCAACAACCTTGTTACATCATGATGGGATTACTTGGGCCAACTAACATAAATGATTAATATACTGAAAATAGGTTAAAGATTATGATAAACTTATCAATGTAATCAAATTTTTGAAAACTCTTTCAAGACCATATATATATAACCCCAGGTCATCATATCACAATTGAAGGCTTATCACGCTCAACTTCTTAGTAGCAGCATTCTCAAATCAGACGGATATTATTTAAATACACATGCAAAATAAGAACTGTCATATATTGCAAAATTGCATAAAACCCATAGCTGTACCACTACTCTCCGAGGAGTGCCAAAAGCCTGTACGCCACCATGATTCAATCTATGTTTATCCAGAAGCTGTGACACTAAATCTTTAAGCTGCGAGGAACAGAACCAAGCATTCAGTGAACAAGTATTATCAAATAAGCATCCATCCAGAAATTTACAAGTAAAACGACAAAGAAAGAAATGAGAAAAGCAATACGCCAAATTCCTTTCCCATTACCAAAGATGAAATAAAATGACCAGTAAAATTTAAATCAAATACACAACATATCAGAAAGAGAAAAACATGCTCCATAAAAAAATCAATCATACTTGTTGGCCAGCGCTAACAACATCATGTGGCGGCATCTCTTCAGTCCCAATTTCTAGAACAAACAATCTTGGATCATGGTGCACCTATCATCAAACACGATTTAGATAAACAAAAGATATTGATAAAGGTGAAATGACCATAGAAAACTATTATTTGAATTTAAAGATATGGTTATCAAACGCTCGAGAAAAGTAGAACCTTAAAAAAAAACTAGTGAAGTAGCCTTTAACAGAATTTTCAATATGGAAAAACTATAGTTGGCTAAATGGAAACAATTTCAAGTTTCAACTATAGAGGAATAGAAGACAAAAGCCTAGTGCTAAAAATAAAACAATGGTGGGCGTTATCTAGAAATCTTGTGTAAATATCAGCAGAATAGGAGAATGTCAAGAAAATAATGCATTTGTTCGTGAAACATATATCTCAAAATGAGAGGCAAATTTACAAAATGCATGAACTGGTATTTGGGTCATATGTGCTCGTTTACAGAAGACATTGTTACATTAAGTTGAGAACAATTTAACATAAAATGCTTCAATTAAGCTATGCACAGTTGAGATAAAACGCCTCTAACGTATACACTTCCAGCTTTGTAAGAAAATGGAACAAGGAGACATCACCAATCCTCTGGTATGAATTACCCAGGCACTAACACTCAATGCACCAATGCACCAGGGTGGTCTGGCTTATTGCAAGGACGGACTAATGTAGACATCATTTCACAAAGGATATGCATCAGAAGATTGAACCCAAACCTATAAGTGTAGCCAAATGACAAATAGGTTGCTGGTGTACCCAAAAGTTGATCAATAAGTAGGTTGTCTATGCAAGGACAACTTTCCCAAATCTTATAATCGGCATGTATCTAGAATCCATATAACTCACTATGAAAAATTTGAAAGTGCAACAATCAAAGAAATAGGACATTAATTACAAGCTCTCGATAGTCTAAGACATGCTACAACAATAAGAAAGTTAAGAAAGAAAGAAAGAAAGAACAAAAAAGTGAAAATTTAGACCAACCTTTTTGACTGCTGCCTCCAGAACCTCTTTGGGACATACATGATCAATAGATTCAGAGACGACACCCAAAGGATGTTCAAGGGATTCTCTTGTCTTTAACCAGAGTAGGGCACATTGACGGGCCAAACTGATAAATCAACAATGACAAGCACCATGAGAGATGTGGGACTAGAACAACAAGGAAAATCAATTAAATAAACACAACAATTTCTTTTGTTCAAAGGGTGATCAGTTATCTATCAATAATGCAGTCCATGCCTCGGGACAAGAACAAAGAAAACAATTAAACAAACTGAACAATTTCTTTTTCTCAAGGGAGGATCAATCATCTAAATATACTGCAGTTCATGCCTTCTTCTGTATCTTGTTAGTTTACAATGTGAATGAATTGATATAATGCCAGAAAAGCATCATACCTGCGCATCCGACCAAAATAACGAGCACGCTCTGTTACCCCAACAAAGCCTCTAGAGTCCAAGATATTAAAAGCATGAGATGTCTTCAGAAGCTGGTCATACCTAGAATGTTGCGGATAAAATGCTAACTTAAAGAAAAAGTAAATAAGGAAAAGTTGAGGAAAGCAAATCATTGGAATATCTGTAAACCTACGCAGGAATTGCCAATCCTGAAGCAAGTAGGGAACGAGCTTCTTCCTCAAAAAAATCAAAATGCTTTTGAATATGGTCAACACTGGCATGTTCTAAATAATAAGCACTCATTTCCTTCCTGAAAGTACACAATTCAATAGAACAATTACCCACATTTTACATAAATAGTCAAACATTTCCAGCCATGAGGCTACAGATGTTGATAAACTTAACCGGAATAATAAATTAAATACAATCCAAGTCTGGGTCTCTTGGGAGAATCAGTGAGCATCAAGCTATGAACATTCAAGACAACTCTTCGATCTAAAAGATGAAAAGAAAAAGGTGAACAATTTACTCATTTTCCATGAACAGTTCCCCATATGTAATCCCATCAGCATACTGAATTTTCTTAAAATGATCAACACCCTGCAATCAAAACTGATGTAACTTTAGGCAGACTAAATGAATAAAAAGAAGAAAAATGATAAATAATGTAATGAAATTCACCTGAAGTAACATAAGTATGCGCTCAAGGCCATATGTGATTTCAACAGATATCGGTGACAACTGAAGACTTCCAGCCTGAGAGAAAGAGGAGGGGATACCTCACAGAATCAGATAACTTGGGAGAATCAAGAGAAAACCTCATAATGTTATCTGAGTGAAAATCACAACTTACAAAAAGAAAAAGACATTTAGCATTTATATGTCAAAGAACAAACCTGCTGGAAGTAGGTGAATTGAGTGATCTCCATCCCATCCATCCAGATTTCCCAGCCCAAACCCCATGCACCGAGTACCTATAAGAATGTGAGGTCGCGATGCTTAAAATATCATGGTTTTAAATTGCTCAAAATTGAGAGGCCAACTGGCTTAACCAATTACATGAAACTATCCAGATTGGAAAACATACATAGCATAAAAAAAGCCACCATGAAAATAGATCATATTACCGGGCTCTCCCAATTGTCCTCGACAAACCGTATATCATGTTCACTAACATCAATACCTGATGCAAACAGAAGAACATGAAAAGGCTAGAAAATCTTATCACTAACACCGAGGTATAAAATTACAAAATGAGAATTTAAGAAAATCAAAGAAAAAGCAAGAAATTCTTATATTCTTCAAGCTTTCATTGGTCACAAGCATTATTCTATATTGTGTTCATATTTTTCCATTTGTATCTCTTCCTTGGCTGACTTAAACTTCACACACACTCTTCTATTAGAGGAATTATTTGTTTGCAAACATATTTTAACCAAGATAAATTGCATGGATGAGATTAGCACAAACTACAACAAAGGCAGCATTAGATAATTATGGCAGCTAACAAGGATAAACAAGTGTTTAAATAGCAAAGCTCTCTCCACTGTATATCAAGAATGGAAGAAAAGGAGGTGAACAAAATACCCAAAGCCGACAAGCTACGAATAAAGAGGTCTTGTGAATTTCCTGGATCAGGCTTTAGTATAACCTGAAAACAATCAAGGAAAAGGTGTGAAAATATAAAGGAACTACAAGTGTACTTCAAAGAAGAAGCTTATTATGTCATTAAAATATCATAAAATGATCTACTCAATAAAGTGCCCAAACCTGAAACTGAGTGTGGCGTTGAAGCCTGTTAGGGTTTTCTCCATAACGACTATCATCTGGCCGGATGCTAGGCTCCACATACCTTCAATAGAAAACCCCAAATTCTTCAATGGTTAGTAGATATTAAAAGTGCAATGATGCATAGTAGATGTTCAATATCTTAACAGGAAATTAACTACTGCTGTGTTCTTTAAAAAATATCAAATAAGTCCGCATAACACTATACCCTACACCCTGAACTAGAAAAAAAAAACACAATTAAAATGGACATGTCTACGGAGCACAGGCCAGATAACCTTCAATACGAACTTCAAGAAACATGCAATCATAAGCATACTTACGCAACATTCCATGGTTCTGGACCAAGAACACTTAAGTATGTCAAAGGATTCATTGTTCCCGCTCCAACCTACTCAATAGAAACAACATCTCAATGAATACTGACTCCCAATTAACAATGACTTAAAAATCCGACCAAGTAAAAGTAAGACAAAAGAAAAGTAGAAGAATACGATGACAAGCACAGACACCGTAAATGAACTTGCAATAGAAAAGTAACCTAAAAACCAACCGCAAATAAACTTTCCAGCAAAAATTACAATGGAAAAAGAATAAGAAGACTACGATAAAAACAACCACTGTAATGAAACTAGGACGTTACTGTCACAATACCTCAGTGTTGCTGCATTGCATTATAGCACATCCAACCGACGCCCAATATTCCTATGAAATTAGCAACGAATATACAGAATTCCCGTCACTAAATACATAGAGCCCAATCATTCATCAGCGTAATGAATGCGAGTAGTATTTACAAAACCTGGAGTCTTTGAATAGCTTGTTGAAATGTAAGAACAGAGGCTTTCTTCGACTCTCCACCTCCGGCGTCCGTCGATGAATGTTGTTGAATCGAAGAAGTGTGAAGAGCAGCGGCGGTGGTTGTTTGACGGAAATAGCGGCGGTTCAGATGCGGCAGCTGCGCGTGTAGGATCCCATTTGGCTTTGCGAGACGGAATACAGCGAAGTGTGTAGCGTTGGGCTTGAGAAAGGAAATGACTAAGGGGAAAGCGAGAATAGCCATTGCGGTAGAGCTCTCTGTTTGTCTAATCAAAGAAGAAGAAGAATTATAATATTTCTTTCAGTTGTGGATTGAAGGAAATGGGAATCCGATGAATCATTGAGACAAATTTATCTGTGTTGTGAGTGAGTCTGAGCTTTAAGATAAACCCTACAAGGGATAAAGAAGATAAGGAGGCATTTCTGAACGTTAAAGAAACAAAATTAAGTAGAAATGTATAGGGTAAACAATCCTCAGGTCACCAAACTATTAGCTATATTCTATTATAATCAATGAACTCAAAAAAAATTTAATTACGTCATTAAATTTTTAATTTGATTTAAGTCACTGAAGTAAATCTATATAATAAGATATTTGATTCTCATAGTATACCCAATTTATTAATTTAGTCTTAATTATAAATAATTTAAAAAAAATTAGGTTTAATAGTAAAAAAAAATAGGGGTGAACAAAACTCGACTCAATTCGATTCGAGACGAAAATACTCGACTCGAAATTTTATAAACTTGACTCGAAAAAAATTCAAATAAAGTTTGAATTGTAAAATCGAATAACTCAAAATATTAGTAATTAAAGAATTTATTTTTAAGTTGAATAAGAGTCTCTTAATTTTTTATGATATATATACATTGATATAAAAAATATGTAAAGAAATATTACCACATATGTAAAAAAAATATAAATAAATATATATCTTATATGGTTAGACAAAGTCATTTAAATTGGAATCAAATCGTACTATAATATCATAAATAATTATAGTTAAATTTTTATAGAAACTCGAAAACTCGACTTGAATTTCTTAAACTCGACTCGAACTGAAAAAAAAATTCAAATAAAGTTTGAGTTGTAAAATATAACTCTTCAACTCGAATAACTCAAAATTTTTTGACTTGACTCGACTCAATTGAATACTCACCCTTATAAAAAAAACTTTCAACTTTTAAAAAAATCAATTAAATATCAAAAAAATTTACACTCAATTAAACCCTTAAACAAATAAAAAATAATAATTAATTCATTTAACGAGTTTTGATAAATTTTTGATATGTTGATGCAATGTATCATATCATAGTATTTCTGCATATTTTTAGATTTTTTTATTATATTTAAAAAATTAAAATTCTTAAAAAGTAACACATAAAATTCATATAAAAAAGACTTAAATAATTCAATATTTAGGTTTAATTAGGTAAAAAATAATTCAAGAATTTAATTAAATTTTTAAAAAAAATTCAAGAACCTACTCCCTTAAGACCTAAAACTTATGAAAAATGGAACTTTCAAGACCAAGATTATCCTAGACTAAATTTAGAAATAAATGTTATTTTCGATAATTTGAAAACATACACATTACACAGGACAACCACGAAGATATATATTCTTAGATTCTTAAGGACATGCTTCGGTGTTGTGCTGTGGACTTTAAGGGTAATTGGGAAGAATAACTACCATTGGTAGAGTTTGCTTACAACAACAACTACCAGTCTAGTATCAATATGGCACCGTTTGAGGCGTTATATGGGCACAAATGTAGGACACCTTTGTGTTGGACTGAGCTCAATGAAAGATTGTGGGATCCGATCTAGTTAAGCAAATAGAGGAGAAGATTTAGATCATCATGAAAAGGTTACAAGCGGCTTTTGATCGCCAAGAGGCTTATGAGGATAAGAGACGAAAGCATATCGAGTATGAGGTTTGAGAGAAAGTGTTCCTAAAGGTGTCACCGTGGAAAAGGATCATTTTTTTTAGAAGGAAGGGCAAGTTGAGTCCAAGGTTTATCGGACTGTATGAAGTGTTTAAGAGAGTTATACCAGTGGCTTATCGGTTAGCTTTGCCTACGGACTTGACATGCATCCTCAATGTGTTCTGTGTGTTGATATTAGGCGTTACATTTCAGACCCTTCGCATGTTTTGTCTCCTGAGGATACTGAGGTTAATACGAACTTAACCTATAAAGAGGAACCGGTAAGAGTGTTTGATAAGGGAATCAAAGAGCTTCGGAACAAGTGTATACCCCTAGTTAAGATGCTTTGGAGAAACCACGGGTCGAAGAGGCTATGTAGGAGGTTGAAGTCGACATAAGAAAGCTCTATCCGCACTTGTTTTCCCTAGTTAAATTTCGAGGATGAAATTTCCTTTAAGGAGGGGTGAGTGTCACGACTCAGGATTTGGGACTCGGGACTCGGATTCGGGTTAACCCGAGGTAGCGAGCCTCGTGTTTGGGCCTTGGGGGGGTCTTGTTTGGGCTTAAGGGTTTGTAGTTGGGTTTGGGTTTGGATGGTGGCCCAAGGATGTTTTGGCAATTTATAATGGATAGGGAAAAAGAGGAGAGATGAGTTAATTCTCTGCATAGTTCAGAGAATTGCTTTGGTCATCTATGTTTTCTCCTCTCTCTTTTTTCCCACACCATTTTCTCTTCTAAATTTCATCCCTAAAGGTTGAATCTTGAGTGTTAAAGAGTGGAATCACGTTTTGCTGCTAGAGGAAAGTTTGATGCTTCGGGAGATCTTTCTAGCAAGGTAAACTTTGTTTCAAGTGGTGGAGGTAAGAGTTTTGGGAGAGCTTTAGATTGGTTAAAAGCTCGTTTTTAGTCTCTTAGTATCGTTCTAATAGAATAGTAACCCCTTAGTGTCTTCCCTTGTAGTAAAAGAGCTTGGTGAGCCTTTAAAGAGCTTAGGCAAGGAGAAGGTTTATGAGCTTGCTTTGGAGTTCTTCATATGGTTTTGGAGGTTGGTACACTTCCAAATCCTTTGTTTATCATTTGCATCATTTTTGGCATGTTGGATTGGTTTGTGATGGTTTGGATTAGGTTAAAGCTTATGCATGCTTTAATGGTGATTTGAATTATGGTTGATAATATTGGATAAAATTGATTAGAAACTCACCTAAACTACTTCAATAATGTGTAAGAACGTTTTGGGATCGAATGATTTGATTTAGGTTGATGTTCTTAGGCATTTTAGGGTCTAGACCTATGTTTTCGTGTTGGTGTATCGATACCCTTAGCCTGGGTATCGATACCGTAGAGAGGAAAATAAGGGTAAAACGCCTTGCCCGTATTTCAATACCAAATTTTACAGTAGCAAATCGTTTTGATACCCCATATAGGGTGTATCAAAACGAGTAAGTTTCCCTTGGTCTTTTCGAAGTGTTTGACTTAATGTATCGATACGCCAAGGAAGACGTTTTGGTATCGAGTTGCTTCGATACCCTCAATATAGGTGTATCGATACGGGGTCATTTCGATACTTCTTATAGGCGTTTTGATACCCCTGGGCAATTTGTCCAAGTTTTTAGGGTTTGAGTTTGAGAGTTCCATAAATCATGTTATGGGTTCTTAAGGGTTGTTTAAGCCATAAAATGATTAATAAAACTTGGATTTGGTAATATGGAAATTGATATGATGAAATATGCCTTGCATACTTGGTCTTGGTTTGGTTGTTGTATTGTTTGATATGAGGATCCTAGGTGGATCATCTTGTATGGTTGAGTCTTTGTTTGATGGGATCCAGATAACTAGTAAGTGAGTGTTGCAACACAATGAAGGACACCCGATGTGAGATTATGGGTGATGTATTGAAGGTCATCTAATGTGAGATTCCGGTTGATGACTTTGCTCGATGTGACATTCTGAGCCCCACTCGATGTGAGATTCTGAGTGAAGACTCGATGCGATATTCCAAGTATATTAGCTCGATGAGAGATTCTGAGCAGCCCGATGTAAGATTTTGGGTCGAGTAAGTTCCTCAATGTCGGATTGGGAGTGGGCCTCACTTCTGATTTGATTATTTTTATGTTTTGGATTGTGTTTGCCATATCATATCATCATTTTCTCATCTAGCATGTTTATAGTTATGATTCACTTGAAAGTAAAGTCGGTAGGTTGTGTACCCATTGAGCTTTAGTAGCTCAACGTTTTGGAATTTGTTTTCATGCGTAGGTAAGTAGACGGACGTACAAGCGACACGACGGAGCACCATCGTAGTTGACTTCAACATTGACTGGTTGGTAGAGTACAATTGCTAGATTAATGGGTAACTCTATTTCATTTTAAGTTTTCAAGGCCAAATATTTTTATTAAACTTGTATTTGGATCTCCATTAATATTTTAGATTTATAAACTATTTTTGATACTTAAAATCATTTTAAATTTTATATCATATTAGATGGAAAATTTGGATTTGACTTGAAAATATGAAAAATTTTATGGGTACGAGTTAGACTTGTGGCTCAAATGTGTCACCCGGGTTCAGGTATTACAGATACGGCCATAGGGTGTATCGATATGGGGTCGATATTTTAAACACTAGTGATCATTTTTTGTATCGATACATCAAGGTGTATCGGTACGGGTGGTACGGGCTTGGGGACCGATACTCAATATATAAGTATCGATATTGGGTATCAGTAAGCTAGGTAAGCGTATCGGCACTCCATTTTGGGAAATTGCATCGAATGCAAAATTGGTATCGATACACAAGGGAGGATTATTACGCCTGAAAGGAGTATCGGTACGGTAAGGGTCCGTACTGGTACCGATATAGCAATCTGCCTAAATTTTTAAGGTTTGAGTTTAGAAGTTTAATAATTTATGATATGAGTTCTTATGGGTTAATTAAGCTATAAAATAAATACTAAAACTTGGGACTTGTATCTTTGACGATGATATATTGATTTATGCCTCGTATACTTGTTTTTGGATTGGTTGGTGTATAGAGTGGTATAGGAATCCTTGGTGGATCGTCTTGTGTGGTTTGAGTCTTTGTTTGGTGGGATCCGGATCCCTTTGAGTGAGTGTTGCAACACAATGAAGGTCATCCGATGTGAGATTCTGGGTGATGTATTAAAGGTCATCCGGTGTGAGATTCCGGGCGATGACTTTATTCGATGTGAGATTTCTAGCCCCACTCGATGTGAGATTCTGAGTATATTAGCTCGATGATAGAATTTGAGCAGCCCGATGTGAGATTATGGGTCGGGTGAGTCTTTTAGTGTCGGGTTGGCATTGGGCCTCACCTTTGAATTGATTATTTTATACTCTAGTTATGTTTACCATATCATGTGTTTAGACGATTACGATAGTGTCAATGCTTTATATCATGTCATTATATTCTCATCTAGCATGTGCATAGTTATGATTCACTTGAACAACAATTAATAGGTTGTGTACCCACTGAGCTTTAGTAACTTAGCGTTTCGGAATGTGTTTCCTTGAATAGGTAGGTAGATTGATGTGACGGAGCACCATTATCGCCCATTTAGGTGTATCGATACCCCTGAGCAATCTAACCAAGTTTTTAAAGGACTAGTTTGAGGGTTTCATAAATTATGCTATGAGTTCCTATGGGTTAATTAAACTATAAAATGAATAATAAAATTTGGAACTTGGTGTTAATGACTTGATATGATGAAATATGCTTAAGACTTGGTCTTTGGTTTGATTGTGGTATAGTTTGGTGTGAGGATCCTAGGTTGATCATCTTGTGTGGTTGAGTCCTTGTGTGATGGGAATCCGGATACCTAAAATAGTGTTGTAACAAAAAGAATGTCATCCGATGTAACATTCTAGGTAATGTATTGAAGACTATTTTGAATGGATGATCCCAATGCTATGTAGACACGGACCTCATTCGAAGATGCTCGATGGGGTATTCCGAGCTTGAGATTGGAGGATCCCGATGCTATATGGACGCGAGCCTTAATCCTTGAGTATAGGATCCCGATGCTGTGTGGACACGAGCCTCAATCCCTGAGTGTAGGATCCTGATACTTTGTGAATGCGGGCTGTCACACCCCAAATCTTCCCCAATTTAAATTTTTAAATCCCTAGATTTAATACCCTAGAAATTGGGGATTTGAAATTCTGATTTCAAGGGCTTTTTTGTAATTTATGAAAGTTTGAAGGCTCAGTTTTAAATCCGGAAAACTCAGACCCTCTTTGTGTAATTGTACCATTTTCAAATGGTAATTGTTACTCCTTACAAAAATTGATTCGGTCTTAATGGAGATTAATTTCTCCCATAATTCATGTTTTATTTCTGTTTTTATCTGAGAAATTCAATCGAAGGATATTCTTTCAAACTTCTGAAGTCTGGTTTGATTCAACCTTGGTGTTATTCGGATCTTCCTCTTTCCCGTAAGCCTTCGTTTCTTTCGAGTGGTGTGTTGGTAAGTTTCGACCACCATTTTGTTTAATCTGTTTGGTGTGTTATGAGTTCAGTGATGTTGGTCTTATCTGGGTTTCGTTTGTTTCTGTTCATTTGAAAGGAAGGGTTTCCTTGTTGAGTTTGTTTCAGTTTGAAGTGGGTGTGTTGTTGAGGAATCGATTGGAATCTTTTCGGGTTAGGAGAGTTTATCAAATCGATTACGGGATATGTTGAATCGACCCGTCCGACCCGAAACCCGACCTGATCGACCCGACTTGTGACCCGCTGACGTCATGCTGACGTCATCTGCTAACGTCAGCGTTGACTTTTCTGAACCGGACCCACCTTATGTTTTTCGATGCCCCGAGTTCAATGGCGCAGTCCGTTTTTCGAAATTCGAACCCGAAGTGTTGTTTTTAGGGCTTTTAAGTTCGAATGTTTATCTAGAAGATATTTGTATCGGATTCTAAAATAGTTTCTGCTTGGTTCAGGTGACGTGGATTTCGACCCCGAGCATCTACCTTCTCCTCCTCCTGGACGACCCCCTGTTCATCAGTCTTCGGGACTCACACGTGAGTTTCGTTTTATTTCTGTTACATGTACTTATCTTTTAGTGGCATAGTAGTGTGTATAACGTTCTGTTACTCGTAGGTTTTACTCCTGCTCATTCTAGTGGTAGAACCGAGTCCAGTAGACGTTAGTGTCAACGTTGAGTCTTCTGTTTCAGGTGTGTTCTCTTCTGTAAATTCTGTTATTTTCGTGTGTGCAGTTTATGTCATGTATAAGCATGTTCATACATCATTATCCCATGTTCTGTTATCAAGTTATATTTATGATCCTGATTATCATGCATGCCTCCTACTAGAATTTAAGACATGCATTCTGATTCTGTATCTACATATGACATTGCATCTAGTTGGATTATTGTACAGAGGAAGTTAGTGATTAATTCACTTCTGTTCAGTTGTTCTGTATAATACCACTTCTGTTCAGTGGCTCCACCTGCGGGTTGAGTTTCCACTTCTGTTGGTGTGATGGAGTTAGAGTGGTTCAGGGGGGAACATACTCTTCTAATGGTGTTCGGTGTTGGGTGCATTTCATGCATACATTATCATCTGCTTTGTTCTGTTATCTGATCCTGTTTATTTGCACACTAGAGACACACTAGGCTCCCTAGCTTACACCCCTTTAGTTTCCTGTTTCAGTTCTTAGACCTAGATTTCGTACGGTACTTGGAGGATCCTGTTTTCAGATCTATTACGTATGTTTAATAGTTTTCAGAATAATCATATTCATTCCGGATATTTTGTTATTTGTAATAAACTTTGGATTTGGGATTTTTATTTGAACTTTCTGGACTGCAATGTTATTAAATTTTTGGGTTGAACTTTATTTAATGGTTTAATAAGTTTTCAGTATTTTACATTATTAAATATTTTAATAATTTATCTGAATTATAATTTAATTTATAAAACCCTAACTTGCAAATCAAGTTTCAGTAACGTAAAACCTTAACTTTTATTCTAAGAAATTAGGTAAATTTTAGGGGTTACACGAGCCTCAATAGGAGTGTAGGATACCAATATTGTGTGGACGCGGGCCTTACTCATAGTGGAGGATCCTGGTGCTGTGTGGACGCGGGCCTCGCTACTTTGTGGTTTGGTCGATATGTATATGTTGTGTGCAATAGTATACATTCATTTATGCTATTGGTTTAGGCGATTATGGTAGCGCCATCTCATCACTCATGATATTACATGTATTGCATTGCTTTATTTATGATATGTGCGATGTTGGTCGAGTAGTGATGTACCCAATGAGCTTCTGTAGCTCAGCGTTTCAAAATGTGTTTTTGTATGTAGGTTAGATGAAGTCGAAATCGAAGGAGCACCATCAAAGTTGGGATTTCAGCATTGACTTAGTGTCAGAGTACAAACATTTGATGTATTTGGGCTATGTACTTGTAGAACCTATATGTGTTGTATCTTTTATTAAATTGGGCCAAATGCTTTAAATTGTTTGTAAATATTTTGGAGCTTCAGTCGTTTGAAATACTTGGATTTACATATTTGAAATGAATTTGATTTAAATAGACTTTTTATGAGTTTGATTTTGGACTTGTCATTTGGGCTTTGAAAAATGAAAATTTTAAAATATGGGTTTTGGGTTGAAGGCCTAATGTGACACCGGATCGAGGGTGTTATGATTAATTCTCTAAGTTCAATATTAATTGTATGAAATATAAAAAATATACTTATTGATTTTAATTAAATTAGGACCAAAATGAATAAAAATAATTCTTGATTTTAATATAAAAGCCGATCCAACCTGAAAACCTGATTAAAACCTGATCGAATTAAAACATGATTTGACTTGAAGATGTAATGATGATGTCAGAACTATTTTAATATAAAAGCTAGAATTTTTACTTGCTTGGCAAGTAACTGTACTAGGACATGAAAAACAAGAAATATGATTTATAATTTAAGTATTAAGATTTAAAGTCTGTTGAAAAAAATATACAACTTTAGAACCCTACTTATAAGAATTTTAAACAGTACATCAAATAATTATCCTTTTAAAAATAGACATATTTTGTTATTTAATAAGTTGATGTCCAGATTATATAAAACCTTATATTTTAATATATAACATGTGAAAAAGAATTTACACATTTTTTTTTAAATTATATAATCTAAAATCTAAATCTCTAACATTAAAACTCAATCTCTAAACAAAAGTCATAAATTCTAAATCTTACGACCTAAACCCCTAAATCTTAATTCATATAGTTTGTGTATGCAAAAAAGTTTATTAGAAAACTCACTCACCAAAATTAAGTATGCAACGCATATTATTCTGGTTTTATTAAGATAAAACCCTGAAAACTGAAAGAACGATAAAAAAATATACACCGTACACGCGCGCGCGTGTATATATATATGAAAATCTATTTCAAGGAAATTTCTAATGATCCAACAAGTATAATACTAGAAAAAACTATAATACTGGAACTTTCCATTAGATAAAAGAAAGGGAGAAGCTGTCATTAACTCACCAGTGAACCAATAGACACAACATGGAGCTTACACAGTTTCAAAGTCCTCAAAAGGCAGTTGTGTTCATATATATATATATATGAACATGTAAAGAAGATACTGTTGCAATGGATACAGACACAAAAAAATGATGAACTACCAAAGACAAGAACTTTGATCCAGTAGTTCTTATGTTCAGAAAGTTACAGGCAGAGAGAGACCTTAGAAATGTAATTTTATGGCATATGCAAATTAATGAAACTCTTGAGTTGACTAGTAAATTAAGTTGGTTCCTGACTTTAGATAGATGTTTCTACTTGGTGATGCTCCAAGTTTCTAAGTACAATTCTCGCAAAAATTTTAGCTTCGATAGGGGATGTTGCAGCCGCAGCTGCTGCGCGCAGAACCCTTGCTGCTCCACTACTCTGCATAAGGCTAGCATGGTGCACGGCGTGTCGACCACCGGGAATGGTGAACTGCAAATATTTCAATGAGATTATGAAGATGGAACATGTGGATATCCCTTAGCAATACATATTGAAGAAATTTGTATTTTACCTGGAGTAGAGCAAATGCTGCACATGCCTTGAGTATTGAAGAAGAGTTTCGAAGCATCGAGATGAATCTTCCAATTTCCGCCCCACTAAGGAATATAAAACTTGTGTTAATTCCGAGAGATCAACTTCGAGTCACCGCCCAACCCCCCACATGCATGAGTGCAAATTTTTGTTCATCAACATCTATAGTTGCCATTTTTGTTATTAACAGCATGCCAGTTTCTTTGTGCAACTTAAAACGTTGAAGTTGAGACGATAATTATCTTAGAACCTCACATGATTCCAGAATACAACCAGGAGGGAAAAGGGTGAGGGAAGGGAACCTGCATCTCAGATGCCCTGCTTCTTGAATACGAGCCTTTTCGGTTACTTGTGCCAAGGCTGCAGGAGCTGATGAAGCAGCAGCTGCGGCAAATGCTTGTGGATTGGAGAATGTACGGATAAAAGCTTCGATATGCTTCAAAGCCATTCTTCGGGACCCATCCAAGCTCACACTCTTCAAAGTGCTTTCTGAGGATGAACTCATCGGTGCAAACTCATCAATTCTGCTAAAAAAACATACGAAGCAAATTAGAATCAAAATGTTCTCTCTGATCTTCCCACAAGTCTCGTACAAGATAGTAGTTAAGAAAAGTTTAAAATTTCTACTGCTTCATAATATGAAGTAGCTTTTACAAGTTCAAAGTTGGCATCGACTGATTATTATCCTGACCGGATTCTAAGAAAATTTATAATGAAGTTATTGCCAAGTAAAAAAGAAAACTATATATATTCTGAAAATATATTAACTTAATCCATAGTTTTACCAATTTACTCTATTTAGAGGTTGCTTTCATAAGGATATAGATGATATACGTTCCACTTTTCAGTCACCGTAAAGATTGTCTCTAATCAGAGATCTCATCATGATAAGCCACGCTAAAATGACATAAACCAACTAAATTATAGAATAAGCATACAGTGAACTTAATACAAGGTCCCGAGAAAAGATGTAGAGATGTATAAAATAGATGACGGAATGTTGGGTGATAAGGCTAGAATATTTACCTCCCATCGAACATGTATGCCAGTGCCAATGCAGCCATAAAGCGTGCCATTTTGGATAATGATGAAGAACAAAGATGAACAAGTGCAGGAACCCCACCTTCTTCCACTATCCGAAGAGCATTACTATGGTTGAAAGCAAGGTTCCAAAGAGCACCTGCAGCAGTTTCATGAACATCCTGAAAGAAAAAGTGCAACTGAGATGTGACATGGAAAAAGATAATACACTAACTACAGGGGCTGGTTTACGAAAATCTTACTTCAGCATCAGAGCGAGCAAGTGCAATCAGGGGTGCAACACCTCCTTCTCGTCCAATAGCAATGCTAACAAAGACCAAAAAGATAAATACCTTGAATATTTTGCTTATTAGAGTTACGGGGAATGAATTGGGAATATTTTTCTTGGAAAAATCATGAACAACAATAAAAATCTTATTTCCCTAAATTATATTTATGGGTCAAAAGTTTAAAAAAAGTTAATCACATAATGCATTTAGATACCAAGGGTTCTATCGCTAACTCTTAAATATATATGTATGCATGTCCGCATATGAAAGAAGAAGAAAAAAACGCATACCTGTTCGCTTCTGACACTGATAATCCCCAAAGAGCACCAGCTGCCCTCTCTTGAAGACCTGGGGAAGCATTTGAACAGGATTGGGCAAGAGTAACCTACATAAATAAGTAACTTTTGTGATGTAGTGAACTATTATTGTGAAACCAAGAGCACAATTCAACTAATCTTAAACATTACAAAATTTCCGAAGCACTTCATTATAGTGGCTAATATTTCAGGATTTAGAATTTTGCATCGTTACACCACACGGGAAGGGGGAAAAACAAATGAAAAAACAAAGGTAGTATCTATAGGGATCCATGAGATACAAGGAAGCCTCAGATGATCGAGACACATCCTCTGCACATCTAATCATATTGTGGTAGATCTGCATTTCAATGCTGGAGACACACTAAATGATTTAAAAGTGTACAGAAATCAATATGTCCAAGCAAAAATTATGGAAAACATACACTAAAAGGTATGGATATTTGAGAGCTCTTTTAGAATTGGTAGACATCAATTGTTACCACTTTTGCTGCACGTAAGGGTAACCAAGGGTACCCCTGCTTAGACAGAAAAAAATCGAGGCTGAATGAGATAAATGTCATACCAATGCCTCAACACCACCCGCAGCAGCAATAGCTTCTCGATTTCTGTCATCAAATGACAAATTCCACAATGCACCGGCAGCTTCTTGCCTGTTTCAATCGGTAGAAATTATCATAAACGTTAGAACAAAACCCATAGAATTCTGTGCATAGAGAAAAAAAAGTAAATCTATGAGTTATGGACTGGATTTATTATTTTGGGACCAACAGGAAAATGAAGAGAGCTAAAACAAGTCTTGTGGGATCTGCAGATGAACATTGAATCTATTTATATGAAAAACCATATAATAGGTGGTACAAAGAGCCAGCTTAAACAGATGATTGTATTTACCTGACACCTTCATGAGGAGAACGTGTAAGCTGAACTAGTGCTTCAAGAGCACCAGCCTCTTTTCCTACAGCAGCATTGTTACTGTTGCTATCACCATGAGAAGCTAAATTTGCTAAGGCACGAGCAGCCTAGCATATTTGGACATGTCATTAAAACTCACAAGAAACATGTCGTATATGCTGACATGAGTAATCAGGGGGGGGGGGGGGGATGGATTCCGACACAAAATCTAAAGACAAACAAGTTGACAGTTGAAGCCGTCAATATGGTATTTACAAAATCTCTTAATTCCATGCCTACCAAAAAGTGTGGCATACTTAAGCATTTGCACATGACAGCACACTTGGCATCAAAAGAATGCAAGACGTTGATAAGCATACTCAGAAAATGTAAAAAAAAAAAAAAAAACGTAGAAAAATGTGACAAAATATCTTAGACTGCATTATCAGTTTGTTTAGTTCTTGAAACAGGGTATAATAACATAGCAAAAATTAGATAATTGAAAGGCCATGCCAACCATTTCAAGTTAAAAACAATTAAAAGGAAATGTAGTGATTATATCATGCACAGTTGAAGGTTCCCACTTAATTGTGAAAGTATTGGCACCTGTTCTTGCACTCCTTCAAACTTGCAATTACGGGCAAGCATCACAAGTGCATGCACACCACCTGCAATGGCAACTTCTATACTACATTTATCATCAGCTGCCAAATTTGCCAAGGCGCCAGCCGCGCGTTCCTGGAAATGCTCAAAGGAAATCATGATCCAATAAACAAATTCTAGCCTGATAGCTACTTCAATCAAGAGAGAGCTAGATGGATACATTAGATTTAAAATAGTAAACAAGAAAAATACATCACATAAAGAGAAGCATACAAGAACTTCATCACCGCCAGAGGACCATTTGAATATAAGGCCAACCAAAGCTTTGACACCACCAGCCTCAGCGATTGCAGCCTAATATGTTTTAAAAGAAAATAGGATTAGAACTACAAACAGAAAGCTTATGTTCCCAATTATGAGAAAAAACACTGAACAGTACAAAACCTTGTGTTCTTCCCCTACAGAAAGATTCCATAGCCCTCCAGCTGCCTCCTCAGCAACCATCTTGTTCATGGACCTCGCCAACCCAGCCAGGATATTAATCCCTCCTTCTTCAGCTACAGCTTTAGCGACACTGGCATTGACAGACAAGTTTGCTAGAGCCTATATACCATTAAAAAGTCCAAAGATGCTCAAATCTTGTATAATTAACTAGTAACATCTGTATTTAAGGCAATACATGGAAAATGATAACACAAACAAAAGTTCTGTGAATAGCAAATTCTCCACCTAAATAGAATGCATCAAACCCTCTAATGGTCACTACAATAAACAAATCAGGTAAATAAATGAATACAATGATAGTTGCATTGTGATGAGGAAAGTATATATTTTTAAAAAAATAGGATATAACCTTTGCAGTCTCTGATTGAAGTCCTTCACGCCAAGATTTGGCTAGGTTCAGAAGAAGTCGGATGCCACCACCTCGCATGACTGCTTCAGCCCTTCCACAATCTATACTTGCATTTTCATCATCAATAACAACAAAAGTTGCTAGTCCAGTGGCTGCCCTTTCTTGAACATCCTCTTGTGAGCTTTGCATTAAGCTGAGCAACAATGTTGCCCCTTGCTTAATCCAAAAATCATCAAGACCTTGTGGGTTGGTTTCAGCAATCCGCAAAAGAGTGTGGGATAAAATCCACTCGAGCCAAGTCATGATCTCATTCAACTTTTTATCATTGTTCTTTGAGCACCTCCAATTCAAGTACACATTCTTCCCTTCGTTTGAAGTTTCGGCAAATAAAGAAGATAGTTCCCTAAAAATGTCTGAAAAAAGGGCAAGCAACACTTTCCCATTGGTTTTGGTGGTGCTAATGCTAGGGTCCTGTTCAAGAACAGTACAATTTAAAGCACACAAAATCTTCAAGCTCTGAGATGAGGATAACAATCTGGAAACCACATCTGAACTGATATCAGTTCTAGAAACATCCAACCCAATCAATTTAGGCAGCTTGTGCCACAAATGCGAAACCAAATCCCATTTTATATTTGATGTCCCTGCAACAGTGAGAAAACGAACAGATAAAACAGTTCCCAATGCTGCCTCGTCAACCTTTAGACAATCAAGGAACCCAATATCAACTAGATTTGGACAGTGCTTAGCCAAAGCATTGATTGCATCAGCATAAACATCCTTTATTCCAGACAACCGGAGTTTCTTCAATTTGGGACAGCAAAGAGCTGTTGCTTTTATAGCATCACCAGTGATCCTTTCACAAAAGTCTGGCCCAAGCTGAAGACTTTCCAAAGCCTCATGCCGAGCAACAATCACAGATAGAGTAGCATCGGTTATTTTCTTGCAGTAATCACCGCTTATTTCCCTCAAACTCTTAGCTTGAAGATTAATTACTGCATCAGCAGACTCGGCCCCTCGAAACCTAAGCTTTTGAAGGTTCACACACCTAGAAGAAATCGAGTTAGCCGTTGCAGCATCAAATTTATGAGCACGAAGATCCAATGAACTCCATAAGCACTGAGAACCACCCAAAAACCTCCATGTCTTACAAGTTGATGACAAGCTTGCCCTATCACGATAATTCAGATATGAAAACAATTGAATCACTGTATCATCAGGCAAGTTTGTCCAATCAACAATGTCATTTCTCTCTAGACCTAATTCATCAACTTCAATTTCAAGATAACTTAAGGAAACACCATCGTCCTTTCCTTCCTTCCCCACCTTGCGACGGAGCCGACGAGTCATGTCTTGATCAATCTAAAATGGACTCCAAACACCGAAATACTTTGAACCTCTAAGCAACAAAACCTTATAACCGGTAAGTGCACATGGAACTAAAGTACATACACCCTTCAAACTCAAATACCCAATTCATAAAACAACTAAACAAGCATAAGAGATCAAAAAAGGCAATGGTCTCAGGCCTCAAAAACCCTAATTCAAACCAGCAATGGAATTGTAAGTACGTGCCACAACTCACAGCCAAGATATCTTAAATTTGATACGTTACAATAATCAGATTGCCCGATTTCATAAAACCCAATAAAATCCAGAATGATAAATGCAACAATCGAATTCTCAAACCTGAAGAGAGCTCAGTGTTTATGGCTATGAAGGGTAAACCCTTAAATCGAGATTAAATCATTCAAAACTTTCTCTTTTTCTTTTTTAAAACTTACTTTAAATTTTCAATTTAATTTAAAAATAATAAATCATAAATCTATTTTATTTTCAAATGTTCCTTTAACTATACATTAATTATATTAATATATTTTATTTTTAATTAAAAGAGTGGACTTATTTTAGTGATTTGCATATTTGTACGTATTTTAATTGAAACTTCTTTTTAATTATTTTTATTTTTATAACATTTATTTATGCATAAGGATGTAATATATTGTAACATTCTCGGTCCAAATGTTATATTGGACATTTAAACCAAAACTTGTGTTATAAAAATTTTGTTTCAAAAACCCATTTAACCATTCAAAAACAAATTCATTAAATTCAAAAGATATAAATTCAAGTATTTCAAAAGAGTAATAATAAGCTCCAAATAAATATAATCTTTTAAAAGCATTCGACTCAAGTCCAAATAAATAAGAATTACAAATTACATATAGGGTACTACAAGTACATGACCCATTATATCCGGTAAATGTACTCTAACACAAAGTTTATGCTGAAAATCCAACCATCGATGGTGCTCCTCCAACCCAGTTGCGACCTAAAAAACTACAGACGGAAACACATTCCGAACGCTGAGCTACGAAAGCTTAGTAGGAACTCCGTCACTCAACTCACATCGCACATATCATAAATAAAGCAATACTACATGAATGATGTCATAGCATGATAACAATAGCGCTACCATAGCTACCTAAACACATGATAAAATGTAAATTTCAGCACACAACATATACAATCAAGAGAAAAAATCCATAGAGCATCTTATATATAATAATAATATAGGTAGTGAGGCCCGCGTCCACTAAGCATCAGGATTCTACACTACGAGCAAGGTCCACGTCTACAAGCATTAAGATCCTACATCCATGCTTGGAATGGTCTTACACGAAATTGTCCATCAAGCATCTTTCGGACAATTTCGTGTAAGACCATTCCAAGCATGGATGTAGGATCTTACAATTTCGTGTAAGACAATTTACCAATTGTCCTCGTGATATATTTTCTTTCTAAGTTAAACTACTATTGGTAAATTGAAAAATTTTGGATAAAAATTTATAGGGAAATTTTTATATTAAAAATATTTTTAATATAATTAATTTATTGAATTTATATTTTAAACATTTTTTATAATTTTTATATTTATTTTATATAAGTATTATAATTTTTATATAATTTATTTTATAAAGAATCTATATATTTATATTTTTCTGGCGTTATTTATAAATTTATTTATTATCTTGTGTTTTAATTTTATGTCTTATTTTTTAATATTTATTATTTGTACTTTTAATTTATATAATTATATCTTATTTTGGATGAAAATTCATAGGAAAATTTTTATATTAAAAATATATTTAATATATTGAATTTATATTTTTTAAATAATTTTTATAAGTATTATATTTATTTTATATAAGTATTATAATTTTTATATAATTTATTTTATAAAAAATCTATATATTTATATTTTCTGGCGTTATTTATAAATTTATTTATTATCTTGTGTTTTAATTTTATGTCTTATTTTTTCAATATTTATTATTTGTACTTTTAACTTTTATAACTATATCTTATTTTAGATGAAAATTCATAGGGCATTTTTGTCCTAAACACAAAGAATAAGCTAATACCTAAGAAAAGAAGGGGAATAGGATTCCCAGAATAAACCCAAAAAAACGCTACTGATGGGAATGGAATATTACCTCAGGTTAGGAATTCCGCGATCCAAACGTGGGTATGAGATTCCTAAAAAAATTTTCCCTCTAGTAATAATTTTTTTCGCGATTCAAACACAACCTAACAGTTATTTGATTGCAGTAATGACAAACGAAACATTCCTCAAGGCCCAATCACTTGGGCAAAAGCCCAATAATTTAGATTGTTTTTATGAGACTAGTAATGCAAGTTTGGGACATTGGACTACAACAAGGTATTGGGCTTGAAGACATTGGGCTCAAGAAATTTTATAAATCATGCACTTTGTTGTATGTGAAATAAAGGCCCATTTTTTAGTTTAATTATCATATTTTTTTGTTTAAATAATTTTGAAACATTTTATTAAGTTATTTTGTGTTTATAGTATTGTCAAATTGTCTTTAATTTTAATATATTTTATTAGATTAAAATAATATTACATGTTTTATTTTTATGTTGCATGTCCATCATATATTATATCATATATTAATATTTATTTTTGGACATTTAGGACATGTCATTGGCTAACCAATTGAAGCATGAGAAGAATTAAAGAAAATAACTCTTTAAGAAAAATTATTAGGTGAATCCTGTTCACCACGTCATCCGTACTCCCAATCAATCAGATTTATTGATTTCAGTTTTTTCAGGTGAATCATTACCTATTTCCTATATGTAATTAGTGGGTGAGTAGTTATTTAAAAATGAATGTTCACGATTACTTGAACCATAGATGACGTGGTGAAAAAGGTTCACCTAATAATCTCTCATATTTCAAGATGTTTCTTTCATTCATTCAAGCAAGTTAATACATTGAAGATAACTCTTTACATTTGGAAACTCTTCGTATTCTAAGTTTTTTTGTAAGATATATATTTAAAAATTTCTCAATAGAGGTTTCTAAAATGTATATTTTTTTATATTTTTTTTGGATAAATATATTTTTTTATATTTTTATTAATAATAAAATTTAAATAATTATGAGTCAAAATTAAAAAAATATAGTAAGGGACATTTTTCTTAGGACATAAAAAATAACTATTAAGAACATAACATACAACTTATGGCATCACCATGATATAAAATACAAAAAATAAAGTCTAAGCAGGAATATGTGTATTCATACTATATTCAGGTTTATTTATTTATTTTTAAAGGTGTTCATGTTCAGTTCATGTTCTTTTAAATTTTTAATACTATTGTCACGAACCGGATTTGGATCCGAGTGTCGGGTTTGTGTTTGGGCTTTAGGATTTTGGGCCTTGAGTGGTAGTTGGGCTTTGAAAGTTTGAGTTGAGGGCCTTTTGGTAATTGCCTAGTGTCAAAGAGAGGAGGAAGAGAAGTAACTCCTTTGTAGAGAAACAAGAAAAGAGCTGAAGTCATCTTGTTTTCTTATCTTCTTCATCTTTCTCCTCTCTTCTTTCACCCTAAACCCCAAGTTCAAGGTGCAAACTTTATAACTTTATAGTTTGTGTTGTGAATCTCATTTTTGGAGTGAAGAGAAAGTTGTAGGGTTGTTGGAGATCTATCTAGCAACGTAAAAATTGTAAGGTTTATAGAAGAAAATGGTTTAAGAGGGTTTGAAGATGTAATTTGGGATTGGGTGTTTTTAAGCTCTGAATATCATTTCAAGGTGTTTCTAATCTATTGTTTATCTTTCTCTTGTAGAGAAAGAAGTTGGTGAGCCCTCAATAAGCTTGAGAAAAGAAAAAGCTTGAAGAGAAGGGAGTGTTCAGGTTTGTTGTTGTTTTGCTTAAGGTTGATACACCTCTAACTCTTAAACATCATACATTTTATGTAGTTAAGCATGTTGTATGTTTGAGTGCTTGCTTGGTATGTTTGGTAGCTTAAATACCCTTTAATGGTGTTTTGAAACATAGTTGATGAACCTCCGTAAATAAGGTATAAACATGCTTAGAATCACCCCATAGAGTGTAGGAATGGCTTGAGAATCACTGGAATTGGTTTGGGTAGGGTTCTAGGTGTTTGAAGGTTCAAAAATTTCATTCTCGTGTAGGGGTATCGATACCCTTGACAGACGTATCGATACCCTAGAGGGTAGATTAAGGTAAGAAAGGCAGGCGTTTCAGAACACCTAGCTTGTGTTCCGATACTAAAAATTTTAGTGACAAATTATTTCGATATTGCCTTAGGGGGTATCGAAATAGGGTAGTGTATCGATACCCCACATAGGTGTATCGATACGGGTAAGATCCTTGGTCTTAAGTCAACATCTTGACGTATCGATACGCATGGGAAACGTATCGATAATGGGGGAGTTTCGATACCCCCTTTACAAACGTTTCGATACGCTTGGGCAAATTGTCCAAGTTTTTAAGGGTTGAGTTTGAGGGTTCTATAAATTACGTTAGGGGTCCCTATGGGTGGATTAAGTCATAAAATGAATATTAAAACCGAAAAATGGCCCTTAGCCCCATCCATGAGATAAATGATTAATGACTTGGGTTTTGGTAGTATAAGTCGATATTGAATCCAATAAGAGTTTGGTGTGACACATGAGTTATGTTGTTTACTAGGAACCTTGCTTAGTGTTGATGGGTCTTCTAGAGTTATACTATTATGAGATATGGTAACTAGTAACCTTTCTTAGTGTTGATGAGTTACTAGAGTTAAATATTATGTGAGAGATAAACCGGTAATATTGCTTTGTGCTGATGGGTTACCAGTTCTATATTATGCGAAAGACCAACTAGGACCTTTCTTAGTGTTGATGGGTTCCTTAGCAGATATTATGTGGAGTGGCATGCCACAGACCTTGCTTAGTGCTGATGGATCCCTTACTTTTATACTATTATGAGGTGATATGGACCTTCTCTTGACATGCATATGCTATTTGTCGATAATATGCAAGCATGATATCATGTGTTTAGGCGATTATGGTAGCGTCATTGCACTCATGCCATGTCATCATTCATGTTACTTATTCTTATTTATGATATGTTTGATGTGAACTGGTTGGTAGAGTACCCACTGAGCTTTTGTAACTCAGCGTTTCGAAATGTGTTTTCGTGTGTAGATTAAAGAAAGATTTTTTCGGAGGAGCATCATCATGGTGGGTTCAACATCGATAATTATTGTCAGAGTACTGTTACTAAATGTAGTGGGCTATGTACTTGTAGGACCCTATATGTATAATTGTGACTTTATTTTATTTTATTGAGTCAAATTCTTTAAAACGGATTGTAATATTTTGTAGCTTCATCTACTTTAAGTTATTTTTATGTTTTAATTTGAATTGGATTTTATGAACTTTATGATGAAAATGGATTTGGTATTATTATTGTTGGACTTTTGAAATAAAATTTTGAAATATTGATTTTGGGGCCGGCCCAATGTGACACTGGGTCGAGGGTGTTACAACTATGTTCTCGATCTCTTATTTATTTTTAAAGGTGTTCATGTTCGTTTGTTTAGTGTTCACGAACATGTTCGTTTAAATGTTCAAGAACGTATTTGTCTAAGTGTTCGTGAACGTGTTTGTCTAAGTGTTCAAGAATTTTTTTTGTTTAAGTGTTTGTTTAAATGTTCATAAACGTGTTTGTGAACGCGTTCGTTTAAGTTTTTGTTAAACTAATGGCTAGTTGTTAATTGATTAGTCTTTTACTAGAGTCAGTTAGTCTTTAAAAATACGATGGTTCTCTGCCTGGGGAATAGGGGAAACAAAAATATGTGAAAAGGGGTTTATGTTTTGATATAAAATAGTTTTTTAGGAATTAAATCAAGTAATTTGGGTTTTGGGTTTTAAAACTTGGGTTAAGAGTTAATTAAATAAGATCATGAAATCTTTAAATAAATTAGAATTAGGATCGGATCAAATCCCCTTAAAGATTCAAAGTTTTGGCTTAGTTTATAATTTTCAATTTTTACAAAATAGTCACTCATTTAAAAATCTTAGGGATTCAAGGGTGAATTTTTTAAATTAATTTGACCAAAGTCAAATATGAGTCAAATAAGGATTTTAGGATATTTTTAAAAATTTATTTCCATTAAAAATCAATTTTTAAGTATTTAATCCCGAACTAGGCTTAACCGAAAAAACCGATTAGCTAACTTCTAAGCCCATTTTTGGGCGTTACATTCCGTCTGGGATAGGGGAGTCAAATTGGACAGTGGTATTGAAGAGTGAAACACATATTTTTAGCTTTTTCTTTCAATTCATGATTGAGGATTATTCTTTGTATATCTTTTGAACCCAACCATGAATTGATGTAATTAGTTTGTGTTATTTTGTTTTGTGGTTGTGAGAAACGATTTGGTTTTTGTTTAATTAATTTAGTTTATTTTCAATCAAGGTTTGCTTATTCTTGATACTCAATTGGTTTAGCGACTTGGAAAAGGACCTCGTAAAATGATCCATTTATTTAATATCAGGAGAGTTAGATTCATGAAAAGAAGAAGTATGGTTTAAACCAAGTACGTGAGAACTAATCCGGCTTAGGGATAAGTTAAGGATTTCAACGGCTAATAGGAACACAAGATTGGTTGTTGTTCACCTTTGATTAACGCCGGGATGTATCATCAAAGAATGCATAGTTAACTGAGTTTCGCGTTAGGGATAAAAAAAACATTGAAGAACGCTTCGCTGAACCTTAAAGGTATTCGCTCAATTGCCCGAGCAATTCCCTTATCGTAATTGCCCAAGCATTCGAAGAACTGACTAGGCAATCCGACTTGGCCCAATTGTCGGTACGAGTGAGCGAAGAGAGCACTCAATTGCCACGAATAATTTAATTCGTCCATCACTCCACAACTCAGGATAATCCAACCTCTTCTCTTTTTTTCGATTTCATCTATCTTTTCTTTTATTGTTTATTTTACTTGTTTATTTAAACTCTTATTATCATTACTTGTGTTTTATATTTACAATGTGATAACTTAAGCAAAATATCCTAAGCCAATCTCTGTGGAGATGATATCTAATATATATTATTACTTGCGACTTGTACACTTGCACCGTTTGCGTTGCACTAAAACCACATAAACAACACACTTCATCTCCCCTCAAAACCACCACCGTCCATCACATCTCTAGCATTATGTTTTCGTTCTCACAATGTTCACGAATGTGTTCATTTAAGTGTTCATGAACGTGTTCGTTTAAATGTTAATGAACGTGTCGTTCTAAGTATTTGCGAACGTGTTCGCTTAAGTGTTCACAAATGTGTTCATTTATACATTCGCGAACATGTTTGTTTAAGTATTCAGAAACATGTTCGTTTATATATTTGCAAACATTTTCGTTTATATGTTGAAAAATATTTAACTCCAAAGTTGATTATGAATTCAATTTAGTCCTTACCTTTACATGTGTGTTCGTTTAGTGTTTATGAACGTGTTTTTTTAGGTAACGAACGTGTTTATTTAAGTGTTCACCAATGGGTTCGTTTATATGTTCACGAACATGCTCATTTAAGTGTTTACAAATATGTTCATTTATACGCTTGCGAACATGTTTGTTTAGATGTTTACAAACATGTCCGTTTTATGTTTGCAAACATGTTCGCTTATATGTTTACAAATATTTAATTCTAAAATTCATTATGTGTTCAATTTAGTCCCTATTTTATCCTTGTGTCAAATTTTTTTACTCGATAATAATTTCAAGTATGTGAGTGAAATTCAAATTCTCTGCAGATATGATTTATTTTATTAAATGATTTATCAAGTCCAATGACTAGTCTACGAGAAATTATATCATGGGTAAGTCCCACCACGTCATCCATGGGACCAACCATTAAAAATCATACATCTCATCATTTTTATATGTCATATTTTCCTAAGTGAATTTTCACTCATATTTATTGGTAATTCATTTTAAAAATATTTTTTTCAAGTGAATATTCACTTGGGAAAAATATGACATGGAAAAATTGATGAGATGAATGATTTTTAGTAGTTGATCTCATGGATAACGTGATAGGACTTACCCGTAATATAATTTTCCGTATATAACATAGACAACCTACATATATTTACAATAAAAGATAAACAATTAAAACCGTAAAGCTCCTATTTTTCTGTGATTACTAGTCTCTGGTAATGGATTTTAACCTGATATCCTTCTCCGTAGGAAAAGAAGAAATTACTATAAATAGAAGGAAACTGATTAATTCCTATTAGAAAATGATGTTCAGATTCAGACAGCCTTCCATTCTTCAATCTGTGTTCTTGTTTTTTGGCTTTCTTCTTCACTCTCAGGAGCATTTCCACCCAAAACAATGGTGTTTATATCAATTGATTTTCTTTCCCTTCTGTTTAGTTTTTTCTTTATTTTGTCTAATTTTATTACAATATCGTTGAGAAAACACATGTTTAGTTTTGTTTTGTTTTAATTATTACAGATGGATCCGAGCAACGGGCCTTCACATTACGTGAGGCTCGGAAAAGAGAAAGATCCCGTCGAAGATATCACCCCCGGAGAACTCAATCAACCTGTCAATGTTCCTCAAGTAATTCATATCTTATTAGTTCTGTCTGAATTATAAATTCGATTTCGAAAGAAACCTGAATAAGATTCAATTCGATCTGATTCTGAACATAATAAGAATTTATAAAATTATTGGACTCAGGGACGAAGTCAGGATTTGAGGTTGAGGGGGCAAATTCATAAAAAATAATTTTAAAAAAAATTAAATAAAAGGATAAAAGTAAAGAAAAAAATCTTCAATTGTGGGGGCGATTACCCTACCCAGCCCACTTAGTTTCGTCCCTGATTGGACTACGAGAATCTCAACCAATAAAAATATATTATCTTTTGTATACAGA
The DNA here is from genome assembly GCA_035048815.1 of Abelmoschus esculentus. Taxonomy (NCBI): domain Eukaryota; kingdom Viridiplantae; phylum Streptophyta; class Magnoliopsida; order Malvales; family Malvaceae; genus Abelmoschus; species Abelmoschus esculentus. The sequence continues at coordinate 17,109,847 of JAUCBN010000002.1, read as the reverse complement.
TTAGTTGACATAGAGACAAAGATATTTAGTGGATTTTTTTATATAATGTTAGTTTTTAAATTTAAAGATTTCATAAATTCTTGTCTCTTTTAATGTTTGATCATAACTTTGTCTATGAATCGAACAATGATCGAAATATCAATGATTATATAAAAATATTATTTATTTATTTATTTTTCTTTTGACTATTGGTTACCATTTTTTGTTATAGTTAATAGTTCATAGATGCCCTGAATGTGGTCAACCCTTGCCTGAATCCTATGAGCCACCTGCTGATGAGGATTGGGTCACTGGGATTTTCGGCTGTCTTGAAGACACAGAGAGCTGTAAGACTCTAATTCTTCCTATTTTTACTTCATATTTAGGGTTATTTTCTTTATTTCTTTCTTTATATATAACAATCCTTGTTTCTTCTTAATGATGTGTTGTTTCAGGTCGAATGGGCATGTTTTGTCCCTGTGTGTTGTTTGGGCAAAACGTTGAGACACTAAGAGAAGACATAACGAGGAACGACGCTTGCATGTGCCATGCAGTGTGTGTGGAAGGAGGAATGGCGGCGGCGGCGGCCACTCTCTTCTTTCACGGCATCGACCCTCAAACCTCATTTCTCATATGCGAGACACTCCTCTTTGCATGGTGGTTGTGTGGCATCTATAATGGTTTGTTCCGTCAATCACTACAAAAGAAATATCATCTCAAGGTATGCAGATTTTTATTCATGAAAGGTTTAGAGATGTGTATGGGTCAGGTCGGGTTTTTGACCCATCGAATCTAACTTGAACATAAATACTTCAAGCCCAACTTAATTTGAATATTTAAAAAAAAATCGATCCAAAAATAAATACTCTAAATCTGATCCCGATCTGACTTATAGAAAAAATAATTTTAAGGATTTAATTATAAAAAATTATAATTATAGGGATTAAATTATAAATAGAAAATTCAATTTTAAGGACCAAATTATAAAAAATAAAGATAGAGGAGTATTACTATAAATATCTCTAAAAAATTAAGGAAAAGTACATAATCTTGGGTCGAATCATATATTTTATACCCTAAATCCAAATCTGATCCAATCTTTTTCTCAATAAAAACTCGACCCAATCGATTTGGGTCGGGTCGAACCCTGATTGGGTCAAGTAAAATACCAATCCCTAAGGTTTGGGAAAATTTAGATTATATCACTTAAATATTTTAAAAAATTTAATTAGACCACCGCAATTTTTAAAAAAGAATTCAATTTTTTTTGAATATTTTTAATTAAGTTCCATAAATTACTAAAATTTTATTAAGTTTCTTATAATTTTTAAAAATTTTAATTAGGTCCTCAATTTTTAATAAAGATCTCATTAAATCTTTAAAATTTTTGAAAAATTTGATTAGAACTCCAAAAAATTTAAATTTTTTGATTAAGCCCACAACCATCGCACCAAGATTCGCCCCTGAGTCGATCGGTTAGATTTAAAAATAATAACTAAAATCAATCAATTTAAATCTTAATTGAACTAACCGAATCAATTTAACATTGACGGGTTTAATCGATTAAGTTTAATTAAGGTTATAATCCACTTACACAATATAAAATTTAAAATTTTTACACGTTTTAAACCGTTCGAGTAATGGTCTTAAAGGTTGAGATTAAAACTTTTAAATAAAAAATAATCCATTTTTTCTTAAAAATCTTCTAATTATATATGTCATATGTTTTGTATTATTTTCTTAAAAAAATAGGTTAAAAATTCCAAAACCGAAATCGAATAAAATTAAACGAACCAGTTTATTCGGTAGATTTATCTTCGAATTGTATTCGCTTTGTGTTTTATGCAGGACTCTCCCTGCGATCCCTGCCTGGTTCACTGCTGTTTGCATTGGTGTGCATTGTGCCAAGAACATCGAGAGATGAAGAAGCATATAAATGATAACAATGAAACGCCCATCACCATTATTAAGCCTCCTCCGGTTCAAGAAATGAACACCGTTACGACTACGGCTGCTGCCGATGAAGATGATCGGAAAGAGGATCAGCAGGTTGCTTCATCTTCGTCGCCGAAGTCGCCGCCGGAAAAGGATCAACAAGTTACAGAGTTGGAGATACATCCAATGTAGTAATTCTTTTTTCTTGAAGAAAAAGTAAGGGTTGAGGTGGGTAAGAAAAGTTTTAGTTTTTGATATTTTTTTGTAAGCATTGAATTTATTGATTGAGGACATGGATTTTTTATTATTATATGATCGAATTATGTGTTTGGTTATGAACGAGTTTTTTTCCGACAAATATGATTTTATTAATAAAATATAAACTTAAGTTATGTGTAATGTTATATACTTTTTGAATTTTAGTTGGAGGAAAAGAGTACAAAAGTTGTAAACGAAGCGAACGAACATGAGCGAAGGTGTGTTTATGTTCGTTCGTTTAACTTTAACCGAACAAATGAACGAATACGAACATAAACAAACACAAAATTTCTTGTTTGCGTTCATTCGTTAAGGATTATAGTTTGTTCGTATTCATTTATGTTCATTCGTTTAAATGATAAATGAACGAACATAAATAACATATATAATATGCTAAATATTTAATATTTTAGATTAATTCGATTAATTCAATTAATTAACCGATAATTAAAATTAAAAAAAACTCTTAATTAATTATTAGACAAAACCTAAAATTTAACTAAATAATCAATTTTATTTTGGTTCGATCGGTTTAACATAGCAATGAACACCCCTAGCCTATAACAAGGAAGTTTTTAACGAGTCATAAAATAAGACTTCTCAACTTGAGTAGCTCAAAGTTTTTTTTTTCACTCGACTTAACTTGATCTAACATAAACGAACAAACATAAATGAATGAACATAAACGAACGGATTAACGAACGTTCACGAACATAAATAAACGAACCTTTTGTTTGTGTTTATTCGTTTAATTAAACGAACAAAAATCTTGTTTATATTCATTTGTTTAATAAATAAATAAACATAAATGAATTTCTCGCCGAACGGTTCGTTAAACGTTTAGTTTATTTACAAACCTACACTTTATCGTTAAAATTGAAACAAACTTTTAACATGTCTTGGCATAGTAATTATTTTAATCGTAAAACTTGTACATTTTATTATGTTGATTTTTTATTCGAAAAGATGCAATAACATGAAGATCGTACCAAAAGAACATAATTATAATTATATAGATAAATTCAACGTAATAATATAAATGATAATCATTTGATGTATTTTAAGTAGACTTTTAAAGTTGTCACATGTCTCATTTAGAGGTTCTAACGTTTAAACTCTAAACTTAATAAAATTTATGGCTCAGTTGATTTTTTATTATTTTTAAATGAACAAATATAAAAAAATATTTGTTTAATTAAATTAGCAAATAAAAATAAATGACTCGTTCGGTCATTTATATTCGTGAACGTTTAATAATATGTTTATTTATATTCGTTTGTTTATGTTTATTTATTTATGTTTATTATTTTTCATAACAAAAGTATATTTAAAAATTTTAAAAACATATATTAAAAATATGAAATAAAAAAATTAAACAATACTCGAACAAATTAACTCTAAAGTTGTAGCTTATGAATTTTATATGGTTTCTAATGTCGTTTATGTTTATTTATTTCCATTTATTATTTTAATGAACGAACACGAAAAATGTTATATTTCTTAACGAACTGATACAAACAATAAATTATGTTCATTTAGTTGTTTATGTTCATTCATTTGTTCGATTAAAATTAAACGTACATACGAACATGAACATATCCCATTTGTGTTCGGTTACATGCCTAAAATCAACTTTTTTTACTACCGATACATAAAATATTTTCGTAAATAAAATTCATACAGAAAAAAATTATAAAAATATATAAAAGTATTTCCTTTTGCACTAATATAAGTGAATCATTCCTCTTGAATGATAGTCTTTGTAAGTATAACTAGCGTGATAATGAGCCAGACTAGCTCGCGAGCTATTCGGATTCGGCTCGGTCAAAGCTCGATTCGAGTGAGTTCGATTCGGGCTCGGGTTCGGCTCGAGACTTTAACGAGCCGAGCCGAGCCTAGCCTACCTAAGCTCGGCTCAAAAAGCTCGTGAATAGGCTCGGAATAATTATATTATATATATGCTATATATACACCAAAAGTAATCTCTTTAACAAAAGAAAAATAATAAAATAAAATAGGAGAAATCCAATAAAAATAAATTGGACATTTTTTTCCTTTCTCAATAATGAATTTTATTTTAGGTGTTGGATATATAAAAATATAACAAAATTGTCTATTTTGGGTTGAGCCGGGCCTGACGAGCCCGAACCGAGTCCTACGAGCTTCGAGCCGAGTCCAATAATATTGTTTTCAAGCCTAAAATTCCGAGTTCTCCGAGCTCGACTCGACTCGTTATCATCGCTAAGTATAACAACTAGCAAACTACACGTGCTTGGACAAAGTCTGGATATGATTGTAATAACTGTTCTTTTCCCCTCCCATAGAGACAACATGAAAAATATGTAGACAAACAGATTCAACCAACCGACATAGAAGGCGAAGCATGTGTTAGAATTCCTTGTAAGAAAGACATGAATAGCCGATGACAGTTACAAACCACTCTTTACAACATGTTCCCACGATTCATTTCTCCCACAAAAACAAAATGGTTCACTGGTTGTTCGGGTCTCCGTTGGTTTTTTATCTTTTCTGTAATAATAATCACTGATTGAACGGCGGCGCCACCCTTGGACCACCACTTGTCACCCACACTCCCGCCCAAGCCATTGCTCTTTACTAAAAACTAGCCGGTCTCATTCACCGGTCATTATTCACTATGCCATAACATATACAAATATTGTTCTTTGATGGTTCCATGGCTTTTATTATGGATCAAAGATCGAGCTTTAAGCATTTTTGTAAGGTTTGTAAGAAAGGGTTTGGGTGTGGGAGGGCGCTTGGTGGGCATATGAGGGCACATGGAATCGGCGACGAGAGCGGGAGCATCGACGACGACGACGTGAGCGATTGGGAGGAGAAGTTCGGAGGGAGTTCGGGGCATAACAATAAACGTATGTATTCGTTGAGGACGAACCCTGATCGTTTGAAGAGTTGTAGGGTTTGTGAGAATTGCGGGAAGGAGTTCTCGTCGTGGAAATCGTTCCTCGAACACGGTAAATGCGGCTCCGATGATGCCGAATCACTATTGTCGTCCCCGGTCGGGTCGGCGGATGTAGGGAGAGGGTGCGGCAATGGTTGGTCTAAAAGGAAGAGGTCTCCGAGAACCGAGACGGGTGATTTCAATAGCGAAGAGGAGGATCTCGCTAATTGTCTTATGATGTTATCGAATGCCGCGGTCGGTCCGTTCGTGGCCGATACCGAGGCGGAGGAGTCGTGTGCTTCGGCCAGTAAAGAAGAGGACATCAAGAGGAATACAATGAATTTCATTGCTCCTATTGCATGTAGGGTACCAATCGAGAAACCTACAAGCCTTGCCAAAGGGGTTTTCGAGTGCAAAGCATGTAAGAAAGTGTTTAATTCACATCAAGCATTGGGTGGACATAGAGCTAGTCATAAGAAAGTTAAGGGATGCTTCGCTGCTCGACTCGATCACATCGACAACACTCAAATCGAAGACGATCACGACGTTATCACACACGAAGAAATCCTCCCAACAAAGTCGACATCTACCTTCCAATTCGATCAACGAGCTAGCACTCCACTAACAACCTCAACATCGAAAAAGAAATCGAAAGTACACGAATGTTCGATCTGCCGTCGAGTCTTTTCGTCCGGACAAGCATTGGGAGGACACAAAAGGTGTCATTGGGTCACTTCGAATTCACTCGATACATCACCTCTACCCAAGTTCCATAGGTTTCAAGATCATAAAATCGAGCACATCCACCAAAAAACGAAGCTCATTGATCATGAATCCAATCAATCGCTTGATCTTAAGCTCGATCTTAATCTCCCTGCTCCAACCGATCCCGACCTCATACAACGGAACCACATGAACTCGTATCGGCAGCCATGGATTCGGATCGATACCAAAGAAAAGGCCGCCATTATCGAAAATGAAGATGATGAAGCTGAAAGCAAGGTGAAGCTAGCAAAACTAAGTGAACTAAAGGGTATCAATATTGTGAGTGGCAGTTCTTCATCTCCATGGCTGCAAGTTGGGATTGGTTCAACAGCTAACGTTGATTCTAACCCTTAAAAAAACATTATGACAAATATTGTTAATTTATATTTTTATTTAATTTATTGTTTTAGACAACATATATAATTTGTATTTATATACATTTACAAGTAAATTAAACTGTAATTACAAAATAAAACATGATTTTTACATGTCGAAAAGTAGTAGGATACATGTATTTTTATCATGTTCATATATAATTATCCTAGTATTTATATACATTTACAAGTAAATTGTTTACATTTATATATACGATTTTATATGAAAATAGTAAATACAAAATATTTATATGTCATTTTGTTTATTTTAATTTTATATTGTGTTTAATATTACTTATCCAATACGATATGTATATGGATGTCGTGACATTTTTAATCGAGTGTAAAAATAGTCTGATGACGGATTTTGATAATCTAAATGTAATCTAATATGACAATTGATAATCAAACAAACATACAATAATTAAATGGAATTAAAATTAAAGGTTAAAATGAAAATAAGCATCAATTTATTTATTTATTTATTTTGTGACTAAATTGAGAGGGTTACAAAGTTTAATAACCCCATTGTAATATCTAAGTGACCAAAATGAAATAATTACAAAATTAAAAGCCCCAATTGCATGAAAAACAAAACCTAAAGCTCAAATATTGAGTAAGGTGGCTAGATTAAAAGAAATTCAAACTATGGGGTTCAATTTGGGAGGAATAAGGATTGAATTGAATTAAATTTGAGTTATAGGGTTGCGATTAAAGGATTAGGGATCAAATTGAATGCAATTCAAATTGTGGGGTTTAATTAAGGGTAATTAAGGACTGAAATGAATGAAATCTAAAATTTTCGATCAAACTACATCAAAAAATAATGATTGAATTGTAAAGAGATACAAAGGTAAAGGCACCAGAACCCAAATATTCCCATAAACTCTAAAAGAATCTAGACCCAACCCCAATCAATCACTTAGAAACTACCCAAATTTGGTGCCAAAACAACGTCGTTTCAGGAGGATTATATAACACCCTCTTTATCCGAACATTTTTTCTTAAAACCTTCTCTCTGTTTAGCTCTTATCTCTCTAAACTCTTTAAAAACAAACCCCTTAATCCCATAAAATAACCCAAAAAACTGATTAAAAATACTCTTTTTTGTTGTTGTTGTTCATGTGTTCTTCATGAACACAATGAATATCGATGAGTATAATAATTTGTATAATGATTATTTTATAGATAAATTTTTAAGTCTATAAATTAATTAATAAATTAAAATATTTTATTAAGTTAAAATATTAACCTATCAATGATTTTTAAGGCGTTTCGATATAGTTTAAAATTATAATTTTTAAAGCGTTTTCGATATAGTTTAAAACTGTGATTTTTAGTTTCGTAACAAAAAAACGTATTGAAACAGGCGTTTTGATACAGTCTTTGATTGTTTTGATACGAACTTATATTTAAACTAAATATTTTATTTAAGCATTTTGATACAACAATAAATTATTTTGATACAGTGGGTTAAAAATTCAAAAATTAGATATATAATCTTTTTAACCGTTGCTTGTCAGTTATTGAAAACCAAATTTTTTAAAAGTTGGTTACACTGTTTCGATACGCCTAAGAGGGGTTTTGATACACATTTTGACATATTCAAATCAATACAACTCAAAGTTGTTTCGATACGCCTTCATTTTAAATGCTTTCTGTTTCGATACAGTTGTTACGCATATCAATACGTCCCTATTTAATTCACATAATAGCTCTTTCTATTTTAATATCGTTTCAATAACAAGGGTTCCGTGTATCGATACAGTAGGTTGTAAAAGTGTATTTATGGTTAGAAGAATGTCTCTCAACGGCTATATTGATGATTCAACCACTCATACTATTAGAATTCAATGAGAGTATATAAATATAAGCCTCAAAAGCTTCAATAGTAACTATTTGACCTCCAAGCAAAATCAAAGCAATCAATCCTACTCCTAAGCACTTCATTGTCAAATTTTCTGCACTCAACTCAAAGTCTTCTTCATTGTAATTTCTATTTTTGGGTTTAGGGAGTGTTCTATTATAATTGGGCAATATCTATCTTGTGAGAAACACTTCAAATTGTCAATTTTTCTTTCCTTATAACAAGTGAGTGTTAAATTTGGGTAGAAAGATTGATTTGTTTAACGGTTGCCTCCTTAGCCTAGAAAAGGGGACGAATTCTAGTTAACAAGTTGTTTAAAAATCCTGAGTGAGAGTTAAGGTAGTGGATGTAGAGCTTGTTCGAAGCCTCAACCACTATAAATCTTGTGTGTTCAATTTTTTAATCCATTTGTTACTTTCAATTTTAAAAAAGCCAATTCACCCCCTCTTAACAAATATTATTCTTTCAATTCACTCAACAGTTTATTGGGTCCAAATGAGAGGGAACTGAATATAAAAGAGGTTTTGGGATTGTATTTGGGCTTTGAGGGTGTATATAATAAAATTTGGATATTTGGGCATATAATAAATATTTTAGTATTTGTATGGACATTATTTTGGGTTAATTTTATTTATTATATTTATTTATTTATTTTGTATTATTTGATCTTATTTAATTATACATATAAGTATTTAAAAATTATAAATGGTAAACCATGGGGTGTGGTTAGATTTGGTAAACTTGATGAAAAACTAGAATTGATTTATTCAATCTAAAAATTCGATATATACTATAATATGCATACTTTACTTGAACCTAAACTAAAACTGAATTAAACCAAAATCGATTAAAAATTATTGTGACACCCTCGTCCCGGGTTAGGAGACGGGGGCGTCGACCGGACTTATAACTTGTAATTAGACCGGAAGTTGAATTCATTTCGTTGATATTTCAATTATTTGCAATACATTACGAATCGATCTCGTATAACACTTATCAATTTTGGGGCCAATTTTAAACTTTTCTATGTTCATTTTACTATTCGATCCGATTTAAGCTTATTTTTATTTTTTAATCAAATTTCGTCTAATACTTGATCTCATAACCGATCATAATTTAATTTTCATTTGAGATTCAAGACTCACTTCAATTTAACTTATAAAGTTACTCAAACACGATGTGAGATTCCTATACTTTAGTCCCAAGCTTGACTCCAAAAATGGCCTATGGTATCGATACCCTTATAGAGAGGTATCGGAACAGGGGTATCGAACCACCATTCGATACTGGTCAACTATGTTGACCCATTGACTCGTTGACCAACAGCTAGAGTAGCCTGGTTCGATACTGGTATCGATGCAATTTCGTTACTAGAGGTCCCAGTATCGAACCAGATATCGAACTGGTCTTATTCGATGACTCGTTGACTAAGGTTGGGTAGCCTGGTTCGATACTGGTATCGAACCAGGAAGCTCACTACCAAGCTTGGCATCGAAACCGGCATCGATGTCTTTTCGCTACTGGAAGTCCTAGCATCGAACTAGGTACCGGACGATATGGGCCTTTGACAAGGGGGTATCGATACCCATGGGAATGGTATCGATACCCCTGCTCGAATGGCAGGATTATTACTTCTAAGGCACTTAGACACTAACCAAAAGACCATTTATGTGGTCTCAGACCATCCCTAAACCTTAAGGGACAATTTTAACTTGTTTAAGTAGCAACAACCACTTACCAATTCTAACATTTGGTCAAACCATTGCCAATTTTATTGTTCATGAGCCTTCAACATACCAAAGCTATAATTTCTAACCAAATGGCCATTCATACCACCATATGCCATCTAACAATTTAGTTACCCATATGACTTACATTTCACTATGCGACTAATATATATATATCCATGGTGTGGTTCTAAGGATTCACATGCTATCTTACCTAATTCTATATTCACATGCCAAGTCCATTACTTACATATTACATGCTTAATACAAGGCCGATATAAACATACCATAAGTCAATCTCCAAAGGATATAAGGCTAGCCTATTATGATTACCTTGCCTTATGGCTTACATACCGAATGTTCGAATGATCATATATATATAAACCATGACCAAAATATCAAAATGCATGAGCGATTCTAAGCATGCTCTCTATGCCACCATAAGCTAGGAGTTACAAAAGTAAAAAATACCATACTTTGGCTTACTTGGTGTCCTTGCTCGCGATCAAAGTCGATCTATCTCCTTAGTCCGATAACTTGTTGTTTTGGAAAGGAGGAAACAAACGGTGGTAAGCACTTACGAAGTACTTAGTGAGGCAGCCCTAAGTCTAACCATTTAGACATAAATCAAATGACAAGGTACATGCTCCAAATAAGCAATTAATCTAGTTCAAGGTAACAATTCAATCAAATATACAAAGAATATCATACTTTTCATGCTTGTTTTAGTATCATGTTATCATACTTATCATGTCACTAGCATGCGACCCAATTTCATACTCAAATGCTCAATGGCAACTCATACTCAAATGCTCGATGGCAATATCATGTCAAATGCTTCATGGTAATATCATTTCGAATGCTCAACAGCAATTATCATGTCAAATGCTCTATAGCAATATCATATCAAATGCTCCATGGCTAACGAATCAAAAGCATATATCATGTTAACAAATCAAAAACTTATATCATGTTACCAATCAAACGATCAAACCGTCATAAACATGCTTCATGCATAACTCACGTACCTGACATCCGCAGTCGCGTGCCATTACTTACCTCGTCATTTCCGAGCTATGCAAATGTACTAAGCTAGTTCTAACAATCTAGCAAGCCACTCAAACATGGTATCAAACAAATCATTAGCATTTAATCCTCCTTCCCGTATTACCAAATATTTTATTAGTCCGGTTACATTACAAATCAAATCCAATAAACAAAGGTGGTTAGGACCCTAGGTCCTAACCCTAAAGTTTGCCACACTCACAATTGATTCCAAGCAACTCAAGTATTGTAGATCGTAATTCCTTTGCCTCTCTTCCTTGCCAATTCGAGTCTTTCTTCCTTGTTGTCCTCTTCTCTCGGATTCTCTAATATACCATATACATATAAAAATTCATTAGGACCTCTTCAATCATCTAATTCAAATGATTTTAGACTTAACAAATGTAAATATTCTCATTTACTCACTAGGGACAGCTTTGCTACCCTATAAAGAATCGGTCATATCTCCTAGCTCACATGTCCGATTTTAGCCTATTATACCTCTTTGAAAAGATAAGAGAATCCTCTTCAAGTATAATTTAACCTTACATTTTAATTCCTAATCAATCAGCTCCAGATTTCATTCGAAACAGACCCGTTCGGATTTCGGGACTGCTCGAACAGCCCTTACGGAAATGCTTATATCTTTCTCTACCGAACTTGGATTGAGGTCCCGTAAATTTTCACTTAAACTAGGTATATAGGAGTATAATACTTTAAAATTTCAGCTCCTAACTCTTTAAATCCCGACCTAGGGAATTTCTCAAAGATGGCTACTTGGAATAGCATTTCTAAGTATTTTCGGTAAATTCTCATTTCATACATTCAATTCCTAATTTGATCTTATTCTTAAAATTTCCAGCACCTTCCAACACAAAATCAACATCAATTAATCCCCAATTTCATCATCTTATCTAATCAATTCACTTGCCTAAGGCATTTACAAGATCCCAATTTCAAGTTTCTTATCCTATCTCTTCATGCTCCAAAAACTAAACCCATATGAATATAACCCATAAATTTAACATTAAAGTATCATGAAAGTTTCTAAAATTCAAGAACTCAAGCTTTCAAAGCTTAGGCCATGGAGAAAGAAGCTTACCTAGGCCCTTAAATTTGATTTTCTAGACCCGAAGTATAACCATGCAAAGCTTTTCAAGATTATCTTCTCAAGCTCCCATGGAGTTTTCTCCTCCTTTTTTTCTTTGGTGTTCACGTGAGAATGAGGGAGAAGAGAGCAGATTTTTGGCTATTTGTTTGTTCAATTAATGAGGTGTAAAAGACCATTTTGCCCTTAATGATTTATCTAGAGTTAGTTTATCACAAAGGGTAATCTATGGAATTCTTTATTTTATCATGCAATGCTCAAATTTCTTATCTCATCTAATTTGGCCCCTTTCTTTAATTCAATTAACACATGGTTTAAATTTAATTTATTACGATTCGAACATTTCTTTTAACCCGTTTTTAGGGTGTTACAATTATTGAATAAAAAATCAATCAGATTTAAAAGTAAATGAACTGAAGATTCACCCGAATCGAAATCAACTCAAACTGAAAGTAACCTAAGCCAAACCGATCATCAACCTGAACCAAAAGTAATTCAAATTTAAAATAGTCATAATTTAATTTGTGTAAATCTATTCCAAACCGAACATCAACCTAATTTTAACTTAGATAATATAGTCACATAAATTATTTTTTATTTTTAGTAGTACGCTAAATAGTATATATATATTATTCTTTTTTTGAATCAGCTACAGTTATTACAAGTAGTATCTATTTTATAATATACTATCAAGTAATGGGCATTAAACCCTTAATGATTGTGTTACAAATACTGGTGTTTAAACTCGTGACCTTCAAAAATGACAATCGTTTCCTTAATCACTAAAGTAAGATAACTTGTGTTATTTTATTTTTTTTATTGTATTACTTATTAACGACCAACTTTAATAAAAAGTTGAATTGATTTTAATCCATGAATAAATAAATATGATAAAACTATATTTTATTAAATAATTTTTAAATAGCTTAATTTTCGTTAGGGGTGTTTAAAATTATCTGATCCAACAAATTAACTACCTGGTACAAAATAAGTGGGTATTTTAAGGATTTTTTTAGCTTTTTGGGTCGGATACCTGACTCGACATTTTTTCCAGGACACGGGCCAAAAGATTTTTCTTAATAGAAAATTGACCAACCCGATATTTTTAATATATATTTTTATATTTCAAATTTTATTTTTATTTTATTTTTCTTAATAATTTTACCCAAAAATTAAATTTAAATCCCTAAATTCTTTCTATGTTTGTATTATATACTTTTAAATTTTAATTTTAAATTTTTTTAAAAATATTTGTGTATAAAAAAATTAAAATTAAAAAATAAAAAATTATAAAACGGGTACCCGATACCCAGGTTTCACGGGTACTCGAGTATAACGGATCGAGATACGGAACGATAAAATAGATATCCAGATGAACCTAATACCCAATATTTTGGGTACTCGAAAATTGAATACTCAATAATAAACACTTCTAATTTTAATTTCGTAAAATCAAAATTTATATATTTTTACGTAAATATATCAGTAATTTTATATATACTCAATTAAATACATACTCAACTCAACTCAAATTGATCTAAAGATACAAAGATTGATTAAAATTGAAAATTAGTATATCTGATATTGACTCAAACCAAAAACTATTCTAATCCGATATTAACCCAATCCCAAATTCAATTGATCTGATATTGATATGACCTGATATCCGACTCGAAATTATATAGACCCGATCTAAATATGAATCAAACCTGATTCAACTTGAATCTAACATGAATCAAATGCGACCCGAATTGAATAATCTGAAAAGACAATTATACCCTTAATTCGAACCGCATGACACTGTAAAATAGGAAGAAAAAGGAACCTACCACAGTGAAGTAAAACCAGGACGAATATCACTGTCCCACGTTCTTCCTTTTTTTCTCACATTTCTCTCGCTCTCAAAGACCGTTCACCGAGAACCTCGCCGGAACCTGTCAACCGCTGATTTCTCCGGCTGCGTCCGAGGGATTAAATCACGATGAGCCTCGGCGAACTTCTCAGCATAGAGCCTCAAGAGCTCCAGTTCCCCTGTAAGCATCTTAAAGTTTCGCTCTGCCCTCCAGATCCATTTCTTTCATCGTTTTAAGTTTGAATTTTCGATTTCGTCAAACTGTTTTTCTAATTCGAAAACGTTTATTGTACCTGAATTAGTTGAATTGAGAAAGCAGATCTCGTGTTCCCTAAACTTGTCCAACAAGACCGATAATTATGTGGCTTTTAAGGTATTTGTTAGTTCTCGAAATTATTCTGGATTTTGTGATAACATAAGAAGGCTTTGATTCAGTATTCTCTCTGTGTGTGTTTTCATATTTTTACAGGTCAAAACGACAAATCCAAAGAAGTACTGTGTGAGGCCAAATACTGGAGTTGTGCAGCCTAGGTCTACGTGTAACATTATTGGTCTCTCTCTTGCACAGAATTTGAACTTAGATATCATTATTTTAGTTGATCATGGTTGATGTCGAGCTTAGTAGTTTATTTTTGTTCTCTTGTTGTGTTAATTTTATTGCAACTGTTTGCTTTATTTTCACATTATAAGTACTTCGTATCGTTGTAACTTATTGGTCTATTTATTGAATCAGTTACAATGCAAGCTCAAAAGGAAGCACCTCCTGATATGCAATGCAAAGACAAGTTTTTACTTCAGAGTGTGGTTACTAGCCCTGGAGCTACCACAAAGGATATAACTCCAGAGATGGTATCTATAGAAGCTCTACTGAAGCTGATTTGAAGCTGGAGGTTTTTTTTTGCTAATGTTTGCTTTTGAATGTGTTAGTTTAATAAGGAATCCGGGCATCATGTTGAAGAGTGCAAGTTGAGGGTTGTTTATGTTGGTCCTCCTCGGCCTCCTTCCCCTGTCCGAGAAGGATCTGAAGAAGGCTCTTCACCTAGGGCTTCAGTGTCGGACAATGGTAGCTTTAATGCAGCAGAGCTTTCATCCGTGAGTATTGCTTGATTTTGTTTGACATTGAATAGGGTTTTAGTGTTGATAAATGTGTTCTTTTCAAATATTAATGAGTTTTGTTGTGGTTGTATGATTGGGCCTGCAGGTGTCAAGAGCTCATGTTCAGCGGCATGAAACTCAAGACAACTCATCCGATGTAACTTCTCTCTTCATCTCTTACACTTTTATTTGCACTTCTGGTCTGGTTTGGGAATTTTATGGTCCCTTAAAAGGAATGTTGACAGGTTCCATCTAAGTCGATGAAGTGAATGACATTCATGATAGAAGTTTTCTGTAGTTGCACATGGTTGACTTTTTTTTCATTTGCATAACTGGCATGATTTAGGAATATTGTGTGATTAGTTTTTCGAGTAATAAGTTGAAGGATGCATTGATGATACTAGCAATAATTCTTGCATTATACATATTTGGGTGGAAATTTTATTGACTTGTCTCTATTCTCTATATCACCTGTCATCAAGCATGATTCAGCTGACCTTACTGATTTTGAGTGTTAATTACATGGTAGTTTATCATCATCATGTAATGACTATGGGGTTCATTTCTTTTCTCTTGGAGGGATATTTGTTTTTTAAGTTCAAATCTTTAGTTGTCAGTATCTTCTTTTGAGATGGACTGTCATTTAGTCTAATTTTTATAATGAAAATTACCAACTTAGCAATGAGCCTTCTCAATATTAATCCTTGAAGAGGACTTGAACCTACACACTCTTTAGGATGATATTTTGATGTATCAGCCTGTATTTACAAGTGATACATGGTGTGAAAAGAAGAATATTAACATACCCCTGCTTTAAGACATTTCTTTCTTATTTAGCCCCCTTGGAGTTCATATTGTTTGAACTTTTGTACTTGTTTTAAGCACTTGGATTGGATATAATCCTGCACTTTCTTTTTCTGTGCTGGTGGTAATTAACCAGAACTCACCTAGATTTCTAAAACAAATCGCTTCTTATCACACACCGAGCATTTCTTTTCTTATGTAACATGGCTCACGTCAAATATGGCATTATCACCTTGTCCTTGAGAGGTCTTATATGATATATCTTCTATCATTGCGCTCATGTTGATGCTTCTTTTACATGATTTGATATGATAATAATCTAATTGAAAGGTTCTAAAAGAATTATCTCTCTGAGGAACAAAAACCCTAAAAAGGATGGCTGGCTAATAGTGGCAATGTTCCTTTTTCCTCTCACTGAAGTTACTCTAAAATTCACAATTATCCGAAAGGACAAGAAGGCCTTAAAAACATTGATGTTTTGCTGTGACATTTTTATTCAGAAGAATAATTTAATTGCAGGTAAGGTCTCTCATTTCCAAGCTAATTGAGGAGAAAAACTCCACCATTCAGCAAAATAACAAGCTTCAGCAAGAACTGGTGAGTTAATCCCTACTTTCTAAGAGTTTCTGGCAGTTCACTTCGGAATTAAGTCTTTGAGATCCTCAACTAGCAACAAAATGGTTAATGGAATTAAGGACCAATTGCTACTTGACTAGTTATATAAATGCATCTCCATTCATCCACAATCGTAATCAAAATCTGCGGGCATTGTCCTCTTGTCAATAACATATCATTGTCTTTTTTATTGAAACCGGTAATGACAATTTAAAAGGAAATGGCATCTAAAAAAAGGAATAATACTACACACAAATGCTGTCATTATGCTAATTACTTTACTGTTTTCACATTGAAATTCGATTCGCAGGAACTCTTGAGACATGAAGCCAAAAGAAATCAGGGTGGTATTGCCTTCATGTATGTATTTCTTTTCGTTTTGATTGGCATCATTGTGGGATACCTATTGAAAAGAACATGACCCTCGTCGGAAAGGTAAGTGGTAGCTTCTTCTGTCGGAATGTTGTATTACTTATTGTCCGGTATGGTATACTTGCCATAACAAGTTCGAAGTGTGAACATGTAGGGGCATTGGTTGTTCACTGTATTACCGTGCATTGAGAGTAGGGTAGGATATTTGATCTTTCAACTGGAATTACTGGATTTCATAATTGTTTGACCAACACATATGTTTAGGAGAAAACTAACTCTCTGTTGCTGATGTTATTGTTAAATTCTAGGGGGGTGGGGGCGATGCCCTTTGCCGGATCGACGACAAGTCATATGCTTTACTTTAGTTTTGTATTTATCGATTATTATTTGATACACTAGCAGTGAAGTAGTGGAGTTATAAAGTTAGCACTAGATTAAGGGTGTAAATGGTCTGTCCTTTTATTATGTTTCTATTGTTGCCCCCACTTTAAAACAGCGGGTTTAGAGTTTAGGGTTAAAGATTACGGGTTGTGGTTAGAATTTAGAGAATAAGGGGTAGGGTGTATTTTTTTAGGTATAGGATTTAAGATGTGAAAATTAGGATTAAGGTTTAAAAATTAATTTTTAAGAGTTTTTAATAGGGGTATAGGAGGGGTAGAGGATTTCTATCCCTAGATTGATAAACTTAGGGAAGTATATGTTTTAATAAAATACAATCGTAATGCATAAACACAATTAAACCATATAACCATCTTTTAAATTAGGCGTTTAAAAATATTATTTTGCTTCACTATAATGATAAATTATGTAATTATTTATTTATTTTTTTGACAAAGCCTACTACTTCTACTTAGAGGGGTAAGGCGAGATTTTAAACAAAGAGACGTTCTTGTTGGGTCTTAAATCTTGGACTTAAAGGGATGTGATGGGAGTAAGTGAGTAGTTCGATCAATCGGTCTTCAAATTTTAATTTTAATAAATATGAGCAACTTGTTAATTAGCAATCATACATGTTTTATACCAAATAATAGATAAAATAATAAATTAAGTGTATGAATGTTGGAATATGGAAAATATGCAGAATTATCTTTAATCGCTATTAAATTTGTCCATTATTAGTAATAATCGAGTGGGAAAATGATATAAAAATTAGGACTTTTATACGCTTACCAACACCCAAGTAATATCTTCTCCACACTTGGCAATTAAAATCGATTGGTGCTTCGAACCTAACATCATCGTCGTAAATTTTGGAAAAAAAATAGTTTATTTTTTATTTGACTCAAATTTTATAAACTTGTCTAAAATATTTAAATAAATTTTACGTTATAAATAGAATTTATAAACTTGACTAATTCAAAATATTTTACTTAATTCAACTCGATCTTTATAAACTTGTCTAAAATATTTAAATAAATTTTACGTTATAAATAGAATTTATAAACTTGACTAATTCAAAATATTTTACTTAATTCAACTCGATCTTTATAAACTTGTCTAAAATATTTAAATAAATTTTACGTTATAAATAGAATCTATAAACTTGACTAACTCAAAATATTTTACTTAATTCAACTCGATCAAAGACTCATACCTAATCATCATTATCAACAAATCCAATCATAAAAAATAGTTCTATGCTCCTTTGTTGGTAATTTTATACAAATATTCTCTTTTTAATAATTAATTAAAAAATTGATTATTTAAAAAATATCCTCTTTCAAATGTTCAAAAATTCAAATAATTTGAATCAGTTTGATTTAAATTTTATAAATTTAATTTAAAAAAATAACTATTAAAATAAAATTAAACTAATTTAAAAAAAAATCATCTCACACCTTATCACTAAAATAATCTGACAATCCTTAACTTTTAGTACAACTCAACTGATGTTCCTTCCTTTGACTTCCCCTACCAACCCCTAACCTGCTTCTAAAGTATTTTCCACCTAAACATTATATCTAGTCAACCAGTTTTACTTTGAGGGAATCCTAAACTATTTGTAAAAGCCTTGATATGGATATTTTACTTTGAGGGATTCTCTTTTACAACGTTCGGATAGGGATTTAAATAGAGATGGACATTTTACACGTCCCGATTGAATTTTGATCCGATCTGATTGTGTTTCGAGTCAACCCGATTCAATCAGGTCGGATTTTTTTGATGAAAAAATTGATTTCGGATTAGGTCAAGTTGGGTGGTTTTTTAAGGTAGCATCGGGTCGGGGTCGGGGTCGGGTTTAAGGTGTAAAATATCCGATCCAACCTGCCCGAGACTAAATTTATAATTTTTCCATAAATTTTTTAAGGTTATTTATAATAATAGTCCTCTATCTATATTTTTTATAATTAGGTCCTTAAAATTAATTTTTTATTTATAATTTAGTCCTTAAAATTATATTTTTATAATTAAGTCCTCAATTTTTTTACAATTTAGTCCCTAAATTTATTTATTTTTTCTATAGATCGGGTCGGGTTGAAGTTCGGTTTAAGGTATTTATTTTTGAGTCGGGTCGAATTTTTTTAAAAAATATTTGGGTCGGAGTCGGGTTTAGGATATTTGTGTTCGGGTCGAGTTCGGGTGGACCAAAAATCTGACCCAACTCGACCCGTGCCCATCTCTAGATT
This sequence comes from Abelmoschus esculentus, assembly GCA_035048815.1. NCBI lineage: Eukaryota > Viridiplantae > Streptophyta > Magnoliopsida > Malvales > Malvaceae > Abelmoschus > Abelmoschus esculentus. Next base: position 17,090,505 of record JAUCBN010000002.1, on the reverse strand, counting down.
TAAATTATGATTACAATCGTATTTTTAGTCATAGTATTTTATCACGATTATAAATAGTAGCAAATTAATTGTAGTTATTACATACTTTTATTTTTCATTATAACAATTTCGAAATATTGTTTTATCGCGTCCTATATCACAGACGTGGTCCTTTATTTAAATCTTTGTTTCGGATTAAAAAATATAATTTGTTTAAACTTCATTTTCAAAAAGAAACAAAGAAAAGAGTGACTTATGTTAAACACACAAACTTTAAACTTAACAAATATTACATGTAAAGGTGATGGTATGAGTCACAATATATAAGATTTTTTTTTTGTTTATCTAGTAATTATTTTTTTTTAAAATTATTTTATACACTAATAGTAATCTTTGACTCGAGGTGAATAACTAGAGGTGAGTAAAACTAGACTTGACTCGAAAAAATTGAATAACTCAACTGGACTCGAGGTAAAAATATTTGACTAGTTTTGACTCAATTCGAAATTTCAAAAACTTGAATCAACTCGAACAATTTTCAAATAAAGCTTGAGTTGTAAAATGGAAATTCTAATAACTCGAAATTTTTTAGTAATTAAAGGATTTATTTTTAAGTTCAAACGAGTCTCTCAAATTTTTATAATATATATATTAATATATAAAAATATGAAGAAATGTTGTTACACATAAAGAAATATTTTGAATGAAAGTTTGAATGATAAAATTAGACTCGTCAACTCGAATAACTCAAAATTTTTTGACTTAACTCGATCGAATACTCACACCCTTAGATATAACTATCGGTATTTAATCATTAACTAACTAATTCAATTATAAACCTAACTTATAACTAAAGTTATCACGAGAACAATCCCTTTAACCTAATTTACTCTGTTTATAACACTATAATTAAACTCATAGTGCTTTGTTATTATTGATGCTAAAGAAAGGTTTTGGTCTAAGTTTATATTAGGGTGGGTAAAACACCTGATTACTCGGACCCGGTAAGATTCGAAAGATTTTTCTTTGATATTGATTTTGATGGGATCGGGATTAGATCTAAAATTTAGGTCCGGTCATAACTGGGACCATGACTGAATCTTGATTTTTTGGACCCAATACCCGGTGTCCGGTGGGTACTCAATAGGACCGGGACCAATACCAAATATCTAATATTATTTTTTTTTTGTTTTTTTTCCTTATCAAACTTTCTTTTATGTATGAATATTAAGAGTATGACTAGTTTTAAAACTTTAATTTTTAAGCTTACAATGTTCTAATTTTATTATTTAATATTATTATTGGTGGTTAATTTTTTTTCTTTAATTTTTTTTTTAAAATAAACTAATTGATCGGGTACCCGGTATTAGAACTGATTCCCACTAGTAACAGGATCGGTTCTTAAAATTTAAAACCTGGTGTGACCAAAATCTGAATTAGTTTCAATTTTCAGAAACCGATAATTACTAAAACTAGGACCAATGATCGGATACCCGGTATTCTCGCCCCTAGTTTAGATGCCTTATAATGAGTTGAGTGCCACTACAAAGTGTCTGTTAAAAGCATCACAAAGGGTCTTGAAAACATACATCAAAAGCTATAAGCATCCACAGGCTTTTTCATTAGGAATACTTTGAAGTAATGATTACATGATATTAGAGTACAATTGGGTCACTTTTACAAAGAAAAATAAAAATTAAATATTATTTTTTATTAATCGCGTGAAAATTTTATTTATTTATTTAACGATTTAAATAGATATTAATTTTAATCGAACCGATTAGAATCATAAAGTAAAAAAAATCTCTTAATAAAGTTTTTAACTTCTTTTTCTATAAAGTTTTATGATTTAGGATTAGAATTTAAATATTTAAAGATTGTGGTTATAATTTAAGATTTATGGTTTAATTTTTAAAGTAATATATTAAGGATTTAGATATTATTCTATAAACCCTAAATTTTAATCATGATCTCTAAATTTAACTCTAAATTAAATCTACATATCCTAAATTATATCTCTAAATCTTAATACTAATACTTTAACAGTAAAAACAAATAAAATAATTAATTAATTTTAAAAAATAATATTATTTTTATTTATTTTATATTATTATTATTATTATTAAAATGGTGAAAATCACCCCCCTCCATTCTCAAGTCTAGTCTAAATCCAAGCCTACCTGCCTTGTAAGGCATCCAAAAGCAAAAAGCCAGTCGGCCTCTTTCCTAAAAAAAAATTATTTTCTTTGGCAGAGACCTTTCCTTTCTTTTCCTATTTCCATGTCCATTGCAGGAAAAATGAATGGCTATCAAGCTCAAACAACTCCTATTAAACCCCCACAAATCTCCGAAATGTTCCAGAAATTCGCCCTAGCTTTCAAGACCAAGACTTTCGAGTTCTTCGCAGACGAAGAAGACGGTAATCACTACAGTAACGCCGATGGATTCTCACTCCTAGACTCCACAGAAGACTTCATCACCGACCAGAAAGTCGTTGTCATCAAGCCCGACCCTTCTCCCAATTCATCTTCCCCCATTAATAAAGCTTCCCACGATCGAAAAATCGATACCCAGATCGCTGAATCATTGATTTCATCTGTTTTCGCTACTGTTTCTTCGTTCGAAGCTTCATATCTACAGCTACAAACATCGCACGTGCCCTTCGTGGAGGAAAGTGTGATCGCAGCTGATAAAGCTCTGGTTTCTCATCTACAAAGATTGTCTGATTTGAAGCGTTTTTACAGGGAAAGTTTTAAGAATCCCGATTCTGAAATAGGGTCTGGTCTGGGGTCATGCTGGGAAGCTCAAGTGCAAGAAAATCAAAGCAGCTTGAGGATATTGGGGATAGTTTCGAACCGTTTGCAGGAAGAGATTGATGAAAAAGACAATCAAGTCTCGAGTTTGAGGAAGAAATTAGCTGAGATTCAATGGGCTAACACCAAATTATCCAAGAAATTATCTGGTAATCTGAATTCACCTTGTGATGTTCTTTTGACAGTTAAGGTATTTCATTCTGTTTTGCATGATGCTTGTAGGGCAACATATAAGTTCAGTAAGATTTTGATTGGTTTGATGAGAAAAGCTGGGTGGGATCTTGATTTGGTAGCCAATTCGGTTTATCCTGATATTGATTATGCTAAGAAAGGGCACACTAGATTTGCTTTTCTATCATATGTTTGTTTGGGGATGTTTCGAGGTTTTGGTTTGTGCGAAGCTCTTGGTAATGGAAATAAAGGGACTTGTTCATTGAAGCAATTGCTCGAATATGTATCGAGCAACCCCATGGAGTTACTAAGTAGGGACCCAAACTCTGAATTTTCAAGATTTTGTGAGAAGAAGTATCAAGAGCTTATTCATCCCACTATGGAGTCGTCGATTTTTAGCAATTTGGATCGAAATGAAGCTGTGCTGAATTCGTGGCGATCGTTGAGCATATTCTATGAATCATTTGTTAGCATGGCTAGTTCCATATGGACACTTCACTTACTGGCCTTGTCATTTGATCCTGTGGTTGAGATATTTCAAGTCGAAAAAGGAGTCGATTTTTCGATGGTATACATGGAAGATGTTACCAAGAAATGTAACTTGCCTGGACAAACTAAGGTGAAAGTGGGGTTCACAGTGGTACCGGGGTTCAAAATTGGAAAAACTGTGATTCAGTGTCAGGTCTATTTAGGTGGGTCACAATGTAAAGTGTAGTTGCTCAAATATCGAACCATGTAGAGAACCAAGTTATACTGAATCTTCTCTTTTATAGAAAGGGTTTCGGAGCGAATGTTATTTCCGTTTGAATCTTTGGGAGCAACCCTTGAAGGTCCGTCAAGATTGTAGATAAACTGTATTTACATTATGACCCCAGGACCTAAAGACCGAGGAAACACTTACTGTATACTAACTCTGCTACCGAAGTTTGCATTGAGTTCGAGGGAGTGACTTCGGTAAGGCAGCTTCTTGGCCATCTTCTTATAGTTAACCGAATTTCCAGTTTATGAATTTCTTTTCTTACAATTCGCTTGTGAGTCCATGTCAAAATGACTGTATTTTGACTCAAGATAAATACTACACCAAATGTGTATCTACATAATTGTTGCTTATACAGCTAGGCTTTCCATTACAAGTTTGTGTCTTTGATTAAAGCAAATATGCTAAAGAAAACTTGCACTTTCTATTTTATCTTGGTCGAATTCTATAATGGCATTATGTCGGCATGGTTTTCTTGAATCTATTCGAATCTGGAGTTTAATGATCATGCATTTGTGTCTTACCTTTCTTGGATGTGAAGACTTGAGAATCACGAATTATGTGAAGGAAATGTGCTTGAACTTCAATTCCATGATAATTGTTGTTATGTATCTCTAATTTACTAACTTATCTGTGTTGTTGAGATTCTTCGATTTGCAGTAATATCGATACAAGCATGGCATTCTACTCTGCCCCAATAGGTACATCTAACTCTGCCTTTTCCGATATTCCGTTGCCTTTTTATCGTGATAACCGGTGTGAAACTGTTGGTTATACTTTCTGCACATAGGTTTGCATTTTGCAACAAATCGAATCTAACCCGAGACAGAAAAACCTTCCTTGTATAACATATTTGAACTCCTTAATTTAGTCAATGATATCAATATTCCTTACATTTTATGACTAGTAGAATTCTCATGCATTGAAAAGTTAACAAAATTGCCAAAGGTGCAGTTAAGATTGGCAGTTTATGAAGTTGATTGGACTTGTTATCAGGGATTTAAAAAGCTTTTTGGTCGTGTCGTATTTATCGTTGTTGCAGATATAACAGTTGCTATCGCGGTCATTGTAGGAGTCGCGGTCGTGAATTTTTTAAAACTCGCATAATTTATTATGTGAGTTTTTGAAATAACGGTACAATACTGATAACGGACGATTTTTAAATCCTTGCTTGTTATACTAGGAAAGTACAGGTACTTCAATCTAATGTCGTACCACGTGCTCGATATGGGACATTTTCATCTTTCTATTTTTTTCTTCTTATTTTTCTATTCTTGTACACTTTTTCGTCTTCGACTTGTTTCTTTTTTACTTTCTCTTGCTTACACGATTCAACTATAAGTATATAAGTATGTGTGATGCTATCCTCACGTAACTTTCTTATGAATTTCTATTTTTTTATATATTTTTTAGAATATAAAACTTATTTTAAATTTACTATATTTTTATTGTACTTGTACCTTGTAATTTTAGAAATTATAATTTTTGGTCCTTATTTTCGTACTCGTACCTATATCCGTATCAGTGCAACATAGTTGTTATATAGCTTTGTGTTTTCTCTTTTTCTCATCATTTTTCTACTATGTGCCTTGTGGACATTATATATGTTATCTTGCATGAATCTATGTTTGTATTAGGTGTGTGCAAAACCGGGTTCGGTTAACTATTAGTAAATTATTTCGGTTAACCGATAAATTCGGGTCACCCAGTTCTCAACCTTAAATTGTATTCATCCTACCAGTTAACCGAAAACTCCGGTTTGGGTAATGATTTTTCTATTTTATTTATTAACGATATAAATTTTAATAACATATTAGATAAAATATATAATTTTAAAAAATAACAAATGATATTAGTATATTTTTTAATATTAGCAAAATAACACATTTTATAAAATGAAATTATAATTTTACTTTTCTAAAATTCAAAAATAAATTAAAATATAATTTTTAATATAAAATATTAAAATAATCTATAATATAATAATATATATTATATAACTGGTCGGTTCAGTTAATCGGTTTTTCTTAAAATCGTAAACCGTAAACGTAATCGAATTTTTCGGTTTGATTAACTATTTTTTTAGTTCGGTTTCTTGGATTTTGGAATCAAATTCGATTTAGGTTTGTATCCTTGATTAAAGAGTTTAGGAGAAATTATATCATGGGTAAGTTCCACCACGTGTCTATGGGACCAACCATTAAAATTTATCCACATCATTATTTTTTTCATGTCATATATATTTTAAAGTGAATTTTTACTTAAAAAATATTTTAAAAATGAATTAACAAAAAATATGTGTGAAGATTCACTTTAAAAAATATATGACATAAAAAAAGTAATGATATAGATGATTTTTAATGGTTGGTCCCACAGATAATATGCTAGAATTTATCCATGATATAATTTTTCAGAGTTTAGAATGAAACTGCAACAGTGTTGACCTTTAACATACATGGTTGAAAATTTAATTATTCAATATATATTTAGTGTATATTATCAGATGAATATTATGGGATGAAGTTCAGTATTATATAGCCTCAGAAATATATATTTAGTATTATATCATTTTATATAATATTCTCATCGGATATCCGAATCATATTAATAAAAAATATTCAATCATATGAATACCTTTGACACATCCATCAAGAATCTCTAGGGTTGACTATCACAAGCAATGTCACTTTTAAGTTATCAACCATGTATAAGGTTGGAATCTTAATTTTATTATTTATTTTAGACTCATTGAGATATTATTTTCAAATTATAAAATCTCGAATTTAAAGTGAAACTTTTAGACATTATTTTACACATGCTGATATATTTATATGAATATCGCTACACCTTTATGGGTACCAATACTTCTCTTCAAGTATCGATACTTGACCATTAACCTTGGTGATTTTAGGCATAAGTTTATACCAAAACGTACCCTATGTGTACTGGTATCCTGTATTGATATGCTTACCTTGCGCACTAATTTTTGACCCATACCGTTACACCTCCATCGATACCTATATGTATTTTGATCATAGAATTTATAATAACATAGTGATATTGGTATGCTCTTAGTCCGTACTAATACCCCCTTTAATCTTTCATCTAGAAGAATCGTCTTTTACAAGGACATTGATATATTATCCTGACCTATATCGATACACAAATCTAGATTTAAAATCTAAAATTCAAAATTCTCTTATTTAAAATCTTAACTCCATTGGTTAAGTGTAACGACCCGGATTTCGGATTTGAGTATCGGGTTAACCCGAGGGTTTGGGCTTCGGTCTTAGGCTCCGAGTGAGATGTTTTGAGCCTTGTTGGGCTACTTGTTTGGTTGGGCTTCAGTGTTGTGTTGGGCCTAAGTTGTGAGTTGGGGGCATGTTGGTAATTTCACCATTAGTGAGTAAAGAGGGGTTTTGGGGCTGCAGAGGTAATCTCATCACTTCTCTTTCCTCTCCCATCTTCTTCACTCTTGTAGCAAGAAAAGAGACAAGCAAAAGGTGGAATCTTGGTAAGTTTTGTTGGGAATCTCGGTTTATGCCTAGAGGGTAAGTTGTAGAGGTGTTTGTGATCTTTAAAAAGAGGTAAAAATCCGTGGGTTTGGTTTTGGTGGAGGTTTTGTTAGGGTTTAGGGTGTAATCCGGGTTTAAGTTTTGAGGGCTTGAAATCTGAGTTTTTCTAGTGTTTTAGGATCTAGAATTATCCCAAAGTGTTGTTAATCCGTTCTTCATCCTTCTCTTGTAGAGAAAGAGAGTTGTGAGCCATCAACAAGTTTTGGAAAGAAGAAAGCTTGAAGAGGAGTGAGCTCGGATTTGTTGCTGTTTGTGCAAGAGGTTGGTACTCCCAACTCTTCCTACCATCATCCATATCATCGTAGTGTGCATACATATAGATTTCTATGCATGAGTGTTGGTTGGAGCTTTAAGAATCATTAATGGTAAAATTCGGATTTGTGTGTTAAATAACTTGGAATTGGTGTTAAAACGTCCTAAATATTTCTAGAAACTAATGGGAATACTTTATGGTTGATTAGATCAAGTTTGAGAATGAATCCTTAGAATTTTCTAAGTGCAGACCTGCATTTCGTGCAGGGGTATCGATACACGGGCTACCGGTATCGATACTCATGAGTGGAAATAGGCTAAGTGGCCAGGTGTATCGAACCATGGTTCGATACCGGGACCTCCAGTGGCATAATGGCATCGATACCCGTATCGATGCTGGAGGGTCCCCTTTTGTTGACTTTGGAATTGGTCAAAGGGTATCGATACTGGTATCGATACCCATGGTTCGATGCCTTCTTTGGGTGGGTATCGAGGCAGGGTGGTTCGATACCCTACATAAGGGTATCGATACCCCTGCGAAAACTTGGCAAGATAAGTATTGTTTGAGGTTCGAAAAGAGAATTAAATGTTATAATGAATCTTATAATCGATGCAATGAATTATAAACATGAATTTGACGATATTAACCTCGAAAGTCTAAGTTATGTTAAGCCTTGATATGTTTTGTTGTGAGGATCCTAAGTGGATCGTTTATGTGTTTTGAGTCCTTGTTTGTTGGAAATCCGGATATCCATAAGTGTTGCAACACGTTGAAGGCCATCCGATGTAACATGCCGGATGATGTTTTGAAGACTTTTATTCCGAGTGTTGGGCGGCCTCACTCGAAGATGTTCGATGTAACATTCCGAGCATGGGGTTGGTTGGGCGGCCTCCACCCCTTTCCGAACGTTGGGCGGCCTCATTCGAAGATGTCCGATGTAACATTCCGAGCATAGGATTTGAGGGCGGCCTCAATCCTGAGTGTAGGATCCCGATACTGTGTGGACGCGGGCCTCACTCTTGTGTGTTATTTTGTGATGTGACATGTACATACTGTGTGCGATAATATACATTGTTTATGCCATGTGGTAGGCAAGCATGCTAGATCATCATTTCATGCACGATGTTTATATGTTATGCTTTACTGCTTATGATATGCATGATGTTGGACGAGTTCGGCGTACCCACTGAGCTTTAGTAGTTCAGCGTTCGAAATGTGTTTTCATGCGTAGGTTAGCGGAAGCCGGTTCGTGGAGCACCATCGAGGTTTGGATTTCAGCATCGACCTATGTCAGGGTACATTTATAGATTAGTGGGCTAGTACTTGGTTGGACCCTATGTATTTTGTAACTCTGTTATTTTAATTTGGGTCGAATGTTTTAAATGATTTGTAATATTTTGGAGCTCCGATTATCTTATATTATTTTGGGCTTGCGTTTTAACTTAAATGGATTTTATAAATAGTATTTTGGATTTGAATTGGATTTTAATTGTTGGGCTTTCGGAAAAAAAATTAAGATACAGGTTTTGGACCGGAGGCTTAATGTGACATTCGGGTCGGGGTGTTACATTAAGTCCCATATTATTCCTACAAGATGAGTTAATTAGGAACAAGGTGACTTCATTGTTCAACTTTTCTGCAGAAGAATTAAAGGGAGCCATTTCTTCCCTCTTCAATTAATTAGACAATTATCTAACTGTATTCGCATTATCCTCCGAAGTCCTAACTCAATCCAATACCAAAAAACACAAGTCTAACAATTATATAAATTATATTTTTATGTTTTTATTAATAATAAATTTAAATTAAAAAATAACTAAAAAATATCAATACTAAATATATTGAATAAAAAAAAAAGTATTTTTTTTATAATTTTAGACCCTAAACAACGAAAAATTCCTAAAAATATTTTTCACGTCAGACCAACTACTAAAAATTATCCATGTCATCATTTTTTCCATGTCATATATTTTCTAAAGTAAATCTTCACTCATATTTATTGTTAATTCATTTTAAAAATATTTTTTTAAGTGAAGATTTTTAAAGTATATGACATGGAAAAAATAATAACATGGATGATTTTTAGTGGTTGCTCCATGAACACGTGGTGTGGTGAAACTTAGCCATAATATAATTTCTCCTAACAATAAACCCAAAAACTGAAAACAACCCAAATTTTAGGGTTTACCATTAGAAATCAATTATCTATAAATAAAACAGTAATATGAATTTTCTAAAAAAATCCCAAATTTTGAAACCATTAAACATTGGCCCAAAACACAAATAGGAAAACAAACCATCAAATTTTAGCAAACAAACAGAAAAAAACTCATTGATTTTCACTATTTCTCTCTGTTTCTTTGTTGATTTCGTTCGTTTTCTCGAAACAGCAGCGAGAAAACGAAAAACAAAAAAGAAAAGTAAAACTGCAACATCCCTACGTCTTTACCGAGTCAAAGTTCCTAATTTTGTTAAATACCAGTTGTTTGATTCTTCATTGTCTCCTATGAATCAATTCTAGCAGCAATATCAAATCCTTTTGATCTCTGTAGAGAGCTATTGAAAATCCCAAGATTTTCTATGGAAAAAAAGTAGCATCAAAAGAGATTTTCCTTTCCGCCGCCGTGTCAACCACCGTCAGCGCCGCCGTCAAAAGTGGCGTGTTCTTCAAATTTTGAATACCCATTTGTTCAAAAACCCAAATCTTCAATACCCATTTGGAAGAAATACTGAATAAGCTCGTGTTGTTTTTAACGCTATGTCTCATCTTGACGATATTCCGTCAACGCCGGGGAAATTCAAGATCGAGAAGTCGCCGTTCATTCACAACCGGATGCGGTGGCATTGGCAATCCTCAATAGCGAAGCTCAGTCTTTGGTCATTTGTTTTCTTGGTCGTGATTTTGATTTTCTTCTTCAGATCTCCTTCCTCGAATCCGATGCCTCAAGACCAGTCTCGTCGATCTCTCCGTACTTACAATTGGGGCGGACCCGCTTGGGAAAAACGTGTCCGTTCCTCCGCCCGAGTTCGGTCTCAAAACGGTTTCTCCGTTTTGGTTACCGGTGCTGCCGGCTTCGTCGGTACACATGTATCGTCTGCTCTGAAAAAGCGCGGCGATGGTGTCCTCGGACTCGATAATTTCAATGACTATTACGACCCTTCATTGAAAAGAGCTCGGCAAGCGCTTTTAGAGCGTACCGGAGTTTTCATTGTGGAAGGAGATATCAATGATTCGGCTCTTTTAAGGAAACTTTTCGAGGTCGTCGCCTTCACCCACGTTATGCATCTGGCTGCTCAGGCCGGTGTCAGGTATGCTATGGAGAACCCTGGCTCTTATGTGCATAGCAACATTGCTGGTTTCGTTAATTTGCTCGAAGTTTGCAAGTCTGCGAATCCGCAGCCTGCGATTGTGTGGGCATCTTCAAGCTCGGTTTATGGTCTTAATAGCAAAGTTCCGTTCTCGGAGATGGATAGGACTGATCAGCCTGCTAGTTTATATGCTGCCACTAAGAAAGCTGGTGAAGAGATTGCTCACACTTACAATCATATCTATGGACTTTCTTTAACTGGTTTGAGGTTTTTCACTGTTTATGGACCTTGGGGAAGGCCGGATATGGCGTATTTCTTTTTCACTAGGGATATTTTGAAAGGGAAGTCCATACCAATATTCGAGGCAGCTAATCACGGCACGGTGGCTCGGGATTTTACCTACATTGATGATATTGTAAAAGGGTGTTTAGCTGCATTGGATACTTCCAAGAAGAGTACCGGTAGCGGAGGGAAGAAGAAGGGTCCGGCTCAATTGAGAGTATATAATTTGGGGAATACTTCGCCGGTGCCTGTTTCGGAGCTTGTGAGTATTCTGGAGAGGCTTTTGAAGGTTAAGGTCAGGAGGAACATTATGAAGTTGCCACGAAACGGGGATGTTCAGTTTACTCACGCCAACATTAGCTTGGCACAAAGGGAGCTTCGATATAAGCCGACAACCGATTTGCAGACCGGGTTGAAGAAATTCGTGAGGTGGTATCTCCGTTTCTATTCCGATGGGAAGAAAGCTGCTGAATAACCCATTCTCCGTATTGCGGTAGGATCGAATCCTCTGAATTACTGTTCTTTATCATTCTTATTTCTTGTTTAATTATCGATATTCGAATTGATCTATAATGATGTTGTATAAGGAGGTACATTATGTCCTACTTTGAAGAAATTTTCTTATCAATGTAATTGTAGTTTTGGCCTCATGACTAAACCAGACCATATGTGACATGTATCATTGTTATGCAATTTCAATAAAATAGCACATTATTTTTGAAAATCTCGGTGTTTCGATAACAATAATGTTCGAAATATAGGCTCAATCTCTACTTGCATGACTATGCTGATTCTGAAGACTTGATGTACTCTTTTGCTTTCTAGATAGGTAATTTTGTTGGCTTCAGACACACCTATAAGTTAATTCTTCCCTTTGTTCACTTTTGTTCTGTCTTTGTTTCGAGTGATTGATTTTGTTCGTGTGCATTCAAGTTCGAGTCGAGCTTTAAGTGTTTACAGAACAAAACTATTTAGGGTCTCAATGAGTTGTGTCTGTGAGTTGTTGAACTATAGGAATGATTATCCTGTAGTTAATGTTTTAGATTTTTGAACCGAAGGAAGTTCAAGATGAAATTTTGAGTCGAGTTCAAGCTCGAGATGATAAGAACATAGTTTTGAGTAAAACCAATTAAATGTAAGACTTAAGATGCTAAAAGACATTTCAAATTGAACGAAAAATATAAAGATAGATAATTCTGACATACTAAACATGATATTTCCCTCCCAAGTATCTTGATGTCAGACATAAATGAATTAGTTCTTTAAAAAAGAAACATGAATACCAAAAGTTTAGCCCTGCATATCAAGTAGAAATGTCGATCAAAGAACCTGGAAGATGGTTCAAACTGTGAGCTCTAAGCCACGAGAGTGCTGGCGGTGGTAGATTCACTGCATGAAAACATGAATGTCACGATTGCAAGTAAAACCACATATCTTCAGACAAGAGAATACTAGAATAACCACTGTTGGGGTTGACAACATTTTCTGAAAGACCATTAGTAAAACACTAAGTTACTCCAACCGACATTTCTGTCCAGCACATAACCAGACATGGGTATAAAACTACAATCCTCCAAGCATATGAACATATTTGGAAATTAAAAGGACATGTTTGTGAATGATACATGCAGCCAACACTCACTCCGAATCCAACTAGCAATCAGTTAAACACGTTAACAACATCAATGGGAAGCAGGGATACAAAAACTTACTATTTCCACACTGGTGGAAGCTTCTTTGTCTTCTTGTAGTAGCGAGCAAGACGGTGAATTCTGCTCTCAACCAAAATCAACCTAAACTTGGAATCCTTGTCCTTCCTGTTCCGCTCGAGATGCTTTCTGATAGCAACAGCTTTCTTAATAAGGTGGTAGAGATCCTCTGGAATTTCAGGAGCAAGGCCTGACAAATCAAATCAATAAGTCGAATGTCTATCTTCATATACGTAGGGAAGTGCAACATCAAAAATTGTCAATAAGGTGTACCATGTGCTTTCAGAATCCTCAAAATCTTGCTGCCGGTAACACTCTTCACCTGAGCAATCCCATGAGAGTCTCGGAGAATGACACCAATTTGAGATGGGGTCAGACCCTTCTTTGCAAACTTGCAAATGTTCTCCTCAACCTAAAAGACGAAATCAACATGAACTAATATTACCAAAAACAATAGTACAAAATTTTTAAATCGACATAATAAACTAACAAAATAAGGCTTTTTTCAACACTCATTGCATGACTATAAACCTGTTACTAAGATTTCAGGGTGAGTGTCTGATGCAGGTATATTGTATGCGCCGTTTTTCTAGATTTTCCCATGTATACACCATACCCTCACACTCATGCCCAAATATGTGTTAAGCATGAATATTTCAGGGGAAATGAAGGTTCAAATTAATATAATTCGAACCCAAAAACCAAATCCATTCGAGTATTAAACGAAACATCAAAGCATAACTAAACCATAGCCATTTCGAACACATATTTGTATCCAATATCACAGCCGATTCCGAACAACATAGACTAAATGCACTATCAAACTTAAACAGTAATCATCTAGGGATTTCCCACACAGCTTCCGATTTTCTCAAACATGACAAAATTGAACTAATGGAACTCCAATAAATCAAAATCAAACAGTCTTAGAAATCGTTTAATTCATTCCTAAACCAAAAACAAGCAAAACTTAAGGGCACTATTGAAACAAGAGACTCACATCTTGAGAAGAGATCTTCAACCAACTAGGCGGTGTTCTCTTGTAAGGCAAAGCGGACGCTGAAATACCTTTACTGAAAAAGAAAAATTCAAATCAGTAACGAAGCAGATAGAAGATTGATTCGATTGATGAAATCATGGGGATTGTTTTCAGATGATCATGAATCAAGTTTTAGGGTAAATACGAACCCTCGGCTGTGCATACGACCCATGGTGGCAGAGTTTGGAGCTCGGCTTCTTCTTCTGATTACTTGAGCAAAGAAACCCTATAATCAAACTGAAGGATGGGGATTAGGGTTCTTATTATCCTCTGGTTCTTTGCTATCGACTTATTGGGCCTCTCTTTTCACCATTGCTGGTCTAGTTTTCAAGACTATTTTTCTTACATATTGGGCCAATGAATTTAACAGGGATAAGATCTTTTAAAAAGTTAAAATTTAAGCATTCGATTACAATTTTATTACAATCAAGTCACTTCATCGATAAAATTCGACCGTATGTCTAGTATGGTCCGGTGTAATAATAAATTTAGTTGTTAAAATTTATATATTTTATTAAATTAATCTTAATTCAAAATAATTTAATAAATTCAATAATTGAGGGGATATTTTAATTATAAGATAACGTTATAATTATTATGAGTCTGTTTAATTACCGTTTATGATTTTTTATTTTTATTAATGATTAATTATTTAATATGTATATATTATATATAAAATTATACAAATATGTATATTTATTCTTAAAAATATGAAAAGGATTTGTGTAATACAAAAACTACATAACAATAGTTTTGTTTTGTTGGATTCATTAATTAATTTTAGTATTGTCATCCAAATCTCAATTAAAATATTATCATTTGTCATAAATTTTATTTTATGATTCAAATTTTATTTAAATTTGTTTAAATTCAGTTAAAGATTCAAGTTTTTTTTTTATAAATTTAACTATAATAATTTATAATATTATAATATATATTGATTCAATTTAAACAGTTTTTTATATGCATATATCATATGTATATTTTTTTCATATTTTGTGATATACATAATATATCATGTAAAATTAAAAAATTTTGATTTAAATACGAAAATTGATCAACTAATTACTAAAATTTTTAAGCTATTCGAAGATTCATTTCATAACTCAAACTTTATTTAAAAAAATTTCGAATCACGTCAAGTTTATAAAAATATGATTTGTGCCAAAATGAGTCAATTTTTTGTTTTGAGTCGAGTTTTGCCTACCCTTAAATCTAGATCTTAAACAATTTCTTATAGCTTAAGCATGTATTGAGTTCGAAACATTGTATACAAGGGCGAAGCTAAAAATTTATTTAAGGGGTGTCATTTTCTTGAACAATATTTAAAAAGGATTAATTATTTATAAAGGGGTGTCAATTATATATATATTTTTTATTTTTTATATACAAAATATATAGAAAAATATGATTTTCCAAAAATTTTAGGGTATCAACAGACACCCAATTACGTATGTGGCTCCGCCTATGATTGTATATATAAAAATATCTTACTAAGAGACTCACTCACTAAAATCAGATATAATAAAAGATATTATCATTTGTAAGATATACATATACATAGAAAATATGAATAAGTAGTTCGTCAAATATATGAATATATAAGAATAAGTATCGAGTTTTTTTTAATGTGAAACGTAAGTTTAAAATAGAAAAAACTAAAATTATTATAAAAATTATAATAATTTTCGATATCGATTTTTTATTATATATCGAAATCTTTATACTTTTTATAAGTAATTAAATATATATTAAGAAATCAATACCTAAATTTTACAATTTTTATAAAAGTTTTAGCTACACCTTTTTTTACCACGTCTAACTTAGAATTAGGGTTGAGCATGGTTAAAAGTAAAATCGAAAACTGAACCGAACTGAAGTATTATGATTCATAAATTTACGAACCGTAATTAATCGCGGTTAACCAAATTAAATCGAATTTGATTTTTTAATTGATTTTTAATTATTTTTATAAGGTAAAAATATATATTTTATACTTAAAATACTATAGATGTATTTTTATTTTACTTAAAAATAAGTTTTTAATAAATATTTATGAAAAATATCTCAAAATTTTTACCTTTTAATGTTTAAAAGTCATAAAATAAAATTATTTTGTCAAGATAAAATACAAATTTTTAAAAATTAATGTTAGTATGAAAAAATCGAAAATCAAAATTAACCAAATCGAAAAACGATAATTACAAAAATAGTTTATCGAATTAAACTAAACCCAAACCGAATACACCCCTACCTAAAACTCCCCAAATATTGATTATTTATGCGTAGCAATAAACATATTCTTTATTTTGTAATCCGAGATCCGAATACTGTGTTTGGGCGGGTATGCGCTAAATCCAGACCCATAATGATATAGAAAATGCCTAAGCTTTCTTGTTTGGCAAAGCTTATCCTTGTTAAATCTGAGGAAATTGAAGTGTTCATAAACCTAAAATCACACTCTTCTTGTCACCATGACGAAGCAGCAAGCTAACTGGTCTCCTTACGACAACAATGGAGGGTACGTTTTATTTTTATACCAGACTTAAAAGAACACATGCTTATAATTTGTTCATAAGTATCGATTTCGTTGTTTATCGATGTTGTTGTTGTGTTTTGTGAAATTACAGATCTTGCGTTGCGATCGCCGGAGCCGGTTACTGTGTTATCGCGGCCGATACTCGGATGTCTGCCGGTTACAATATTCTGACCCGCGAATACTCCAAAATCTGTAAACTGTATGTTCTTTACTCAGTTCATTTTGTTATTGATTGCTCAATCACTTTGTTGGCATCACTGGTTAACGAGAATTGGTCGAAAATAATAGAAATTTGGAGTAGAAGGTATTGGACTAGTTGCCTTTCGATTTCCTTTAGTTGCAGGAGAAAAAAAAAAAAGCAACGGATGTTTCCTTCATTTCGTCTCAGTTAACAGGATTATCAAGTTTTAGTATTGTAAAACTGGCTACCTAGTGTTAAGTATATGAATTTGGAAATTGGTACTTTATGGGGGAAAATAAAGAGTTTGGTGGAATTTTGCTAAAGATTGTTGGTAATATTTGAAGTAGTTTTTTAGTCTAATGGTTGAAAGGATCCCAGCACTTGGTTTAGTTCCAATTCTGGTTTAGTCTAATGTTTTGATAGTTGTTCGACTCATATTGTTATTGTTATGGAACTCTAGAGCACTGCGATGCTAATGTTTCCATAACCAGATGCTTCAGAAGGTAAAGGAAAAGATATTGATAATTTATTACTTTCCCCGTTAGATCAAGATCTGTGGGTATGTGTTTGGAAGATAGATGGTTAGTGGAGACGGAAAGATGTGTTTATTACTTTCCCCGTTAGATCAAGATTGTTGGTGCATCTTAATGTTTTAAAACTAGTGTTAATGGAGAAGTAAAGATGTGAGAATGATAGTCTTTGATGATCGATTTTACTTATTTATGTTTTCGTCTTTTCTTTTGGTTTCTTTTCGAGGGTTTCTCATTGGTGTCTCTTTTTTATTTGCAGTGCAGATAAATGTGTTATGGCATCCTCAGGATTTCAAGCTGATGTCAAAGCTTTACAAAAGAACCTGGCGGCTAGGCACTTGGTAAGGTTTCATCTTTCAAGGATACCAGGACATACTTTATTTTGAGTTGGAGTGATGGCTTCACTTGAATTTTCGGATTAACTATACTACAATAATTTCAAATGATGTAGCCTAGACATTTAAGACCAGAAATATGATTATAGTACTTGTAAACATATGCTGCAACTAATATTATATATATGCATGCGTTTCTCTATATATAATATTTTAATTATGCTTCTCAAAATACAGATTTATCAGCATCAGCACAACAAGCAAATGAGCTGCCCTGCAATGGCCCAACTGCTGTCTAACACCCTTTATTACAAGCGTTTCTTTCCTTATTATTCTTTTAATGTTTTAGGCGGTCTTGATAATGAAGGTATTCTGCTGTGAGCCTTATTTTCTAGTTTTAAGCTATGCCTTCCTTTCTATCATGAATATGAATCAATATTTCTTATCCAAAATCATTAGGAAAGGGTTGCGTGTTCACATATGATGCTGTTGGTTCCTATGAGAAGGTTGGATACAGTTCCCAAGGTTCTGGTTCAACACTCATCACACCTTTCTTGGATAACCAACTGAAATCTCCCAGTCCTCTCCTATTGCCTGTCCAGGTATGGCACGACTTTAATTGTTTTATGTCTTGTATCATTTAGCCTTTGAATTATTTTCATATCAAAACTCATGGTCTTGCAGGATGCTGTTACTCCACTTGTGGAAGCTGAAGCTATCGATTTGGTAAAAAACGTTTTTGCGTCAGCTTCTGAAAGAGATATATACACCGTAAGTTCTAATTCATTTAGTTTCTATAATTTGGGAACTTAGGAAGGCTGTTCTAGTGGTATTGCCCCGTCTTTCATTTTTCTTTTAGTATCTGTGTCCGACACATTTTTTTGCCATGGGTATGGGGCCTGACCCTCCAAATACATGTAAAAAGTTAGAAATATTGAACACCCCACGTTGCATATGTACTTGTAACCCCCACATTGCATATATACTCGTAACCGACACTCACACTTGAGTTCAAATAACATAGCTGGAGCTATCGTATTAGTTACTACTATGTCTCAGTGTCAAACCAAGTCTGCTTTTAATTGATTATGTTCCCTTCTATTTCCTTCTTGAGTTTGAATAACATGGAAAAAATTCACACTTCTGTTTCCCTTCTTGAGTTCTAATAACATAGGAAAGCTTGAATTCGAGTAACATAGTATGATCCTCCAAAGATCCTTTAGATAAATGAAAAAGCTCGAGTCCGAGAAGCAATGAAGCATAGAACGTAAGTGCCTTGAAATAGATCAGTTCCCTTCTTAGTTGTTGTGGTCCTGGTTTTATCGGGATATCGTCAGGATCTGAAGCATGAAATTTCGATCTCCTATATCGTACAGTCTAGTTACCCAGTAATAACAACAGATTTATCCTCCTTAGCACTGCTTGCTCTCGGAGTCTTCGACTAAGTCTGGGTGAAATCTTGCTAATATTTCAATTCCATCTCTAACTCTTTTCTTGTTCTTTTATTTGTCTCTGATGTTTAACAGGGAGACAAAATCGAAATCGTTGTCGTAAATGCTGCTGGTATCCGCCGGGAATACATGGAACTTAGGAAAGATTGATCGGATTTCCACTCTAAACTGGGCTACACCCCTCTTACAGATGAGTGAGTTCTCGCATCGATGGAATGACTGTTATATTATGTCTGATGCTTGTACCGAACTACTTTTATCGTATTCCGATACTCTAACCATGAATCGCTGTTTAATTTATCTTTAGAGATATCCGGTTTAGGCAAAAATAGGCTTTGGACAATGTTTCATGTATGGTGTGTTGCTCGACTAAGCTTCGGTGTTTCAAAAAACTGCAAATTTATTTCCACTTTTGATTATGTTTTGGCAAAGATAAAAATTGTTGATATGTTGAATTCTAGCTCGAAATTCTAGTCTCGAAGTTTGGTTCGAACAAAGCTCGTTTT
The DNA here is from genome assembly GCA_035048815.1 of Abelmoschus esculentus. NCBI lineage: Eukaryota > Viridiplantae > Streptophyta > Magnoliopsida > Malvales > Malvaceae > Abelmoschus > Abelmoschus esculentus. The sequence continues at coordinate 17,071,076 of JAUCBN010000002.1, read as the reverse complement.
AAAGTTGGTTTATCTAGTGAAGAGAATATGCATTATGATTTATTGATGGTAGATAAGAATCATGTAATCTCTTATATATAAAATCAAACTTAAACTTTCAATTAACCAATTGAAACTATGCCGGTTCAATTTGGTTGTTGTAGGAATAATGAACTAAATTAAAAGTTTAACTTTGAGCTATAAGTTAATTTATTTTTTCTTGAGATTAAGATTATGTTTTTTTATCGATAAAAGATATTATATTCTCAAAATAAATAATATGTGATAATTATTGTCTTCGATTTTAACTTCTAATTATTGAAGATTACTGTCTTAAAATTTTAAAAATAATAATCCTAAATCTCATTTTTTTAATTCATTATTTTTAAAAATTTTAAATTTCATTTCAATCCAAATAATAATCATAAATCTAATAAGTTATATTTTACCACTGCTATTCTCTATGTTATGCAAATTATAGATATAATTACTGTCTCCAATTTTAACACTTAAAATTTCTATAAATTACAGGTTATAATTGGAATTTCAAATATTAAATTAAAATACAAAAATAAATTTATAGTTTATATGTAATACAAGAGAAATTATATCACGAGTCATTTTTGTCACATTATTTATGTGATCAACAAATTAAATATATTTATTTAATTATTCTTTTTATCTATTTTTTTATCAAGTGAATCTTCACTCAATAAAAATTATTGGCATAAAGATAATTTTAACCCTTAACGTTTATGATTTTTATTATTTTGGCCCTCATCCTTTTTTAGGATAAATTTAGCCTTTAACCTATATCTTTTTGACAAATATCTCATTTTTTAACTAACATGATGATTAGATAGTTAAAAAATTAACGATAATGATGTCATATATATGTATAATGATATTTAAGACTTGAGAATGCTTAGTAGCTTTTTATTTTAGATTTAATTAATTTTTAATATTTTATTTGAATTTTAATTATTTTATATTTTATGTTAGAATAAAATTATATTTTACATGTATATATTTGTCATTATCGTAAAAAATTTAGTGATAATGACATGTCATATATATATATATGTATGTAGAATGAGGCTAGATGTCATGTTATTAAAATATATTATCACATATATATGACATGTCAATATTATTAAATTTTTAACGTTTTAGTTAGTATGTTACTTAAAAAATAAGATATTTGTCAAAAAGACATAGGTTAAAGGTTAAATTTATCTTAAAAATAAAATAAGGGCCAAAATAATAAAAATTATAAACGTTAAGAGTTAAAATTATGTTTATGCCAAAATTATTTTTAAATTTAATTAAATATCAATGAAGATTTACTTTAAAAAATAATATAAAAAATTAATTAAATACAAATATTTAATTAATTGATCTCATAAATAACATAGTGAGAATATCTTGTGATATAAATTCTCGTACAGTAATAACAAAATTTGACCCATATATTTTTCTCTCCAATATTTTAACAGAGATATCTAGCCGGACGCTAGTTCCCCGCCGATCGCCAGACTTAATTTGAAATGCCCAGGTTACCCTTCTTCATATCACGAAATTACACCTCACCGTTCTACCTGTTAGCTTTCCTTTATTGCAGCTCCCGCCTGTTCGTTAGGCCGTTACTAAGCAAGGGCATTTCAGTACATTGCTTTTCACACTTGAAATTTTGATAAAAATGCAGATAAAAATCTCAATCCGTTTGAATCTGTTTACCCAAACAAACAGAAAAGAATTTTCAGCTCTCTCTTCGGTTCTTGGCCTTCCCCTCTTGCATGGCAATTTCTTTGTAATTCTTATGGTGTAGTGTAGGCTCAGTGAGTCAGCCCGATTCCATTTCTCACTCGGATAATTAACACAGCTAACAAGGGAAATCAGATGAAACGTAGCGGCATTTCGTTAACCGTTTCCTAGATCTTCTGAGTTGGTGATTGACGAGTTATATTACACTTGGGAATGCCTTCTGTGGAAGCCGATTCCCGCGTTGGCAAATTGCTAGTCCCGGCCTTGGAGAAGATCATCAAGGCCGCTTCGTGGCGGAAACACTCGAAACTCTCTCACCAATGCAAATCTCTTCTCAAGGAACTCACTTCTCCGTCGAAGATGCCGTTATCCCCGTCAGATTTGGAGCCGGAAAATTCGATCCCTGGCCCTATCAACGATGGAGGTCAAGTGGAGTATTCCCTAGCTGAATCGGAGTCCTTCCTCAGCCCTCTGATCAATGCTTGTGCCACCTCATTCAACAAGATCGTCGATCCCGCCATTAATTGCATTCAGAAGTTAATCGCGCACGGGTACTTGCGTGGCGAAGCGGACCCCACTGGAGGCCCGGAGGCTCAGCTGTTAACCAAATTAATTGATTCGGTATGTAAATGCCACGTCTTAGGTGACGAGGCCGTTGAATTACTGGTATTGAAAACGCTTTTAACCGCGGTTACTTCCTTCTCATTGCGAATTCACGGTGACTGTTTGCTGCGAACTGTTAGAACTTGTTATGATATTTACTTAGAGACTAAAAATGCCGTTAATCAAACCACTGCGAAAGCAACTTTGATTCAAATGTTAGTCGTAGTGTTTAGGAGAATGGAGGAGGATTCTTCAACAGTTCCGATTCAGCCAATTGTAGTGGCTGAATTGATGGGACCAGTTGAAAAATCAGATGTTGATCGATCAACGACTAACTTTGTTCAAGGTTTTATAACTAAAATTATGCAGGACATTGACGGAGTGTTTCATCCTGTGACACCGAGTAAGGTTTCTTTAGGTGTCCATGATGGCGCATTTGACACTACTACTGTTGAAACCACAAATCCTGCCGATTTGCTGGATTCTACAGATAAGGATATGTTGGATGCGAAATATTGGGAGATTAGTATGTATAAGACGGCATTAGAAGGGAGGAAAGGGGAGTTGGCAGATGATGAAGTGGAGAGAGATGATGATTTGGAGGTTCAAATTGGGAATAAGTTAAGACGGGATGCATTTTTGGTGTTTAGAGCACTTTGCAAGTTGTCGATGAAGACACCACCTAAAGAGGCTTTGGCGGATCCCCATTTGTTGAGAGGGAAGATTTTGGCATTGGAGTTGTTGAAGATTTTTCTGGAGAATGCTGGAGCTGCTTTGAGAACAAGTGAAAGGTATCTTTTGTGTTCCATCTTTGCACATATTTCTTTGATTTTATTTGATTGTCCAATTTGCATTTCCAATAGTTTCTTATGCTTGTAGTTCTGCATTTGCTTAAGTTCATGGAAAATGTGATGTGCAACTCTTGATATGCTTTCTTAATAGTATTAGTTTTCTAAGCAGGCTTTAGTAATGTGCTGGATAAATATGTGTTGAATATAGGTTATATTCAGAAACAAGGTATAAGCACTTAGATGATGAGTCTCAAGGGATTGACAAAATTATTGTAACATATTTTTAGATTTTGAAACATCTGAGGTGGCTTTATCTGATGAGTTGGCATTAAAGTAAATCTTGGCGGTGTAGAACTTTGTTGGATCTTTTAACCATATTGTGTCGTAGTCTTGTGGGTGTGAACCCCTGCACGTTTAGCAACTTGTTCTGAGTGTTCTAGTGACATGTCATTTTATTGATAAATTTAGTTCCAACCGCTGGTTACATTGGACAGATGTACTGCATTTGCTTGTTGATTTCAACAACATTGTTGTTTACATTCATATTCCAGCACCACCTTTAACTCTTTATTTGTCTTTGAGATTTTATTTTATGTTTATATCGAGATCATTTTTTGTTCATACCTTAACATTGGTTGTAGTAGTAGACAGTCTATATATAATATCTTCAATTTCCTTGATTAAAAAATAACTCTATTTTATCACGCAATTCATTTTTGTTTGCTGGAATTACCATCCTGAATTTGAATTTTTCCTACTGTTGAAAGTGCTTTTGGTGGTACAGGTTTTTAGGTGCCATAAAACAATATTTGTGTCTGTCACTTTTGAAGAACAGTGCCTCAACTCTTATGATTGTTTTCCAGCTTTCATGCTCCATTTTCATTAGTCTAGTGTCAAGGTTTCGAGCTGGCCTGAAAGCGGAGATTGGAGTATTTTTTCCTATGATTGTTCTGAGGGTCTTGGAAAATGTTGCTCAACCTAATTTTAAGCAAAAGATGACAGTTCTACTCTTTCTGGATAAACTTTGTGTTGATTCACAAATCTTAGTAGATATCTTTATTAACTATGATTGTGATGTCAATTCGTCAAACATATTTGAGAGGTATTTTTCTTACCTTATAATTTTATCTAACTTAAGAAACTACTTCTGTTAGACGTTAAATCCTTTTTAATATTTCCCATTTTTCCATTATGGTTCTTTCCAGAATGGTCAATGGACTTCTGAAAACAGCTCAAGGTGTTCCTCCTGGTACAGTGACAACACTATTGCCTCCCCAGCAAGCAACCATGAAATTTGAAGCTATAAAGTGTTTAGTGGCTATTTTGAAATCAATGGGACACTGGATGAACAGACAGTTGCGCATTCCAGATTCTTACTCTACTAAGAAATTTGAAGCAGTTGAGAACAGTTTTGAACCTGGAACTTCCCCCATGGAAAAAGGGAATGGGGATGATCCCATTGAAGGGTCAGATTCTCATTCTGAACCCCTAAATGAAACTTCTGGCATCCTAACAATTGAGCTACGTCGAGCTTACAAGCTTGAACTTCTGGTATGTCTCCACATGATGTCTGGTAAACTGGTCTGACTGTCTTTATTTTAAGTTTAACCGATCATGGTTCTTGAAACCTAATATAAAATGCCTTCCAGGAAGGTATATCTCTTTTTAATCGGAAGCCTGAAAAAGGAATTGAATTTCTTATCAAAGCAAAAAAGGTTGGTGACTCCCCGGAGGAGATAGCTGCTTTTCTCAAAAATACATCTGGTCTGAAGAAAACGTTGATTGGTGATTATCTTGGAGAAAGGGAAGATTTACCACTGAAAGTGATGCATGCCTATGTTGACTCCTTTGATTTTCAAGGCATGGAGTTCGATGAGGCAATCCGAGTCTTATTGCAAGGTTTCAGATTGCCAGGTGAGGCACAAAAGATCGATCGAATCATGGAGAAGTTTGCTGAGCGTTATTGCAAATGTAACCCAAAGGCTTTCATCAGTGCTGATACAGCATATGTCCTCGCGTACTCAGTCATAATGCTCAATACAGATGCTCATAACCCTATGGTTAAGAACAAGGTGCATATACATTCTCTATCTGATCTTGTTTCCATTTAGTGCTTGAAAAATGATGAAGTTCTCCCTTTTCCTATATTAAAATGTGCAGATGTCAGCTGATGATTTCATAGCAAACAATCGTGGCATAGATGATGGAAAAGATTTGCCAGAAGAGTACTTAAGATCATTATTTGAACGGATATCAAGAAAAGAGATCAAGATGAAAGACGATGATTTGTCTATGCAACAGAAACAGTTGGTGAACTCCAACAGAATTTTAGGTCTGGACAGTATCTTGAATCTTGTTATACGCAAGCATGATGAAGACCAACATATGGAAACCAGTGATGATCTTATCAGGCACATGCAAGAACAATTTAAAGAGAAAGCTCGCAAATCCGAGTAAGATAAACTGGCTTTGAGCTTTTATGTTGGTGATCTACCATCGAGAGATTCCTGTTTGACTGTATATAGCTGAATCATCTTATTTGGTCTTTCTTTGTAAAAATCTTTTTATGCCTTTGTATTTTGTTAGAATATGGTGAAATTCTGGGGTATTTTCATCATTTTTATACGCAGTCCAAACTTCGTTAATGTGATCAGATGTAAATATTATATTCTATGTTAGATTTCTCTTTACCTAATGTGGTATTTAATGTTTGAAATAGAAACTTTGTTTTCAATTACCATTTGATTTCCATTGTACTATCAATTTGCAGGTCAGTTTATTATGCAGCTACAGATGTGGTGATACTGAGATTCATGGTTGAGGCATGCTGGGCTCCTATGTTGGCTGCGTTCAGTGTGCCTCTTGACCGAAGCGATGATGAAGTAGTGACAGCTTTGTGTATTGAAGGATTCCGCTGCGCAATACATGTCACCGCTGTGATGTCCATGAAGACTCATAGAGATGCGTTTGTGACTTCATTAGCTAAGTTTACCTCACTTCACTCTCCTGCAGATATAAAGCAGAAAAATATAGATGCAATCAAGGTCAGTATTTTGCTTCTTCTGTGAATATTTTGTTAGCGAGACACGCTACCTGAACTCTGAAAAAATTTCCATTTGCTTGTGGACCTAACATAGAATTTTCCTTTTACTTTGTTAATAGGCAATAGTTACGATTGCAGATGAAGATGGAGACTATTTACAGGAAGCTTGGGAGCATATATTGACATGCGTGTCACGGTTTGAGCATTTGCATCTGTTGGGAGAGGGTGCTCCTCCCGATGCCACTTTCTTTGCCTTCTCTCAGAATGAATCAGAAAAATCTAAGCAAGCTAAGTCAGCCGTCCTTCCTGTTTTAAAGAAGGGTTCAGGAAGAATTCAGTATGCTGCTTCTGCTGTGATGAGGGGCTCATATGATAGTGCGGGTATTGGAGGTACTACCGGGACAGTCACATCTGAAGAGATGAACAATTTAGTCTCAAATCTCAACATGTTGGAACAAGTTGGATGTGCTGAAATGAATCGAATATTCACAAATAGTCAAAAATTGAATAGTGAGGCCATTATAGACTTTGTTAAGGCTCTTTGCAAGGTGTCCATTGAGGAGTTGCGATCTACATCCGACCCTCGGGTTTTCAGCCTTACAAAAATTGTTGAGATAGCGTAAGAACCATTCCAGTTCTCTTCCTTCGGCTTAATCTTAATGCAGTCAATGGTTTATGTTTCTTGACACCAAATTATTGATCTACTGGCAGGCACTATAACATGAACCGGATCCGACTTGTATGGTCAAGCATCTGGCATGTACTCTCTGATTTCTTTGTGACCATTGGCTGTTCTGAAAACCTTTCGATTGCAATTTTTGCCATGGACTCTTTACGGCAGCTATCAATGAAATTTTTGGAACGAGAAGAATTGGCTGATTATAATTTCCAGAATGAATTTATGAAGCCTTTTGTTATTGCCATGCAGAAGAGTAGTGCTGTTGAAATCCGAGAATTAATCATCAGATGTGTCTCGCAGATGGTGTCATCTCCAGTTCGTCATGTTAAATCAGGGTGGAAGAGCATGTTCATGGTACTAAATTTTTTACAACTATCATATATATTCATAGTTCCGATACCTTAATCTTTAACTAATTTATCATCGAACCGATAATTTTTTTTTCAGGTTCTCACTACTGCAGCCTATGACAACCACAAAAACATTGTACTGCTAGCCTTTGAAATAACAGAAAAGATCATTAGAGACAATTTACCATACATAACCGAAACCGAAACAACCACCTTCACAGATTGTGTGAATTGCCTAATTGCATTCACCAACAATAAATTCAATAGAGACATTAGTCTCAATGCAATTGCTTTTCTGCGATTCTGTGCCTCGAAACTTGCTGAAGGAGATCTCGGCTCCTCATCTATGAATAAGGATAAGGATTCTGGGGATACTTCTCAATCTTCACCTAAGAAGGGAAATAATGGTAGGCAAGAAAACGGAGAGCTGACGGATACGGATGATCATCTGTATCTATGGTTACCTTTGTTGGCTGGTAAGGAAAAAAATTAAAATTACATTTATCTTCATACTCTTGAATGCATCTAATTCTGAAATTACATTGCGTTTCGTTGTGCAGGTTTATCGAAACTTGGCTTTGACCCTAGACCTGAAATTAGGGAGAGTGCTTTACAAGTTCTGTTTGAAACTCTGCGCAACCATAGTCACCTCTTCTCGCTACCTTTATGGGAAAAAGTGTTTGAATCTGTCCTTTTTCCAATATTCGAATACGTGCGCCATGCTATTAATCCATCAGGGGATGACCTACCTGAGCAGGGACTTAATGGTGACATAAGCGATATTGATCAAGATGCATGGCTGTATGAGACTTGTACACTCGCACTACAATTACTTGTAGATCTTTTCGCTAGTTTTTATCATACCGTCAGTCCACTTTTAAGGAAGATTCTCTCCTTACTCGTAAGTTTTATCAAGCGCCCTCACCAAAGCCTAGCTGGTATCGGAATTGCTGCTTTGGTACGCTTGACTAGCAATGCCGGTGATAATTTCCTCGAGGAGCAGTGGCTGGAAGTAGTCTCTTCATTAAAAGAAGCAGTTAATGCAACACTTCCTGATTTCTCTTACTTTGTTAGAGGGGATGGCATACGCGAAGGTAATGAACACGCATCGAATGGCCAAAGTAAAGAGGCTTCTCATGGTACCAGCACGTCACATGATGATTCAGAGAGCCTGCGAACACAGCGTCTCCATGCTTCTTTGTCCGATGTGAAGTGCCGAGCCGCTGTTCAGCTTTTACTGATTCAGGTAGACTTCTCATCTTAATATTGAAATATAATTACAAATTTATTCTTGTTAAGATGCTTTTTCTCTGACAGGCAGCGATGGAAATTTATAACATGTTTCGATCTCGTCTTTCGGCTAAGAACATCTTAGTCCTCTTCGATGCAATGCATGATGTAGCATTACATGCTCACGATATCAACAACGATACCATATTACGTACCAAGCTTCAAGAGTTTGGTCGGATGACACAAATGCAAGATCCTCCGTTGTTGCGTCTCGAGAATGAACCCTATCAATTTTGCCTTACGTTCTTGCATAATCTGATAATCGATAGGCCTCCAAGTTTTGAGGAGGCTGAAGTAGAGTCCCATCTTGTCAATCTTTGCCGGGAGGTGTTACAGTTATATATCGAAACCGCAAGCTCTGAACAGATTCACGATATCTTGGTAAGTTGTGAGCATGGTTCAAATGAAGTCCAGGTAGCTCTTAGTGACATGCTCAGCTCTTCAGTTGGTCCAGTTTTGCTTCAAGCGTGTTGATGCTGACTCTTGCACAAATTGGAGGGACCTTCATATGGTAAATATGTTTTTTTCCCTCTCTTTTTGGTAAGTAAGTGCATAGTTTTCATCAATTTTGCACTGATTTTTTTAAGAATTTGTGTTCGAGACTATATCGAACCATATTCAATATATAAATATGATTTTTTTTAAATATTTAAAAATTTAGATATACTAGTGTCAAACATATTTACGTTTAATACTTATACTGAATCTGAGTAACATAACATTTTATTCTCTTTAGTTAATAATAAGGGTAAATTACATAAATAGTCCCCCGACTATGTTTTAATTATTTTTTTACATCTTTTGACTATTATAAGTTATAAATTAGTCTTACGACTTAAAAATTATAATAAATTGATCTAATTAATTTTTAAGTTGTAGGACAAGTTAGTAACTTATAATAATTAAAAGATACAAAAGATAATTGAAACATAATTGAGGGACCATTTATGTAATATATTCTAATACTAATAAATATCAGTATGTTTTGATGCACCATTTTAGATTTATCAATATTTATATGAACATATAAATTAAGTTAAATAGATCAATTATTATATTTTATTTGTATATACAAAAATAAAAATAATTAATTTAAAATATATTAAAATCTTATTGCAAGTAGCAACTAATACATGTAAATATAATGTTCAAGTAAATTTGCGATTGAATATGAAGAAAAATTGTGGTGTATATATAACGTACACAACAAGAAACTTTATAATATTAAGGGAAATTTTATAATACTCAAATTTAATACATAATAAATAAATTTAAAATATATTTTTTATTAAAATAGGAACTTAAAATATCTATTTATCAAAATAGGTATCTAAAGTATTTTTTAATTAAAATAGATATTTACCTAGATAAATATTTTACTTAATAAGATATATATTTTGCATATTTATTTTAATCAAACAAATATTTTAATATTTAAAATAAAAATCTATATATCTTAAATACTTATTTATGATATAACAATAAAATAATACAAACCTAAAAGAATCTTGTAATTAAAAGTAGTTGAATAACGTCTAGTTACTTTAGGACACTATTTAAATTTGGACTCTCAGATATCCCATTCAATACTTATTAAATTACTATAATTTTCTCACTTAATTTTAATTATTGAACATAATTAGAGAATCTAACATAAAGACTTTAATTTAATTAACTAGCATATGTATATTTAATTATCTAATATGCGTCTAACATGATATTAATTAAGCATACAAACAAAAAATAATTAAAGCATATTTAAAATTAATGATCAAATTAAAAGCAAATACAAATTGACATTAATTTTATTATTTTGGCGATCAAATTGAAAATATTACAAAGCCTTAATGTTCAATTACAAAATCAAAGGGAGCTAATTGAAAATATTGGGATCAAATAAAAAGAATAGGATTAAATTGAAAGATTTACAACTTACCCAATCTGATTTAGAAGTAAAAAAGGATTAAATTAAAAATATTAAAAATTAAGGGATAAAACTCTAAAAATAAAAATTAGCGTGGATGCTCCTTACCCGACTTAAACCGTCCACAAATTCTCTCTAAACTTACTATCCAAACGACGATGTTCTGAAAACACTATATAAATAAAAATAAAAATTAATAAAATAAAAAATAAAGATTCATCTTATAAATGATATTAATTTTACGGTAAATATTAATTTTATTAATTTTTATCGTATTTTTTACGGTAAATATTAATGAAGATTCATTTGATAAAAAATAAAATAAAATTTAATAAAATAAATATATTTGATTAATCTTATAAATGATATGACGAAAATGACTTACGATATAATTTTTCTAATGGACCCCATTGTAGCTCATCTCTAATTTTGGATTTTTTTTAAAGAAAAGACCTTATTAGAAAGTAACAATACTTTTGGACAGATATAACATGAACGACTATGATTTTAAAAATAAAATTAAAATAAATTTAAATTAAATATTTATTTAAAAAATAAATATATTTTAAAATAATCAATGAATTCTATTAAAAATTATGAAAAATATTACAAATACAACGCATTTGAAATAAAGAATATTAAGGATTAATCCATTAAAATTTCATGTAAAAATTTGAAGGGGAAAAAGTAAATATTTTTATAGAGATTATCGTACCTTAAAAATTCAGAAATTGTCCTGAATTTTCTTGTTTCTAACTAAACGAGACGTTTTACGAGGTGAAAACAGGTTGACGAGTGAACTAAACTCTCATGCAGATTATTTCACTATCCATACTAATTATATTGATAAATAACTATCAACCGAGTGAAAATCTATCTTTTATGATCACTAACAGAATCATAATTAAAAACTAAAGTCATAATTTTTTTTATACGAGTACGAAAAGCAAACATTATTTTTGAACTATTATTAATCTAACAATATTTTTGTATAAAGTAACTATTATTAATTTTGAACTATTATTAATCTAACTCTATTTATATTAAATATTTTAATTACTTAATTTTTATAAGATATATATTTAAAAAGTTTTTGATAAAAGATTTTTAAAATATTTTTTTATATTCTTATCAATAATAAATTTTAAATACTTGTGAGTCAAAGTTGAGAAAAATTAATAAAAAAAAGTCAACAATAAACAGTAAGTATGGGATGGAGGAGTATATTTTTAAAATTTTAAATCTAGTAATTTTTCAATATAAACTATATAAACTTTAATTAATTATATTTTTGAAAAAAATACAATCAAAATTAAAAAAATTTAAACAGAAAAATATCAACATGTGACAGTTTATTGTTTATATTTAATTTTATTATTTAAGAGAATAATTACAATATTTTTTTATCAAGATAACTTTTAAAAAAACTTATATATCTTTTTTAATATAAATTAATTAAATTAAATATATAATATTATTAAATAATTGGGCAAAGAATTAAAGAATGTCTCAAGCTTTATTAATTTATTCAATGATATATATAATTGATAATGATTAGTTAACGAACTTAACAAATTAGCTAACTAATATTAACAGCTAACAACAATCTATCTAACTAACTAATTTTTTCCGCCAATAATTTTTATATTTTATTAATATATTTTATTATTTTTATTTATTAATAATCTATATTAAATTTTTAATAAGACTTATAAAGGGACAAAAAAATAAATAAATTTTATTTATTTTGTAATATCTTATAGAGGAATAACATTCTTCTGTCTTTTTTATATATTATTTATACTCTACTATTAAAAAATTTAAATTTTATAATTAAGATTTATAATCAAATTTTATCATACAATCATGGGCGAAACCACCTAATACTTTTGGTGATCATATCAAATATGACACCTCAGATTTTTTTGAAAAAATAATTTCTTTATAGTTTATATAAAAATTTTAAATAAATAAATAAATGACATTCATTTATAAATAATTGACACCCTTAAATTTAAATTTTAGGGGTGAGCGTTCGAGCGAGTTGAGTCGAGTCAAAAAATTTTGAGTTATTTGAGTTGAGTCAACATATTTTACAACTTGAACTTTTTTTTGAAATTTTTCGATTCGAGTCGGTTTTAGCGACTTCGAGTCGATTTGATTTTTCGAGTTTATGTATAAATTTTAATTGTACTATTTATAATACTATAATACATTTTAATTCTAATTTAAACGACTCTCTCTTTATATCTACATACATTTTTTTTCATATTATTTTGTACATGTATAAATAAGATTTTGAATTATTATTATTATTATTATTATTATCATCAAATACCTTAGGTATGAATATATCATTTTATTAAATTACAAGCCTCGTTAAAAACTCTTTTGTTCTTCTAGGAAAGGCCAAAATGAGATAAAAATAATGATAAATTAAATACAATAATATAAATACATAAATTAAAAAATATAAAATAATTAACATAATTTAAATAATATAAAAATAAAAATAAAAATTATATTAAATAAAATAAAAAATAAATATGGAAAGTGATCATATTGTAAAGAAAAAAAAATTAAAAGGTAAAAATAATAAAAATAAGAAGATATGACTGAAATAAAACTGAAAATAAAATTACAAGACTAAATGAGTAATTAAACCCTGAAAATTTTCAAGTTATTTGTTTTTTTGAGTAACTCAAACTTTAAAAATTTAAATTCGACTCGAAATCGAAATTTTTTCGAGTTATTCGATTCGACTCAAATAACTCAAAACTGAAAAAAAATCGACTTTTCGAGTCGAATCGAGTTTTGTTCACCCCTAATAAACTCAATTAAAATGATATTCCTTGTATAATTTTCTGACTTTGCCCATAATTACGGTATAAGATATAGAGTATAGTTTTTAAAATTTAAAATTTAAAAATTTAAAATTTAAAATTAAAACTTAAAATTTAATTTTTATGTGCTGAAATATAAAAAATTAACAAAACAAGATTTTATTCTTCATTGAAACACACCGGCACTTAAATGAAGTGTATTAATAAAGCAATAAATCCTCTCTTCATTGAAAAAAAAAATTTAATTTAAAGGTAAGAATACCGTAAAATAATTTAATTTAAGGCTAAAAACGATAAATTTTTAAATTTGTTAAAATAATTTAAAAAGCATACTTTTTATAATATTTTTATAAAATTTAAGACATATTTAAAATATTATCAAAAATATAATATTTTAAATTATTTTAAAAGTTTCAAAATTTATCTTTTTTAACCTAAGGAAAACTCACCCTCTATTTAAAGCAAGATTCAGTTCAAGTTTTGTACTATGGACACTTTGAACATCCTTTCTGTCTCTGTCTTGTTCATGGTCGGAAAAGAATGGTTTTTGGCCTTGTTGCATTGCTCAGAGCTGCCTGGGCAGCCGCCATTATTCCCTTTGTTTTAGCTTCAATACCCAGTTCTAAGCTCAGATCACTTCATGTAGTTATGTCTTTAGGGACAAAAAGAGGGAAGACATTGCTACCATCTTCTTCTGTAAGTATTTTTCTTGTTGCATGTAAATGTTCGAATATATTATACGCTTAAACGTGTTTGATTTTATTTTAAAATTATTAACATTTTGCTTTCAATATCTTTAGAAGTTCACTGTCCCTCAGAGATTCTTCTCCCACTTCTACATGGTGGCCACCGTGTGGACAACCCTTTTGCTCCTCGCAACATCGACATATAGCTCCGCAACCGCGTCTCGTCCGAAGACGACAATCGAGCATCGATACGAGGTTTGGCGTGCCATGTTTCTACTTTTGCTGATGGAAGCTCAAGTTGTGAGACGACTCTTGGAGTCATTGTACGTGTTCAGTTACAGACAGTCGGCTCGGATGAACATTTTCCTTTATCTAATTAGCATCTGGTGAGGCCCTTGAACTGTTAGACATATATCTCCCACCATATACATTATATACTCGATGACGGAACTTAACGAATGAATTTGTTGAATTATTTTTATTTATAAAGGAATATTTTAGTCTTTCAACCGAGTTAATATCTGATTAATCCATGACATCAGTCAAAATTTTAAAACAAATTATAATATTAATAATATTCGAATCAAAACCGAACTAAACCTAATTTAAAATTCGATTTTCCATTTCCACCTTCTCAAACTAATCAAAATTTCCCTGGGCAGTTACTACATATTAGCACCACTGTCCCTGTGCAGCTCTTGTGCGCCGGAGGTGTTTAGGTTTACTCTCAACCTGGTTTCAAAGTTCATCGGCAAAGAAGGAACGACACCGTTGCCGGCAGCCGGTGGAGGAGTCGATGTAAGTGGTGTTATTAAGCTTGGGTGGTACCAGTGGGTTGGCAGTGCTATATTTCTATGGGGATCGATTCATCAGCTACGTTGCCATGCAATTCTCGTAGGTCACCATTTCATTACTGATACATGACATTTATATCAAATTTTTCGTATTATTTATTAAATTTTTCAATTTTAATACCGTAATCTAAATTTATACGTATTTATTAGGGTCGTATACGAGCACATGGTGAACACGTGGATGAGTACGTGATTCCTAGAGGGGATTGGTTTGAAATTGTGTCCTGCCCTCACTATTTGGCTGAAATTGTAAGATAACTTCATTTCACTCTACCATATTATATGGGTTAAGGTTATTTTATAATTAATATTTAAATTTGTAAATTATTCTCAACATCCAATTAAAATTAAATTGTTGATGAGGGATGAATATTTTACTCGACACGATCAGTTCCGAACCCAACGTAACTCGACCGGGTCGGATTTTTTTTATGGAAAAATGAGTGTGTCGGATCGAATGTTTAATGATGAGAAAAATAGATTAGGGTTTAGAGTATAAAATATCTGATCGATCCAAAACTAAATATCAAATTTTTTAGGGATATTTTTATAATACTCACCCCTCTCTCTCTATATATTTTATAATTATGTCCTTAAAATTGAATCTTTATTTATAATTTAGTCCTTAAAATTATATATATTTTTATAACTACGTCTTAAAATTATTTTTTACAATTAACTCCCTAAAATTATTTTTTCATAGGTCAGGTCAGATAGGGTTTTTAAAAACAAATATTTGGGTCTAGTTTAGAATGTTTATATTCAGTCGAGTTCGGGTTGGCAAAAAACTTGGTCCGATCTGATCCGACCCGAAAGTAAATATGTAATTTTCCCTTAAATTTTTAGGGATATTTATAAAATACTTATATCTCTATATTTTTATAATTAAGACTTAAAATTAATTTTTATTTATAATTTAGTCTTTAAAATTATATTTTTTTCATAATTAAGTCTCGTAGAATTATTTTTTATAATTAAATCCCTAAAATTATTTTTTTTATAGATCAAGTCAGGCCGAGTATTTAAAAGAAAATACTTGGATCAGGTTAGAATGTTTATATTCAGGTCAAATTTGAGTTAGCCGAAAACTCAACCCGATCCGATCTTTGTTTATCTCTAAACGTGATTGATTGGTCAAAATGATATGATCATAACGCACCATGTGTCACAATCTTATGAACCTACTTTCATATGTACATGTTTAAGGTTGTTTACTAAATCTTTATTCAAAATGATGCAGCTGATATATTTTGGGTTGTTGGTTGCCAGTGGAGGTGGAGATCTGACCATTTGGTTGCTTCTTGGAATAGTGGTAAAGTATTAATTTGTGACGTGTTATGTGCATGGCGATAATGAGTTTGATCGACTCGCGAGCTACTCGGTTTGGTTAAAGTTCGATTTGAGTGAATTCGATTCGGGTTCGAGTTCGTCTCGAGACTTTAACGAGCCGAACCTACCCAAGCTCGGCTCGAGAAGCTCGTAAACAGGCTCGAAATAATTATATTATATAGATGCTACATATACACTAAAAGTAATCTATTTAACAAAAGAAAAACAATAAAAAAAAGGAGAAATCTACTAAAAATAAATTAACAAAATAAATTGGGGACTTTTTTCTCTTAATATTGAATTTTGTTTCGGTGTTGGTTATGAAAAGGGTTTTTAACGAGGTTCCATCTTTTATAGAAAAAATTTAACAAAATTATTTATTTTGAGTCGAACCTGAACCGAATCCGAGTCCAATAACATTATTTCTGAACTAAACCGAATCGAACTTGACCAGATTTGAATTCGGTTCAACTCGTACTCTTTATCCCCCTAGTCATATGTACAAAAGTAGTGAAATTAATTTTTGGCATTGGAAATGATAGGTGACAAATTTGGTGTTTTCAGCAGCTGAAACCCATAGATGGTACATTGCTAAATTTGAAGATTACCCAAAAAATAAATTTGCTATCATTCCACTCACATTTTAATGTATGTTTCAGAAAAGTACTTATTATATGTGTGTTTGGCTTAAGTTACATTTTAGTACCATCAAATAATAGTTGTCTTAATATCAGCATGCCATGTTTCATGGAATGATTATAATTCAAGATAATCAGGACATTACCTTAATCTTTGATTTAATAAACTTGTTGTGTTGAGTCATTGTCTTTCTCAAAGATAATCCCTTTATAAGTATTCATACTGGAATGGGTGATGAAGGACATGTCAATTCCTCCTAATTTCGCAAAATATAGATTTTTTTAGTTTTGATGGCTTGTGAATAAAATAAATTTGGGTCGATACAGTGTATTAATACGTCCTAAAATTATATCGGTGCGATGTAATATTTTAAATTTAGTGTTAATTTCCCTACCGATATGCATTGTGAAATATCAGTACGTCCTTTAATCTGAGTTCAATAATACAAGCTTGTACTGATACATCATAACCCGTATTAGTACGGTTAGATCTGTAATGATATTTTTTTTTCTGATTTTTAATCATTTTATCCTGTCAAATCATGTCTAAATGCACTAAAATTTTCCCAACAAGTTATTAATAGTCATTTAAAAAAAAATTCACTTTTAACCAATTTTAGCCAATTTCAAAAAGTCATTTTAGGTACATTAAGCACATTTTAGGAGTACGTATGTAACCCCCTATACCGGCCTATGTCATCAAAAATTCTTTCAACGCTTAAAAAAACGTTGCAAAAGTATTGTTTAAATTAGTACCGTAACAATTTGCGGCACTTTTCGTCGAGTAACACTGTAAAAATCAAGTTCTAGTAACGCTTTATTATTAAATGCCGTTGAAAAGCTTTCTTAATGGTGTTATTGTATAAATGTCGTAGTATGTCGTGATTTAGTGATATTTTTTACACAAGTGTTGCTAATAAACTTTCTTTAGCGGTGTTTTGATGTACAAATATCACAGTGTGTTATAATTTTTAGTGACGTTTTATACAAATATCGCGAATGTGACACTTTAGTGATGTTTTCATCCCGAAAAAACACAAAAGAGCACAACGATGATATTTTTACAATCATTTTAATTGTTTTGATTAATTAAATAAAAAAGTTAAAACTAAAATTTAAATTAATTTATTATACTTTCAAATGAATAAACTACATTCAATTGGTATTATAAATCATACAAATTTTGAGAATAATCTGACCTAATTTTTTATTTTGAAATGAGGATCATTAGTCCTATTTTCCTAAATAAAAATTAACTTAGATTTCAAAATAAATTTCAAAACATTCTATTTCCCTAAATAAAAATTTTATATGGTTTATATATCCAATAAAACCTCCTATATCAACTCAACATTAACTTGGTTGAAAAATGATTAAATTTATTTTAATTTAAAAGTATAATAAATATTCCTCTTAGGGTAGTTTTGACCTTTCACACTTACGTTTAAATAAAATAGTTAAAAACTATTATTTGATAATACATGATTAATGAATTTGTGTACGAACATTTTATTATTCGATAATCATTATTATCTAATTTATTAATTGATTAATCTGGATTAAATATTATAAAGATTAATTATAGAGAGAAAAGATTCTCTTAATCCAATTATCCCGTTTCACACTATCAAAATTTAAATCTTTTAACTTTATTTAAAAAAATTTAGTATTTTATTATACTAAATTAACTAATTATTAGTCTTGTATTTATTTTATTAATTGTTCTTAATTTTATTTATCTTCAAAGATTCAAATCCAAATTACATAACATCTCATAAATTAAATAAAATCATGGCAATATTTAGATTTCTTTAAATCTAGAAGGTTGTTAGCCGAAAAGGAAAATAGTAGAGTTTAAATAGAGATGAGCACGGGTTGGGTCGGGTCGGATTTTTGGTTTATCCGAATTTGATCCGAGCATAAATATTTTAAACTCGACTCCAACCCGACCTAAATATTTTTTAATAAATCCGACTCGATCCGAAAATAGATACCCTAAATCCGGCTTCGACCCGACCCGACCTATAAAAAAATAAATTTAGGGACTAAATTATAAAAAATAATTTTCAGAGACTTAATTATAAAAAAATATAATTTTAAGGACTAAATTATAAATAAAAAATAATTTTAAGGACATAATTATAAAAAATATAGAGAGAGAGGGACCATTATTATAAATATCCCTAAAAATTATAAAAAAATTACATATTTAGTCTCAGCTCGGGTCGAATGTTTTACACCCTAAACACGAACCCGACCCGACATAAATCCAATTTTTTTATCGAAAAATCCAACCCGATCAAACCGGGTAAAATGCTCGTCCCTAAATTTAAACATTCGTTGATGTGATTTTAAATTAAATTACTAAAAATTTATTTAATTCATTTCAACATCGAAATAATTTGAATTTAAATCATTTAATTTTGATTTGGTGGCTCAAAATTACTTAAAATTTCTTTAATTTTCATAGCTTAATTAATTGACTTATGCTTAACGTAGTCTAATTATTATATTTTCCACTTTTCATGATTAAAAATATGTGTTCACACACTTTAACTTTGTCACTATAAAATTATTTTTAAACAATCGTCGATTAATCGAATATTAATCAAATCAGGTTTTAATCAATTTTAATTAATTTATGTCGTATATTTAATTTTGATAAATAAATTTTTTAGCTAAAATTTTCTATATAAACAATGCTTCGAACTCGAGACATGCTTCAACAGAATCAAACTACTTACCACTTGTACCGGTTCTGACTGTAGATATGGTAATTATTAAAAAAATTGCTCACCCACATTTAAAAAAAAAAGTAATTACATAGTACATCCTAAATTATGATTATCATTAAATAGATCCTTAAACTTTTAAATATTTTAATTTGATCCTTAAATTATGATCCTCGTTCTTCTTTAAATTTTTGAATATTTTAATTTGATCCTTAAATTATGACCCTCGTTTTAAATTGATTTTTAAATTTTTGAAAATTTTAATCTTATCCTTAAATTATTGTTTATAACAGATCATATTACTACATAATACATATCAGATATTTGCACATTAGTTAATTCTTATAACAATTGTATTAACATGAGATATCGCCAACGTATATTAAAAATTTGATAATAAAATTTAAATAGTTAAAATTTTAGTTAACAATTTAAAATAAAAGTCATAATTTGATATAATTAAATTAACAATTTTAAATAGTTAAAAATTAAATTAAAATATTTAAAAAATTAAAAATCAATTTAGATAAAAAGGCATAATTTGATATAATTAATTTTTTAAAAAATGAAAAAATAATTAGTTGGTCTAAATTCTCATTTTAAACCGGTCAAAACCCGGTCAAAGCTCCCCCGGATATTCCGCAGGAATATTAATCTGTCCGAAAAGCCAGAATCCTCCATTTATATATATAACCGTAAATACTACTTCCCAAAAAGGACATTTTAGTCAAATCACGACGAAGATACCATCAATTAAGGACCGTTAGATCCTTCAACAATGAAGAATCGACGGTTCAAATCTAATGTCTGACTGCAAGTACAAATTGGCTATGGTCCACCTTTGACCAAAATAGCTTTAGAATAGTTTTCATTTACATGATACAGAGAGAAAACGAAAGAAAATTTGAAGATTTTTTTGTTTAATTTTATGTATTTTTTTAAAATCTCGTTTACCTCATGAATTTTGGTGATTATATTTAATTTTTGTTTGGATTGTATTTTTTTTCCCAGTATTTGTTATTTCTGCTGATAAATTTGAAGGCGGAGGAGGAGGAGAAGAGAAGATGCAGATTTTCTCTCTTCTCTTCTCTTATTTTTCGTGATTGGCAAATTCGTTGTTTACGTTCGGGGAGATTAGGGTTTGGTTTTGTTGCAGACTAAAATCATGAATGTTATGCGTCGTCTCAAGAGCATTGCTTCCGGTCGTTCTTCTACTTCTTCCGATCCGGTAAGTCCTATCTTTCCCCTTGTAGTTTTATTTTCTGGATTCCACCGGTGTTAACCTCTGTTTGTTTGCTAGGAAAATGGATTAAAAGAAGGAAATTGAAACGAAATTTTTGTGTGTTTAATATTTTTAAACTTCGTTCATCGGAAAGAACTTTTTTCTTTTTCTTTTCCTGCACTCTATATTGCATTTTAATCTCTTTCCCTTTTTTTATTCTCCTATCGAAATTGTTTTGGCTTATGTATATAGTTTGGAATTTGAGATAGTTTTTTGACTTTTCCTTTTGGTTGAAACACCCTTTGAGGAAAAGAGGAACGACATTGTTAGCTGAAGTTGTTTCCATTTTGCTTATTTGCTTCTGTTTAGTTTCTGAAAGGTAATTTGCCATACCTTTTGAATTGTGTTACACTTTTTTTTTACAACATTGATTGTGCCCATAATTTTGCTGGATTGAGAAGATTCTAATTTAGTTTTATATGTTTAAGGATACTATCTTGGTCTTGTAATATATATGTATAAGCATTGCACTTTAAATGGCTCGGGTTAGAATAAGCTTGAGTTGGAAAGGGTGTGTTTAAAAAGTATTCTGAAAAAATGTTCTGGTATGAATAATTGAAATTGGAGATTTGTGGATGATGTTATTTTATCCAAAATTCGGCTTCCAAATTCCAAAAGCTATATTTTCTTGGCCTTTTGCGATGGTTGCCAAACCATGATTTTAACTGCAAAAGTCAAAATTTTGTATCTGTTTAGCATGGTGAAAACTGTGCCAGCAATCATGTAAAGGGTGGCTAATTTTCATAGGTTAAATGTAGGTTTAGATTATTTGTTTTGTTCATCAGTTACCATGATGGTGGTTGATGGTAAACCGTGTTGCAATATTGGATTTTTTGCGTTGTTATTATGTTTGTGAGATGGTAATGTGTCAAATCAATTCTATTTTTTTTTTCTGAAAATGGGCAATACTCGAAACAAACGTCTCTACTCTCCTTTGGATGGAATGTATAAAATGCTGCAGATTTGTTACATACCTAAATTGTTCTTGTAAGGTTGACTGCAATGCGAAATAATGGACCGAATTGTAGGAAGTAATGGAAATTGGATAATTACATTTGACCCTCTACACTGTTCTTTTTCTTTCCCCCATTGCTTACACATACTGGAGAGTAATTGGTCAAATCCACAACTAAAGTTGTTGCATACCACTTTCTTAAGAGTTTGACGTTTTAAAGTTCAGATTGCTCTTTTCTCTTTTGTTTTTAGCCTTTTTGTTTATCTTCTCCGAACTCGATTTTAATGGATACTGGTTACATAACAAGATGATCCACTTAATTTTATGCTAGGGATATGGGCAGTTTGAGTGGGGAGGCTTTACTGAATGTTGACTTGTACCCCTTGCCTGCGTCTGTTTGTATAATATTATGCAATCTGAATTGCTTCTTCATTGTTGAATGTCTCATTACCCACTTATCTATGAAACACCTTTGTGCTGAAAGGAGAACTATGAAATTTACGTGGAGACTAATATCTAAAGATAGAAATATTAAAGGCACCCTGTTATTATGAGGATGCCTGTTTACTTCTAGTCTTTTGTTTTTATCTATTGAGTTCTTTTGGAAAATCATATTTTTTCTCTTCAGGGTGGAGATATTAGCTCCAAGAGGGCAAAGGCTGATCAAGAATCAGGTAGGGGTCACAAAGAATCGAGTTTAGTTGAGAGTAGTGCCACTGGTCTAGATCAGCATATGGCTTCTACGTCACGGGACACAGTTGCAAGCACATCCAGTGTTACTTCTGTTGCAAGACAAGAAAATTCAGGCATTGATCAGCTCCCTGATGAAATTCATGAAATGAGAATAAGAGACAAGAAATCTATCTGCCATGATGATAAGGTGATTTTTGCTCTTTACTCCTAAAAATGTATCTAGCTATGCATGTTTATTTTTCCTATTAAATCATGTCTTATATGTGCACACTGACATGCACACACATGCTTATTTATAAGCTTGAAGGTCTTGGGTTATTTATCTAGCTTGCTTGGTTATTTCTAATATTACTGTTTCTGGAGTGTAACTCACAGGATCTGGAGGGTACTGTTTTTAGTGGAAACGGAACAGAAACAGGACAGATAATTTCAACTACTGTTGGTGGTCGAAATGGGCAACCGAAACAGGTGATTTGATTCTTGGTTGACTTATAGTTTCATATTTGCAAACTGTCCTTAGCAGTCTATATGTTGTGAGCTCATGCTGCTTTATTCCTTTTTTTATTTTTAAATTTGGCGTTTCTCACTCTTTCCTTCTTGGTGAAATGGGAATAAGTTTTTTTTTCTTTATGAGGCCATGTGTTGTAGTTGCTATTTAAAGATGAGCCCGATTGCAAGTGTGGTATATATATTATATTGTTTCTATTTGATTATTATATACGGGTTGGGCTGTGAAGAATGTTTAACAATGCATTTTTTCTTGGGTCTCAGACAATCTCATATATGGCAGAGCGTGTGGTTGGGACAGGTTCATTTGGTGTGGTCTTTCAGGTTGGAAGTTATCGTGGTGTAGCAATCTTTTTGTCTATTTTCTCTTGGTGTTTGCATTTATTCAGTTTTTTACCCCCTTCGAGTTTTAGAAACATTTTATGTTATGATGTAGGCTAAGTGCTTGGAGACAGGTGAATCTGTTGCTATAAAGAAGGTTTTACAGGACAAAAGATACAAGAATAGGGAACTCCAGATTATGCGTATTCTTGACCATGCTAATGTCATCCAGATGAAGCACTGTTTCTTTTCAACCACAGAAAAAGATGAGCTCTATCTTAACCTTGTTCTGGAGTATGTTCCAGAAACCGTTCATAGAGTTTCAAAACACCACAACAAAATGAATCAGCATATGCCCATTGTTTACGTGCAGCTGTATGCATACCAGGTAACCTTAACACTTTCTTGCTCTTGGTAATTGTAGTGGGTTGCAAAATTCTACTGATTTTAGTTTTTAACACTTTGAATTTATATTCTCAGTGCATGATGTGACAATCTATATTGCTTTCTTTTTGTAGATTCTCCGTGCCCTAAATTATTTACATAATGTGGTTGGTGTATGTCATCGAGATATTAAGCCGCAGAATATACTGGTAAGACATTTTTGCATTTTTTAATAAGCTGGATTTGATGCTGAGAAAATTTTGAATATCTTGTTTAGAGGATGTTACTCATCACCTTGACAATTTGTTAGCTTCTTGAATACACTGATATGCATCTCCGTGGAGTATTGGTCGTTCATATTGTTTGGCCTTAGACATCTTTGAGTATGCTAATGTTATAACATGGTTCTTTTCTGCAAAAAATTGGTTTGCTTTAACTTGTCTTTGCTTTTATTATTTTTCTGATATTTGTTTGAATATCGAATACCCCGGGATATTGGATCTAACGTCATGAGATATTCACAGGTAAATCCCCACAGTCACCAGGTGAAGATATGTGATTTCGGTAGTGCAAAGAAGTTGGTATGTTCGGCATTTACAAAGCTTGAAAGTATTTTCTTTTCTTGTTTAGAAAACTTATGAAATTTTCTCTTCAATCTTTAGGTCCCAGGTGAACCCAACATATCATATATATGCTCACGATATTATAGGGCTCCGGAACTTATATTTGGGGTGACTGAATATACGACTGCTATTGATATGTGGTCTGTTGGTTGTGTGATAGCTGAGCTTCTACTTGGACGTGTGAGTTTACAAAAACTGATATCCGATGCAGCTCTGATGTATTATTGCACTGATTGTATTACATTCATGATAAATGTTTCCGTATTTAAACATTGTTATTTTCGCTTTCGGCATCCATTTCTGCACCATGCAAGGATACAATCATCTTTTTAACCATTGTTATTTGTTTACGAGCTTTAGTCTTTTAACATCCCGAAAATCCATGTGAAAGCATAGTCTTTTACCTTTCTACGTTCCATTTATAGTACGCAACAATTCTCTATACGAGGTATGCACTAATGCATATTCTCGATTATACCATTTGCAGCCGATGTTTCCCGGAGAAAGTGGTGTTGATCAGCTAGTGGAAATTATTAAGGTATGCATTTTTGGTTTTTCTTTTCTCAAGGTTTACTTTTCGTTTTCCGTGTTTACTCGTCTTTCAACTTCCTTTTTCTTCATCATATCAGATACTAGGAACACCGACGAGAGAAGAAATTAAGTGCATGAATCCAAATTACTCCGAGTTCAAATTCCCTCAGATCAAAGCTCATCCCTGGCATAAGGTATGCTGATTGGATCACCTCCTAATCGCCTTATATGCTATAAAGAACAGCGGAAATCTTATGCACTGTTCATTTTCCAGTTATTTAACAAGCGGATGCCCCCCGAAGCAGTGGATCTTGTGTCTAGGCTGCTGCAGTACTCACCAAAGCTACGTTGTACAGCTGTAAGAATTTCGCTTATTGTTGTTTCCTGTTCAGTTGCATATGCATTCGTGCTCGTCTACTTGAATCTTGATAGGGAATTTCCGTAAACATTTCGACATTAGCAAGAGTTATTGTAGTGTACTGTTTTAGCTTCATATCATTTGCAAAGTAACGAAAGAGTGTATTACTTCCCGGCTTTCAGTTGAAGGCGTTAGCGCACCGCTTCTTCGATGATTTGCGAGACCCCGATGTATGCCTGCCTAACGGACGAACCCTACCTCCCCTATTCAATTTCACAGCTCAAGGTAGAGTCGTAGAGCTACATCTAACATTTTTGCATCCTTTTTCTTTTCCTTGAAATCGTCGTGATCCCGAATAACTTGCTTCAATGGTTATGCAGAACTGGCCTGTGCACCTACCAAACTACGACAACATCTTATCCCCGAACACGCAAGAACATAAGATCCAACAAGACAACATCTGTGTAGGCATTGTAAATTGGTTTTGTGATCTGCCATTAGTGACGAGGTACACCACACCACTGCAGGCTAGTTGAGGTCCGGATCTGCTAATCTTTTGTTCTTTCATTTAATAGTTACAAGCAACCAACCACCCGGTAGTGCCGGTCTTGGAGGGCAGTCGATAAATGGATACGTCGATGACGGTTTTAGGTGGCTGGAACAATAGGATTTCTAGCCATGGTGTCTTAGTGATTTTTCTTTTAAATTTTATTTATATATTATTTAGTAAATATAGTGTGTTATATACCTCAACCATTGAAAGAGATGACTCGTTAGTGTTTGTCGTTCAGAAAACCTATTTTTTCAGCCACAAATGTATTATTGTTTGTTAAGATAATAGTGATCTTTTGACAAGATTTATTATATATTAATAATAATTTTAAGGGATGGAATCAATAAAAAATATGAAAATTATTATTAAAAATATAATTTTAATTATTTATTATTGCCGTTTAATAATTTAAAATTAATATAAAATTAAATAAATTTTATATCATATAAATTAATTATAACACATAATTTAATCTTATTAATAAATGTTAGATACAGATATTTTGTTCTTTTATAAAAAAATCATGTTTAATCCTTAGAGACATCAATGTTATAGAGTGATTATGAATTTCAAATATTAATTTTAAAATAAATATAATAATAATAGTAATAATAATAATAATAATAATAATAATTTTATCTTTGGTCGGGTTTTGGGTGTACAATTTTATACTAAAAAGAATATAGTCTAATGATGGAGAAAATGGTTATAAATATAAAGTTTTAAATTTTAAATATTTTCTAGTTTTGTTCTCTTTAAAATGATTGCATGATAATAAGCATGTTGGTCAATTAGTCAAATTATTATTTTTTATATATCTTTAGGTCATAATTTCGATCTGCAAGAACACATTTATTTTTTTTTTATTTTTTTAAATATAATTAAAATTAAATTAATTTTTATTAAAAAATATTACACAATCAGTAAATATTTTTTTAATTAACTATAGTGTACACAATAGTATATGTTTCAACCATTAGATATTGATCGCTCAATTATTATGTTGACATTATTAATGTTCGAATTCGAAATTTTCAGAAATAATAATCGTTCCTTTAACCACTAAGGTAAAATGCTAATAGTAATCATTGATGCTCAAAACCGTAAATTAAAAAACAATCATTTTTTCAACTGCTTAGACTGGCTCGTGCAATCCACACAAACGTTTAAAAACCATATAACTAAGATTTCTTAATTTTGGGACTGGGTTACGCTGGTGGGTAGGTAAAATTATTATAGAAGTCCTTGTACTATACTCGAATTTGTAATTTGGACCCTTTACTAAAAAAATACACAAATTGGTTAAAACTACCATTAATAAGTATCGATGTGGCCTTTTATCTTTTTCTTTGTGTAAAAACGTGGATTTTGCATGTATTTCTGTTTTAGTCCCTTTGTTTTAGAAAAATTTAGTTTCATAATTAAATTTTAAACTTTTAGTTATTTTGATCACCTGATCGTTGATTTTTTTTTTAATTTGAACAGTAAAAAGATCGAAAAGGAAAAAAAATTCGATTATGAGAGAAAAATCAAATGATGACCGATAATGATCAAATGATGCTAAATAAGAATTTTGATTATGAGAAAAAGTTT
The DNA here is from genome assembly GCA_035048815.1 of Abelmoschus esculentus. NCBI lineage: Eukaryota > Viridiplantae > Streptophyta > Magnoliopsida > Malvales > Malvaceae > Abelmoschus > Abelmoschus esculentus. Next base: position 17,043,771 of record JAUCBN010000002.1, on the reverse strand, counting down.
AAATTTTAGAAATATTTTAAAAATAGAAAAATCTTGAAACACATAGTTTTGTTTTAAGCGATAGATATTTAACGATCAAGTAATAAAATAAGTAAAATTTAAGAATAAAATTGATTTTTTTTAAAATTCAATTTAAAAAATAAAATGACGAAAATAATTTACCCAAAATTAAATAAAATATAATTTTCAAGAAAAATATTTATTTTAAGGATTGTCTTTCAAATAATGGGTGTGCCAAAAGAAAATGAGAAACAATACATGGACACGTGGCGTCTTACAATTGGATGGGAAGCAACGCCGCATTTCGCATTTGTGTTGTTATATACACACACAGATGAGTGGCGGGCGTGAAAAACGATTTTCCCGGTAAATTATCTCCAGAATCCCAGCCGAGAAAGTGCAAGAAAAATGGGAGATTTGTACGCTCTGGACTTCGATGGAGTTCTCTGCGATAGCTGTGGAGAAAGTTCCATCTCTGCCGTTAAGGTCAGCTCACTTCTAATCTCATCGCCATTGCTTTTATGATTCAATTCCTCGTTTTTTTTTGAATTTTTTTTTTCATATTTACAGGCTGCTAAAGTGAGATGGCCGGATTTGTTTGACGGTGTTGATACGGTGTTGGAAGATTGGATTGTTGATCAGATGCATATTGTAAGCTCTTGATTTTTTCCCCTTTGGTTAGAGGAATGATTCGGTTGTTCTTGATTCGAAGGACTTTGAATTTGATCTCGAAATTAGCATAACAATATCAATAAATCAGAATGCAACTTTCTTCAATGTTAAAGACTGGATTGAAACTTAGCTTTTGTTGTTTGTTCTAATTTTTAAGGGTTTCTACCATTTTGTTTCATTTTTTGAGGATGCACCGAGTGGAAACAAAGAAGTTTAACTCTAAATTGGAAGACTTACGGGTTTTGCGTACTGTTTACACCCAATCTTAATTCTTCACTTCCTTTGAATGGTTTCTTTCTGTGTTACTTGAATTCTTCCTTTGTCTGAAGTATTTGTGCCAATATCCATGTGTATAACCATATTCAGGGAAGGGTATGATAATGATTAGAGGTGTAAATGAGATAAGTGTGCTTGCAAACTGCTCAAGCTAGCTCGAGAAAACTTAAATTCGGTTCACTCATTGTCTAGTTGAGCTTTAGCTATCAAGTGACTTGAGTAGATTGTGAGATTAATCAAGTTTTTATATATTCTAGTAGTACTGAAAATTTCAATATGAAATTGAGCTTGAGCATACGTAATCAAGTTTGAAGACGAGCATGAGAATTGAACTCATTCTGTACTAGGTGAATGTGCTTAATTGAGGTTAATTGAGCAAGCACAAGCATAAATAATCAACTTTTGAAGAACCTCTGAACTGATAGGAGAAAAGGTGCAAAATATTGTAACATAAAAAGAACTGGTATTCATTTATAGGGTGATAGTTCAGCTAAAATTTGGAATTTGTGAAAGACTGCTATATTGAAACTAATGTTTATAATGTGGCAGGTGCGACCTGTGGTCGAAACTGGGTATGAGAATTTGCTACTTGTGAGGTTGTTGCTGGAAAGTAGATTACCTTCTATTCGGACATCTTCGGTGAGTGTATACATAATGCCCATGACTCTCCCTTGAAGTTATCTTTTCTATATGGAGTATCTAAGATTCACTATCATCATTTACCTTATTCTATAATACTACTCTGAACCTAAATTCCTTGGTTCAATATGCAAGGTTGCAGAGGGACTAACTGTTGAAGATATTTTAGAGAAGTGGTCAAAAATAAAGCCCGTAATCATGGAAGAATGGGATGAAAACAGGGATGCTTTAATTGATCTTTTTGGAAAGGTTAGGGATGAATGGATAGATAACGACTTGGCTACTTGGATTGGTGCAAATAGGTATTTTAATCAGAGCTTGTTAAGTTAGAGTTAGACAAGAGATGCAATGTTTCTATTATAGGCAATATCAATGAACCTAAAGTGTTTTATGTGAATATGCTTATTGAAATTGTTAATAAACCAATTCATAAATTTGTGACTCGAATGTAAATCAAAAGGGAGCCTAACTAGTGAAAACTATTTAGTGGCATTTTTTGTATCAGACATTTAGTTGACTATCAGAGGTTAAAACAAGATGCCTACGCTGCAGGTTTTATCCAGGCGTTCCTGATGCCCTTAAATTCGCCAGCTCGACTATATATATAGTCACCACAAAACAGGTGCTGTGAGTTTCTTTCGCTTTGTTTGTCTCACTCTCCCCCTCCCCCCCCCCCCCCCCCCCCCCCCTCACACACACACACACACACATGAGAACAAGAGAAAAAGCTTCCTATCAGTATGAAGTTGCAAACATTGTGGATGTATGTAGTTTCATTCAATTTCCGGAATATAAAATGAAAATCAAGGCAAAAGAAAAGAACCGGGTAAAAGAAGTTGGATGTATGAAAGTATGAAAGCAGAGATCAGTCACAAGTCTTTTTCATCTCCTAGATCCAGATCCAAATTTGATGGTTGACCTTATTCTACTAGCCAATTCTTCCAGCGCCTGTTAATAAATTTCTTTGGTTGTTCATCCTCTTTCACTGTTATTTATCCTTCTGCCTAACTTCAGAGCCGGTTTGCGGATGCTTTGTTACGAGAACTTGCTGGAGTAACTATCCCAGCTGAAAGGATATATGGCTTGGGAACCGGGTTAGTCCGTATCTGATTAGTATTTGGGGAATTCTGTTCCTGCTTTGCTTACAATACTAATGGTATTCTAATATTTTACCAGGCCCAAGGTTAAAGTATTGAAGCAACTTCAACTGAGACCAGAACACCAGGGGATGAAATTACAGTATGTTCATTGCTTGTCATTAGCATATTTTACCGTTTTTATAAAGCCGATTCGGTTTCTAATTTTATTGAAATTGATTCAACTCTCATTCGACTAGCTTTGTGGAAGATCGGCTTGCAACCCTGAAGAATGTCATCAAAGAGCCAGAATTAGATGGATGGAACTTGTATTTAGGTAAACATTATTTGATTTGTTTTCTATGAATTCGGATATTACAGAGTCTGATATTAGATTTTACCATTCACAACATATTTAGAGCACTTGGATTTGTCAACTTTTTTCATTTTTTTTTTTTAGTTTTTTGATTATGTGACACTTTGATATTACGACACGAGGACAATTTTAGAGAGTCACGTCTTCAAAATACCATAATCCAAGTTTAAGGTTTAGGGTGAAGAAAGTTAGGGAACCGGATTAGTAAAAGTTGTCGAATTCAAGAATTGAAAGATGTTTTATCCCTCACCCAAACCCTTTTTTGGTTTTGAGCCAATGATGTTGAATATCTGAATATGTTTTGTTTTATTCCTTGTAAGATGGTGTTGGGCATCTTAGTGTTTTATTCATATACATAATGGATTTGAATATTTAATATGATATCCGTTTAGACGGAATTATATATGTGATAGAGTTAGGATCAAACATTCAGAAGGGATTAAATCGTTAAACTTCAGGAGATGGGGGTCTATTAACTATTTAACCTCAAAATTACTATCAAATTCAGATAGAAACTAGATTATTAATGAAGACATGTATTTATGTGAACAGGTGACTGGGGATATAACACTCCTAAAGAGAGGGATGAAGCAGCTACTATTCCCAGAATTCAACTCCTCCAGCTCTCCGACTTCAGTAAGAAGCTTAAATAGCCCTTCCCTTCATTATTCTGTATTTATTATATTCAAACTCATTTGTCATGGATCACTCACACCACTCCATGGAATTCGGAAACATGTTTATGAAAATTTCTAAGAATTTTTTCCCATCAAAATTATTGTTAAAAACCGGTGTCCTACACTCCATATGGAGAATGTGTTCCTCCGGATCAGTGTAGCTGATTCAGATGTTGTTCGGGTCGAGTTCTCGGCCGAACAATGTTCGGTTAGAGGAAATCGGAGATCCTGAGGCGGCTGAGAATGAAATGAGGATGGGCTCTGGTAAGGTGAATTCCGAGCAAAGAGTTGGAAACCCCATGAAGAAAATGTAGAGGGAAATTTGAATAAAGAGAAAGGAGAGGAATGAAGGTCTTTGCTTATAGCTATGGTCTTAAAATACGGTTAAAAAGAGACGCAACCGAAATTCTTACAAAAAATTATAAGAATTTTGGTTTCAACTTTTCGGTATATATCGAATCTTTTATTCTTTTACAAGAAATTTGATATTTACCAAGATTTTTATACTTTTTTATAAAATTTTGATATATATCAAAATTTCTTATAATTACGTCTTATTTTAACCTTATTTTAAAACGTTTTACCCTAAAACTTTCCGAATAGTCAAGGGGATGGCTGCGGATGTGAAGTTGGAGGCAACGAGAAGGCTGCTATTCGGAAACTTTCTTGAAGGATTCAATTAAAATAATAAAAAAAACAGTGGCTAGCTATTTTTTAAAAAAAGAATTAAGCGATAAATTTTAATTTTTTTAAGAGAACTTAATTGAAAACATTCATAAATTTAGAATTTAATATAATTTTTTTAAAAGAAAAAAAATTATATTGGAGATGAGTAGCTTATTAATAAAAGTACAATTGAGTTATTCAAATTAAAGTTTTAGTTAAGATTGAATATTTTTTATTAAAATATATAAAAATATTTTGATATACAAGTTTATGTAAATTTTAATTTATAAGTTTTCTAATTTAGGTTTTAAGATTTATTTGTGATTTAGATTTTAGGAATTTAGGTTGTATGGGGTTAAAATTTAGAATTTAGGATTTAGAGTTTAAATTTTATAACTTAAATACGAATATTTGTGTAATAGTTTGTGTATCAAAATCTAACCATACAATGTGCCTTCAACTGAATTGCTCTCCATGTGACAATTGGATAATATTAGTAGGAAGCAATAAAATAAAATAAAATAAACACAATTTTAGAGTGATTCGGCTTTTAAATTAAGCCTATTTTTACTAACTTTTCCACTAAAGATTTTTATTATTCACTGTTAATTTTTTTTCTTTTTACCGAATCAAAGAATAATTGTTACAAACTAAACTAGTTTCTATTAAACATTTTCCTGGTTTCAATTAATATTCCTTTCATTAATCTTCATAAATAATTTTATATTTAAAGCGAACATAAATCATAAACATAAATAATAAAAATATTATACTCAATATTGATTGAACTAGTACATTATATTTATATAAATATAATATTATTGGTGTATGAAAAATTTCTTAAATTCTGGACAAACTCCATAGACAACATACATGTGGTATGAAGATTGTAAAACAAAACTTGCAATGCCAAAAATGATGGGCTCCTAAATGAATTTGCTAGAAGTAAAAGCTGAAGAAACCTAGTCTTATTTTAGTCACTTCGGGACTCGCCGGCAGCCCGTCGTTGCTCCACGTTCATCTCCTCAAGTTCAGCACTTGCTTTGGATGCCGCAGACGCTGCGGCGTCCAAACCCATTTTTTGCAACTCCATTGTGAATGCATTCTCGTCTTTGGCATTCATTTTGTATGGAGTGTGGGAAGGACCGGGGAACGAACCGTTTGTTACTTCTTCCTTGTATTCCAAGAGAGCTTTATTGATGACATCTCCGACTCGAGCATACTGCTTGCAGAACTTCGGAGTGACCTGCAGAACGTAAAACAACCGATTTAGAGAACATTTCTTTGATATGAAAGGAGAGAATCTACAAGATTTAAGTCGGGAATGTTCGGTTAACCTTTGCGTGATGTGGATGTTGCAGCATTCCGAGTAGATCATGGTAAACGAGAACCTGTATCAATGGTTCGATCAAAATTAACGGCAAGTATTATTTGAACACGCAACACAAATGCTACCATCTCATTCTTGTGAAGCAAACAAATGAAGATCAAAAGAGAAGGAACATGATCACACAGCTTCGTAACATGAAAATAAAGTTTTTTTAGTCTCTTAAAACCAAATTCATAACAGATAATGAACAAGCATTGCTGAAATTCCACAACCAAGGAGCAGTACAACCATTTCAACAAAAACTTGTAAACTTTGTTACTAGAACTAAGACCCGGACCCGGAAGCAATTGTCAAATAAAATATGAATTTAACACAGGTATATTCAATTCTTTCCAGAATTTTTCAGTGCTATAGGGGCTCTGTATCCACATACCCATATCTAGATACGTGTAGGACACGAGTGCCGGATAAGAAAATGAATAGTTCGAGCAGCATAGCTTATAAGGAAGCTTTTGAAATTAATGTGGAGGCAGCAATGTTGAGTTTCTGCAAACCTAAGCTTTCCTCTACGATATATACGAGAGCATATAGTATTTGCAGAAATAACCTGATATTGCATAAACCTAAGTTTTTCTGCAAAACAACAGAACCCGAACTCCCCAAGTAAGATTCTGTTTTCATGGTCTAGTTTCAGCTATTGATTCATATATATAAAACTTGAGGTTCACAGTATACTACTAGGAGTTGCTATGCAGTGGCAAGAAACTAAACTATGCTTTTCTCTACGATAACATGACCCAAATGTGTCCATTAATTCGATACGAAGGCGTAAAGATGTTATAATGTCATAAAGAAATCGATTTTCGTACGATGCACTGCATAGAATCCTATACCACAGCACATAGTTAATGATAGTATAAAACTAACTTGTCCACTGCAAAAAGGCCCTGCTCCAATGCCAATTGTGGGAATTTGAAGAGCAGATGTAGTTGCAGCAGCCACAGGAGCCGGAACACATTCCAGAACAACCGAAAAACATCCGGCTTCCTGAAAAGCCATTGCAGTCTCTACAACCTGCATAAACCAATCTCAAAATAAACACACACAAATAATCACAAGGTGATCCAAATAGAAAATGCAATGAAAAAGAGACCTTGACTGCACTAGCAACATTTCTGCCTTGTGGCCGGAATCCCCCGAGTACACTAATTGCCTGGGGAGTAAGTCCGACATGTCCGATAACCGCAATTCCAGCCTCGACGATGGCTTTTGCAGCGGTGATTCTCGAAGGAGACCCTCCTTCCAGTTTGATAGCATCCATCCCTCCTTCCTTTAAGACCCTTACAGCAGTATCAACTGCCTGCTCATAATCCAAACAGCAATAACATCAAACATCACAATCTATCTCACATTACCATAACATAATACTCTGATTCTGTGCTTAAAATGTAAGTGAATTCATATAGACAATGCTTCTTCATTGATACCACGAATGAACCGAAGGGTGTTAAGGGATCGAACCTTATTATATAAAATCATGCATCTGTCAAGTAATATATTATGGGGCACAGGTGGGATTTTTGGTTCACGGAGGAACCTACCTGACTGGTGCTGGTCTCATAGGTCCCAAATGGCAAGTCACCAACGAGTAATGGCCCGGTGGCACCGCGAGCAACGGCCCGGCAATGGACGAGCATTTCCTCGAGTGAGATAGGGAGAGTGGTATCGTGGCCGTGAACGACCATGGAAGCAGAATCTCCGACAATGCAGATATCGATCCCAGCGGTGTCGAGGTGTACAGCCGAAGGGTAGTCATAGGCTGTAACAACGGAGATGGGCTCGCCTTTCTTGTATTTCTGCTTCAGCTGGTTAAGGGTCATTCTCTGGTTGGGTGTTTGAGGTTTTGGGCCACCGTAGACAGTGTTTTCAGGTACGTTGCTCATGCGGCGAATCAGGCGGGCTCCGGCGACTGAAGAAGCCTTGGACAACTTGTGTAAAAACGCCATCTTGATGGAGGAGAAAGAAACAACTGTGTTTATTTTTTGGGAGGAGGAATTAGCATTTATTGATTTGTTTAAGGAAATTTGTTGGATAACAATTTGGGAATGTAAAGTGACGTTGCAAATAAGGCGGCGGATGGTGGCGGCGCCATCCACACTGCATCAACTTGCCACTAGGCTAGGGCTGAGCCTTAATCATAAAATCGAAAATCGAATCGAATCGAGATATTATGATTTATAAATTTATAAATCGTGTTAATTGTGGTTAATTAAATTTGATTTTTTAATTAATTTTAATTATTTTTATAAGTTAAAAATATATATTTTATAGTTAAAATATTATAAATATATTTTTTATATATATTTTTACTTAAAAAATAAGTTTTTAATATATATTTATAAAAAATATCTCAAAATTTTTACCTTTTAATGTTTAAAAGTCATAAAATAAAGCTATTTTGTCAAGATAAAATATAATTTTTTAAAAAATTAATGTTAATATGAAAAAAACGAAAACCGATGACTACTAAAATAACTTATCGAATTAAATCAAAACCGAACCGAATACACCCTTACTTGCCATCCCCGTCTTAAACTTAATAAATATAAAAATATATTAATTACACCACATATCATTTAATTATACTCAAAATGGCATTAAATTTTTTAAAAAAATTAATATCGAATTTTAGTTTAGGATTAAAAATATAATTTTATTAACTTTTAATACGTAAAGTCAAATTTAACCTAAAACCACGTTATTTTTAGCGGAAAAAAAATATTAAAATCATTCGAAGGAATTTAAACTCAAAATTTTTAAATATAAGGGTTAAATCCAAATCACCGAACCGACATAATATTATGTAATTAATTTTTAAAAATATTATAATAATATTTTTACATAAAATTGATTCAAATAATTTATAAAATAAAAATATTATAAATGATATTAATATATAAATATATAAAAATATATTAATTTATATTTAATTAAAAATATAAATACATTACTTTAAAAAATCTAAAATATTCATAAAATTAATATATTTATATTATTAATAATATATAAAAAACTTAAACTATTAACCAACCTCAACACTCAAACTCAAACCCAAACTTTAAACCTTAGATATTAAGATTTAGAGTTTAAGAATTTTTTTATATTAATGTTATGCTTATTTGGGTTTTTTAAATAATATATTTTTATTTAAATTATATAAATTTATCTATTTGGTCAATCAAATTATTTTATAAAAAATAGTACTATAAATAAAATCAATATATAAACAATATAAAGTATATTATTTATATATATCAATAAAAAATATATTTTTATATATTATTTTTAAAAAATGTTTTTTAAATAATATATTTATATTATAAATAATATATAAAAACCATAAAATTTAAACCTCAAACAATAAGATTTATGGATTGAGGTTCAGATTTTGTAGTTAAAGATTTAGGGTTTAGAGTTTTTATATATTCTCTCTGTCTCATTTAAACAGTTCAGTATTGACTTTTTAAAGTTAAAATTTTAAAACTTTGACTATAATTATTTTAAATATTTTAATTTATTAAATTTTATAAAATATATATTTCTAAACTACTTGATTAGAGGTTTTTAAAATATATTTTTTTTATATTTTTATAAATAATAGATTTAAAGTTATAATGAGTCAAAGTTTAAAAAATTTGACAAAAACATCATCTGAACAAATAAAGTGAGACGAAGGGAGTATTATTCATGATAAAAAAAATATCTTTATGAATATTTTAAAGTTTTTAAACAATATATCTATATTATAAATATTATATAAAAACAAAAATATTACACTTTTATTTATATATTAATATATAAAAAATAATATATTTTATATTTTTATATATAATATAATTTATAATATTTCTATTTTATGAAATAATTTGTATTAATTTCAAATATTTTATGATATATAATATTTTTGATAAAATTTTATATAATATTACATGGTGCAAATTGTGTGTCTCTTTTTTATACATTCATTCGTGCTTCCTCTTTAAATTAGATGGTTTAGGGTTCAATGTTAGGGATTGTAGTTAGGGTTTAGGGAATTAGGGGTAGGTTGTATTTTTTAGGACGTAAGATTTAGGGTTTAGGATATAAAAAATATGAGTTAGAGTTTAAAATTTAATTTTTAATTTTTTTCAAAAGAGACATGAAATGATGCATGATAAATGGGGAGAGGATTTGTTTCCTTATTTTTCCTTGGCCATTAAAGTGATTCGTTATTGTTTGGTTTAGGATTCGAGTTGTTAAATAATTCGAATATCTCGTTCAAATTCATTCTAAGCTTATGTTTTTACGTAATTAGAATGTTTAACGCTTCGTATTCTGACAAGTTGAACGGATACGGATAGAGATATAGTTACAGAGATAAAAATAATAATAATAATAATTTATATTTATTTTTAATGATTTTTTAATTTTTTCTAACACTTAAATTAAAAGATTATTAAAATTAAATTGTTAAATTTAACGAAAATTTAAAATTATTTTCTAAATCATATTTTACGATTTAACCTTATTTAAAATGTGTTTGAATCAATTTATAAAATTCAAGTCGACTATTCGAGTTTTTATATAAATTTAATTATATATATATATACTTAAAATAAAATGGTGCACATATTGATTCTAATTTTAATGGTTTTCTATATACATATAAGAGATACATATATATTTTTCATATGTGGTATTTATAATATATCATACAGAGTTGATAGACTCAACTCGAATATAAAAATTGATAAACCAACTACTAAAATTTCAAGTCCATAACTCAAGCTTAATTTTTTAAGCTTTAATTGATTTTGAGCTTCAATTTAATTCGATTTAAAGAATGCGAAGATTTTATTTTTTATTTTTTAAGTAAATTTATTTTAGGAGGTCCCCAATAAACGTTGATTGTCCCGTTAAATTTTAACATATCCGATAAAAATGGGCCGTCCACTGGACATCTCTAATCGTTCCCACGTCGTCTCTGTCTCAGGACGGTATCGGGGACATCCCAATAAACGTTGATTATCCCCATTGAAGTTTGAACATACCCGATAAAACTGAATTGTCCACTAAATATCCTTCAGCCGTTCTCACATCATTCTCATCTCGAAACGTATCAAGTACGCAGGACGACATTAAGGAGGCGTCTCCGTGCTTCATAGATTACAAGTCGATCTTCTGGGCACTGTGATTCCATGGGAGGATATTTTTCAAGGCTCTCTGGCTTGGCATCATCGTTGTATGACAACCGAAGGAAAACGTCATAATGGTTCGCTAGACCATCCATGGCATTCCATGAGTCCCATGGTTGATTCGTGGTTAATTTGACGGGACTTACGAATAGGGATGTAAAAACAGTTACTCGGATGAGTTTTAGGTCGGGTAAAATTGGATATAGGTCATTTCAGGTTGATTTGATGTTTTGACTTGATTCGAGTCGAGTGCAGGTCCATTTTAAGTCGGGTCCATTTTAGGTCAGATCCATTTCAGGTCGGGTCTATATCAGGTCAGGTTTAAACGGGTCCAAATCGGATAATTGACAGTTTCATTTCAGGTCGGGTAGATTTCAGGTCGGGTTCATTTCAGTTCGGTTACATTTCAGGTCGGGTTCATTTCAAGTCGGTTTTGTAAGGTCGAATTAATTTGGATTTTAAATTCATAATAATTGAAATTATTAAGTTTGATTTTGTACAAATAAGTAAAAAAAAACGATAAACTTTTGGTTGAATGGTTGATTATTCATTTCGAATTAATTATTTAATACGTAATGTTTTCATATCTTAAGAATTATGCTAAATTATAAAAATTAAAAATGAATAATGAATAAATATTAGACTACAAATTCAAAGAATCAAATTTTAAATTAAAAAATCAACATTAATAAAATAAAAATATCATCTAATAAAAATACTAAACTAAATTAGAAAAATAACTAATAATCAATTCAAAATAAAAAAAATATAACAACTAAATTATAAAAATTATAAATTAATAATAATTAAAAAGTATTGAAAAGTTTAAGTTTAATGTATTATATATAGAAAATATATTATAAATAGAATAATAGTATATATATAATTTATATTATATAAAGATTTTATATTATATATAGACTAATATTATTACTATATATGAAATATTATTATTTTTAAAAATGGAGTAATATTATATATAAATTAATACTATATGTGGAATACAACTATTTTTTAAAAATGGAATAATAGTATAAATAAATTTATATTATATATTAAAATAAATTTATACTATATAAGGAATATTATTATTTTTGGAAATGAAATATTACTATGGAAAATAAATTTATAAAATATATAATACTATATATATAATCCATTAATAATTTAATATAAGTGTGTATATAATATATTGGTAATTAGATGTATATATTAATATATGTTATATGTATATATTATATATAATTATATATTAGTAATTAGATGTATCATGTATACATTAATATATGTATAATATAATGTATACAATTATACATAGTATATTCATATATACTATAGTAATTAGATGTATACATAGTAGTAATACATTGATATATACATAGTACTTTAATATATATTATACTAATATATGTAAATATGTAATATGTATATATGTATATAATATACATAGTAATTTAGACTATTTAGTATAGTATACTAGATTAGTATATATATTAATATATGTATATATATTATATATGTATATTATAAAAATATAATATCCATCTAGCATGTATTATATATTTGTATGTATATTATATACATATATGTATATATTATATATACATTTATAGGGACGGAGCCACATGGGGTGGGGAGAGGCAATCTCCCCTACCCCGAAGAATTTTTTTTCACTTTTGTCCCCTATTTAAATTTTTTTTAAAATTGATTTTTTTATGAATTTGTCCCCCTACTTTTAAATATTTATGTTTTGCCCCCTCAACCACAAATCTTGGCTCCGTCCCTGTACATCTAGTACGTTAATGTATTATATATTATATAAATACTATTATATTATATTATAATATAATATATGTATTATATATGTATATGTATCATGAAAAATTTACATAAATATTGCACTTATTTTTTTATTTTCCCAAAATATTATACTTTGAACAGTAACTTTAAAGATGATTACAAAAGAATCAGACTTTAAATAGTGAAATGGATTAAATCGAATAAAAATTAAAGTTGGTACCAAGAGGTGCCGACTTTAAATAGTGTTTTTGTAATTTTTAAAATGTTTTATGCAAAATCACTATTCAAAGTCGGAACCTCTTGGTACCGACTTTAATTTTTTATTCGATTTAATCCATTTCACTATTCAAAGTCGGATTCTTCTATAATCATCTTTAAAGTTACTATTCAAAGTACAATATTTTGGGAAATAAAATGGCTAGTACAATATTTTGAGAAATATTTTTTTAGATTATCATATTTTTGGAATTTTACCATGTATCATAGTATATAGATTATCATATTTTTAGAATTTCACCATGTATTATATATGTATCATAGTATTAATATATAAATATTAAATACATAGTATAAGTACATATATTATACATATATTAATATATAAATATTAAATAATATATATAGTGACTAAATTAAAAACAAAACCACGTGGATAGGGGCACAAGATCCGAATAGTTAGGCGCGACCCGTTTTAAAAACACGCGGATCTTGTGACCCGATCCACCGAATATATAAATTCAAAATTCAATCGAATTGATTCATTTTTCATTTGATTTTCTCACTCTCTTAACTCTACCGGAAATTCTCTCTTAATCTCTCTTTAAACTCTCTTCCTTTTCTCTGGAATAAACAGAAATTTTCCAAAAAATTTGTGTTTTTTCGATTGAAACACAAATTTTTCTTTATTGTTCTTCCATACCCATTTCTGCACCCAATCAGGCCTTGTAAGGTTGGGATGTAGGAGAGTGTGATGCAACCTTGGTGTAGATGGTCCTATATGACATTTTAGAATTTCAACATGTCATGTTTAATATTATTAAAATAATATGTTTTTATTATATTCAAATAGTACCTTAACCCAATATTTAGAGAGATTATTAGATGAACTATGTTCACCACGTCATCAATGATCCAAGCAATCGGAACAGTTTATCTTTATATTTAGAAATAAAACTTATCATACATATTGTATGTACATATATGTTTTACACTTGCACTTGAATTCGAATAACATAAGAGATTACGTTTAAAATTAGATAATTTTTGCTTAAACCCTCTCCATTTTTCGATTGATGTGATCTGACGGGCCTGATGAATCGAGGGGTTGGGACTTGAGAGAGCGACCGCCTCCTCAAAAATTTGAAATTCGTATATGTTCTATAATTTTTTTTACGCATTTTCTATTAAAAATCTATTTTTTAAAAAAAATTTTATAAATCCGTCTCTTCTAAAATTTTATCAATCGATTTATCTCTTTAATATAAAATCATGGGTTCGTCTTTGTATTCACCGACCAAACTATCAATTATGTCCTTTTGATTCTCCGAAAGGTCATTGTTCTGTTCATATTGAAAGCAAAGATTATGACTGCTATCAACCTAATACAGTGGCTTGAGAAAACATTATGATTATAAATTGTTATTACTTTAGGTAATTGTTAAAACAATTGTTTTTAGTCGTTTGAGAAAGATTATGATTAAATAATAATCTTTGAAAAAAATTGTTTGTTTTAAAAAATATCTTGATTTTAATGATTAAAGATGTAATTTCGAGTTTATAGTTTACGGGTTTATGTATTTAGAATTTAGATGTTGTGGTTTGAATTTAAGGTTTAGGATTTGGATTTAGAGTTTATAGCTTAAAACTTAAATCCCTACCATGTTATCCTAAACCCTAAACTCTAATCCATAAACCCTAAATTCTAACCCTAAACCTTAAATTATAAATTGAATCTCTAACCCTTAAAATTAGGGTGCTTGTAAAAACAAAAAAGTTTTTGTTGCCGATACATGGGATATTTTCTCTATTTATAGTTATTTTTACGATTTAAATTTAAATTTTTTCGATAATATTATATTTAAGGTTTCATTTAAAAAAGATAAGTTTTTAATTTGAATTCTCTCCTAATTTACTTATTTGTTAAACAAATTTACTTTAAAAATTACTCCAAAAAACATTAAGAAAAGCTAAGATTTATTACACATAATTGACAAACTAATATTACAAGTACTTAAAGTACATAGCTCAAATCATCATATTAGTGAAACTAGCAAAAGCACACACAAAGATAAACACTGTATCTAGCAATGCCAGAGAAAAGCTCCCATGGCGAACTTTCTCTTCTGCTCGACGTCGCCGGAAATCGGTAATCCGTACTCTTTAAGCAGACAATCAAGCTTCCACTCGGACATCGCCTCGTAATCAGCTTTCGTGTACCTCGGATAGTGCAACGGCATCTGGAAATGGCCGCTCCAAGTCCTAATAGGCGCCGAAGCTTCCTTGTGATCACTGTTCGGCTTGCTGCCTAGTGTCGGAGTTGGCGATGGCTTGCCTACCGGTTCAAGTGGTTCGATGCCCATCTCTGCACCCATTTAGGCCTCGACTCGACCGCCGTATGGCTCCTTCAGTCCGCCTTGTATGGTTGGGATGTAGGAGAGTGTGAATGAAGCAACCTTGGAGTAGGTGGTGACCTTTTATAGAAGATTTAATGTGACCAATGTTTACTTTTTTTGGTATTTTTGTTTTATGAACATGTGTATTGTTATATTGATTAATATAGGTATGTGACATATAAAAATTTATATTAAATATTTTAAATATGATTATAACGGGATCGATCCTTTTATCATTCATAAATCAAAAGATATTAAATGTTTAAACATATTTAATTTTACATCCTCGTATGTACTGTGTCAATGACACTGTCAAATCAAACTAAATTTAATTAATAAAGAAAAATATTTTATGTACCGACAATAGAAAATTTATTTTCTACAAGCGCATAATTCGTAAAGTTTAGAGGTTAGGGTTTTAAGTTTTAAGTGTCTATGATTGGTTTTTAAGGTTTAAAGTTTAGAGTTTATAATTTAAAATTTAGGGATTATCAGTTAAATTTAGGGTTCTAAAAGAAATTCATAACAACTTTACAAACCCGTTTATAAAAATATTTTTTACTGGTAGCGCATCAAATAATTCTAAATTGAGTTCTATTCGATGCACGTTCAATGAGTTTTTTTTACACAAGCATATCGATTTTAACTTGAAAATCTAAAATCTAAATAACCGACCTAAACATAAAATCTTAAACTTAAATTCTAATTTTAACTATAAACCTTAAATTCTAAAATTTAAAATTTTTAAATGTAAAATGAATAATTTACATTTTACATCACTAAACTTAACATTGACTTTCATTTACATCATAAACCTTTAATTTAATCAAATCATATCATTCAACTTTCATTATTTATAAATTAAGTCACTTATATTAGTATTTTTAAATATCTCTAATGAAAAAAAATTGAAATTGATATTTTTATTTAATATATTTTTCATATATCATCGATAAATGATATTTAATTAGTAATTTAATTTTTTAAAAATTTATAAAATTTTTTGTTATTTTTCTTTTAAACTTATTTAAACAAAATAGAAAATTTTCACATAAAATTATTAAAATTGTCAATTAAACATTATTTAATAGTGATATGTGGAAAATATATTAAGTAATAGTACTAATTTATATTTTTTTATTAAAATTATTTAATTGTGTTAGGATAAATAATTTAGTTTATTAATAATAAAAGTTGAATGATGTAATTTGATTAAATTGGAGGTTTGTGATGTAAATGAAAGTAGATGTTAAGTTCAGTGATTTAAAATGTAAATTACTCTGTTAAAATAAATCTCTAAACTTTAAAAATAATCGTAAAAAAAATTTATATTTTCTTTCGAATCTTATGCTGTTAATTTATTGTGAATGAATTAAACGAAGCATCTTATTAAAAATTATTAATAAAAATATTATACCTAAATTTAAATGATAAAAAATTTGAATGAATACAGCAAATGTAATGGCAGTTGCAATAATGATTTGCCCCACCCGGTTGTTAGATTGGAACAATGTAGCAATATTGTTTATATATATAATAATGTATGTGATTTTTTATTATTTTAAATAATAATAAAATAAATTTAATAATATTTTTATTATCTTTTATAAGTTAATCTCTTCACCTTTTTATAATATTGGAAAAATCATACTGGTATTTGAAACGATCAAACCATTAGTTTAATGATAATAAACAAAAATATAAAATAATTTAAAATGCCTATTTTTTTATATGATTCAATTAATTTTTTATTTTTATTTCTAATTTTTTGACAGTTATATTATATACCAAAATTAATATATTGAGTAAATTATTAATTTTCGATTCAACTGATCGATCTAATCCGTTCGAACAATCTTGATCCTCCATGAGTACCTCAAAGCTAGCTTGAAGAGTCCAATTCTTGTAGACCACATATTTGATTGTAAGAAATCAGAGGTGTTTGCCCCACCCATTGAACAACCCTTGACTCGATTACTACACCCACCGGCTAGAAACGAGTCTAGGGGTGTGTATTTGATCGAGTCAAAAAATTTTGAGTTATTCGAGTTGACGAGTCATTTTACAACTTAAACTTTATTTGAAATTTTTTCGGTTCGAGTTGAGTCGAAGAAATTTGAGTCGAGTCGAATCGAGTTCCTATAAATATTTAATTGTAATTATTTATCATGTTATAGTATGATTTGATTTCAATTTAAACGACTTTCTCTAATCATATAAGATATATATATTCATATGTAGCGATATTTTTTTTATATTTTTATATATCAATGTATATATATCATAAAAAATTGATAGACTCGTCTCAAACTTAAAAATTAATCCTTTAATTACTAAAAATTTCGAGTTATTCGAATTTCTATTTTACAACTCGAACTTTATTTAAAAAAATTTCGAATTGAGTCGAGTCTATGAAACTTTGAGTCGAGTCAAAAACGAATCAAATATTTTCGCTTCAAATCTAATCGAATTATTCAGTTTTTTCAAATTAAGTGGAATCTTACTCACCCTAGAAATGACCCCATGGATCATGGTGGCACTGCTGCAAACCTACAACCAATGGTTAAAATATCAACCACTTAGGGTGCCTGGGTTTGTCCCATAGCTGTCGGTTCAAGACAATAAATATAGGCCAGGGAATTAATTGGTCAATATATATTTTGAGGACTATTGGTTTCCATTAATTTATTCACCAAATTTATTCATGAGAATGAATGTTTGGCAACGTCTGGGGTTTAATAATTTAAGCCAAAACACATAACATTATTAATTATTTATCACATTTAAATTTTAAAGAAATATTAAATGCACAATAAATATAATCTTTAGAATTTAAGAGTTTAATTCATAAAATTTAGAATAAAAACTTTAAAAGTTTAATTTATAAAATTTAGAATTATCCACGTATAGTTTAATCTCTTAAAATTAAGGTTTAGAGTATATTTTTAAAATATATATATAGAGGGATAGAGCCACGTTATAAATGGATGAGGTAATCGTCTCCCACCCTGAATTTTTTTTTCTCCACTTTTGTCTCTTTATTTAATTTCTTTTAAAAATTATTTTTTTAAAATTTACCCCTCCTACTTCTAAACATTTATGTTTTATCCCCCTTTGACTCCAAATCATGGCTCCGTCCCTATATATATACAAATTTTTTATAATTTTTACACTGTATTCGTGTTAAAGAAATTACATCTAAAATTTGGAGAAATTTAACTACTTATGGAAAAATACTTTTTTATTAATATTGTGGGAAAATATTACCTAGTATATAAGAAATAGAATATGTTGATTGCAAGGGATAAATTTGATAAGCTTGAAAACATATAATAAGCCCATGAAACACGTCTATGTTGATTTCCTTTCAGTAGCCATTGTTGCTTTCCCTTGTGCTAGAATATACCGGGTCGGATCTTGGTAAGTTCCCATGGAAATTTTCCAGTGGATACAGTGTCTTCATAAATGACTGTCTAAACCTGCAATAAGTTTGTCCTAGCCTAGGTATGAAAACCATGTCGAAACAACCTTGACTTAACCGAATATCTCGACAACTGAGACATAAGCTAGACCACATGCCAAACATTCAAAAGCACGGGGAAGACAAGATAAAAAAATCCCATGACAAAGACAACATTAGGTAGATCGGGAGGAGCATGACAACCCTCCGAGGACTCGATTAAAAAGAAAAGAACATATCAGATACACAACAACTCAAGTAACATAGCCTATAGCAGTAATAAAATGCCACAACCATTGTTCACGGATATATAAAGTCTGCCTGAAAGAACCAAAAGAAAACACCATAGCAGTAATATGAAGCACTGTGATGCCATCATCCCAAAGACGACGGAGAAAAACCAAGATCGGATCCATTATAATATGCCTCGATCTTAATCTTAACCGACAGCAATCAATTCATAAAGTTGAATTTCACTACATATTAAAGGTCTAACCAGTCTCCTTATTGAGATAAAATGTTAACCATGTCACAGAAATAACACAATTGTTCTTTCAGAGAAGGCTTAGAAATTGCTTTCTCAACTTTTTTTTCTAGAGGGGCAGGCAACTACGAGACTCGCATTGATACTAGTACAGTTTTTATTGACACACAACATGAATGGGGAGATGAAAGCTACGACATTCACAACGAAACAGAGGAAACCATGGGTATAAGTTATGGGCAGCCTCATATAAGTTGCTAATTTTTTTTGACTGACAAAAACGGTTAAAAAAGACATTCCCCTAGTTTATCTTGCTCTATATCCCCTTACCTACAAAAACAGCACACATCCCTTGAACATTAAGCTGAATTGGTACCAGTTTAATCTGATATTCTGATCTCAACTCCTAAAATGTCCTTCACCACTTCGTATGTCACAAATGCAATAGCTATTGATGGTACAACCTGAAAAAAATGAAGGGAACAAACAATATTAATTATCGACAACTGAAAGATGTATTTTTCATATTCGATTGTAAAGATAAAACATTGATTTTATTAGAAAACCGTAAGAGTATTTGCAAGCTATCAAGCAGGCACTTATCAACAAGTGAATGTAAGTGAATCAAAAGACACTGACCTTCACAGAATTAGGGACCAGACCCTTGTATAATGCTCCAAAGCCCTCATGCCTAACAGTTTTTCTGAATGCATCAACCATGCCAGTATATTCAAGAGGAGCCTTATTCCTTCCATCACCTGTAACAACTGATGCAGCATCTTTCCATCCTACCATTTGCATTCTTCTACGGATGACGTCAAGAGGGTAAGCAACAGTTTGTCCAACAGTTCCAGCAGCAGCCCCACAAGCAAGCCTAGTTGTCACACTCAACTCAGAGTCCTCGACAAATCCAAATTGTGGATTTTTGATTAACCAATCTTTTAGAGACTCATAGACAGCAAAGTTCAAACCCACATATGGTACCTGCAAAAATAAAATGAGTTCGAAATCAACAATGCAACAAATAAAGTAAACTCAGTGATAACTTTAAACAACCCAAAATGAGGAAACACACATTAAGCACAAATCACATGAATGTGATGGACCTGACTAAGGTCTACAGACCAAGAAAATTAAAATAAAAAGGTGGGGAAAAACTACAGAAAGCTCCATAACAAAATTCCCGAGAAGATGATTTTACTAAGAGAGTAGGTTCCATTATTAATTATTGTGACCTAAAGAAAAACGGATGGAATCATCCCTCCCCAATTCTTTCTCTGATGAGCTCTTATGATCTGCCAAGGGATGACCTCATCACAGCATGATATTCTAAACCATTTAACTATGAAACTCCAAATAGAAGAAAATGAACAACTCACAACTCCAATGACGGAAGGAAGCCAACCCTTGTACAATGCCCGTGGGCCTTCTTGCTTCAATACAGTTGACAGAGCATGGAACATTCCTCTGTACTGATAAGGAGAGTTTTCTGTCTGCAATATAAACAATTAAAATATTAATTGCTCAGGTAGCCAAACTACAAGGAAAAACTCTGATATTAAGAATTGAAACAATTTTCAAATTTCCTTCTAACCAAATAATTCATGGAAATAACAAATTTATGGTTTACCACAAAGAAGTCTTCTTCATCTTGATAACATCAAGATAGATTAATCCAAAAAGTGAAACATCAAACATCTTCCAAACTGAAACAAAATTTAAGGGATAATACCTGTACAGTAAGCCTTCCTCGTACCATGTCCATTGGGTAAGTTGCAGACATGGCAATTATTCCAGCACATGCTCCAGCTCCAAGGCGTAAAAGAGGAGTGAGTTGAGCATCTTCTGCAGAATTAACAAGGAGAACCCATACATGAACATTCAAGATTTCAAGGAATCTGTATATAAGTTCATATAATGCAAACATTGACCCTTAGAGCATGTATCGGACAAAAGTCATAGTGCCTTAATTAAAACCTAAATTATAACTTAATTCTGTATGATATCATATAATGCAAGCATGTGATTATTGCTCATTGCTCAGAAAGAAGGTGATTATTAGCAACAATACCATTGCCTGTTTGCTGTTGATACAAATACAAGATTCCCCTGTCACAAAAATAACAAGGAACAATCAGCCAAGAGAAAATCACATTTATTTTAGTTCAAAACTTTAGCATGTGTTGTAAGAGCAGTAAAAATTAAAGATTTTTTTCAGCCCCAAGGAAACATAAGGCTGATAGGTTGCACTAGCTCAACCAAAAACAATCAGTTTGAATCATCATTGTCAAAGCATAAACCTAGGTGTTATCTTCAGTGTCAGACAACAAAAAAAGCTTCAAACCCTTACAGGCAAGGTATATTTTATTGGGTACAAAAAATATAAGCTTAGACATACTTTTTTGTAAGGCGATAGGCACAAAAAAAGCCTCTTTGTAACATTCTCTTTAATTTCGTATTTATTTAAAACCTTTTTCATTAGTTGCACCTCTCCTAGCAAAACAGGGGATAATATAAAATTTTCTAATTATCAATATTTGAGTACTTAACAACAAACATAGAACCAAAAGAAAACCATGCATACTGGCAAACAAAAGAAATAGAAATTCTGCAAATTTTGTAGATACGTTGAACCATTATTTAAACTTAATTATAATAGAGACTTTAAGCTTATTTTACATGCATACACACACATATCTATACATATTGCACCTTAGTCCACTCAGACTAGCACATTTTTCTGTCTTATAGTTATGCCCCGGGCAGTATTAAGTACTCTAGGGCTTCAAGTGCGCCTTTCCATCCATGACAACACTGGTTTGAACTTTTTACTTCGTTCAGTCATAACAGGACCGAACCAGAGGCGCAGGTACATGGGGTGAGGAGGGGCAATCGTCCCAAAATAATTTTTTTTCACTTTTGTCCCCCAATATATAATTTTTTAAAAAAATAGTTTATTTATGAATTTGGCCCCCCACTTTCAAATATTTCCATTTTCCCCGACCCTAAATCCTAGCTCCGTCCCTAGACGGAACAGTGACCAACTGATCATCAAATTTTAGGGACCAAGTAAACAATAGCCTAAAAGACTTAACTAATTTCAGTATGACAGACGCTCTAACTTAGAAATACAGAGATGATCGACTAGAAAATAAAACAATCAATCAACCAACAGAACAATCAATAATAAGCTGAATTGAACAGAGTACAGACACCCTACTTTGAAGCTTGCTCGTAACTGAAGAATTTGACCGCAGAGTTCGGAACAATCCGTGCACAATTAGTACCGTTCCCTTTGAATAACCCACGAAAACCTTCTGTTCTCCAAATGTACTTCAAGCCTTGAACCGTTCCATTGTATTTTATACTATGTGGATTCTGAACCTGCATTAATCCCCCCCAAGAGAAGTCAATCATTTCAGAAATCGAAGCATTCATCTTTCTGAATACGATAAAACTAAAGAAAAATTAAACAAAAATAAACCTGAAGTAATATCTTTAAACGTTCCAACGGAGCAACGGCAGTTCGTGAGCTGCATATAAAAACCCATTTAGATTAAACGAAACATTAATCATAAAACTCAAGATATTCAAATGTTTTCTCCGTCGGCACAAACAAAACAATCCGTAACGAGAAAGAGAGAGCTCACAGCCCACCGGCGACGCCTCCGGCAACGAGAGACTTGCAGATGCTGAGAATAGCATAGCTAGGTGCCTTGACTCCCTCTCTCGCCAGCTTCGCTTCCTCGGCTAGATTAACGATCGTCGAAACCGCCGATTCGCTAGTCTTCACATCTTCCGAAGCCATTGAAAACAAAAATCACTAAAAAAATCTTCAAATTAACCCTAACTAGTAGTTTCCTCCGGTTAGCTTGGAAGGATCACGGGACTATCGAGGAATATAATCCGGCGACCGATACGATCGGATCTCCGAAGCGATTTATAGTAAAAATAGGTTCCGCATTTCTCTCGTTTTCCCAGCTGTTTGTGTGTTGGTCTTATGAGGGAGAGAGGAGTTGTGGACTGGTGGCGGCGGCTGATTCGAGGAGCCTGAGCTATGAACTATTTGAGCGCGTGTATTCCATTTGCTTTCGAGGGCGCGTGGGTTTGGTGAAGATTTGTAGTTAGAGGACAACCAAGGGTTTAGCTAGGCTAAGCTAAGGTTACCCACTTTGGTTACAACCAATGTCTATAAGTTTGGTTAAAAAATTGATACGATTTAAATGAGGTTAAAATGAGATTTATACCAAAATTGTTATAAAAATTATAAAAAATTTTGTATTAACTTTTTGGTATATATTGAAATTCGTTCAATTTTTTTTAATAAATTCAGTATATATCAAAATCCTTACGTTTTCAAAAATTTTATTTTTTTTAAAAAAAGTCATTATATATCAAATTTATTAAAAAAATATAAAAATTTCAATATATACAAAACATTAATAAAAAATTCTTAAAACTTTTATAACAATTTTGATATAAGTCTCATTTTAATCGATTTTACCCTAAAACTTCCCCTATAATTTTTTAAGAATCTAAAAGACAAAAGTTGTTATTTTGGTTACAACCAATGTTTATAATCATTACTTTATAAGGTTTATTAAAAAAATATTACAATGTAGTGAGAAAATTATTTTAATTTAATTTAAATTAAAGATTTAGTTTAGAATTTAAGTTTCGTAGATTTAAATAATAGTTTTTTAGAAATTATGATCTATGATTATATTTTAGGATTTATTAGGGTTTAAAATTTTAAAATTTAAAGTAAATGTTGAGGAATTCATTATTAGTGCATGTAGAATTACATGTAAATTAGGAGGGTTAATTGGCTCCACTTAATTTAATTTATTGTGATATGAGATTTTTTGAATAATTAAAATGGGGTTTAAGGAGATGATATAAAATTTTTTATGAAAATATTAAAATTGAACTCATTCGATTTATTTGGATATAGGAATATTATAGTGGTATAGAAATAGAAATCCTCGTACCTCATACTCTGCTCTAACTCAATTATAGTAAAACCTTTATAAATTAATATTCTTTAAATTAATGAACTCTATTAAATAATAAATTTCTTCGGTCCCGCTTGGGCTAATGTAAAAAAATTGTCAAATTCGATAAGATAATAATATAATAATTTTTTGGAGATCACCTTTATAAATATAAAGGTCCCATCAAAATTATAAATTAATAATTCATAAATATTACAATTACTACTTTAGTAATTTGCTAAAATATGAATCTATTGTAATTAGTTACAATAAATCAGTACATAGTTTTTTTAACTTATTATTTTATTAATTACAATGAACTTAATAGATACATGGAAATATTCAATTAGTTTCAAAGAATTCGTAAATTCATGAATACAATATTAAATTGAAACAATGAATTATTAAGTACATGCATTAGTCTAGTTAAATATAAATAATTTGATACATGAATATATTTATTAACATATACATAAATCTACTTATTTTTAATTAATTGGAATATTATGTACAATTTATAATTTATTTGCACACAATATCTTTATCAAAGTTATATTTGTTGAATTGAGAATTTTTTTTTAATTAATAAATTATTAATTTATTAATATATTAATATCTCTCTAAATTAATAAAATTTTATGGTTCTAAGAGTATTAATTTATAGAGGTTTTATTGTATATAAAAATTTTTGACTACTGAATGCATAAAAACTAAGCCTTAAAAGTTTGTAAATCTTGTATGTAAAAATAAATTATTTTAAAGAGAAATTATATTATAAGTCATTTTCGTCACGTCAACTATGAGATTAATTAATCAAATGTATACATTTAATTAATTTTTTATTTTATTTTTTTATCAAATAAATCTTTATTAATTGGTCGTTAGTTATTCTAATAATAAAAAAATATTTATATTATTTTATATGAGTACAAATTTTAATATAAAATTATAATATTTTCTATTTAATTAAAAGAGATAAAAGATTATTATTGCAGTTATAACTGATATTTATAATTATAACTTATAATGTTGATTTTAAAAAAAATAATAAAATATTCATGCATTATGATAATATAAAATTATTCTAATTTAATTTAGGATTTAATTTAAAATTTATAAGTTTAAATTATATGATTTAAAATTATAATTTATGATTATATATTATATATTATATTTTAGAAGTTATGGATAAGTTTAAGATTTAAACTTTAAATTTTTAAGATTTTAAATTAAAATTAGTAACATATATGGAAAAAAAAATCTACTGATAATTTATAAAATAATAATCATTTTAGATTAGAATAAAAACAGATAAAATGTACGGGAGATATGAATTAATTCAAAATTATATGCCGTAAAATTATTCAAAACTGGCTCGGTCGACTTTTTAAGTTTATAATATATTGTATTGTATTGTTTTATTTTTATATATTATATGTTTTATATAGTTAAAAAATTATAATAATATAATTTAGAAATTAAAAAAAATATTTTTCAATTAAAAGCATATAAATAAATAATTTTAATGAAAGAAAAGATAATAAAAATATCAAATATTAAATTAAAGATATAATAAATATTTTTTAAATAAATTTTTAATTATAAAATGAAACTTAAATTATTCAAAATTTTAGTAATTAGTGAATTAGATTTTAAATTCGAGACAAGATCCTCAATTATGTATATTATATATTGTATATGGTTATAGATTAAAATTAATTATTATTATAAAATTATATATATTTACAGTTAAATTTAAATAAAAAATCGACTCTAGTCGATAAAATTTTAAATAAAACTTAAATTATAAAATAAAACTCATCTATTTGATTCGACTCCCAAAAAGAAAATTTATGTTATATTCTTGTAATTTAGATCGTAGATATTCGATTTGATTTTTATTTGGATATATATAAAATTATAAAATAGAGAATATTTTTACCTCTAAATTGGTTATACGTGCTTTTTCCTCACAAGTTACATATACTTATTAAAATATATACATTTTTTAAATTTAATTATAAAAATAACCCAAAATATAATTTTTTTTCAAAGTCAAACGAAATTACTGTTAAATAGCCCTTTTATCTTAAAAAGTTGACCTTAAATTTTATATATTATATGTACTTTGTCCTCACAAGTTAGGTATTATTATTAAAATATGTATTCTTTAAATCTAATTATAAAAATAATTTGTTAATATTTAAAAAAAAAAATCATGTCTTGGCCAAACAAATATCAAAATACTCTTTAAACTCTACGAGAAATGTACCATTCAGCTATACGTGGTGGAAGTCTAAAGCCAATATCAAAGCAAATCCTATGGCTTGAGAGCCTCTTTTTAACTATTATAAGGGAAAGGGATAGAGTTAAGTAAGAAACAAACCGATTCGGAACGATGAGCCGAGAAACAAAGCTTGTGTGTGATGCCGATGCCGATGCCGATGCAATGCAGGACGGTTTAGGTTCAGGTTCAGACTCAGGCAGTGTCAAAGGAGCTGTTGGGAGATTCGGATCGAAACAACTTCCTCGTCGGCTCCGGCTCTCATTGCATGGTACTTTATCAGAACCCCTGCTTCTTAGAGCATATAAATTATACATGAATCATCGTATATGCGCATGCGCACATGTATAAGGATAGCAGACGGGTATAATTTTACGGATTTCGTACCACGCTAGTAGGCGGACATGTATATTACGAGAATTCCAGATTGTAGACTTGTAATGTTACCTTGATTTTCTTGTAAATTGGTGTTGACAGCAACTGCATGAAGAGCGATTATTGCTTTTGGTTGAAAGTCTTTTGGTTGTCCTATCCATGACTTGTAATCAAAGATCCCTGTTAATTTCATTGGCATAGCTAAATCAGATCCTGAAGTATAGATTCTGAATTTCGAATATGATATTTTAGTTTCAGAAATCTTCTAAATACATGAAAAAAATTTTAAAAAATTGAAGATATCCGTATCGGACATACGCCGGACGCGTACTTGACACACACAAGTTCAGGTATGATGGAAAGGCTTATTAATGGAGATTCGAGTTTTACCGGCAGTTGATTTGCTTGTGAGGTATTTGAAGTCGAAAATGGCACCATAAGCTCCTCGTACTGTCTTTTTGATTTCATGAGATCCGACAAGTTCATAGTCCCAACTCCCATCCTGGTACCCCTGGCTCAGGAACAGTTCAATATGCCTTGCATCTAACATCTGCATTGTTCCTGCATAAACAATCAAATGTTCTTATTCCTGGCCCGGTTTAGTTTGGCAATTTACGTTGCTCGGATTCTTCGTTTTTATTAAAGTATTTGTGCTCGAACTCGATGCTATGTTCAGTGCATATCCAAATGACATAATTGGCAACCATGATCAGCAGGAATAACCTCATACTCTGCATTCTCATGGGCAGTAAGTCATTTTCATTGCTCACCTTCACATTTTTCTTGGTCACATACCGGGCATCGAACAAGTTGTAAATCTGAAAAAAATAAAAATAAAATCAACCGTGTCCAGTCTCGAATTTAAATTTAATACGAGGCAAAATTTATCGGATTTGAGCTGTACCAGCTATCCAGATTCCGGTCTTGACTTTCCTTAGCAAACATGAGCCGCATGACTGCAACATATCATCTATACTTCCTTGTTTAGGGATTTTCACAGGTGGATTGACCATCCTTTCGCAAAGAAATGCCACTTCTGAATCGAATGAAAATGCCCCGATCCGCATCCAATCTGATTATTCACCAAGGAAAAACAAAATACAGTATTAAGATCAGCACTTAATAATCAATTCAAATGCATACAGGGATATGATCACCTAAGAACCCTCCAAATACTGGCAAAAACTAAGAAAAATCTGAATTTACTCATGTCAAATGTACATTCATGTCAGAAATTTATACCCAAATTCGAGTATCATAGACGACTAACCAATATGTTTCTCCTGCTGGCGGAAAATGTAGGAGTGACTTCCATCTGCAAAACCCATTGGAATTTCAAGATCAAACAGTTAATGCGCACACTTGTTAAGATATCTAAAGGGATTTGAAATTTACCAACAACTGAACCATAGAGCTTGGACCAACTGAATGCTACATGACCAGGATCATGAACCTGAAGGTCCCGCAAGCATGTGAACTTCCATATGCATTCTTGCATGATAACATTGTTGAACCATTTATTTGTAGCTGCCAGCATCACCAACGATCGTCCATCCAAAAACCTGGCTATGCATGTCCACAGATCCTGCTCATACCTTTTTGAGAATATATGAACTAGAGATTATTACTTTAACCAACTCCTTATGCTATGAATTTAACAAATAATAGTAATTGTTTGGTTGCTGAGAAAACACAACCAAATGATATATAAACTTGAGTAAGAGCAATCAGTTGCACAAAATTAGTATGTGAGAAATGAAAATTTAAGAGAGATGTTTTCTGTTTTGAGCAAACATCTTTAAGTAGAGACTAGAAATGTTGAGATATTTAACTTTCACTCTTCCAGTATAACGAATGAGTAACAGAATTCACAGAAGGGAGATTAATGTCAAGCACGTGTTTGGTAACTAAGAAAATTTAGCGGAATAACAGAAACCAAATCTTCTACTTCCCCGAAAAAAGAAAAAAAGGAATATGAAAAACATTTTGAAATTTGAAGATTACGAAGAAGATTTTCAAAAGACTGAATGCTTATTTGAGCAAAACTCTGAAGTAAATAAACTACAAATGATGCAATATTTAACTTCCGGTTTACCAAATGAGTAACAAAAGTAACTGAAAGGATATTAATCTCGTAGATGTGTTTGGCAACTCAGAAAATGTAGCTGAATAATAGAAACGAAAAGCATTAAGAAATTTGAATATTATTACGACGGAGATTTTTCGAAAGTCTGAGAATGTTTAGATCCCGCCAGTTCTAAGCTACCACGCAATCCTTATTCCTTAGAACTAAAGAAGCTCGATTGACCACTATGAAATTTATTCAAACAATTCAAATCGACATAGATTCTGTCGGTGGAAAATATACATTTTAGTGCTAAAACTTGTTGAAATAAAAGAGTCTGGAACTTAATAACCATCTCTGAATAACAGAGACTCGTTTAAATTTCCAGATCAAAGGTTCATAGAGATCATTTTTAGTGAAAGAAACAAGAGAAATGATTTTTCTTCTTTAAAACCACTGATCGATGCATGAAGAAGCACGAAGCTTAGAAAAATCAGCTAAAACTCAAGTAATCAGCTAAAATTCTTTTTGATTCATCATTCATTTCTTCAGATTCAACATCCATAGTCATTTACAAGACATCGTTAACCTTAAATTCAAACTCAAACTGTCATTAGATCAAAGTTACCTGAATCAGCTCAAATTCCATTCGGTTCCTTACTCGTTTCTTCAGATTTAACATTCATAGTTACTTACATGACCTTGATATACTCAAATTCGAACTGATAATATATCATAATTAACTGAATCAGCTCAAATTCTTTTTGTTTCATCATTCATTTCTTCAGAGTCAACAATCATATTTCACAGTCACTTTACGACATCACTAAACTAAAGATATCAGATCGAAATTAACTAAACTGGCTCAAAATCTCAAAAGGAAGAAAGAAAAGATTTAGAAATCAAAGAGCGAAAGAGAGAGAGAGAGAGAGAGAGACTACCAATCGAAGGTAGAGTGATTGGTGCAACGAGGAGAGGAGCAACTGCAAATTCCCTTGGTTCTCTTCAACCGCTTCCTCATTCTTTCAATGGATTTTGAAAGCAGAACACTTGCAAGCTCTTGGTATATATAGGAAGCGACGCGCCAAATCATCATATTTAAAAGTAATTACAAAAAGGAAGAAAAGAAAAACGGAACGAATCTGACATTTGAATAATGGATTGGGCTTAAATTAATGGATCCTCGTACAATTCTCCACACGCACATATTAAAAAATTTTGGATACCGGGACGAAATTACGTAAGATGAAGGGATCTTAAAATAAAAATTTTATCAATATTAATCGAGTTATATATTTATTTAAACTTTTAATTTTAATTTATTTTATTGTAAGTAAAATAAAGAAGAATTAAGAATAAAGATAAAAGAAAAAAAACGAGAAAAAGAAAGATATTTATATTGTATTCTCGATGTATAGTAGTGTACAAAAACTGAGTCAAGAATAGGGTTGGGAGAAAAAAATATTGATATTTGAAAATAGAGGGTAAATTCATAAATAAATCAAAATTTTAAAAAATTTAATAGAAAAAAAAGGTTGAAAAAATTCATTGAAGTGGGGTGATTGTCCCACCCACCGAAAAATTATATCATGGGTCAGTCCCACCACGTGTCTATGGGACCAACCAATAAAAACTACTCATTTTTCCATGTCATATTTTTTCAAATGATTTTTCACTTGAAAAATTAAAAAATAATGAGGTGGTTAATTTTTACTGGTTGGTCCCATAGATGACGTGGTGGGACTCACCCATGATATAATTTCTCCTACCCACCCCTATTTATTTTCATCCCTAGTTGTGTATAATACTTTCTCTAAACTTTATATTTATAGACATAATATAAAAACCTTAGGGTAAGCTACATAAAAACCCATATAATTATGAGTTGATGCCGAAATAGTCATTTTTTAAAATCTTAATTTAATAAAATTATTTAATTATTTAATTTAATAGTGACACATATCATCATCTTATTGCAGAATATTTACGCCTGCTTGAACCCATATTACCCGGTAGAAAGGAAATGACATTGCCACTAGGCCCAACAACCTTTTATAACATAAAATATAGAATATAATATGAGTTATATACTTGTTAATACCATAAAAAAGAAAGTAAATGTGATTTTAAGGAA
This sequence comes from Abelmoschus esculentus, assembly GCA_035048815.1. Lineage (NCBI taxonomy): Eukaryota > Viridiplantae > Streptophyta > Magnoliopsida > Malvales > Malvaceae > Abelmoschus > Abelmoschus esculentus. Next base: position 17,012,617 of record JAUCBN010000002.1, on the reverse strand, counting down.
TTTGATCAAAATTATAAACCCTAAAATCTTAATCCTAAACATTAAAAATTATAAACACTAAAAATATTATAAATCTCAAATCCTAAAACCTTAACCTTAATTTTAATAGGTATTAAGTCCTAAAAAAGAAAGATTATCATTTTAACATCAACCCTATAGTTACGTGGTTTTTTATGTAGCTTATTCAAAATCTTAATTTTAGGTATTAAATTTTAAAAACGAATGATAACCATTTCGACATTAACCTCATTAATTACGTGGTTTTTTATATAATTTACTTAAACCCTTGATTTCATCAGATACTAAACCCTAATAATAAAGTATGCTAAAATCTCATTTAATATATGAATATCCATATTAAATAAGTAACGATTAACGTTAGAGATTATAACGAGAGGGAGGGATTTATTAAGAAAATAAACCATTTTTATAAGTCTAGAGGTGGCCGTGGACCTTTCCATGGTGGTCGAGCACGTGGTTCTTATTATGGAAGAGGATATGGTTATGGCAGAGAATTTATATTATGGGTACTGTTCATCTTGTCATCTGTGATTTTTAACCAATTGAAAATCATCTATTTTATCGTTAATCTAACTTTCAGAAAAAAAAAAATTTAAATGACATAAAGAAAAAATGAAGATTCATTGGTTGAAAAAAATAATTTAGAAAATAATGGTAAAATGAATAATTATAATTGGATGAGACTATAACTGATGTGATAAGCTAGATTCATGATATAATTCCTAGTTATGACGGGAGAGTTAGGGGATATGGCACAGAAAATCATTTCAACTAGTTAGTAATTTAAATTGAGATCAAGCTGTTACCAAAGTTATTATGATTGGATGGGATTATAGCTGATGTGATACTCCTATACGCTGGTTTAGGATTCAGACTACTTAACTATAGAAATAAAAAGAAGACATTCTGTATCATTTGAATTCCAGTTTTAATTTCATGTTAAACTCTGTTTTTTTTTATGAAAGATTATTTTGTGACAAACTAGCTTAGGAGAACCAAGTCTAACCGATCGAGTTTAGTTCAATTGATATCGTTGCTCCTACAATAAATAAGAGGATGTGGGATCGAATATACAAACTTAATTCAAATGGCATCCGGGTTACCTACAACAGATGATACAGATACCTAAGCAGGCTTATGTGCCAATGATTTTGCATGCTGCTTTAGGTCCCTAATGACTTTAAATGAAAAAAAAAAAAAAATCAATTTTAAGGGGAAAGGGTTCTAGATTTGTTTAAGTTTTCGAAAAGGTTATATAGTTGTGAATCGTGACATACCTGCACCGCGGTTCGACGCAGTCGGATTCTTTGCAATTTCCGGCATGCATATTCAGTATGAACCATGTCTTCTTACAGTGTCTACAACCACCAGAAGCCCTAACAGTGCAGGTCTTTGAATGGAAGAATAGCTTCTTCATGAGATGGCAATTCGTGTCGGAGCATCGAGAGCGACATCGAGCGGCATGCAGCAACAGTTCCTGTTCAATCAAATAACATTCCAAGTTATTAACATGCATTTGGATCAAATGTTTTAGAATGGACAATATCTACATACCAATACTTTCTTCTTCGTACTAGTTTCTCGGTTCTCGGTGGAAGAATCAACAGCAGAAGAATGAGGAGTCGACTTATGAATGTGTGAGGAACAACCGTCTCTTTGATAACATGTAGCACAAGCGGAAAAATCCGAACAGGTCTCACAATGCCAGCACTGCTATGTTGGTGTATCCTTGTTACAAATACCGCAGGTAGTAGTAGTAGTAGCAAGCAATGCCTCCGGATTGTGAAGGTAATATAAGATCATCATCGAGGAATGCTTGGCCCGACGAAGTGTGTCAAACTGATATTTGTTCTTCTGACAGAACAACAAAAAATTGTACCTATTATCAAATAAACCATTATCCATGTCTGCATCTTTATCATCAGTATCAGAAGTAAGGGTGATAACGAGCCGAGTCAAGCTCGAGTCAGGCCAGGCTCGGTTCGGAAACAAGCATATCTGGGCTCGGCTCGGCTCGGCTCGAAATTGACAATTTTCTATATTATTTTTATTTATTTATTTATTTATTTATAGTTTATTTTTTATTTATTATTTGTAGTTTTGTAAATTTGTTTTAGTTGATAATATTTAATTTTTTTTATTTAATTTATTTTTAGTGCATTTACTCAATTATTTTATTATTTTTCTTTACTAAACAAATTATTTTAAATATATATATGTATATATATAATTATTCCGAGCCTATTCACGAGCTTTTCGAGCTGAACCCGAACCCAAGTCTAGCTCACTCGAGCCGAGCTTTGACCGAGCCGAGCCCGAGTAGCTCGCGAGCCGGCTAGGCTCATTAATCAGAAGGATTATTATCCACCATAATCTGAAAAAAAATGTGCATAAATACTCCATCTCATTGTAATAAAGGATCATTATCGACCCAACTGAATCGGGTCTAATAGAAATCCGTCGGGTTCGGATTCCGTGCCCATCCCTATTTCGTTCCTTAAAAATGTTATCATCACATAAGGCCTTAAATTTAGAACTTAAAAAAATTATTTATCATTTATATTGAATTTCATTAATTATGTTATTGATTGATTCTAATACTCTTTCTAACTTGAGCAATGCTGCGCTTGGAATTTTATCCATTCACATGAAACTTTATTAAATCTTTTTTTTTTCCTAAGCATATATTTTGCTAATTAATTGATATATTTTTTAATATGTACTTTAACAAACAAGTAATTTAAAATTGATTATATTTTATTAGATTTAAAGTTTTTTAAAATTATATTTTTTTATTATGATGAAAAATCGGTCAAATCTAACTTTTATTATCGATGAAGATTTTTTTTTTTAAATTTTGGGTCAAGCTGGATTATTATATAGGTAAAAGATGATATAAATAAATTAGTACTTTACTTTAGAATAGATTAGGATGAGGTCTTATAGATTATAGATTAGAATCTTTGAATTTTTTAATGATGGTCGTGCCTATTTTTACTCAAAACAACTTTTCTTTAACAAATAATTAATATCATTGAATTGCTTTGGAAGGCACAACAATTTCGACATAAAGGCTTTCAGCTTACCATCCAGTGTCACAATGAACACAAGACAAGAGCTTCTGCCGGTCGACATTTCAGACCATGCAACAAGCTATATATTAACAGGAATAAAAAGTTCTAGACTGCAGACAAAAATAATCCCACCAGGAATCCAAATGCAGACTCAAAATTACCAGAAAATAAGTTGTATGTTTACCTGAGAATACAACTACTTAAAAGACAAGAAAAAACCTACTCATTCTTACAATGACTACGATAGCCAGAGAGAGCAACATGTTTTTCCCCATCAATCTCAGAGTCATTCATGTCCGGGACCTTTGAGCAGGCGATCGGCTGCTAATTCAATGAACATTAACCATGGAATTAGTAATGGAAATACTTTTAAGCATGTCATAATTGACAACCACAACGAGAAACATTAATTGGCTTTCATCACATTACCTGCGGTATCTTCCATACTCAGGACTCTTGTCCCTGTCATAAGCAGGACCATTATAGCGATCATAAACAGGACTCCGAGCCCTACCATAATCAGGACTTGGTCGACTCCGAGAAGGACTTGGAGACCTCCGATAGGGACTATTCCTACCATTACCACCTCTTCTAGGACTATCATTTCTGCCATCCCTTTCATCATCATCCCTTAAAGCATATTCAACAGACACAACTCTGTCCAATAACTTGCTGTAAATTGCAAAAACATTAGTAAATAAGGAGCAATGTCATCTCAAATGAAATTATTAAATAAAAAATTATATTCCAACCTTCTCTGTGTAGCCTCAAGGGCTTTGCTAGCATCTTCTTGCGTAGCAAATTGCACAAATGCAAAGTTCCGCCTAATGCGAACATTAAGAACCTTTCCATATGGCTCAAAGTGCCTTATTATATCTCGTTCCCTTGTGCGAACCGGATCAAAGTTGATAACAAACAAAGTTTTGGTGGGCCTTTGATTTGTGATTGACCTAGAACCATTGGGATGACGACCACGTTCACCCTTACAATAAAATTATCCTTAAAATCATTTTTTCTGCATTCTTAGCCATTAAAAATCAAAACCAGAAGCTGTTGAAAGCTATAACGCACCTTAGCCCACTCAACAGACAGTCGTCGGCGATCGTATCCAAAAGGTATATTGTCAAGCCCACGAATAGCATCTTCGGCATCACGTTCATCCTCAAAATAAACAAAAGCAAACCCTATAAAATAAAGCAAAGTCAGAAACAGAAATGACAGTTTATACAAATTGGTGTTATACCCAAACAGCTACAGGTACATCAGCCAAATAACACGATTTCTTTTCCCTGCAAGAACTAAGAAAATATACAGCACCTGCATGTATGTGAAGGAAGGGATGATGCACATAAGTAGAAGCGTTGCATGATGCACTAAATCAAGATGGTGGCATGTTAAAAGTTAAAATCCAAGTTTTCAGGGTCTGAGACAATATTGCAAAGCATGTTTCGCCATTCAGACAGCAGGTGTTCAGAAATTGAAGGCATGGCATGACAGATTTCAGAGATCTTCTATAGTCAGTGGTACAAGGCATGACATGATAGTTTTGATAGGTCAACACCATCCACTGAGGTTGGTGAGTAACATGATTGAGTGAAGAAAATGCAGGATGATGCCATCTGTGAGTGGCAGGAGAGTAGACAGGCAGGCATGAATATTTTGGAGAAAGTTGGCAAGCCAAATAGAAGCTCATTTTCCTTCAGAAGAAGTTCCTGCGCCAAAACAAACACTTAATATACTATGGTTTTCTCCAGTAAACTGGAACCCATCAGGTGTCATTTAGTTTCTCCCGGTTAGTGTGATCGGATATACAGACCCCTGTATATATACATCCGACATTCAATTCCAAAACAAAGTAAATGACTGTTTTACAATTTCGTTCATTCAGAAATCAATGTCACATGCATCCTCAGTCCAGGAAATAAGCAAGAAGAGTGCTCACCCACATTACAATAGCTTCAGGTAAGTTAAGGCGAAACAAGGATTCGAACAACAAAACTAGCACATAAGAAAAACTATGACATCAACTGTTAAGTTCTCATTATCAATCGATTAAATTCAAGAAAATTACTAGAATCAGCAAACTATCAACGAAATGTAAATGTGAAGGCGCAGCGAACAGTATAAAAGATGCATTTTAAACTCAGAAAGGCTCCCATTCATGGTCTTAATAATAATTTTACCAGATTTCATGTCAACCCGCTCGATCCTCCCGTACTTTGAAAACAAACGTTCCAGCTCAGACTGTCGAGTCTCAAACTCGAAATTCCCCACAAAAACTGGCTTCATTTTCCCCAAAGAAACAAAATATCGGCACTTCACACTCAGCAGAAACCTAATCGAGAAAATAAAAAAGATAAAAGACAATATTAAAACCCTAAATTTAGGGGGAAGCCTTCAAGTATCATTACGGTTTCAAAAATCAGTGTCATGACCACTATTTCCCGGTCGACAACGCCCGCCATAGCTAAAGACCTCAATAGCGTTATGAATAAATTTCACCTCAAAATAGCAGCGGATCGAGGTCGCAAATAACAGTGTTAACGGGAAATAGAGGCGATATCAGTCAGCAATTTCTGCTAAACACGATAGGTTTCATAAAAAAATCTCCCCAACAAAGTAATCGGAGGAAGAAGTATGATACAAAACAGAAAACCACATATTGGAGATTGATGCAGAGGTAGAGAGATTACATCACGAAACATCATGAGTCGAGTAGAAATCCATCTTCAAGATAAATTTAGGGTTTCAGAAATTACCTTAACGAGAAATACAAGGGTTGTTTGGCGGCGGCGATGTATGAAGAAAGTTTCGAAAGTAGATCGGGAATTTTTAAATGAAATTCTAGAGAGAAAGATTATATATTTTTAATTAAAAAAAAACTGAATATTGGATAAACTATCAATTTAGTCACAAAACTATATTCAATATTTTTAATTAGTCACTAAATTTAGGGGGAAACCTTCTGGTATCATGAACAAACTAGGATTTGAGATTGGAGGCAAAATATAAATGATTAAAGGAGGAGATAAATTTATAAATAAATAAAAAATTTAAAAATTTTAAGGGTCGATTTTCCCTCCCCACTAGGGATGTTCAAAATTATACCACCCGATTGATTCGACACGACTTCCCAAAATAAAAATGACGGATAATTTTCAAAAAAAATTACCCAGTCGGGTTGGGTACCTAACCCGAGAATAATTGGGTCGGGCTTGAGTCGATTATTTTTAATTATCGAGTACCCGACCCGATTCCACTAATTTTAAATTATATATTTTTGTTTTAAATTATATTTTTATTATAGGTTCCTTGTGCATAAAATTAAATTTAAATCTTTAAATTAATTTTATGTTTGTATTATATACTTTTAATTTTTAAATTTTTTAAATATATTTTATTAACTTGTTAATACCGAAATAAAAAAAAAAACTATATTAATATTTTTAATATCATTTTAATGATAAACTTTAATAAATATATGTATATATATATTTAAATATTCTAAAATTAACTTTAAATCACAAATTTTTATATTTGTTCATATATTATAAAATTTTAAAATTTTTGTTTAATATGTGATTTTTTAATTTTAATATATATATATATATATGAACCGGGTATTCGATATAAATGGGTCGGGACACGGGCTAAAAAGTCTTTACCCTAAAGAATCGGATACCCGGTAATGAACACCTCTACTCCCTACCTCACATAGCTTCGTCCTTGAATATCGTTAAATTTTCAAACCTTAGAGACTAGGGCGTACTTTCACATCTCGTTAAATTCTATACTTGAATATTTTTTTACTTGTGTCTTTCTATTTAATTTTTTAAAGAAATAGTTTTTTATATAAATTTGTCCTTCACTTCCAAATATTTAAATTTTGTACTTTAATTCTAAATTCTAACTCTATCTCTACGAACATAGAAAATAAAATGATCACACATATTATTAAAAATTTATATTAAATAATTTATATTTTTATAATATAATATCAAATTTATTAACCGATTAAACTCAAATAAATACTTTATTATATTAAAAAATATATCAAAATAATTTACTCTATGATCCAAACCCTTTATTTTATGTGATTAATCTAACGTTTCATCTCATAATATATTGATTAATAATCGATAAATAATTTATATTTTTAAATTTTATTGGAAATTATTTTAAAAAGCCCAAATATAGAATAGCAAAGAAACCTTGAGGCCGGATGAACAGGCCCAATTTATACCGTTTTTTTCTACCTTTAAAAACCCCTTTTCAGATCCGAAGAGAAACCCTAGCAACACTTTGTCTTGAACGTTGAATTGCGGCTGCTAGGATCTGCCCATTACCAGATACATTTCTCTCAGGTAAATTATATAAATTCCCAGATTTTTCATAGTTTTATTTTCGCTTACAGTGTTGTCGATGCCAATGTTAATAGTTGTACGGACTGGATTTTCTTAACAGTTGAAACGATGTCTTCGGTTAGTGAAGCTGCTTGCTCTTACGCTGCTTTGATTCTCCATGACGATGGAATTCCCATTACCGTATCCTCTATTCGATTTTTGTTTTATAATTCGATTTATGATTCGAACTTTATTTTTATTTGTAATCGGATTTTGATTATTGTTGTTGAAAGAATTGTTTTCCCGTAGCTTTGTGAATTTGGGGTTTTCTTGTTTCCTTTAACTTTCGCTAATAGGCTGAGAAGATTGCAACTTTAGTTAAAGCTGCAAATGTTTCGATTGAATCTTATTGGCCGGGTTTGTTTGCTAAGCTTTTCGAGAAGTGTGACATTGAGAATCTTATAACCAATGTTGGTGCTGGTGGCGGTGGTGCCCCGGTTGCAGCTGCTGCACCTGTTGCTGCTGCTGCTGGAGGTGGTGCTGCTGCTGCACCTCCTGCTGAGGAAAAGAAGAAGGTTGGACTATGAATTACAAATAAATAAGCAAATATATGTCATATGTCATATGCAATTATTTATTTTGACATGTTGGTAATTTTGCAGGAAGAGCCAGAGGAGGAGAGTGATGACGATATGGGATTCGGTTTGTTTGATTAGAAAGATCATTTCAGTTGCTGTATTGGACACATTACTGGTTTATTGCTTTAAGATTTTAAAGTAGTTACCGTTTTGAATTTTATTTGTTAGTATTTGGCTGTTTTGAGTAATCTTCGTTTAAGATTTGTATGTTTGAATCTCCTTTTTATATATACAAGTTTTCTATGACCCTTTTTCCCTTCTTGTCACGAGTTCTGAATTTATGTCAATTTCTCTTTGTTATGCATGATTTGGTCCTTAGTTTCTTGTTCTGATTTGTAGCTGTGAATATTGGTTATATTTATGTATCCAACACTGGTATGGCCTTTTATCTTGAGGATCACTCTTTTCATACACATGATTATGATATGTATATCCTCTGGTAGAATGCCGATTATGGTTCTACGATTGTTCGTTTTTCATTGTTCTATGTATGTTAAGTTAAAATGTTTTCATCTTAACTGTTGGTAATGAAGATTCTTGTTATTTGTAGAATAGAATGTGGCCTTATCAAGTTAGTACAAGGCAACTTTATTCCTCTTGCCATTATACTTTTCCTCCAATGCATTAGATTCGATAGTCCTTGTACATTTTCGTATATTACAGTTGTATTCAACATACTATATATCTATTTCAATGCCTGCTAAACTAGGGAGTTGTTACACTTTTGACCTTGCATTACAGTCACCTTCGTCCTCTTCTACTTGGGACTGTTCCATTTCTTGTGCATCTGAGTTTCTTCCACATAGCAGAATATATAATCCGATTATGGTTAAGATTGATCCGATGATGCTGTTCGCCATGGCAGCAAAGCATTGTTAAAACCCGTATGAATGTTTTGAGTATTATCAACTGCTAATCAACTGCAGTAACTGTGTTTAAGAATGCACATTAGATCCTAGCTGAATTATATTCGAGCCCGAGAAGGAAAAAATACTGTGCCGATGTTGTCCTGCAGGGTTTGTTTTGTTTATAGGTTCTGCTAATGAACTCGACCTTTTTATTCGAACCTTTTGAGTTTTATTCGACCAAAACATTGAAAGTTCATAAAAATTAGAATAAGGAGCCCATGTACATGACTAAGGTTCCGGTTAGCTCAAGCAATTTAAAAGAAAAAAAAACTATGCCTAATTTGTTGCTTTCAACTGTGTATCGAGGGATCAAGTTTATTTATTTATTTTATATATGTGTTTAAGCTATTAATTTCAAAAGAAATAGAAAAGGTAAGGGAGTGAGTTTTATCGTCTGAAACGTTGAAGGAGTCATCGTCGATGATCATTGAACCGACGACCACCTGTTGGTCTAAGGATCGTGATCATAGTAGCTTGAAATAAATCTTGAATGAAATTGACACACGACAATCGATAAGGTGAAGCACAACGATGTTCGACCAAAATCTAGGATACACAATGACGTTTTTCGAGTTCATAAAGAACCACGAAGTTTTGTTCAGAGAATAAAGGGGGAAGTCGATATGGATGTCTAAAATAGACATTTTATCTACTTATACGAGAGTAGATAAATATGATGTTAGTCGTGAGTTTTGTCGTCTGAGACGTTTTTCGTGATCATATACAATTGGTTAAAATTATTTTTTTGATAAAGCCTAGTTTTCACTTCTACCTAGAGAAAAGAAGATGAGACTTTAGGGGAAAGAATGCTCTTAGTGAGTCTTGAACTCAAGACATAAAAAGAAAAGGATAAGAGCAGGTGAGCAATTTAGATCAACTGACTATCAACGGGCTTAATTGGTAAAAACTATTAACATCGATATTAATGTTACTTAATTGTTCACCTCCAAATTGATATGAATTAATTGTTACTCTATTTTTATAAGGATCAATTTGTCCAAACTCAAATGAAGGGACCTAAGAAGTATTTTGTACCATTTTATTATATTTATCTTATATTTCATAACTTGGCTATTTTAGATGGAATTAGTTTTTTAATAGTTAAGTACAAAAATGATGTAACACCCCGACCCGGATGTCACATTGGGCCTCTGGCCCAAAACCTGTATTTCAAATTTCTTTCGAAAGCCCAACAATTAAAATCCAATTCAAGTTAAAACGTAAGCCCAAAATACTACAAATCATTTTGAACATTCGACTTGAAATAATAACAGAGTTACAAAACATATAGGGTCCAATTAAGTACTAGCCCACTAATCTATAAATGTACTCTGACATAGGTCGATGCTGAAATCCAGACCTCGATAGTGCTCCACGAACTGGCTTCACCTAACCTACGCACGAAAACACATTTCGAACGCTGAGCTACTAAAGCTCAGTGGGTACGCCGAACTCGGCCAACATCATGCATATTATAAGCAGTAAAGCATAACATATAAACATCGTGCATGAAATGATGATCTAGCATGCTTGCCTACCACATGGCATAAACAATGTATAATATCGCACACAACATATACATGTCACATCACAAAATAACACACAAGAGTGAGGCCCACGTCCACACAACATCGGGATCCTACACTCAGGATTGAGGCCGCCCTCAAATCCTATGCCCAGAATGTTACATCGGACATCTTCGAACGAGGCCGCCCAACGTTCGGAAAGGGGTGAAGGCCGCCCAACCAACCCCATGCTCAGAATGTTACATCGAACATCTTCGAGTGAGGCCGCCCAACACTCGGAATAAAAGTCTTCAAAACATCATCCGGCATGTTACATCGGATGGCCTTCAACGTGTTGCAACACTTATGGATATTCGGATTTCCATCACACAAGGACTCAAACCACACAAACGATCCACCTAGGATCTTAGCACAACAAGATATATTAAGACTTATCATAACTTAGTCTTTCGGGGTTATAAACATCAATCTTGGTTAAACAATTCATTTTCTCATATATAGGTTTCATTAGGACTCTTAATACCCTTATCGAACCTCAAACGGTACCAAACTTATCGAGTTCACGCAGGGGTATCGATACCCTTATATGGGGTATCGAACCACCCTGCCTCGATACCCACCTAAAGAAGGCATCGAAACATGGGTATCGATACCAGGATCGATACCCTTTAACCATTTCCAAAGCCAACGAAAGGGGACCCTCCAGCATCGATACTGGTATCGATGCCATTATGCCACTAGAGGTCCCGGTATCGAACCATGGTTCGATACACTTGGTCACTTAGCTTATTTCCACTCATGGGTATCGATACCGGTAGCCCGTGTATCGATACCCCTACACGAAATGCAGGTCTGCACTTAGAAATTTCTAAGGATTCTTCCCAAACATTAATCTATTCGATTCTAAAGTGTTCCTACTCATTCTTAAAAAGGTTTCAAGTGTTTTAACATTATTTTCAAGCCATCAAACACACAATTACGAAATTCACCATTAATGTCCTCAAACATGCACACCAAGCATTCATAGATGGATTTCTATATGCTATGCACTCTACAATGAAATGCAAGATAATTAGAAGAGTTGGGAGTACCAACCTCTTGCACAAACAATAACAAACCTGAGCTCACTCCTCTTCAAGCCTTCTTCTTTCCAAAACTTGTTGATGGCTCACAACCCTCTTTCTCTACAAGAGAAGGATGAAGAACGGATTAGCAACGCCTTGGGATGATTCTAGATCCTAAAACACTAGAAAAACTCAGATTTCAAGCCCTCAAAACTTAAACCCGGATTACACCCTAAACCCCAACAAAACCTCCACCAAAACCAAACCCACAGATTTTTACTTCTTTTTAAAGATCACAAACACCTCTACAACTTACCCTCTAGGCATAAACCGAGATTCCCAACAAAACTTACCAAGCTTCCACCTTTTGCTTGTCTCTTTCCTTGCTACAAGAGTGAAGAAGATGGGAAGAAAGAAAAAGGAAAGATGAGATCATGGTCTGAAAACTTTAAACCTCTCCCCCAACTCATCTTATTTGGCATTTACCAAAATGCCCTCTCTAAGAACCCTTAAGGCCCTAAACCACTCAAGCCTAACAAGGCCCAAACTACACAAATTCGGGGCCTAAAACCGAAGTCCAAACCCATCGGGTTAAACCGACACTCGGATCCGAATCCGGGTCGTTACATATTCTGTCGGCATTATTTAAAAAAATATTCTCCAAATCGTTCAAGGCAAAATCATGTTATTTGAATCTTTTTCTATTGGGGAGAAATAAGAAAGTTGAAAGAAATAAATTTGAGAAATAATTATGTAATCGAGATATAATTGAATGACTTTTGAAATAAATGAGTTAGACAAATACTTTGGGAGGATAAATGTGTTTGTGATTAGGGTCGGTATTCGGTTAATTCGGTCGGTGATCGATCCGAATTAACCAAAACCGAATTAACCGAAATTTTTAAAATCTTAACCGTTAACCGAACCGAATTTTCTTTAACCGAATTAACCGAACCAAAATTATTTCGGTTAATTAGCCGAATTAACCGAAATTTATTATAAATTTTGGTTAAATTACATAATAGGTCACTAAATTAAGCTAAAATAATTTTTTGTCACTAAACTTTCATTTTATACTAATTTAATATAAAATTTAGTGACCATTTTATAATATAAAAAAATTAATGAACATTTTATAATATTTTAAAAGTTAAATGACTAAAAATAAATAAATATATATAATATAATATTTAATATATATAATTTCGATTAATTAACTTATTTCGAACCGAATTAACTGATAACCGAATTATCAAAAAAAATTAACCGTTAACCGAATTTATCAAAAATTAACCGACCGAATTAACCAAAATTATTTCGGTTTGGTCAGTTAACCGAATTAACCGAACCGAATGCACACCCTATTTGTGATAGTGATAGTTTTAATATCTTGTGTTGGTGGTCTATGTAAATAAATAACTATCTTATTATTTGAGGGATTTATGTGAATTTCGTTATGTTTGCATTAATTTCTCAATGGAAAATCTGCTTGTTCTTTTGTTTTCTGGCATTTGGTTCTCTGGAATTATCAAAAAGCGAAAAAGGGTGTCGTTAGAATATTGAATTTGCTCTATTTGCATTGTTTTTTTTCAAGGCTGGGGCGGTTCAAAGATTTTAAGGGCCCTGTGCAATTTATTAAAATATAATCTTTAAAATTAATTGTTCACGATCTTCACTAGTTATAAAATTGTAGCCTTTAAAAGCAAATGTCCTTTCTAGGGCCCCTGTGCGATCATTTCTATTGCGCTTGTACAAAACCTCACTAGTTCTAATGAAACAATAGTAATAGTAATAATCAATAAGATTCTATAATCAATTGTCGCATTTAAGAAATAGTAATAGTAATAGTAAGGGAGTGAGTTTTATCGTCTGAAACGTTGAAGGAGTCATCGTCGATGATCATTGAACCGACGACCACCTCTTGGTCTAAGGATCGTGATCATAGTAGCTTGAAATAAATCTTGAACGAAATTGACACACGACAATCGGTAAGGTGAAGCACAACGATGTTCGACCAAAATCTGGGATACACAATGACGTTTTTCGAGTTCATAAAGAACCACGAAGTTTTGTTCAGAGAATAAAGGGGGAAGTCGATATGGATGTCTAAAATAGACATTTTATCTACTTATACGAGAGTAGATAAATATGATGTTAGACGTGAGTTTTATCGTCTGAGACGTTTTTCGTGATCATAGATATGACCATTTGTGCCTGATTTGCTATCCAAGCCAAGCTTTTAAAAACACTAAAAATTTTAGCATCTCTTAAAATCATTGTTCTCTCTGTTTTCACTTAAAATCCGTTCTAAAATCATTCGTGAACAAAATCTAAAGTTTACATAATAACAAATTTAACCTTTAAAATTTAATTATTATGTCAATTTGAACTCAATTCTAAAAGATTCATTACACAATTTACCTATTCTCTAAAGATTGAGGACCAAATTTATTCATTTTTAGAACTAAGACCAAAATGTTAAGGGTATAATTTGTTATTTGTTAATTAAAATCATATACAATTGGTGATTTTTTTTTTGATAAAGCTTAGTTTTCACTTCTACCTAGAGAGAAAAGGATGATACTCTAGGGGAAAGAATGCTCTTAGTGAGTCTTGAACTCAAGACTTAAAAGAAAAGGATGAGAGTAGGTGAGCAGCTTTGATCAACTGACCATCAATGCTTGCTTAATTGGTAAAAATTATTAACATCAAGATTAATGTTACTTAATTGTTGACCTCCGAAATTGATATGAATTAATTGTTTCTCTATTTTTATAAGGACCAATTTGTCCAAACTCAAATGAAGGGACCTAAGAAGTATTTTGTACCCTTTTATTATATTTATCTTATATTTCATATCTTGGCTATTTTAAATGGAATTAGTTTTTAATAGTTATGTAAAAAATGATATTCTGCCGGCATTATTTAAAAAAAATCTCCAAATTGTTGGAGGCAAAATCATGTTTTATAAAGCCCAGTTTCGAACTTGTATTTTATATAAAGCGAGTTATATGTTAAAAAAATATGTGAAAGTATTTTTTTCTTTCAGAAAGCAAGTTTTAAACTCGCATTTTATAAAAAAATGATTTTTATATTAAAAATATGAGAAAGTATTTTTTATCAACTTATAGAATCTCGTTTATTACCTTCTATCATTTTCTCCTATCATTTTTTTTCTCTTCAAGATTATCACCAAAGGTTGGAATTTAAAGATCATCTTATAGAATCTCGTTTTGCTGCTATAAAAAAGTGTGTTCAACTTTGGGAGATCTATCTAATAAGGTAAGTTTGGTTTTGAGTGGTGAAAGATGAGGTTTTAGAAGGTTTTTAAGGTAAGAATGAGAATAAGATTTGAGGAGCTTAAGTGGTGTTTAGAATTCCGTTTTTAGCTCCTTTAAATTATCCAAGTAGAGTGATAATTCATTAGAATCTTTTATTGTAGTGAGGGAGCAAGGAGAACCATCCTCAAGCTTGGGTAAGAAGAAAGCTTGAAGAGTTGAGTGAGAGATCCTATCAGCTTACTTTTGGAGGTTAATACTCTTTTAAATCCCATATTTTTCATGTGCATCATCTCTGTTTGCATGCTTGATTGGTATATGATGATTTGGTTGAGGTTAGAGCTTGTATATGCATCAATGGTGAATTACTATATGAATGTTATTTTTGGTTGAAATGCTTCGAATACAATCTTGGTATCTATACGAAGATGGATAAATCGATACGTAGACAGGGGTATCGGTATGCATAGGGTGGGTATCGGTACTGATAGAGTAATTTGTCTAAGTTTTTATGTTTCGAGCTCAAGGGGTTCAATAATTTATGGTAATGGTTCGTAAGGGTTTGTTAAGCCATAAAATGCATAATAAAACATGGAATGCTTGTTTTAAATGTTGATATAATTATGTTGCCATATGTTGGTTGACTTATGGTGATGGTTTGCAATACTATGGTCTAGAGATCCTTGGTGGATTATTGTGTGGCTTGAGTCTTTGTATGGTGGGATCCTGATACCCAATGAGTGAGTGTTGCAACACAACGAAGGTCATCCGATGTGAGATTCTGGATGATGTATTGAAGGTCATCCGGTGTGAGATTTTAGATGATGATTTTGCTCGATGTGAGATTCCGAGTGAAGACTCGATGTGATGTTCGGAGTATACTAGCTCGTTGTGAGATTTCGAGCAGACCGATGTGAGGTTTCAAGCATGGGTGAATCTCCTAATGTCGGGTGACATTGGGCCTCACTCTTGGATTATTTACGTTTATGCTTTGATTGTTTCTTGCCATATCATGTTTTTAGGCAATTACGGTAGCGCCACTACTTCATACCATATTGTCATATCTTATCTAGTATGTGCATAGTTATGATTCACTCGAAGCACACTCGATAGGTTGTGTATCCACTAAGCTTTTGTAACTCAGCATTCAAAATGTGTTTATGCGCGCAAGTATATAAAAGGTTGAGCGTGGTCGAGCACCATCATTGAGGATATGGGTGTTCAAAAGTACCCGACCCAAACTACCCTCTCCGTATACCCGATTAATTTTTTCCACGTATTTTAAAAAAAATACCCAAAATCTTGGGTCGGGTACCTGTCTCGTTATTTTTTCTGGGTATTTGGATCAGGCCCGGGTCAGAAAATCCTCTATAATCGAGTACCTGACTACCCGATACCCTGTTTATTTGTTTTAATTTATATTTTATTACTTATTTAATATTTACTGAAATACCCAACCCAAATAACAATAAGCAAGAAAAAAATTCCTAATTTTTTATCGATTCTCTCTATCTCTCTCGACTCTCTCTATCTCTCAACTCTATAGACTCCAATCAGGTGACTTCTTTCATCGACGATCTTCTGCGATGTTGTTTCTCTTTCTCCGGCATCACTCTTTGTATGAAGGAGTAAAGGATCTAAAGGTTAGTCTACTTCTTTTATCGATCATCAATTTTGTCTGTTAAAACACGATCTTCTTTAATTTCTTGTTCTTCAAATTGTTTCTCTGTTGAATGGGTTATTTTTTTATTCTTCAAATTTCAAGAGATAAATCTAGTATCGCTTTAAAATCATTTGGAGCTAATTATTTGTAGATAGAACTTATAAGTTGTGTATAAGTTAAATATATTTTGATTTCTCAATCATTTGAAGCAATTAGTTTAACTCTACAACAAGAGAAAGCTATGTATAAGTTGAAGTGTTGAATATGTACGTATACAGAAATATAAATATGCAAAATTTTGAATATACGGAATATGGATATGTAGAATATGCAGATACATAATATAAATATATAGAATTTGAATATGCAGAATATGCATAATATGAATATACAAAATATGAATATGAAATTTTTTTATTGTATATGTAGCAGAATTTTGAATATGAAAAATAAAAGGCAAAAGGCCTATCAAGGCTACAAGTGTAATCACTAATTTTATCCAGGTCTAAATCCGTATTTTAATTCTTTCGAATAACGGGCTTATAGTTATTAAAACAAAAAAAATTAAAAAAATATTACGTTATATATATGTGTTTTTAATTTAAAAATCCAAAAATATTACTATCTTTTTATTTCTTTTGCTTTTGTTTCATCATAATATTATTGTGATTATTTTAAATTTTGTTACAAACCAAAAAAAACAAATGCTATGTCAATATATGTGTAAATATATATATTTTTAATGTATTTGTTATCAATTATAAATTTTAAAATCCAAAAGATATTAAAAATACCATTATTTTCTTCTTATTATCGTATTTAAAGAAAAAATGCAAAGAATATTATAAGATACTTTATTTTAAGTTCATTGTTATTATTTCTTTCGGTTTATTAAATATTGTTTTTATTATTATTATTATTAAGTAAATAAAAATCAGATTCATAAATAGGAAATTATAAACATAGCCCAAACTTTTATTATTAGTCCAATACAAACCCATAAACAAATATATTACAAGCCCATTCCCTTAAAATTACATAGCCCATAACAATAGCCCAAACCCGGCTAAACCCTAATTAACCAACAGAAACCCTAACTTATACTTTTCTCCATGCGCAACCTTATTTCGACCGTTGGATCAAGATCTGATCCAACGGTCACGGATGAAGAAGAAGAAGCTTCTAGAGGGTGACACGCGCCAATGCGTTTGATGGTTCACCTCCCCACGCGCGCGTCTCCTGCACGCACGAGACCCTTCGAATCCAGACGACTCTTCACCTTCTCCGACGACGACCGTTCGACCTCCCGTCCGATCACCAGACGTTTGCCGGTGGTCCCCCATTCTCCCCCGATCGCCACGCATACAAAAGACAACAAAACAAGCATCAGAATCGTACACAATTTCAACCAAAAATAAACCAACAAATTGTAGTGATTTCAGTACGATTCGGCCAAAATAAACCAACAAGAATCAGAGGATATCAGCACCAAACATACAAAATTTTTAGAACAACCAATAAATGATTTTCTAGTTTTTTTTTATATATGAAATTCATGTAATTTTCGGTTATTTAAACCGAAGCAAACAACAATGTAAGGGATCTCTCCCATCATTCGAATGAATAGAAAACCAAAAAATTCATTAGTAATATTCTTCTTCTTTTTTTCATATACAAAAAATAGGAGTTAAGGTTGTCTTACTCTTCGAAATTGAGTCTTTGTTTTTGTCGCCCCGGTTTGAATCTTCTCCGTCCGGTGATAAGCCCAAGGCCGTCGAGCCATCAGGGTGAACTGAGTACCGGAAGGTTCGAACGGGGAGTTCTACATTTCGCTCATCTTCGAAAAAGGGTTTCGTTTTACTAAAAGAGAAAAGGTTTTTGGTCTTGGTTTGTTAAGAACTAAAGGGGTTTTTTAGTTTAGGGATTCGAAAGCTAGCGAAAGGAAGGGTTTTTATTTGTTTTCAAACTCGTCGGTGGTGGCCGACATGGTGTTTTTACGGCGGAGTACGGTGGCCAGAATCTGGGTTGATGGTTGTTTCTGGAAAAAAATGAAGAACATTCAATGTTGTTCTTCATTTTTTGGAGAACATTCAATGTTTTGTTTAATAAATGAAAATGGGCATATTATTTTATTAAACCCCTCCGTGTCAAAGTATTCATGCCAGCGGTCCTTCCCCTTTTACTTTTTCTTTCAATTTGGTCCCTAATCGGACCATAATCGTTATTTTAAAAGGGTTTTATTACTTGAAAGTCCCTCCGTGTTTTAGTTCATGTTATTCAGCCCTCCCTCGCTAAAAAATAGCGTTTTGAGGGCCTATAAGTTTCTGAATCCCTTCAATTTAGCCACTGTTTAAGAATAAAATTTATTTTCCTTTCAATTTTGGCTATAAAATTTCTTTTTCTTTCTTTCTAGTCACTGCCAGTAACTTTTTCTTTTTTTTTTCAATTTATCTTTTATTTATTTATTTATTATTTATTTTGTTTTATTTACGTATATATTTTATGCATATCTCTTGGTTGCATTTCATCATATATTATGCAATGTTTATTTATATTTGTTATCTCATTGTTGATGCACATGCATATTTTAAACATTGTAACACATTTTATTTTGCATGTCTTTTAGTGCACTTTTTATGTACATACTCTTGTTATGCATTGTTTCTATATTTGCGCATTATTTTTATTCGTATATGTTGCATTTTTAATCTATGCATTTTAGTATAATGTCTTTTATTATTTATGTACATGCATCTTGAATATTTTGTTTACATTGCTTTTATTTTACAAGTTATTCACTTCATTCAATCAACCTAATTAATACGTCTTTATTCGGTCGTAACGGGCTCGACACCAAACGTAGTGGTGACGGTGTATGCGTTTACCTTCGGATAAAGACACGATAAAATAAAAAAAATAAATTCGATTTTTTAAACAAATCACAATTTAAATGCCACTTTAAACCGAGAAATCCAAAATTAATTAAGCGGTAATTTGATAAAGGTGCCAATTTTTGGACGATTTTAAACGCTAATCCCATTTTAATTTTAACCGACTCTCGGACCCTAATTTATTCGAATCTCTGGTTTTTACGGTGTTCGGTCTACCAAAGTGACCGGTGGCGAATCCAACCCATTTTCTAAAAATCTTTTTCATTTATTTTTAAATTATTTCCCAAATTCCTTTTTGAAATCAAAACCCTAACTTTAGGTATAAATTCCCAATTCTAATTTCAGATTTTTCACCTTTTCAAATTAGCGACTTTTTACACCTTTTTAGAAGAAAAAAGGGGTCGCTACAGTTGGCGACTCCGCTGGGGAAGTTTTTTAAAACTAACGAGTCAAGCCTTGCTTTCAAATACCGCTTAATTAATTTTGGAAGTTGCGAAATAAAGTAGCAATTAAATTATTGTTTGTTTATTAATTCAAGGTTATCTTTAACCCATTTATACCCATTCTTTTAAGTGGGGGGAAAACGCTAAGTGATTTCGTGAGGATATTGTTCCTTCGTACGAGCCTAGTAAGTACCTTCGGGGCTCGATTACCCTATGCTTTCGTAAGGATACAACACCTTCGTAGAGGCATAGCGAAAGGGTCCCCCTAAATTGAACTCGATCGAGATAAGCCTATAATGGGTGACGATCGGGGGTCTTGCTACTCTTAGAAGAGGACAACAAGGACAATTTGGGTACCTCGTTAGAACCAAAACTGCATTTAGAGAATCTAGTCAACCTACCCGATTAAAGCTATGCGGTTAACCTAGGTTCTTTTAAACGAGATAGGGTTGCTTTGCCTTCCTTTTTTGCTTGCTCATTTATTTTTGTTTACACATTTTGCATCAACATTTCATGAAGGTGTTGATCTAAGTGGTTTGTCCAATTAGAGGTTTTCATTCAAGTTGGAATAGAAGAATAAAAGAAAAAGGAAAATAAGAAAGTTAGAAAAAAAGAATGATATAAATTTGAGAGATGAATAAAAAAAAGAAGAATTAAAAAATAGAAAGAAAAAAAAAGAAAAAATAAAAATTGAGAGATTAAAAAAAAGAGAAGAGAAAATAAGAGAAATAGAAAGAAAAAGAAAACAATGAGAGAAAAAGAAAACTAAGAAAAAGAAAAATTGAGAGAAAAAGAAAATTGAAAAGAGAAAAAAATAAGAGAAGGAAATAGAAATAAAAAATATATAAGAAAGAAAGATTAGAAGAAAAAAAAAGAGAAATAAAAAAAATATATAAGAAAAGAGATGAAGAAAAAAAAGAAAAGAAAATAAGAAAAAATAAAAAAAAGAAGACAAAGAAAAAAAGAAAATCAAGAGAATAGAGAAAGAAAAAAGAAGAGAGAAAATAGAAAAAGAAAAATAATAAAAGAAAGAAAAGAGAGAAAAAATAGAAAAATAATAAAGGGGCATTAAGATCTCTTAATCGATGAAAGTTGCTCAAAGGGCGATCACCAATAGAATTGACACCTTTGCTTGCATTCATTCATTTTCATGCATCTCATAGCATATATCATGCATTAATTAATTAAACAATAAGGTTAATTATGGGATCTCATGTCCTTAATCAGAGGTTCTGTGCTTGCACCTTGCCAACACCGAGAATGACTAATGGAAGAATACTTTGTCAAGTTGGAAGCCGATCTTAAGGGGCAATTAGAGCGTACCCAAAGAGAATTAGCAGATTCTATGATTAAGTCTCAACAAGACATGATGAAAGAAATTGCTCACTTGATGGGACTAAAAGACCAACAAAGAAAATGTTCTGTTGGAGACCTCTCATTTGCTCCTGTTTTTTGTTGCTAACACTTCAAGACCTCCACAAGGAGTAGTAACATCATCTCTTCAAGCTGGTGCCTCTACCCAAGCCCCACCAGGTGTGACTTTCACTAATAAAGAAAATGTTGGGGATGACATTCCAGATTTCGATGAGCTAGAAAAATTAAAGGTTGATTTTTCGAAGCAATTAGAGGAAGCCAAGAATGAGTTTGAAGAGAAGCTCCAAATAAAAGAGGATAAAGAGGAATGCTATGGGTTAAATGCTAGTGAGCTTAGTTTGGTTTCAGGCTTAGAGATCCCATATAAGTTCAAGACCCCAGAATTTGAGAAGTTTGATGGGACGAATTGCACTGCCGCACATATAACCATGTTTTTTCGGAAGATGACAGGCTTTACCAGCAATGATAAGTTGTTAATTCACTGCTTCCAAGATAGTCTGATGGGATCTACTACAAGGTGGTACAATCAGTTGACCCGTGCTCAAATTATGTCATGGAACGATCTAGCTAAAGCCTTCATAGATCAGTACAAGCACATAACCGATATGATTCCGAATCGGCTCATGTTGCAAGGGATGGAACAAGGGAATAACGAAAGTATTCAAAAGTATGCCCAACGTTGGCGTGGTATTGCGGCACAAGTGCAACCTCCACTCAATGAAAGTGAGGTTTCTCAAATGTTTATGGATACACTAGAGGGAGTGTTGTACGATCACTTGATAAGCCACCCTCTCACTAGTTTTGCGGAATTGGTTGTGACCGGAGAAAGCATTGAGTATGCCATTAAAAAGGGAAAGATAAAGAACCCTTATAGCATGGTTTCTCAAAGAGAAGAAGATTCTCATGTCAATATGGTGAGTTATCACTCAACCAGTCAACCTCAGGGTCGTCCCTACACCTAGTCTTCAAGATATACGAAACCTACAAAGGTGCTTTATTCAATTCCTATGACATACACCGAGTTACTCCCAATACTCGTTGAGAAGAGGCTTTTGACTCCTGTGCAGTCCAAACCAAAGGATCCTCCTTACCCTGAAGGATATGATGTCAATGCCATATGTGACTATCATATGGGGGCACAGGACACATGTAACCCCTTTTATCGGATTATAAGATTTGATCGAATTTCAAGAGTCAACTTAGAAAAAATTTAATTCCCAAAATGACTAGAATATTTTCCGTTTAAAAATAAATATCCTCCAAGAATCCAAATAAAATGTTTTAAAATCAAAAGCAATTAAAATCAAATATCCGAATAAATATCAAAATTAATATCAAACATGTACTGAAATTCTAAAAATAAATCCCTAAATATTTTAATTCTAATTATAACAAATCTCGGATAAAACATTATAAAATAAATAAGATGTCTAATTCTGATAATAATAACTCATACGGAAATATAATAAAAGTCTGAAAATCTGAGATGTTCTCCTGGTACCGAGGCATTTAAGGATTGGAAGTATCTGTAAGGAGAACTAAAAGGGAGTGAGTCATAAAACTCAGTGTGTCTCTATGGTGCAACGTATCAGAATAAATAAATAAGTAAAAATAACATTATTCTTGTAAATAGTTTCTCAAATATATCATATAAAAAAATGCGAGTCATGATGCGTGTAATGATGTCATGCTCAGAACACAAATCCCAACTACATCGTCACCAATCCGAATGGAGGAGTTCCCCAGAACCCTCACCTACATCGTCACCAAAATCAGAAAGTGGTCTTAGGGCTTTCGAATTGGAAGGCTGCCACAACTTCCTCCGTACACATATTTCACCCCATGCACACATGATAATGCATCATGATTTGAAGATCCAAAAGTAATTCTGACATGATCCGATATCATAATATCCGAATTTATAATATATGAAATCTCATTCTTACAAGATACCGAAATTACCATTTTCACAAAAGTACTAAATTCGAAAATCCGAAAGTTCTATAATTTCTCAAATCACAATGTCATTATGCATGGTAACACAATGCACAATCAGAGTTGTAATACATAAATTAAACATACCAACAAATCATAGATATTTCTCAAAATACATAATTTAAGCATGTCGCAAAAATATTTATTTTCAAAGGAAACACATATAACACCAATTAAGAGAACACACCTCTAGAAAGCACAACTTTAACGTTGATGGTGACGTTTTCCTCGATCCGAATTATCTCTAGCTCTAACAGGATTGGATCCTATAAATATTTCTAAAATTAATATCGAAATTCTAAAGTTTAATCATAACGAACATAAAACCAATAAAACTCACGTGTATCTCGTGGAGGATTTTCTGGAGTGTTCTGAGCAGGAGGTGGAGGCGGTGGTACGATCTCATCTTCAGTATCGACGTCGTTTGAGCAAAAATAAAATATTCGAATCAAATAATTCAATTCGAATATTCTCAAAATCACAAAATAATACTATCTTGAAACTTTAAATCCGAATAAAATATATTTACGCTAATAACTCATATTCAATTTATTTTTAAATAACTCGATTCGAACCAAAAAGATATAAATAAGAAAAGATGTACCTAAAAGATATCATATCGAATCACTCTCACCAACCCCCATTCAAGACTGTTCGAGGAATCAAATAGTTTATCAATTTCGCCCCAAAACATTACCTTGGAAATTCCTAATCAACATAAAAAAATTGTTTTCCAGATTTCTTTAAACTCAAATTACCCACATGGGTAATAACTAAACCATATAATTTCCACACTTTAGAGCTTCACGTGAACTTTTATATTCCCCTTCAATTTGCTATCATTATTAAATAAGCAGACTCCATGATTATTAAACAGATCCTTAAAATCCTATAACCTCACGTGATTATTAAACCATCTTCTTCCTTTCCATACAATTACACCATAACTATCATTGATCTGAACACGATTTCTTTTTTTAGTGGTGAAAGACTACCACTGTTATTAAAGGAATAAAGGGTAAAAAAAATTAGAACAAAACAGGGTGACCCTTCTCAAAGGAAGACTAACAGAGAGTTGAAATAAGACTAGTTCGAACTGACTTACCGAACAAAATTATAGATCGCGTATACACACCACAAAAATGGAACAACCACCGTGAACTGACCGGGTGTAGACTTGAAGGCTCCCACATGGGAGAGTTAAATGAGATAAAAAAAAAATAAAAAGAGAACAGATGACGTATGGGAGAGTAACGGCAGAGGTTGAGGAATACCCAAAAGCTGATCGTAAAAATAGAAAATAGTTTATAACAAAATACCCTATTAAAAGGGGAAATTACAAAGTAAGGGTCACAACTAAAGTCCTTCAAATGAAGATGTCATTAAATTTCAATTCTTAATAGATTCAATCACTGGAGACATAGATTTAAATCGCATTTATGAAACAAGGTTTCTAACTTGAATTCCCAAATTTTTTAGGGTTTTGAATTAGGGGATAATTTAGGATGTTACAACACACAACAGAGAATTGTGGAACTTTGTGGAACATATGTATTTCCCTTCTTCCCCTTTGGGGTTCTTTGGATGTCACATGCTTGTTGTGATGTGAATTTAGAAATTTTTGGAATGCTGTGATTACGATGAAGTACGGTTTCTCAATCAGTAGCTTTGGTCAGTAATGCACGAGAAATGAGATTACTACTCCTTCAGTTATGTTCAATGATAAGAAAATCTCCTAGAAAAAGGCCCAATGGAATTAGGCGATCTTGAGAATTTCCCCTAAGAGCATAAGGATTGCATCTAGAAAAAAAGAAGAAAGAAAGAAAGGAAAAAAGAAAAGAAAAAGAAAAGGAAAAAAAAGAGAAGAGAAGAGAAGAGAAAAGAAAAGAAAAAGAAATGAGAGAACAAAGATTAAATTAGAAAAGCACTCCAGTATTCGAAACCTGGTAATAGGTATATTCGAACAAGAGTGTGGAAGTTTTGGGGCACTCCGCTGAAGTAGTAGACTTATTAAAATAACCATGCATATCAAATTTTTTTGCTTCATGAGTGATGGTAATACTTTCAAATTCATAACTATGCCAAGTAACTCGGAGTTTTGTTGTATGCTCCATCATTACCTTCGAGAAAAAGGATTGTGATGAGTTGATTTCCCCGAAAGAGAAAGGAAAAAGAAGATGAAAAATAAAGAAAAATAAGAAAAAAGAAATGTAAGAAGAAAAGAAAGAAAAGGAAAGAGAGAAAGAAAATGCTTCTATAGATAGATGCAATCCGAATCACATTCTTGAGAAGGTACTCTTATACTATGCTAATGGGGCAAGTAGGGAAAGCTCGAATATATAAGAGGAGAAAGATATTGAGAACTAGAAGGAGTAGTTTTCGAATAGATCGAGCAAATACGATAATCATGAGGATGAACCGAGCAGTCTGAAGGGAATTCTAAAACTTCGAATATCGCCACAGCTTCCAAAAAAATGAGAATTAAATTTCAGAGATAGAATTCAATGCACTCTCGCATTTGATATCCAAGGAACCCATGTTTCTTTCCTTCTTTTGTTTTCTAATTTTTGGGTTTTCTAAAACATGTATATATTGTTCTACTTACAATTAGCAACTTGTTTTTAAAATAAAAGATTTTTGTTCAAAAAGATTTACAAAATGCAAGGTCGTTGATGCAAATGATCATCTTTGATATGACCCGAGAAGAAGAGGTAATATACGATGTGAGACATCTTTCAAAGGGACCATTTGGTCTGATAGTACCTTTTGAGGGTTAAGGTCAACATAAATAATCGTGGATTACTCGAGTAAGCGATAGACCTTTTTGGGGCAAAAAGTTATGTTGGGGCATGAAGATGGCCAATCCAATATTCCAGAGATAAATATTAAGCAAAATTCAAGAAGGATAGACTGCAATGAACATGTTGAAGATAATCCCTAAATAATCCAAGCATGAACATGAGATTGAGAGTCGCTACCATGAACTAAAAATAAGTGTATTCAGAGACAATTAGTTCAAGTGTGTCATAGCCAACCAAGTGAAAGCTATTGAATTATAAAAGATGAGAGATTTTGTTCTGATTGGCACAAGATGAGGATCCAGCGAGGATGAAAGCCCGATGAATTTAATGGAAAGTGAGGGTTTATCCTCCGGAAAAAAAAAAGAATAAAAAGAAAAATAACATTCATGCATCATTTAGATTAAATATTCATGCATCATTTAGGTTAGATATTCATGCATCACGAGCATTCTAATTCATGTTATCATTGCATTTTTTCTTATTTTCAAACAGGAATTTTGAAGATTGATTAAAGATTTGATCTACAGTTCCATGAGAAGAGAGATAGATCTTAACAAAGAATCCAAAGTCATTCCAACCTCTGGTTATTTGGGGGCAACAAGCTTTTTTGTCCAGACATTCAAATATCGAGATATTCAGATGAGATATTTAGGTATTCTCTAAGCGAGATACCACCTTTTATGAAATATTCAGGTATTCTTTAAGAAAAATACCATTTTTATTTGAACTTGAAATTTGATCCTTTCTTAAGGATGTTTTTCTTAAAACAAATTTTAAACTTGATCCTTTCTTAAGGATGCTTTTCTTAAAGCTCAAGTCTCTTGATTTGATCCTTTCTTAAGGATGCTTTTCTCAAAGCAAATTTCTTAGATTGATCATTTCTTAAGGATGCTTTTCTTAAAGCTCAAATCCCTTGATTTGATCCTTTCTTAAGGATGTTTTCTCAAAACAAACTTCTTAGTTTGATCCTTTCTTAAGGATGCTTTTCTTAAAGCTCAAATCTCTTGATTTGATCCTCTCTTAAGGATGTTTTTCTCAAAACAAACTTCTTAGTTTGATCCTTTCTTAAGGATATCCTCAACTCAAATTTCTTAATTTGATCATTTCTTAAGGATGCTTTTCTTAAAGCAAATTTCTCAATTTGATCCTTTCTTAAGGATGTTTTTCTCAAAGCAAATTTATTAATTTGATCCTTTCTTAAGGATGCTTTTCTTAAAGCTCAAATCTCTTGAATTGATCCTTTCTTAAGGATGTTTTTCTTAAAGCAAATTTCTCAATTCAATTCTTTCTTAAGGATGTTTTAATTAAAACTCAAATTTCTTAATTTGATCATTTCTTAAGGATGATTTAATTAAAACTCAAATTCCTTAATTTGATCCTTTCTCAATGATGTTTTAATTAAAACTCAAATTTCTTAATTTGATCCTTTCTCAAGGATGTTTTAATTAAAACCCAAATTTCTTAATTCTATCCTTCCTCAAGGATGTTTTTCTCAAATCAAACTTCTTAGTTTGATCCTTTCTTAAGGATGTCCTCAAAACAAATTTCACAATTTGATCCTTCCTTAACGATATTTGAAAAAGAAAAAGAAAGAACAAAAAGATGAAAGAAAAGAAAAAGAAAAAAAGAAAAGAGAGAGAAAAATAGGAAATGAAAGAAAAAGAGAAATAAATAAATAAATAAATACAAAAGGACGATCAGAAATCAGAATACAATATTGGGGTTCCTCAACCTCAAAGAACCAATGTTTTGTGGAGAGCCTCTAGGCAAGACATCACTTCCCACCACGGTATATGCTCAAAGCGAGGGACCGTCAGATGCTGCAATGATCAGAAATCAAAGCATCTCAAAGATATTGGTTCTAAATAGGAAGGATCAACATTTCAAATAATTTAAAAGCTTAAAGTTTCATAGAGAAGGGACTCGCAGCTCAAAATCTTTTAATTTGCCCAAAATATCTAAATAAGGGAATCAAAGTTTGCTTCTGAAAATTTTATTTTGTGCAGGTGGTCAAGACGAAATACCATTCATGACAGAGCTAATCAGGAACCAGGGTTCAAGGAACACAAGGGCTACCAAAGTTATGGAGAAAGGGCTATCAGATACGACTCTCCAAACAGGGAAGTCGGATAAAATTAGTGCTTTTTGTCTTTGCTTCATCATTGTTTTACAACGATAAGCAAAGAGGGGCAGCTGTAATCACTAATTTTATCCGGGTCTAACCCGTGTTTTAATTCTTCCGAATAACGGGCTTGTAGTTATTAAACAAAAAAAAATTAAAAAAAATATTACTTTATATGTATGTGTTTTTAATTTAAAAATCCAAAAATATTACTATCTTTTTATTTCTTTTGCTTTTGTTTCATCATATTATTATTGTTATTATTTTAAATTTTGTCACAAACCAAAAAAAAGAAACCAAATGTTATGTCAATATATATGTAAATATATATATATTTTTATGTATTTGTTATCGATTATAAATTTTAAAATCCAAAAAATATTAAAAATACCATTATTTTCTTTTTATTATCGTATTTAAAGAAAAAATGCAAAGAATATTATAAGATACTTTATTTTAAGTTCATTGTTATTATTTCTTTCGGTTTATTAAATATTGTTTTTATTATTATTATTATTATTATTATTATTATTATTATTATTAAGTAAATAAAAATCAGATTCATAAATAGGAAATTATAAACATAGCCCAAACTTTTATTATTAGTCCAATACAAACCCATAAACAAATATATTACAAGCCCATTCCCTTGAAATTACATAGCCCATGACAATAGCCCAAACCCGGCTAAACCCTAATTAACCAACAGAAGCCCTAACTTATACTTTTCTCCATGCGCAACCCTATTTCGACCGTTGGATCAAGATCTGATCCAACGGTCACGGATGAAGAAGAAGAAGCTTCTAGAGGGTGACACGCACCCACGCGTTTGATGGTTCACCTCCCACGCGCACGTCTCCTACACGCACGAGACCCTTCGGATCCAGACGACTCTTCACCTTCACCGGCGACGACCGTTCGACCTCCTGTCCGATCACCAGACGTTTGCCGGTGGTCCCCCATTCTCCCCCGATCGCCACGCATACAAAAGACAACAAAACTAGCATCAGAATCGTACACAATTTCAACCAAAAATAAACCAACAAATTGCACTGATTTCAGTACGATTCGGCCAAAATAAACCAACAAGAATCAGAGGATATCAGCACCAAACATACAAGAATTTTCAGAACAACCAATAGATGCTTTTCTAGTTTTTTTTATATATATGAAATTCATATAATTTTCGGTTATTTAAACCGAAGCAAACAACAATGTAAGGGATCTCTCCCATCATTCGAATGAATAGAAAACCAAAAAATTCATTGGTAATATTCTTCTTCTTTTTTTCATATACAAAAAATAGGAGTTAGGGTTGTCTTACTTTTCGAAATCGAGTCTTTGTTTTTGTCGCCTCGGTTTGAATCTTCTCCGTCCGGTGATAAGCCCAAGGCCATCGAGCCATTTATTCGATAAGCCCAAGGCCCAAAGCGGTAATTTGATAAAGGTGCCAATTTTTGGGCGGTTTTAAACGCTAATCCCGTTTTAATCGTAACCGACTCTCAGATCCTAATTTATTCGAATCTCTAGTTTTTACGGTGTTTGGTCTACCAAAGTGACTGGTGGTGACTCCAACCCATTTTTTTAAAAATCTTTTCCATTTATTTTTAAATTATTTCCCAAATTCCTTTTTGAAATCGAAACCCTAACTTTAGGTATAAATTCCCAATTCCAATTTCAGATTTTTCACCTTTTCAAGTTAGCGACTTTTTACACCTTTTTAGAAGAAAAAAGTGTCGCTACAACAAGCGAAAGAGGTAAACAAAAAAATTTGTTGTTTGAGATTATTTTAAAGAAATTAAGGATGATAAATATCATACTGAATGTATTTATTATTCTCAAAAAATATCTTGTGCATCTAGTAATGGAACTAATGTCATGAAGCGTCATACTAATCGGTGTAAAAAGTCCCTTTTAATGTAGATACAAAACAATCTAAGATTTTGACTCAAACAAAGCGCAATGCTGGTGGGAGTATTAAAACTGTTAATGTTCCTAAATTATGACATTTTGATCAAGATGAGATTAGACAAATACTTGCTAGAATGGTAGTTATTGATGAGTTGTCATTTAGATTTGTTGAACGAGAAAGATTTCGTCATTTCTGTAAGATTAAAGTTCCCAATTTTATTCCTCCTTCACGTGCTACTTTATTAGAGATTGTTATGTTTTGTTTATTGAAAAAAAAAGTTAAAGAATTATTTCAGTAATTTATCTTCTAGGTATGTTTAAGCACATATACATGGGCATCTGGCCAAAATCAACTATACATGTGTCTTATTGTCCATTTCATTGATGCTGATTGAAAATTACGTAAAATGATTATAAACTTTTATCCAATAATCGATCATTCTAGAAAATTTATTGGTAGGGTTGTTGAAAAATGTCCATTTGAATGGGGTCTTAAAAGAATAATGAATATAATTGTTGATAATGCTAGTTCGAATGATCTAACAATCAAATACTTGAAGCAAATCCTTAACTTGTGGGATGATAATGTGTTGAATGCTGAATTTTTGCATATAAGATGTGTTGCACATATTTTTAATTTTGTTGTTAAAGATAGGTTGAAAGATGTTGATGTCTCAGTTATAAGAATTCGTGTTGCTATAAAATATGTCAAATCATTTCCTGTTAGGCTTCAAAAGTTTAAAGTTTGTGTTGAAAAAGAGAAAATAAATTCTAAATCTCTTGTTTGGACGTTGAAACAAGGTGGATTTCCACCTTTTTCATGTTTAAAATTGCTTTGGTGTTTAGGAAGGCTTTTAAAATTTGAAAACTAAGTATCTTCCTTACACAAAGGAGCTTTGAAAGGTTGATGGTGCTCCTGATGAAGAAGATTGAGATAAAATTGCTTTTTTTTTTAACTTTTCTTCGGATCTTTTATGATGTTACGTTGAATTTCTTCGGATCAAGGTATGTGACTGACAATACTTTTGTGAAAGAAATTTAAGATACTGGGTATACAATTAATCGTTATGTTAATGACTCTAATACTGGAGTTAAGAGTATGGCGTGTCGAATAAAATTGAAATTTGACAAGTATTAGACGAATGTCAATAATGTAAATGTATTGATGTTCATTGCTTTAATTCTTGATCCTATGCATAAGTTAAGATATTTAAAGTGGATTATTTATCGTTCTTATGATTCTAATGATTCTTTTGACTTGTGTCAACGGATTAAAAGTACTTTGATATCAATTTTTGATTTTTATACTTCTTTACATCCTGAATCAACTCAAGCGAGAGCATGTTCTTTGTATCCTTATTCTAGTGATCATAGTGGCGGGGAGAAATAAAGAAATTGAAAGGAACCAATTTGAGAAAGAATTATGTGACTGAGATAGAATTGAATGATACTTCTGAAATAAGTGAGCTAGACAAATACTTAAGGGATAAATGTGTTTGTGATGGTGATAGTTTTAATATCTTGAGTTGGTGGTCTATGTAAACAAATAATTATCCTATTATTATGAGAATGACACATGATATACTTACATTTCGGTTGTTACCGTTGTTACGGAGTCCGCTTTTAACATGGAAGACATGTTCTTGATTTCTTCCGTACCTCCTTAACTCTTAAATTGGTGAAAGCTCTTGTTTGTACTCAAGATTGAATTCGTACTTCTCATGACCCTATTATGAGGAGAGCTTGCTAGCATCGTAAAATGTGAAAGAAGATTATTTTAAATTTATTATTTTTATTTATAATATTATTGTTATTTTGTTTTCGATTTATTGATAATTGACATAATATTTAAAATGTTTTATGTAGAAATACAAGATTTAAATTTTAGAGCAACCAACAATTATCATTGACGAGATAAACGAAGTTTTGGAACAATAAAAAACATTTCTTTAGTTGTATTTTGATGACTAGAATGGAGTTTAGTTGCATTATTGTTTAAATTTTTAAGTTTTATATTTGAATTATGCAATTTGAATTTTAAATTATGTGATGTTTGAAACTTTAAATGATGTAATTTGGATAGTTGGATGATGAAATTTAGTTTGATGGTTTAAATTTATTGCTTAAGCATTAAATTGTTTTTAAAAAAATTTCAGGTACCCTATTATCCAAATTATCGGGTACCCAATTTGCAGGTATCCGATTTTTATGGGTCGGGTAATGGTCCAAGACTTCAATTCTCGAAAATTTTGGGTACCTGAAATTTTGAGTACCTGAATTTTCTGGTACTCAATTTTGAACACCCCTTATCGATGATATTCCGCATTGACCGTTTGATAGAGTACAATTACTTAGATGTAATGGGATATTAATTTGTAAGACCCTTTATAATTGTAACTCTATTTATTTAATTTATCGTGATCAAATGTTTTATCAAATTGTATTTAGCGTTACTAACTATTTGGGATTGTTTAAATTTTTTTTGATACTTAGTATTGCTTTTAATTATTATGACATGGTTAATAGTATAAATTAGATTTGACATGAAAAAAAATGAGAATGAATTGAGTTTGTGACTGTAACTTTCGGGTTCAAGGTATTACAATTTATCTTCTATAAATAATTTTAATTTTTTAAATAATAATAAAAAATTAATAATATTTTTATACTTACTTATTAAAAATTCATTTAAAATAGCCTAATATCTTATGCCATTGTCGTAATTTATCTAAAAACAAAACATCTGCATGGCAAGGAATAATGATGCAAAAAGTCTACCCCTTCTCTTTCTTATTTTTGTTTTGGAGTTAACAATTATCATTGAGTGGACCAATGAACCCTTTGATCCATATATGGACTTGGAACTAAGGTCTCTACTACTCCATTCCCCGTTTCACTTAAAAAAAGATTTCTTTGCCAATAGGAAACATATAGAGAAATCAAATAGAAAATCTATGGAGAAGAAGAACTTCATTGTGCTGAGAATGTTGTTTACACAGACATTTCAAGAGTTCATGAATTGCCTAATTTGCTTATTCTAATATATGCATTTTTTCGTGAATTGTCTTGTCTCAGTGGTTAAAAAAACGGTTGTTTCCTGAAGGTCACGAGTTCGAGCACTAGTAGTGACAACACAGTGATTGAGCAATCAATGTCCAATAATTAAGAGTCTACTCTAGATCAATTACTAATGTAACCACTATAGCTGATTCAAAAAAAATACAATATCTACTCGTTATGCACTGTGCATTTACGTTATATTGTTGTCTCTTTGTAATTTTAAGTTCAACACAAACATGTGAGATAAGGGACATGTTGGTCGAAGATGCAATGAATGATGGTTATTTGTGTGAGATCGGTGTTTAGGATTTTGTTGTTTAAAGATGAGGAACAAGATATTTTTCAAAGATAACATATGTTTTTCTGTATTTTTTTATTATTCTTCCATATTTTTATTATATTTGATTTGGGTTGGGATTCTATTACTTTTATCCTTATTTTTTACTCTTAATTGTAGAAAGAGTCCTCTTTAGATCTTATTACAATCAAACGAATCATTTATCTTAATTAATAGGGATTAAAAAGTAAGGTTGAGTATCAATTAGAGGTGTATTCGGTTCAATTTCGATTTAATTCGATAAATTATTTTAATAATCAATTTTCGATTTGATAATACTATTAACTCAAAGTATATCCACTAAATCAAACATATTCTCCTCAAATCTCGGAGGTTGTCTGAAATAAAAATCGTTGACTTAAATTGCTTGTAATATTGTTATTTCGACGTGTTTCAGAAAATCAAAATTCAACGGTCCCATGGAGAAGTTGTAGCGAACGACAGTCTAAAAAATACCGTTTTTTATAAAAATAAAAATTTTGGTATATATTTTTCGTAGGAGTGTTCTATATTGAGTACCAGGTTTTCGGGTACCATATACTCGGTTCATGATTTTTTTTAAATATTATATATTAAACATAAAAATAATTTATATTTAAAATTTAAAAGTATTTAATGCAAACATAATTTCTTTTAGGGATTTAAGTTTACCTTTTTTAAAAAAAATATTAAGAAACTTAAAATAAAAATATAATTTGAAATATAAAAAAATATATGTTAAAATTTTTGAGTGGGTCGAATACCCAATAAGAAAAAACCTTTGGCCCATGTCCCGGCCCGTCTCTTGCCAAATATACCGGATCAAATACCTGACCTAAAAACAATTAATTCTTAAAATACTTGTTTATTTTGTATCAAGTAATTGAGGGTCAAATCAATCGAGTCGAATAATTTTAAACATCTTCAATTTTTCGGTATATACCAAATTTTTACAATTTTTATAAAGAATTCCATGTATACCAAAATTCTTATATAAAAAATTCAATATACACCGTTTTTAAAATTTCCATACAAGTAAACAAAATCTCCAAAAGTTTTGGAAACCTTAATTAGGACACAAGCCAAAAGTCATCGTCCCCTAATTCATCAACATGTATGAATCCAAAGTTATTATAGGAGTCTCTGTCTCTATGTATAAGTATATATATAATATATTACCCGTCTTGTTTCCCACGCTTTATTAATTTTCTTTTTTTTTTTTTTCTTAGTAGAATAGCCATCTCCTCCCTTCTATGGCCAAAAGGCTACCAACCACCGCCTTCCGCCTCTTTACCCGACGTCTTAATACCGCCTTCTCTTCCTCCATCGCTGCCAGTTCGCAGCCCTTAAAACTCGAATCGGCTGCACCGACAACCATCGATCTTGATGATCACCGGAAGCTTTTTGCTTCGGTTTCGACTCCGAAGCTTTTACGTTCCTCGATCAACCTAGGGTTAGTTTCAAACGAAAAGTTTGTTGACTTCGGGATGTGGATTATGGATTCCAGGCTCTTGGGAACAGCTCTGGTACGTGATGTTATATTCAAGACAGTTAAACATACAATGTTCGAGCAATTTTGCGCCGGCGAAACGACCGAGGAAGCCGGGGTGTGCGTGAGGAAGATACACGAATCAGGTTTGCGATCGATGCTCGCTTACGCCGTCGAGCATTCGAGCGGCAACGATGGCTGTGATCGGAATTTGGAAGGCTTCCTTCGCAACGTTGAATTCTCCAAGTCCCTTCCACCTTCTTCCGTAAGTTTTTCATCAATGGTGTATCTTTTGCTTTAACAATAAATAAATATATATATATTATCTTTTCTCCCTTCATCGTGTTTTTATTAATAGTTCACTTTAAATTAGTGATTTTAGGGTTTAGGGTTTATGATTTAAGGTTATGGATTATTATTAGGGTTTAGGGAATTAGTGGTGAAGTGTATTTTTAGAGCCTAAATTTAAGGTTTATAATATAAAAATTTAGGGTTATGATTTTTTAATAGAGAGCATGGAAGAGGGCTCGAATAAAGAATTTTTTTACTCTAATTGCATCAAGTGTCTTTAAATTATGCCCTTAATTATGAATTAATTCTCAAACTTTTGGATGTTTTAATTTTATTCTTAAAATTTAAATCTTATTTTATATTGATCTTTAATAAAATTGTTGTAAAAAACAATGGTGGATCCAAAAATATTTATGAGGGTGGGCACCAATCAAAATATGTTTTATGGTGGGCACAAACATAAAAATTTTAAAAATTTAAGAACCAATTTATAAAAATTTAAAAAATTAAGCCAAATGTATGGATTTTAAAAACTTCAGGGTGGGTACAGGCCCACCCTTGTCGCCATGTAGATCCGTCAATAGTAAAAATTATTAATTGTCATATAATAATAAGATGTGACATAAACGATAATTCTATAATAAAACTGAAACTTTCAAAGTTTGAACTCTAATTTAGAATTAAAGTGATAGTTTATAATAAATGAAAAGTTTTGGGATTAATTTAAAATAAAAATTATAATATATAAATAAAATTAAAATATTTAAATATATAAATTTAAAATAAATATAGTAGTTTGAGGATGCATCAAGCAATTAACACTTTCTATTTTATTAGTCTAAGAAATGTTTTAAATTATGTTATGCCCTCTTTAAATTTTATAATAATTAATTATGTTTGTAGTAATTCAATTATTTTATTTTCAATCAATTAAAATTCAAATATCATATTTTTTTTCTTGATGTCCTAAAAAGGAAAAATTATCATTTAGTCCTTTAAAAATCATAAAATTATACTTTTTTTACATTCTAAAAATCTATAAATTAAGTTTTTACCCCTAAACTCTTGACCTTTGCTTTTCTCCCCATTGTTCCACAGGTAAGCTTTGTGATTGCAAAGATTACTGCAATATGTCCCTTTAGCCTCCTTCGACGAGTCAGCGACTTGCTCCGATGGCAATACAAAGATCCATCCTTCACTCTCCCATGGAAGCTCAACACTCTCCCAATCTTCACCAACTCAAGCCCTCTTTACCACACACTCGAAAAACCCGAGCCATTGACACCGGAAGAGGAACAAGACCTAGAATTAGCCCACAGGAGACTCCAGAAGCTCTGCCAGAAATGTCTAGACCTCAATGTTCCGTTGACGATCGATGCCGAGGACACATCGTTGCAACCTGCTATCGATTACTTCACCTACTCATCGGCGATCATGTACAACAAGGACGATAACGCCATTATCTATGGCACCATACAAGCATACTTGAAAGATGCAAAAGAGAGGCTGTTCATGGCGTCTAAAACAGCTGAAAACCTCGGGATTCCAATGGGGTTTAAGCTGGTGAGGGGAGCCTATATGTCAAGTGAGACGAAAGCAGCTTCGATGTTGGGGTACGATTCTCCGATCCACAACAGCATCGAGGAGACACATTCGTGTTACAACGAATGTGCCTCCTTCATGCTCGAGAGGATCGCTCATGGCAACGATTCCGTCGTGCTTGCAGCTCATAATCTTCAGTCAGGTAACATGTCTTTGAAAACAACTTCAATTTCTTGTCCAAAACGTAAAATTTAACACTTTCGTTCTCGTATTATAAATGAATCTATACCGATGATTATATCGACAGGGAAACTAGCAGCGTTAAAAGCACGAAACCTTGGTATTCGAACGGGGAACCCGAAGCTTGAATTCGCTCAATTATACGGAATGTCGGACTCTTTGTCGTTTGGTTTGAGAAATGCAGGTTTTCAAGTAAGCAAGTACTTGCCCTATGGACCTGTAGATATGGTAATGCCATATCTTCTGAGGAGAGCTGAAGAGAATAGGGGATTGCTATCTACTTCAAATCTTGATAGAGTTTTGATGTGGTAAAGTAAACTCTTTAGGTTTTTTTATTCCGATATCTTTCGTGTCTGTTTTACGTTCTGATTCGGGTTTTCGGCATTCGAATTTATTTGCAGGAAAGAGTTGAAGAGAAGGGTCAAGAGCCTGCAATTTGGTAAAGCCAAAGATGAGTCTCCAAGTTGCATGAAGGTAGAAATAGGCACACAATGAACTGGTGGTGGAACTGAAAGCCATGGCTTTATGAATTTAGGGGATGGCCATTTTAGTCTTTTCAGATGTTTGCAACCTTTTGCCAATGGAACTATATGAATGAAATTTAATTTTTACTATTTTATTTAGTCTATCTCATATATACAATTGCTCTTAACCTTGGAAAATATGGATTCATTTGGTATAAGTAATTATATCTGATTCATTATCGATTAATTTAAATTAGACGATAAAAATGTTTATTATGGAGCGACATTTTTAATCCAATTTTCTACATTTATAATATTAAAATTCAAATTCATAATCTTACACAAAAAACTTAATGTTATATTTTATTGGCTTAACTCAGTAATAAGTGCTTAAAGTATACACTTTTTCTGAAATAGGTATCTAATGTTTTTTTGGCTGAAATAAGTGCCTAAATTATATATTTTTTCTGAGATAAGTGCCTAATGTATTTTTTGGCTGAAATATGTGCCTAAAGTTTTATTCCCTTAGTATTTTAAGGTAACACTATTAAAAGAAAATTGTTTAATTTATAAATAAGTACCTAAACTATATATATATATATATATATATATATTTTAAAATAGGTTTCTAATGTAACTTTTATTGAAATAAATGCCTAATTTTTTTCTTATAAGTAATTTATATTTCTTATAAGATATAAAATTATTTATATATCATCGTTTTAATCTATTAAATTATTTATTATAATTGATTAATAATTTATTTAAATTTGATTAGTAGCTGAAATTATGAGAAAAAATATTTTTTAACAACACTAAAATAAAAAATAATTAAAATTTATATAATTTTATATTAATATTTTCAATTCTTTTTCGATACAATTATAAATGTAATATGAATATAAGAATTTTTGTATATATTCCTCATGTGAACCGGCGGCATGTCCTTGCAAGTGAATCGATTTGTCCTATTGATGATTGTTGTGAAAAATATAAAAAATATTAATATAAAATTATATAAATTTTAATTATTTTTTATTTTAGTGTTGTTAAAAAATAATTTTTTCTCATAATTTAAAAGGTTAAATGATTAATTTAAGATATAACTAATTTTATATCTTATAAGAAATATAAATTACTTATAAGAAAAAAATTAGGTATTTATTTTAGTAAAAATTATATTAAGCATCTATTTTTTAAAAAATATATAATTTAGATACTTATTTATAAATTAAACAATTTTCTTTTAACACTTATACCTTAAAACACTAAGGGAATAAAACTTTAGGCACCTATTTCAGCCAAAAAATATATTAGGCACCTATCTCAGAAAAAATATATAGTTTAGTCATTTATTTCAGCCAAAAAAACATTAGGCACCTATTTCAAAAAAGATATATACTTTGGGCACCTATTTCAGAAAAGATGTATATTTTGGACACCTATTATTGAGTTAAGCCTATTTTATTAGATCAATTGATAATTGATTTTGAATATGGATTTTATTAAACTTTAACCTTCGACTTACATTCTGATATGTTTTTAACTATTAATTTATATGAACTAAGGGGATAATTTACTCTCGAACTCGTGAATTATATTAATTGTTCAATCACTGTGCTATATTACTGGTGTTCGAACTCTTGACCTTCAAGAACAACAACTGCTCCCATAATTACTGAGACAAGATGTTTCATGTCGCAGACAATATCTTAATCACTCACAAAATGTTCACATTTGATTAACGTCCTTGGATATTCAAGATCTCATATTATCAATAATCCACGATCAAGTTTACATGATTTTTATAATAATATCAAATAAATTTAATTCGATTGATATTATTATCAGTATAATACATGAATAAAAATAAAATCTAACATGTTTAATTGTTTATCATTTATTTGAATAGTAGATAAGAACGAGTAGTGTAGACTAGATAATCAAGGTTTCTTTAATGAAAAAAATGGTACGTCATCATTTAATATTACTCTAGTTACCGAATCAACGAGTGAATTAAGTGAATGATTTTCATCTTTAAAAGCTCGGACTCGAATAATTTTATCGTTAAAATATATTATTAAAAGATTAAGTAAAAAATATAAACACATATTATATTATATTCATCTTTAAAACCATTAAAAATTATTTCGATTACCACTCTTAAAATATAAAAATCATCTTTAAATCATAAACCCTAAACCTTGAATTTTAATTAGATTTCATCATTCAACCTTCGATTTTTAATCAAATTATTTTGATACTAACGAAAAAAATTATTACGTCATTAATTTTTTCACAATACTAACATGACAATGATATGATAGTCCACGTGTATTTAATTATTAGCATAATTTTAAAATATAATAATTTAATAAATATATAAATTCTAATAATTTTAAATTCATTTATTGATGTACAGGAGAATCATCATATTTGTGGCCAAATAAGGATCAAATTAACAATAAATGAAAACATCAAGTACTAAATTTATCATTATACCAATAAGGATATTACTGGATTAACCAGACGTGTGAGTCTTTAAAGCTACGGCCTTTCCTATTTATATCCAAATCCATTTAACCAACTTCAAATCATCTCTCAAACCACTCTGATTCACGGAAAGTGGGTTCAAAAATCAAAGCTGGAAGGATTTCAAGCCCGTTCAGCTCCGTGTTGGGTGAAACAATGGCAACAGAAAGTAGCGCTTAACAGAAAGCAAACCACCAATTTTGCAAAATAGATATAGCTCTTGTTCGATCTACTCCTCAATTTCCTCAACAAGTTCCCAGGTTTGTTTGCTTTTTTCCTTATAATTCATTGCATGGGGTTTTCATTTTAATTTTCAGTGATTATTCATCGATTAATTGGCATTTCTTGAATACCCATTTCGTATTATTGTGAAATCTTGGTGGGTTTTAAGTTTCTGTTCTTGATCTTGTCGTTTGATTCTTTTTTGGATGCGTTTCTTAGTTCAGAAGAATAATGGTTAATTCGCTTGATGCTAAAAATAGGGTTCAATCTTGTTTCTTTTAGCTTTTTCCTTTGCTGGGTTTTGCTTTTCCTCTTGTTTTCTATAATTGTTGGTATTCTAATAATGAATTTGGAAGGTTTTGTTATTGATTGTGGGTTGTGATTGTTATTCTTCAATACTAAATTGTCATGGAATATGCTCATAATCTTTGAAAAACCAAAGCTGTCATATTATGCTTTAAAGGGATGTCGATTTTCGATACTTAAATCAGTTTAGATTGACTCTTTGTGATCAATAGAGTTGCCCTTCCGAAGTTAAACTTATTCTGGTCTTGTGGTATTGTGGCTGTAAGATTCTTTGTTGATTTCTTTTGCTGCTATCAGGTTCTGTCTGCGTACGTGATCAAACACATTCCCGTTGTTTTTGCATCGCAAAGGTTAGAAGGAACATAGTCAGTTTGCTCGTTGCATTCCGCTTCTTTGAATTAGTGTAATGGAGAGGGGTAGAGGATTCGATGACCATGAGCCAGAACCAGTTCCTCCAGAAAGGCCCGTGGACAGATATGGTTTTATAAAGCAGAGTGTTAATAGCAGTACCGCTAAAGACGGTTTACCGAGGAGTAGGTTAGTAGCATATCTTTCCTTCAATTATTGTGTAAGTTCTATAAGTTGACATGAGTGATCCTGTCATTAGGATTTTATAGTTTGTGCTAATGAACATTAATTTTAGTTGTGGTTATGGTGATTAAAATTTCTAGGGAAGCTAGAAGAGTTAGAAAATGGAGGAAAATGATCGGGGTTGGTGGGAGTGATTGGAAACATTATGTAAGGAGAAAGCCGCATGTTGTTAAAAGGCGTATAAGGAAAGGTATTCCCGATTGTTTAAGGGGTCTTGTTTGGCAGTTGATCTCTGGAAGCCGAGACCTTTTGTTGATGAACCCTGGGGTTTATGAGGTATTTCTTTAATTTCTTGTAGGTTCTTTTATAATGAAAATGCTCTTCCTTGTTCCACATATTCTTCACTGATGAAACCTTATGTTGTTGCAGCAACTTGTAATTTATGAGACATCTGCTTCAGAACTAGATATAATTCGGGATATATCTCGCACCTTTCCCACACATGTTTTCTTTCAGCAGAGACATGGACCTGGTCAAAGGTCCCTTTACAATGTTTTGAAGGCATACTCTGTCTTCGATAGAGCTGTCGGCTATGTACAGGTTTGTCTCATGTTTGTAGCTCCGCATGTTCATATATGTTTAGGTAGATAATGCTATTGGTTTATGTTGAAAATGCAGGGAATGGGTTTTTTAGCAGGTCTTTTGCTTCTTTATATGAGTGAAGAGGATGCATTTTGGTTATTGGTTGCCTTACTAAAAGGAGCTGTTCATGCACCTATGGAAGGATTATATCAGGTATTTATTGTATTTAAAACCCATTTTTTCTATCTACGAAGTTGGATGCGCCATTTTCTGTTGTTAATGGTTTATTGGGAACATAAATGGTTTATATTAGTAGAGAAACCCAATACAACTGCAAAGTTAAGAACATTGCCAAGTAGCTTGTCACATACCTCTAACATTCCCATGGTAGAGATATAATTTCTAAAATGCACAAGTAGCCTCGGTTTGCTGCATTGAGTGATGAGAACATAGATCATGATATCAGACTACAATCAGTAGTTCCCCTTTGGTTTAATCATGTTAATACGACTGGAATTTTTGGTTGAACTTTCTTTCGCCACTGGCATTTAATGCATTTTTCCATTGAACAGAGATTCTATTCAATTAGCATCCGATCATTATGTATTTTTTCAATTCTCTGAAAATTTGTATGCA
Source organism: Abelmoschus esculentus (assembly GCA_035048815.1). Taxonomy (NCBI): domain Eukaryota; kingdom Viridiplantae; phylum Streptophyta; class Magnoliopsida; order Malvales; family Malvaceae; genus Abelmoschus; species Abelmoschus esculentus. The sequence continues at coordinate 16,970,354 of JAUCBN010000002.1, read as the reverse complement.
CTTGGTAGGTCGGGTTGCCTCTTGTACAACAATACTTGTTTCAGTTTGAGCACTTGGTGAGGGAGCATTTGCCAAAGCTGGGCGAGCATTTCAGTCGGGAGAGTATAAATCCAAGCATGTATGCTAGCCAGTGGTTCATAACTGTATTCTCATACTCTTTTCCGTTTCCTTTGGCTCTTCGAATTTGGGATGTATTCCTCTTTGAGGTTAGTGATCGGAAGTATGATTTAGGTTCAAACTGCTAAATAAACTTACATGGCCTGAAATTGAGTTCTCGAGTAAAATAAAATAATTCAATTTATGATTTTCCAGGGCATCAAAATTGTCTTTAAAGTCGGTTTGGCCCTTTTGAAATACTGTCATGATGATTTGGTAAGTAAGTTCAAGAACTCTAATTTTCTCAAGATCCAAACTAACCGTTTTTCTTACATTGCTACAATGTTACCTTGTTCATCAGGTACACTTATCATTTGAGAAGCTCATTTATGCTTTGCGTAACTTCCCTGAGGATGCAATGAATCCAGATGTATTGCTGCCCATGGCTTATTCGATCAAGGTTCCGTCTCTATATCTCGACTCAAACACAAATATTTATGGCATTAAGCACTTTAAATTTCTCTAATCCATTCTTTTCGAGTTGTGTTGAGAAAATAGTAATGAATTTCAGTTATATTTATGTTCGAGTGGTGATCAGGTATCCCGTAGCTTATCAGAATCGAAAATCAAGTACGAGAAGAAACACGGGAAGGCGAAGGAAAGAATCGAATCATAAACAAGTGCATTGAAGCATTTACTCTTTCTGTACATTCTTATTCCCACTGATGTTTTGCTTTGAATTGTATTAAAGAAAGCTAATGCCAAATACAAACTTCTAGTTCTTTTCTCATGGTGTACCAAGTATCTTCAATATGCTCCTTTTCTATTTTAGCTTTATTTTCATGAGATTATAAATTTCTCGGATTTTTGAGTGATTTTAGGAGGGAATAATGATGTTTAGGATTATATTTAGGAGAATATGTGATATTTAGGATTATAAATTCTCAATTGAGGTCAGCCCTTTTCAAGATTAAGTTCTGTCTTTGTAGGGACGAAGCCAGGATTTAGGGTTGAGGGACAAAACATAAATGTTTAGAAGTAGGAGGTAAATTCATAAAAATAAATAAATTTAAAAAAAAAATTAAATAAAAGGATAAAAGTGAAAAAAAAAAACTTCTTCGGGGTGGGGTACGATTGCCCCTCTTTACCTCCACACAACTCCGTCCCTGATTTCTGTCTATATTTATGTATTACTTTTGATTTAAATTCGAAATATTTAATATAAAATATACTATATATATTATTAAATCAATTCTTCGGTTTGAACTTATTTAATATTTTCTGGGAGTCTGCGTGTCAACTCCATTTGTAAACAGAAATATTCAATAATTAGATAATATTTTGAGTTTGATTTTTTAAATTTATTTTTTATCAATTAAATAAAAATATAGAACTGAACATCATTAAAGATAAATATTGGTGAATATTATTAAATTAATTAATAAATATTAAATATAATGTATAATTAATTTAATTAAAATTTTATTTTAAATAATTTATAATTGTATGTTTAATTTTTAAAAATTTTAAATTTTATTAATTAATTTAATAATATTTAACGAATTCAATGTTAGTGATGTTTAACAGTATCCAACGTATATTGTAAATTTTTTCTCTAGATTAGTATCATGTTTTATTCAATAATATTTAACTATCTCATTATAAATTTTTAAATAATTTGTAATTGTATGTTTAATTTTTAAAATTTTAAATTTTATTAATTAATTTAATAATATTTAACGAATTCAATGTTAGTGATGTTTAACAGTATCCAACGTATATTGTAAATTTTTTCTCTAGATTAGTATCATGATTTATTCAATAATATTTAACTATCTCATTATAAATTTTTAAATAATTTTATAATATTTATTGATTATATTTTAATTTTTTTCACACACATATATATATATTTACATATGATATACATGACATATTTAACGTATTCGACTCAAACTAGAAAACTAATCAATTAATTATTCAAAATTTAAATTATTTGAATATTTATTTCATACCTTAAATTTTATTTAATTTTTTAGTTAAATCAAATTTATAATATTACAAATCGAGTTAAAATAAATTAATTTTTTATATATCAAATTAAATAATTCAATTTTTGAATTAAATTTTATCTAACAATAATCTTAATTTAATCACATTTTAATACATGGCACTCTAGAATTCCTGAATATCTTCTGGTTGTTTCTTTAATTAATCCTATTCCAGAATGCTTCTCTTTCCCATCGTTAATATAATTGTAAATTACAATCTTGTAATAAATAAATAAAAACATCTAAAATAAATAAATTAATTTGATTTTTAATATTGTTGTTTTTTATATTCAATATTAAATAAAAACCACACTTTCAAACACTGTGCCCATAATTAACACATTCTTACATAATATTTTGGTAAAATATACAAATAATCATCAAATTAAAAAATATCTTTTTAATCATTAAAATCATACAAAATTAAAAAATTTATTAAATTATTATAAAATATTTACTATGAATTAAAATATTATTAAATTTTAATGATACTTTATAATATATCAATTAGGGGTGGGTAAGACTGGGTACCTGACTAATTTAAATAGTATTAGTTCCAGTCCCGGTAACCATCGGTTCCTAAAAATTAGAACCAGTCCCGATCATACCGAGTCTTAAATTTTAAGAACCGGTCCCGTTACTGGTGAGTATCGATTCTAATACCGGGTACCCGGTCAATTAATTTATTCTTAAAAAAATTTGAATAATTGGAAAAAAAATTCAACTACCAATAATAATATTAAATAATAAAATTAGAATATTGTAAACTTAAATTAAAGTTTTAAAACTAGTCATACTCATAATATTCATACATAAAGAGAAAGTTTGATAAGAAAAATAAACAAAAGAAAATCAATACCCGATATTTGGTATTTTTCCCGGTACTACTGGGTACCCACCGAGTACCGGGTCCAAAAAATTAAGATCAAATTTCAGTCTCACAGAATCAATACCAGATAAAAATCCACCAGATCTTACCAGATCCGGGATCAAGTAATCGGTTTTTTTTTTTCCACCCATAATATCAATAAGTTTAATAATTATTTTAAATTTTAAATTTTTAATAATAAAAAGATATTTTTATTTAATTCAATGACCGCACGTCAGCTTATGTTTACAAGAACAGAGACAACTGAGGGAACACACATCAAACGAGAAAACAAACAAAAACGAAGACGATACGTTTGGGTGGGCGAAGTTTCCTTGGCTATCTATTTTTACTTCCTTGCTTCTCTCGTACTCTCTCGGCGCTGGAGTTTTCTCGCAATGGGTTTGCTGGATTCACTTCTCAATTGGCTTCGCAGGTAATTCTTCCGGGAAAATTGTAAAATGTTCTGTTGATTGCTATCAGTTTGTGAAAAGGGATTTTAAGAACGGAATTGAGACTGGGTATTGGAGAAATTACTGGTTTCTGTGAAAAAAATTATCAAATACGGTTTTGATTGTTAATTTTTTTTAAGTATGAGTTATCAAATTAATATACTTTGATTACACCACTTATCCCCAAGATTTTGGAGAATTCTTAACAACACCTGTAGTTTTTTTTTTCTTTGAAAAGTTTGATTTGGCGGCTTAATATATTTAGGAATTCATCTTAAATATTAATTTTTTACTAATATTTTAATTAAATCTTCTAAAATTAGGTTTACATGTTTAAATATTAGATAATAATTTTGAGTTTAAATAATTATTTTGGTGCTCCTATTTGTGTCTCACTGTCACACTTAAAAAATTAGGTTGAGTGTTTAAGATTAAGCTTTAGGGCGTAGGATTAGAGTTTAGGGAATTGGGTTTAAGGTTTAGGATTTAGGATTTAGAATTTAATTAATTTTTTTAGTGTTTGTATAGAAAGGGTCCTGAAAAGGGAGAAAGGATTTTTCCTCCTTATTTAAAGTCTAGTCATTTGACCCTCCCCTGGGTCTGTTTTTGCTGGAAAAATCTCTATTAATTGTGTACGATTATGTAAGATTGGGTTTTGATTCTGTTTTGTTGTGCTCGACTTGCTGGGAAAATGGTGAACTTTGTAAGGTTTGAACACATTGACCGCCCAATACAGCCTAAATATTGTTAGAAATACCAACTACTCTAATGGTTTTGGCTAGCTTCATCTTCAAAGTTCAAACTGCTGGGAAATGTTTGATGTTCTTATTGAATATCCGTTGTTTGCCACGATATAATCATAAAATTCTTGTGTTTTTAGTGGGAAACGACATGAGTTCATCTGTTCTTTTAGATTTTGTATTCGGTTTATTCGAGTTTCATTCAGTGGAGTTCACTTCCCGTTGTTTTAGAGGTATATATTTGTTAGCCAAAGAGAGTTGAGTCTATAGCGTTCTCTGTTAATCAATTGTTTTGCCATGCTTTGGCTTTACGTTTGTTACTTTTTAACTAACATTGTAAGTGTACAAAAATAGTTGTTAATCTTGTTGAAATTTGGTACAACTAGATGGTACGGACATTTGTGATCAGGATATTGCGTGGTTTGACGTTTTCTGGATCAGCTCATTTGGAAATTGAAATCGGAGTAGTCATGTTAGCGCGGACTGTAAACCGATATAGTACTAGATTGTTCTCTTTTCTTCTCCGGGTTTTAATAGACATCTACTTCATGTTTTGGTCATTTATTCATCCTTGTGTCCAAAATATAGGCAATGCTATCTAGCATCCTTCTCTCATCCAGGTAGTCGATTTGTAAAGTCGAGTAGAAACCGAATTTCATTGTATTGTTTGTTTCGAGAATCTGAGGTAATAATTAGTGTGAAGATGTGTTTTCAAACACTTCCGTGCTTATTTCCGAGTATATGCATTGCAGCTTATTCTTTAAGCAGGAAATGGAATTATCCCTTGTCGGGCTTCAGAATGCCGGAAAAACATCTCTTGTCAATGCCATTGCTGTGAGTAATGGGAATTTCTTTCTTTCTTTCTTACTGCTGTTTTGTAATAAATCTGTAATGGCTTTATCTGATTTTTTATATTCTTATGTTTACCAGACAGGGGGCTATAGTGAAGACATGATTCCCACCGTAGGTACCTTTGTATATGAACAAATCAGATATAATGATTCTCCATGAGGATATAGTAAAAGAAATTCATCGAATGTGAAATCCAGGTTGGATTTAATATGAAGAAAGTTACAAAGGGAAACGTGACTATAAAACTATGGGATCTTGGAGGGCAACGGAGGTTCCGTACCATGTGGGAACGTTACTGCCGCGGCGTCTCCGCTATTGTGTAATGCTTTCATTCCCGTAATCTATTATGTTCGTAATATATCCATTAGCTTTTGTTATCTTTATTTACTGTTTAAGATAATATAATGGCAGATATGTAGTTGATGCTGCCGATAGAGACAGCGTTCCGATATCCCGAACTGAGTTGCACGACCTCTTGACAAAACCTTCCTTGAGTGGAATTCCTTTACTTGTTCTAGGCAACAAAATTGACAAATCGGAAGCTCTTTCGAAGCAAGCTTTGGTGGATCAGCTGTAAGTTTTACAAGCTTTATAATAAGTTGTATATGTCTTCTCTTCTCTGATGATTTACCTCGAGAAAACTCGTTTCTCTGCTCGTTCCGTGAATCTAAAAACGTGTGGTTACTTCATTATTTGTTTCATAGAGGTCTCGAATCTATCAGTGATAGAGAGGTATGCTGCTACATGATTTCATGCAAAGACACAGTAAATATAGACGTCGTCATCGATTGGCTGATCAAGCACTCGAGATCCGCCAAATAAGTAGCGATGCCGATGTTCTCCTATTTGCGGGTGAAGGACAAAGGACTCGTGTGTATAAGTTGAAATTGTGGTAAGATTTTTCGCTGAATTTCCTTTGAATCAATGTTGTGTGATCCAAATAAGTTCCTCATGAACTGCTCGAAAGAATTTAGGTCTAGCTCCGACGAATCATGTTATATATAGCATAGGAACTGTTGATTAATTCCCTTTGCTTTTACCAGAATATTTAGGGTCATTAATCTTGTTTAATGTATTTCGAAGATGATACTCTTGTACTCGTGTGCAAAAACGTGTCGAATATGTGTCGAACATGATTATTTCAAGAAAAACGAAAAGTCCAATAAAGATAATAACTTCCATGTTGATGGTAGACATGAATATTGAAGTTTGAGTGTTTGATTATGCTGTTAAGATTGAGGTTTTGGAATACACCAAGTTGGAACAGGTTTACAGGTATCCTACAATGGAATCTTAAGATATATTTAGGTTTTAGTGTTTTATGATTAGGATTTAGGGTTTAAATTTCGGATAAATGATTTTTTGTTATTTTTTTACTTTAATTAATGAAACTAATAAATAAGGATGGAATTAATGAAAACAATTGTTAACTATTTGAATTAAATGTGTTTATCATTCGATTTATGATATAGATTCGAATAATAAAATTTATTTATTTATGATATGTGAGTGTATAACGATGATTTGTTCATGCTAGAAATAAAAAATCATTAGTTGATTTTTTTATTAACCGTTAATTAAATAAAAAAATTAAAATTTTTAACCAAATTAAAATATTTGGTTAATTTAAATTTTTTTAATTAAACAAAATTTTTTAGGTAAATTATTCATGTAACATTTTCGATTCAGATACCACATTTGGATCTTAAATCTAAAACTTATATCATAAAATTTTGTTTTATCAATGCCCCAGACACAAATCCATCTAGTAATAAGTCTATCAAATAAAAAATGATATAATTAAAGTATTTTTCAAAAATATAAACAGAGGTCTAAGTATTATAAATCTTTAAAAACATTTGTATTTTTGACACAAGTTCAAATAATAAAATGAGAGTTATACATTACACATATAGGATCTTATAAGTATATACCTTAATACATCTAATAATTATACTCGTATACTAAGTTGATGTTGAAAGTTAAATCTTTGATGATGCTTCTCCAAACCAGACAATAACCTAAGAACCTGCAAATAAAAACACGACCTTGAACGTTGAACTAACAAAATTCAGTGGATACATAACCACTCGACCAAGTATCGAATATATTAAAAATAAATCAATACAATAGTCATACTATCATAGAAGAAAAATAATGACGTTATCATATTTGCCTAAACATATAGTACCATGAATATATATTTGTACATAGCATATACATATGAATGATAATTCACACAACATCATTCAGAAAATAACAATAAGAAGTTGCGTGTTCACATAGCATCGAGATTCTACATTACGAGTAGTGCTCTCATACACAATATCGAGATTCTATACTCGCGAAATAAACTTGCGTTCACAAAACATCAAGATGCTTCATGCTTGGAATGTACCTTCAGATATATTCAAATGAGGCCCACGACTATAAAGTATCGTGAACATTCATTCGAGAGTCTTCTAAGTGTTGCAACACTTAACTTTAGGTATCCAGATCTCATCAAACAAGGACTCAACAACTAGGTAACTTATCAGTACACAATAAGGTTCCTAGCTATCATACAATACAAACAATTCATTAAGGATTTCTATGAGTTTCTATCATGTATAATTCACCCTATTATTTATCAAGCCACTAGTAATTTATTTCATATTCAGAGTTAAAATCTCAAATTTTCAGTTTTAACATTCATTTTATAACTTAGGAGACCTTTAAGACCCTTTTACCTCGAATTATAGAGTCTCAGACTCAAACATTAATTTCTAAGACCAATTATCCAACGAGTACCGATACGCTTATATGATTATTGGTGTGTCTTTACTCATGCTGATACACCTTCTCGTATACCAATAGGCTAATTAGGTTAAAAAAAATTGACTGATTGACCCGTACCGATACGCATACCCCCATGCCAATGCTCCTCATTAATACCAAGTTACCTAGTATCGACACCTTACCTGGTGTACTAGTACACCTAATCCTTTATCAGGCAATGTAACACTAGTATTGATATATAGCCACGTATATCGATATACAAAAACATTATTAAAATTTTAAATATACAAGGAGTACCGATACACAAAAACCCGCATTGATACGTCTCTTTCAACCAGCCTCCCAAAATATATTAGCATACCAATACACACCCTAATCGTATCGGTACGCATGTCCATAAATTTTAGTATAGGTTCGAATTTCACCAAAAATTCACTTAAAATATATTGTTAACCCTCAAATCACTCTATCAGTTATTGTTATTGTGAAGGCATTAAATGTGTTGTCACCAATTTTACGCTCTTTAAACATCTAATTCAATAGTTGCCATTAAAGGTCTCAACAAGCTCATTATTGTGAAGGTAAAGGTCCGTATCGTTACCGACAGAGTAATCTGTCCAAATTTTAAGGTTTAAGTTAAAGGGTTCAATAATTTGTATCTTGGGTTTCTAAGAGTTAATTAAGTTATAAAATGAATATTTAAACATGGAATTGGAGTCTTTGATATTGATATGATGGTTTATGCCTTGAATGCTTGGTCTTTAATTTGGTTATGGTATAGAGTGGTATAAAGATCCATGTTGGATAGTCTTGTGTGGTTTGAGTCATTGTTTGGTGGCATCCAGATACCCAGTGAGTGAGTGTTGCAACACAATGAAGTTCATCCGATATTAGATTCTGGATGATGACTTTGCTCGATAGGAGATTCTGTGTCCCACTCGATGTGAGATTCCGAATGAAGACTCTATGCGAGATTCTGAGTATATTAGCTCGATGAGAGATTTTAAGCAGCCCGATGTGAGATTCCAAGCCGGGTGAGTCTCACAATGTCGGGTTGGCATTGGGCCTCACTTTTGAATTGGTTATTTTATGGTTTGATTGTGTTTTCCATATCATGTGTTTAGGCAATTACGGTAGCGCCAAGTCTTCATATCATGTTCTCATCTAGCATGTGCATAATTATGATTGACTTGAAGCACAATTGAGCTCTAGTAGCTCAACATTTTGGAATATGTTTTCATGCGTAAGTAAATAGACGGACGTACATATCGGAGCACCATCATCGCAAATCGATGTGGCTTAGGTATCTGTATCATCTGTTGTAGGTAACCCGGATACCATTTGAATCATGTTTGTATATTCAATCCCACATCCTCTAATTTATTGTAGGAGCAACGATATCAATTGAACTAAACTCGATCGGTTAGACTTAGTTCTCCTAAACTAGTTTGTTCCAAAATAATCTTTCATAAAAAAACAGAGTTTAACATGAAATTAAAACTGAAATTCAAATGATACAGAATGTTGTTAGATTGCCAACATAAGAAAACACTGAGTTTAACATATCAAATGACTCTCACAGAACCCTTTAAAGCCTTGTAATGTAGCAGTGCAATGTCTTCTAGGATTGTTTTTGTTTTTAATTTCTATAGTTGTCTGAATCCTAAACCAGCAACCATATAGGAGTACAATCAAAGGCCAATTTTCGATTTGGTGAGAACATTCAATCTCTGGCAACTGTTTGATCTCAATTCAAACTGCTAACTAGTTGGCACGATTTTCCATGCCATATCCCCTACCTCTCCCTCCATAACCATAGCCTCTCCCATAATAGGAGCCACGTGCTCGACCACCACGGAAAGGTCCACGGCCACCTCTACCGCCTCGATGCTTTGGGAAATCGCCAAAGGTCTATATGGATATATATAATAAAGAGAATATGTGTCAAGACTACGACATCATGATGCATGTATACATGCAGGCATTAATACATATATACATACAATACTCTGATGTGAATAATGTAATAGAACAGTACCTCTGTATCTCTTCTCATTTGTTCTGAAAATCTAGTCCTCCCATTACGAGACCCGCCACCAAGAGAATCACAGGACAAGGAATCAAAGAAATCGTCCTTGACATATACAGGCTGCAAAAGAAGAATTAAGAGTAACAAAAGGAACCAAATTATGGAAACTGGTTTGGTACTGACATACACACATATACCGGGAGCTTTTACCTTAACTTCAACTTCTGAGGATTCAACACTATCTTCATTTTGTAAGTCATCAGTATCTTCCTGAGCTCGACTGCTTCTGCCAAGATGACCCCAAACTTCATCTTTGTTAAATTTCTCGTTCATCGCAGTGAAGTCAAATTCTTCTGTAAATTTGGTTGCCGAACGTGAAAGCTGCAGTACCAAATGTTGACATTACAAACTAACTATACACATTGCACTAAAAAGGTCTTAGACAATTTGATAAGCAATCATTTTCAAATGTAAGAAGACCCTTAATACCCCCTTCATCGCATAGCAGTTCAGCTAAACTTTCAGTATTTCAAAACATGAATAACTTGATAGAACCATTTCTCATTACAGAGTACAGACACAAAGTTATCAGAATATTAGCATTGCCACCATATGCATCATAAATCTGGCAAAGCAAAAAAACAGAAAACGTACCTCATTTCCTCCTCTTCCTCTTTCACGTCCTCCTCTATAACTATGATAAGTGTGCATTGGAGATCCATGTAGCTACGAAGGTAACAAAGAACCAGCAGAAAATACATCAAAAAGGGGGGAAGTGATGTCAGCATACATGTAACCATTTCAAGCCAATATATTACTATGAACAAAAGAATAAACCCATTAATAGCAAATGGTCAAACCAGACTTACTAAAGAAACCTTAATACAATTCCTCATCTGTCAAAAGGAAACAAGAGATAAATTGACTGGATAGTCAACATGTGTAATTGTCTAATAGATACATTACTCAAGGGAAAATATTTCTACATTCAATTAAATAAAAAGATTATTTGGAACTTAGCCACATTGTTTGGGAGAGATCTCTAGTTTGAAATTCCTTTCAAGATGCTAGCAACGTCAGCTCAGTTGCATTGCACCAAGTTAGAGAGGGTACTAACAGGAACCAAACTCTCCAAATTAAAGCATGTAATAAATTCTGAATCAGAAAATTTTGTGTCCCTATGTTATAGAGATATAATCATCAAAAGTCAAACTAAATTTCTAGTGGTATGATTTACTTTTCACATGCCTACAGTTAACTGAGGAATGCAACAAATCCATTTTTTCTCTATCTTTTCCCCTTTAGGAGTGTAAAGAAATAGAAATTTAAGAGTAAAAGACACTGAATACATCTCCCAATGTCCACTAAAACAATCTTTTGCACAATGATTATGATATGAATGCTTTCAGGTTTGAAGAACATGATAGTGATGTTTTAATATCGTAAGTCCAATAACATGCCCTAAAATTACAACTTTGAGCATCGCATTCCATTAAATTAGTCTGTTTAATCCGTAGGGCAAATCATGTAGGAATACATATGCCTGAAAACAAGGGAGAGAGGAAAGGGAAGACAAAGTCAAAAAAGACTGTGTTCCATGATCCTCTTTAACCTTCTAAAAAAGAAAAACACTAAATGTCACATGGTCAAAATTCCTCAGATTTTCAACTCTTTCACTTTGAAAAATGGAAGCAGTACCTTGTGATCAGAGAGTGAAGGTGAAGGCAATATAGGCTCCTGTCCTTCTGTTTTCGGTTGTTGTGGTGTTTGTGCTATTAATGGTGCTAATGTTTGTGCTGACAATGATTGTGGTGCTTGTCCTAACACAGGTTGTGATGCTTTTGCAGGCACAGGCACTAGTGCAGGGGCTGACGTCAATTCTGGAGATGACACATGAACAACCTCCACATCCTTTTGTGCTGTTTGTGAAGATATAGACAAAGATGCTGTGACCAGTCCAGGTTGTAAAAGCTGGCCTGGGGTTAGTAAAGAAGGAAGTGTTCCATCATTTAAAACGGAGCTTGTTGTCCCTGAAGTGGAGGAAGCAGAATCAGGCATGCCTTTGAGTGGTATCATGGGATCAGGGACCGTCTTTGGTTTTTCAGAAAAAGACAGCATGGAAGCACTTTTATCTAAAGCAGTAGTTGATGGAGAAACCAATGGCAAGCTACTACTCGGAGCTGCAGTAGGAAGAGTTAAAGAAGAAGCCCTATCTTGATTCAAACTAGTTAATGAGTCTGAAACTACATTAGAAGACTGTGCTGGAAGAACAGATGATTGCAAATTCATGGTGCCAGTACCAAAGGGTGGCAGCAAAAGAGGAGTGTTTTCGGGTAACTGAGAACCCGGAAAGTTAGAAGCTGCAGTAGGTAAAGATGCATTCATAGCTGGATATTGCATAGATTGCTGCATGGAAGATGGCATTGATAAACCAGGTGGGGGTTGGAATAAAGTTTGCGGCTGTTGAGGAAGACCATTTGCGGACCCGTAGTAACCTTGCCAGTACACTGGCATGGAAAGCCCACTGTTTGTATTTGGAACAGTTGATGAACCCCATGGTCCTAAACTTGCACCAGGTTGATATAATGGAAGATTACCTTGAAATGTAGGCCTTGTGAGTCCTATAGGCGAAGTTTGGGAACCTGGATCTTGTATAGATCCTAAACCAGTAGAAGGCAAACCACTGGGTGCAATTGCTGACTGGGGATAGTGAGACTGCAGAAGAAAGGAATCCAACAAGCGTCAGAAAAGTAGACTAATTCAGATGTATCTAAATTGAAGCTTGAAAATTATAGAATTGGATTCTCAAAATGCACATTAGTAATGCTATTTGAAACCGAAAACTTCAGTCATAAATCAATTTGATCATGTGTATCCAGACATCTTAGTAACAGATAAGACATCTTTAAGAAAAGTGATGCACAGGGAAGGGAATGATGGGAAAAACAGAATTTACAGGGAAAATGAGTAAAAAAGAGGAGAAACAGATAAAATCATTCCATATGAGAGGACTTGGTGCGAGAACCAGTGAGAACAAACATAAATACCAAAATCTGATATAAATTTCCCAACTCCTCGATGTTTGTTCAGAACAACTAGAACAGAATTAACATTGATGCTAACAAGCTAAATTCAAATGATATAATATCCTAAATACCACGAAAACGGAAGCCAAAACTAAAAACACTAAAGCAGACTCTTGCTTCACTAGAAAGTACAATACTAGCAATAATACTTCAGATGCATAAATATTTCAAATATCATTCCTTATGAACTTGATTGTAATACTGAATCAAACATAATATTACTGGTTTAAGAAAAGCTATTTATTAGAAGTACAATACAACAAAATATAGTAAAACCATTTCCTTTCCTCTACCTGTATAATAGCAGGATCATTGTGTATAGGTGCAGGGGGCTGAACTGGTGGAGAAGATTTGACCTGCAAGTCCTGAAAAACAAATGCAGAACAAGAAAAGAGCACAATTAAGGCAGTAATAAACAAGGAAATTTATAAGTATTTGGCACCAAATTGTAATCTAGCAAATGGGGATTCTAAACTAAAATGCTTTAGTGCAGGAAAATCGTTTTTTCCTTTTTCAATGTATTTAATAGTGTGAAATCTACACGCTAGCCTTGTAGCATAATAACAACTTTCAATAACACCATAAGCTTAGGCAGCACAAATTAATTTTACTTATCTGGTCACTCATAAAACTCTATTAAGTATTAATAAATGATGCATCAAAACCTTAGACTGCTAACCAGACTGAGCTCCGGGTACATATCAGTGACAATCCTACCTAATTCTTTGGCACTAACATACAAAATTGTCCAAATTCCATGAACCTTGGAAAAATAAAAGTCAGAAGTTAATAAAACCACAAATTTTAAATCAATGACATGGTAAAACCATATATTAATGGCTGTGGAGATATTACATGTGCTACAACTATGCACTGTAGCATCAAAAGGTCAATTCTACCGAGAAATATCCTCTTTCCAACCTAAACAATGCTCAAAATTGTTGGTGTGATTGCAGTGTGGCTACATAATATCACAGTTAATAAATATAGAAATATGGTAAAATTTAAAGCAAGTACAATAGGTTTGTTGAATGAATTAAAACGCCAAGAAAAACACAAAGTATTTCAGATTGGACCAAAAGAAACTTCTAACAAATTTACAAGCAATCTTAGAAGGGTGTTCAAGTATAAAAACAACTTTTGCATTTTCTAACCCCGATTGCCCCAAGTCTAGATAGCAAATAAACAACATACGACACCATAACTGAAGCAAAAGATATTTGCAATCATAGAAATGCCTTCACTACTCTACAGCAATTCAATATTTCCTTAGAGACAACCTTCTACAACCAAAATTCAAATTCGGAGTCCAATTCTTTATCCATGACCAATTGCCTAAAGCAAAACTTCACAATTAAAAAGGCAGATATACACTAGGTCAAACAATATTTGGGATACCTTGATGTCACTTCCACGGAAGAGTATATACTCGTAAATTTTATCACTTGCTGGAACTTGTGGACCATCTTTTTTTCGTCCTTCTGTCCCAAATGACCTTACTGCAATGTTAAAATAACAAAAGTCAATTTAAAGAAGGATATACTTGCCTACAAATGTACACTGCCCGTTTCTGTTTCTAGGGTAAGCCACAATTTTCATTTTTCATATTCATAATGTTACACAAATCCAAGTAAATAATAATACATAACCCTTTCAATTATCAATGCCAATACCCAACCCCTCCATTTATTATTTACTTCTTTTAATTACATTTCCAACAAACTTCGATGTTCTTTATAAATCAATAACTATGTTTACAAAACATTTTAGTCAGTCCTTAAAAAATTCAAAACCCTTAATTATTGCCTACTTAATTGCAGAAGCATGGTTGTCTAGAGAGCAGTAAATGTAAAATTCTTAATTGTTATACAAATGTTATAGGAAATACCATGAAATATCATGTACATTTTACAGGTCTTATAAATTGATATATGCACCAAATGTTTTAAAGGTCATCAGAAAACAAATTATCAGCTATTTTCCCTATGCTTTCAGCCTTATAACAGTCTCTCTCTCTCTCTCTCCCCCCTTTGTTCTTTACATCTCTAGATTGCACACTTGATTTTACTTTGCTTTCTACAATCCAGGCCTATGGGCATTTAATCTAGAGACAATGCTATTTTAAAACCAGTTCTTTAAACAACCAACATTCCCAAAATCAAACAACATAAATACACACACAAAAAAAGGTGAAACTGTACAAAGTATCACAAAATCAAACCTCTCATTAACAAGTAAAGATAAGCTATTTCACCTCAACGGTGAAAACCCACAAAGCAAAATCCACTGCAGAACTCAAATACCAAAAACAAACACGCCCAGAAAGAATTTAAATAAGACCCAGAAAATAAAAAGTTGTCTTTAAAAATTTCTTTACCATTTCGCAGACCGATGCTGGATTCTTCAGTGTTGATGTTAAACAGGACGCCTTCGTATCTGATTTCAGACTTAGACGTCAAGCTTATCAAGCTGCCAATATACGAATCAGGAGACCCAGCAGTTGAAGATCTAGAGCTCTCGGTTGAGGCCATGCCCTTTGAGATTTTCGCTACAACGTTGGCTTTTCCTACTTCTTTTCCTCCCCTCGCTTCTGGCGTAAAGTGAATGTAAAATTAAAACAAATCTGAAAGAGAAAAATGGTGTAAACCGTAAAATGCAGAAGGCGTGCAAACACACCGTTCGAAGCTTTGTGTGCGTTTAGGTGCTTTGTACAAAGCCCAAAGGGGAAGGGTGCTGGAGCTAAGAGGTGATAATGTAAAAAGCCCCAGATTTTTTATTTTTTATAATTGTATAAAATATTTAAAATAATTTTAAAAATCGTTATGAATATTTTTATTTACGATGAATATTCATAATATATTAAATAATACTTTAAAGTGTTATGAATATATTTATTCATGGTGGATATCCATATATTAAGTTAAAGTTTAATGGGATTTTTATTAGGGTTTAATACCCATTAGAATTAGGGTTTTCATCTTATGTCTATAAATATAGATTTTTGGACAAAGCATTGTACACAACCCTACTTTGAGAATATAATAAAATCTCTCTCCCTTTTGTCTCTCATCTTTATTCTCCTATTTTATTCTTGTTCTTTACTTTATTCAAAATACGTTATCAGCACGAGACTCTAACCAACGGAGGTATTTATCGTTCAAATCTTAAAGGAATTATTGACAAGAATTTATTACTAGCATAAATCAAAGATAAGTTTTTCTCCCTCAATTATATTTTAATTACCGATTATTTTTCTCTCTTGATCTTTGATTTGAATTTTAATTTATTAAAAATCTTTGGTTGTTTGGTGTTTGTGTAGCGATAAAGTGACTCAATTCCCGTGGTGTTTGTCGATAATTCCCAAAAAGGATTTTAACAAAATATTGGTGATTAAACTTTCCATATATTCAAATTAGTGGAAAGTCCGGTATGTTTTATTTATTTAATTTGAGATTTTTTAATCTTTATTTATAACCAATATTTGTTTATTTTATTATTATGACGAAAGTTTATGTTTTAATTATGTTTTAAGTATTACATGATATTAGAACAAATATTAAACATTTAATCAATTAATATGTTCTTTGTTATGTTGGTTTAATCCGAGTATATTGGCTGGACATCCCGTTCTACGAGGCTATTGGTCTCAAAGGAGGTTCTTTTTTTAAAGGACCTTGTGGACTGGTTTAACAACACCGTGTATGAGGATTAAATTTTTTGTTCTTTGTATATATTGTATATATATTGGTTGATCAATTACTATTTAATAATATGAATATTATAAAGTCTATATTTGCTTGGAAGTAATATTTTTTTATGTCGAAAAACTCGACTATAGACTTCTCCCAAGTTTAAGTTATGAAAATCGTCTTGATCAAAGAATTTTTATGGGAGACATTCTATGAAGTGAATGCATGCATGATGATTATTCCATGCGATTATTGGATTTATGACATTCCTTAAAGTGAATGCAAGCATGATGATTATTCCATGCGATTATTTGATTTATGTCATTCCCTGAAGTGAATGCAAGCATGATGTTTATTCCATGCGATTATTGAATTTGTTTCATTCCCTGAAGTGAATGCAAGCATGATGTTTATTCCATGCGATTATTGAATTTGTTTCATTCCTTGAAGTGAATGCAAACGTGATAATTCACTATATGGTTAGTGAATAAAACTCAATTATGTGTCAGAGTATCATTGATGAGGATATGTTAGAAAAAAAAACATACTCCACTTTTCATGCCAACAATGTTGTCCTTCAGACACAATATCGTGAAAAAGGCTTTAAGAAATATTCTGAGTTAATTTCTTGCATTCTTGTGGCTAAGCAAAATAATGATTTGCTCATGAAAAATCATGAATATCGCCCAACAGGCTCCGCTCCATTCACTGAAGCGAATGTGACATTATATAGAGGAATGAATAAAAGTCACATTAGTAATTGTGGTTGCGATTGAAGTCATAAAATAAACATGGATAAGATGATTCTTTTGAGAATACTTATATCCACCAGAAGTGAAATTATAAAGATGACAAGAATGATAGAGATCATATCAAAATTTTTATGTTATCAATGTGATGGTATAAATCATTGATCTCGTACTTGTCAAACGCCGAAGTATTATGGACTTTATTCATAATCATGAATGATAAATTAAAGAAAATATAATCAGATTTTCTTTGTGGCGAAAATAGTGGCGTTATTGATCCAACTCAATTGGATATTGATAATTTTTCTCATAGTCCTTCAAGAGAATAATTCACCATTTATTTTATTTTCAATATAACATCTAAAGGAATAATTGATCTTTTATTTATTTTGTTTATGTTAATTTATTTTTATTTATTATATATTTATGTTAATTTATTTTACATATTATTTATTTACGCTCTATGTTAATATATTGTTAATTTATTTTATATATTATTTATTTACATTCTATGTTAATTTATCCTTTGAAGAATATTATCACTTCCAGAATGAAATCTACAATGAATTGTGGCTATTTATGCCAAGCAGACATGCAAGTACTCATACTATACTTAAGCATAAGAAATATTTTCTCATTTAAATACAAGGGAAAATGTGAGTACTATATCTCAAAGTACTGAAATATCAATGCTTCGGAAGAGCTTTTGAGAGTTTATCTTTGATAGATAACAGATTTGATATAATGTGCTATATTTGATATTTTCCATTCCCCGAAGTGAATGGCACAGAGCACATATTTTTTATTCCCCGAAGTGAATGAAATAAAGCACATATTAAAATGTGCATAATTATGCAACTTAGCAAATATGAGTACTATATATTGGGAATATTAGTCAAGTGAATGAAATAAAGCACATATTTTTCCCATTTTAAATGCAAGAGAATAATGTGAGTACTATATCCGGAAGTAATATTATCACAGAAGGCTCCAACTGAGCAAATATGTTATTACCAAATGAGACTTTATCTCATACTTACAGTGCATTATGCTCGTCAAAGTCGTTAAGAGATTTATTCAATTTTAAAGATACTTGTAGAAATATTGAGAATATTAGTCAAGGGGGTGCTAACTATCTCAATATTACAAGTATAACTCAAGGCAATAATGAAATCTTGGCAAAATTACATGCACTGATATTCATATTGTACTACATAAGAATTAGTACAAATTGAAGCTCATGCTATTGTAAACTAGATGTTTACTGATAATTTTATTTGACATGACCGGTTAGACCATCCCGGTTTAATTATGATGCGAAAATTTGCTGACACTTTCATGTGATCATTTATTGAAGAATTAAGATTTTCTTCATGGTAATATTTCACGTGGTACTTGCTATGAAAGCAATTTGATTATTCAATCATCAACATCTAAGATAGAGTGCTATTAATTTTCTGGAACGGATACAAGGTGATATATATTGGCCCATACACCTTTCTTAAAAACCATCTAGATATTTTATGATTTTTATCGATGCATCGACTAGATGGTTATGTGTATCCTTGTTATTAACCCGCAACTTAGTGTTTGCGAGTTTACTTGCTCAGTTGATAAAATTACAAACACATTTTCCAAATTATTTTCTAAAGACAATCAGTCTTGATAATGTTGATGACATGTAATTTTACATGTAGTATCACAAATTCGCATCAAGCCAACAAATGATCATAAGTTCTCCCCATTACAAATGGTTTTTGGTCATGAACCAAATATTTCCCATCATAGATTTTTTTTTGTGCGATATATGTTTTAATTGCTCCACCATAACGCACAAAGATGAGTTTTGTTGGGAATATATATAAGAGCTTCTGATAGGGGATTTATTTACAACCCGATTTACTGACTATCATTTTAATGAGTCAGTTTACCCAACATTAGGGGGAGAAAATAAATAGCTGGGGAAAGAAATAAGTTAGAATGAATTATCATTTTTCTCATTTTGATCCACGCACTACACAATGTGAACTATAAGTTCAAAGGATAATTCATTTAGCAAATCAATTGCCAGATATTTTGTTGACCATAAAAGAGTGACTAAGTCACGTATACCAGCTATGAATGCTCCAATTAAATTTGATATCATGGAAGGACAAACTCTAGTTGCTAATGGGTCTAACTTACGCTTAAAGCGTAGTAGACAAGTAAGTTCCAAAGATAAGAGATCCTCGAAAAAGAAAAGGAGCTATATTTTATGATGGTCTGATCGAGGAATCAATGATTATGAAAATCTCTAGAAGAGATTAAATGGTCTTCAACAGAGACATTGACATGACTCACGTACCTGATAATAAAGAAATCTCAATAGATTATGTCATGTTTGGTAATAAGTGGAACTGAAATTAAATCGACGTCGTTAATATATTTGCATGCAATATAGCACTAGAGATTTTATTTGATGATGTGGATCATGAATCATTGTCAATTGGGCAATGTAAACAAAGAAATGATTGGCCAACATGAAAGAGGCAATTGAGGCGAAACTAAAATATCTTTTGAAAAGAGAAGTATTTGGCCATATAGCCCGTACATTGAAATATGTAAAGCTCATGGTTATAAACGAGCCTTTGTGAGAAAGAGAAATCAAAAGGGGAAATCATGAGACATAAGCTCATTTGGTTGCACAAGGATTCTCACAAAGACATGAAATTGATTATGAGGAAAATATATTCCTCGGTGGTGGATGCAATTACTTTTAGATTTTGATCAATCTGACAATAAATAAAATTACTTGGTTTTTGCCTAATGGATGTTGTTACATCATATTTGAATGAGCCTCTTGACAGTAATATTTACATGAAACTTCCGAAAAGATTTAGATTTCCATAAGCAGTTCATTCAAGTTCTCGAGAATATTATTCAATCATATTGAATATATCTTTTTATGGCTTGAAACAATTTAGGCGTATTTGATATGATCGTCTCATTGAATACTTATTAGTATAATGCTATATGAATTATTTCCCCGAGCATTTTTATTAAGAGGTTTAGCTCTGAACTTTTATTGTTGTGTATGTCGATGATTTGAATATCGTTGAGACTCGTGAAGAGATCTCCTCAAATCCTTGTGCATCTATCGACATATAGAAAAATATTGAAAGAGACTTTACATGCATAACGCATATCTATTGATCACCCTTATGGTTGTTGCTGGGTCTCTTACTTTAAACAAAGATTTTTTTTGCCTCACGAAAAGGATAATGATATTTTTGGTCTAAAGCACAATATACACATTATTTGATCTGGAAGCATCGTATCTTAGCTGGTCCAGAAATATTATTTAAGTGCTACGAGATCATTACCTTTAAATAATTGTTATGCAAGAGGTAAAGCCAAAATATGTGTTTGGCTAAACATATTCTGAAGATATGTGAATATTTTTCACAAGATAAGATGCAAGCTATCTCGTATAGAGATAATACAAAATTTATATCTCAAGGTGGATATATCAAATATGATAAAACGAAACATATTTCTTCAAGTTTCGTCCCTCATGATTTTCAGATGAATAATATTCAATGAATCATTTCAAGCAATGATTTGGAAGATTTATCCACTAATGCATGATCTACTTCAAAATTTTAAGATTGTATTCAATATTGAATTATGAAGATTCAATGATCTTATGTGATATTTTCATGAGGGGGAGTAAATACGCGTTGCACTCTTTTTCCCTTAACCGAGGTTTTATCCCAATGGGTTTTCCTGGTAAGGTTTTTAATGAGGCAACATGTTATGCGTATTAAAGATGTTTGTACTCTTTTTCATTCACTAAGAATTTTTTTTTCCATAGGGTTTTATCTTAGTGAGGTTTTAACGAGGCACATTATCTTCATGGATACCCAAGAGGGAGTGTTATGAATATATTTATTCATGGTGGATATCCATATATTAAGTTAAAGTTTAATGGGCTTTATTATTAGGGTTTAATACCCATTGGAATTAGGGTTTCCATCTTATGTCTATAAATATAGATTTTTGGACAAAGCATTGTACACAACCCTACTTTGAGAATATAATAAAATCTCTCTCCCTTTTGTCTCTCATCTTTATTCTCCTATTTTATTCTTGTTCTTTACTTTATTCACAATATAAAGTATTTTATTATTAGGGTTTAATATCCATTGGAATTAAGATTTCTACTTTATGCCTATAAATATAGAATTTTAGATAAAACATTGTACACACCCCTACTTTGAGAATATGATATAAGTCTATCTCTTTTGTCTCTCATTTTTAGTCATCTATTTTGTTCTTGCTCTTTATTTTATTCGTAATATGTTATTAGTACGAGACTCTAACCAACGGAGGTGTTTGTCGTTCGAATCTTAAAGGAGTTATTGAAAAGAATTTGATACTAGTATGAATCAAAGATAAGTTCTTCTCTCTCTATTGTATTTTAATTATAAATTATTTTTTCTCTCTTGATCTTTAACTTAATTTTTAATTTGTAAAAAAATCATTGTTTGTTTGGTGTTTGTGTAGCGATAAGAGTGGCTCAATTATCGTGGTTTTTGTGGATAATTTCCGAAAAAAATTTAACAAGATATTGGTGACTAAATCTACCATATATTCAACTTAGCTTGGGAAGCCCGATATGTTTTACTTATTTATCTCGATATAATGGATAATTAATTATTCTCAAATTAAGGGATGATTGTTCGTGAAATTATCATGTGTTTAAAATAGAATGACATAATACGGGTAGTGTTTTGCATCTATTTTATTTGACATTTTTATCTTTAATTATGACCAATATTTGTTTATTTTGATGATGAAAGTTTGTGTTTTTAATTATGTTTTAAGTATTACATGATATTGGAACAAATATTGAATTTTTAATTAATTAATATGTTGTTGGTTTAATCAGAGTATATTGGTTGGACATCCCATTTTGCGAAGCTACTGGTTTCAAAGAAGGGTTTTTTTTAAGAGACCTTGTGAATTTGGTTTAACAATGTCGCGTATAAGGATTAAGTTTTTGTTCTTTGTATGTTATAAAGTCTATATTTTCTTGAAAGCAATACTTTTTATGTCGAAAAACTTGACTATAGACTTCTCCCAAGTTCAAGTTATGAAAATCGTCTTGATCCAAGAATTTTAATGGGAGACATTCCCTGAAATGAATGCATGCATGATACTTAAAGTGGATGCATGCATGATACTTATTCCATACAGTTATTGTAACAACCCGACTCGGATGTCACATTGGGCCTCCGACCCAAATCCTGTATCTCAAAATTCTTTCGAAAGCCCAACAATTTAAAATCCAATTCAAGTCCAAAATACTATTTATAAAATCCATTTAAGTTAAAACGCAAGTCCAAATAATATAAGGTAATCGGAGCTCCAAAATATTACAAATCATTTAAAACATTCGACCCAAATTAAAATAACAGAGTTACAAAATACATAGGGTCCAACCAAGTACTAGCCCACTAATCTATAAATGTACCCTGACATAGGTCGATGCTGAAATCCATACCTCGATGGTGCTTCACGAACCGGCTTCCGCTAACCTATGCACGAAAACACATTTCGAACGCTAAGCTACTCAAGCTCAGTGGGTATGCCAAACTCGGCCAACATCATGCATATCATAAGCAGTAAAGCATAACATATAAACATCGTGCATGAAATGATGATCTAGCATGCTTGCCTACCACATGGCATAACAATGTATAATGATGCACACAGCATATACATGTCAAACAACAACACAAAGTAGTGAGGCCCGCGTCCACACAGCATCGGGATCCTACACTACGAGTAGGGCCCGCGTCCACACAGCATCGGGATCCCATACTCAGGATGAGGCCCGCGTCCACACAGCATCGGGATCCTACATTCGGGATTTGAGGCCCGCGTCCACACAGCATCGGGATCCTCCAAATCCCATACTCGAAATGTCACATCGAGTATCATCGAATGAGGCCCGCGTCCGCACAGCATCGGGATCCTACATTCGGTATGGTCTTCAAAATCATCACCCGGAATGTTACATCGGATGGTCTTCGACGTGTTGCAACATTTTTGGATATCCGGATTTTCATCAATCAAGGACTCAACACACATAAACGATCCACCTAGGATCCTCACATCAAAACATATCAAGACTTAACACAATTTAGTCATTCAAGGTTTTAATACGTCAATCTTGTGTTAACCATTCTTTTCATTAATTATAAGATTCATTATAGTCTTTAATCCCTTTATCGAACCCCAAATAAAGCTTATCTTGTCAAGTTTTCGCGAGGGTATCGATACCCCTATATAGGGTATCGAACCACCCTACCTCGATACCTACCCAAAGAAGGCATTGAACCATGGGTATCAATACCAGTATCGATACCCTTTGACCATTTTCAAAGTCAACAAAAGGGGACCCTCCAGCATCGATATGGGTATCGATGCCATTATGCCACTAGAGGTCCCGGTATCGAACCATGGTTCGATACACCTGGCCACTTAGCCAAAAATCCCTTATGGGTATCGATACCGGTAGCCCGAGTATCGATACCCCTGCACGAAAAACAGGTCTGCACTTAGAAAATTCTAAGGACTCATTCTCAAACTTGATCTAATCAACCCTAAAGTATTCCCAAGTTTCTAGAAATATTTAGGACGTTTTAACACCAATTCCAAGTTATTTAACACACAAATCCGAATTTTACCATTAATGATTCTTAAAGCTCCAACCAACATTCATGCATAGAAATCTATATGTATGCACACTACGATGATATGGATGATGGTAGGAAGAGTTGGGAGTACCAACCTCTTGCACAAACAGCAACAAACCCGAGCTCACTCCTCTTCAAGCTTTCTTCTTTCCAAAACTTGTTGATGGCTCACAACCCTCTTTCTCTACAAGAGAAGGATGAAGAACGGATTAACAACACTTTGGGATGATTC
This sequence comes from Abelmoschus esculentus, assembly GCA_035048815.1. NCBI lineage: Eukaryota > Viridiplantae > Streptophyta > Magnoliopsida > Malvales > Malvaceae > Abelmoschus > Abelmoschus esculentus. The sequence continues at coordinate 16,945,989 of JAUCBN010000002.1, read as the reverse complement.
TAGATCCTAAAACACTAGAAAAACTCAGATTTCAAGCCCTCAAAACTTAAACCCGGATTACACCCTAAACCCTAACAAAACCTCCACCAAAACCAAACCCACAGATTTTTACCTCTTTTTAAAGATCACAAACACCTCTACAACTTACCCTCTAGGCATAAACCGATATTCCCAACAAAACTTACCAAGATTCCACCTTTTGCTTGTCTCTTTTCTTGCTACAAGAGTGAAGAAGATGGGAGAGGAAAGAGAAGAAGTGATGAGATTACCTCTGCAGCCCCAAAACCCCTCTTTACTCACTAATGGTGAAATTACCAACATGCCCCCAACTCACAACTTAGGCCCAACACAACACTGAAGCCCAACCAAACAAGTAGCCCAACAAGGCCCAAAACATCTCACTCGGAGCCTAAGACCGAAGCCCAAACCCTCGGGTTAACCCGATACTCAAATCCGAAATCCGGGTCGTTACAACTCTCCCCTCCTTTAAGAAAATTTCGTCCTCGAAATTTACCTAAGGAAAACAAGTGCGAAAAGAGTAACCTCATGCAGTCCTATAAACCTTGGACTTAACTTACCTTTCCTTCCAAACGGATGATCCCTTTCCACAGTGACACTTCCAAGAACACTTCCAAGACCATAAAAAATAAACATGGATAAGATGATCCTTTTGATAATGTCTATATCCACCAAAAGTGGAATTATAAAGATGACAAGAAAGATAGAAATCATATCAAAATCTTTATATTATTAATGCAATGATACAAACTATTGGTCTTGTACTTGTTAAACGTCGAAGTATTATGGACTTTACCCATAAATGAAAGAAATATAAACAAATTTTGCTTATGGCGAAAATAACTATAGCGTTGTTTGTCCAACTCAATTAGATATTATTGATTTCCTATTAATCCTTGAAGGGAATAATTAACCCTTTATTTTATTTCCTTTATAACCTCTAAAAGGAATAATTGATCTTCTATTTATTTTATATTATATTAATTTATTTTATTATTTATATTAATTTAATTATGTTAATTTATTTTACATATTATTTATTTACGTTTTATGTTAATTTTTTCTTTGAAGAATATGATTACTTCTGGAATAAAATATGCAATAAATTATGGTAGTTTATACTTAGGAGACGGTGCAAGTACTCATACTATACTTAAGCGTAAGAAATATTTTCTAATTTAAATGTTTTGGAAGAGCTCTTGAGAGTTTATCTTTGATAGATAGTCGATTTGATATGATGTGCTATATTAAATATTTTTCATTCCCCGAAGTGAATGAAATAAAACACATATTAAAAGGTACATAATAATGCATATTTTCCCATTTAAAATGCAAGAGAATAATGTGAGTATTATATCCGAAAGTACTAATATCACAGAAGGCTCCGATTTAGCAAATATATTATTGTAAAATGGAATTTTATTCTATATTTACAGTGCATTATACTCGTCAAAGTCGTAAAGAGACTTATTGAATTTTAAAGATATCTATAGAAATATATTGAGAATATTAGTTAAGGGGATGTTGACTATCTCAATATTACGAGTATAACTCGAGGCAATAAGAAAATCTTGACAAAATTACATGCACTGTCATCTATATTGTACTCCAGAAGAATTAATACAAATTGAAGCTCATGCTATGGTAAACCAGATGTTTACTAATAATTTTATTTGGCATGATCGGTTAGGTCATCCCGGTTCAATTATGATACAAAAATTTATTGACACTTTCATGTGGTCATTTATTGAAGAACTAAAATTTTCTTCAAGGTAATTTTGTCATGTGATACATGCTATCAAAGCAATCTGATTATTCAATCATCATCAGCTAAGATAGAGTGTAAAACTATTAATTTTCTAGAACGGATACAAGGTGATATATATGAGTTCATACATCTTTCTTACGGTCTATCTGGATATTTTACGATTTTAATCGATGCATTGACTAAATGGTCATATGTATCCTTGTTATTTACCCTCAACTTGGTGTTTGCGAGGCTACTTGATTAGTTGATAAAATTAGGAGCACATTTTTCAGATTATCTTATAAAGACAATCAATCTTGATAATGTTAATGACATGTCATTTTACATGTAGTATCACTAATTCACATCAAGCCAACAAATGACCATAAGTTCTCCCCATTACAATTATTTTTGGTCAGGAACTAAATATTTCTCATCTTAGATTTTTTTTGGGTAAAGTATATGTTCTAATTGCTCCACCACAACGCAAAAAGATGAGTTTTGTTGGGAATATATGTCAGATTTAAATTCTCCTTGATAATTAAATATCTTGAGCTTCTGATAGAAGTTTTTTTTAAAGCTCAATTTATTGACTATCATTTTAATGAGTCGGTTTACTCAATATTAGGGGAGAAAATAAAATAGTTGAAAAAAATAAGTTGAAATGAATTATCATTTTTTGATCCACATATTCAACAATGTAAATTAGAAGTTCAAATGATAATTCATTTAGGAAATCAATTGTCAGATGATTTTGCTGACCCTAAAAGAGTGAATAAGTCACGTATACCAGCTATGAATGCTATGATCAAATTTGATATCCTAGAAGAACAAACTCTAGTTGTTAATGAGTCTAACTTATACATTTAGTGTGATAGACAAGTATGTTCTAAAAAAAAGGAGAGCCACAATTATGATGGTCTGATCAAGGAATTAATGAATTATAAAAATCTCAAGAAAAAATTAAAAAGTCTCCAACAGAGACATTGACATGATTCTGGTACTTAATAATAAAGAGATCTCAATAAATTATGTCATATCTGATAATAAGTGGAACTAAAATTAAATTGACGTGGATAATATATTTACGTGCAATATAACACTAGAGATTTTAGTTGATAATGTGTATCATGAATCATTGTCAATTGGGCAATGTAAATAAATAAATGATTGACCAACATGGAAAGAGGCAATTGAGGCGAAACTAAAATCTCATTTGAAATGAGAAGTATTTAAGCATATAGCTCATACATTAAAATGTGTAAAGCTCGTGGATATAAATGAGCCTTTGTGAGAAAGAGAAATCAAAAGGGGAAATCATGAGATATAAGCTTATTTGGTTGCACAAAGATTCTCAAAAAGACATAAAATCTATTTTGAGGAAAATATATTCTTCGATGGTGGATACAACTACTTTTAGATTTTGATTGGTCTGACAATAAATAAAATTACTTAGTTTTCGCTTAATAGATGTTGTTATATCCTATTTGTATGAGCCTTTTGATAGTAATATTTACATGAAACTTCCGAAAAGATTTAGATTGCCAGAAACAGTTAATTCAAGTTTTCGAGAACATTATTCAATCATATTAAATATATCTTTTTATGGCTTGAAATTATTTAGACGTATTTAGTATAATCGCCTCATTAAATACTTATTAGTATAATACTATATGAATTACTTAATTTCCCTGAGCATTTTTATTAAGAGGTTTGCGGGCCCAGTTCGTCACGTTATTTATGGTCTTTAATTAATAAAAATCACTCATTCTATCACTAATTATCTATGTCATTAATTTAACTTTCAGAAAATATATTTTTTAAATGACATGAAAAAATGAGTAGAGATTCATTAGTTGAAAAAAATGACTTGAAAAATAATGATAAGTGGATGGTTATGATTGAATGAAATCATAATTGATATGATAAGTTAAGCCGATGATATAATTTTTCGGGTGAATGAAAGATATCCATAGACAAAGAGTTTGAGGTTGTTGCAATTGTAACCGAAAATAGGGTTTCAATTATGATAAAGTTGATCTAAATATCTTAATGAATGGGTAAAACACCATAGGGTCCTTGGAAACTCTAAAATTTACAAAATGAATACAAAATTTTATCAACTCATTTTGATTAATAAAATTTATAAATAACTCAAAATTATGATTTCTCCCAAAATAACAACTCAATTAAATTAAGCTATAAACTAAAAATTCTCAAATTATTAGGGTTTTAATTTAGAATTTTTTTTTGATTTAGGTTTATAAATTAAGGCAAAATTGTGTTATGTTAAGCGTTTGATATGGCCGAATAAAATTTTTTATTTAACTTATAATATAATTTAAATTTTATTTAAATTTTTTATCTGAATCGAATTTTTAAATTCCTATATAAATTTAATTATAATTATTTATCATATTACAATATAATTTGATTTTAATTTTAATAACTTTTTGTAATAATTTAATATATACCTTCATAAAGATAGAATCAAGTTACATAGTATAAAATTTTTATGTGACCGAAACAAATGACTCATATTAACTCATTTTTTTCCAAGTGATAATCTTCACATAACCGACAGTTAATCTGAGTCATTTATTTCAATTATCCAACGATCCCAAAAACGTGTAAAACTTAAAAAAAATCAATAATCCTATCTTTTCTTCATATATGACTTATATTTCTTTATATTTTTTATATCAATATCAGAAAAACTTTAAAAAAACTTATTCAAACTTAAAAATAAATATATTAATTACTAAAAATTTCAAGTTATTCAAATTTCCAATTTAGAGCAAATTTATAAAATTACGAGTCGAGTCAAAAAATGTTGAGATTTTCACCTCATGTCAAGTCGGAAAATTTTTTTAACCCGGGTCGAATTTTGCTCGCTCCTAATTAGATGTAATAATAAGGGAACTTGAACCACTTTCCAATAGTAATTCCAGAGGGAAAAAATTCCAAAAATATAAAACAAAACTAATCATCTTCACTTTCATCACTGTATGAAACAAGACCTGTCTTAGCAACATTAAGAGGCTTATCGGGGTCACCTTCAGGCAAATTCACAGTATCGACATCAGGTGCTTTCGTCGCACTTACCGGTTTTTCCTCCGGCTCGGTTTTTGCCCTTTTTGCTTGTGGCTTCACTTTTATGATCATACCCAGAGGCCGAGATGCTGGATTCTTCTTCCCAACTGATTTCTGCTCCTGCAAGCAGAAACAAGAACCGTTTAAAAGCTGCAGAGAACGCTAATCACTTGGTTACAGGCCTCCAACGTTACTGGTTTCACTAGACGATCAATCAATCGGAAGATATAATAGTTTTATTTATTTAAGGCAAAGATGCAAAAAGTAATCAACTTCATGTCATGGGAAACAAAGGATGCAATCAACTAGATTACATGAAAAACGGAACCCGAAAATTCCAAACCATAAAGTTCACTAGATTGAATGTAACTATGTTACTAATTGATTTGAAACCAACCTGGCTTACAGGAGCAGAAGATGTTTCTATTACTTCAAGCACAAAATTGGACTGTGCAGCAACAGCTGCCTGAAAAGGACACATTCATTTGTCTCAGATGAAATAAAATGTAAAACAATATAGAAGGTTTAAATATAAAATAAGTGTCTAAACTATGTCTCTTTTTTTACAATAGGTGCCTCAAGTTTTCTTTTTGGCTGAAACAAGTGCTTAAGTTGACTTAAAACAAGCCAAAATGAGACTTTATGCATCTATTTTAGCCAAAATTAAACTTTATGCACCTATTTCAGTCAAAAATACTTCAGGTACCTATTGAAAAAAGTGTTGGAATATATGGCTTGTTTCCATATTTTGATGTTGGAATATTGTTTCCATATTTTGTAAATATTCTCTTTTTATTATAATTCCTTATTTTAAGGGATTCTTTCTTTTAGGTTTAGTATCTTTCCATACTTAGAATTTCCTTAATTAGAGACAAGTTTGTATATATAAAGAGATGTATTCTAACCTATTTTTAATAAGAAGAGAAAAATACCTAGAAAACTACACTTTTCTCTGAAAAATATTCTCTTCATTCTTTTCAAACATCAAATCTCTAACCACAGATCATACACAAATCACCATCATTCATTGCATTTCCGGCCACCATGGCCGCTTTCTCACAAAAAGAGGCATTGTTTGGGCGCTTATTTTATAGTTGAGCCAACATAGAAAATTGTTATATATAAATATAAGCTAAACAAGTAACACAACTATTCAAGCTGCTCAAGAGGATTTTTTTACCTAGCAAGATGGTAGCTGCAGATTGCAGCGATAATCTCACATATTATGAACAGTAACAGCTCTTGAAAAACTAATATATGATTCTATGTAAATCTCAAACACTACAACTTAGCACCTTAAATGACTATATTCTCATTAAATGCAGTTAGTGAGCACATGGATTATTGAATTTAATGATTAAAAGGCAGATATAATTGCAGGATTCTTCTGTTGAATATGCTGTGTTTGAGCTAATACGAATAACTGGTCTTTAATAAAAAACAATTATCCCTAGGTGACACAGGTTCAAGCAGCTTGTCTGCATGGTGTATGTAAAAGGGCTAAGATTAATGAACAGAAAGAGTCAAACAATTACTCTATAAGTTGAAAATAAGTGTAAACTGGCAGCTTTACCATTAAAATTAAGATGCATAACTGAGAACTCAAAATAAAACAATGGACTTCAAATTATCAAGACAGACGTAAAGGCCCCATCAGCCAAGCATAACACAATTGCAAATACTTCAATTTTAACGTTATTTTTGTAGCAATAATAAAAAAAATGTCACTGGTTTACTGGGTAGGAAATTACTTGGAAAATTCTCAACTCTTCAGCTTCTTCATCAGCCACTTGTCGTTCATATTCCCTTCTTGACTACATTAACAAGAAAAACATCAGAAATTGGAAAGCATAACAAAATAACACTCAATATTCAGGAACAGTAGCACCTAATAGAATATTTATACATGTGTATATACATATATACATATATGTGTGTGTGCGTACATATATACAAATGCACACCATTATAAGCCTCTAATCATTGGTGAAAGTAACAATTTTTTTAGCACTCAGGTAAATATAAAAATGCATACCACAATCAAAATGATAAAGATACAATCCTCAATCAGTGCAAAAGAAGGGAAGACAAGATTTTTAACTAATTTCAACAGCTTCCATGGTATTTAACTCTTTATTAAAGTAGTCCTTACCGTCTCCAACTTATCAAGAAACTCAGTTTCATCTTCATCCAAAGCTTTGGGTGGCCCTGCAAATGAAGAAAGTTAGCTCATAATTAGTTACAGGCTACAGCATCAAATAACAGCAATCTGAAAATTAAGCACTCACTATGTTTGAACCGTTCATTAAACTCTGCATCTTTCTTGTCTTTGTTTTCCTTCAAAATCTGCAGTAAAGGTTTTTTTTAATGATTCATTGTTTGTTTGAGCTTCATTGGAGAAAATAAACAGAAAAAAAAAGAGAGAAGAAAACCTCGTACAGAGGCCTATCCCTCTGAGCAGTGCCATCTTCAATTCGTTCACCTCTAGTTCTTTTCGCTTCATCTAACTGCCATAATTATCGAATCCAGACAATAATCAACACCAAACAACGAGATTTTGATCATAATCGACTTTTTTTTAATAAAAATAGGGTTTAGTAACGAAGGGGCGCAAAGTGGTGAAATAAAGCTACCTGTTGTTCGGAGACGAAGTTCATCAACTTGATTGAATGCGACGATTCGTCTTCCATTTTCAAATTTCAGAGCTCCAACTCCACACAAATTCAAAATCACTGCACCTCCTAATTTAACTGGATTCGATCCGAGTTTTTGCTTCCAAAGCTTACATAAGGAATGGCGCCATATATATCTATGAGAGAATTAGTTTTTTGATCCTCCAATTTCAATACCTTAACCACTTTAGTCCTTGTATGAATTCCAATTTTTATATATTTAGCCTGGGATTGTAATCTTTCTATTGATGTCTAGTTTATTGTGCAAATTGCATGGTTGGTCCCCTCTATTTTCGAAATGTTAAATTTTGGTCATTAATATTAAAAATATTATATTTTACTCATATATGTTATTATTTATAGCATTTTAATCATTGAATTATTAATTTTCGTTAAATTAATAAAAATTTACGTTTTAGTACTTATATTATTGATTTCTTAGTTTGATAACGGAGTCGACGACTCTCATGAGTTTTCTTGCCTGTTTGCAAATCCGATGATATCAAAATGGGTCGAATCTTTAGTTTCTGATATTTTTATATGATTTTGTTTAAGTTATGAAGATGATTTTCATCTTAAGAGATCAAGTTTATTTGCCTGTACATGATTAACACAAGGTTCAAGAATAAAGGTATATGGGGGTGGGGAGGGGCAATCGCCTGCACCCCTAAAGAATTTTTTTTTTCAATTTTGTTCTCATATTTAATTTTTTTAAATTAATTTTTTTATTAATTTATCCCGTACTTCTAAATATTTATGTATTACCCCTTCAACCTCAAATTCTGAGTCCTAAGAACAAGTGAAGGTGCAATTAGCTGATTAACAATGCACCCATCTTCTACTGTCAAGATGGCTACTTCATTTATCCAAAAATCATTTTTTTTCATCTAAGAAGAGATGCAAACTAAATGTCGTGTCGAACGATTCATCTTCCTCCTTCGTCCGCATTATCTGCCATTTTCGACTTTCTATCTGAACCACCATGGCTGTATTGCAGAAACCGGACCATTCAAAAATGGCGTGTACTGCTGGACGAGAGGATTAACTGTCCCCCGATCTTTGCCCAAACACTTTGGTGGTAACCAGTTGTGACAAGGGCTTGGTACATAAGCTTCAATAGCTGGCAAAGAGGGACATGGACCGGAAAGGACATTTCTAAAGATAATACAATTTTTAGACTTGTAGGTGACAGAAGAAACAATGGTTACCAACCTGTCGGTCGCTAGGTTCTACACAGGCGTAATAGAAACGATCGTACGGGACTTAAAAAAAAGATCTTAAAATTTTGATAAAACATTTATTAGATGACGTTAATCTCGAAATTCATTGAAATTTTTTAAAAATACTATTAAAAAGATGCATTATAATTGTTAAAACGTTATAATTATTTCTTAAATCCGACAATTGATTATAGAATCTTATTGATTATTATTATTACTATTGCTTCTGTAGAACTAGTGAGGTTTTGGACAGACGCAATATAAACGATCGCACAGGGTCCCTAGAAAAGACATTTGCTTCTAAAGGTTACAATTTTATAACTAGCAGAAGTTATGAATACTTATTTTTAAGGGTCATATTTTAATAAATTGTATAAGACCCAAAATCTTTGAATTACCCTTACCGTCGGTACATGAAAGTTTGAATGATATTGCGCTGCCACCTGAGAAATTTAATACAAAAAATTTCAGAAAAATATAAGTGCCGGAGAAATAAACCAAAAATGTAAAAGATCTTGGCAACTGACGAGAACAAAGAAACAATTAGAAGGAAGTTCAATCTGTTCCTAAAATGTTTTGATTGGATTCAATTAGCGGCAATGATGAGCCTCCCGACTCGATAAAATCAATTCGAAAAATTTATAAACAGACTCGAAAATAATTATATTATATACATATATATTAAAATTAAACTCTTTAATAAAATAATAATAAGAAAATAAAATAAAATAATCATTAAAAATAAATTAAACATTTTTTAATATTAAATTTTATTTTGGTTGGTTATCGCTCAATCAGTTTTTTTTAAGTGTTTTTTTTTATGCTCTATTAATCTTCGAAAAGAATATAATTGATGATATCAAATCTGTCAACTTTAGTCTATCATAACTTTAGCCGATGGTGTTTTTTAGTCGACTTTCGATTATTCTCTTTTTTTTATATAATTTTAATTTATATCTATCACGACGATTTATTGAAAGTTTCCTTACGTAATTATGTCATAGGTTTATATTTTATTCTTGTGATTTTTTTTTATTTGTTTTTGAGTTTGTCTTGTTCTGGGTGTGCAAAAAAAAAAAACAATAAACCAAAACTGATTTCAAAACTAAAAAAATATGAATCGAAATATTTGATTTAAGGTCAGATTTTTATTTTTTTAAAAAATCAGTTCGGTTACGGTTTATGATTTTAAGAAAAAACAGTTAACCGAACCGACCGGTTATATAATATATTATTATATATTATATTATTTTAACATTTTATATTAAAGATTATTTTTTTAATTTTAAAAAAGTAAAATTATAATTTCATTTTATAAAATTTAAGTGTTTAACTTGCTAATATTAAAAAATATACTAATATCATGTGTTATTTTTTAAAATTATTTATTTTTTTCTAACATGTTATTAAAATTTATATCGTTAATAAATAAAAGAAATTGTTACCCGAACTGATCCGAAGTTTTCGATTAACCGAAAAAATGGTTAACCGGTTGAATGGTTACGATTTAGGATCGAAAATTGAATGACCCGAATTTACCGACTAACCAAAATAATTTACTAATAGTTAATCGAATCCGATTTTGCACAACCCTAGTTCTTGCCCTATATTTGATTTTTTTTTCTTTAATGAAACCGGCTGGTATTATTTTCAAATGGGCCCGTTTTGTATACTGTTTAATAATCTTAATTTCGATTCATCTAGTAGGGGTGTGCATTCGGTTCGGTTAATTCGGTTAATCGACCGAACCAAAATTATTTCAGTTAATTCGGTCGGTTAATTTTTGGTAAATTCAGTTAACGGTTATTTTTTTTGATAATTCGATTATCGATTAATTAACTGAATTAACCGAAATTATAATATTAATATTTAATGTATTTATTTTTAGTCATTTAAGTTTTAAAATATTATAAAATGTTCATTAAAAAATTTTATATTATAAAATGGTCACTAAATTTTGCATTAAATTAGTATAAAATAAAAGTTTAATGATTAAAAAATTATTTTAGCTTAATTTAGGGACCTATTATGTAATTTAACCAAAATTTATAATAAATTTTGGTTAATTTAGCTAATTAACCGAAATAATTTCGATTCGGTTAATTCGGTTAACGAAAATTATGTTCAGTTAACAGTTAAGATTTTAAAATTTTTGATTAATTCAATCGGCCACCGACCGAATTAACCGAATGCTCACCCCTATTATCTAGGTTACACTTTCTCATTTCTTTTATATAAATTGTAATTTTATGAACTTTGACTTAAAAAATTCATATAAAATTGAAGTAAGGTTTATCTATTATATCTAGTGTGTGTATATATCATATATTAAAAACATGAAATATATGTATATATTACATATAATTATAGATAGTTTTTTGAAGTGAAATAATTATTACCATAGTGTTATAAATATTTGCAATTAAAGTTGAATAGAAATTTAAACAACTCAACTTGAATTTTATAAATGAATTTTATAAATGAAGTTTAAGGTATAAAATAAGAATCATGAACTCGATAAACTCAAAATCTTTTAACTTGATTTGACTGAATATTAATTTCTAGTAATCAAAGAAACGGGAAAGTTAACGATTTCATGAAAGGATAAAGCATTATGATTAAATTTAGACAAAAAGATGCAACATATATATGCAAGAACCAAAAAAACAAACTCCTCACAATATATTATGAACAAATAGAATAGTAGAGTATGTAATCGATGTATATGAAAGTTCGAATAAACAAAGTATCAGTACCTTCTAAATTTGTCCCATTGGTACAGATTCTGGATGCTTGAACGTTCGAATACTTCCGCACACGCAGGCAGAACCGAGAGATAAAGGGCGAGAGCAAAAACGGAGATTAATAAAGTTATGTGCTTGGTGTTTCGCCAGCAGGTCCAGGTCGAGCATTTAACAGGGGCTGAAGAGCTTTGACTACGATGCTCATATTTGGCCTGAAATCGGCCTCGTATTGTACACACAATGCAGCAACAGCAGCCATCTGCAATGGAAACAATAAAATGCTATAGGCACAGAAATGTGACGGTGATGGTGACATTGGCATCAGCCCCGGAAAAGTCAGGCCAGGACATGGACAGGTTTAATGCTCAAAGTTATTAGCCGAACACGAAAGTTTACGAGTGTTAAAGAGAATATGAAAATAGAAACAGACATTATAAGGAGCAACCGAGCATATTAATACCTTGGCAACAGCCTTGGGTGGATAATCTCCTCCTAGTCTTTGATCAACACACTGCCTAACCTTGTCTTCGCTAAGTCTCGGCGTAGCCTGAACACAATTCAAACCTCTCATTGATCATCGATGTCTGAAAAGTTTAACAATGAAACTGAGGCTGGAAATACAAAATCAAGTTCCCGAGAAGTACCCATGTCACAAGACTTTGCTGTCCACGAGGTAAAGTATGATCAACGGGTTTTCTCCCCGTCAAAAGCTCCAGCAGCACAACACCAAAGCTGTACACATCACTCTTGGCATTTAATTGCCCAGTCATTGCATATCTGCCGATGAACAGTCAATTTTCAAGGCATTCAATCTTGAATCAAGCTAATTAGTAATTACAGCAACTAAGTTTGTCCAAATTTGCTTTCAACAATAATCAATGATATCTAACAAAATAAATACTATAACAATAGTAGTATGAAAGTACCCCACGAATAACTTACTCAGGAGCATGATAACCAAAAGTTCCAAGAACACGAGTTGAATGAAGACGGGCTGCCATATCAGGAGCTTGATTAGACAAATCAAAGTCTGCAATCTTTGCCACATCATCATCAAATATTAGCACATTGCTGGACTTTATGTCGCGATGAATTATGTGAGGATTAGCCTTCTCATGCAAGTACTCAAGCCCTTTCGCGGCTCCTACAGCAATTTTTACTCTTTGTGCCCATGTCAGAACAGGACCTGGCTGAGCTCCCTTAACACCTTTTCTCCCTGGCATTAAAGAAATAATATTCTTGCAATATTAACAGTACAACAAATAAGTTACAAACCAGATATTTCATTTCCAATAGATGAAGGAACTTTATAATTAATTTTTTTAATAACATCACAAGGAGATTGTTGAAACAGAGAATAAAGAACTCTCTGTCGACTTAATTTTATTCAATATACTGGAGTCTATTAAATAGACTTCACAACTAAGAGTTTACAGTAAACTAACTAACCTACATGTTGTAGGTCTCTAATAAAACAATAAAGATAAACTAATAAACTAATAAAGCTCCTAGAAAATAGATCTTTATCTTTAGATGATAAAGTCCTATAGAATAGGAGATTTATCCTAATTAATATAACCAACACTCCCCCTCAAACTGGTGTATATACATTGTATATACCCAGTTTGGATGAAATTTCATCAAAAGTTGCCTTTGGAAGAGCTTTGGTGAAGATGTCTGCCAGTTGCTTCTTTGTATGCACATATTGTAAGTTAGCTATCCCATTGTTAACCTTCTCATAGATGAAGTGTCTGTCTATTTCAATGTGCTTTGTCCCGTCATGTTGAACCGGATTCTTGGCTATACTTATGGCTGATTGGCTATCGCTGAGAACCTCAAACCCTTGATCATTATTCAAGTCAAGTTCTGAGAGTACTTTCTTGATCCACATTCCTTCACAAATCCCTAGGGCCATTGCTCTAAACTCAGATTCAGCACTGCTTCGAGACACAACAGCATGCTTTTTGCTTCTCCATGTGACCAAATTGCCCCAAACATAGGTGCAGTAACCACTAACAGACCTTCTGTCAGTCAATTCTCCAGCCCAACTAGCATCTGTGTAGACTTTTACACTTTTATCTTGGCTCTTTCTGAAAATCAGTCCTGCCCCTAGTGTAGACTTTAGGAACCTCAAAATTTGAGTCACAACCTCCATATGTTCCTCTCGGGGATCACTCATATACTGACTAACAATGTTTATAGAATAAGCAATGTCTGGTCGAGTGAGTGAAAGGTAAATTAATTTACCAACTAGTCTCTGATATCTCTCTTTACTTGTAGGATTTCCAGCTTCATCTTTGTTAAATCTTAGCCCTGGTTCCATTGGAGTATCACTTGGTTTACATTCTAACATTCATGTTTCGGAAAGAAGATCCAATACATATTTTCGTTGATTTATTATCAGCCCTTCTTTGGATCTTGCAACTTCCATACCTAGGAAATACCTCATAGTTCCTAGATCTTTGATCTCAAACTCCCTTGCCAAATTTTCCTTTAGTTTCTCTATTTCTTCATCATCATTACCCGTGACAATTATGTCATCTACATAAACTATTAGAAGAGTGACTTTACCTTTTGATATACTTTTCTTGAAAAGTGTATGATCTGCTTGGCTTTGAGTGAATCCACTTTGAGCTACTGCTTTAGCAAACCGATCAAACCAAGCTCTTGGGGACTGTTTCAAGCCATACAAAGACTTTTTGAGCTTGCAAACTGTATTCATGGTAACTTGCTCTTCTAATCCTGGTGGGACCTCCATGTTTGAGACTTCCATTTAAAAACGCATTTTTTACATCCAACTGATGTAGTTTCCAGTCCATGTTGACAGCAATAGACAAGAGTACTCTTATAGTATTCAATTTAGCTACTGGTGCAAATGTCTCTTGGTAGTCGATGCCATAGGTTTGTGAAAACCCTTTAGCAACTGACCTTGTTTTGTACCTCTCTATGCTACCATTTGAAAGATATTTGATGGTAAATATCCATCTACAACCCACAGCCTTTTTACCACTAGGTAGATCTGTCAACTCCCAAGTATCATTCTTTTGTAGAGCCTTTATTTCCTCTTCCACAGCCTTTCTCCATTTGGGTGATTGGAAAGCTTTTGTAACATTCTTTGGAATTCTTTCATGATTCACATTAACAATAAAGGCCCTGAAATTAGGATTTAATTTTTCATAGGCTACATACTTATTTATAGGATGCATAATACACTTCCTTACCCCTTTCCTAATAGCAATAGGAAAATCATCAAGGTCTACATTATCAGTCTTTTGGATTCCTTCATTACTTTCTGCTCCAGCATCACTTACCTCTTTTCAAGTACCAGTGCCTTTACTAGCTTTCTTCTTACTAGAGATTCAGGTGTAAAGGTGTCAAGATGCTTATAAGGCGAGTTTTCTGGAGTTGAGTGTTGGCATAAGGGAGTATGTAACTCGGCAGAATCATTTGGTGTTTAATCAGTAGGTTGAAGATCATTGGGAGAATTAACTAGATCACTAGGAGTAGAAGTTGAAGGATCACTCGAACCAGCAAAAGGATCACTCGAACCAGCAATGATCAAAGGAATATGAAGTTTTTGATCAGACTGAAATTCTTGAAGATTCTCCCCCTGAATGTCAGTCTGGGAGAAATAAGGAACATGTTCATAAAATGTGACATCAGAGGATACAAATGTTTTCCTTGTAGATGGGGAATAACATTTATATCCTTTTTGACTGGAAGAATATCCTATAAAAACACATTTGATGGACTTAGGATCTAGTTTACTCCTATTGTTGGGATGAACATGAACAAAGGCTGTACACCCAAAGACCCGAGGAGGAAGCTTTGAATATAAGGGCTTGAAATGAGGAAAATGGTGAAAAAGAATCTCTGTTGGGGCTTTAAACTCAAGAGGTTTACTTGACATTCGATTGATAAGATATGTAACTGTAAGGACAGCATCCCCCAAAGATATTTAGGTGCACATGAGGTGAACATAATAGACCTTGTGACCTCAAGAATATGTTTATTTTTTCTCTCAGCAATCCCATTTTGCTGAGGAGTATTGACACAAGAAGTAAGGTGGATGATCCCTTTGTCAAGGAGAAAGGATTGTAGAGATTTATTCAAATACTCAGTACCATTATCACTATGGAGAATTTTTATTTTTGTGTTAAACTGAGTAAGAATTATTTGATAAAACCTTCGAAAAATATACTCAACTTCAGATTTTTCTTTCATGAGAAAGACCTAAGTAATTCTAGAGTAGTCATCGATGAAGGAGATGAACCACCTAGACCCAGAGAGACTCTTAATGGAACATGGACCCCAGACATCACTGTGAACAATAGAGAATGGTGTAGTAGGTTTGAATGTTGCTGGAGAGTAAGAATTTCTAGTATGTTTTGCTAATTGATAGAATTCACAAGAGTATTGAGAAGAATCTTTATTGATAAATAAATCAGGAAACATCTTTGATAAATAAGAAAAGCTAGGATGGCCTAATCTATAGTGCCATAGCAAAACAGTATCTAATCCTAAATCTGAATTTCTAAGCTGGGAAGAAAAAGTAACAGTTTGGGATGCAGGGTGCTGAAGCATGTATAAACCTTTGTCAAGCCTAGCATTGCCAATCACCTTCTTCAATTCCTGGTCCTGAAAAACACAACCACCAACACCAAATACCACATTACATTTTGAATCCCGAATTAACTTACTAATGAACAATAGATTACAAGTGTTGGGACATAAAGAACATTTTAAAGGACTAAACCATTATTCAAAGTAACCGAACCAGTTCCTTTAACAGGAGTGAGAGAGCCATCAGCAATACGAATTGAGGCTGGAAAAATAGTCTCACCATAATTTTCCAATAAGGCCTTATTGCCTGTCATGTGGTCTGTCGCCCCTGAGTCCACAATCCAAGAGGCTGATTTACCAGAAGAACTTGTTCTTGCAGAAGCAGTGAGAGCCTCTGTGGTTTACTGTGTTGATAGGGAACTGACTATCCTCTGCAACTCCTCAATTTGTTTATGAAGAGAGCTACTATCTAAATCCTTTTGAGTGACAATGTGAGCTTCATTCTGGACTGAAGATCGATTTGATCTCCAATCCAGAGGTTTACCATGTAACTTCCAGCATTTGTCCACTACATGTCCCACCTTTTTACAATGTTCACACCATGGTCGACTCTTCTTTTGATGAACTCTGGAATTTGAATTGGTTATCAAGGCAGAAGCGTCAGACTGTATGCTTGTTGGGACCATCAACTCTCTTCTACTCTACTCTCTCCTTACCTCTGAAAAAACTTCTCGAACTGAAAGAAGAGGTTTGGAAGCCAGAATTCTCCCCCTTGCTCCATCAAACTCAGCATTCAAACCAGAGAGAAATTGAAAGACTCGCCTCTGATTCTTTTAATTATGAAAGAGCAGTCAATCTTCTTGACACTTCCATTCAAGGTTTTCATACAAATCCAATTGCTGCCAATACTTATTTAGAATTCCATAGTATTTGACAACAGAGAGATCCCCTTGTAGATGGTTTTTGATCTGATTTTCTATCCCAAACAACTCAGATGTATTTTCAGCACTGGAATAAGTGTCCCTAGCTGCTGTCCAGATTTCGGTAGCAGTCTGGTACAGCATAAAATTCTCACCCACCTCTAGAATCATTGAGTTAATGAGCCATGACATTATCATGGTGTTTTCACTCATCCAATTGCTGTAATTAGGATCAGTTTTTGCTGGGATTGGCATGGATTCATCGAGATAGGTACCTTTCTTCCTGCCAGTAATGTATAGTCGAACAGATTGTGACCAAGGTAGATAATTGTGGCCATTGAGTTTATATGTGGTAATTAGGGTAAGAGATGAATCAGAAATTTGAGATTCTGATTGGGAAGGATATGTCGGCTACTAACCTCAGAAATTGATTGATCTGGGTTAGTCATTATAGAATAAAGACTGAGAAAAGACAGAAGAAGAAAACAAAATCCGATACTCAAAGGAATGTAATCGGATGAAGGATCGAATCTAACCTGATACCATGTTGAAACAGAGAATAAAGAACTCTCTGTCGACTTAATTTTATTCAATATGCTGGAGTCTATTAAATAGACTTCACAACTAAGAGTTTACAGTAAACTAACTAACCTTCATGTTGTAGGTCTCTAATAAAACAATAAAGATAAACTAATAAACTAATAAAGCTCCTAGAAAATAGATCTTTATCTTTAGATGATAAAATCATATAGAATAGGAGATTTATCCTAATTAATATAACCAACAGAGATCCTTCAAGCACCACTGCATTCCTATATATGGTTTTCAATTTTGTATAACTGGAGGGATGAACAGAGCATCATCACACATACCATGAAGAATATCATGCAGTGAACCATTAGATGCAAACTCATAGGCAAGTATACGAGAATTCCCATCAACACAGTAACCAAGCAATTGAACAAAGTTTTCATGCTTCAACCTTGATACCATGGAAACCTGAAAATCCATTAACCAATGGATATACGTATGAAACTCTAAAATTATATCATGTGTGGTAAATGCAATGAAATTTAAATGTCAACTGAACCTGGGCTAAGAACTCATCATCAGGTTGCTTGCTGGCGTCTAACTTTTTTATTGCTGCAGCCTGCTCACTTCTAAGAACTCCATAATAAACTCGACCATATGAACCTTCTCCAATCAGCGCATTGGTGTCATAGCTATTTGTGATTTCCCTTAATTCATCTGCTGGAATAGAAGGGACTTCAATAGGCTGAACCTTCACCGTTTGAGCACTCTTTAATGCAGTTTCAGATGTATGGTAACCTCCATCATTTCCTGTGAAAAAAATTCAACCCAGATTAGACCAATTGATTCAGTAAAAACAACACCAAGCATAGCCATCCATAACATGCAAAATATAGTCAAACATGTATGAAGTAGTAAACTATAAATTGGGTTTTAAAAATAGTAGCATGTGTTTGCTGTGTGTATAATATCATTCTAGTAAAAATCAAACAGCATAAAAGTAAAGCTAATAAACAAATTACAATTAAACTACAACTGGCCAGCATAAGCACCAAAGAATCTCATGCCGTCTTACATATTATTCTTCATTCAACTAATTCATGGTATTGAAGGTGTGGAAATATACAAGTGAAATTCACAAAGAAGCTGAGGCAAAATCCAACCACAAAGGATTACCCGCTGAATTTTTAACCACATAGTGGCCTCCATTGTCTGTGGCTTTGTGAATGTCATCTTCTTCACAACAGCCAAAGCAACTCATGGTTCAATCCTTGGCAATTATCTCTGATTTGTAAAATGTAAATCTAGAAAAGGAAGCATATGGTTAAGTACAAATGTTAAAAGATAATTACAAATGATTTATATGCATTGCAGGTATAGAAGATGTCAATGAATGCATTGAGATTACAAATGATCTAGAAATCCCGTGTATTTTTTTGTCTCATTCTTTTCTCCGTTGGAATCATGTAAATATAGAGTAAACATAAATTATAGAATGTGTCAAATTATTTGTGTTTAAAAGTATATTGAGTTCATTACACCATTTTCATGTCCATTAGACATTCTGTGGTTGTGTAACATTTTCACACAGTATTAAAAATTGTCCAGTCAGGCACAGATATGAAGAACGGTATTAAAAATTGTCAGGTCGAAGCACAGATAGGAAGAACACAAAGTATTTTGATGGACGGATAAAAGTGATTGCTAGAACAAAATACCAAAAGCAAAATGAATTTGTTTTTTCAATTATGTGTGAGTTTGTGGTCCAGATATAAACCAAAAAACATTTGATTTTTCTCTTAGCAAATGTCCATGTGAGGGATATCTTTAGTCTTCTAACCCACATAACATATTTTCTTCATCTATTTTTTGTCTTTAAATAAACAGCTTGCTCAAAAAGGAGTATCCCATATCTGAGAAGACTCCCATTGAATATATTAAATAAGCCATGTCGAAAGACCCCCCCCCCCCCCCCAAAAAAAAAAAAAAGGAATGTTAATAATGATAAGTTCTGTAAATACATGGAATTACAGCATTTCATTCTAACACATAATATCCCCTAAGAAACGACAGGTAAGGAGAATTAGACCTTTCATTTGGTCATCCAAATGAAGCCTCGCGTATGCAAACATTCAATGAAGTCACGGGAAACTCATAGACAGAACCAACTTGAAATTGCACATGCATGAAAACATATTGACCATAAATTTCGGTAAGGGTAATTTAGCCCCTGCAACTTCTAGTAACAAAAAAGCTCAAATCTACCAGCTTTTTCACCTAAAAGTTTCTCATCACAATAATTCAATTCCAAAGTAGCTCAGATTCCAGAAAATATCACAAGTCCTAACCAATAAGCTTTTCCCAGTACAAGAATGAACACTCCTCCAACAACCTTAAATCCATGTTTTTACACACTCAAACTCTCAAATCAAGCAGATCAACCACTCACCAAACAAAACTGTAACTCATAAGGTCAGATTTGACAGTTTAACTCAAAATCTCATTTTTCTTTGATCATAATTCCGTAAAACTAATTAGTTTCACTGATCCGCATGCATGTTAACCAAAAGCTACAATTAGAATCAAAGACGAAGTGAAAAATAAACTAAAAATTATGAAAACAACCTGAAAGTAGCCGCAGATGACGTGGTGAAAGCACTTGGACTCAGATCAGACCAGTAAGAGAGTGAGCGTTATGGTTGGGCCGGAGATCTGAGGCGATGGAGCCGGCGAAAGATGCGAAGATTAAGAGAACCTAAGCGCGCGTAGCGTAGGATAAAAGGGAAAATCGGAGCCTTGACTTCGCTGGCAAATTCATTATCTAGTGTATTTTTGGGTAAACTATTTTGATGGCCACCCAGTTAATTGAAGATAATTATTTTAGTTAGGGGTGAGTATTCGATCGAGTTGAATTAAAATTTTTTAAGTTATTCGAGTTGACGAGTCATATTTTATAACTCAAAATTTATTTGAAAATTTTTCGGTTTGAGTCAAATTTAAGAAATTTGAGTCGAGTCGAATCGAATCGAATTTTCGAGTTACTATAAATATTTAATTATAATTATTTATCACGTTATAATATAATTTGATTCCAATTTAAACAACTTTCTTTAATCATATAAGATATACATATATAGATTTTTTTCATATATAATAATATTTCTTTATATTTTTATATATCAATGTATATATTATAAAAAATTGAGAGATTTATCTCAAACTTAAAAATTAATCCTTTAATTACTAAAAATTTTGAGTTATTCGAATTTTCATTTTACAACTTGAACTTTATTTGAAATTTTTTCAAGTCGAGTCGAATCTATAAATTTTTTAGTCGAGTCAAAACGAGTCGAATATTTTTACCTCGATATATAAATCTTAATGAAAAGGATGAAGTGAAAGTTAATCAAAATTTATAAAATTATATATTTAGTCTCTATAATTTATTGAATATTTCAATTTAATTTTAATTTTAAATTGAAAATGAAATTAATCATATAATTAGGTTGGTATGGAAATCAAATTGAAATAATAAATAAATTATAAGAATCAAATATATAATTTTAAATTTTTTAATTAATTAACACATCACCTTCTCTATTAGGATTTTAACAACAACGATGATCAAAATAGATCGATTTAATAGGCCTAATCAGGGATGAAGCTAAAGACGAGTAGAGAGGACCAATACCCCTCCCACCCCGAAGAATTTTTTTCACTTTTTTTTCCTATTTAAATTCTTTTAAAAATTATTTTTTTATGATTTTGCCCCCCTAATTTTAAATATTTATGTTTTGCTCCCCTCAACCTCAAATCCTAGCTTCGTCCCTAAACCTAATTAATGAATTTGATAATTTAATGACTAAAATATATATATTTAATTAGTTGAATGGTCATGGTGTAGTTTACCCCTTTTTTTTTTTTGTACACACTGCTAGCCAGACGTGACAGTTGACTCTATCGACCGTCGGGTTTGACTTTTTGAACCGGTCTGAGATTGCGGTAATCAGACCACCATGTTTGGTTTGCTTACGTGGCTGGGTTTAATTAGAGCAAATAAAAATGTGTTTTATTCGAAAAATATTAAATTAATTTAATCCATGAATTTAGATAAAGAATATTTTTAGAAGAGAATCTTAAAATGTTAAAAAAATATCAAATTAAATTATCCTTTTAGAAAGATAATATATTTCCGGTTCATATAATGATAAATTTAATTTTTGTGTTTATATATTTTATTAATTTAATTCTAAAGATCTCAATTAGATAAGAGAATTAAAAAATTTTAGACGGTGCGGTTGCACCCTTTCAGCTGTATATATATTTCATTATGTAATTATATAATATATTTACAGTATTAATTAAATAAATATAAATAATTTTTTATTAAATAATAATTTAATTGTGTAATTAATAAATTTAAATACCTCGAATTAAGTATAATTTAATTAATATTATTATTAATACAATATACATAAGAATATAGATCAATGATTTCATGGTATTGATGTTTGCAATTAACTAAAAGCGTAAATCTCTGCTTTTGAAGCCTTTTCAAGTGAGAGTGTTTAAATAGGTAATTTGATCGGTGGCTGAATCGAATTATTAAAAATCGAATTAATTAAACTTTTTAAATCTTTATTCGTTAATCAAAGCAAATTTTTTTTGAAATACATTAACCGAATTGAACAAATTTTGGTTAATTCGGTCAGTTAATTCGATTAACCGAAATTTATTATAAAATTTTGAGTAAATTACACAAATAATCACTCAACAATATTAAAATAATCTTTTTAGCCACCAAATTTTCAAAAATTATAAAACAACCATTAAACTTATCTAATTATTATAAATTGATCATTTAATTATTGTATATTATAAATTATTGATAAATATTATAAATTTTAATGAATATTTTTTAATAATTTAATAAATTTAATTATCATTTTATATTAATTTGTTAAAATTTAATGATCAATGTATAATTTTTAAAAGTTTAGTGACTAAAAACAAATATATAAAATATATAATTTCGGTTAATTAACATATTTCGAACCGAATTAACCATTAACTGAACTTTAAAAAAAATAACCATTCACCGATCGAACAAAATTCAGTGGTCGACTGTTTAACTGAATTAATTCAGTTTGATCGATTAATTCGGTTTAGCCGAAGTTTGAATACCCAAGTATATAACACAATCAGTACAACGGGATTTGGTTTCCTCTTTGTTCTTGTATCGTACAATGATCTCGACCGTACTCGGACTCGAAACTCGAATGGTTCAATCAATTCGGATCGGATTGCTTGCTAGTCTGGTTTCGAGATCAGGGATTGAACTGTTTCGACAACACAGTTTTACCCTAAGTATCACCATCAGTAAGATAATATGGTTTTATAAGTTTTTTTTTTCATAATCTGATATTAATTAGGAAATCAAACTTAATTATATTTGTATTTCTTAATTGTATTAAGATTTGTATATTAGTTTTGAAATCTATTTAATATATAGGAAAGATTATTTATTTTATATGATTCTTGAACTAACGAATATTTCACTCATAAATTATAAGATTTTGTATGATTAATTATGTTCGAATATATGTCTTTTTATGTCTTTCAACAACAATAGTGTGAATTTAAGCTTTGACTAATTTTCAATTTAGTCATTAAAATAAACTTTGCAAATCTTATATTTTAGTCACTAAGATAAATATCTCACTTAATTAGATTAAATTAAAACCTAATTAACCTTTTATTAGTCTTAATACAATATTTAAATATTTTTTTTAAAATTCCAATTTTATTATCCACCTGATTAAAATATTAATTATTTAATTATCTGGAATTAACGAATCGAGAAAATCCGATTCGACCCGAATCGAACCTCCCTAACTAACCTTAAAACTTTTAGACCCAACTTCGGGATGTTACATACCTATAGGTTAACCCTTTTTTGGTGGCTCTCTTAATCTTAATGTTTCATATTGACCCATCCTTCCCTCATTTAGGTGTCGATCAAGCACTTCGAAGTTCGACATTCCTTGAAGCAAGGTTAACCTTTGGGCGGAGTGTGGTCTGAAAATAATCTCATTTAGTTTGGACGTCCCTAAATGATCATAATGTTCTTTGAAAACTTGTAAGACCTAGATCCATGACTGGTTTAAAAGTATCTTTGTATTTATGATCTGTGTCTTCTAATATTCGATCAAGTTTGGGAATGAATCCTTAAAATTTCTAAGTGCAGACCTGCATTTCGTGCAGGGGTATCGATACACGGGCTACCGATATCGATACCCATGAATGGAAATAGGTTAAGTGGCCAGGTGTATCGAACCATGGTTCGATACCGGGACCTCTAGTGGCATAATGGCATCGATACCAATATCGATGCTGGAGAGTCCCCTTTTGTTGACTTTGGAATTGGTCAAAGGGTATCGATACCCATGTTTCGATGCCTTCTTTGGGTGGGTATCGAAGCAGGGTGGTTCGATACCCCACATAAGGGTATCGATACCCATGTTTCGATGCCTTCTTTGGGTGGGTATCGAAGCAGGGTGGTTCGATACCCTACATAAGGGTATCGATACCCCTGCGAGAACTTAACAAGATAAGCTTTGTTTGAGGTTCGATAAGAGGATTAAGGGTCTTAATGAATCTTATAACTAATGAAATGAATTGTAGACACAATATTGATGTTATAACCCTGAACGACTAAGTTATGATAAGTCTTAATATATCTTGTTGTGCTAAGATCCTAGGTGGAATCGTTTGTGTGGTTTGAGTCCTTGTGTGATGGAAATCCGGATATCCATAAGTGTTGCAACACGTTGAAGGCCATCCGATGTAACATGTCGGATGATGTTTTGAAGACTTTTATTCCGAGTGTTGGGCGGCCTCACTCGAAGATGTTCGATGTAACATTCCGAGCATGGGGTTGGTTGGGCGGCCTCCACCCCTTTCCGAACGTTGGGCGGCCTCGTTCGAAGATGTCCGATGTAACATTCTAGGCATAGGATTTGAGGGTGGCCTCAATCCTGAGTGTAGGGTCCCGATGCTATGTGGACGCGGGCCTCACTCTTGTGTGTTATTTTGTGATGTGATATGTATATGGTGTGTGCGATATTATACATTGCTTATGCCATGTGGTAGGCAAGCATGTTAGATCATCATATCATGCACGATATTTTATATGTTATGCTTTACTGGTTATGATATGCATGATGTTGGCTGAGTTCGGTGTACCCACTGAGCTTTCGTAGCTCAGCGTTCGAAATATGTTCTCGTGCGTAGGTTAGGTGAAGCCGGTTCGTGGAGCACCATCAAGGTTTGGATTTTCAGCATCGACCGTGTTGTCAGAGTACATGTATTAGATTTAGTGGGCTTGTACTATGTCGAACCCTATGTAATGTAACTCTGTTTATTTTAATTTGGGTCGAATGTTTTAATGGTTTGTAATATTTTAGAGCTCCGATTACTTACTATCATTTTGGGTTATGTTTTAACTTAATGGATTTTATGAATCGTATTTGTATTTGGATTTTATTTTATTTGATAGGCTTTGAAAAGAAATTTTGGAATACAGGTTTTGGGCCGGAGGCCCAATGTGATATCCGGGTCGGGTGTTACAGAGGTAAAGACTATCATTCATCGTTCTATTCGAGGAAGTCTTGAAAAAAATTTTAGGGGGTAAAAATTTAAGGTCGACTCTCAATTTAAGAATATTAAACAAAAAGTGTTTGAGAAAGAATCTAATTTATTTTTTTTTATTTTTTTCGTTGTTTATAATAATTAATTGCTGTAAAAATTCTTAAACTTTTATTCTAATTCTATATTGATTTCAAATTATTTATCGAATTTAAATTATTTATTGATTATAGACTTTTATCATCTTAAGCATTAAAATTAAATGTCTTTTTAAATTACATGAATTAAATTAAAATAATATATTCTCTATCATATGACTAATTTAAATTTGATGTGTTAAAAAGTATTTTTCTTTAATCCTAATAGATAACGATTTAAACTTTTAATGTCACACTTAAGTTGTTGGTGTGGTGTGTTTTAAATTTATTAAATGTCAAATTCAAATTGATTGTTTAAATCGATATGATATTGATTTATGTATAATATTGATATGTTTTTTTTCCGTGCATGAAATATAGTTTTGTTTTTTTTTTTGCATTAATGGGCCTCATGTAAGAATGAGCATTCGATCGAATAGAGTTAAAATTTTTTTGAGTTATTCGAGTTTACGAGTCATATATTATCACTTAAATTTTATTTGAAATTTTTTCAATTCGAGTTTAAAAAATTCAAATTGAGTTTTCGAGTTCTTATAAAAATTTAACTTTATTTATTTATCATGTTAAAATACAATTCAATTCCAACTTAAACGACTTTCTCTAATCATAAAAGATATTATATTTCTTCGTATGCGACAATATTTCTTTATATTTTCATATATCAATATATATATCATAAAAAATAAAAGACTCATCTCGAACTTAAAAATAAATTCTTTAATTACTAAAAATTTTGAGTTATTCGAGTTTCATTTTACAACTAAAACTTTATTTGAAACTTTTTCGAATCGAGTTTATAAAATTTCGAGTTAAGTCAAAACGAATCGAATATTTTCGCTTTGAATCGAGTTATTCAATTTTTTCGAATTGAGTTTTGCTCACCTACCTCAAGATTTGCACTATTTCATCAATACTAAGATGATATGTAATAAAATAACCCCTTTGTCATGATATCTACTTGCTTTGTTTGTATCAAACCATCCTGTATATAATTTATCTCGTAGGAAGTGACTGTCAATATGGACGAAACCGCACTTGATTTCAGGGTTGTCTGACTATCACAAATTCACAATGAGAAAACATGTTAGCAAACTACAGCACCAAGCTAGCTCTGTTGTTGTGGCCATGCTTAGGTATTCAGCTTCGGCCGAGGAAAACTTGACTCAACTTGAAAAAAGTGAATCGACACAAATTTTATTAGGAAGGAAGACAAGTTTTGGAGAACCAACCTGCTCGTCACGGCTCATTTTGCTTCGTTAGCTGGTGGTGGTAAAAGACTAGTCTTGGTGGCAACGTCCAACTTCCTGTATCTGTCGATGGCTTTGTATTCATACTATTTACCAAGCCAAGGCACAAGGAACAGTCCAAGATTATATCAACTTGGACATCAGTATACCACCAATGTTCCCTTAAATCACAAGACCTTACTCCATATATAAGAATCTCTATACCAAAACATATCTTAATATCAGATCATTCTAATAAAATCGAAAACAAGTTAAACCAACAAAACAAAACACAAGGAGATGAAAAGTAAGCCAAAATGAACACGAAAAAGAAAATACTTGAGTAAAATGGATTCATTCTTGGAATATCGAAAGTAACTCTAGATATCATAACATTATCTCTCTCATTTTCTCATCGTATGAGGGTGAGAGAAAATACATCACCGGTCAAAGATAATGAGGTTAGCAAAAGCCATGAACCAGAAATGAATGCAAAGCCAGACCAACATAGAGATAAGAAATTAACTCTAATATGAAAAATAGCTTCCTAGATTGAAGATCGCATTAAACTCGACCGGTCAAGTCATGTTCTCAATCAGAAAAGTAAACCTCTCAAAAGACTCAACCTAGAAGAGGGTGAGGTGATGAATCAACTCCAAGATACAACCAAATAATATCAAGGTCCCAACTTTCTAATTGAATATACAAAAGAACTTTAAGGTTTGCCAAAATAATATTGGCAAAGTGGGCTATTGGCTATATCTTTTAAAGATAAATGTTAATTAGTGCTTACCTAGGCTGGTTGTGAAATATAAAGGATAAAAAGATTCATAAATCAGAACTTTAGAATAAATGAGGTGCACCACCAAAATCTAATGAAAGGAATAAAAGACTAACATACATTTCAAGATCATCGCACAATAGGTACAATGAAGGGGAACAAGGCAGACCGCTACAACAGCGGTTATTTAACGGTAACACCAGCAACTAAAACCACTGAATAGCATAAATAACAATGAAATTCAGAATCATGCCAATAACTGTCGATAACAGTTATTTGACGGTTAACAGTCAATAGCAACAATAATGGTACATTATTCCTGTATTGTCCCGTTATTTCAAAAACTCCACAAAAATAAGAACTATCCATCAAATTTCATCTCCAGGAGTTGAAAAATTTAAAAGAAAATCATAAATAAATTTATTATATATATATATATATATTATTTACAATAAATCACGTGAGTTTAAAAAATTTATGATCGGTCTACCCACAATGACCCCAATAACAACCGTTATATCATCAATCATGATAAACACGATACAACCAAAATTGCAACCAAAAACACTTTTTAAATCCCTACACAAGATACAACCTTTGCCTTGCTTGGTGGATGAAAAGCTAGTTGATCAAATGGTTAAGTTTCATAAGCACTTTCTTACTTTAAAGCTTAACCATTTCATTTCCTTCATACCAAGCAAAGCCAAAAATCATAACAAGGGCTTTTCAATCACATCACATGCAAAATCAACAATCACAAGACAAAGACATGATAACAACGCAAATGTTATTATTGCAAAGTAAAAACACACCGACCGCAAAAGCAACAAATCATGCATCAATTGCCTCATATATCACCAATTCAAAGGGTAATTCATCTATGTTTTCATTTGGTTTTGCATTAACAAAACCAAGAAACAAATAAAATGGATCTATAGCAAATTAAATAAACATTAGAACAAAGCAAGCATGATACAGCATCCGAAGGAATCATACAATAATAGTATTTAGATTACATGTTATCAAGAGAATTTAAATAAAACCCATAGACATAGATTGAGTTTTACTCAAACACACAGCAATTAACACACGATTCTTATTCATATTAAAGACTTTTAACATATATAATTTGATCAATGGGTTTCCTTAACGTTAACGGTGGGAATACTTACGTACCCAACCTTCTTAGGGCTAAGTTCTCCATCGCTCTCATCTTCCTCCAAAAAAGCTTGATGATAATCAAAACGGGCCGTGAATAGGGTCCATACCAAGTACAGGGTGGCCCCCGTGAGAGCGCCGCAACCGACGCCGAAGAGAAGGGCGACGACCACGCTGAGGATGTCCCTGCTACGCTCGCGGAGAGAGCTGAAGACATTGGACGGTTTGGGATCGGATGGTTTAAGATTCAATTGACTGATCTCGGCGACGACGGTGACGAATCCGTTGGAAGCGGAGGAGGAGGAAGGATCGTTAGGGTTTTCGAAGGAGAAGGAATAGGAGGTGACGAAGAAGGTCCTGCAGGGTCTTGCGGTGGCTGAGATTGACAGGAGGCCGACCACCAGAATCGTCACCGCAACCGCAAATTGACTCCACTTTCCCATTCTTCACTGCAATTTCTTCGGATTTTACGATTTCAAATTTGCGAATCACAATTCCATTTCTGGTTTCTCGCCCCCAAAATTTATTTATACCCTCGACATTGACTTTGTTTGTTGACTTTTCGAATAATTGCACATTAGTCCTTATACTATCTCAAATATACAAGAAATGCCTATGCATCTTTTCGAAGTTACAATTATATCCGCAAACAAATTTTGAAATTACTATTACAATAAGAAATAACACATATAGGATTATAATAAATTATTAATAATATAATGCAAAAAATAAAATTAAATCAATGCATCTGTAAATTTATACTCATAATTAATCATTATATATATAAATAAATAAAGTAACCAATAATCAAAATATATTTAATTTTAAATTAATATAAATATAAAAAATAAAAATATTTTCATCACATAAGTGTTGTTTAGTACTATATTATTATGTCATTTATTATTTATTATATACAAAGTTTTCATATTATTATCAAATGTTACATGATTGTATGGAGTTATATTTTAAGTGATATAAGGTAGTATATATTATTATCAAAAAATATATTATATTTTTATATATATTTTTTAATTATTTGATAAAATTTGTTATCTTAACCGAAAAGAGGAAAATATCGAAGGCAAGACTAATAATCGGAGTAAATTCGAAATAAGGTAGTTATATCGGAGTAAATTAAACTTAGAGATGGAAGCTTAATTTTTTTTTAAAAGGTAAAATAAGACCAAGACTACGAACTTATTATCTTAGGTCAGAATAAGTTGATAAATTCGCTTTTACGTTAATATATTATGTAGATAAAACTATTTAAATATAAATTTTTTAAAATAAATATTTTTTATTAAAATTTTTTGTTAAATTTTAAAAATACATCTTATAATTGAATTAATCGGAATCAAACAATAAATTAAGATTATACTTTAATGCATATGTTGGATTTATCGCACATACAGTGACGGAACTAGGATCTAATGTTGGGAGGGGAAATAATAATCTATTAAACCTTCAAATTAAAAAATTAAGAGGGACAAAAATCCTTATTTAATTAATATTTAAACTAAAAATAACTAAAAATGCAATTGTACCAAATATTTTAGCAGGGACAACAGACCCTCCTAACACATACACAGATCCGTCCCTGCGCACGTATATAATATATTAATTATATTGAAGTGTTCAAATAATTTAATCTAGTATATGATTGACATTTTGTCTAAAATTGAACATGATCATTCTTTGTATTATGGTATTAAAATAAAAAAATATTATGGGAGAGCAAAATTTTAATCAAAATAAATAATTTGATTTGATTCGAATAATAATTTTATAAAATTTAACTTTATTTTTTTAAAAATATATTTTGAGTTATAAATAAAACTCGAATGATTAGAATTTTTTAGCAATTAGTTGATTAATTTTCAAGTTTGAGACAAATCTTTATATTATGTTTGATATATACATATCATATATGAAAAATATATATACGTTAAGATTTATTTTAATATAACAACGTAAAAGACATTTTTGAACTTAAAACAAATATTAAAAACAATTCAAAATTCATTTCAAAACTATGTTTAAACCATTTAAAACCTCGAAAATATGTTTTATTAATTGTTTTATATTTATAAAATATTTTTGAATTGATTAAAATATTTTTAAAGAGTTTAAAAATGGTTTTAAAGATTTTAAATCATGAAAAAATATTAATAAATAGAGTGTACAAGCAGTGGCGGATCTATGATTTGAATAGGGTGGGTCCATGCCTACCCTGAACTTTTTAAAGTTCATATATTTACTCTTAATTTTTTTAAATTTTTATGAATTAGTCCTTAAGTTTTTGTAATATTTAAACTTTCTACCCACCCTGAGATTTCGAAATTTCATATGTGCCCACCTATGTGTCCACCCTCAAATAAATATATGGATCCGCCATTATGTACAAGTACCCACAATTAGCGTACATGTATGACACTCTATTCACGTATTGATATGTATTGTTCATATATCGATATTGAATTATCAAAATTTTAAATTTAAGCTTATAACGATTATATCTTAAAAGAGTATCGTATTAACTTTCGAGTACTAATACCTACTAAACATAACTACTTTTTATGAAAGAAAAACACCTTTCAACGGCTCTAAATCTTTTTCAACGGATATAGTTATATTTTAACTCGTGAAAAAATAAGTTGTAAAGGTTATATCTTTGTCTTCTAAAGTTTGGGAGGTGATAACTAGTCGACCTTGGTATACTCTAATAATTATAGATAAAATATTTAAATAGATCAAGTAGGAGGAATTATTAAAATATTGTGATTTGAAACTTTATTTCTAAAAATATGGTTCACACATCATTATTTCCCACAATATTGTGATTTATTGTAGCGTTCAAAAGGTCTCATACATACAACCCGTCTTTGAACAATTATTCGAATAAAAAATAGTATTTCAGCAAAGGCCTTATACATGCAACCCGACTTTGAACAATGATTCGAATAAAAAAGCACACCTACTTTAAAGTCGGGTTGTATGCATGAGGTCTTTGCCGAAATATTATTTTTTATTCGAATCACTGTTCAAAGACGAGTTGTATGCTTGAAGCTTTCTGAACGCTACAGTAAACCACAATATTATAGGAAATAATGATGTGTGAACCATATTTTTGAAAATAAAATTTCTAATCACAATATTTTAATAACTCTTCCGATCAAGTATGTATAGATATTTAAAAAAACATGTTTTAAGGTAATCAAAGTTTTCATTTAAAACCTATAATATCATAATCATGAGATAGATATTTTTTATTAAAATAATAATCGAAGAACATACTTTCAGTGAGACATAAAGGCATACTTTCGAGCATATAAAGTAATGATGCTATAAATCATAAGAAATATTTTATAACCGGTTTAAAGAAATCATTTCAAATAATTCATTTAAATCAATAATATAGCATATAAGGAGTACACTTCAAAAAGCTGGTGGAAAAGGGTTTACAAGGCACCCGATTGATCATTCCCTTACATTGGAGGAATTATATCATGGGTCAATCCTATCACGTCATTCATGGATCAACCAATAGAAATTGTCCACCTCATTATTTTTTAATTTTTCAAGTGAAGATTCACTTGAAAAAAAATTATGACATGAAAAAATTAATGAAGTGGGTAGTTTTTATTGGTTGGTCCCATGAACAGGTGATAAGACTGACCCATGATATAATTTTCCTTAAATTGGTATGCTTAGTCTTCAGTCAAGATCAACAAGAGGAGTTGATTCAGTAGACTACTGAATAAGAGGATCTTAGGTACCTTTGAATAGGTACACTTTAGGTTAGACTATAACTTAATATAAATTCTTTTAAATGAAACAATTAATTATATATTCATACTCGAGTTCAATGTTAGATTTGGAAGTTTTCAGATTAAAATTTCGTGAAACATACTTCAAAATCAAGTTCAAGACCTTAATTTTTTCAGGAAAATTCTAGAAACCTATTCAACCCGACCTGTTAACCAACCTGACTCGATGGCATCACTTGCTGATGTCATCCACTGACATCAGCATTGATTTTTTCCAAATCAGACTCATTTTTTGTTTTTCGACGTCCCGACTTCGATGACGCTGTCTGTTTTTCGAAATTCGAACCCGAAGTTTTGTTTTGAGGCTTTTTAATACGAATGTTTAGTTGGAAGTTACCTTTATCAAAATATGAATTGGTTTATATTTTGGTTCAGGTGACATGGATTTGGATACCGAGTTTCTTCCTCCTACTCCTCCTGGACGGCCTCCTGTTTCTCAGACTTCGGGACCCGCACATGAGTTATCTGGTTTATTCTGTTTCATGTATTTTCTGTATAATAGTGTATCTTACGTAAATGTTTCTCGTAGGTTCTGCATCTGCTCAACATAGTACTAAGAACGAGTTCGGTAGATATCATTCTCGACGTTAAGCTAGCTACCTAATGTGTGTTCTAAAAAATATTTACACACTTCTGTGTACAAATTCTGTAAACCTGTTTTTTTCTGTTGATGTAACCTCTTCTTCCCAACCTGGTAAAGAACCGGGTCGGAAGATACTACGATCGGAGGTTTCGATGGTTCAATAACATTTTTCGTGTAACACTCCAATTTTGCCTCAATTCAAAATTTATTTATTTTTAATCCCTAATTTCTAAAACTCAAAAAAAAATTTAGGAATTTCGGTTGGTAACTAAGATATTTTATAATAGTTATGATTTATTGATTTTCAAATCTAAAATGTTTTATTTAAGAGGAAAGATTTCCTAACTTGACTCTTAAATTTCAATCTAAGAAATTAGGGGTTACAAACTCGTTTTCTTCGTAGAAACGATGATCTATCCCATTAGGAATTTATTCATTTACTCCTCTAATATTTTTAGCTAAAATAAGTGCTTAAAGTTTTATTTTATTAGTGATTTAAGGTAACACTATTAAATAAATCATTAACCAATTATAATTTAGTATGTGTCTATTTTTTTAAACAAATAAATTAAAAAAAAATTAATTTTAAAAAATTCTAAAAAATCCTTTTTTTTTAAAAAAGTCTCCAATTCTTAGTATCTCAAATTTCAAAATTGACATAATTACATATATCGATAGTCTCGTTTTCGTTTGAGGTCATCATTCGTTTCTCCCAACCACTCATCGTCGATTACTGGCGAGATGTATTATAATCAAACGTTGAATGACTAGAGCCTTTCACATTTGTTGTTCAACGTATAATTGAAACCCTTCTTGCCGATTATCGACAATGGTAGTTAGAGAAAATCAACAGTGACCTAAGACGATGATGATGATAGGATTTGACAAGTTTATCAACGACGATAATGACATTAATTTTGGTTTTAAAGTTTGGATGTTTTAAGTTTTGAGACTATTTTGTGATTTTTGAAAATTTTAAAAATATTATTTAAATTAATTTAATTTATTTTTAAATAAAAATAAAAATCATATATCAATTTATTGTTAATGATATTTTTTTAATAATATCATTTTAAAACACTAAACGAAATAAAATTTTAAACATATATTTTAACCAAAAATATTCAACGCATATCTTAAAAAATATATAATTTAAATAACTATTTTAAGTTAATTCTTTATTATAAAAAATAAAATTTAATTATCGTTTTATTTTCTAATGATTTATCGTTCGTTGCAATAATTTGGGAAACCCTAAAATCACAACCTTTAATCTCTTCACTTTACATTCTCTCCACTCTCCGTCGTCGTTTGCTCCTCGGCCTCCGTGTCGCGGTACAAAAGTTACACTCTCCGTCGTCCTTTCCACTTTCGGTCTCCGTTCTCTTTAATCCCCTCTCTTTGTGCACTAGCGGAAGCCTTGAAAAGCAGCTCTCAAATGATGGACCACTGCTGTCAGGCCTAGAATCAGCTTCCGCTCTCCATTTGCTTCACCCTTCCCTCTCCTCTCTATTTAAAATCCCTAAATTTAAAGGTTAGTTCTTGGGTTTTTTTGGGGTTGATAGAAAATCTAGAGTTGCAAATAACATTTTGCTTTTATTTGCAGGAATTTGAATTCGATTCATATCTTATTTTGGGGTAACTTCCGGTTTCATTGTGTTTTAAAATAGCTATTAATGTAAATTTTACTGGTTTGATTAATTCTGGCTGATCGTGTTGTTGAATGGAAAATGAAATGGAAGATATTTTGTATTTTATGGTGAATCATTAAAGGAAAAAGATTATAGCTCGAATTTTAATTGAGTTAGGAAAATTTGAAGGAATTACTGAGGAGGGGAAATGAAGAAATGAATTAAAGGAATTTCTGGCATCATTGTCTGGTCTCAGACTGTTGGCTTTTGATGCTCGGTTAAGCATTTTCGAATCAGAAAAATGGAGCTGCAAATGAAGGTGGCGCAGGCAGTCCATGTGCTGAATCATGATACTGAATCTTGTAACCGTGTCGCAGCCAATCAGTGGTTAGTCCAGTTCCAACAGACCGAGGCAGCCTGGGAGGTTGCCACCTCCATCCTTACTTCCGATCAACATTTCCCCTCTGATTATGAAGTGGAATTTTTTGCGGCTCAGATTCTCAAACGGAAGGTATGCTCATGTTTTTGAAAATTTTCAAAACTTTGTAGGAGTTCATTAACAGTACCGGGCTTTACTTCTCTCTATTCTATACATACATGCTTTTGCGCTACATGTTTAGGTTGCCTTTACTAGTATTCAGGCTGGGATTAGATAAAATATGCCTCGTGTTTTCCAAATATTTTGGTGCAGATCCAGAATGAAGGGTATTATTTGCAGTTAGGAGTTAAAGATGCTTTGCTTAATGCCCTTCTTGTGGCTGCTAAAAGGTTTGGTTCGGGGCCTCCACAGGTGCTGCTTTTTATTTTTCAATCTGAAGACTATGGGTTGCTTTTATTTTTCTGTGGAAAGAAAAAGATTCTGTCCTTGCTAAGATTCTGTTTTCTCTTGACAACAGCTTTTAACCCAAATCTGCCTTGCACTCTCTGCCCTTATTCTTCGTTCTGTTGAGCATGGAAAACCCATTGAGCAGATTTTTTATAGTTTACAAAATCTGCGGACTCAGAATGATGGGATTGTTGCTGTACTTGAGATGCTCACTGTTCTACCAGAAGAAATTGTTGACACCCAAACTACTGATTGTCAAATAAGTGCATCCCACAGAAACCAGTATGGCCAAGAGGTCTACTATTTTCCATTTTGTGCTTGCTGCCTTCTCTAACTTGTTTTTTGTTTAATTTTACTCTCCTTGGTTTCTCTTTTTTATTGCATTTTTATCAACCTTACTATTTTTTTTTAATGTAAAGCAGCTTCTTTCACATACTCCTATGGTTATTGAATTCCTACTCCAGTTGTCTGAAAATAAGCTTGAAGATGGCATGCAACCAAATGAAAGGAACAGAAAAGTTCTCCGTTGCTTACTCAGTTGGGTAGGATAGTTACTTAAAATTATGTTGGTTCCAACGCAATTGGGTTTTTACTTGCTACACCTGCCTGAGTTTGCATGTTTTTATTTACTAAAATCTACACTTTTGAGACAAATACTCACAAAACAATGATGAAAGAAGCTGTTACAACTTACATGACTGATTTTATGGCTCTCATCACCCAGTTACTTTTTTCTCCTTTTAATTAGGCTCGAGCTGGGTGCTTCTCTGAGATTCCTGAAGTTTCATTTTCAACACATCCACTGATTAATTTTGTATTCAATTCACTACAGGTTAACTTTTACTATCAATATAATGACTTTTGAGCCAAGTAGTTATTGTACACTAATATTTTCTCTGATGGTTTTAGGTATCCTCTTCATTTGACTTGGCCATTGAAGTTCTTGTTGAACTAGTGAGTCATCATGAGGTATGGTTCCTGCTTTCAGGAATTTGTTCTATGGTTTGCTTGTTTGTAAACCTTCGTGCTTTTTGTTTGTTACATCTGTTATGCTTGCTTTCATAGGGGATACCTCAAGTTCTGCTATGCAGAGTACCTTTTCTTAAAGAAATGCTTCTTCTACCTGCTCTTACTGGAGGAGATTTGAAAGTGATTGCTGGCCTTGCGTGTTTGATGTCAGAAATTGGGCAGGCTGTAAGTATTTTGTGTCTCATGTCATGGGGATCCAATAATATTACTTTTATTAGACCAGTCTTTAGATTTATTGTTAGACATACTTTTAATTTTACCATGCACACTTGTGTCTAATTGTCTATTGTATATTACTTCACTCAGATGAGTGCCTCTCTTCTGCACTTTGTGCCTTGGGCAATTTAAGGGTTTTGGTGCCTCACACATTGCCCCCTTGAAAACATTGTTTCGGATAAACTTGATCAAATTTATACCGGGCATATCATAGCTGTTAGTGATGTTATCTAAGGTGGCATATCTTCAAATCACTTCCTAATTAACATTTCCCACTTTTATGCATGCTAGGCTCCATCTTTGATTTTAGAGGCAAGTGCTGAGGCACGTGCACTGACAGATGCTCTGTTGAGGTGATGTTTTGATCTATAAACTTCCATTTCAAACCATCACAATTGCATTCTGATATTGATGCGGAAGCTGGTGAACATGCTTTTTTAATCATCCTCTACCTTGCTGTGATAAAATCCAACTATGGTCAAATAAGGAGACACACATTTGCTTTTGGCGGGTTGTTATAAAATCCAAGTATAATATAGATCATATTCAAAA
Source organism: Abelmoschus esculentus (assembly GCA_035048815.1). Taxonomy (NCBI): domain Eukaryota; kingdom Viridiplantae; phylum Streptophyta; class Magnoliopsida; order Malvales; family Malvaceae; genus Abelmoschus; species Abelmoschus esculentus. The sequence goes on along the minus strand of JAUCBN010000002.1, from coordinate 16,908,844 downwards.
GGGATAACAATTTGAGAAGGGCCCATGATAGGATGCATGCTCCACCACAATTTTCTTTTTTTTTCTTCTTTTTTTTCTTTGTTTTTGGCACCTTTTGCTTTTCATTCATAAATTTCATTCTGGCATTCGTTTAATCACAGATTTAGTATGATCTGTAATTTCTGCTTTCAGCTGTGTGGCTTTTCCCTGTGAAGACTGGGATATTGCAGATTCAACTTTGCAATTTTGGTACTTTTCTAAACACTTCTGCTGAAAGAAATCTTGTTTTGCAGAATAAATGATTTTTCTTATTGATTTTTTATTTGGAGGCTCTCTATGTTCTTTCATTTCCAGGTCTGGTCTTGCAAGCTATATACTTAATCTTGACGTTGATGGTACAAATAAGAAAAATGTCGAAGGCATGTTTTATTCTGTATTCTCAGCATTACTTGATGCTCTTTTGCTACGTGCTCAGGTTATTTCCTTCTCCTTTATTTTCCCTCTGCTATATCTTCTATTCCTCTCTATGAAAAAGGAAGCGTTTCATGGGTCTAACCAAGATTTGTAATTATCATGTTTGCACTGGAACTCAATTTATTCATTTGGGGAAATAAGATTTTGTGTTCTGTGAAAGGGAAAAGTCTTAAAGTGAAGTAATAGCTGAAAGCAAGTAGCAAAATTGCAACCAATTGGAACCAAACTTATGCATTTCTCAACTAGTTTGGCTAAATTCTATTTCTTATTTGGCTAGTTAATTGTATTAGTATCCTGCATCTTAATTAAGACAGCGGAGTTTTTGTTTGAAGCAAGGTGGCAAAGGAAACTGAAATATTTGAACATAAATGATAGGTTCTATCATTTTTGGGTCTAAGCATAATTCTGAGATGTATACTGCAGTCTTTTGTTTATTGGCTTGAGTTGCTGCATTTTATTTTAATGCTGAACCTTCCTGCAGTGGAGGTCCAATAGTAAACCTTTTGGGCTTGAGTTTTGATGAATGTGTTGAAACCTTAATGGAATTGTGCCACTCTTGTAGCCTAGTGATATAATTGGCCTTTGTAATTTGAATTCTTTTTGGACATGAAAGCCTTTTTAGAAATATACTATCCACACGTTTTTAGGGAATATAATTGTCTATTCTTCACACTCTTGAATATTTCATGCTTATCATTATTAATAACATGTTGATAGGTGAGGAAAAGCGTTCAAATGATTACCCACTACTATTGCATGCCCTAAGGGGAGTAATTGGGTTGATGGCCCCTGATTTGCTCATCTATGATGCACTTTTAATAACTCGATAACTGATAGGAATGCTTACTTCACCATTGATTATATTTAATGTCATTCTTTGTTGAATATCACTTAGCATTTTTAGTTATGTGTGATGTGTGCATGTGCATTTAGATGCCGTGTTATGTTATTTATATTTGAAAATGAAGACTAATATGTTGAAATTGTCTTTTATAGGTGGATGAATCTACATTTAATGGCGAGAGTGGAACTTTCGACTTGCCAGATGGTCTTGTCCAATTTAGGATGGATCTTGTTGAACTTTTGGTGGATATATGTCAGCTACTACAACCCTCTACCTTCGTACAGAAGGTGCTGATTCTGTACAATTTGTCTTGGTCAATGATATCTCTTGCATAAAGATGAAATCATCGTTGTTGGTTTAGTTATTTTTTTATGCCTGTTCAAGTACTTGTTTTGTTTATTAATCTAAGTTTACTATACTATCATGATCGCTGAGCTTTGAGAATCGCTTCATTTCCTTTTTTCTTTGACATATTTGCAGAACTCTGCATCTATTAATTTTGCCTGCTTACCTATATGGGAGGATTGTTAATCTGCTATAATGTTTTTCATGTTTCTATTGTCAGCTTTTCTTCGGTGGTTGGTTTTCCACTAATGGAGCAATACCTTGGAAAGAGGTGGAAATCAAATTGTTTGTCCTTAATGTGGTAAGCACAATATTAAACAGAGAATTGAAAATACTCTGTCGACTTAATTTATTCAAAACACTTAAAGTCTAATATATAGACTCTAAGAGAAGAGTTTACAATAGAATAAACTACCTATCTCATATAGGTCTCTAACATAATTTAAAGATAAATAAACTACCTAATAAAGCTCCTAAGAAATAGGTATTTATCTCTAGGTGATAAGATCCTATAAAATAAGAGACTTAATCCTAATAGATATAACCAACACTCCCCCTCAAACTGGTGTATATACATTGTATATACCCAGTTTGGACGAAATTTCATCAAAAGTTGATCTTGGAAGGGCTTTGGTGAAGATGTCCGCAAGCTGCTTTGTTGTGGGAACATACTTCAAATTAGCTACTCTATTGTTGACCTTCTCATAAATAAAGTGTCTATCTATCTCGATATGCTTCGTACGATCATGTTGAACCGGATTTTTGGCTATGCTCATAGCTGATTGACTATCACTAAGAAGCTCAAAACTTTCTTCATTATCCAACCCAAGTTCTGAGAGTACCTTCTTGATCTATATTCCTTCACAAATTCCAAGAGCCATTGCTCGAAACTCAGATTCTGCACTACTTCTAGAGATAACAGACTGCTTCTTGCTCCTCCATGTGACAAGATTACCCCAAACATAAGTACAGTAGCCACTAATAGACTTTCAATCAGTTAATTCACTTGCCCAACTAGCATCTCTGTAGACCTTTACACTTCTGTCTTGACACTTTTTGAAAATAAGTCCTGCTCCTGGTGTGGATTTTAAAAATCTCAAAATTCTATTTACGGCTTCTAGATGTTCTTCTCGAGGATCACTCATATATTGACTAACAATGCTAACTGAGTATGCAATGTCAGGTCGAGTGAGTGAGAGATAGATCAATTTTCCAACAAGCCTCTGGTACATTTCTTTATTTATAGGATTTCCTGCTCCTTCTTTGCTAAATCTTAACCCTGGTTCCATTGGAGTATCACTTGGTTTACAACCAAGCATTCCTGTCTTGGTAAGAAGGTCCAGCACATAATTGCGTTGGTTTATAACTAGTCCTTCCTTGGATCTTGCAACTTCCATGCCTAGGAAATACCTCATGGTTCCTAGATCTTTGATCTCGAATTCTCTTGCAAGGTTCTCTTTTAGTTTCTCTATTCCTTCATCATCATTGCCAGTAACAATTATATCATCAACATAAACAATTAAAAGTTTAATTTTACCACTTAGGGCCTTTTTCTTGAAAAGAGTATGATCAGCTTGACTTTGTACAAATCCACTTTGAACCACAGCTTTAGCAAATCGATCAAACCAAGCTCTTGGAGACTGCTTTAGACCATATAGAGACTTTTTGAGTTTACAAACAGTATTCTTGTTAATTTGCCCTTCTAATCCTGGTGGGACCTCCATGTACACATCCTCCTTAAGACTCCCATTCAAGAAGGCATTTTTTACATCTAATTGATGTAATTTCCAATCCATGTTTACAGCAACCGATAGAAGAACTCTTATAGTATTTAATTTGGCTACTGGAGCAAAAGTTTTCTGATAGTCTATGCCATAAGTTTGTGAGAAACCTTTGGCAACTAGCCGTGCTTTGTATCTGTCTATGCTCCCATCTGATTGGTACTTTATAGTAAATATCCATCTACAACCCACTGCTTTCTTTCCAACAGGCAGATCTGTCAACTCCCACGTGCCATTCCTTTGTAAAGCCTTTATTTCCTCTTCTACAGCTTTCCTCCACTTTGGTGATTGAAGAGCTTCTGTCACATTCTTTGGTATTACCTCATGATTAACATTAGCAGTAAAAGCCCTGAATTCAGACTTTAGTTTTCCATATGCTAAATATTTATTTATAGGATGTACCGTGCACTTCCTTACCCCTTTCCTGATGGCAATAGGAAAGTCATCGAGATTTGTATCAACAGTCTTTGGGATCCCTTCACTGATCTCTGTTCCAGCATCACTAGCCCCTCCTTTGCTCTCTGTTCCAGCATCATTAGCCCCTCTTTCAGCAACAAAAATTAAATCTGGTTGTTGGACATTACTAGGCTAACAAATTTCTTCTATTGTAGTTTTCTTCCTTCTTGAATACACCTTAAGTTCAGATGGTAAGGTGTCAAGGCCTTTAGTGGATGGATTTTTCAAAGTAGGTGGTGTTTTACAAGGGCTTGGACTAGATTACTGAGCTAAAGAAGGGTTTAACTCCTCAACTGAGACATTTGGTATTTGTGGATCAATAGCAACTGTGGGACATTAGGACTGCTAGAATCAGTAGGATTATTATTACTAGGACCAGTACTGCTACTGGAACCAGTGGGATTGCTAAAACCAGTAGGAATTGGTCTGTTGCTGGAACCAGTGGAATTAATACTCGGTTGAAAGGTCGGTTGAAAGGTTATATCAAGCTGAAAATCCTTATGATTATGATTTTCTCCCTGAATTTCAGCTTGAGAGAAATATGGTGTATTTTCAAAAAAGGTGACATCAAATGACACAAATGTTTTCCTTGTAGATGGGGAATAACATTTATAGCCTTTTTGAGTAGGTGAGTATCCTATAAACACACATTTGAGGGACTTAGGATCCAACTTGCTTCTAGCATTGTGATGTACATGAACAAAAACAGTACATCCAAATACCCGAGGAGGAATTTTGGAATATAAGGGTTTAAAATGAGGAAAAGACTGAAAAAGCACCTCTATAGGAATTCGAAAATCAAGGGTCTTACTTGGCATACGATTGATAAGATATGTAGCTATAAGAACAACATCCCCCCAAAGATATTTAGGTACAAAAGTAGTAAACATTAGAGACCTGGTAACCTCAAGAATATGTCTGTTTTTCCTCTCTACAATTCCATTTTGTTGGGGAGTATTGACACATGAAGTAAGATGTACAATCCCTTTGTCCACATGGAAAGACTGAAGAGAAGTACTCAAATATTCACTTCCATTATCACTATGGAGGATTTTAATCTTTGTGTCAAATTGAGTGAGAATTGTTTGATAAAATTGGCGAAAAATAGAATCAACCTCAGATTTTTCTTTCATAAGGAAGACCCAAGTGGTTCGAGTGGAGTCATCTATGAAAGAGATGAACCACCTAAATCCAGATAAACTTTTAACAGAACAAGGACCCCAGATATCACTGTGAATAATAGAAAAAGGGTTAGTGTGTTTGAATGATGCAGGGGAATAAGATTGTCGAGTATGCTTAGCTAGTTGACAAAATTCACAAGAAAATTGAGTAGGAATTTTATTACGAAATAAAGCTGGAAACATTTTTGACAAATAGGAAAAACTAGGATGACCTAAACGATAGTGCCATAACAAAACATCATTAATTCCTAAAGTTGAATTCCTAAGTTGGGTGGACAAGGCCATAGTTTGGGATGCATGGTTTTGAAGGATGTAAAGACCTTTGTCAAGCCTAGCATTGCCAATCACCTTCTTCAATTCCTGTTCCTGAAAAACACAACCACCAGAACCAAACACCACATTACAATTGGAATCACGAATTAACTTACTTATGGATAAAAGATTGCAAGTAAGTTTTGGAACATAGAGCACATTATGAAGCACTAAACCATTAGTCAATGTGACAGAACCAGTCCCTTTCACACAATTTAGAGAACCATCAGCAATACGAATGGATGCTGGCAACTTATTCTCACCATAATTTTCCAGCAAAGATCTATTGCCTGTCATATGATCTGTCGCCCCTGAGTCCACTATCCAAGGGACTGATTTACTAGAGAAACCAGTACCTGCATTAGCAGCGAAAGCCTCTGTGGATAGTTTGGCTGACATGGTGCTGAGAAGTCTCTGCAGTTCCTCAATCTGCTTAGGACTAAAGTTGCTGTCCGAGTCTGTTTGAGTAACTATGTGAGCCTCTTTGTGAACTGGAGGTCGAGAGGACTTCAAGTCACTAGGTTTTCCATGCAATTTCCAACACTTATCCACCATATGTCCTACCTTTTTACAGTGTTCACACCAAGGACGATTCCTCTTTTGTGGAATTCTAGAATTGGAACTGGTTACCAAAGCAGAAGCATCAGATTGCAGGCTTGCTGGTGGCATCACTTCTCGTCTACTTTTCTCTCTTCTTACCTCAGAGAAAGCCTCTCGAACCAAAGGTAGAGGTTTTGAGGCTAGTATTCTCCCCCTTGCCCCATCAAATTCATCATTCAGTCCTGATAGGAACTGAAACACACGTCTCTGATTCTTTTGTTTGTTAAAAAGCATTTGATCCTCTTGACACCTCCACTCAAGATTCTCATACAAATCTATCTGTTGCCAATACTTGTTCAATAACCCATAGTACTTAATAACAGAAAGTTCTCCTTGTCGAAGACTTTTGATCTGATTTTCCACCCCAAACAACTCTGAAGTGTTATCAGCACTGGAATATGTATCCCTGGCTGCAATCCAGATCTCTGCAGCAGTCTTGTATAACATAAAATCCTCTCCAACTTCAGGAATCATCGAGTTAATGAGTCATGACATAATCATGGTGTTCTCACTCAACCAAGTGTTGTATTTAGGGTCTGTAGGGGCTGGAATAGGTGAGGATTCATCAAGATATGCTTCTTTTCTTCTGCCAGTGATATATAAGCGAACAGATTGAGACCACGGAAGATAATTGTGGCCATTCAATTTGTAAGTCGTAATAAGGGTGAGGGATGAATAAGAAATTTGAGACTCTGATTGTGAAGGATTGTTTTGACTACTAACCTCAGAAGTCGACTGATCTGGGTTAGTCATGATGGGAAGAAAAAAAAAACAGATCGATACTCAAAAGAATAGAGAGAGATGAAGGATCTACCGCTCTGATACCATGTTAAACAGAGAATTGAAAATACTTTGTCGACTTAACTTATTCAAAACACTTAAAGTCTAATATATAGACTCTAAGAAAAGAGTTTACAATAGAATAAACTACCTATCTCAGATAGGTCTCTAACATAATTTAAAGATAAATAAACTACCTAATAAAGCTTCTAAGAAATAGGTATTTATCTTTAGGTGATAAAATCCTATAAAATAAGAGACTTAATCCTAATAGATATAACCAACACACAACATGCATCTTTGTACCGGTTCTTGTTTCTTCTGAATTCTTGGGTCATTGTTCATTTTCCATCTTTCTAAGCTGCTTAACAGTTTTGCATTTACAGGTTTCTGTTGTCTTTCATTGTATAAGTCATTTGCTGACTGATCCCGACATTGCTGTTTTAAGAATGCCACTTTGTTTTCCTTTTGATTTATGTAATGAACACTTACCGACTCCAATTGACTGTATTTACTGTTTGAGCTAATGGTCAATGAGGTTGTATATATTTAATCTACACGTGGGTAAATGTAACATATGTATATGTGTCCATATTTTGCATTTAATGGGAAAGTCCTTTTGTCTCTAACCTTTCTCGAGTTTTTTTGTGCTTAATCTTTATTTAAGTCTTTTCGTCACTCTTTTCAGTTTGATGTTCAAACTGTTCAAAATGCTCTAGCTTTTTCCTAGCTGCTGCTAATGTGGGAGAATCCATCTTTTGACCATTCACAAACATAATTTTCCTCACATTTTCTTGTAATATTAATAATATCAGACTCCTGCAATTACAGGTTTCTGATGTCTTGCAAGGAGGCCAAACTTTTGATTTCTCGGTAGTTATGCAGTTGGTTACAGTGTTGTCTTCCTGGCCTTCTGATCAGCTCAAGGGATTCATGTGCATTGTAAGTCTGTTTGTTATCGGTTAATTTGCAATGGACGCTATTTCTCAATATAGATCTGTTTATCCAAAAGAAGATTTTGCTCAGGACTTTTGTTTTTAACTAGGTTTACAGATCAGTGGCAGATGTTATTGGTTCCTATTCCACGTTGGTATCTACCCTGGAAACTAATGCTAGACCTTTACTGTAAGGATGCCCATTTTCTATTGGTTAGCGATGATGTGCTCTCTTTCTGTTAGAATACCTTATAATAATTTTTACGTATATAATTTTATCATTTTTCACTAAATTGCTACTTTCAGATTGTTTCTTGCTGCAGGGATTTCAAAACCTCTCTCCTCAAATTCTTGTGCATCTGCCCTCCGCAAACTTTGCGAAGATGCTTCTGCTGTGGTGTATGACTCATCAAATCTGGATATCTTCTTGTGGATAGGAGAGGTCATTATTCTTCATGTTCTTTTATATGTTTAAATTAACGTGAAAATGCTTTTTGCTTCATCTAATTGTAGTTAATTTTTCTGTAGTTATTTGGTTTATACACTGCAAGCCAAGTCATTTTTGCATTTTACTGTTTGCATAACTCCATAATAATTCTTAACATAGCTGATGATTCAACAGGCTATGTGCTTTTAGTTGCCGATATTTTTTTCTTATTATTGTTTCTTTGGCTTTATTTATTCATTACTTTTTTTTATGTTTTTAAGCTTAATATATATGTCTTGGCCCTTGTACTATAGTGAAATTGCCTCTTTCTCCCTATTACTATTTTTCCATTTACTTTGACCCTTCTGCTTTCATTATGTCATCTCTTTTAGCCGCTTGGTGTTAACCTTTAGAAACCTGACCTGGCCTAATGAGACACTGCCACATGTCAGCAATTTAAAAGAACATCAAAAGTTATAAAAAATAGCAAAAAACTCATAAAATTCCTAAAAATTCTAAAGCATCACAAAATTCATTATAAAGTCAAAATTATATTTTTAAAATTTATAAAATATATAATTTCCAAAAATAGATTCTGAAATTTTGGAGAAAAAAAAATGATTTTTTATTTTTGAATTTTAATGTTTTTAAAATTATTTTGACACCTGACAGCATCTCATTGCGCTATGTCAGCTTTTTTTAATGGTAAACTGCAAGGGATAAAATGATGAAAGAATGAAAGTATAGAGGCTAAAGTAACTGGAAAAAGAGTAAAAAGGTCAAAGTGACAATTTCATTATAGTGTAGAGGCCAAACCATATATTAAGCCTATTCTTTTTCTTCTCTACATCTTCAACTGCTTTCATATTTCTCATTGAAATTAGGTACTCGCTGATCAGTTCATTCAGTAACCTGTTTTATTTCTTCATCATTTTTTCCCACAGGCTTTGGAGAAGAAGTGTCTTCCTTTGGAAGATGAAGAAGACGTCGTTACTGCAATCAGCGTGGTCCTTGGTCATGTATCTAACAAGGAACTGCAGAACAACTTGTTGTCTAAATTGCTATCATCTAGTTATGAAGCTTTTGGGAAACTTGTGAGTTACATGTTTAGTAATTGGTCTATTATTATGGTTCTGTGTTTCTTTTCCTTTCTGCGTTGTTGCTAGTATTTCCATTACTATTAACCAGGTTATTGAAATTTCTTCAATGATTCTCTGAAGCATGTAGTCAACTTAAAAAAGTTTAAATTGAGAAAATGGTTTTAAAGGAGCTAAACAAAAAAGTAATGATTTCGTTTAATGATTGTTGCACTTTCTGCCTACTGTTGTAGCAATTATAAATAGGTATTGCAATTTGAGATGTAACTTTGCATCATGACGCTGGGGTGAAGAGAGGTTTAAACTGTTTAGGTGGAGTAAAACTAGTCTGTTATAGCAGCTATAAACGGTAAGATATGTATAACATAGCAGTAGCACATACTTTTACTCCGAAACCAGCAGCTCTATGGGAATTAAATACAACCCAATATTAGGGTTTTGGATTATTTCAGGTGTCGGGCAATATTTCTGAGTTGAGGCTCTGTGGTTTCTGGGCCATTCTTTTCCTTGTAGGTTGTCCCTGGTTGCTGTTCTACCTTCTAACAACAGGCAAATTGAAGCTCTATTTTGTATGATTTTTCTTTTTTAGGAATCTCGATTTTGGTTGTGCCTTTGTTTCATATTTTTTTTTTAAAGAATCTTTACTCTTTTCCAATTGGTGCCTGTGTATGCTAAATTTCTCATCCGCTCTTGTTGAGTGCATCCAAGCAACTTATTATCTGTTCAGGTCTTATTTTGAGCTACATCCCCAATCTAAATTCCCTCATCTTTTATTTTAGAAAGAATGATAATTTTTTAATCCTCTTCTCAGATTCTGTCCTCTTATATTGGCGTAGGTTGTGGCGTTGTTAAATGGTGGTTGATGACAATTTTACAAGGACAATTTAGTTGTAATTTAATCTGAATGATATGGAGAGGGGTTCTGTTGTGTTAGATACACATCTCATTGGAAAGAGGGGTGCAGTAGACATAGAAGCTGAGATAGAAGTTGTCAGATGAGAATAAATGCATGTTGATAGATTTTATTTCCTTAGTTCTTGATGTCACTGTCAATTCACCATTTATCTCCTTTTGAATTTTATGGAATCATATTTATATTGCTTTTGATTTGAACTTTTGCAGACTTTGTTATTTGACATTCCAAATTTTTGGTTTATTACAACTAATAGCCTAATTTCTTTCAGATTGACGATGATAATAACCATTCTTTAAGGCAGAATCCAGCAGCTTATACCCAAATTTTGGGCTGCGCAACAAGAGGGCTCCACAGGTATTCTCTTCAGAGTAATGGCTTGAATATCACACATGATACAGTTTATGCAACCTTACTCTGTCAGGTGTAATCTTCGGTTGCCTTATTTTCAGAATGGGAATCGTCTTCAGTCATCTGTCAATGCCTCTACCATCTGAGGTTTCAACCGATAATCCCATCATTGCGGTAATTAGGGTTTTTTGGCCTACGCTGGAGATGCTTTTTAGATCAGAACACATGGAGAATAGTAGTTTATCTACTGCAGCTTGTCGTGCTCTTTCGTTAGCAATTCAATCCTCAGGTACTGGACAAAGTTCCACCTTTTTTACCTAGGATCAAATAACTTCAGGTTTTCTTGGGGGAATGGACTCATTTGATTGAATGATGCTACAATGCTGGATGTTGCTTAATTGTGCAGGCGAGCACTTTGAAATTCTTCTGCCCAAAATATTAGATTGCCTGTCTACAAACTTTTTGTCTTTTCAAAATCATGAATGCTACATCAAAACTGGTAAGTATTTAGGCTCCCGTTTTGGAGCAATTTGTGCTAGTTGGTATTATGATCAATAGCCCTTCTGCATCATCATTAATAGCATGGTTCATGATTGAAGAATTAGCATAAGTACAGTCGCAGATGCTAAGATTGTTTGTATAGCACTTCATTTTTCTTAAATAGCAATTTTTTTTTTTTTTACTTCACACGATCTATCACTGATGTCTTTGGCTGGTCTTTCATGTGGTACAACGACAAGGATGCTATTTTTTTGCTTTCCCTGAAGTTAATATATCACATGGCTATTTTATATTATAGTAGATAGCAGCATTCAATGAACTTCCTTTCACTAGAAATTTGCTCCTCTTCAGCTACACTTGTTATCGAAGAGTTTGGTCACAAGGAGGGGTACGGTCCATTGTTCATTAGCACATTTGAACGATTTACTCAAGCATCTTCCGTAATGGCCCTTAATTCTTCGTATGTATGTGATCAAGAGCCTGACCTAGTAGAGGCCTACACAAATTTTGCATCTACATTTGTTCGTGGCTCTCATAAGGTGTAATATACATCATATTCACGATATATCCTTTTTTTTCTTCTTTTATTGGAAATTCAATGGGGGAATTTATTTTATAGTCATTTTATAAACCTTCTACAAAGAAATAATTTGAATGTTCTTTTTTTCTTTTTTGCTGTTCAATAAAAACCTCAGGAAGCATTGGCTGCATCCGGTGCTCTTGTAGAAATCTCTTTTCAAAAGGCGGCTATATGCTGCACTGCTATGCATCGTGGGGCAGCACTTGCAGCTATGTCGTACTTATCTTGTAAGCACTTTGTGTTAGCTAATCGATTTCTTCTCCTTGTACTTGTGAGATCAAGGCTCATAGCCCCTAATTGATATTACTCTTTGCCTGTGGGTTCTGACATCTAACAGTAGTTGCAATCTGAATCGTATTATTTAAGGAAGCAATCATCTGATGTCTATGGTTTCAATTTTATGTTAAAAAATCACCCTTTGTTTCAATTCAATCAAACTCTTTTTCCTTTTTTTAATATGGAGACAGAAATGTTCCATGCTATGTTGTACTTGTAAGCAATTTAAGGAAGCACTTGCAGCTATGCCTTACTGAATTACAGATGAACCCACGAATTATGCACACACATATATTTGGACTCTGTTCATATCATATTACACAACTGGATTACTGATTTGTAACCCATACCAGTGATTATAATTGCTTAGATTTAATCATTGGATTGCTTGCACTTGAATTTTGTTGATAATTCTTGTTTTATCCTTTTTATTTTTAAGTTATAACTTATAACTAGGCGAAGGATATTAATATGATTTGATTGAGCCTTTTAGGTTTCTTGGAAGTTGGCCTGGATTCTTTGTTGGAATCAATGACCTTTTCTCCTGAAGGATCATTTGGTGCTACATCAATTCATGTTATTTCCCATAGTGGGGAGGGACTTGTATCTAATATAGTGTATGCTTTACTCGGTGTCTCAGCAATGTCGCGGGTAAATATGGTTTTCTTGAATCTCAAATATATTAATGACTGTATTTTGTTTAAAAATTCATTCCTTGATTTGGTGTAAACTCTTGGTGTCATATGTGCAAAGGCAATGAAGCCACACACATTCAATGTTACATCGAAGCATCTCATGTATGTTTATACTTAACACGGCTGAGAAATTATTCCGCTGTTGTCTCCATGATAGGTCCACAAGTGTGCAACAATATTGCAACAATTGGCTGCATTTTGCTGTTTGAGCGAGAGAACAACTTGGAAGACCATTCTTTCTTGGGAAGTCTTGCATTCATGGTTACAAGCATCGGTCTCTCCCCCACTTTCCTCCTTTCTTTATGCATAAATGAATATCCTTGCAAGATTGCTGTGTGGACTTGATTTTTTATGCTTAAAAAAATGTGAATACAGCAGTTGTATGCAGCTGATTTGATTTTCCTCTTGACCTACACCCTGTTACGATGTCGAGTGTTATATTTTGGCTCCTATATGCACGTCTTGGAAATGCCAAAACAAGACCCTTTTCCATAGACCAATTGCTAGAGATGGTCTAACATGAGGACAAAGACTAAAGGGAGGTTAACCTAGTTGATTCTGCACTACCATAAGAATCCTTTCGGAGAGGGGAAACTGTCTTACAAAGGGAAGAGCCTGACAGGCCCTGATAACGGGGTTGAGTAGCGTTTGACTAACGTACCTTAGCTTTTACTGAAGAACTTCATTCAAGAAGCTAAAGGTCGAGTTTGAGTTTTGAGAGAGATGGTTTGGTACCTGCCTACCCGGTTCTATTTTGGATCCGATATTCATATCACGGAAGTACCAAAATCAATGTAGGGTAACAGGACTGTGGACTGGATAAAAGACTTGTATTTGCCATTGTCAGCTCGCCATTGACAACCTAAGCATTGTGTCAATGCGGATTTGACTTTGTTAGGCTTTGTCGTCTGAAGTTTTTTTTCTAGGTTAATAGCTGATACCAATAAACCATGCCTTAAACCGTTGCTAGTAAGCTACATACGAATGTCATTGTGCTACTGTGGAGTAGAGTCTGTAATTTGAATTGCCATGTCGGTTTGATCAAATCGTATGTGTTAAATTTCTTCCGTTTTACCAGGTGCAGGCTCTTCCAGCTGATTATCTGAAACAGGGAGAAGCTGAAACATTGGTGCCAGTTTGGTTGGAAGCCCTTGCTGGTGCTGCCTCGGATTATCTCGTGAGCAAGACCTCTAATGGAAGAACGAGCAATCACGGGCACATGCAAGGGAAAGGAGGGAGAATGCTGAAACGTGTAATCCGAGAGTTTGCGGACAGTCACCGCAACACCCCTAATTTCACTTGACTAGAGCAACCCATATATAAAAAGCATGCCGCCGGCAGCGTTCCGGCATAGTTGCTTGAGAATTGTAATTATTCTGGTTTTGAAGCCTCAGTCCAATTGTGTCTGGGAGTTGCCATTGAGAAGTAAATGCTACTCATAATGTCTCTCTTGTACAGCTTATTGCCCATTTCCCCCAATTTTGTTCAGATTAGGGTTTTGTGGGAGAGCATTTGAAAATGGGATGTAATTTAACCCTTGATTTTTATTTTCTTGGCTCAATTATTATTAATAAAAATTATTATTTACTTACAATATATTTTAGCATTTTTTACTATTTAAAAAACATTTTTCTTAGGGTTTGTATCTTGAAACTAATTAATTAAAATTATATAATTATATTTTAATTTTTTAAAAATAAAAAGTGAGTTAAAAATTTCGATCATGAAATTGATACACAAATTCGGTTTAGTTTTATGCTTTTAGATTGTGGGGGTGTTTGTTTAGGGTTTTTGATTGTATGATTTGGAATTTGAAGTTTAAGGTACGTATTTAGAGTTTTAAGTTAAAATTTTGGATTTTAATTATATAATAATTTTTACATAAATTTATGTAATAAAATATAATTATTTATATTTGTAAAAGTTTAAAGTTTGATACTATTTTTTATAGGGTAAACTACATAGATAGTTACCATACTATGAGGTTAGTATCGATCTGACCACAATGCTTTAAAAAGAATCAAATACACCGACAAACTATTGATTTAGTATTAAAATAACCATCTGCCGTTAAGGGAGTAACAGACGGATGATGTGGGAGTTAAATATAAAATGAAATAATTACACATTTAGTCCCTGTTATTCATACATTTTTATAATTTAGTCATAATTTTATTATAATAAAATTAAATATATATAAATATAATCCTCTAATTAGGTAGTAACACTTGTCACCAAAATAAAAAAACTTGCACTTAAGGAGGATTGAACTTGTGACATAGGGATCTCTTAACCAAGGACAAAACCACTACACCAAACTAACTTACTTGAAATAAAACCCTTCAACATATATATATGACATACGTTTTTTATATTTATTCACATGAAATCTTAAATTTAATTTTTTACTTAAAAATAATAAACTCTAAATCATAAACCCTAAACCTTAAATTTAATTTAAAATTTTTAAACCTTAAAACTTAAACCATAATTTTATATATGATAAATTAAAATATTTAAATTATAATAAAAATTTATTTAACAAACCCTAAACCCTAAAATCATTTAAAATTTTAAATTATATTTAAAATTTTATTTAAAAATACTAAGCCTTAAATTTAATTTAAAATTTAAACCATAAACCCTAAAACTTAAACCCTAATTTTATATGTGATAAATTAAAATATTTAAATTATAATAAAAAATTATTTAAAAAACCCTAAATACTAAAGTCATTTAAAATTTTAAATTTTATTTAAAAATTTATTTAAAAATTTAAATCTTAAACCTTAAACTCTAAACCTTAAATCACAAACACTAAACCGTAAACCCTAAACCCTAAATCTTAAACCTTAAAATTTTAAATTAAATTTATGATTTTGTGTGAATAATTCTTAAACCTTAAAATTTTAAATTAAATTTAGGGTTTAGTATTTTTAAATAAAATTTAAATTACTTTAGAGTTTAAAGGTTTGTTAAATAAATTTTTATTATAATTTAAATATTTTAATTTATTATATATACAATAATTTAATTAAATAAAAAAATTTAATTTAAGATTTTGTGAGAATAAATATAAAAAACGTATATCATCTATATATATGTTGAAGGGTTTCATATCAAGTAAGTTGGTTTGGTGTAATGGTTTCATCCTTCAGCAGAAAAACTTTGGGTCACAGGTTCAACCTCCATAGTAGCATTCTTTATAAATTTTGTTTTCCTTATTGGGGTTATATTTATATATATTTAATTTATTTTATTGTAATAAAGTTAAGACTAAATTATAAAAATATATGAATAACAGGGAGTAAATGTGTAATTATTCTATTTTAGTTTTAACGGCCACGTCATCAGTCCGTTATTTCTTTAACGGCAGATGGCTATTTTAATACCAAATCAATAGTTTGTCGGTGTATTTGATTCTTTTTAAAGCATTGTGGTCAGATCGATATTAACCCCATAATATGGTGACTATTTAATTTATTTTATTGTAATAAAGTTAAGACTAAATTATAAAAATATATGAATAACAGGGAGTAAATGTGTAATTATTCTATTTTAGTTTTAACGGCCACGTCATCAGTCCGTTATTTCTTTAACGGCAGATGGCTATTTTAATACCAAATCAATAGTTTGTCGGTGTATTTGATTCTTTTTAAAGCATTGTGGTCAGATCGATATTAACCCCATAATATGGTGACTATCTGTGTAATTTATTTTTTTTATAATATCTATTAAAAAAATATTTTTTATATTTGTAAGATTTTTAGAAAATTACATGAAAATTTATTCATTTCATATAATGACCCAAAAGAAGACAACACGAGAGAAAAAAATTAAAAAAAAAGTTATAAAATGATAAAATTGATAAAAAAAAAATTAGTACATTTAAGGCTAATTTTTAGATTTAGAATCAAACAAAAATAAATTGTAGGATTTGAGGTTTACATTTGGTGTGTTATATAGGGGTGTTCAAAATTATTCGATCTGATTGACGCGATTTAATTATCTGATTACCCGAAACAAAAATGATGGATAATTCCTGGAAAAAAATTATCTGACTGGACCGAGTATCCGATCCGAGAATAATTGGGTCGGGCTTGAGTCGATTTTTTCCAATTACCAGGTACCCGACCAGACCCGACTAATTTTAAATTATATATATATATTAGTTTTAAATTATATTTTTATTGTAGGTTCCTTAATATTTTTCATAAAATTAAATTTAAATCTTTAAATTAATTTTATGTTTGTATTATATACTTTTAATTTTAAAATTTTTTAAATATATTTTCTTAATTTGTTAATATCGAAAGAAAAAAATGATATTAATATTTTTAATATCATTTTAATGATAAACTTTAATAAATATATGTGTGTATATATACATTTAAATATTCTAAAATTAATTTTAAATCACTACTATTTATATTTGTTCATATATTATAAAATTATAAAATTTGTATTTAATATATATTTTTTTAATTTTAAAATAAAAAAAAATTAAAAATATATATACGAATAGGGTACCTGTTACCCGATTAATCGGGTATCCGAATTAAAGATGCATTTAGTTGAGACAATGTCTAGATAACATATGGCACAACTTTAGTCACAACTCACAACTACCTTTACATGTCTATGGTCTGATATAAAAAGGGTCCAAAAATCCCAAGGTCTTGTTTCTGATAAGATCTGTTTTGTTGAGTTGAGGCATAGGCGTGCCCATCTCTTACAACCTAGTACAACTGAGATGGAGAACTTGTCAGAAAGTTTGCTGGATTTGCCTACACAGGCAGGCAGAGCAGGTGGCTAAAGGCAATAGCAAAAGGATACCTCTCCTAGTCCTAGGCTGATGGGTGTATGGGGACCAACAATTAATGGGATTGAAGTCAAGCTACATCTCAATAAAAATCACACCATATTCACTTAGATATTTTGATATATATATATATATATATATATACATATATATTATTCTCTATTTAATGTTCATTATTGATTTTTTTATGAAATATTTTCAATTTTGAATTATAATTATTTAAAATTTATTATTGATAAAAATATAAGAAAATATATTTTAAAAACCTTTTATCAAAAAGTTTTTAAATATATCTTATAAAAATTAAATAATTAAAATATTTAATATAAATAGAGTTAAACTTTAAAAATATTGACTTTTAAAAGTCAATAATAGACATCTTAAGTGGGACGGAGGTAATATTAATATAAGCTTACATAATATAAAATTCAATTATATTTATATTTTTTGAACGATTAGATTAAAATAGATATAGGGACGGAGTTAGGATCAAACATTGAGAGGGACAAAGATCTATTAAACTTTTAAATCTAAAAATTGGGAGAGCAAAAATCTTATTTTACTATTATTTAAACTAAGATGGATCTCAATTATAATTATACCGAAAAATTTAGGAGGAACTCTTACTCCTCCTACGATAAATATAGCCTTGTCCC
Source organism: Abelmoschus esculentus (assembly GCA_035048815.1). NCBI lineage: Eukaryota > Viridiplantae > Streptophyta > Magnoliopsida > Malvales > Malvaceae > Abelmoschus > Abelmoschus esculentus. Next base: position 16,890,839 of record JAUCBN010000002.1, on the reverse strand, counting down.
TGAATAAATAAATTATTAAGATTATTTTTCTTAATGCGATAAGTCAAGCTCCGTTTCAATAAAAATCACCCCATCTTTACCTAGATATTTTGATATATATATATATATGCTTACCTAATATAAAATTCAAGTATTTTTATATTTTTTGAACGATTGGATTAAGGTAAATAAATGCTTAAAATTATTTTTTATATGATAATCTTCTATTTTTTAAAATTATTTTTAGATTTTTATTTGCCTTCACCCAATTGTCTAAAAAAGATATAAAATTTTTACATGACGTAAGAGGATAATATATAAATACATATGAGATAAGATTCATTTACACTATCTAAAACTCAACTAGTTTACACTTCTAACTATTGAATGAGTAAAACATATGGATAAAATTAAATATTTTTCCTTAAAATTCTCTTTTTCAACTTTTAACTTTATCCATCTAATTGATTATTTTTTTTTAAATTGTTAGATAAAAATAAATAAATGATTAAGATTATTATTTTTTACTGTGATAAGTTAATATCAACAATTCATTTACTTTCATCTAATGGTCAAAAGAAGATGCAAAATAAAACTTTCAAGTTTTATACGGTGTAAAAACAGTGACTAATCCAGAAATTTTTATTTGATGGTTTACTAATCAGTAATAAATATAATTTTATGTAAACAAAAAATAAATTGAAAAAATTATTAAAAGCTACATTTAAAAACCATAATAAAAATACTAGATTAGAGGTGGAAATAAATTAAACAATAGTCATAGACAGGGTTGGATCTAGAAATTTTAATTTGGTAGCTCATCGATTAATAACAAATTATATATATATATATATGTTTGATAATATTTAAAATTAATTATTCAATATTATTTTATACTAAAAGTATAAATAAGATAATTACCATTAGAATTAAAGTCTTTATTATAGTATACTTCTAAGATTATATCCATTATTAAAAAATTGTGATGATCAAAGAATCATCAATAAAGTGATTACTCTTGAAGTTAAAGATAGAACCTCGTCACATGAAGTGTGGTTATTTTAGGGTCATGTGCATAATTTTTTAGAGCTAATACTTTGATGTTAGATTTTAGGGTCTTGAGATTCTCAGTGTGGTTCACTACTGTTAACCATTAAATCAATTTAAAACTAAATTATATTAAATTTCTAACAAATAGATCAATTTGAAACTAAATTATGTTAAATTTCTAACAAAATGAATGTTTTCCACTGTTGGGATATTTGATCGGCATCGTTTCGTCCATCAAAATTTTGACCTTGGTAGTAATTGTAAATTTAAGAAGTTAAGATTATTTTTTAGAAGACTTTACGTGTTACGGTAATATTTCTTAACCGGTTAAAAAAAGTTAACATAATGAAAGAATATCACAAATTTAATGACTATAATAAAATAATTTAATTTTGGTGACTAAAATGAAAACATCCTAAAACTTTAATTACTATTAATATAATTTACCTTATTTTTAATGCTAGGTCCTGTGACCTACCTTGCACTAAAGTGCATTCGCCCCTGGTCATAGATTAGGTTTTAAGTGTAAAAAAATAAAAATGTCAAATAATGACATGATGTGTTATAATATCTAATTAAAAGAATTTATTAAATTTAACGGTTAATGTTAATAAAAAGATTTAATTGATTTAATTTAATATTTTAAGGGTTTAAGTGTATGCAAAAAGATTTAGGTTTTAATAATTTTTTAAAATTTCAAAAGTTTTTACACCCTTAAGCCTTAATATTAATAATAATAATAATAATAATAATAATAATTAACTATCAAAAAACAATAATGATGTTTTATAATGATAAAATAAAAATTTAATAACCAAAAAATAATAAATTAAATAAAAATAAATTAAAAGAAAAAAAATAAACTTGAAAGAATCAAAATAACAAATAATTATGTAAACTAACCTAAGAATTAAATATAATCCATTCAAAACCACACTAGACATAATACGAATATAAATTTTATGTCTCTTTTATATTTTCACATAAAAAAATAAACTTATGGTTTAAAATTAAAGTTAGAGATTAATGCTAGATTTAGATAATCAAGAGTATGTGTATTTTTTAGAGTTTGGAATTTATGATTTAGAATACAAAATTTAAAATTAAATTTTAATATTAAAATAAAAAAAAAACATATTTATATATAGAGAGAAACAGACCACTTACACAAAATATGTAAATAATTAATTTAATTTGTGTAACTGTAAATATTTCTTTCCTTAAATTACATAATTTTAAGTTTTAATTTTGACAAATATACCACTTTCTGTTAAAAATTAACGAAGAGATGATATGACAGTTAGAAACTCCAAACCCTAAATACTAAACTCTAAATAATTTAAAATTTTAAAACTTTTATTAGAATTTAAAATTCTTTTAACAAATCCTAAACTTCAAACCCTAAACATTAAACCTTAAGTAATTAGGATTTAAGATTCATTAAATAATTTTTTTATTATAAATTTTAAAATTATTATAATTTAAAATTTTATTTATGTTTAGATTTTAGTGTTCAATATTCCATAGTTTAGAATTTGAGGTTTAATGATTGAAGTTTGAGGTTTAATATTTAAGTTTAGGGTTCACTAAATAAATTTTTATTATAATTTAGGGTTTAACATTTAGTGTCCGAAGTTTAGAGTTCGTTAAATGAACTTTTTATTATAATTTAAAATTTTTAATTTATTATATAATAATTTAATTGTCATTTTTAATTAAATTAAAAAATAAAATTTATATATTAAATTAAATGAAAAATGTGTAAATAATAGAGATCAAATTTGTAATTATATATTTTTTAACTACATATCATCCCTTTGTTAATGTTTAACGACATATGATTATATTGAAATCATTTTAATAATTATATAGTATATTTGCTAAAATTAAAAGTATAATATCGACACCAACCACGTAATTGAGTGATTATTTATGTAGTATACCCTATAATTAATTACATTCTTAAAATTATACTCCGTTAATTTAGGATGTTTAATCTAATTAATACTCACCTAAAAGGTATAAAGTTTAATATCTTTATTTTAGGGTTTATGATTTAGGTGAATTTAGAGTTTAAAGATTTTAGTTTTCAGTGTTTAAAATTTTAAGTTTTATGATTTAAATTTTAGATTTTATTGCTTATTGCTTATTGCTTATTGTTTTTGATTTTATGATTTATAGTTTAAGATTTTATTGTCTTAAGATTTAGTTTTTAAAATTTAAGATTTTAGAATTTATGGTTTATGATTTTAGTGTTTACAGTTATAATTTTAGGGTCTACAAAATATATTTTTATGGTTCATGATTTTATATTTAAGATTTTTAGAGTTTAGGGTTGTAACTTTTAGGGTTTAATTACATTAAACACTTAAATTGATGGAGTAACAAAATTTTAGGAATGAAATTTATTACTTCTTAATTTGGGATGAACATTTTACTCAATTAGGTTGAGTTTTGATCTAACCTGATTTAATTGAGTTGAATTTTTTTTAATAAAAAATGGATTTGGATCGGGTGAGGTTCGAATTTAAGATAGAAAATATCCGACCTGACTTGACCCAAGATTAATTGCATATTTTTCTTTTAAAAATTTTAAAAATATTTATAATAGTATACCTCTCTTTTATTTTTTTTAATTAGATCATTAAAATTCAATTTTCATATATAATTTAGTCCTTAAATTATTATTTTTATAATTAAGTCCCTTAAAATTATAACATTTTATGATTAAATACTTTAAAATTATTTTTTTATAATTAAATCCCTAAAATAATTTTTCTATAGTTTAGGGTCAAATTTAATATATTTATTTTCGAGTCAGGTTGGATCAGATTTTTAAAGAATACATCAAGGTGAAATCAAAATCAGATTTAAAATATTTGTTTGAGAGTCGTGTTTAAGTGAATCAAAACCCAACTTAATCTGATACCTACCCATCCTTATATAATAAATTTTATTTAAAATTAAAATAGAGAATCTTATCTATTATTATTTGCTAACCTTGTGATTGTGTATAATAAAAAAAAACTAAAAAAACTAAAATCATATGATTTGAAATTCAATATTTAAATATATTTTAGTTATTTAAAACAAGAATTTATCAGCATTGATTACTTGAAAATCAGGCTGCAGGGACAAAGAAACAAATCAAAGGAGTGGGACTCCATTACATACAAGGACAGACTCGGACACAATACTTTATTACAAGATCAGCTCAGCTTGGACCGGAAGAAAAGATAATAAGTTTGACTTTCAAAGGCGAGAAATTGCCAGAATCTGATCTTCTTGTCGTGGAATTTCTTTATTGACTTGCGTCGGCTTCTTCTCCGCCACCTGAAAACTTTTGGCCAACGCACGCAGCTGGAATTTCTGTATCTTCCCGGTGGAAGTTTTAGGCAATTGTGACAGAAACTTCACCTTCTTTGGCACCATGAAATGCGGCAGGTTTTTCCGGCAGTAATTGATGATGTCCGCTTCGTTCACGTCCTCCGTTCGTCCACCACCGTTTTCCCGCAATGAGATGAAAGCGCAGGGGCTCTCCCCCCACCGAGGGTGCGGCATTGCGACGACTGCGGCTTCTAAAACTCTGGGGTGTTTGTATAAAACTGATTCGAGCTCGACGCTGCTGATGTTTTCACCGCCGGAGATTATGACATCTTTTGATCGGTCCTTTATTTCGAGGTAACCGTCGGGGTGTATGACTCCCACATCGCCGGTGAAAAACCAGCCATTTCTGAAGGCTTTTGATGTTGCTTCTTCGTCTTTGAGATACCCTTTCATTATTCCACTTCCACGCAGAACGATTTCTCCGATGGTTCTGCCGTCGTGCGGGACGCTGGCCATGGTTTCCATGTTCTTCACGTCTACATCTTCCAGCGTCAGCACGCTGATTCCTTGCCGGGCTTTGAGTTTCGCTTTCCGTTCGTTAGACAAATGGTTCCATTTAGCTTGCCATTCGCAGACTAAAGCCGGTCCAGTGGCTTCCGTCATGCCGTAAGCATGTGTTATGTGGAATCCGAGGAGTTCCATCTTCTCTAGCAATGACGCCGGTGGGGGTGCTCCGCCGGTGAGGACTTGGACGGTGGAGGAAATCTCGCGACGCTCATCCGGTTTGGCCTCGAGGAGGATGTTGAACACTATAGGCGCGCAGCACATGTGGGTCACTTTGTGAGTCGCTATGCTTCTATACATGTCATACGCAGATGTATTGCGTATGCACACGTTGGTTCCACCTCGGGCCGCAACGCCCCAGGTGAAAGTCCAACCGTTACAATGAAACATAGGGAGCGACCACAAATAGATCGGTTCGTTCCCCATTTCCCATCCTAAAACCAAACTCAAAGTGCTCAAATACGCCCCTCGATGGCTATAAACAACCCCTTTCGGTTCCGATGTCGTCCCAGACGTGTAATTCAACGCAATAGGATCCCACTCATCACGAACTTCCACCGGGACAAACCTCGGGTTCCCATTATGGATCAGCTCCTCGTATTCCAATTCCCCTAGCCGAACACCAGTCGGAGAATCTACATCATCAATGACAATCACAAGCGGCATGTTTGATGCCTGACCCTGTTGCGTCGAGTCAGCCATCAACATCCGAAGCGCCTCACTAGCCAATTGCACATACTGATAATCGACGAAGAAGGCCTTAGCCTCGGAGTGACGAAGAATAGTGGCGATATTCTTAGCATCAAGCCTAGTATTAATGGTGTTAAGAACCGCACCCGCCATGGGGACAGCGAAATGCATCTCGTACATGGCTGGAACATTAGGAGCCAACACAGACACCTACAAAACATGTTTTTCCAAACATCAACAAACAGACCACACCAATTTTTATACACAAACCACAAACGAAACTTACAACTTGGTTTTTAAGTATGTTAAGCGACTGCAAAGACGAAGCGAGCCGACAGCAACGCTCGTATGTCTGCCGCCATGTGAACCGAGTATTCTCGTAGATGATCGAGGTACGGTTCGCATAAGAATTGCTAGCCCTCTTGAGGAACATCACAGGGGAAAGTGGTACATAATTTGCATTACATTTCGAGAGTCGGTCCATTGAAATTTCCAGGAAAAATGAAAGATTTTCTTGAAGAAGAAAGTAAAGGAAAGCAAGGAGATATGAGAAGAGAAGGCTTGAATTGCTGGGGAATTAGGGTCGATGGAGATATGAATATATAGGAGGTGGAGTGGGGGGGGGGGGCAAAGGACACATTTTTTATGGTGTGGGAAAAATATTTAAAATATTTAAAAATTAAAATAAAATAAAAAATAAAAAATGGGTTTAGGAAATTGTGTGGGAAATTCCTTTTGAGTTGACTGGAACTACCCTTTGGATGTTCACATATCAGGCATAGGGGCTGCACTGTGGCAAGTCACCATCCACTTCATAAATTCCTTTTCTTTTTCTTTAGATTCCAAATGGGATATTCAATTGTCCTCCATGGGCTGCTTGAAGTCACCACCAATATCTTATATTTGTTCGGATATTATTAAGATTTCGTATAATCATCGAATATCGAAAAGTTATAAACAATAACAATATACTTATCGAGTATATACGAACAATTGTATTTACTTTAGTTTCGTGTATATAACTGATTCTAAATCAAAGTTTTATGTATATAGCTGATTGAGTCTTAGTTCAGTTAGTATTATTCTTATCGATATAAAAATAAATATTATTATACTTTGTCTAAAAATAATTACATAAATGATTTTCAGTCAATTTTATTAACCTTGAATTTCATTTTTATAATTTATCCTAATGTTGACTGATAAATTGATAATAAAAAATAATTGTAATCAATATGCAAGCTTGTGGTTGGTATTGCATGAGTACAAAATACCTAAACAAACCATAGTTTGTCCTATCCTATATATTGTATTTATTTTTTTGGGTTTAATGGAGTAAAATATATATTCGATCGGAATAATAGGTAAAGTTGTTCGAGTTTATACTTAAAATCTGATGTAAAAAAATTTAAAATTATTACAGAATCGATAATTAATTTACAAAATATAACATAAATGATAATAAGAATTTGATTTTTTTTTTATCAAACCAATCTTTCATATTCACACTTGACTTTACCAACCATATTGAGCTTAGAGTGGGGCAATGGATTTTTGAAGTTTGTTGAATATTTTCTTACACTTTGAAGGATGATTCTTAGGTTCTTGGAAAGTTCAACTACTTGTTCAAAAAGAAAGTCACAATCTTCTAGTATTCAACCTTGTTTGTCACGTAAGTTTTGTTTTTTATTATTATTTGTTTAATCGTTGGTATTCGATTTATTGTTGATTAATTTAGATGGATTTTGTTTACAGATGCTTAATATGAGGGCGACCGTCTCGATATTTTTTTATACATAAAATTAGGATTCGAATCACTGATTTGTTTAAAAGACCTATCACCTCATCCAAACTAGAGATGGACACAAGTCGGATTTTTGGCCCTTCAGACCCCAACTCTGACCCAAACATAAATACCCTAAATCCGATCTTAACTCGAAAATAAATATCCTAAATCCGACCTTACCTGAATTATAAAAAAAATAATTTTAAGGACTTAATTATAAAAAATATAATTTTAAGGACTATATCATAAATAAAAAAATTAATTTTAAGACATAATTATAAAAAAAAAAGATGAGTATTATTATAAATATGTCTAAACAATATTTAAGGAAAAATTACATAATCAGTCTCGGGTTAGGTCGGGTTAGATATTTTACACTCTAAATTTGAATCTAATACGATCTCTCCCTCTATAAAAAGTCAATTTGACTTGAACCGAACCTTATTTTTAATTAAAAAAATCTGACTTGATCTTCCGGATCAGATTAGAACCTGATCGAATTTGGTGAAATGCCCACCCTTAAACTATACCAACTAGTTGTTAATTAAGTTTTGTTTTATTTAATAAAAGAGAATAACCCATGTGTTGTAATTCTTGTAATTGTTATGAAATATTAGTTAATCTATTGGAATGAGACGCTAAATCTTTTAAGTGAGATTATATATTTAAATATAAACGTTGTGAATAGGACAGTTCAAAGATTACACAGTAGAGTACGAATCGTTAAAATAAAGTCCGAAAATTTAAAGAAAATAAATAAATTTATTATAAAGGTAATTTTCTAAATAAATTTATTTTCTCGTGTGTGTTACAACATAGTTCATAACTAATCTTGTCAAGAACTATACTTTACTTAAAATAATCACCTTTATAATACTTAATTCAAATTAATCAACTAATATATCAGATATTACCGATCATAAAACATTATAAATAATTATCTTTAATTAATGTTAATTGTAATAAATTTGAAGTATATGTGGAAGACAAGCAATTTGAATCTAGATAGTTTTACAATTTAATTGTGTGGTAATTACATGAATTAAAATGGACTTACTAATTAATGATCTTGTTAATCGGTCTTTGTGGTCCCCAATGCCAAACTTACATGATTGATGGCAGAGGTAGTTCATTAATAATGTGGATGAAATCTTGGCTTAATTGGTCGAGTTTAAATTCGATTCGTATTTATTTAGCGAGTTATTTAAATATAATTTAATAATAATAAATATTTTTAGTGAAAAAATATAAAATTTATTTTTAAAAATATAAATTTAAGTAGGTTTTTTGTAATGTATATATATTTTATAAAAAATTTAAATATATATAAATAAAATAACTCATTATTCAATTATTTTTGGAAGATCAACTCCTTTGTAATCGGGGGGCGAAACCTTATGAGAAATTGAGAACATGTTGGCTCTGCCCCCCAGAAAATGGTAAATTGACCTTTAGTCGTTGGAAAACTTTAAAATTATCAATTTAGTCCTTTTAAAAGTTATAAAAATTGTCGTTATATTTCAAAAAAATAAAATTTTTAAACAAGCTTATCATATTTTTTTAAAAGAAATTATTGTCTTAATATATTTGAAAATTTTTTTATTACTCTTCCGGTTTTTAGGGTTTCACCCTGAATAATCCGAACCGAACTGACCCACGTCGTACACCTAGTTTTAGTAGGTGAGTCCCAATATTTTTTTTTGCGTACATAACGTCTCGAACTTAGAACTTATAATGGGTATTAAATCCGTGATTTATAAGAGAAAAAAAAGATGTCAACTATTTTTTTTTATAAAAACTATATAATATAAATTTTAAAGTTACAACTTTCTTCGATAAAAACATTAATTTTATTCGAAAATAAAAAAATTTTTAAAACTAACAATTATAATCTATACACTAAAATTAATCATTACAATCACTAATTAAATAATCAATAATCTCTAAAACAAACAGCTAAAGTTTTCTGTTGATATTTTTTTCCGTAAATTATAAATTTAAAATAAAAAAAAAGTAAAATTTTCTTTCTTCTCTCTTAAGTAATAATTATGTAGAAAAAAATACTATTTGAAAACTCCACGTCAAAACTGAAAAGTGAGTAAAATGTTTTGGTTTGTTTCGCACTATAAACCAATGGGTCCGATGGCTTAGACCGATTATGTGTTGAAAATCAAGCGGAAGAAACCATTCAACAGATACAGACCGGACGGGAGAAAATATGTATCAGCCAATTTAACGGAATAATGATATTTAAAGTTATATTTAAGAAATAGATAAGTTAAAAGATAATTTTTTTAAAAAAAAATAAGTTAAAATTTATAGTACTATTTAGATCTTGTTACTTAGAGTAGGGGTGAGTATTCGATCGAATCGAGTCAAAAAATTTTGAGTTATTTGAGTTGATGAGTCATATTTTACAACTCAAACTTTATTTGAAATTTTTTCGGTTCGATTCAAGTTTAAGAAATTCGAGTCGAGTCTAGTTTTCGAGTTCCTATAAATATTTAATTGTAATTATTTATCATGTTATAGTATGATTTGATTTCAATTTAAACGGCTTTCTCTGATCATATAAGATATGTATATATATATATTTTCATATGTAGAGATATTTCTTTATATTTTTATACATCAATGTATATATCACAAAAAATTGATAGACTCGTCTCAAACTTAAAAATTAATCCTTTAATTACTAAAAATTTTGAGTTATTCGAATTTCCATTTTACAACTCGAACTTTATTTGAAATTTTTTCGAATCGAATCGAGTCTATTAAATTTCGAGTCGAGTCAAAACGAGTCAAGTATTTTCGCCTCAAGTCGAGTCGAATTTTGCTCACCTCTAACCTAGAGGTGGCGAGGTGTCTGGAACTCGCAATCTACATGTGACGAGGTCCATATTGGACGTTGGATTGAACTGAAATCAACGGTATACATGCACATCGTCAACTGCAAATGACGAGGTCTAAGGAATATTTTTCTTTTGGCCTATATTACCAAATTTTTTTAAACACACTTATTTTCTCAATTTTTTAGATTTTAAAGCTTAATAGACTCTTGCCCCTCTCAACATTTGATCTTAGCTCCGTCCTTGCGAATATGATTAATTATGGTTCTTAATTGAGCCTCATCTCCAGTTCTGTTACGTATTTATCTTAATTGAATCATGTTTTCTAGTTTCTTTCTGTATGGTAATACTTTAGGCACTTTTCTTTCCGCTTAAATTTAAAGAGGCTTTTAACGAGATCCACATATCTATCTACTTATCAATAAAAAATGTAACATATTCCAATTTAATGGAATTTCATTAATAACATTATCAATTTGAATTTAATTTTTGAAAATCAAATAAGTAGGACTGGATTTTAAATATCTAAAGAATGGAGGGACTATATACAAAATTATACATATAAGAAAATAAAGAATGTTGAAACTGGTAAAGCCACCTTGGCACTGTAAACTTCTAATCCAAGGAAACTTTTTTTTTCCATTCAAACTTCAAAGCTTGAAGTCTTTGTCTCAGCTGGTCCTTTCCATTAGGATTTTACTAGAAGTTTAAAAATTCTTGGTCAAACACTAGAGATTTAGGGGTTGGTAGGTTAACTTATATAATAAGTTTATGTTGTATTTGATTCAGGTTATTCAATTAATAAGTCGAATATTATTATATAAAATAAGATCAAATAAAATTATACTTTTAAATTTGTAAATTTAATGATAATATATGTTGAGTCGGACGATAAAGAATTTAGCATCCCTTAAGCAAAATTTTGGGTTTTAGATAAAAAATAATAATAATAAAAAAATTCTCGTTGGAGTGTCTGATCTAATTTAATTTTGAGAAAAATTTTATAACGTCCGTCGAATATCTAATACTGAACATCAATGAATATTATTAAATTGATTAATAAATGTAAAAATCATGTGAACTAAACATATAATTATAAATTATTTAAAATAAAATTTAAATTAAATATATATATTTTTTATTTTTTAAATAAAATAAAAACCTAAAACCCTAATCTTGATTAGGATTTTAAGTTTATGATTTATAGTTTATGATTTAGGTGTTTAAAGTTTTGAGTTTAGGATCTAGGATTTTGAGTTTAAGGTTTAGGCTTTTTATTTTAAAAATTAAAAGAATATATATAAAAATAATTTAATTTAATCTTATTTTAAATAACTTTATAATTATATATTAAGTAATTTAATTTTATAATTTTTATTAATTAATTTAATAATGTTTAACTGTATTTGACACACGTAATAAAATGATTTTAATTTTGAATATAATTGATATTCTTGCGACGATCTACATTAATAAGATAATTGACCAAATGATAGAAATATTGTGGAAAAAAATATTTTTCAATATAATGTCTTCTTTAAATTATTTCTCAAACTATTAATGTTTTTACAGTAAAAGTGAAGTCAGATCCATTAAAATCCGACTTTGAATAGTGATTTATTTTTTTAGATTAAAAAATTAAAGTCGGGAGCAGGAGGCTCAGACTTTGAGTAGTGTTTTTATTTTTTTAATCTGGTCACTATTTATAGTTGGATTCTAATGAATCCGACTTTACTAGTATTGTTCAAAGTATAATACTTCGGGAAATAATTTTACAAGTGTAATATTATGAAAAAAAATTTTAAAGAACAATATTTATGAGATTTAACCAAAATAATTTATTAAAAAGTAACTCCTTAGTAAAAAAAATTGGAAAATTTATATAATATTGTCTTTGGTATTTTAATTTTTCAAAATATTATATTATATATTTTATTTTTTAAAATATTATACTTTAAACAGTAATTTTAAAGATGTATAAAAGAGTCTGATTTTGAACAATGAAATAAATTAATCGAATATAATTAAAGTCGATGCCTCTTAGTACTAACTGTGAATAAAGTTTTGATAAATTTTAAAGTATTTTTAACAAAAATACTATTTAATTTTCTATTCAATTTAATCTATTTTATTATTTAAAGTTAAACTCTTTTAAATCATCTTTCTAGTTATTATTCAATGTAAAATATTTTAAGAAATAAAATAATTGATAGAATATTTTTAAATATATATATATATTTGTGGAATTTCAACAAATCAAAGATTCTTCGTTAAAATGTATTAAGGCTGATGTCACTGCACACTATTATTAGGCAGTCCTGGTGTTTTATCGGAAAAAAATAGATATTTATCTAAAAAATTTATAATTTGGGTATCTATTTATAAGTTAAACAATTTTTTTAATAGTGTTACTTTAAAATACTAACAAAATAAAATTTTAGGCACCTATTTTAGTAAAAAAAATTAAACAGGAAAAAAAATAGTTTAAGCACTTATTTTAGCAAAAAAAAACATTAAATATCTATTTCAGAAATAATATATAATTTAAATATTTATTTTAGCCAAAAACAAATATTAAATACCTATTTTTAGAAAAACTATATAATATAATATTTATTTCTGAGTTAAGCTTTTATTCTTTTACATAATTTTCCAAAAAGCGCATGTACTCTTATAATTGTTGCCACTAGGGGTGGACAAAAAACCCGATTACCCGTTTTCGGTAAGATCCAATTGATTTTTATCTGGTATTTGTTCCGGTGGAACCGGGATTGAATCCAAAATTTAGGTCTCGGTCATAACCGAGACCGGGACTGGATCTTGATTTTTTGGACCCGGTAGGACCGAGACCAATACCAAATATCCGATATTATTTTTTATTTTGTTTATTTTACTTATCAAACTTTCTCTTTATGTACGAATATTATGAGTATGACTAGTTTTGCAACTTTAATTTTTAAGTCTATAATATTTTATTTTTATTATTTAATATTATTATTAGTGGTTGAATTATTTTTTCTCCAATGACTCAATTTTTTTAAAGAATAAACTAATTGATCGGGTACCCAGTATTGAAACCGATACCCACCAGTAAAGAGACTGGTTCTTAAAATTAGGACCCGGTGTGATGAGAACTAAGACTGATTCCAATTTTTAAAAATCGATGATTACCGATACCGAAACCAATTTTATTTAAATTGACTAGGCACCCGATCTTACCCACCCGTAGTCTCCACGCGTTTCTCCCGGGGCGAATGCAATTACGTAAAGGGTAGGCTTTTCCTTTGAATAAAATGGTGAAACTGCACTTTTGACCCCTCATGAAGATTAATAATTTAACTCAAATCCTTTTAACTTAATTTTTTTATTTTTGGCCTCAAAGAGTTAATATTCTTTAGAATTCCTAAAAAATTATAAACTTTGTCTTTTTATGCACGACCACAAGCTTACAATACATGTAACAACTTATGTGTTTATGGACGGTTAATTTTATCGTTTAGTTTAAATGATAGATTAATTGTTGTAGCAGTTATTAAATTTTATTAATTATAACTTAATTATTAAAAATTGATTAACTATTAAATATTATAAACTATTATGATTGGGTGATTAATTTAATTAAATTAAAATTAGGATTCAATTGATTTAATGGATAAATATAAGGATTAAATATATAATTTTATAAAATTTTGTTAATTACTATATCATTCTTCCATTGAATTTTAACAGTAGTGGTCAAAACAAGTCGATTTAATAAATTTAATGACTCAATTGATGATTTTAATAGTTTGGTAACCAAAATAAATATGTTCAATTAGTTGGATGGCCACTAAAATAATTTACCCTATTTTTAAATAGAAAAAGTCAAACTGGTCACGCAATGAATGATTCTGATACATTTTGAAATAAAATTATTAAACATATGTTTGTTATGAGATATTATATGTTATGGTTTGAATAGTAGTTGAATTAATATTATTTATTAATAAAATTATTTAAAAATTATAATTTTCTAGAATTAATAATAAATTTTATATTTTTAGGAGATACTGAACAAATTTTATATTAAAAAGTTTGATTTTTTTTAAATATTTTTTTGATATTATAATCCCACTAACCTCCATTTTGTCCAACCCCTGACTATGTCTCACGATTACAAGATTTGCACAAAAATATGTATATAAACGTGTGTTGTTGCTATGGAATATCACATTAGCATGTGATATAATGTGTTGGGATTTGATATGATTTTAAGAGTTTATAATTTGAAGAAATAAAATATTTTCTCGATTGATATGATTATAAGATTATTGTTATAATCAGGACGGAGTCAGAATTTATAAATATTTAAAAGTATGGAAAAAATTTATAAAAGAAATTATAAAATTTTAACAGAGAGGATAAAAGTATAAAAAAATTCTTCGGAGATAGGGGATGATTGCCCCACTCCACCCCATGTGGATTTGTCACTGGTTATAATATTAAAAATTGGTATGTACGAGCCTTCTATCCTAAGTGGTTAACGGAACGGTTGTTGTTCCTAGAAGTTATAGGTTCGAACAGTACCAATAATGCCAACAGAGTGATTGAGCAATTAATGTCATATGATGGAGATTCTATTCTAGAACAAATACTACTGCAATCACTGTTAACTAATTAAAAAAATACTATAAGTTGTTAACAAGTACCTATTTTTTTGCCCATATCTCGGTTTATTTAAATTGGATATCTGGCTAATTGAGTAATAGATACTTGATTCATATATTTTTTTATTTTAAAATTAAAAATATATATTAAATATATAAATTTTAAAATTTTATAATACATGTTTAAACATAAAAATTAGTGATTTAAAATTAATTTTAATATATATATTAAAGTTTATCATAAAAAACATTAAAAATGTTATTCTTGTTTTTTCTTTCTTTCGGTATTAATAAATTAATAAAAATATAATTAAAATTTTTAAAATTTATTGAGATATTTAAATTTAATTTTAGATACAAATATTTGTATAGAGAATGTGAGTTTAAATCTCGGAGATGATAGTTTGGAGCAACAGTCTCACACCTCGAACATAAATTATAAGACAAAGTTGTATATAAATTCAAACAAACTTAAATATCTATTCTAAGAGAATACTCATATTCGAATAGTTTTATCTGTAATATGTATTATTAAAACGTTAAATATATAAATATTATTTTTAATATTTTTAAAAAATATAATTTTTTTTTTAATTATAAATCACTATAAATGTGTTGTTTCCTCGTGAAACGCGAGAAATCCCTTGCTCTCGTGACGTTTGACCTTCAGAACCCACATTACAACATTGATGGCAATGAGTTCCACACGACGCCGTCTGATGTTGATGGTTGTCTTTCTTTAGAAACGCAATAAATTGGAGTGGACCGAATGCTTGTACCCGGTCTTTGAAAGAGGATTTGTGGTTTACATTTCAATCACACAAATTATATATTTATAGAGTAGAATACAAAATATATATATATATATTTTAATAGAAGAAGGAATGATATTTATTTAAGTGATTCAAGTTTAATTGTTTTTTAGGGATGATAATTTGATACGTTTTTTTTAATATCGATCAGACTCGATTTGATGGGTGTGGTTTTTATTTGAAAAATTGAATTCGGGTTTGGGTCGGGTCGGGTTGTTGTAAAAATAAGGTTGATTTGGGGTTAGGTTTAGGATAAAAATTTTCCGACCCGACCTTAATATATCAAGGTCGGGTTATAGGTTTTATTATTTCGGGTTGGGTTGGATCGAAGGAAATATATGTTAGTATCGATCCGACTCGATCTGATAGGGGTTTATTTGAAAAAATTGGGTTTGGGTTTGGGTGGAGTCGGGTTATTGTAAAAATAAGGTGGTTTTGGGTTGGTTTAGGATGAAATTTTCCGATCTGATCTGATATATTTATATATTTGTATTATATTTCTATATATAATATATAATATTTTTATTATTTTTTTAGGTCAGATCGGGTTTAATCGGGTGTTTTATTAATATATCAGGGTCAGATTATAGATTTATTATTTCGAGTTGGGTTGGATCAAAGAAAATATATGTTAGGATCGAGTCAGGTAAAAACCCGCCTTAATCCGCCACGTTGTCATCCCTAGTTTTTTGCAGGGTGTGTCTATATTGTCAAAATGATTAAGAATATATATGAACAAATACTATATTATAATTAACTTTAGACTATTCAATATATATAATAAATGTAATTATAAAAGTGAACGCAACAAGTGATCTTAATAACAAAAAAAAAAAAAAAAAAAATAATGTTCATCTCAAGAGATTTGGATTTAAACGACTTTATCCGCTAGAGGTAAGTAATAGAAAGTTACCTTACACGTTTAAAGAGAGAATCGAAATACAAACCTTAAACACGATATTTTCGATATATATATATATTTTAAATATAAATCATAAAATAATGAATTATGCATTATATCTATAGAAACAAAAAATGTAGTGTAAACATACTTCAACAACCAATCTGCTAACCTATTTTCATTTACTTTCAGTGTGGAAGGAGAAGTACTTTCCCTGCTTGAAAGTAAAAAAGTACTTTATTTCTTTGTAAGATTTTGTTATTCTTTTTAGAAACTTTCTTAGAAGATAATTAATATTTAGGTAAAATCACAAATATTCATTTGATCGTCATTCTTTTAAATGTTATGTAATAATAATTAAATTTTTATTTTTTTAATAAAATATGGTTGAGTCCTTAATTATTGTTAAAAGAATGACATGCCAGTTAAAAGAATTTGTATAATAACACATTTAGTTTTTTATATTTATATATTCAATCAATTTAATCATAATTAAAAAATATTAAATTTATCTCAAGTTATTTATACACTCTATCGATTTATCCATACTTATACGTCCAATAAATTAATAAAATGAATTTATAATGAGAGTTACATTTATTGTTTTTCTCAAATTATAACTAAATTTATTGAATGTATAAATATAAACGATTAAATATATTATTATACAAATTCTCATACCTGGCACATCATCTTTAACAAAACGATTAACGACTCAAATATCATTTTGTAACAAAAATTAAACTTCAATGATCGATTTATACATTTAAAAGTTTGATGATAAAAAATAAATATTTTAAAATTATTTAACAACCGTTCGTGAATTGGGTTATTATTATTATTTTAAATTTTCTTAACATTTTAAAATGAAAATTTTAACTTTTTTTAAATTTTAAATATAAAATCTCATATAACAATCCATGTATACTTCACATAATTTTTTTTTTATTTTTTAATTTCATGGATAAATCTATGATTATGATTATGATTATATTAATTAGGAAAATATCTCACTAGAGATGGAATTTTTTTTACAAGCGTATTAGTTTTAAAGTTCAAAGAGTCTGTATAAAATATAAAGATTTAAGTGTAAAAGTTTAGAATTTAAGATTTGTAGTAGAATTTAGGGTTTAAGGTTAGAATTTAACGTCTTGATGTTATGATTTAGTTTTTCGAATGATATTATTAGTGATTTAAGATTCAATCTATATATATTCTAAATTTTAACCCTAAACCCTAAATTTTAACTACACCTCTAAATTCAAAATTCATCTACTAAAATCTTTAAATTTTAGACCTTAAACGAAATTTTTATAATCGAAAACTAAGATCTAGTGGAAAAAATTTCTACAAACACTTTTACGTGAAATAATTACTTTAAAAATATATAAACACATGCAATAATATAATCACTTTAAAAATATCAACAATAACTATATTTTCTAAAATTCTCTCAACGATCGGTGAAGATGTAGAAAATTTATTTACAAATTTTATTAAACAAAACAAGACTTTACTTCTAGAAATTTATTTTTAATTGGAGTGTAAAAAGATAAAATCATTATTATGGTAATATCCTTACCAAAATTATATTTGAGTTTTAAATTCAAATTTAAAATCATAAAATTTCTTGAAAACATTTAAAGCCCAAAATCAACGTAAACACAAAATCAAAATAATACAAGGGAGCTCCGATAAAACTTTAAAACGATTGAACATATAAACCAATTTATATGATTTTGAGAAGAAAAAAACTTTTACATGCTCCATTTATAAAGTCCTATAAATACATAGTTCATTATATTTAATATTGTGCTCGGAAAACTTTCATATGCCGGAATCCTATTACAAATAGTAATCTTTAATCTCACGATCAACCTACGCACGAAAATAACAATTTCAAGCATTGAGCTTATAAAATTCAGTGGTACACATCTACTCTATTATACTTCATGCTAATCATAACATAAACATATAATTTAGTACGAGCAATAAGAAGAAATAAATAAACATGACACTACCACTAATCGCCTAAATGCGTTCACATAGAAATCATTATATCAACAATTCACATAACATCACATAAATACATAGCCCGAGAATCACATAGCATCAAGACCTACTTCTTGAGGAGAACCCGATCATCACTAAGCCTCCAATCTAACGTCCAATAATTTGGTGTGATTCGATTATCACTAAAACTCGAATTTAACACCCTATACATATGATCCAAAAATTACATAGTATCGGATCGCACATTGAGTATCTGAATCCCTTCACTAAGTACATATAATATTCACCAAGCAAGAATTACTATACACAAACTCTCACATTAATGGTCTAAACACCATATAGAACCTCTAGACTTTATCCTATTCTATTATCATTTTATTTATATTTTATCCAAATAACATACACATATATATATATATATATAATCATACAATATTGTACATGATCAATATGTCTTTGGCTTACCATCATAAAGATTTCACAAGGCTCATTATCATAATGCTTATCGATTTCTTAATAACATATATGTCTATATTAATCTTTAATCAATGTGAATCATCTACCTATGTATCAATACGATTATTAAATTAATTGACCACCTAAGATTTATCAAGTTATTCATATTTTATGAGAGTAGACTTTAGTCGATCTTATCAATTTTCTCATTAAATAACATTATACTATTAATTAAAGTACAATTTAATTCACTAATGTTTTTTTATTATCTATGTCATTATTATTCTGATCACTGGATATTCATACTAGAACAAGACAACAATATAATACTTTTGATTATTGATCTTCATACAAGTTCAGATACTAATGTTGCTTACTATACATCTTTGATTTCCACTAATATAGATATGACCGACCCATATCAATACAACCCCCTCCAAACACATGGCGATGCGGCCAAAGCTCGTATAAATAATCTATTTGCGAATCTGTACTAATTTCTTAAATTATGATTTACTACACTTGATTCGATCTCTAAAACTTGTGAAAATTATTAAATTTGGTTACTAATTTCAAATAATCTATTATTTGAATAAATGTATTTACATTATTTTGTCCCTTAGGTCAATTTCCCATCGTAAACATTTATATTTGAACATCTAACATCCAAACAATAAAGCCACACAATGAAAAACATACATCACATAGATATACAAATGTTTACGCCTCAACATACAATATTTTAATCTATAAGAGTCATTTTATATTTACAGTATTATTAATCATCAAACAGATATCAAAATCATACCATCAATCGACAATCGCTACCACATGCGTACTCAACATCCACCTATTTGCAGATACTAACATGCAAGACAATCAAATTTATAATGCGCATACAACTATTAGTTTGAGGTGGTTTACAAACCTTAAATGATATCACCAAAATCCTCATCTTAGATTTCCAAATATTCTACTTGATCCTCTATCCGAACCCGAACAATCCTCGTATGAAAACAAATATGAACATATATTAATTTGTGTATTCTTTATTCATCTTACAAGATCAAATGCATAAAAACAACTTACTGAGTTCAAATTTGGTTAAACGAACTACGTCAATGCATCTGGAACATTGAGAAATCTTTGGGTAGGGTCCCCCTAAAAAGTCAATGGCTCGATCAACGTCGGTCAATAGTTTGGTCAACTATCTAGTGATCCAATGCATCGCAAGTGCAAGAAAAGCTCGGTGCATTTGCATGACGTGATCCTGTGTGCATAGGCGCATGGGAAAGTGATGCATCCCATAGGGCATGCTCTCGTGCAGACGAGTACTTGTGCACATAGTATGTCTGATCTAATATGGTGTAGTGCACCATAACATGATACATATGTCTGGGATGATCCACGCCCACCCTTATTTACAGGGTATACGAAGACCTTTGATGGTAGTTCGCGACCAAAAATCATTGTACGATTGTTCTCGAGATGATGGTTTTGATAGTTGCAACGTCTTCCAATGATGACTTTCAAGAAATATCAATTTAGCTTCTCTAAACTTTATTCCCTTCACTCTGGTGAACGAAGATTGATGATGACGGGAGGACCATCGATAGATACATTTTAGCGAGATCTTTCGAATGGTGTGACAGTGTCACAATCAGAGACTTAGACGACAGTTGTCTTGCGTAGAAAGTCCTACAACCTTGTAGTGTAAGTATACACTCGTCAAATTATAGTATAAAAGATGTTGAATCTCACAAGGATTGGTCTTACCTACTCAACTTATCTTTCCCGCACAAGAAAAACTAATTTCACAAGTAATTTGAGGTGATTTGTAATTTAACTAAATAAACTAACTAATGTAGTAAAAGAAAATGATCAAAGATATCAAGAGTTAATGAGTAGGCCAGGTTAGATTGCTTCGCAGTGTGGATTCCAAATGTAAATTATCTTCGTCTTTATAATACAAAGTCAAGATTGTCACCTCGACGGGTCGCTGAAGGGTCTCCTTAGCTACCTCGATGGGGTTATGCTTTAATGTCAAATTGACAACTCATAGTTTGACAGAACATCCTTTAATGACTACTTCTTATCCCTAATTCAGAGTACTATTGATGGTCATGTCTTGATGATACCTCCAGACGTGAATCAAAGATAAACATCAACCGATATTACATTCCTTTTATTTGTTGAAAGCTGAACTTATCCCTAAACTAGATTAGTATAAACTCGTAGATAAAGACCATATTTACTTGTTTCGTGAGTCTAACTCTACCGATATTAGACAAATGAATTTTTCTTCATAAACTTCTCTCTTGAACTTAAGTGTTAGAAATAGTACGAACCAAGAGTAAATGAACTATGAATATAAACTTGCATTAATAAAAACGTAAACAAAGTACAATATTCTTCCACAACTACTCCACAAAATAACCTAGGCCCTATGAAAGAATTAGACCATGGTGATGGAAATAGCAGGTAAGGTTACAATGGACTCCTTGATCTTAAGACAATCGATGATGTCTCTTCTCTACCTAGGGTATGTTATATATAGGCTAAGCCTAGGTCAAGTCCTTCTAAAAGTAGAAATACAACGTATAATAAAATACAACTTTAATAAATAAATAAAATACCTTTATTTTATTTCCTAGTTTATTCTCATTGGACTCTATCCTCGTGGCTTTGACCATGGCTCATCTTGCTTTCCTTTTCTTTGTTCTTTTCAAATCTTGTCTCATAAAACTCAACTCTTTATATTCTGCATGTTGCACTCCATATGTCATCATCCAAGTGTTGCCTCGACGGCACTATCTTTCGCTTTGACGGGTATGACTGTGTAGCTTGTATTGGTTTGGTCTTGGTCTACATGTTCCTCAGTTCATCATCTCTCAACAATATCTTGTGGTCTTGTACTGCTATTGTCTTCTTCCTCTACGTTGGCAGACGCTACCTAGGCGGCATATTACCAGTCAAAGAGAGAAAAAGAAAACAACACATTTTTTTCTACTAAATATTGCATAAAATCAGTAAATTAATGCATAGATGCTAAATTATAGAAAACATACAAAAATATTTATAATTGTCATCTAATTAAATACAAACAATAATTGAGAAAAAAATAACATAAATTATAAGACTATCATGCACTTATCAACGATAAATCAGAGTTCAAGCTTTCCTCCTTTCTCTCACAACTTCTTATTTTTGTCTCTATCATCAAACCAAATCTTCATTTTCTCCACCCACCATCCACCTTATCTCTTTCCAATAATATTATTATAAAAATATTAAAACCCTTTTTAAAAATAAAAGCTCAACACCATGATCTTCTTTTATTTATTTATTTTTTTTGCACATGACCCAACATAAATGTTCATTTTAAAAACCTTAACTTAAGCTTAAAAAATTAAAGGCACATAACCCGAATTTGAGATTCGATTCACTAATTCAAAATTTAGATCATTAAGATTATAATATTAACTTTAGAATTAGTGTCCGATTAACTCATAACATTAAATTCAGTTAGAATTTTAATTATTCATACACATTAACAATTGTTAAATATAAAAATAATAAATTATCTTATAAATTTAAAGAGAAAATCGAGATATGAACCTTGAAAATGATATTATCAGAAAAGATAATCACATATTTCAAAAATAAATCATAAAACGTTAATTTATTAATAAAATAAATTATGCATTATATCTATAACCCTTGATAGAAATAACAAATGTAGTGTAAACATAGCTCAACAACCAATCTGCTAACCTATTTTCATTTGTTTTCAGTGTGGAAGGAGAAGTACTTTACCTCCTTCAAAGTTAAAAGTAATTTATTTCCTTGTAAGATTTTGTTTTTCTTCTTAGAAACTTCCTTAGAAGATAGTTAAAATTAGGTAAAGTCAAAAATGTTATAAAATATTTATTTTGATCATCAATCTTTTAAATATTATGAATTTTAATTTTAATTTTCTTATAAAATAATTATCGAATCGTTAAAAGAGTAACATGACAGTTAAAAGAACTTGTAAAATAGTATAGGAAAATTCTATAACGGGCGTCGAACATTGCTGAACACCACTAATGTTGAACATTGTTGAACATCATTAAATTAATTAATAAAAATTTAAAATCTAAAGGACTCAATATGTAATTAATAAAAGAGTGATAAACTCAATATATAATTAATAATTGTATGATTAGTCCTTTAGATTTTTATTCTTTATAAATTAATTTAATAATGTTCAACGGTGTTCGACGCCCGTTGTAGAATCATTCAATAGTATATTTATTTCTTTATATTTATACATCAATAAATTTAGTCATTTTTAAAAATCATTAAATTTATCCCTGATTATTTAACATTCTATCAATTTGACCACATTTATAAATCCAATAAATTAATAGAATGAGTATATAATGAAAGCTACATTTATTGATTTTTTCAAATTATGACTAAATTTATTAAATATATAAATATGAATAAATAAATATGTCATTATAATTTTTTTTTACTGTCACATCACCTCTAACAACAATTAAAGACTAAAATATTATTTTATAAAAAAACTAAACTTCAATGTTATTTTTTAAAATTTGAAATTTTGATGGTAAAAAATAAAAAAATAAAATTATTTGACCACCGTTTGTGAATTTGTTCTTCTTCTTCTTATTGTTTACATTTTAAAAAATCAATATTTTAAATTTATTTAGCTCTCAGTATTTACATTTTTTTAATTTGGTTATTATTATTATTTTAATTAAATTCGACCATTAATTCAAAAAAATATTAATTATAACTCTTAATACTTTTATTGCTTTTCCAATTAAATTTATACCCTAATTCTTAGTATTTTACCAAAATTCGAAACACATTTTAGTAGAATATTGACTAAAACTTTAAATTTTACGTATAACATCTCATATAACAATCCATGTATACATCACATAATCCATTTTTTATTTTTTTTATTTGATGGATAAATCTATGGTTATTATTGTTGTTACTAAGAATTTAAACGTAAGGCTTAGGGTTTATCACATATTTCAAACATAAATCGTTAAATAAGGATTTATTAATAAAATAAAATTATGCATTATATCTATAACACTCGATAGAAACAAAAAAAAAAAAATAGTGTAAACATACCTCAACAACCAATCTACTAACCTATTTTCACTTGTTTGAAGGAAAAGTAGTTTACCTCCTTCAAAGTTAAAAGTACTTTATTTCCTTGTAAGATTTTGTTTTCCTTTGTAGAAACATTTAGAGAAGATAGTTAATATTAGGTAAAGTCACAATTCTTAATTAAATTATTATAAAATATTCATTTTGATCATTAATCTTATAAATATTATAAAATGATAATAATTGTTTTTATAAAATAGTTATTGAATCTTTAATTATCATTTCATAAAATTATAGATAGCATCCTTTTTTTTATTCTAACTACATGTTTTTTAGGAAGAGGGTTGTAACGACCCGGATTTCGGATTTGAGTATCGGGTTAACCCGAGGGTTTGGGCTTCGGTCTTAGGCTCCGAGTGAGATGTTTTGGGCTTTGTTGGGCTACTTGTTTGGTTGGGCTTCAGGGTTGTGTTGGGCCTAAGTTGTGAGTTGGGGGCATGTTGGTAATTTCACCATTAATGAGTAAAGAGGGGTTTTGGGGCTGCAGAGGTAATCTCATCACTTCTTCTCTTTCCTCTCCCATCTTCTTCACTCTTGTAGCAAGAAAAGAGACAAGCAAAAGGTGGAAGCTTGGTAAGTTTTGTTGGGAATCTCGGTTTATGCCTAGAGGGTAAGTTGTAGAGGTGTTTATGATCTTTAAAAAGAGGTAAAAATCTGTGGGTTTGGTTTTGGTGGAGGTTTTGTTAGGGTTTAGGGTGTAATCCGGGTTTAAGTTTTGAGGGCTTGAAATTTGAGTTT
Organism: Abelmoschus esculentus; assembly: GCA_035048815.1. NCBI lineage: Eukaryota > Viridiplantae > Streptophyta > Magnoliopsida > Malvales > Malvaceae > Abelmoschus > Abelmoschus esculentus. The sequence goes on along the minus strand of JAUCBN010000002.1, from coordinate 16,865,835 downwards.
TTCTAGTGTTTTAGGATCTAGAATCATCCCAAAGTGTTGTTAATCCGTTCTTCATCCTTCTCTTGTAGAGAAAGAGGGTTGTGAGCCATCAACAAGTTTTGGAAAGAAGAAAGCTTGAAGAGGAGTGAGCTCGGGTTTGTTGCTGTTTGTGCAAGAGGTTGGTACTCCCAACTCTTCCTACCATCATCCATATCATCGTAGTGTGCATACATATAGATTTCTATGCATGAGTGTTGGTTGGAGCTTTAAGAATCATTAATGGTAAAATTCGGATTTGTGTGTTAAATAACTTGGAATTGGTGTTAAAACGTCCTAAATATTTCTAGAAACTAATGGGAATACTTTAGGGTTGATTAGATCAAGTTTGAGAATGAATCCTTAGAATTTTCTAAGTGCAGACCTGTTTTTCGTGCAGGGGTATCGATACTCAGGCTACCGGTATCGATACCCATAAGGGATTTTAGGCTAAGTGGCCAGGTGTATCGAACCATGGTTCGATACCGGGACCTCCAGTGGTATAATGGCATCGATGCTGGTATCCCTTTTAGTTGACTTTAGGAATGGTCAAAGGGTATCGATACCATGGTTCGATGCCTTCCTTGGGTGGGTATCGAGGCAGGGTGGTTCGATACCCTACATAAGGGTATCGATACCCCTGCGAGAACTTAACAAGATAAGCTTCGTTTGAGGTTCGGTAAGTGAATTAAAGGGGATATTGAATCTTATAATTGATGAAATGAATTGTTAACATGGATTTGATGTTTATAACCCCGAAAGACTAAAGTATGATAAGTCTTAATATATCTTGTTGTGCTAAGATCCTAGGTGGATCGTTTGTGTGGTTTGAGTCCTTGTGTGATGGAAATCCGGATATCCATAAGTGTTGCAACACGTTGAAGGCCATCCGATGTAATATGCCGGATGATGTTTTGAAGACTTATATTCCGAGTGTTGGGCGGCCTCACTCGAAGATGTTCGATGTAACATTCCGAGCATGGGGTTGGTTGGGCGGCCTTCACCCCTTTCCGAACGTTGGGCGGCCTCGTTCGAAGATGTCCGATGTAACATTCCGGGTATAGGATTTGAGGGCGGCCTCAATCCTGAGTGTAGGATCCCGATGCTGTGTGGACGTGGGCCTCACTCTTGTGTGTTATTTTGTGATGTGACATGTATATGCTGTGTGCGATATTATACATTTTTTATGCCATGTGGTAGGCAAGCATGCTAGATCATCATTTCATGCACGATGTTTATATGTTATGCTTTACTGGTTATGATATGCATGATGTTGGCCGAGTTCGGCGTACCCACTGAGCTTTAGTAGCTCAGCGTTCGAAATGTGTTTTCGTGCATAGGTTAGCGGAAGCCGATTCGTGGAGCACCATCGAGGTTTGGATTTCAGCATTGACCTATGTCAGGGTACATTTGTAGATTAGTGGGCTAGTACTTGGTTGGACCCTATGTATTTTGTAACTCCGTTATTTTAATTTGGGTTGAATGTTTTAATGGTTTATAATATTTTGGAGCTCCGATTATCTTATATTATTTTGGGCTTACGTTTTAATTTGAATTGGATTTTAATTGTTGGGCTTTCAAAAGAATTTTGAAATACAGGTTTTGGGCCGGAGGCCCAATGTGACATCCGGGTCGGGGTGTTACAAGGGTAATGGCCCCGTGACAAGTGGTATCAAAGCGACCCTTTGATTCCTCGGTTTCACGCCGAGCGCCCATGCATGAGAGGGGTAAACAGGGTGAACAACCGTGACAAGAGGTCAATCACGAGGTTGAATAAGGGAAAATGTCACTCTTGAAAATAGGCAAGGAGCATTAATCCTACATCGGAAAAGAAAAGAGAGGTCTTGGGGTATATAAACGGTGGCACTGCACATCTTATTAGACATGTCTTTCAGGAAGAGAGTAATGACCCCGTGACAAAGTGTTGACATTATTGATGCTTGAACCCTTAAACTCCAAGAACAATAATTATTCTTTTAACCACTCGTGTTTGTGGTTTAAACTTTTACTATAATTATTTGATTGATAACAATATGAATACATAACAATTTCATAAACTAAAATGGACTGCATTTATTCATAAGTCAACCTAGGATCAGTATTAAAACATTACAAATGAAATCAAGACAAACTTGTGTTCAACTATGGAGAAGGGAGCTTCATTTTTTTAAGCCTTCACCTTCTCCATTTGACAACTATGGAATCAAATGACTCAAATTAGGGTCAACAGATATGAGCAGAGTTAGCACAACAATGTACACAAAACCAAAGAAACAGTGAAGAAAAAACCCATTTTTTTCCAACTGCTAGCCTTGGCCTTAATCAACAAACATTTTGCCCTGTTAATGTCCTTGTTAATGTCCTTAAAAGCACTGAATCTATCCCCCATGTCTCCATTCATGGCATCTTCTTCTTCTTCCTCGGTACTCGAGCCATGCATTAAGAGAAGCACGAGCATGCACAGGAAGGCACTTAAAGCGTTCCTGCATTGCTTTGTGTAGGCCATGGCTTCCGTGCACTTTCCATATGCAAATGCATTGAACTTTGTGAACAAAGTGCGGTCTCCTTGGTCGTGCTGTGTGGCCTCGTTGAATCGAAAGCTGGTTGCGGTCACTGTGTTTTGGTGGACTTTGACGGTTTGAGATGGCACCGTGTGGTGGAACAGTGTGTTGGCGACTTGACGAGTCGAGACAAGCATCCCATGGCTAACTTTAATGTCTTCGACTACGTCAAAGCTCGGCGAGCTTGCGAGATCGTCAATGGTGTCGCCGTCTAAAAAGTGATCGTCGGGGTCATCGTTGATGAATCCTCGGGTGAAATCTTCAATTTCTGTGTTGTTGATCCCTGTGTCATCGAATTCAATAGTGTTATAGTCATGTCCACTTCCTAAATGAAAAAAATATAATTTTTAATGATATAACTTGATTTAATCCGACTCGATTATTAATCGATCAAATTAATCGAATTAACATTCGAAATACGACTCTAAACTTGTGGTATACGTACCTTGAATGCCATTGTCTTCATTTCTTGTAAAGCTTGAAATATTCTCAATTGGAACAATCTTGTTCTCTTCCATGAAACAATACTGAATCAAATGAAGAAATAAATGAGAACTGTACGTCAAAACTATAAAGGTCAAATTTTCATTTTGGTCCCTCTACTATGCTAAAATCTAGAATCTAGTCATTGAGTATAGTAAAGGGACCAAAACCATAATTAAATCAATTTGTAAAAAGGCTTGTAAGAAGAGTTACCTGCTCAAGATCTTTGCTTGACATTCCAACCCATCTTAAATTTTCAGACATTCTCTCCTCACTCATGTCCATTGACCTTGTAATGGATTCTTCCAAGGGTTTATGCATGTATTGTGGGCAACTCATCTCCTTCACTTCACTTTGGTACATGTTTCTGGCTGTCATAAAAGTGAAATCATCGGCATTATTGCTTGAACTAGCTCCCCAAGCATCTCCATGGCCGGCGGTTGGATTTATCATCTCCTGAGAAACATGAGCAACCGAAAGAATTTCTTGCAGTATATCGGTTTCGTGTCGGCTTTCACAAATCGGACCCGTCGGCATCAGCTTATAGTTGGTGACCAGTCCACCTTGAGGGTAATCTTCAACCTCTAATGGAGGCAATGTCAATCGATGCTGTAGCCTTGCACATTCTAGTGCTACATCAACCTGCAAAGAAATAGTGTTCCGATAAATGATTAACGTACCGATTTCGATTTTGTTTTCGTTTAGGGTTTATATTTGATGCACCACGTATGAATTTATATACCAATAGTCACATAGGGTAAGAAAATGAAACCGTGAGGTCGAATTCCTTAACTTCAAAATTGACAAGGACCTAAGAAGGAGTTAAATAAAAAAGGGACCAAGGTTCAATTTGTATACTTTCAAAATTAATAGGGACTTAAAAAATAATTAAACCAAAAGATCAGGACAAAACTTGCTTTCATTAATTTCAAAAGTAATAGAGGTTTAAAAGTAACTGAACTAAAAAATCGATGTGAGTTAGGACTTAATTACATTGATTTCAAAACTATCAGAGCTTAAAAAGTAATTGAGAGCTAAAAAAATGAATTGGATGAATCTCGTTAGATGAAATTATAAATAACATAATGAGTCGGGATTATGTAATAACGTAGTAAATCGATGTACGGATAGTTTATCTTAGATGGATGATAGGGCAAGGTTTCGTAGTTGGAAAACGATGTGTTGGATAACCCGAACGCATCTTGCGACAAGGATTGTATCCATCTAACATCGTTGGCATCGCCGATGCCAACAGATGATGGACCGAGAATACTCGACGAACGAGTATCGATCGGAATCGTAAAATCAGAATTCTCTTCGCACCTGCCATCAGAATACAATTCAAGGCTCGACGAATGTTCACAAGTGATTTGATTCGAACTCGAAACATGTTGGTAATGCTCCCCACCAACCTTGGGTGGGATCGTAGTTTTCTTGAACACACGGCAAAGAGCATAAGCATCCTGCAGGAGGAACCAATATATATTGTGATTTCATCATTTCATGCAATATAAGGCCAAATAAACTATAAGGTTAGTTACCTGCAAGCCTAATGAAGCCGATTCACATTCTCTTTCGTCGAGACGATATTCGTGCATGACCCAATTCGTCCGAGAACCGTGTGGTGCACGTCCCCGGTAATAAACCAGTGTTTTCTTCATCCCGACAGCACGTGTTTGGGAGTTCACTTTCCTGTCTTTCCCGGTGGCTTTCCAATACCCGGATTTCGTTGCTCGGTTAGTCCTCGATCCGTTCGGGTACTTACGATCCCGAGGGCTGAAGAAGTACCACTCCATGTCTTTGCTAGGTAACAAGGATCTTCCTGCAAAATAATATATGTTTCATTAATTTTCTGAAATGAAAGGATGGAACAGATGTGCACCGTTTTAAATTACGGTTACAAATATAACAAATAATATTACGATCGTTATAGACTAATATTTTTTTATAATAACATTGACAACCAATGAAACGATAGAATATAATTCACTCAATCAAAATTTTAAATTAATGTTGTGGATATAACAGATGATATTACGGTTATTATAAATTATTATGCTTTCGAAATCGCTATTACACGAAATAATCATTTATAACAGTAAGACCGCCGTCCAAAACCCTTATTAGTAAAAATAAGGATGAGATTTAAATTCATACCGATGACGATCGATAACGATCGTTATTTAACAAATAATGATCGATAACGACAATAATGATATGTTATTTCTGTTATTGTACCGTTATTTCAAAAACTCTGATAATAAGTTGTACGAGTTTTAAGATAAAAATAAGGATGAGATTTAAATTCATACCGATGACGATCGTTATTTAACAAATAAGGATCGATAACGACAATAATGATACGTTATTTCTGTTATTGTACCGTTATTTCAAAAACTCTGATAATAAGTTGTACGAGTTTTAAGATAAATCACGACCGTGACTCCTACAATGACCCGATAGTAATCGTTATGTCCGCAACTGCGATAAACATGACTCGACCAAAAACGCTTTTTAAATCCCGACAGTGTACCACTATTCGAATCCCAATAAGAAATAGAATCAGAAAACGAAAGGAAATGAAAACCTGGTAAGTCCCAAGGCTCGCACTTGTAGAGATCTACTTCAGGGATGATCTCCAATTCAATCTTTCGTCCATTGATCTTGTTCTTTAGATAATAAACGACAAGCTCCTCGTCTGTTGGATGGAACCTGAAACCAGGCGGCAACGAAACAGCACTCATCGTTTCAATACCTGTATTCGGAAAGCCAACTGGGTTTTTTCAGACAGATTATCCCTGGTCTCGACTGCTGTTAAAGATACAAAGAAATCAATGGATTTAAAGAAGCAGATACTCAGCCAGATGAATACAAAAAGAAGCAGTAGACCAGACCGCCCCACCGCCCTCGTTTTGCTTTCTTTTTGTACTAATTTGTTGTCTCTTTTGCTTTTGCTTTTTGTTTGATGTAACCGATGATTCCTTTTCCCTTTGCAGGAGAATCGTTGGTTTGAAGATTTTGGGGTTTGGTTTGCTTTGGAGTACGATTATCCCATGCTTCATGCATGGTGATTGCTCAGAATCTGGGATACGTACATAGACACGTGGCGAAACCCCGGTTTTTTGACCCTTTTAAAAACTAAGTATCTGGGTTTTTGGCGACGCCTTGCTTCATCGGTTTCTTCTCCATTCACATTAGGGGCGGGCGGGACGAGAATGATTTTATATTCATTTTATTTTAATTTTTAAATAATTATTCATTCTTTATTTATATATAAAAAAATGTAAAGATTCGCAACGAATAATATGATGAGTCGAGTCTATCTAATAATTTTTTACCTTCATCGACGAATAAACTAAGAATGAAGAATACCTTGATTTCTTTAGGTGATGATATATTATTAAGAATAAGTTCCTTTAGGTTTTTAAAAATATATTCGATTCAAACTCAAAAGCGATTAAAATGAAGGAAATTGATATAATGTACGTACTTTTTTTATAAGGTAAATGTATCATGCACTCGTAGTAGAAATAAAAAAATCACAAACATATTAGTTTTAAGATTTTGAGATTGAGTTCAGAGTTAAAAAGTTTAAGAATTTAAGTTCAGGGATTAAAATTTAAGATTTATGGTTTGAATTTAAAATTTATAAGTTAACGCTTAAATTCATATCATATTACCTTACACCTAAATTTTAATATCTAAACTCAAAATTCTAATCTTAAATTAGATTTATATACTATGAAACTAAAACAATTTTATATTTTTATTTTAATGTCACTGCATAATTTTTTATTATTATTATTATAAGATAAATATACCGGTTCTGGAGTCTTATAGTGCTTTCAGATTTATAAGTGAATTTTAAAAAATATAAACATCATTTAGACTCGAGATCTAAACGAGCCAAGCCGAGCTTACTCAAACTCGGCTCGAAAAGCTCGTGAACAGGCTCGGAATAATTATATATAAACATACATATATATATTCATTAAAAATAATTTATTTAGCAAAGAAAAATAATAAAATAATTGAGAGTAAATCCACTAAAAATAAAATAAATAAAATAAATTGAATATTATCAACTAAAACAAATTTACAAAACTACAAATAAAAAATAAAATATAAACTATAAATAAATAAATAAATAATAAAACATAATATATAGAAAATTGTCCATTTCGAGCCAAACCAAACCGAGCCGAGCCTGAGCAGTGCCCAGTAATATTATTTTCGAGCCTAGCTCGAGCCTAAAATTCTAAGCTCGGCGAGCCTCGAGCCGAGCTGAGCCTAGATATCCCTATTTCCGAGCCTGGCTTGGCCTGACTCGGGAACAGATTGGCTCATTATCACCCCTAATTTAGACAAATTGCATACATATAAATATATTACTACCTCCGTCCCATTAATCTTGTTCATTATTGACTTTTTAAAAATTAAAAATTTCAAAGTTTGACTTTATTTATATTAAATATTTTAAACAATTAATTTTTATAAGATAAATATTTAAAAACTTTTTGATAATTTTTTTTAAAATATATTTTTTATATTTTTATTAATAATAAATTTTAAATAATTATGAGTCAAAGTTAAAAAAAATTGACAATTTTCATGGGACAGAAAAAATATATGAAAATATAGATCTTATTAATTAAATAATGCTATTATTATAAAATACAACAAAACAATAATTAAAATAGTTAAGATAAATAATATTAGAAACTAGTTTAAAATATTAAAATCTAGTACTAATAATAATTCTCAACTCTGGGTAGGTTTAGAGTGTGGCTAAAAAAGATCCACTTTGAAATTTATATATAAACTGAAAATGTTGGACTTCTTAATAATATTTTTGATTAGTTTTTTCTTTTTAAATATTGATATTTAGTTTTTTTATAAAGTTTTAGTTTTGATAAAATATTGATACTTAAAAAATTTAAAATACTAAATAAAAATATTATCAATAAATCTAACATTTTTAATTTAAAATTAAATTTTGAAATTTATTGTCTTTCAATTGCTTGTTGGATTCCATGATGTATTGAACAATAAGAAACACCTCATAGAGTAAATGGAGTTGATTGAAGAATAGACTTGAAATTAAGCCTTAAAGCCCACAAAAGTTAAATATATTCGACTTATTATAATATTTATAGTCTCGATTAATAAAATTTATTTTATTTTTTAATATGATTTTTCATCACTTTTTTATACGTAAGAAAAAATAAATAATTATTTAAAAGTTAAAATAAGATGGATAAATCTTATTAACCGAGATCGTAAATAACGTGAAAAATTGAATTCATCAAATAATTTTTTAAATACTTTTTTGAATCAGTTAAATCCTTCCAAACTAAAAAAACTATAAGGATTTTTAATAACTACGATATCAATTGAATTGATATTTAATCGATTTATTTAAAAATTTTAATCATTATGCGTGATTGATTATTTAATAATACGAATATAAATTTATTTTTATTAGGGTTGTGTGATGAATCAAATTGAGTAAAAATTTTAAGTTAATAAAATTGACGAGTCTTATTTTATTATATGATTTAATTTGAATTTTTAAATCAGAGTAAAATATAATTTGTATTAAGTTAAATAAATTTATTCGAGGTAAATAAAAATTTTATCATTAAAACCTTGTCGATAATTTTATTAAATTCCAAGTTATAGAAAATAAATTTAAATTAAAGAACATTTTTTATTAAATGACAATTCAATTAATAAAAATACGGTATAAAAGATAATAATAACGTGAATGATTTTTATTAATTAGTGTCATAAATAACATGATGAGAAAGGTCAAATATATAATTTCTCTTTTAAAAAAAAAATAAATCAAAAATAAAATCCTTTAGCAGGGTAAACTTAATTTTTATAATTTATTTGTTAAAGGTATTGAAAATATCATTTTATAAAAATATAAATTTAGAATATTTATATTAAAGAGACCTTTAATTTTTTAGTTGCTTTTTTAATTTAGTTTTAAATTTATTTGTTCATAATTTCTTAATTTGATAATTTTTTCAATTTGTTTTTTAAATTCAGATATTTTGTCTATATAATTATATTTGTATCAACATTAAAAAAATAAAATGAAACACCTTTATTCATTTAATTTTGTATAATTATATATATTTTCTTCATTATATATTATTTACATATTTAATCAATTTAATCTTAATTAAAAATAATTTAATTAAATCGATAGATTTTTAGAATTTAAAAAAGACAAGGTGTACAATAAACTGATTTGAAACATCAATTAGGAATGAATTATTAAACTGATAGAATTCATAAATATTCAAGATTGAATTAAATTAATTTATATTAAAACTGATATTAAATTAATAGATTTTTAAACACCAATGGCTAAATTAATCAAATTATTTGGAATTAAGATTGAATTATTAAATGAGTAAATAATGATGACTATATTAATAATATATATAAGGTAATATTATATTAATATTCATTTTTTATTATTTTATTATAAATTTATACACATACCAATAATTTTTAAAAATCTATATTTCTGTATATTTGTTTAAAGTTAGTCTCTTTTTATAGGACATGACTTCAGAAATTACTTTCCATAGAACGTGATTTCGGTATGATAAAATAAAAAAAAATAATTTTGTTATAAAAATCACTTTTTGTACGACGCGATTTTAAAAATTATTTTTTTTTAAAATCGATTTCTATTTACGTGGTCTGACATGAATATAGATTTTTAAATAAAGTAGGAAGATATATATATTAAAATAATTAATAAAAAATATTAATTTATGATTAAATATATAATTATATAAAATTTTAAAAAATAATAATAATATACACTAATATATAACTTTAGTGATATATAGCAAGTCATCCCTTTTAAATTCATTTAAAAATCTATTTTTAAGAAAATTTCATTGATAAGTGACAGAATCTTAAAATGTCACGTATAAATTCAGCATCGAAATTTAAAAAAGTTACTAGGTTGGGGGAACAAATATGTATAGGGGTGTTAGGTACATGACTACCCTAATTCTATTCCCTTAAAATTTTTCGTAATTTTGTACCTTATGTTTTAATATATCTTTTGATTATTTGTATTTTCTTATATAAAATTTTGAGTTCGTTTTTGTTCAGTGGGATTCTGAACAAATGCAATAAGAGTGACTATACAGGCCTCCTAAAATAGATAGCCCAAAATTTTGATAAACCATATTAATTTGATAATGTTAATCTTGAAATTCGTTATAAAATTTTTGAAATATTCTTAAAAATAAGTTATAATCGTTAAAATGTTATAATTGTTTCTCAAATGTGGCTATTGCTTAGAAAATCTTATTAACTATTTTTATTATTATCAATTATGTAGAACGAAGATTTTCAAATTCGAAATTGTTGAAGTCATCATACATACGAACAACTATATTGTAAGATAGATTAAATAGACTTGTTTCAATGACAGTCGAAAGTAGTCTTTTAGAAGAAATTGATATTGAAAGTGTTGTAGATGATTTGGAGTGGTTTTAAAATGGATGGATGTATAAGAGGTAAAGTGTAGAGATGGCATGGATCGGGTTTTTTGCCCACCCGAAAATAAATATCTTAAACTGAATCTGACCTGAACAGTTCCTTTTAAAAACCCAATTTCCTTAAAAATAAATATTTTAAACTCAATCTCAATCAGATTTGACCAATAGAAAAAAAAATAATTTTGGTAATTTAATTGTAAAAAATAATTTTAGGGGACTTATTTATAAAAAAATTAAGGATTAAATTATAAATAAAAATTCAATTCTAAGAACCTAATTATAAAAACTATATAAAGAGATGTATTATTAGAAATATCGTAAAAAAATTAAAAAAATTACATAATTAATCTCGGATCGGATTGGATTGAATATTTTTTTACCATAAACTTGACACTGACCTAATCTTAGTCTTAATAAAACCCCACCTAATGTGACCCAAACCTAATTTTTTTTTTATGAAAAAATCTGACCCGATCAAATCCGATAAAATACCTGTATAAAGTGATTAGTTTTCTGTAGGACTTGAATTTCGTCCGGCCTAAATAAATAATAAAAAATAAAAAAAAATAAAAAATAATAATTATAACCAAATGGATAATGGATGAGGGAACCGGTTACTAGGAGTCAAGGGGAGTTAACAAAAAAGGATTAAGAGGGCAGCATTTTTAGGGGAATCCGTTACCACTTACCATCATAAGGGGGGATCGGTTCCATTTTCTGAAAAAAGAACGGATGCAGAGAGGAGGTTAGGGGGATTTTTCGAAGATCTGTGCCCCTAAGACGGGAGTTCTACTGGTTTCTCATCTCGGACTCAAGCAATGGAAATCTATCGTTCTCATGAAAACCAATAAGCTTGGATGTTCCACTCCTATCCATGTGCATACTACTCCCAAAGCCCTTCCACTATCTCCCATGCAAACAACAAACGATATTCGCAACACCTCCGAACATATCTATCAAGAAAACAAATCAAACCTTTTCGGTCTCCATATCCACTCTTCGATGGACATATTCTTTGACCACCTACCTGTCGTTATAGCACACGGACCAAAGCTTTACGCTCAAACGTCCTCAAGTTCATCAAGATTTGAGGTCTACGTGGAGAAACGAGACAAAACAGCGAACATGTGGCCTGCAAATGGATACGTAGAGGACACAAAAACAAAGAAACTGAAGTAGGCAAAAGACAGTGCACATACTTGGGAGAAATTGTTTAGCCATTATGGAGGCAATGATTGAAGTGATGATGGTGGCAATGATCATTATGGTAGAGGCAATGATTAGAAAAATGATGATGCAATGATGGGTGATGGAGATGCAATAATTATGGCGTGATGGGAGAAGATTTCCATTGAAAGTAGAGGTTTGGTTATTCACTGGAAAGGGGCGGTAATTGGATAGAAAAAGGCAGCAAAGAGGAGAGCACTAACAACAATGGTTTCGGAGGGTGAATCTCAAGACCAATGGCCTCCATGGGTGGTTAGTTCGGAAATTCAAAAAAAATAAAACTCTCGAATAATAAACCATAATTGGAGAGGGAAATTCACGGGATACGCTCGATTCGAAAGCTAGCACTGCAAGGAAATGGAAATTCAAAGCGAATCTGGATATTGAGGTAATTATCGCTCCGAATTTATTATTTTAATCACTTTATATGTGTAATTGAGCTTTTGCTATGAAAAGAGAATTAATTTGAGCCTTGTCTTTTAATTAATGTTGTTTTATTTAGTTGTTTTATTTGTATGTATGTTTTAAAATCATATATAATATTTTATTTAGGAGATCACCTAATTCACATTTAGTTAATTAAATTAGTGCCTTCTAGGGTTAGCCTCTTTAATTAAATGATTAATTAAATAGGAGAAATAATTTAGTAATGATGACGTTCTAATCATATATCTCGGATACACTAAGTGGTCAGTGTTTTGAAGTAACATTATGTTGGCCAATAGTGTACTTTGGTATCGTATTCGGCGCGTCATCGAAACATAGAAAATGAAAAATAATTTAGGGTTAGAATTTAATAAAATTAATTAGGCAAACTAGAAACACTAATAGTATTATTAATTTTGTTTGGTGTCAAAATGGTAGTGCCCGTGCATTCGGATGTTATCATAATACACCCGGTTAAATTAATAATTTAATAGGGTTTAAACATTTAATCAATGGAGCCTTTTTAGGTTAGAACTTAAAATGAACCAGATAATAAATCGATCATGCATTTAAAACCTTTTGGGCCAGAATTTATATTTCTTTAAATACGAGTTAAGATTTCTTATTCTAGGACGTCTTTTTCAAAGCTCGTATTTAAAAGAAATGTACCTTTTTACTCAAAAGGATATTTTTATTCGAGCGATGTTTATTCGATAATAATGAATTAAATTAAATTATTCGAAATGCCAAATGCCACGTGTAATTAATAAGGTACCGATTTCGGGCGCTCGTAAGGGTCGTCCTTACGCGTAACCGACTCCCGAACCCAAATGTTTTCAAAATGAATCTCTGGTTTGTTTTATGGTGTCTGGCCTACCAAAGTGGCCAGTGGCGACTCCAAGTTATTTTCAAAATTAAAAGAATACATGTTTTAACATGACTCCAATTTTTCATAAATAACAATTAAAAGCAATAACATTCAATTTTTCAAAATTCACTCGCCAGGCTACTTTTCACACTTTCCGGTTTTAAAATGGTCGCGACATTTTCATTTAAGAAAGTACGGAGAATTCATGTCATTAATATTTAGAGTCTCAAAATACTAGTAGTCATATTTGATCATAACCCATTTGTTCTCGAAAATGAAGTATAAGGTTTTCAGAGGATTCTTTATGCTGTAATAGTGGATGAAGTTATTGAACTGCTCTTCAAAGTATGGTGAAACAACTCAAAAGAGACAATTTTGATAAATCTTTCTGGGTTATAATATTTTTTACTCTCTTATTCCTAAATAAAATGAAACTGGATATCAATATGCTTGCTCTTTTTATGATGTATTGTATTTTTTTATTAACTCGATTATCGATTTGTTATCCAGATAAATTTGTATCTTGAATGAAGTTAATCTTTTGGTGTTGTATTTTTGCAGGTATTCCCATGGTCTGCTCGAACAATTGCTTCCTTGATTGCGCACCAAGAAAGCACGAGGACGGCTATTTGAGGGTGTCTCGTGTCCCCGATACGTTTCCGAGACGGGGACCGTGTGGGAGTTGCCCAACTCTCCGGTAGCGATGCTGCTATCATCTCAACACTCATAGCTTCTTTGCTTGCTGTAGAAATGTTGATGGTGGCATTTGGAACTAAATCGGTCACGTTTAGTGCCGGAGAAGAGATGTTAGAGCAGGAAAAAGGAGAGAAGCCCCACTATATGCTAAAGCAGGATTGGATTGCTGGTGACAAACCTCCGTTCGGAACTCGGCAGTTTCTGTTGCAGAAGTTTCATCTTTTCCTCGACTTCCAAGTAAGTTAAACTAATATAAGAAAAGAGCTGCTACAGAAAGAACAAGTAGAAAATGTTGAAAGTTTTAGAGGATTTGACTGAATTTCTACGGTTTATGTTGTTTCATCTTGCAGTATTATACTTGATATGAATTAATTGTGATATTCTATTACAAAGTTTTGAACATTTTACTTAGGGACTTGTTCGGTTATTGTTAAAATTTGACAAGGTTAGTTTGGAGTAAAAAACTTCTGTCTCTTTTTCATGTCTCCTTTTATGCCTCTTTTGAAAATTTACTAAAAAATTAAATCTTAAATCTTAACTTTTATTTTTTATATTGTAAGTCTTAAACCCTATACTTTAAAAAATACACCCTACCCCTAATTCCCTAAACCCTAATCAAAACCCTTAACCTAAAACCCTAAACCCTAAATCCTCTAATTTGAAATGAAGACATAAATAGAGGCATAAAGAAGAAGTAGACGATTTACACCCGTTAGTTTGTTATATAAGTCAATAAAATATACATATAATTGCTTTTTTATTATATAGGAAACAATTCAATACCATGCACATAATCTTCGTTAAGATTAAAAATTATAATTATATCATAATCAAGAAATAAAATAATTGGATTAAACAATTCAAAGATTCTTACAACCAAAAACAAAGAAAAATAAATATTTCTTTAAAGATAAACATACCAATAAAATTTAGAAGCTTCCAAAATCTCTTATCTTTGTCTAAACGAGACACATAACGAAGATACATGAATCTTTGTGCGAACAATAATCGATCGCTAGGGTATGTGTAAAACTAAAATTGATTTTGATATAACAATTATGTTAAAGGACTATTTTATAATAAATTTTAAGTCCCTTAGTCAAACTTTTGTTTTCAAGTCAAACCAAGAACTTTAAAGATATTTTTCTAAGTGTTTTTACACGAGAGTATCGATACCCCTAGAACAGGTATCGATACCGCCTCTTGTTTTTCAGAAAATGTTCTTGAGTCAAGAACAAGTATCAATACCTTTTTCCACCAAAACGTTACTGCCAACATCTGTTTCGGAACAGGGATCGAACCAGGGATTAATTTAAAAATTATAAAGGGTTGTTTCGATACCAATGTGGATACCCTCAGAAATCCCAAAGGCTATTTTAGCTTTAAATGAGTCGACTGTTGGAGGTAGTTGAAGCGTTAAATGGTAGTTAGCATGTTTCGGAACAGGTATTGATACCAACCTTCATAGGTTGTATTTGGTATCGAACCATGGTTCGATACACCCCTATTAAATGCACAACGTCTCTTTCTCTTTGTGGCCTGTTTCGAAACAGGTACCCCGAGCATCGATACCAGTGTCTGCAGAAGTGCATTTATGATGGGAAGATGAGGCCCTAACGTCTTTATTTCAATTCCCAACAACCACAACGGTTAGAAATTGATAAGTGCTCAACTCACTATCACTTTTTATACCTTTTATGGGCATTAGTCATCAAATCTACACCTATTTGGACCAATGCATACACTTAATGTGATATATTTAGAGGTTATGCTTATGAAGATGATATTTACAGAAAAGGCAAGTTTTACTGTATTTTTACATCTATGCAGGAAAAACTATTTCCGCGGCAGCAACGTAGCCGAGGCAGAACCTGATGCCGAGGCAGCAGCCGATAGACAAGTAGCGATATTGTAGGCGACTTGAAGAGAAAAATGAACTGGACGTTTTTGGACAAGCAGCGCATGAATCGGAGCTGGGTAGCACATGGAAAGCCCAAGTGAAAGACCACGCGGAAACAAATCCTAGTTGGAGTAAACTTAGAAATGTTTTATTTATGGACTTGACTTGTGTCCTACTCCAAGTTATACTCCTACTTAGAAAAGGTTTGCCCTAGACCAAGCCTATATAAGACCTAGCCGTCCAAGAGGAGAAAAAGAAGAGAGTTTTCAGCACAAAGAGCTTAGACCTAGCCGACTTCATCTTTTAGAGTTTTCTTTTCTTTACATTATGTTCTAATTTTCTCTAGGCTTAGGTGAAGGTTGTAGCGTATTAGTGTGAGGAGATTGAACCTTGTTTCTTGTTTCAATGCAATAAAGTATCGAAGTTTACTTATTCTTTGTCATTCTTTGTTCTTGCATCCAATCTCGAGAGAGAAGTTTGCAAGTAATCCATTTATCTAATATCGAGAGAGTTAGATTCATGAAAGGAATAAGTACAGTGTTTCAATCAGGAAACACTAACTCGGCCTAGAGATAGGTTAAGAGTTTCAGCGGCTAAGAGAAGTGTGGGATTGGTTGGTGATTACAATTGATTCACGCCGAGAGGTATCATCAAGGACTGGTCATCAACAGTACTTCGACTTAGAGATAAGCGGAGGCATCAGAGGACACTTTACCGAACTTTGGTAAAGTCCACCCAAGAGCAAGAGATTGCCGCGGCGGACAAGCATCAGCGCTGTCGAGGCAGTAAACTACAATACTATCGAGGCAGTGTTGTGCGATTGCATTAGACAGAGACAAGTCAATTGAATCCACTATACAACACAACTGGATCCTGGCCATTTTCTTTATCGAATTTTCTCTTTTTATTTAGTTCTCTTTATTTAGTTTCATCAACCCCAATTTACTTGTGTCTTTATTTTATTTCTTTTTACAGAGCAAGAAGACGAAAAGGGCATATTAAGTAGACCAATCCCTGTGGAGACGATATCTGATATACTTATCACTTTATTACTTGCAACGTGTTCACTTGCACAATTTGCGCACTTTTGACACGCAACAAGTTTTTGGCGCCGTTGTCGGGGATTGACAATTAAATTTTGTTTTCTTTATTTTCTTGCTTTTTATTTTTATTTTTTTTCACTTCGGTTTTTCTTCGTGTATGACCAGGGACAACCCAACCAACCCTTTGTACGAACTAGATCCAGAGATCGAACGTACACGGCAAAGGTTGAGGAGACAAATCCAAGGAGCTATTGCAGATCATCCGGTAGGACAAAACTTACATGCCGGCAATGGAGGTCTTCCACCGCCACCAAGGCCGCGACAGCTTACTGTTCGAGACTTCTTGGAAGAGGAATTGAATGGGTTAAATCCAGAAGTCGTTACACCAGAGATCGAAGCAGCCCACTTTGAGCTAAAACCTGTCATGTTCAATATGCTCAACACTATTGGACAGTTTGGTGGGTCTATAGCTGAAGATGTCAGGCAGCACCTCAAGTCATTCATGGAGATTGCTTTAAAACACCCTAAACCTAATTCTAATCACATTAAAACTTACCCAAACAAAAACTCTTCAAACCCTAGTCGTTTTCTCCCTATAAAAACCTCTCAAATCCTTCATTTTTCACCACAATTCGAACGATTTCTTTGGGGCTTTTATCTTCTCATCAAAGCCAAGACTATATCAACAATCGGTGCTTCAATAACCATAAATTCATCATAATCCATAATCAAGGTAATTTTCAAAAAACCTTATTTTCATTGATTTTTATAATGTTAAAAATTAGATTTTGAATGTTTTATTGATGATTATTTTATGGGTTTTCATAATCCTACAATTTTTTTCAAAATCAAAATTTTTTTCATTCGAATATAAATTATTTTTACCGTATTGGTTTTTCACTGTTTTTAAGTAATATTTTCGAAATTCTCAAATACCTTGAATTATTGATTAATAGGATTGAATTAGGTTGATAGAGCATACATGTGTTTCTTGTGCCTAACCTTAAATTGTTTTTAATCCTTAGATCATGGCACCAAAGAAACGTCCAAGAACCGAGGCAGGTGATTCGTCATCCTCTCGTGCTCCCAAATCCAATCTCCAAATTGTCATCGAACGGAGTTTGGACAATCACGAAAGGTTTGACAACTTACAACTATATCGGCAATATCCGCTCAAGAGGGAGCGTTGTGTTGATATAAGGTTTATCAACTCTTCCCGCTTCCAATTCCGATACTTCCGCCTCCTCATAGATTGGAAATTCTTGGCCTTCCTCACCTATTCCGGCAAGTTCTATCCCACTCTTGTCCTCATATTTTATTCTAATGCCTCGTGTATTCTCTCTAAGGATAAGAGCAAAGTGATTGCCATCGAGTCCTATCTTATGGGAACAACCTTTAGGATCGATGTCGGTACTTTTGAGGATACTTTTGGATTTGAGGATGAGGGAATTGATGATGAGGATTCACTTGACACCTTCACCGGTTCATTCATGTCCCTTGATGTCCACGACCGTTTTCTACACCTTATCATCTCTTGGTGGATTCTTCCATCAAATGGTAAGTTTTCTCGTATACGTCAAGTGGATAGCTTTTGGCTCAAGTGTTTCCGTGAAGGTCAACGGCCAAACCTTGCACAAATTGTCTTCTCCGATATCGTTTGGCACGTCAAAAACCTCTCCACTCCACTTGTTAAATCTTTTCCCTACGTATGTGTCCTTAGCACAATCTTTGAGCGTTTGGGGATCGATTACACTTTTGACAAGGTGGAATCAGTCAAAGAACTTGTAACACCCCAAATTTTACCCCAATTGAAAATTTAATTTTCAAAATCCCTAAATTTCTGAAACCCTAAAATTTAGGAATTTTTTAATTTGAAATTCTAAGGTAAATTTTGGAAGGATAAGTGACCTTTTTGTATGAATGTTTAATTTGTGGGTTTGTTCTGAAAAATCATAAAAAAAGGGACCAACCTTGTAGTTTACCCATTTTTTCATAGGGTAAAATTAAAACCTTTTTCCAGAATTAAAATGTGTTTTGTGGGGAATAACTTTGAAGGCAGACGCAAACTTTCTTTCTCTCTCCCTCTGTATACACATATTTTCCCTCTCCCTCATTTTTTTCTTCCTTGTTTCGTTTCAGTTCTATAAGTGTCTAACCGAGACCTTTTTCTCGAACGTTCTCCCTGTTGTTTTGTTGTTTGAAAAATCGAAGGTTAGTGGTTCGATTCTCTCTACCATTTATCTGTTGTGAGTGTACGAAAGGGTGGGTGTTCGAACCCTCTTGCTTCATCGTCGTTCTCTCGATCTGAGAATCGTCATGTTCCTCTTTTTAGTTTGTTTCCAGTAGCGTCTCGTTGTGCAACCCTCGTTTGGTCGAGTTTGTTGGATGGTGTAAGGTGTGCGAGGAGTTGTTTCACTTATGTTGCCGGAGTTGTCATCGGAGTTATTATCGGAGAGTTGTTATCGTCGTTCTTTTGTTCGTGGTTGTCGTCTAGGATATTGAAGAAAACCCTAGTTTTGCTTACCTTTGTGTGCTGGCTGGTATAGGGGTTGTGTGCAAAGGTTATGGGTGGTGGTTCGGGACTTGTTGTTGGGCCATAGTGTTTGGTTGTTGGTGTATGTGGGTAGAGGGATGTGGAGTTATGTGGATGGGCTTGTGAGTTGGGTTGGTGGTTTAGACTTAGTGTGAGGGTTATTTGGATGAGCCCAAACTCTTAAATAGATTAGTTTGTGTTGAGTGACCCGAACCAGATTTGTTTATGAATTTTAAATTGAACCGGTTTTGACCCGTTTTTACTAAGTTGACCTGACCCGACCCATGTTTGACTAAGTTTGACCAGCTTTGACTTTTAACCTTGGACCCGTTGACTTTTGACCTTTGAACAGTCAAAGTTGACTTTGGCTTTTGAGTTGACCAGAGTTGACTTTTGACCTGTCAAGTAAAAGTTGACTTTGACTAGTTGACTTTGACTTTGACCATAGTTGACTTTGACCAAAAGTTGACTTTTTTAGAAAACCTTCTACTTGACGTTTTTCGACGTTCTGAGTCCGAATCCACTATCTGTTTTGTCAAATTCATACCCGAAAGCCCCGTTTTTAGTGTTTTTCTTCTAAAATGTTCTTAGAGTCTAAAAATTTGTTTCCGAGGAATCTAATTCAGAATATTTCTTCCGTTCAGGTGTTAACGTCTCTGAAGCTTCTGGTTTACCTTCTGTTGTTCGTACCAATCGGGCACGTTCTTTGAGGTTGTCACGTGGGTAAGCTTTCGTATCGTAGTTCTGTTTTAAGTGGTGGCTTAGTCTTAATTTGTTAAGTAATATAGTTCTGTTACCTCTTAGGTCCTGAATCAACTAGACCGGAACGCGAGACGCGTCCATCTCAGAGTTAGAGCTTTAGTTGCTTAAGGTGTGTCTCTTCCTGTGCTATATGTTTCTGTGTTTATTCTATATTATGATATTTTTTGTGTATCTGTGAAACATTTTTGTACATTGCTTGATTTGATCTGTGAAACTGTTAATCTGTTCATACATAGTATCATCATGCATGGCATGTGCATTCTGTTTTTAAATCAAGCATATGATTTCTAGAAAAATGTTACTCGTAAGAGTTCTGATTTATGATTTTTACGAATCATATCATGTTCTGTCATCGGAAATATTTTTTGGATTTAAAATCAGTAACGTGAGGGAAACATCCACTCTAGCAAGGGAAACCTCCACTCTGGCGAGGATAATCCTCCACTCAGTATGATTTCTGATATCGGGCCCTCTGATTTTCTGTCATGCATCAGTCATCATAGCATCATGATTTCGATTTTATTGAATTCAGAAATATTTTCAGAAACTTTTCAGAAATATAAGTATGTTTTTGTTTGTGATTGTTTGCACTTTAGAGACACACTAAGCTCTTTAGCTTACACCCCTTTAGTCTGTTTTCAGATTCTCAAACCTGTATAGGCGAACTGGTACTTGGAGCATCTCGCACAATATTCAGATAATTATTATTCAGTATGATCCTTTAATTATTTCAGTTTAATGTTTTAATCTGTTATGAAATATGTTATATTTTCAAACTATGAGATATTTTGACTTGAATTTATTGGATGCATGTTTTTATGAATTATTTCAGATATTTTATAAAATATTTCGACTTTGTTTTTAAGCAATTGAATTTGTATAACTGAAATCTCCAATTTGTTTTTCCCAATTTGTCAAAGTAACACTAATTTTGAAATTATTTAACCTAACTGAAATATGAACCATGGTTCGATACACCCCTATTAAATGCACAACGTCTCTTTCTCTTTGTGGCCTGTTTCGAAACAGGTACCCCGAGCATCGATACTAGTGTTTGTAGAAGTGCATTTATGATGGGAAGATGAGGCCCTAACGTCTTCTGAAGCAGCATTAACAACCATTGAACCTCAAGCATCATCCAAGCACAAAAATTCAACTCCAAAGCTTTCGTTGCATATCTTGACTCCTAACTCTTGTAATTTTTTAAAATATATTTTTTTATATTTTTATAATAATAGATTTTAAATAATTATAAGTCAAGTTAAAAAAAATTAAAAAAACAATAATGAAGAGTAAATTTATTCTATTTTTTTAATTTTTATTAATATAATTATATAATCTGAATCTCTTAAGTTAAAGATCATCTTCTGAATTTATTTTATAAAAAGTCATTAACTTTAATTATAGTGTATGATTCTCATCATAATTAATTATAATTATAATTATTCGAAATTTAATTTTGTACTTAACTTAATCCACACGCTTCATACTCATCAACCAACACTATTAGTATATATTTATATAAAAAAAAAAAAAAAAAGTAACGCATAACCCCGCCATACTGACGTCATCAGTTCAGAGAGTCCGGTTCGCGCTCACATGATTCATTGAGACCGGTCACCGTCGTCGTCTTAAGCCAATGACGTTTTCTCCGAACCGGAAACCGAAGCGTACCGGGTCGAGAAAGCCCGAAACCCACCGTACTCGTTATCGACGTCTTCCAAATTACCAATCTGTCCCGGGCCTTGATCGAAATTCAAAGCGTAACTCAAAGGATCGTAATGGAATTGCCGGTGTCTACCACCGCCACCGCTTTTATTCCGGTGGAATCTTCTGATAAAAGTCTTCCACCGGGGACCGGCGACGATCTCGGACCATTCTCGAACCTTACGGAACACTCTAACACTCCGGATCCAAAAACCGGTATCGGACTGGACCTGGGTTGATGTACTATTTATCCGCTGCCAAAAGGCTGCGCCGACGGAGGGTGTACGACGGGAGCTGAAGTAAGGGAAACAGGAGCAGCAACGAGTGTTTCGTGTGAGGGAATTCGACGTCGTTTTCTCGCTTATGGCTGGTTCTACATCTATATCCGCCGCCGCCGCCGCCATCATGGAGATGGAAAAGCTATTTCTCTGGCTTTCTTTAATCTCTGGAAAACGAATTTGAGGAAAGGGATGGAGTGAACAGCAAAAGGTGGAAATTCTAATAATGAGCTTTCCAACGAATATCAACCCTTGGATTAAAAGTAAACAAATGATCTCGACCGTTATAAAAGGAAAATAATTACAGTCCAAAAAAGAGTATTAATTCTTTGATATTTCCCATAAAATTTATAAGTTAAATGAGATAAATTCAATTCTAAGCCTATTCAAATTATAACATATTTATCTAATTTTATATTTTTAAATTTTAAATCTTATATCTTAAATTACAATTACGATCTAATATCAAATAATATAAGTTTTAAGGTATTTTTGGTATGCTTGACTAAAAAAAGATTTTTATTATATTTGATTTAAATTAATTAATCAATATATTAAATATTAATAATTATATTAAAGTAAAATATAATTATATTTAGACGACGAACCAATATCTCATTCACCCCTTTTTATTTTTGGATAATAACGTCTAAATTTTATTATATCATAAAATATATTATAAATATAATATATCAAAAATAGAGAAAAAAATTATTTCGCTATATAGTTTTAATTATATCAGTTAATAAACCATCAAACGAGTAGACATCAATCTTTCTCTATGATCACCGAAAGAATTAAATTAAAAAATTAGCGTTGTGGAGATCTTTATACGAACACTAAACGATCGTTAAGATATACTAAAATCATGGCAAACGATAGATGAAACGAATCACAAAAATCAATAAAAATGTGTCATAAAAGGTAAAGAAAATACGTACCATAAAAATAAAGATTTTTATTAAAATTGAAAAAAAAAAACGAAAGAGAAATAAGCACCACACTTTTGTCAAGCAACTGTGTGCATATCTTGTTAATCCCCTGATTAAAGTGGTGGTGAAATCATATCTAATCACAAAAGCTTCTTAATTAGTGGGTTAAGCACTTGAATTAAGCACTTAACCAAACCTAAAACCAACACCCAATGTGAAGGTAGAGATTTGATTAGTTAATTGAGGATCAATTTAACATTGTTTTTAAAAATTATTTTTAAAATTGTTGTTAAAATTAATTTTAAAAACAATTATAAAAAAGTAATTATAAAATTTTAATTTTTGACATTTCTATATTAAAAAATGATATTTTAACAAAAACTCTAAAGAATCCCACCCAAACGAAAAATTATATCATGGGTCAGTCCTACTACGTGTTCATGGGACCGACCAATAAAAACTATCCATTTTTCCATATCATATTTTTTTTTCAAGTGATTTTTCACTTGAAAAATTAAAAAATAATGAGATGACTAATTTTTATTAATCGATCTCATGGATAACGTGGTGGGATTCACCCATGATATAATTTTTCCTCCCAAACGGAGAGCGAAGTTTTCACTCTGTTAACTCGACGCGTTGGATCTACATCATAGAGACTGATGGGATTGTTTTCATCAGCTTAGAAGCCTATCAAATAAATTATTTAATATTAGGGTGAGTAAAATCGGATATCTAATTAATTTACCTAAAATTAGAGTCGGTTTTAATTTTGGTCCTGGTCAGATTAGATCTTAAATTTTAAGAATCAGTCCTGGTATTAGTGGGAATTAGTATTAGTATCGGGTATCCGGTTAATTAGTTTATTATTAAGAAATTTTTAACAATAAAAGAAATTTTTTTGACTACCAATAATAATATTAAATAACAAAGTTAGAATATCGTAAACTTAAAGGTTGAAGACTTAAAACGAGTAATACTCAAATATCATAATTTTCATATATAGAGTAAAAATAAACTAAAAACTCACGATATTAGGTACCCACTAGATACTGAATCCAAAAGTCAAGATCCAGTCTCGGTCTCAGTTGTAAACGGGACCTAAATTTTGGATTTGGTCTTGATCCCGTCTAAACCAGTTCTAAATAAAAATCTATTACATCCAACCGAGACTGAAAATAGAATCGAATAATCGAATTTTTTATCCGTCTCGATTAATATATAAAATTCCTTAACCGTGATATCATCTCCTTCATTTAATTTTAACATATGATGGTTTAATTACAACCAATTTAAAAAAATTTACAATATAAATTATCTATTTTTAAATTGGGCAATCAAAATAAAAGCTTACCCCAAAATTAAGTGGTTATACAGATAATTCTTTCTTATATTTATATATGATCCTTATAATGATTTAAATAATATTATTCTTGTCATCTTCTACTTCGTTAAAAAGTTAATAATAAAATATTATAAAAAATTAAAAAAACCAAATTTAATGATAAAAAATAATAAAATAAATATTTTTTATTGATTGACATCGTAAATAATATGACTGATGAAATTTTATGATATAATTTTTTCTTCTTGTTAAAAGATTTTAATGATATATTACTCGATTGATATCACTTTAATAATTTCACGATTTTAATACAAATATTGAAAGAATTGTAGTCATTTTAGAATTACCCATAATTAAATGGTCATTTCCATAGTTTGACCATATTCCATCTTGCCCGGTCTACAGTTTCCTACGAGCTAGCTATAACCTCCGCTTCGTTTCCATTATTTGGGTGTTCTGCTGTTGCTAGAACTCAATCAACGATGCAGTCGCACGCCCTTAAACCGTCTAGGAACTCCATATCTCTCTCTTCCCGGCGTGGTACTCGCCGCCGTTGCCTCAGAAAGACGATTCAGTTCTCACCGCACTCTCGCACGCCATTATAAACTCCCAAACGAAACCTCTTCACGTGTGTCTCAATAAACTCCTCCCTTCCCTTCCCTTCCCTTCCCTTACTCCCACTCATGTCACAAAACTCATCGCCTTCAACCCACATTCCCTCTTCTCCTTCTTCAGCTTCCTATCTTCCCACCCCACGTTTCGCCACACACTTCTCACCTATTCCACCATGGCCCATTTCCTTATTTCCCACAATATGCTCCACCAGGCGCGTTATCTTCTCCACTTTTTAGTCTCTCGCAAGGGAAAAGGATCGGCTTCTTTGGTTTTCGCTTCGATTCTCGAAACCAAAGGTACCGTGACTGTGATTTTGCTTTTGATTACTTAATGATTGCGTATACGGATTTGGGTTTTGTTTCTGATTCTATTAGGAGCTTTAGATTGGTGAGAAAGCATAAATTTAAAGTACCATGTCAGTTTGTAAGTATTTGCTTGAAAGAATGATGAAGGCGAGTTCTCCTATGGTGAGTTTGGGGTTTTATATGGAGATTTTGGAGTATGGGTTTCCATCCACTGTGTTTATTTTTAATATTTTGATGAATAAATTGTGTAGAGAAGGTCAAATTAAAGATGTACAAATGGTGTTTGATGAAATTCGGATGAGAGGTTTGCGTGCTACGGTTATCAATTTCAATACTTTGATCAATGGGTATTGTAAATCAGGGGGTTAGAAGAAGGGTTTAGATTGAAAAGTGTTATGGAGGATGTCGGGATCTGTCCGGATGTTTTTACTTACAGTAGTTTGATTAATGGATTGTGTAAGGACAGTAGGTTGGATGATGCAAATGAATTGTTTGATGAAATGTGTAACAGAGGATTGGTTCAGAATGGTTTTCTTTTCATGATTTAGCAATCGGAACATATCGACAGTTTCTGAAGAAAAGTTTGGAGCCAGATTTGGTTATGCAAAGCTGGGGACCTAAAAGGAACAAAGAAGCTTATTGCTGAGATGAGCTTGAGAGATTTAAAGCCTGACAAGTTCACTTACACAATACTATTAGAAGGGTTTTGTAAAGAGGGAAATATGCAGCCAGCATTCCGAATTAGAGACAAAATGGTTAAACAAGGGATTGAACTTGATAATGTGGCTTTCACATCCCTTACTTTGGGTATGTAAAGAGGGAAGACTGGTCGACTCTGAATGAGCGTTGGGGGAGATGTTAAATGCTGGTATGAAACCAGATGATGCTAGGTATGGTATAATCATGGATGGATTTTGTAAGAAAGGTGATGTAAGAATGGGTTTTAAGTTGCTTAAGCAGATGCAGAGTGATGGCCGTGTGCCCGGTGTTGTAACATATGTTGTGCTTATGAATGGACTTTGCAAACAGGGGCAACTGAGGATTGCTAATATGCTGTTGGATACTATGCTTAAATCGAGGGTGGTTCCGGACAGCATTACGTACAAAATTCTATAAGATGGTCATTGCAAGAAGGCAAATCCCAAAGATGTCAGCAAATTAAAAAGTGAGATGGGTCTTGTTGCAGATTATGCCTCTTATAGTTCACTAATTAGCCAGATTGGCGCCTGGCGGAGCATCAAAACATGGCTCGAAGAGATAACATTAGATGGTTTGGTTCATTGAAGCCACAATGACACCATTTTTCAGACATCGTTGCTCAAAATTCAGAAGATGGATTTAGACCAAGCTTGTAACATAGTCAAGCATGAGCCTGAGACCTGTGGAAGTCAATCAGATGATGACTCTTGGTGGTAATCTAACTTCCAAATAGCAATGCCCCAAAGTTTAAAATACCGGTCTGGATAGGGATCGAATGTGAGACATCTGATTGAATAAGTTCGGTGTGAAGATAGACAAGGTCTCGTGGATTGTCTACAGGTTGCAGACAGAGAAATAAAAATGATGCCATGGGGAGTGAAGATAAACTTGGTTGATTCTTTTGTAGATGTTATAGATTTGTTTGAAAATTGGAAAGGTCTAATTATGACTTTAGTCCCTCTACTATATTGAAATTGGGGTTTAATCTTTGTATTTTAATTTAACATAATTTGACCCTTTTAGTTTATGTTGTTATTAATATGTCCAAATTGATATCATGATTTTTTTTACTATTGGTTTTCAAGGTTTCACATTGATTAATATAGACAGATCCGCATCGTACACTTGTTTTTGGGATGAGACTTCTTATGTAAAATAGGCTTAAGTGATATCAAGTTATTTATTACTTGGATCAATCCGTTAATAATATCACGATTTTTTAGATTGTTATTTAGTCATGCAATTAGGATATTTATTGTTGACACTTTACATGCGGATATTAGTAATAATATGGATTAAATGATTGTTGTTCGATTTTTAGGTATATTCTTTTTCTTTTATTTAAGATTAAAAAGATTTTTTAACGAAATACATCTCTACCCCTTTTTTATTTATAAAAAATTATTTTATGTCCTAAAATTAAGAAACCAAATCTCAAAATGCATGTTAGAGGAGATTAAAATTATAATTAAACTTCATAATTTATATTTTGTTTGATTATTGATATAACCTACTCTAAGTGGTTGTGTTTTAGAAAGACTTAATACACAAATTAACTCTTAAATTTAATTTTTTTTTGTCAAATTTGTTCTTAATTTTTTTTTTGTCAAGATTGGAAAAGGTGACACAAGTTAGTCGTTGGGAATAATATCATTAAATTCTGAAGTCAATTTGATAAATTCATGTTTGAATTTGACATCCTTTTCAAATAAACTATGAAATTTTGATTTAATTTCAATTATAAAAAATAAATATTTATTTACTAAAAAAATAGTATAATGTATCTATTATCCAAACATTTCTTCACTTATATATTAAAAATAATAAATATTTAAATATATTTAATCTTTCGTTCTCTATATATTATAACAATAATAATACCAGTCAAATTAATCTCGATATCCAACTTTTATTTAATTCTTAGGTTGATACCGGAATGAGACATAAAATTTTAACCTAGTTAGCCCAATTCACAATTAATTTTTTAAACTCATTTAATTTCAATCCAATAAATATAAATCATATTTAAAATATATACGATATAACTCATTCTTAAAAATTACATTATGAAATATCTAACTCTATCATTTGAAAATCCAATTATAAAATACAAAATACAATAGGTTCTTACGAATACATAATCTAAAATCTTAAATATTGTATTCTAGTTTCATTGATGATGTTCCATTAAGCAACGTGTTAACCCTATCAACCTATGGCAAGATAACAATGATGCTACCATAACCGCTAAACACATACTCTTAATCAAAACAAAATATCATACATGACCCACAAGACTCAATCATACTTGATATCTCACGGATCATTCGAACAAAGCATATAAATCATATCATAAACCTGAAGTGATACCCACATCTATATAACATTGGGATCGTACATTTTAAATGAGGTTTGTGATCATACAACATAAAGATCTTACACTCTAAGTGAGACTTGTGTTCACACACTTTACTGAAAATCGTATTAAAAGTATTCTAAAAATTTAAAAAAATCATATTAAAAACTCTAAAAATTCAATGATTATCGTTATAATTTACCCATAATATATATAATTATATATTATACTATATTACCAAACCATTCAAAGCCATTAATTAGTTGATAAGTGAGTATAGAAGATAAGCATCAAAAGGAAGACAATGTGATGATTAGCAATTATTATTAGTCCAACAAATGACCAAAATTCCCTTTAATTTGCATACTAATCCACAAGCTTATCTGGGTTTCTTCTTTTTGCAAATCATGTATTCTAATCTTACCCACAACTTAAACTAATGGCTTACTTTCTATAAAGAAATAAATATTTAATTTTATCAAGGTTTAATAATTGCATTGAAGCAAACATAATCAATTACAATGAGTTATAAATAATTTGTGGCTAAAAATAGGGTTCAGCATGGTTAATTTCAAAATCAAAAATCGAATCAAACCGATATATTATGGTTTATAAATTTACGAACTGTTATTAACCGTGGTTAATCAAATTAAATTTAACTTTTTTAATTATTTTTATAAGGTAAAAATGTGTATTTTATACTTAAAATATTATAGATGTATTTTTAATTTTTATTTTTAAAAAAAAGCTTTTAATAAATATTTATAAAAAAAATCTTAAAATTTTATATTTTAATATTTAAAAGTCATAAAATAAAGTTATTTTGTGAAAATAAAATATACTTTTCAAAAAACTGTTAATATAAAAAATAAAAAACTAAAAATCAAGATTAACCTATCCAAAAACCGATAGTTACTAGAATAGTTTATCGAATTAAACCAAAACCGAATTGAATACATCCTACCTAAAAAAAAGAGTACAGAGAATTTAAGTTTTATCTTACGTGAATATTTGAGTATATATAAGTTCGAGTTTAATTTTATTAAATCTTATTATGTATAAATCCAATTTACATATCATAAACAATATATATTTAATTTTTATGTGGTATATTTAGAGAGATGAGATTAAGTTACACAATGTAAAATTCTCTAAGTTTTACACATTTTCGGATCATTGGATGACTAAAACGGATGACTCATATTTACTTCTTACTTTTTTCTCAAGTAATAATGTTCACATAATCAATTGTTAATCTGAGTCATTCATTTCAATCATCTAACTGCTTAACTCAAGTTTAAAAAAATTGATACATTAATTACTAAAAATTTTAAATTATTCGAATTTTTATTTTATACCTTAAATTTTATTTTAAAAAATTCTGAATTAAGTAAAAAATTAAATATTTTAATACTAAATTGAATCGAATGATTTTATTTTTTTCAGTCAAGAAGAACTTACCTAATCCTATCATTATTAAATAGTTGTATACAGATACGAAACTATATGAGGGTGGGAAGGGACAATCGCCCCTTACCCCCGAAGAATTTTTCTACTTTTATCCCCTTATATAATTTTTTTTAAAATTATTTTTTTATAATTTTATTTTTTATTTTTAAACATTTATATTTTTCACTCAACTCTAAATCTTAGCTCCGGTCCTTAAAAAAAAAATAAAGTAGTCGCAGCCCAGATCAATGAACTGACCACTTTCATCCCGTCCGTTTGTCTTATCCTGCTGGTTTTCAACAATGGCGGTGAGTGTGGTGACAGTTTTACACCAAGTAATCTGATTTTCCTTTGAAAAAGGCTGAAAAGAAATGGGTCTGTCTTGATTTTGAAAGTGGGCGTGCGTGTTTGTTTCTCGAGAAAATTAGCAGAAAGTGAGGTGGGACAGTACACTTTAACAGCTGTGGCCTAATCCTTCCAGTCTTTCTTAAGCTTCTACACTCACTCATGCCTCGCTGTCTCATGGGACCACCAAACCCAGGCCCACTTTCCTTGTGCCAAGTGTTTGGACTTTCTTCTTTTGCTTTTCATATGTTACTACTAATAATGGTAAGCATTCAAATTTAAATTTAAAAAATAGGATATTTATAGGATAAGTTTATTACGTGCGTCGAACATCATTAATAATGAACGTCGCTGAATTTTATTAAATTAATTAATAAATATTAAAAATTTAAAGGACTCAACATGCAATTAACAATTATTTGTTGAATTTATCACTCTTTTATTAATTATTTAAAATCAAACAGTTTCGTGATATTAACCACTGTCGTAGAAATAAATTCGCTCAAATGTATATAATCGCTATGATAGGTGATTTGTCCCCCAAGATTAACACAATCGCTCTTTATTTCGTATACCAAAAATCGGAGTAGACTTTTGTGATATTACTCCTCTGATGACTTGAGGACTTTTAAAAGAATTATTGAGCGAGAATGAATTGAGAATCGTATAATATTTCTCTATTTACAGAGCAAATGAATAAAAATTAAATTTCAAAATTCTAAAAGATACCTTAGACAACTATTGTCCTCTGAAATTTAAATCTTTTATCGGCTTATAAATATTAGACGAAAAATTCTTTAAGCATTACCAACATGATCGACTAATATGTTAAGTTTTGTAGATTCATTACAAGGGTGATTTATTATCTATAATGTCAGAATTCGAATTATTAATCTTACTTAAGATATCTAGCACCAAAAGAGAATGATATTTATCGAAAGAGCCTCGTACTAAAACATATATATGGTGTCAAATGATTTAAAAAATATTAACAAATACTACTATTTAATAAGACTAATATATTAAAAATTTAATTTTATTTATAATATAATTTTTTTTGATAAATATATTATATTTATTAAACAAAGTTAATAATTTAAATTTTAATATTATTAATAGATTAAATTTAATGGATAAAATTAGGAGTGTATGCACTCAGTCATGTACGAAAAATTTACATCTCATTTTATTTAAAATAAATAGATTTAATTTAGTGTTGTTTAAAAAAATAATTTAATTTAGCGTGTGTAAAATTTTAATATTTTTTTAATAAAAAATATTTTGATTTCTATTCTTGAATTTTGAATTTTGTAGTTGGATATAATCATTGTATAATAAATATTTATAATTTTTTTATTTTATTTAATTAATTAATAAATTAAATATAAATATTTCTATATAATTACAATAATTTTCTTTTTTATAAATACTTTTTAAGAAAATAGATATTATATAAGAATGTTAGAATTAGGGTTGTAAATGAGACGAGACAGATCGCGAGTTATTTGAGCTCGACTCTGTCAAAACTCGATTTAATTGGACTTGACTCAAGTTTTTTTCAAGCCTAGTTATATGATACACGACTCGAAAAGTTCAGAGCTACTCAAAAATATAAACATGGTATTTTTTTATAATTTAAAATTTAAATTTCTAAACTTAAAACCTTAAAATTAATAAGCTTGAATTTACGTAACTTGTGTATCATTTTTTATTAGGGTTAAAATGAGATTTGATAGATAAAAGTTACTCGAGTCTAACACAATTAAAAGATTTGACAATACTTGACTCGATTAGACTCGAATAAAGCTCAAACTCGACAAAAGTTCTTAACGAGTCTAGCCGAACTCAGATTTTTCAAACTTGTTTAAAATTACTCAAACTTAAACTCATCTCAAAATCTTAACGAATCAAATCAGACTTAGACTCGACTTAATTAGAATTATGGTTAGATATGTTAGCATTAATTAATCATGTGCGTGTCGGGAATAAGAGAGAAAAGAAGGCAGAGTCGGCGAGAGAGTTGAAACAACCTGTCCTCCACTTCATAGACATCCAACTAAAAACCGGACCCCCCGCCCGGTCGTAAAATCTCTTGGGTTGGGTCCTTTCGCTACGGTAATGGTATTTTTAATTAAATTAAAATTATTCTCTTATATTTTTAAATATTTATATTTTATTTCTTAATATATAATTCATAATTTATTATTATTTTATTTTTATAACATAATTATTTTTACATCCTCGTATATACAAATCTAACTTTCACGGTCAGAATCGGACAACACTGTAACTGAAATCGCAACCGGAAAGTACATGCAACTAAAACAAAACACCATGTTCTTCACGTGACACTTTCCTTTTTCACAATCTCTTCATATACACCGTCCGATTAGATATTTTTCTCAAGATCATCTCATGCACGTACGATTACAGATCCAAAAAAGTAGGGGAGGAGATCTCTATACTGCTCTGCTACAATCAGCCTTACCGAATCCCACTCTCCTGTTCGACAGATCAAACTCTACCCAGAGATTTTGTTGATGAATGTTACCGATTATGTTGCTGGCGATTCCCAGCATGTTTGAACGTCCGATACCCAAGCAGTGGACACCGCCGCCGACGTCGGATAGGATACGATGTTTGTCCACCGTGATCTCAACCCCTTTCTCGAACTCGAATGTCATGTCGCCTATCAACCGTCCGATCTCGATTGGGTTGCCGTCGAAACACATGTCGGCTACTTCACCGTACACGTAACCCTTTTTAAGCCTTGGACCGACGAGTCGGACCACCTCTTCCCGAACCTTGTTATATGCCTCGTCCACCAAGTAGGTGAACTCGGAACCGGAGTCGATCATGGTTTGACCCGATCCGCCTGCGTCGGGTCGGAATACGTGTACGGGGATTGGTAGTTTCTTGGAACCTATTCGGATCCCTTGCATTGGGAGAGTGTAAGCAAACGGATCCATATTCGGCATGGTCCGGCTCTGTGGGAAAACCAGAATGTTGATGTACTTAAACCAACGAGAATTCGGGTTTTCTCCGAGGTAAAACGACCCGGACGGCGAAATCCCGGGTTGGGTCCGGCGAGTCGGTACACAGTACGAGAACTTGGAGATTCGGGACTGGGAAGCGAAGGAGAACCGCCCGAGGTTCATTCCCAAAATACCCTTGTCCTCGCTGGTATCGGTGGCGCAACCGAGGATCAAAGGAGGGGTACTCTGGGAACGTGAAAAAGTGAATTTTTCTCTGACCAAGTTTCCCTCGGCGAGTGTCCCGTCGGCGTAGAAGTAAGAATAGTGACACAAACGGTTCTGGTCACACGACGTCGGGAGGGTAAAATCGGGAATCCTCGGTTTACAAAGAGGATGATTACACGGCACAACAGAGAAAGAAGACGAAAGCGAAGGATCAAACGACGCCGTCGGAGGCGGTTTCCGAGGAGCCTTCTTATGGCACTGAATCCATGATAGCTGGCTCCCAGTATCCAACACCATCTGCTGCGTCTGCGGTGGAGTCCCAATCGGTAAAGCCACGATCAACGCCATGGAATACTTGAACGTCGTCTTGAAATTATAAGACGAAGACTGCGCCGGCCTCCGCCACTGCTGACGCTTACTCACCGAAACCAAAGAAGGATTCAAAGCCCGAGCTTTAACGTCGGAAGAGAAACGGAAAGAAGTGATAGGAAACGAGAAGGAGACTGTATCGTTCTGGTTTAGCACTGGTTTTGCTTGAGAAACAACGAAGTGAAGAAAGAAGATGAGAAATTTGCAGAGAGAAGCCATGGAAACTTTGAAGCAGGAGAGTGATGGGTGGTGGTTGGAGTGCAGGGGAGGGTGGGTCTGTATTTATACGGCGAAGTAATGGTGATATTGTATGAAAGAGACGATTCCAACGCCATGTAAAGCAGACGCGTTTTGTTAATGCATCGGTTAGATCTTCTTCTGATTCATAATTAAAAGTGTGTCCACCATTTTTATGATATACAATAATACACACACCTATCTAGTATATCATGCCTATTATGTGCATCTTAATTTTTTTAAAAGGTAGGAAAGATAATCTTATCTCTAACAAAATTATTCGAATAATTTATTTATAAGATATACCCAAATTTTATTTTTAATTAAAAATAAAAATAAAAATTAATATACAAACCGTGTAAGCTTGTTAAAGTTAGAGCTTATGAATTTAGTTTTTATATTTTAGAATTTAGGGTTTATGTTTAAGGTTTAGAGGCTAGATAAAGATTGTGTAAATTTTTGAATAGTCTTAAGTTGATTATGTCACACTTAAAAAAAGTCAAAAAACATTAATCTCATATCGAAAAAAAAGAGGTCTTGAGATATATAAACGGTGACGCTGCACATCTTATTAGACATGTCTTTTAGGAAGAATATAATGGCTCCATGACAAATGTATCAGAGCGACCCTTTAAATGCCCAATTTCACGTCGAGCGCCCATGAAGGGGTAGGCAGGTTAAACAACCGTGATAAGAGGTCAATTACGAAAGCGAAAGTTTGTGACGAAGGCGTCACAAGGTTTAGTATGAGAGAATATCACACCTGAAAAAGAGGTAAGGAATATTATTCCTACATCGAAAAGGAAAATATCTACTTTTTTATATGAGTTTATATCGAATAATCAATTTAGTGTCTCAGCAAAAGATACACCCAATTAGGTGCCCGAACTCATGAACTGTATTAGTTTAGTCCTTTGACTAATATTGCTCGTTAATGTATTGACGTGGCAATTAATAATATTAATATGTCAATCCACATATAAATGTTAACGTTACAAAGACGAAATATTTAATATTTTAATTAGTTCAAGAATAAAATTAATTATTTTAAAATTTTTAAAAGTGAAATAATTTTTTTAAAGAATTCAAATCATCTAAAAATTAATTATTGTATACCATAAAACCATTCATCAAAATCCACCTATTTATAATTTTGGAAAAATAAACACTAAATGAAATATGAATATTTTTCAGTTTTATGTACTTTTTTCGCATTTAAAATTGAAAGTAACAATATTAAAAATTTCACCTAAAAATTGTTGCAACAGAGTACAGATTAATTTATGCAAACTGTACCTTTGTAAGAAAATATATTGGTCTAATTCTGCTCTCGGTATTTATACTCTTTGCATATTTACATTTAGTCCCTATATGTTTAATTATATGAATTTTATTCACTTTATTATTTTGATTTAATTATCAAAATTCAATTGATAACACTATAAACTATTTTTTTTAAAATGGCGCTCGTGGCTAATATTATACGTGTCGTTGGCCAAATAAATAAAAAAAATTGAATATAAATAACAAATATGGTATTTTAAATTTTTTCGATTTTGAATTAGCATGTAAAAATGATAATTTTTAAAATTTTTGCTGTTATTTTATATCACATAATCCGATTTAGCGGAAGTCTTTTGACGGTGTTATCACTCGAATTTAAATTATTAAATCAAAACATAAGAGAAATAAATTCCTGAATAAAATATTGAGGGACTAAATTTAAAATCTAGAAAAGTACAATGACCAAATCACAATTAGACCATACATGAAATATCTTCGAGACATTAGAGGAATAATTGATTTTGCATTTACAGACATACGTGGGGTTTTCCCATTACTTGCAAAGGTTTCATCTGTCCTCTAAATCGTATTTATTTCATCTTAATAATGAAGATAATATTTTTGGGTAAATTACATAATTCACCATTAAACTTTTTTTTCAAACCTACATTAATCACTAAAGTTTTAGAATATTCAATTTACTCATTGAACTTTTTACATTAAATTTTTTGTCGCTCTACCGTTATTAGTTTAACTATGTGACGATGTCACATTTTTTTTAAAATTTTAAGTTGTATGATTTTAACTTAAATTTTATTCTGATTTAAATCTATACGTGAAAATTATCATTCACTTTCCCCAAAATAATTATTTTTATTCTTCTATATATATTTAATTTTTTATGAATTTACTTTCGACTATAATTTTTGACTCCGTTCTTGTTTAAATCAGTACATTTATTTATGGTTCTCCAAGATTTCCTATTTAACATTCATATCTCTCATCTATATAATAACCGGAAGCAAGAGAGTTTAACGGTATCTGATACCTACCGATTCTTATTTTTATTTATTAAATAAAGATAATTGTTTTTAAAATATATAATTTTTTTTAAACCAATCATTTTTTATTTTTTGCCAATAAAAAAATTAAAATATATAATTTGATTCTTCTGTAATAAATTTAGGATTTCTTCCCTGCACCTATGAATTCAAAAATGACATTCTATTCTCTTTCATTTCATAAAGTTGTGGCTCTTCATAAAAGAACATATTCAATCATAGAAAAGCATTTTTTCACATATCACAATACCATCAACTCGTTTTATCTGTAAGGCATGTACGTTTTGTTAAAAATTAAAAAAATATATAATAAATATTTATATTTTTAATCATCTTAAAATTATTAAAAAAACACACTAAAAATCATTAAAGTAAAAATAACCAAAAACACAATTTAATGTATTTTCTTATTTTTTTAAAAAAAATATTTTGATATATTATATTATATATTTTTTATTCTTAATCTTTTAAAAACGTATATAGAGACGGAGTTAAGATTTGAGGTTGGAAGATAAAATATAAATATTTGAAAGTGTGTGAGATAAATTCATAGATAAATTAAATTAAAAAAATAAATTGAGGGTAAAGGTAAAAAAAATCTTTGGGTGGATTATTATTAGTCCCCACTTTTATTTAGTTTCAATATTTGAATTAAATTATTTTAAAGTAACAACATTGTCCTTTACAACCAGGGACGATTACTAAGTTATATGGGGTGGGGAGGGGATATCGCCCTCATCTCGAAGAATTTTTTTATTTTTATCTTTTTATTTAAATTATTTTAAAAATTATTTTTTTATGAATTTATTCCCTTAATTTTAAATATTTACATTTTGTACCCCTCAATCCCAAATCTCGGCTCTATCCCTTTTACAACTATGTGTGGTCCCTACCCTTCAATGAGCTCAATATAATTTTGTTTTAAAAAATCTCAATTTAAAACGTTAGATTTTCATATTTTAATGATTACTAATTATAATTAATTTTTGAAGTGCGAAGGACTCTTAAGCTAACTCAAGGTTGTCGAATTTTCAATTTTTAATTTTAAAGTAAAATTGAGATGGACTAATGATGAACAGACACGTGTCCTAGAGAGATAAATAGGATTTGTCTCCTTAGCTGTCTGCTTTCCAGGCTTGTCCAGTTTAGGGTTTGTCTCATGCACGGCGGTGGTCAAAAAGTCTCTTATCTAGTTGACCACAAAGGAAATAAATAGGATTTTAAAAGGAAAAGGATAGATTATCGGAAAAATAAAATATTAAAGCTTTGTTTAGAAGTATTTTCAAAATAAATTTTTGGGTTTAAAAGTTGATTTAAGGACAAAAATAATATTAAATAGTATATTTTTAGAGAGAAATTATATTTAAAAAGTGTTTTTAATCTCGAAAGTAATTAAAAAAAATATTTTTAAGAATCAAATTATAATTTTACTTTTAATTTATTATTATTTATATTTATAATTTTTATGAAGATATAATTAAATAATTAATAAAAAAATTAGTTTAAAAATTATATATATATTAAATAAAATATTTTTATAGAACACATACAATCATTAGAAATATGTATTTATTATTAAAATATTTTTTTTACATTTTTATGATAATTTAAGTTATTATATTTCGTATGTTATAATATTAATGAATTTAGATATTTAATTTATATATAACCTATAATATCATGTGTAAAATAATTATTTATCTTTTTAATAATATTTTTTTATAGTAATATTAAATATATAAATCTCAAATTCAAAAGTATTTTTAAAAAGAAATTTTTAAAATTGGTGACCAAATTTTAAAAATTATAGATTAATTTGGTTAAAAATTTGATAAATAAATTTTGTAAAATAAACATTACATAGGCTTCTATATTTATATTATAGAATTCATATCTTAAATTTATAGCCTTAAACTTTAAATTTTATGTTTTAAATTCTAAAATTTATGTAACGACCTGGATTCGGATCTGAGCGTCGAGTTAATTCGAGGAGTTTGGACTCCGGTTTTGGACCCCAAGTTATGTGTTTTTGGGCTTTGTTGGACTGCTAATTGGTGGGGTTAAGAGTTGGGCCTTAGTTAGTGAAGGACATTCTAGTAAATACTCAAATAAGTTGAAAGAGGGAGGTTTTGGGGTGATTTTCTACAAAAAACAGAGGGTGAAGTCACCATCTTTTTCTCCTTTGTTCTTCATCTCTCCCTCACCCAAATCTTTAAGAAAAGGGGTTAACTTTCAGAGTTTGAGCTAGAATCTCGTTTGGTGTGTTGAGAGGTTGTTGTAGAGCATCAAACGATATATCTAAAGAGGTAAAAAGGTTGAAGTTTGGTTTTGATAGGGGTAAAGAAGCAAATCCTAGTTTAGAGTGTTAGAGGTTTCTTTATTAGTTTTAGTCAAGTTTCCAACTTAAGAAACCTTTCTAAGCTTAGTCTAATGGTCGGTTTTAACTCTTCTTGTAGAGAAAGAAGTTGAAGCTTCTTCCCAATGAGTTGACAAGGAGAAATCTTGAAGTTAATGGAGCTCGTTTTGTTGTTGTTTTTGCTGAGGTTGGTACTCCCAACTCTTCTCTTCATCATTCTTGTCATGGTAGAATGCATTTCATGTAAATACATGTATGTGTGCTTGGTTGCATGAGCTTGATAAACTTTAATGGTGATTTTCGTGTTAAGGTGATTGATAATTAAAAAATGATATTAAAACACTTTAAACATCCTTAAAACTTAATAGGAACACTTTAGGATTGATTAGATCAAGTTTAGGAAGAATCCTTAGAAATTTTTAAGTGCAGACCTACATTTCATGTAGGGGGTATCGATACCGGTGGCCCGTGTATCGATACCCCTGAGAGAGAAATAGGCTAATAGGGCAGACGTATCAAAACGAGTTTCGATACCGAACCCTCCAGTGACATCTTCGATGCGATACCCGTATCAAAGCGGATAACCTCCCTTTCGTTGACCTTAGAGTTGGTCAAAGCGTATCGATACAGGTATCGATACCATATGTTTCGATACCCTCTTTGTATAAGTATCGATACAGTGTGTTTCAATACCCACTTAGGAGTATTGGCACCCTTGTGTAATTTCGCGTTAAGTAGAGAATGAAGTTCGAAAACTATAGTTAAGGATTCTAATGAATCTTAAAAGCTATAAAATGAATTATTAAACTAAGGTTGATGTTTATAACCCCGAAAGACTAAGTTATGATAAGTCTTAATATGTTTTGATGCTAAGGTCCTAGGTGGATCATTTGTGTGTGTTGAGTCCTTGTTTGATGGAAATCTGTATATCCAAAAGTGTTATAACACGTCGAAGGCCATCCAATATAACATTCTAGGTGATGTATTGAAGACTTTTATTCCGAGTATTGGCGACCTCACTCGAAGATGTTCGATGTAACATTCCGAGCATGAGATTGGTTAGGTGACCTCCATCCCTTATTATTCCGAACGTTGGGCGACCTCGTTCGAAAATGTCCGATGTACATTCCGGGCATAGGATTTGAGGGCGGCCTCAATCCTGAGTGTAGGATCCCATTGCTGTTTGGACGCGAGCCTCGCTCTTGTGTGTTTTGATGTGACATGTATGTGCTGTATGCGATAATATATATTACATTTATGCCATGTGATAGGCAAGCATGCTAGACCATCATATCATGCACGATATTTATATGCCTTGCTTTACTGCTTATGATATGCACGATTTTGGGCCGAGTTCGGCGTACCCACTGAACTTTTGTAGCTCAGCGTTCGAAATGTGTTTTCGTGCGTAGGTTAGGTGAAGTCGGTTCTTGTGGAGCACCATCGAGGTTTGGATTTCAGCATCGACCTGTGTCTGAGTACAATTATAGATTTAGTGGGCTAGTACTTTGTTGGACCCTATGTATTTTTATAACTCTATTATTATTATATGGGTTGAATGTTTTTAAATAGATTTGTAATATTTTAGAGCTTCAAGTACTTTAAATTATTTTGGGCTTATGTTTTTAATCTAAGTGGATTTTACGTATGATATTTGGACTTAAGTTTGAATTTTATTATTGGTAGGGGTGTGCATTCGGTTTGGTTAATTTAGTTAACCGACCGAACTGAAATTATTTCGGTTAATTTGGTCGGTTAATTTTTGGTAAATTCTGTTAACGGTTAATTTTTTTTAATAATTCGGTTATCGGTTAATTCGGTTCGAAATCGATTAATTAACCGAAATTATATATATATTTAATATTATATATATTTATTTTTAGTCATTTAACTTTTAAAATATTATAAAATGTTCATTAAATTTTTTTTTATATTATAAAATGGTCACTAAATTTTGTATTAAATTAGTATAAAGTAAAAGTTTAGTGACTAAAAAATTATTTTAGCTTAATTTAGGGACCTATTATGTAATTTAACCAAAATTTATAATAAATTTTGGTTAATTCTGCTAATTAACCGAAATAATTTCAGTTCGGTTAATTCGGTTAACGAAAATTCGGTTCGGTTAACGGTTAAGATTTTAAAAATTTCGGTTAATTCGGTTTTGGTTAATTCGGTTCAGCCACCGACCGAATTAACCGAATGCTCACCCCTAATTATTGGGCTTTGGAAGAAATTTTAAAACTATAGATTTTGGGCCGGAAGCCTAATGTGATATCTGGGTCGGGGTGTTACAACTTAAACCCTTAAAATAAACCATTAATTCCTAAAATTAAAAGACTGGTTTGCACGACTCATGTATTAAATATTTTTAAATATATATTTTTTGAAACAACTACAGTGGTTACAAGTAATATATGTTTTAGAATATATCTCAACCATTGAACATTGACCCCTTAATCACTTTACTGTAAATACTGATTTTCAAACTTGTGACCTCTAAGAATAATAATCGTTCCCTTAATAATTATTTATCTTAATAATTACTAAGGATTATTAGTAAATATAATCGTACTCGTTGTTCTTAAGATATATTTGACTCATAGAATGTGATTACATGTTAATTATCCGAGTAGAAATCCTATACCTCTTTATCATGCCTCTATCTATGGCTCCTATTAAAATTTTTTAAAAAATTAAATTTTAAACCCTAACCCTTATTTTCTATATCCTAAACCCTACACCCTAAACTTTACACCCTACCCTAATTCCCTAAACCTTACACCCTACCCTAATTCCCTAAACCCTAATCAAAACCCCTAACCTTAAACCCTAAACCCTCTAATTTGAAGCGAAAGTACGAATAAAGGCATAAGAAAAAGGTAAACGATTTACACCCTAATTATCCATGTTTAATAATACAAAATGTAATGATACAATTATACAAGATTTGATTTTAAATTGCTTAAATATATATATTTATTATCTAAACTAGGTATCTTTTCTCAAGCTTGTATTTAAAATAATAGATTATTATTAAATTTTTGTTATACCAGAGAAGTAATGTAACATTCGTGAAAGAAGAATAAATAATTTAAGAGAATTAAAAAAAATATTTTGATAGAATTTATAAATATAAAATATTAAATTTATTGATTTATTTTGAATTAGGATCATATTAATAAAATGTATAAGTTTTAATACTAATTTGG
The DNA here is from genome assembly GCA_035048815.1 of Abelmoschus esculentus. Lineage (NCBI taxonomy): Eukaryota > Viridiplantae > Streptophyta > Magnoliopsida > Malvales > Malvaceae > Abelmoschus > Abelmoschus esculentus. The sequence continues at coordinate 16,824,033 of JAUCBN010000002.1, read as the reverse complement.
AAAAATATATCTAGTTTAAGTACCAACTTAAGAGTATTTTTTTTAAGTACGAACTTAATTATCACTAATATAGAATTTACTATAAATATTTGAAATTAATATATTTACTTTTAGAAAACCCCATAAAACAATCTAATTAACCCTTTTGTATTCCTTCCATTAACTAAAGCATATAAGACAAAACCCTAAGACCAAATTACTTAGTTAAAACAGACAAATGTTGTTTTAATTATGTTTCATAACCAACGGACATAAACTCTTGTTGCTAGAGTAATCAAAAGGCAGGCATGCATGCATGCATCTATTACCACAAATAAGACAAAGTATGTTTGGGGAATATTGGTCAAATGTGTTGGTTTAGGTCACTTGTGACTTTCAAAGGACTAATTTAACTTAGTTCAAGAATCTTTATTTGAGAATTAAAAAATTATCATCTGTATCCGATTCATCTATCGAGTAATTTTGACGAGTACTATAAAAATTTACGATAAAAACAATTCTATTGATAGAAACGGTGTCAAGATTTAGGGTTGGGGTAAGACTGAACATAATTAACTATAAAACAAAAATCGTTCTGAATCAAGACGTTTGAAAGATTTATGGTTCATAAGTATAAGAATTGTGGTTAATCGAATCGTAAATTAATTTATAATTATTTTTATAAGATAAAAAATTGTATTTTATACTTAAAATATTATAGATGCATTTTAATTATTATTTATTTAAAAATTATTTTTAATAAATATTTATGAAAAACATCTTAAAACTTTACCTTTTAATGTTTTCAAGTCATAAAATAAAATTATTTTATCAAAATAAGATATAAAATTTTAAAAACTTATCTTAATATGAAAAAACCAAAAATCGAGATTAAATAGACCGAAAGCTGATGATTACTAAAATAGTTTATTGAATTAAACTAAAACCGAATGGAATACACCCCTAATTAGAAGATAAAAATAAATATTTTAAAGTGAGGCAGATTCATAAATAAATTAATTTTTAAAAAATTAAATAGAGAGATAAAGATTAAAAAACAATTCTCAGGGGTTCTTGCCTCTCCTTACACTTACATAGTTCCGTCCTTGTCTCTCAACTTAGTTTATTTCATTTACAATATTAAAATTTAAACTTCTAAACTATAAACTTATTTATGTGATCTAATTTCTCGTCCTATTAAATTAACCGATTAATAATAAAATTAAATATTTAATTAATGAACATGATTGGATTAGGTTTTTGGATAAATACAAAATTAAATAATGGACAATTTTATCTACTTGCATCACCTTCATATAGTTTTAATTAAAATATATCTTAGATTATGGACCCAACATATATTTAAATTAATGAATGGAGGAAAATGCCAATTGCTGGTCACTGGTCACTTTAGTTCCACTCATTATTCAGTAGGATAACCTAATGAAACTCAAACAAGAAACAAAATTTTGAATTTTTTTATTAAAATTCAAATAATTTTATTTATAATTTAACGATAATGGTTAAAATTATTTTTAGATGTTATAATTTCGACAGATTTATTGTGTTACGTCGATTTTTTAAGTTAAAGTTGGTGCAATTTGATTTGGTTCTATTTTTTCATCGTAGGAATCAAATTAAAAGTACTCAATTCGTCTCATAAATAATTTCTTTTATTGATTTTTTAAAAATTATTTTTTCTAAACTTTGATTTTAATTATATTAAATATTTTAAATAATTAAATTTTATAAAATATATATCTAGAATCTACTTATTAGAGATTTTTAAAAATATATTTTATATTTTTATTAATAATAAATTTTAAATAATTATGAGTCAAAATTGAAAAAAATTAACCTAAAAAAAATTAATAAAATATAATATTTATAGGATAAAGGAAGTACATAAAATCAACGAAATCAATATAAAAAAATAAAAGTTAAGTGAACCTATACATTTAAATAAAAAAAAACGTATGTTATCGTATAATTTGAAGTGAAAACTTTGAATAATCATAACTTTGTGCTCGAGTGTTCGATTAATATGTATTTTATTTAAATTAAACAATAATAAGAAAAATATATAAAATAATTATGCCACACTTGAGTTGACTCTTAAAATTTATTTTTAATATAATTCATAATCATTTTATAGTTTATGTTCAAAATCTATGGCTCTCTCCTCTAATAATATATTCTCTAAATTTTGAACTTGTATTTTATGTTTGAGACCGCAATTAAATATTTATCGATTAGAATTTATTTTATAATACTTATTATTAAGGTTTAATTTTTAAATCCGTCTTCGAACCACCAAAATCTTTGAAATAGACATAAATATCATCTTTGTTACTTATAAGAATTGTACTTTGATTAGTAACAAGTAATTATGTACAAGTATGCTTGTAAATTTCGTGGTATAAGTGCAACAAAAGGCTGTTTGTAGCATCGAATCCTCTCCCTCGTAGTGTCCCGACATTGAACACCGAGACATCTTGCCACATCTGAAAGAGAAGGTTGGCTGAACCAGACCGGTACCGATACTGGTATATATCTTGGAAGGTCATTAATCCTTGATTAATGGCTTATTAAAATATAATTTGAATTTCATCAACAGGTCATGACATTTGAGAGGAAGTCGAGGTAGGGTGTGATAACGAACTGAATTCGAGCCTGGTCAGGTTCTACTCAGCTCGGAAACAATGTTATTGGGTTCAGTTCGGGCTCAAGGCTCGGCAAGTTTAGAATTTTAGGCTCGGGTTCGATTTAAAAATAGTATTATTGGGCTTTGATCGGGAACGAAGCTCGACAGACTCGGCTCAGGCTCGTCAGGCTCGGTTTAGCTCGACTAAAAATAAAAAAAATTGTTATATTTTTTTATAAAAGATAGAACCTCGTTAAAAACTCTTTTCATAACCAACACTAAAACGAAATTTAATATTGAAAAAAGGGAAAATATCCAATTTATTTTAGTTAATTTATTTTTAGTAGATTTTTCCTATTTTATGTTATTATTTTTCTTTTGCTACAGAGATTATGATTGTCAACAATTATTTTTTTTTACCGTTGTCGAAGTCCTAGGTTGTAGAGGAGAGTGAATTTTTGTTAAAATTGAATTAATTAATTAAATTATCGAGATTGAATGAAAAAGTTGTTAAAATAAGTATGAGTTATTGATTTTATATTCGTATATAAATTAACCGTTTTTGTATAAATTTATATATATTTATACTCCATTTAAAAAATCTTAACAATTAATTGAAAATGTTTTACACTTAAATTAACAAAAATAAAATAGTAAATGAACGATTCAAAGAATGGTTAACAAAATAAATTGGGAAGGTAATATCAATTGGTCACACTGCAAATTCTCCTGATTTCACCTTGTGTTCCGGTGAGAACATCAAGGGAACCCATATGTACCATTGCCCTTGCAAACTTCCTAGCCCACCCGGCACCGTTCCGACCATTGTGCAACACCATTCTCGACGTCAAACCACTTTCCATCAATGTCTGGTCGGAGGTGAGTAAACCACGACGATGCCTCAGTTCACTGTAGTACTTGTTGTCCAGTCGATTTGGCGTGACAGCGTCGACTGGCACCGTCGTGATTAAATCTCCTCCGACCCCAGGTGGTGGAGGTGGGCACCTTGTTTTCAAAAAAGCAGCGTAGTTAGGATCCAGAGACGGGTCCTGAGCATGAGTGGCGTTGAACGAGTAGAGGCGGTTGGAGAACGAAGAGCAATGCGCGACACCAATGGAGTGTGCCCCGGACAATGTCACCATCTCATCGACGGACATTCCCTTTCTTGCGAAAGTCTGAGCAAGTTGTGTTGCGTTGAAGAACGGAGGGGGCAGATTCTGTAACACTTCATCGCTGATAGAGACTCGTCCATCGCGACGTCCGGCGGGAACGGCATAGTAAATGCCTCCAGCTTTGTAGGTACTGTCACGGGCAGCAAATGCGATAATGTCCGCACATGACACGGTCCCGGGACATAGTGCTTCGATTCGAGCTTTGGCTTCATCGATCACCTCGAAACCTCGTAAGCTTGGATTATTAGCAGGGTTATCCCTCTCTGCCGGTGGGTTACCAGGTAGGGATCTTAGAAGGACGGAAGCATCACAACCCTGAATTCCATAAACAAAAAAAATATAGAACTTGATTTCAGATTCAGCTAGAGTAGGAAATATATATACATATATATATAATGAATGTATGTATACATTATTGAAAAAATGGTTGAAAATGAGGAAACAAACATACCCTAACAAAGCAGTCATGGAAATACATTCTGATGAGTCCAGCAGCCGTGCCAGGGTTACGCGACACAGCTTCGTTTACAGCTTTTCTCACAATAGTCTCTGCAGATGGGCATATTTCTGCATAGAACCCCACCTTCAAAGATACCGCCGATGCTGAAGCCAGAAGTGAGTAGCTAAACATGAACAAGAACAGGCAAAGAAAGTGAAGTTTTGAGCCAGCCATAGTATAAGAAAGTGCTTGCAAAATGGAAAAAGAAAATGTGTAGGAAAGCGAATCAAAAGAAAGAAATATGGTTCTGCTGCTATCTATTTCTGCAGTTATGGAAGTGGGGGTGCTGGAAATGCGTACATATATATAGGTCGAGTTGATAGAGTTGGTATAACTTTTGGAACCCAAAACGTGTGCAACAGTAAATAGCTGTAAGCTTGAAAGCAAGGCTTGAAGTTGAAGTAATCGTGTTTTGAATAATTCTGTATCATTGCCATTGGCAACATGTTGTCGTCTCTTCAGTAAAGAAAACTTCAGATTAGGAGGCTTGTGTGACTTGATCTCCTCAATATCATATCCACCTCTGACCAAGTTTTTTAAAATTTCAAGTTGCAGGCGTAAGAGATTTACGGGTTTCCACTAGCTGTAATTGAGCTGCCTGCAGTAATATATATATATATATATATATATTATATTACTGCAAGTTGATAAACTTGGTCAGAGTGAAAATGATATTACAGAGATCAAGTCTTTGAATCTGAAGTATTCTCCCTCCCTCTTCACGCAGAATTTAATAATACTAAGCTGCTGCCTACGCAACAATGAAAACTTCAACCTGAAGCCGTGCTTCCATGGCTTACAGCTATTTCGCTACACACGTTTTGGCCAACATCTCCACCTATAAGTACTCTTTAACACTTCTTCTCTTCTTCCACCATCACCATCTCCGCTTTCGCAACCTTATTCGATTCGATTTGATTCTTTTAATTTTCTTTCATTTTATAAGTTTTTGTTCAACTTTATCTGCTGTTACTATGACCATTTTGTGCTCAAAATTTCACATTGTTGGGCTGTTCTCTATCGTGTTTAGCTGTTCGCTTCTGGCTTCAGCATCGGCGGCGGCATTAAAGGTGGGGTTCTATGCAGAAATATGTCCGTCGGCAGAGATTATTGTGAGGAAAGCTGTAAACGAAGCTGTGTCGCGTAACCCTGGCGTGGCTGCTGGACTCATCAGAATGTATTTCCATGACTGCTTTGTTAGGGTATGTTAGTTTACTCATTTTCAACCATTTCTCAATTTTTTATACATATATGCATGCATGTATCATGTATGCATGCATGCATGTATGTATGTTCTCTAACTTAAATCAAATTCTTTCTTTCTTTTGCATGTGGAATTCAGGGTTGTGATGCTTCCGTCCTTCTAAGATCCTTACCTGGAAACCCACCGGCAGAGAGGGATAACCCTGCTAACAATCCAAGTTTACGAGGTTTCGAGGTGATCGATGAAGCCAAAGCTCGAATTGAAGAACTATGTCCCGGAACCGTGTCCTGTGCGGACATTATCGCATTCGCTGCCCGTGACAGTACCTACAAAGCTGGAGGCATTTACTATGCCGTTCCCGCCGGACGTCGCGATGGACATGTCTCTATCAGCGATGAAGTGTTGCAGAATCTGCCCCCGCCGTTCTTCAACGCAACACAACTTGCTCAGACTTTCGCGAGAAAGGGAATGTCGGTCGATGAGATGGTGACATTGTCCGGGGCACACTCCATCGGTGTCGCGCATTGCTCTTCGTTCTCCAACCGCCTCTACTCTTTCAACGCCACTCATGCCCAAGACCCGTCTCTGGAACCTAACTATGCTGCCTTTTTGAAAACAAGGTGTCCACCTCCACCACCTGGGGTCGGAGGAGATTTAACCACGACGGTGCCACTCGACGCTGTCACACCAAATCGACTGGACAACAAGTACTACAGTGAACTGAGGCGCAGTCGTGGTTTACTCACCTCCGACCAGACATTGATGGAAAGTGGTTTGACGTCGAGAATGGTGTTGCACAATGGTCGGAACGGTGCCGGGTGGGCTAGGAAGTTTGCAAGGGCAATGGTACATATGGGTTCCCTTGATGTTCTCACTGGAACACAAGGTGAAATCAGGAGAATTTGCAGTGTGACCAATTGATATTTACTACGGATGACTAATTCTTATTTAATTTGTTTGACCAACATATTCCTACACGTATGTTATTAATTAATTTAAGTGTACATCGTTTACAATTATTTGTTGGAAAATATTCAATTAAAAGTACAAATCATTTCAATAATGCGATGAATTATTTTTATACATTTATTTTATTTTTTAAATTGTTTTTTCATTGTTTGTTTATTTTGGGTTGTATTTCAATAAAGTGCGCTTTTTATTAGGGGTGGGCTTGGTCTTGATCTCCATAACCCCGGTTCCTAAAAATTAGAAGACATCATATATTTTATTAATATCATATTTACACATAAGCATTGTCTAAATCATCCAATTTAATGTCTTTGATTTAAAAAAGTTAAAAAAATATTACCAAAGATTTCTTGTGTCATCTTTCGCTTTGTTTTTTAAAATTTCTCAATTAATTTTTTCTTTTTTTTATAGATTTGGGGTCTAGGGTTTAGAGTTTAGTGTTAGGGGTTATGGTTTAGAGTTTATGTTTAGTGTTTAAGTTTAGGGTTAGGTTTTAGGTTAGATTTAGTGTTAGAGTTAAAGTTTAGCGTTAGGGGTCATGGTTTAGGTTTAGGGTTAAGGTTAGGGTTTAGGGTTAAGGTTAGGGTTTAGAAAAAATAATTAAAAAAATTAAACAATAAAGTGGAAGATAACATAAAAAATCTTTGAAAATATTTTTTTCTCTTTTTTAAATCAAAGGCATTAATGTGGATAATTTGGATGATGCTTATATGTAAATATGATATGAAAAAAATACATGATGTGTCTTAATTTAATTGATTGGGACCATATCCTAAGTGGTGGAACGAGTTCATATAATAATTTCTCATAATGTAAAGATATCAATTTTTAGGGTTGATTTGTACCCGATTTTTAGGGTTGCACATATTTTTAAAACCCATAGAATATATCTTACATTTTAACCATAAAATTTATTCTCAAACTTTAAATTTTAACCCTAATATTTTATTCTAAAAATTACACACTAATAAAATTATATAGTTTATGGTTTACATGATGGAACAAGCGTTGGGATTTTCATCACTAAACAACTGTGGAGCGTAAACATAGTGAACAAAGTATGGAGCAGCGGCGCCTGTGCTTTTCACAATCGTTTTCTCACCGGATTCCGCCGCCGCCGCCGCCACCACCTCTTCCTTCTTGGCTTCAACTTTCACCTCTTCCTTCTTGGTTTCAACTTTCACATCTTCCTTCTTGGCTTCAACTTTCACAACTTCCTTCTTCTTCTCTTCCTTCTCCTCCACCGTTTTTGAGCTGATAATCTCTGCATGTTTATGCACTTTCTCTTTGATGTATGATAACAATTTCTCCGGCTCCATGGTTCCTTCCACTGTCAGAGTCTGTGCTTTTATATCACTTTTAACATCGTAAATACCTGCAGTTTCATAAGTTATAATCATCTGGAAATATCAGTGATGGTAATAAAATTAGGGTTTTGGGTTTTGAGCTTGTAGGGTACCTTTATGCTTCAATAACTTGTTGCGTAGGTCATGCTCACACTTGTCACAATGTAGATGGACCTTCATGGAGGTGGAGCGCAAAACTTCCTGCATGAATTTAAAGTTAGGGTTTAAGGTGTGATACAAAGTAGTAATCTTTTGTCTCTTATTTATGTCTCTTTTTATACTTTCTGTTAAAAAATTTAAAAATTAAATTTTAAATATTAGTCATATTTTTTAAATCCTATAATCTAAATCATACACTTTAAAAAATACACCATACCCCTAATTCCTTAAACCCTAAACCCTAAACTCACTAATTTAAAGTGAAGGCCCAACGAAGGCACAATTTGGAGGTAGATGATTTACACCCGTGGGTGCGAATCATCTATTTTTTTATTGTGTCTTCACTAGTATTTTTAGTTCAAAATACTGGATTTAAGGTTTAGGATGTGAAAATTGACAAATTATTACTTAAACCTGTTCTACCACCTAGGATATGGTCCCCAACCAATTAAATTAAGACACATCATATATTTTCTTCATATCATATTTACACATAAGCATTGTCCAAATCATCTAATTTAATGTTTAATTTCAAAAAGGAAATAATATTATCAAAGATTTCTTGTGTCATCTTTTTCTTTATTTTTAAAAATTTTTCTCAATTATTTTTTTTATAAATTTAGGGTTTAGGGTTTAAGGTTAGGTTTTATGTTTAGGGTTTATGGTTAAGGGTTAGGGTTTAGAGTTAAGGTTAGAGTTAGTGTTTAGGGTCTAGGGTTTAGGGTTTAGAGTTTAGGGTTTATGGTTAGGGTCTATGATTAGGGTTAGGGTTAGGTTTTATTAGGTTTAGGGTTTAGGTTTAAGGTTAGGGTTTAAGTTTAAGGCTTATGGTTTAGGGTTTAGGTTTAATTTTAAGGTTTAGGATTAGATTTAAGGTTTAGGGGTTAGAAAAAATAATTAAAAAAAATTGAATAATAAAGAGGAAGACAACGTAAAAAATCTTTAATAATATTTTTTTCCTTTTTTAAATCAAAGGTATTAATGTAGATAATTTGGATGATGCTTGGAATATGATATGGAAAAAATATATGATGTGTCTTAATTTAATTAGTTGAGACCATATCTTAGATGGTGAAACGGGTTCATGTAATAATTTCACGTGAAAATTAGAGTTTATAATTTCTAGAATACCTAAAGTCGTATGGTTTTGTTAGAAGGATTATAGACCGATGCATGTATGTATGTGAGATCCATTACCTTTTTTATTTCCTTGGGTTTGATGGGTGTTGCAGCAGCTTTGTCCTTGTCTGTAATCTTAATCTGAGGCGACACAATCTCCACCTTCTTCCTGCTCACTTTCTCTATTATCTTGTGGATTTTACTCACATCAACAGTACCTTTAACCTTGATTTCTCCTTTCTCGACATCAAATTCAACCCCATGAACCCCTGCATGCATGCATGCACATAACACAAATACATCACAATTTACATCCTCTGCATCATTCATCATGGCCATCTTCTTTTTCCTTGAGAAAAATTACGTACCTTGAGTCCTGACCAGAGGCTTCTTTATGTCTCGAGCACACTGCCGGCAATGCAGGTTCACTTTATACACCGCAGTGATCACCCCATCGGTCTTTGGTTTCTCGGCCATTCTCAGTCTCAGCAGCGAATGTCATCAACCCTGTCTGATAAGGGAAACTGATATATTGTCGGAAATGGAGATTGGGTGTATAAAACAGCAGCTTATGTCACCAACCAAGCCTAACCCAACAACAATATTAATTGGTGGGAATGGTTGGGGTGGCTCAACTACCAGACATATGACTTGAGACGTGAGAAACACGAGTTTCAATGTTTTTATGATATTAAAAACATGTATGTGTGGAAGTAGGCCACCATGGCATAAATTCATCATCATCAGTGTCTCCCAATTTTATCTCCGTAGTTAGGTTTCATCAACCTTGACGTTTTGTTTGTTTAAGATATTTTATTTTATTTTGGGTCGGGTTGAATCGGATCGGGCCAGAAATGAATATACTTTACGCCTCTAGTGTTGACGACAGAAATGAAAATGAATTGGGTTTGGGTATGCATATTCAGTCATTGCTAAGATCAGATATAAAAAATAAGGACCGAAACAAAACATAAACAAGTCTCAAAATTATCACCTATTTGTTGTTTAAAAAATATATCACTTTTGATATTTACACTCGCCTACTACTAATTAAATGTTGAATACCCTACGATCTAAAACACTCAGAAAATGAAAGGCAATAACCAAATAGAAGAAGAAAGGCTTTATTGATATTTCTTTAGTGTGTTACAAATAATAAACATGTACTTTTATATAAGCATACAAAATTCATTATCATTTATTATGTATTTATTTTTATAACTTAAATTTAATAAATTTTTAATTAAATTTAAGTTAAATATTAGGTTTTGAATTTTAACATTAAATTCATATCTCATAATTTTAATCATGGTGACACATTCAAGGCATCATTTGTACTAAAAGTATAAATTTAGAAGTTGAAATATAATATTCATTAAACTAGATTTTGTCACCTTAATATGAATAAAAAATGTTTATTAATTTCATATTTTTTTAATATTTAATATATAATATTCATATTATCTAAATTTCTTCATATTCATAAATAGGATATTAAACCTACAAGAAGTTAGATTATAGGTAATTCCTATCACATCATTTATGAGATCAACTGATCAAAAGTATTTATTTAATTATTTTTTTTACCTAATCATTTTTATCAAGTGAATCTTTACTAATATTTACCGTAAATTAAGTTTAAAAATAATTTCTACTAAATGAAGATTTACTTAATAAATAAGTAAAAATGATGAGGTAAAAAAATAATTAAATTAATGCTTTTAATTGATTGATCTCATAGATAACGTGTAGGAATGACCCATAATATAATTTCTCTTTAAATACGTTTTATTTACATTATTTATTTATTATGTTGAACTATACTCAATCGCCTCGTATTTAATATTTTTAAATATTATTTTTAGATCATCATTTTGAAAATTATATAAATATAAATATTAATTGAAACGGTAGTATTTAAATTCTCTATCCCCGATAGGAAAATCAATCCCTCTTTGCCAAACAGGCTACGATTGACGACGCATGCATATTAAGCACCATCATAACGGCGTCATAACGGGACCAAGATAACTACCAGCAGAAACGGCAAATTTCTTCCAAAAATCAAAGAAAAAATGACGATGTTCCGTCAAGCTAAGATCCTGTTTGGATCTATAAATACCCCAATCTCCAAATCTGTTTAATTCCTTCGATTAGATCTTCGTTCAAGTTCAACCACGACTACTAACCGTAGCAGATTTTTCTCAGGCAAGTTTTCTCACTCTCAAAGCCAACAAAGATTTAATTTCTCAAGTAATTTTGCTCTAATTTCCTTGTAATATTCCTCTCTTTCGATTAGTATTGTTCTTTGAATTTTACGTAGTTTTTGAACATCGATTTTGATTCGAAAGTGTGTTCAAATCTCTTGAATCTCCGAATTAGTTGTGTAGTTTCATCTGATCAGAGTATTGGAAGCGTCGTAAGTTATTTAAATTTCTTCGATCTGGATTTCATTTCGCAATAGATCGGATTTTGAACTTGTTATGCGTTGATTTCGTTCAATTCAGGCCTGTTTGATTTGCAATTGTTCCTCGAGTGATCTTATATCGGTCCTGAATTCTGGACGTCGCATCTCCTCTGATTTAGAATGCTACTTATCTTTGGAAATTGATATGTAGATTTTGTTGTTTTTGCAGACGTGAGAAAATGGTGCTGTCTTCATGAATTTTAACATCGATTAATTTTGCTCTAATTTCCTTGTAATATTCCTCTATTTCGATTAGTATTGTTCTTTGAATTTTACTTAGATTTTTAACTTTGATTTTGATTCGAAAGTGTGTTCAAATCTCTTGAATCTCCGAATTCGTTGCTTAGTTTCGTCTGATCTGAGTATTGGAAGCGTCATAAGTTATTTAAATTTCTTCGATCTGCATTTCATTTCGCAATTGATCGGATTTTGAACTTGTTATGCGTTGATTTCTTTTAATTCAGGACTGTTTGATTTGCAATTCTTCCTCGAATTATCGTATGTTGGTCTTGATTTCTGGCCATCGGATCTCCTCTGATCTTGAATCCTACTGATCTTTGGAAATTGATATGTGGATTTTGGTGTTTTTGCAGTCGTGAACAAATGGGGCTGTCTTTCGCAAAGCTATTCAGCCGGCTTTTTGCCAAAAAGGAAATGCGTATACTGATGGTTGGTCTTGATGCTGCTGGTAAAACCACCATATTCTTTACAAGCTAAAGTTGGGAGAAATTGTCACTACCATTCCCACCATTGGTAGGTCGTTTTTAGATTTCTAAATTCTATTTTTGTTTGTAATCTAGCAAATGTTGTTTCGGAGAAGGATACGGCTAACTGTTATATATTATAATCGTGTAGGATTCAATGTTGAGACAGTTGAATACAAGAACATCAGCTTCACCGTTTGGGATGTTGGTGGCCAGGACAAGGCAACCAGATTTTGTTTTTATTTATACATGTTGATATTAACTGCTAAGTTTGCATCAAAGAAGAAGATTTAGCGTGTCTTTGGATGTGTTTTATTTATGATATGTGAACTGTGATTGTCTCATATATATGGATCGGGGTAACATGAATGTGTGTGCAGTTCTGCTAGAAGATGTCTATTGGTATATGGAATACGGATAATTAGCATTCATAGTCGAGCCTTACGTTTTCAGTGATACTTAAATCTTGTTAGATCTGTTAGAAGAATGGTTTTTATGGGGTTTTTTCGTTTGTCTTCATTGTTTAGCTTATCTATTTGTTTTAATTTTCTACATAGATCCGACCATTGTGGAGACATTATTTCCAAAACACGCAAAGACTCATCTTTGTGGTGGATAGCAATGATCGTGACCGTGTGGTTGAAGCCAGAGACGAGTTGCACAGGATGTTGAATGAGGTACTTGAGTTTATTATTCTTGTTTCCAGCGTTATGATTCCAATTATCGCAAATCTAACTTATTATTTGGCAGGATGAGTTGAGGGATGCTGTCCTGTTAGTATTTGCTAACAAGCAAGATCTTCCTAATGCTATGAATGCTGCCGAGATCACCGATAAGCTTGGACTTCATTCTCTCCGCCAGCGCCACTGGTGAGATGAACAATTCTCTTTGCTCTTTCTCTTTCGCAAATCTAACCGTATAATATATTTTTCAGGTATATCCAGAGCACTTGCGCCACATCTGGTGAAGGACTGTATGAAGGACTGGACTGGCTCTCGAACAACATTGCAAACAAGGTAAGCTCATGCAGATGACTCAGATCATATAGCCTTTTAAGCTTCTGCTGTTCTTCATAATTTCTATTCACTTATGCTGATATTTATACACAATTGCAGGCATAGATAATGTCGACCCCTTTCGGAATCATTGATCTTTCGACCTCTGTTAAAATGTTCGTTTTTCGCGTTCCTTGGATTTTTTGAAAACATCTTCATCTGTTACTCTGCGTAGTTTATAGTTTAAGAATAGTCGATAAGTTTTAGTTTTTTCTTGTGTTTATTTTCTTGATAGTAGGGAAAAGATACATTTTGTTACATTATGATTGCATTTGTTTCAAGGTTGAGATAAAACCCATTCAAGCCATCCCTTTTTAATGTGTTTATGCCTCAGGAGTAGGCAGCTTTGTTATGGTCACCGCCAGTATAGGGTTTGAATTATGGGTGAGAATTCGATCGATTTGAGTTTAAAATTTTTGAGTTAATTTAGTTGACGTGTCATATTTTAAAACTTAAATTTTATTTGAAATTTTTTGATTCGATTCGAGTTTAAGAAATTTGAGTCGAGTTGAGTTTTCGAGTTCCTATAAATATTTAATTGTAATTATTTATCATATTATATTACGATTTGATTCAAATTTAAACGACTTTTTCTAACCATATAAAATATGTATATATATATATATATTCATATATATAATAAAAAAATTGAGACACTCGTCTTAATTTTAAAAATAAATTATTTAATTACTAAATTTTTTTATTTGAGTTATTTGAATTTTTAATTTATAATTTGAATTTTATTTAAAAAATTTTCGAGTTGAATCAAGTTTATGAAATTTTAAGTCAAGATCAAACGAGTTGAATTATTCTGTTTTTTCGAGTCGAATTGAATTTTCCTCGCTCTGGTTTGAAACCAAGCACATACAAATATCTACATGAGAGTACAAGTACAGAATCTGTTGTGTATTTGAATTGTTATATTTGTATTTTATCCGAGATTCGAATATATTAGTAATTCGATATAAATAAAAATAATGAGACCCGTGTTATAATATAGAGAAAATCTGTCAGATCCATTATTATCCACGTTATCACTAATCATAAATAATAAATAATAATAAATCATAACGAAAGAGACTAATTCCAAGATTTTACTTGCTATTGAAAGTCGAATCATCGCTCGAAAATTAAATCATAAGGAAAATCCCACACCATTTGGTTAGGTCGAGTAAAGAGATTCACATTTCTTCTTTGATCATACTTTAGACTTTAATTTTATAATATCTCTCAATTTAGTCCTCTATGCCTTGTAATTGAGCTTTAAAATTAATTTTTGACATAAAGATAATTTTAACCCTTAACGTTTATAATTTTTATCATTTTAGTATTTATTCTTTTTTCGGGATAAATTTAACCCTTAAGTTATATATTTTTGACAAATAACTTATTTTTTAACTAAGATAATGATTCAACCGTTAAAAATTTAACGATGTTAACATGTCATATATATAATATATGTGATAATATATTTTAAACAACATGACACCTAGACTCATTCTACATATGTATAGCATGTCATTATCGTTAAATTTTTTACGATAATGAAAATATATATATATATATAAAATATAATTTTATTCTAACATAAAATATAAAACAATTAAAATTCAAATAAAATATTAAAAATCAATTAAATCTGAAATAAAAGACTACTAAGCATTCTCAAATCTTAAATATCATTTTACATATATGTGACATCATTATCGTTAATTTTTTTAACTATCTAACCGTTATGCTAGTTAAAAAATGAGATATTTGTCAAAAAGATATAAGTTAAGGGCTAAATTTATCCTAAAAAAAGAATGAGAGCCAAAATGATAAAAATCATAAACGTTAAAGGTTAAAATCATCTTTATGCCTTAATTTTTCTATTCAAACTTATCCTTAAACCTTTATAATTGTCCCCAAACTTTGTAATTTTATTTCAATTTAGCCCCGAAAATAGTAAAACCAGTTTTGATTTTTTTTTTTGACAAATACTACTGAATTTTTATTAAATCCATAAAAATTATAATTACATCACCTTCAAGAAGTAAAAAACTGGATTAAACAATCCAAACATTTTACAACCCAAAAAACAGAGAAAATAAAATTCTTATGGAATTAAGCATACCAATAGAATTTAGAAACTTCTTGAATCTCCTTGTCTCTATCCAAACGAGACGCATAAAGAAGGAAGGAGTTGTAGACGATCCAAACTGTCATGTAATAAACATCGCTACCAAAATTGATTTCATCGGTAAACAACCATCAAACGAAGTGGGGATATAACCATCAATTGCTTTCTTTTTGTTACTAAATTAAATTGTTTTATTTATTATTTGTTGTCTGTTCAATCATTCATATTAATATGTATGTTAGAAAAATTAAATATACATATTAGTTAATTAGTTAGAGCTTTATTTTTTAGGTTTCATTAATTAAATTAATTAGATAATTATAGAAATTTAATATGTATTTGATGTGAAATTTGAGAGTTTCAATTTGAATAATGTCTAATATGGATATTATTCAATATGGACTTTTAAATAGAATATTCGGGGTACATTACAACATAAAAATTAATAAAATAGTTTAGATAATTAATTAGAGCACTAATTGCGACGATAACTTAGAATTAATTAATTAATATGAATATTATATTTGAGGTCTAATATGGATGATGTCCTAAAGTAATTGAGTGTTATCTCGTAGTTTTGAATTAAATAAAATTCGTAAATTAAATAAATATTAATTTAATTAGAGTCAATTAGATTAATATCTTAAAATAAAAATGATCGTAATCGTTCATGCAATATATAAATAAGAATACAGTTACGTCATGCTGTGAATAAAACAAATTAAATTAAGAGAATTATTTTTATAAATAAAATTTTATAATAGTCTATTTAAGTTAATTAATTAACAATTAATAATTATAAAAAAATTCATAATATGAACTCACAACATGGTTTTCCTTACGGGTGCATTCAGTTTAATTCGATAAATTATTTTAGTGATCACTGGTTTTTGATTCCGTTAACTTCGGTTTTCGGTTTTTCATATTAACATTAATTTTTAAAATTTATATTTTATCTTAACAAAATAGCTTTATTTTACGACTTTTAAACATTAAAAGGTAAAAGTTTTGAGATATCTTTCATAAATATTTATTAAAAACTTATTTTTAAGTAAAAAAATAAAAAATAAAAATACATCTATAATATTTTAAATATAAAAAATATATTTTTACCTTATAAGAATAATTAAAAATCAATTAAAAATCAAATTTGATTAACCACGAATAACCACGATTCGTAAATTTATAAATCATAATATCTCGATTCGGAGTTCGGTTTTACGATTAACCATATTCAACCCTAGTTTTCCTAATGGAGTGTGTGATGATGGGTGACAAACAGCTAAACAAGGCATTGAACTTGTCCCATACTTTTGGCAGCAAACCTGAACCATTGAATCGGAGACACTTAACGAAAACGAACATAAAATTTTATAATTAATATAAGATTTTATGTCAGAGACGAATATTTTTAGTTAAATATATTAAAATTTTAAAGATATAAATTAGATAATACCGTAAACATGTTGAATTAAACTATTGAAATCATAATTCGAGAATTTTAAACCAGAGACTTTCAAATCGGCATAGCAGAAGTAGTATACTAATAATTGTTGAAATAAACTTAAATGATTTATTTATTGAGTCATAAAATTAGAAGTTAATGTGGAGTTACAAAGTTGAAATGTTAAAAGTTAATATGAGAGTTATGGAGTTTAATATAGGAGTTATAAGAGTTACAAGAGTTATGATTTTTATTAGGTTTTATTGTGTAATAATGCCTAGTGTCTATATAAAGGCATTGTCTATTGTTTTGTAATGTGTGGTTGAGTGTAGCTATGGTGAGTGTGAGAGAAAATAGAAGAGATTCAAAGGAATAAAAGAAAAATATTTCAAAATAGTATTGCATTTGTCAATTGCCCGAGCAATTTTCATTGTCGGGGCAATTTCATTTTGTGGGTAATTTTTTATTCCTGGGCAATTTCATTCGAACTCTATTTGATTTAGAGTTTTCAAATTGGTATCAGAGCTAATGGCGAATGTGATGGGTCAAATGCCACTACCACGTCTGACAAAAACGAACTACGAAAATTGGAGCATTCAAATGAAAGCTCTTCTTGGATCTCAAGATGCATGGGAAGTTGTGGAAGAAGGGTTCGAAGAACCAACAACTACCACAGGATATACGGCGACTCAAACCAAAGCGTTGAAAGAGGCGCGATCGAAGGACAATGCGGCGTTATACATGATGTTCAGAGCCGTTGATGAATCAAGATTTGAGAAGATTGCCGGGGCAACTACTTCAAAAGAAGCGTGAGACACTTTAAAAAAGGTGTTCAAAGGAGCCGATCGAGTAAAGCAAGTGTGCCTCCAAACTCTTCGTGGCGAGTTGGAGAGCATGAAGATGAAGGAATCGGAAAGTGTATCCGACTACATTGCCCGTGTACAAGTCGTGGCAAATCAACTCATTCATAATGGTGAAACGTTAACCGATGCGCGTATTGTGGAAAAGATCTTGAGATCATTAACCGATAATTTTGAGAATGTTGTGTGCGCTATAGAAGAGTCAAAGGACCTTGAAACTCTCACAGTTGATGAACTCAACGGTTCTCTTGAGGCACACGAACAATGTAAGAAGAAAAGGAAAGATGAGACACTCGAGCAAGTACTTCAAACTAAGGCGTCAATCAAAGGCGAAAATGTATTCTATTCTCAAAATTTTTGAGGTAGAGGACATGGCCGTGGAGGTCGTGGAAATGGTCGTGGTGTTCAAAGAGATAGTCATGAAGGATATTATAAGGATAAGGGACAGACAAGCCAACCAAATTGGCGTGGAAGAAGAAGCAATCGAGGAAGAGGCGGTAGATCAAATTATTCCAACATCGAGTGCTACAAGTGTTACAAGTATGGTCACTATGCGAAGGACTGCAATTCTGAAAAATGTTATAATTGTGGAAAAGTTGGGCATTATACAAAAGATTGTCGTGGCAATAAAAAGGTGGAAGAGACAACCAACATAGCCGTGGAAGATGAAGCGAATGAAGGCGTTCTAATGATGGCTAAAAATGACGTCAACATGGACAATGATATTTGGTACCTCGATTCGGGCACAAGCAACCATATGTGTGGTCATGAGTATTTATTCAAAGAGATGCAAAATATTGAAGGTGGTCATGTGTCATTTGGTGATGCATCAAAAGTTGAAGTTAAAGGCCGAGGTACAATTTGCTTCTTACACAAGGATAGCATGATAGGGTCAATCCAAGATGTTTATTACGTTCCAGATCTTAAGATAAATATTTTGAGTATTGGGAAACTCATGGAGAAAGGATACTCGATATTTTTGAAAGATCGGGTATTACTCTTGAAGGATAAACAAGGGCGTCTGATTGCTAGAGTTGAAATAGGCAAAAATCGAATGTATAAATTAAATTTAAATGAAGCGAGCGAGTGGGATTGGAACAATTCAACAGAGATTGTCATGGAAGTTGGAGAATCATCAATTGTGGCATCAACAAGCAAACCAACAAATTTTGAAACTGCCGATGATGGAGATAAACCACGAGAACCCAAAATGCGAAGTCTGCAAGATTTGTATGATTCGACAAGTGAGGTACATCTTGTATGTCTTTTGGCAGATGCTGAAAATATTAGCTTTGAAGAGGCATCACGAGACAAGAAATGACAAATTGCCATGGACAAGGAGATTAAGGCAATTGAACGAAACAACACATGGGAGCTAGTAGAATTGCCGAAAGGAAGTCACCCTATTGGCGTAAAGTGGGTGTTCAAGAAAAAAATTAATGCTCAAGGCGAGATAGAACGGTATAAGGCGCGACTTGTTGCGAAGGGATACAAGCAAAAGGCAAGAATCGACTATGACGAGGTGTTTGCTCCTGTTGCGAGAATGGAAACAATCCGATTACTTATTTCACAAGCTGCTCAATTCAAATGGCCGATATTTTAAATGGATGTCAAGACAGCATTCTTGAATGGTGTGCTCGAAGAAGAAATCTATATAGACCAACCACCCGGGTACGTGAAAGTTGGAGCAGAGAAGAAAGTGTTAAAATTGAAGAAGACACTTTATGGGTTGAAGCAAGCACTGCGGGCATGGAATACACGTATTAACACATATTTTAAGGAGAACGGGTTCATGCAATGTCCCTATGAGCATTCTCTTTACGTAAATAAGAATGGAGGTAAAATATTATTTGTTGCTCTTTATGTTGATGATCTCATTTTCATGGGTAACAATGATGAGATGATAGAAGAATTTAAGGGTACAATGACAAAAGAATTTGAGATGACAGATTTGGGTTTGATGAAGTTTTTTCTTGGTTTGGAGATTAAACAAGTAGAGACAGATATTTTTTTATCACATGAGACATATGCAAAAGAGATTTTAAAGAAGTACAAGATGACAGATTGTAATCCGGTACCAACACTAATGGAACCAGGTGCAAAACTCTCAAAGTTCGATGGAGGAGATTGTGTTGACGCGAGTAAATACCGGAGTTTGGTAGGAAGCCTTCGTTATCTCACATGCACAAGGCCGAATCTTTCATTAAGTGTAGGAATTGTAAGTCGGTTCATGGAGGAGCCAGTTTATTCACATTGGAAGGCATTGAAGCGAATCCTACGCTATATTCAAGGAACGGTGTCACTTGGATTATTCTACTCGAAAGCAGAAGATTACAAGTTGGTTGGGTATTCCGATAGTGATTGGTGTGGAGACATAGACGATCGGAAAAGCACATCGGGATATGTGTTCTTTATGGGAGATGCTGCGTTTACATGGCTTTCAAAGAAGCAACCGATCGTGACGCTATCGACATGTGAAGCTGAATATGTAGTAGCATCTTGGTGTGTATGTCATGCGATATGGCTTAGAAATTTGTTGAGCAAGATGTAGCTAAAACAACTAGGTGCAACTATGATTCAAGTTGACAACAAATCGTCAATAGAATTGGCAAAGAATCCGGTGAATCATGAAAGAAGCAAACATATCGATGTTCGTTTTCACTTTATCCGTGATCATGTGAAAGAAGGTAGTGTAAAATTGGTGCATGTGGCAAGTCAAGATCAAGTAGCGGATATCTTCACTAAACCGCTACCGAAAGTACTTCTCGACAAATGCAAGAAGATGATTGGCATGATGGATGGTAGAAACATTTAAGTTTATGGGGGAGTTTTGTTGAAATAAACTTAAATGATTTATTTATTGAGTCATAAAATTAGAAGTTAATGTGGAGTTACAAAGTTGAAATGTTAAAAGTTAATATGAGAGTTATGGAGTTTAATATAGGAGTTATAGGAGTTACAAGAGTTATGATTTTTATTAGGTTTTATTGTGTAATAATGCCTAGTGTCTATATAAAGGCATTGTCTATTGCTTTGTAATGTGTGGTTGAGTGTAGCTGTGGTGAGTGTGAGAGAAAATAGAAGAGATTCAAAGGAATAAAAGAAAAATATTTCAAAATAGTATTGTATTTGTCAATTGCCCGAACAATTTTCATTGTCGGGGCAATTTCATTTTGTGGGTAATTTTTTATTCCTGGGCAATTTCATTTGAACTCTATTTGATTTAGAGTTTTCAATAATAAGCATAACCCTAGTCCACATACGTCACTAGAATTTGATTCAAGTCCTCGACTCATGCATCGGACCAGTGAATGTGCATCCGATCCTGTTGATCTTCCGGCACTCCCAGGGCCTCCCAGACCGCACTAGTGGCCTCGACGATGTTGTTATGGCACGGTGGCTGGTAATCATGAACTTCGTCACAACCTACGGTGGAATCGCATTCGTCAACCACCTTAGCCTTCACACTCTTTCCGTTACCGTGAACCTTAACGAACCGGCTACACCTCTTCTTCTTGTCGAACCATCCAGTCGAAAGTGCCACCACGAGTTCGTCGTTGGAGTGGAACTTGTTGTCACATTCGGATGGTCCGTAATCCTCCTGGTCATCGAAGTTGAGGAGCGTAAGAGTGGCCTCGGTGTGGTTCGAAACCGGTGGGGAACACTTGTAAACGTCATAAAGCTCGCCTTGTTTGCAGCACTTGTAGCCAGGGTTGTGATCACATGCCGGGGGAGGCTTTCGTCCTCGGATCTTGCCACTTGGTTTGCAAGTGTTCGGATAGGCTTCGACCGTGAAACATTCTGACACGTTCGAGACAAAGAAGATGAGAAGACAGAGTGCCGAAAAACAAGCCTTCTTGTTCATTTTCTTGTAAGGTTCTTTGAATATTGTTGTTACTTGTTATGCTTGGTGTCGGGGTTTATATAAGGCCTATTGTTCAAGACAAATACCATGTAATTATTTTTTTTATGAGTTAATTACATCACACATACTCATATTATGGATTTCTTTTTAAACTGGTCTTTAAACTTTTGAATGTTTTAATTTCATCCCCAAATTATGACTCTTGATCTAAATTGGTCCACAGACTTTTGAACATTCTAATTTTATCCTCAAATCATTATTTATATCACATCATATTATTACATAATACACAATAATGTTAACTACAATTAACAATTTTTATAGCGATTTTATTAATACAGGATAAGATTAACATATGTTGATAATTTAAGTCATAATTAAAAACATGTGATACAATATAACTCTTTTAAGATAAACGAATTTACAGTCTCTTTTCTTAAAATTAGTTTCAGTATTTACATCAGAAATATCGTAAGATAAAAGAGAGAATCTAAATTCGAATCGAATTCTAGAAATAACATTACTAAGATATAAACAAAGCCGGTTGTCTTGAGATTCTTTTAGGTTCTATCTTTTACTATGTGTATTAGATGATTTTACTGTTGTGATACCAAAATTTAAAACTTTTTCAACCAACGGCTGACAAACCTAGGCAACCAACAATAAGGTTAATAGGTTCGAATTTTGGAATCTATATTGTTTTTTATCGGAAACGAAGAGATATTATATTCATATATCGAGACATGAGTTTATAAAAAATAAAATAATATGAGTATCTTTAGTTACTAGGTTAATTAGTAGATTTTTAGAATTTATATTGTTAATAATTACGTCTTAAACTCGAATATGGACGGAAAAATATGAACATAAAAGATATAAAAAGAGTTAATGAACCAACAATCAATTATTCTAGCAAGATGAGGCACTAAATCTCTTAAGAAAGGTCGTAAATTTGAATTCTAATATTATGAATTAAACAAATTGAATTCGGATTAATCAACCAATAAATTACATACCGATAATTAATAAAGGTAATACATAAAAAATCAATACAAATAAAAATTATTATTAAAATCAAATATTTAAAAATTTAGACACAATTTTGTTTATGTTGAGTATATTTATGTACTCAATTTATCGTATCAACTGACCAAATAAACTTATATATAATTTAATTATAATAAAGGATATTCAGATGATAGTAAGAATTTTATTATTTATTTTTATTTTTTAAAATTGCTTTTATAGTAAATTAGTTTCGGTTGAATTAGAAGAGAATCAATATCAACTAAACCTTTATTTGAAAAATCACAATTAAATAGGTTTAAAATTTGATTATAGAATTTTTAAATAATAATGACTCAATCAATATTTTTTATTTATTTTAGGGGGGCTTATTTAATTTTGAATTTTAAAATAAAGACTCTGCTAAAGATAAAAATGTTTGAGATTGTACTTTTAAGTAGATAAAATATTTATTTTAAATATTTTTAAAATATAAAAAAATATGATATAAATAAAAATAAATGAGTAATTTTTTTAAAAGTACTTTTAAAAATGTTAAAAGTTAAAGATTTCCATTTTTGAAAAGTACTTTTTAAATTAAACTGAAAATTACTTTTGATCTAAAAATTACTTATTCTGTATTACTTTTCGTCTCAAAATCACTTTTAACCTCCAATTCATCTCCTTTCCATTGCAACAGCCTCCATTTATTTCCAATCTGCTAAGACCTTGTTTGGTTCGAACTTCGAATCAATCCAAGAGAAATGGATAATTTTTCATGGATAATATAGTACATGTACTTCATTTCTCTCGATTCAGTCGATGTTAACTGATTTGAAATTTTTCATGTTTTTATGGTTATTTTCTACTATTTTCTCGAGAAAATGGTCTTTTTCTTTCAACTGGATGAAAACCCAAGTCAAAAATCATATTTTTAGGATTTAAAGATGAAAACGCTTGTTGAAAACGATTTAAGTTTCAATTTCATAGCAGGAAATTTAGAGATAAGAATGCTTGAAGAGAATGAATTGTTGTTAATAGTTCTTAATTAAATAAAAAAACACTTACTACGCACGATAATGATACAGACAAGGTTAATTCTTAAGTTGCACCGATAAGAATACGGGGACGGGAACGGAAAACGATAATTTCTAAAATTATAGGGTACAGGTACAACAAGGGTACGACAAATATAATATAAAATTTAATATATATAATAAAAATATTAAAATTTATAATACAATAAAATAAAAATATTAAAATTTATAATACAAACAAAATCATATCAAAAGGTATAAAAAAAATCACAACAAACAAACAAAATTCATAAACTGATAATATTGTTCAACAACAAACAACCAAATTCATAATCCGATTATAATATTCAACAAAAAAAATTACATCAAAGATTCAAAACAACGTAGTTAACATCATACAAATCCTTAAAAGGTTTAAGAAACAAAATAACAACGATGCAATCAATCATTGTTAACATCAATCGAGATTAATTCGTTCTCCAATTCCAGTTCGTCGAGTGAAAGTTCTGTAAACTCTAAATAACTCACTTCTCCTAGAAAATCAAATGTATCTCCACCAACATTCCACATCTTGGTTTTCTCATCCTCATATTGACTAGAATTCCTTGATAAAAGACGAAGGTTGTAGTGGATGTAAACCAAATCTTCGACACAACTTGGATTTAATTTATTTCTCCTAAGCGAGTGGATGAAAGAATAAGTACTCCAATTTCTTTCATAACAAGATGATGAAGTAGGTTCTCCAAGAACTTTAAAAGTCAAAGATTGAAGCAAAGGAGTTTTGGCACCAAAGTTTGCCCACCAACTTTTCGGATTCGAAGAATATCAATTTTTAAGAAAATTAAATCTTCAAACGGTCCACTCTTAAGTGAAAAATTAGCATATTCATCCAAGACTTTGTCATAATCATCATCATTTGAAAATAATCTGCGAAAATACTCATTCTCTCTCTAGATATTTCACCATCTTATGAGGAGCAACTCCACTAGGATCTTCGGTTAACCATCCTTCACTGTAAAACCTACAACATTTAAAAAAATATATTTATATAAAGGAAATAAGATTTAATAATATAAAATTTAAAACTAACAAAATTATATACCTTGGATTTAGTGGGTGAGATAGATAATGAAAAGGAGTATAACTCTTTGTCCAATGAGCAATAAGAATCTTGTAAACAACATGATAAAAACGGTTAAAGTCTGAAAGAGAATGATTTTTTTTCTTGTAAATTTCAAACTTCACTTTCTCAATCATTGAATCCCACATCTCATATACCAAATGATGGGATGGTTTATCGATGTTGCATACTCTAAGCATGTCATAGATAAGAATTGTGAAATCAATGATGTAAGTCACTTTATCCCACCAATCATCAATCACAAGCTTTTCCTTCACAAAGTTTGTCTTTCCCGTGTCATTCTCTTTGAGAGAATCCCATTCATCACTTATGACCATTGCTTGAAGTCTACGTTTGATGAGCATAAACCTTTTAAGCATCACAATGACCGAGGCAAAACGAGTATCGAAAACTGAAAGCAACTTAAGAGGACTAAATCTTTGAAAGATTACCAACCTCATATTGTGGTTCATGATAAAAATCTTGATTTGTACGGCATCCCTATGAATTTCAGTAATCCAATTACACAAGCTATATGATTCTTCATTTCCCTCGGTGTTTTTTGCTGAACAAATGTTCTTCAATGCAAGGTTAAGAGTGTGGACAACACATAGTTTTCAATAGATATGAGGATACATGCGCTCAATAATCTCTCATGCTCCCTTGCAATTAGCTGCATTATCAATAATAATTTGCACCATATTTTGGTGACCCACATCATCAATAACTTCTTTCATCAAATTGGCAATGAAGAATTTATCCTTAACTTCGCCAAAACAATTTACAACCTTGAGAAACATTGGTCCATTTTCAAAACTAGTCATGAAGTTAATGAGAGGCTTCCTTGTTGGATCACTCCAACCATCGCACACAATAGTCATTTTTTTTTTGTCAAGTTGCTTTGATTGGTTGTAAGAGTTCCTTAACGTTATTCTTCTCTTGTAGAAGCAATGAGGTTTGCAATTTATTATAACCATGAGGTACATAACTGGTTATGTTGTGAGTTGCAGCATAAGTGAAAGCCCTTTGATAATGAGGATTTATAATAAGATTAAAGGGCAAACCACTGATATAAAACATTCTTGCAATTTCTTCATCTAGTTGAGCCCTCACATTCATGTTGAATGATTTAGTAATAGGTGAGAGATTGAACTTTCTCTTCTTAGATGATGATTCAATTACAATTCCAGTTTGAAATTGATGAGGCAAAGAAATTTCTCTACATGTTCCTTGTTTTTTTTCTCTTCTTCCATTTGTCTAACAACTTCAACAGTTCAAGTTTTTGATTTTTAGTTACTTTTTTGCAAATTGTAACCCCTTCTCCTGAAATTTGAAGCAAATGAGCCTTCACTCTAGTATAACTTCCACTACGAGTCTCACCACAAATGTTACATCAAAAATTTTAAATTCCTCCAGTAGCTCCCTTTTTTTCAACTTTGTCACATAATTCCATTGTGGAGAATTCTCATTTTGTGAAGATGAAACCGACCTGCTCCCGCTAGCACTTTCAGTTTCACTACTAGCCAAATTAGGCTCATCACATTCACCACTTTAGGATGCCATATTTCAATTAATTAAACTGCTCACATTGAAAAACAACAATAAAAGAATTAGGTATAATTTATAACCATAACCAAACTAAATAATATCATATAAAAAATACAAACATTAAAATAAAAAATAAGACATCTTCCAAGGCTTTATTTAGCATTGCATTGTAACTAAAAAGTGTGCATAATAAAATTCAAGTCGAATCTACTTAATCAATTTCAAGATTAAAAAAAGTATATTTTAAAGAATATAAAAGTTGTGTATAAAATACAGAAGGCTAAAAGTAAATATATATTAATCCTTCAATACACATGATTATAAACATTATTGTCTCCAATCCCCACAATAGAGCAATTAGAATAATGCACTTGAAAGCTATTGTTCATACTATTTTTTCCCCATCAAAACAGATACAAAAACCATCTATCCATCATTAGATTGTTACAAAATCATATAGAAAAAAGATTAACAGTCCTCGTCAACTTAAACAAATCATAATAAACTATGATGAAAACTGAAAACCCTCCTGAATAAATTACAAGCTCTTTACTGGAATGAAAGTGGATTTTATGGGATTTTTCCATGGAAATCACTTAAAAAAATGATGAATCTTGTTGTTCTAAGCTAAAATGTTCTAAGCTAAGAGTCCTAAAAAGCCAAATTTCAAGGCTACCAACGCAAAAAAAAAAAAAATGAAGCAAGATCAACAAATGAACCAAAATCAGTTCCCACCAAATAAGTATTTGAAGAGCAAGATAAAGAAAGAACTAACTTACCTGAATGATGAATCAATGTCTTCACTTTTCAATTCTTCTTTAACCCCAAAAAAGAAACACTCGGTAGAAAGCTAAAAACCCTCGCTAGAAAGAAGATGAAAATCTATTTAATATGGGGTTTTATTTTTTAAGTGAAAAAGACAAAAATAACCCTGGGGATGCATTTGCAGATCATATGACCTTCCCGAAACGTCAACAAACGTCCCTACGATAATTTAATTGTACCCCATCATCTTCGGTCATCCCCGATACATCCCCTAGCCGTTCCTGTTTTGGGAATGTCTCGGGTACGGGAAATGAGGTACCTTTGTCGTACCGATGCTTCTTAGATTAATTCAATACTTGAACACATTTTCCCGTCTATGTAAATAGCATAGGTCATCGTCTAAAGACCAGCGATCCCACCTAAAGGGTGTTACATCAGAAATTCCAAGTTTCTCTGGTATTTCCCTTTTTTTCAACTTTGTCATATAATTCCATAGTGGAGAATTCTCATCAGAAATTCCAAGTTTCAACCCGCTCCCTCTAGCACTTCTTGTTCCACTACTAGCAAAATTAGGCTCATCACATTCACCATTCTCGGATGCCATATTTTAACTAATTAAACTTCTCACATTGAAAAAAAAATAAAAGAATTAGGTATAACCATAAGTAAACAAAATAATATCATATAAGAAAGACAAACATTAAAATGTAAAATAAAACATCAAATAAGTATTTATTTAACATTGCATTGTAACTAAAAAGTGTGTATAATAAAATTCAAGCTGAATCTACTTAATTATTTTTAATGCTGGAAAAAAATTTGTTTTAAAGAATATAAGGGTTGTGTAAAAGACTACATGAAGCATTTATTATAGTACTGTAACTAGTTGTGTAAAAAACTACATGAGACTAAAAGTAAATATATTAATATAATTAATACTACAACATACCAAACAATCACTTGTATCCAATAGTAATATTACAATAACCTTGACTAACAGAGAAAACGTTGAAAGCAAATTGAGAGCATTGAAGTAGAATAATCAAATTTCAGAAAACAATTTGATTCATGTTCATATAAAAACAAGAAGTAAAGAAGATAAAAACAAGACAATGAGCATCTATGCGATTTCTATTCATATAAAAACAAGTCACATTATTATTAAACATTAGGCAATCTAATCGAACTCAAGTTGACACAAAAATAAAGAATTGTTATAGACTGTTGGAGTACTTATTTGAATAGACAGAAGATAAAGAAGAAGTAACTTACCTTAATGGCTAAATCAATATCTTCTACTCTTCTTTAACCCAAAAAGGCAGAAACTCTCGATAGAAACCTCCATAGAAAGGAAAAACAATCGATAGTAATCATATTTAATTTGAGTGCTTTTATTTTTTTGGTACTAAAGGACAAAAATAACCCTGGGACGCATGTGCAGATCATATGAAGTCCCCGAAACATCCCCTAAAAGTCAAAAAACGCCCCCAAGATATTTTGACCGTGTCGTACCCGTTTCGGGGACGTCTCGGGTACGGAAAATGGGGTTCCTTTGTTGTCCCCGTGCTTCATAGGTCAAGACCACGAGAAGAAACATGAGCTGCGATGAGAACATGGTAAATGCTAGATTTTAAACTTTTTTAAAGTTTCCATTCGAGAAGCCGGATCTTTGTCACCATGTAAAGCAACAACCTTAAAATCTTTACTAGAAATCTGAGACTCAATCTCATCAAGAATAGCTTTCTTAGAAGTAAACTCTAAAACATCACCCTCATCAATCATTCCTGGTAGCCTCTCAAGAAGCTAAGGTAACTTCTCGGTGTCAGAAGGAATTACATGAACATGCTGAGTAAATATCCTCATTAGTTATTCCTACCTCTCTAATTGTAACTCTAATTGGATCACTAAGAATTTCCCTGATTAACTTCTTAACTTTACGGGGCATTGTTGTTGAAAATTATAAGGTCTGGCGGTCATGCCTGATTTGGCCAACAATGGACCTTATTTGTGGCTCAAACCTAAGGTTAAACATTTGATCAGCCTCATCAAGTACCAAATAAGTTACTCTTTCTATTGTTAGTGCCTTCATTTTTAGCAATTATCAATCAATCAGGCGTAGCAACGACTATCTCACATCCTACTTTGAGTTCCTTGAACTGGTCAAGTTTAGACATTCCACCGTACACAGCAGAGGCAGTGTTAAAAATTCCGTAAGGCGCACTAAGGCGATAGAGGTCCCATAACTAAGGCGCTAGGCGAATGACGAGCGCCTTATTGAAGTAAGGAGCCCTTTTACAAAATTAAAAATATATAGATTACAAGACTTACATAGGTGTAAATTTTGTAATTTATTATTGGTTATTAGGTTGGATATATGAGAAGTTTGGATGAAAAAAGATTATAAAGCTTACTTTATAATTCTTATGAAAACTATAGAATATGAAAATTATAGGTTGGTTCTACAAAATAGTCTCTAACGATACATAAAACTAAAATAGGTACTTGATCTTATCATACAACGACATGCCTATCCAATGAAAATTTAGAACTTCAAAAAGGATTATATGTTGAACAAAAGCTTAAAGTTTCATTAGTTACCTTTTTAATCTTCTAATCAAAAAGAGTAATGTTATATCATTTTGTAATGCACTATCAATTTCTTATATATAAATAGGCAAAGTTAGGTAGGTAACTATATAATAATCTCAAAAAGATTTAAGATAATATGGCATTATATATAATCATCTTCCTCTACCAAAATTTCCTCCATGTCATCTCCATCAAAAGAGTGATAGTCTTCTTCATGTTCCTTATGTTCATCTCCATTGTCATCTTCATGTCTAAAAGATTGACTTGAATTACCATCTTTTCCTCTTTGTGTGTTTTCTCTTGATCTTAAATTAAATCGTTCTTCATGAACTCCAGCAACAGTCGCAATGTGTCCCCAAATAAGACCTTCATCCTCTTTGAATACAAACTCATTTTGAGCTTCTTCCACTATCCTTCCAATCAATCATTAATGTTTTTATATATGGCGTGATATACTTTAAGCTTAAATTACACATTAACTCGATTAGATTAATTTAAATTTTATTTGATTAATGTTATTTTTGTGTGGTCTCCACTTTTAGTTGAAGTTAGTATGTAAAACATAATAAAAAATTTAAAAAAATCAAAAAAATGAAAAAGGCGATGCTTTTTGGCGCCTAGAGTGCCTTAGGCTCGCCTTGCTTCACTTCATTGAAATCAACTTGCCTAGACCCAATTAGGCACTTCACCCTCGCCTCGTCTTAGAGTCTAGGCGCGCCTTACTAACGCCTTTTTAAACACTGAGAAGAGGTACATATACCATAGGCTTTTGCAAATTTCTTTGTTTCCAAGAATATTTGGTGTGCTAATTCTCGGGTAGGTGCACATATCACTCTGATTGGAGTTCAAGTTGATCCATAATATGGACAATCATAAGAAGCACAAAAGAAGCAGTTTTAACAGAACCCGTTTTTGCTATACCAATAACATCCCTCCCAAAGAGGACAATAGGTAAGGCTTGACACTGAATAGTGGTTGGCTTTTCATACCCTTGTTTTGCAATAGCACACATTAATTCTGACGCAAAACTACAGTCTTCAAACATCTTAACAGGTCTTGAGACATCAAAATCAAAAATATGATAGCCAAAATCTTTCAGTATTTAGTAACTTCCTGCTCACTCATTCTTAGAAATAGGGATTTTTTGAAGAAAAAATATTTAGATAAAGAGCAATCCCAATCAAGAATATGAGCCCTAATCCCTCATATCAAAAAAATAAGTGACACATTATAAATTTATAAGCAATAATGACTAACATTGTAACATGGTAATGATGTATATGATTTCAATACAATGTCAACAATCTTCTAGCATCCGCATCTAGCCTAAAAGAAAAACAGTAAAGCAATTGTCCGTCCAAATTTAAAATTGTATCCAAATTTTATAATTTATTCTATCATTAGAAACTATGCTAGTGCCACTTAGAAGATAATAAAGTAATTAAGCCATATTCCAACTCTAAGAAATTGTAATTATTCAACTAATCATTTATCCATATAATCATCTTAAAAACCAAAGAAAAACACATTTCAGAGATAAAATTATCCAATATATATTTTTTTCTCCTAGAAATAATTATGCTCCTAAGCATCTTAAAACTCATAAGTCATAATATCAGATAATCTGCAATTTTAGTTGCATGAAACTGAAGCCTTCTCCTCATAAAAATCTTTATTAAACGACTCATACACAATCGAACTATGATCAAGGGCTGGAATCGGCTCGATCTTCCTCTTATCCACAACCACCAGATTATCTTCTGAATCATACTTCAACAAACCCGCATCTATTGTCTTGGTAGCCGCATAAACCTCCTTATCGGAACCATACTCAGCACGCAAAGCATTCGCAACCAACATCATCCCAACTTCCTTCTTCGACCTCAAAAAACTCTCCACCGAGTCATCTTCATATTCATCTTATCTATACCTCTATAGATTCTCCTTAGGCTTGGGCGACGGCTTCGCTTTCAAATCCTTATTTATATCTTGCATGAACGTATCGAGAGGGTTGATTTCATCATCTTCCCCGCCGTTTCCATTTTCGGCGGGGTTGTTTTCGTCGGCTTCGTTGAAGGTATCGTTGTTGTCGGCGTAATTGATGTCATCGAGGTCATTATCTTCGCATTTTTCGTTGGGATGACGAGAGGAAGGAGGGACGTAGAGGCATTGAGGAGCTTGGGATCTTTTGAATTTGTAGGTAAGTTGACGATTTATCCCAAACCCTTCGAATCCATATTTGCGTTTCAACATGGTTAATCCTCTCTTTTTGAAACAAAAAACCCTAATTTCAAAACGGTTTTGGGAGGGTTTAAAATGTGAAAGAAGACTGATACATTCCTAATCAGCACCAATTTTCTCTATGATTTGATCATATCATTGAAGATCTTCAAGACGGATTCTAAGGGAGTTCTACCTTACTTTATATTCTATTATCTAATTTATGTATTCTATAATTTGACAAGCATATTTTTGCTATTTAAGTGATGTTTCGTGATTGTATAACCACATCTTTATATTTATTCTAAGTCATCTTATTCTTAATATTAACTAAACTACATTGTTTCTAGCTCATTTTAGCTTATTTCAATTCGTTTCAGTTTATACATTGTTTGCTTATTGTTTCAACTATTTAAGTAAAGATAATAGCCCAAGAAAGTTTAAAGACATCAAGGGTAGCTCAATGTAGCTTGGGAAGACTTATGACGGTTTAGAACAGCTCAAGGACAGCTCAAACACTTGGAATTGCATAGGAGCTTAAGGAAGGCTTATTTCAGCTCGTGAACTTAAAGGAACTATGTAGAGGTGCTCACGAACTTAAAGGCCTAGCTCAACCAGCTAAATTCTGCTCCATAAAGCTCAAATTAGAAGCAAGATTTGAGCTAGCTAAGTCATCTAGCTAACTCAGCTCAAGTCAGCTCACTCTGAGCTCAATGAGCTCATCTCAGCTCATCCTACAACCTTCAGCTCAATCATGGATGGACATGTTCCCTCCTCAAGATACAAAATCGACCATCCATGGAGGGAAACATGTTTGGTGATGGAGGCTAGAAAGTCCTTCTTTTATGATGAAGCATTCGTCCTTCCACCTTTTGTTAGATTGTAGTATTTAAGATGTCGAACCCAGAGGGATTGGCTTTACTTACGCAATTTATTATTCCTACACAATGTAAAAATAAAAACACAGATAATTGAGTTGGATTATAATTAAGGAAACTAATTAAAGCGATAAAGATAAATGATCAAGAAATCAAGGATGAAATGGTGAGGTAGGTTAGAGTGCTTCGTAGTGTGGGTTCAATTGACTTGTTTCTGTCTCATGCAATTATACAACACTGCCCCGACAGAACTGCAGTTTTACTGCCTCGGCAGTGAAGTATTACGTCTTCCGCGGCAATCCCTTGCTCTTGGGTGGACTTCTTCAAGGTTCGGCAAAGTGTCCTCTAAAGACTCCGCTTATCCCTAAGTCGAAGTACTGTTGACGATTAGTCTTTGATGATACCTCCCGGCATGAATCAATTATAACCACCAATCAATCTCACACTTCTTTTAGCCGTTGAAACTGTAACCTATCCCTAGGCCGAGTTAGTATTTTCCAGCTAGAAAAATATCGTACTTATCCATTTCGTGAATCTAACTCTCCCGATATTAGATAAATAAATCTCTCACAAACTTCTCTCCCGAGCTTGAATGCAAGAACAATTAATGGCAAAGAATAAGCAAACCTCGATATTTTATTGCATTAAACAAGAAGGCAAAGTACAATTTTCTTCCACAACTACTCCATAAACTAACCTAAACCCCAAGGGGACGATGATGGAGTTTAGGGTTTTCTATGAACACTTGATTTCGAGATATCTCCTCTCTACATAGGCTATGGTTTATATATGCTTGGCATGGGGCAAACCTTTCCAAAGTAGGAATATAACTTGGAGTAAAACACAAGTTAAGTACATAAATAAAAGATCATTATTTTATTTCCTAGTTTATTCCTATAAGGATTCTTTTCCCACGTGGCTTTGACCTTGACTTTCCATGTGTTTCCCAGCTCCGATTTCTATGCTACTTGTCTTAAAAAGTCCACCTTATTTTTCTCTTCAAATCATCTATCATATCAATATTTGTTTTCCCAGTGCTGCCGCGGCCTTCAAGTGCTGCCGAGGCGGGTGCTTATCTGCATTCCAGCTTTGGTTTCCAGCATCCATCATGCTATCTGGCATTACTTGTGTGGTAGTTTCTTGTCTAAGAGAAAAAACCATTAACCGTACATGTTTTATGCCAAATAATCGATAAATTCATGCATTGAGTATTGGGATGCTGAAATATGGAAATAAGCAGAATTATCCAATATTGTCATTAAATCTGTCCTTTATTAGCAATAATCAAGTGGGAAATTGATATAAAGAATAGGACTTTTAGGCACTCGTCATTTGGGCTGCAAGATCATGGAGGGAAAGCAAGTGAGCGCCAAAACAAAGAGATAGCACTCTTCATTGGGCAGATTCTTGATGGTCCACTTGTTTGTCATTTTCGAGCAGGATCCAAGTAGAAATGGGTTTCAATGTCTTCATAAAAGTTTTTCCCCTATCTCTTATCTTTCCAATTCATGTTTAATCGCATCAATCAGATATCAGAAACTCGAGATATGTCCAAATTACTGAAGATTGTGTAAGCTAGAATTTTAAACCGAAAAGTTTCAACAACTCTTAGAAGGAGACACCATTCAACCGAACGGTTAAGGAGGGAGACACCAACATTTGAACAGACACCAAGGCCACTATTCGGCCACATTTTCAAAGGGAAATGTCCCTTGGCCACACACTTTTATTTCCTATAAATAGGATTTGAATTTATTTCCTATAAATTACTCGTGAGAATTTTCTCTCGTTTAGTTCTTCTTAGAACTTTATTGACTTATCAAGTACTTTTGTACTTGTGGCGTCAACCCCCTTCTATCTATCTTGATACTTCTAGTTCTTTTAGTTTATTATACTAAAACGGTCAAAGTCTGTTTTATCACCCCTAAAAGATCAATATAAGATTCAAAATTTGATTTTCTATAACCTAGTTTCTTCCTTGAGCATCTTTAAGATATTATCTCTATTTCACCATTCCTTTTTCAGCATATCCTCCTCCTTACATATCCTCTCATTCCATTCACCATTGTCATCCTTTATCATCATCACCAAACGTTCTAAACATCCATTCACCCTTATCAACACCACACATCCTTTCATTTTTAAATCAGTCTCTAAACTATTCCATTCATTTCACCTATTCTTTTCATCCATTATCCTTAATTCTTCATTTTTGCAGTCACTTCTTGCGAGAGACTTCCTTCCTTTCTAGGTCCTACAATCAAAGTGTATCGTTCAGCATCATCAATAAGTTCGACCTATATCAAAGACCCCTCCTATACATTTTATAATTCTAGGATACACGAGGATAAATCTATTATTCTAAGATTTATTTATTGTTAAATTATAACACATGTATTCAATTAGTAATACTTTTACAACTAGACCATTATATTTTAAAATTTTACAATTTAGTCATTATTAAAGATAGTTACAAATTAACAATCAAATCAGTGTCACTATTAAAGATGGATACGCGATGGACATTGAAATGGTGGATTTTCTCTGTTGGTGTTATTATATTTCAAAACTTTAAATTAAATTTTTTTAATTCATCTAATTAGTTTAAATAATTAATTTAATATTTTAAATACATTAATTTTATTATTATATTATTCTTATATTTAAATTTTAGTTTCATTATTTTTTGATGTCGTCTTTTTATGGTTGTATGATTGTCGAGTTAGTTTTTTTATACAATGTTCTATTGAACTACCAATACCTTAGGGTCAATTATAAGAGAAACGTTCTAAGAGATTGTTTAGAGTTTTCGATAAGTCTAGGACTTCTAAATTTCATTATTTATATTTTTTTAATTTTTATTTTAATAAATTTTTAATAAATTATTTAATTTAATAATAAAAATATTTTTTAGATAAATAAATAAATAAATCTAACAATAAAAATAATAAATTTAAAATATTAAATTAATAGTTTAAACTAATGAGATGAATAAAAAATTCTTTTTCAGTGTCTTTTTCTTGTGCAATGCTAAAAAATTAAATCCTAATCCTTAAGCCTAACCCTAAATTCTAAATCATAAATTTTAAATTCTATATCAATATCTTAAACTCTAATATTAAATTATAATACTAAACTCTAAATCTATTTTTTACCATTAGTGCATAAATAGAGATAGTAAAAAATAATAAAAATATTAATAATGAAATATATTTTCGTTATATAAAATTTTATTTTTAATTTTCGTTTAAGACCTAAAAATCTCAGAAACCACCTTGGAGGATAATATGAGTTAAATTCCAAGCTATTATTTTGATGGACTAATGGAATTTATGGCCTCAAATTTTTAGAAAAATCATTTTAGCCCTTAAATTGTTTCCACCTTTTTACCTTAAACTTTAGATAATTATCTTAATAAAATATAGTTTAAATATTTATTTTAATATGAGGCCTTATGAATTTAATATAAAATTTTTGATAATATTATTGATTAAACTTGATTTTTAAATCTGAAACTTAAATGGTTAATTTCTTAAAAATAAAAATAGGAGGGTTATATTTCAAATATAATAATAATACAAGGAGTTGGAGCATATTTTAACCTTTATAAAATGACTGTAAAAATGTCTGTAAAACATGCTAGGATTGTCACAAATTCCTTCTCGAAATCCAAAACCCAAACGCCAAAACTATGTTTATCATCGATTGGTTTTACGACGTTCTTGCCTCCCTCGGCCTCTGGCAGAAAGAGGCGAAGATCCTGTTTCTCGGCCTCGATAATGCCGGGAAAACCACCTTGCTTCATATGTTGAAAGACGAGGTTCGTTTCTTTCTCCTTTTTTAAGATTTCCCCATTTCCCTCCCGTCATCCAGTTATGTTTATTCACGAAAAAAATTCATTTCAAAGTTGTGGGTTTGGATTCTTTTGATCTCTTATAGGTTTGTGTGGATTGTTTTAGCTTGAGAAAATTTTGGGTTTGTTTTCGTTTTCGTTTTCAATTCTAGAAATTGAAGTTGAACCCTTTGATGCTTCGTTTTATTCTTTAAATTTGTAATGGAAAATGAAGAAATTATGGAAAGATATGTGATTAGTGATGTTGATTAAATAGTGAACTGTTTCCAGAGATTGGTTCAGCATCAGCCGACTCAGTATCCCACATCGGAAGAGCTTAGTATTGGGAAAATCAAGTTCAAAGCTTTCGACTTGGGAGGTCATCAGATTGCTCGCAGAGTCTGGAAAGATTACTATGCTAAGGTAACCAAAATCCCCTGCTTTTTTGCCTTGCATTTGCTTGGATTTTTGGTTTCAATGATCTTGTTTTTCAGTCATTTTGTACGGTGGTACAATCTTAATTGTTCAAGTCTGTGTTATGTTGGTTTTAAGGTTTATTGAAATTTCTTGTTCATTTTTTGATTTTGTTGCATTTTGTGACAATGGATGTCTGGCTTGAATACTTCACAGTACTTGACATTTGATGATTAGATAAGTTGCAACGAATCGTTTATGGTTGGGAGCTCGTTTTCTCGAGCAATGATTACTGATACGAGTTTTTCTTTCGGATCTTATTCGCATGTTTTGTTTTTGTGCCATCTAAACTCATGTGGCTTAATATTTATCTCCACTGAAATTTCTTTGCCTACGTATGTTTCGCTCGTGCTTGTCATAAATTCTCAGCGATGTTTGGATTACGGATTGACAAAAAGTTATTGTATCAGTCTTCTGTAATAGTTTCTCTTTTCCCTCTTTGTTAAGTAGATCTTCAAGTATATTTCATTCTGGATAGTTGGCCAAGTTTTCTTTGTGCCGCTATAGCAGTCTACTTTGTAGCTTGCTGTCGGTTGATGTCATGAAGATTTTACGAGAGCAGATAATATGAAAAGCTTAGAAATGATAGATTCTCGGCGAGGCTTGGGATGCTTTTCTTTCCCTATTCCCAATCTTACCTTTTCCCTCTAAAACCAGCCTCACCTCGGGGAAGGCCTGCCTGGTTTTTGAATGATGTGGTCTATAATACTACGGTTGTATCATGAAGTCAATGCTTTCAAGCAACATTTTCCGGATACAATCGAGTCCACATGGCGTTCTTACTCATGCTGCGGATGATGCATTTATCTCACTTTGATTTGTTTTCGGCCGTGCCTGTTTGTCGTTATTGTTGCTTTGGACTGTGTATTTTCTGGGTTTCAGGTGGATGCTGTGGTGTACCTGGTAGATGCCTATGATAAAGAGAGGTTTGCAGAATCAAAGAAGGAACTCGATGCGCTTCTTTCAGACGAGTCCCTCGCCAATGTCCCGTTTCTTATCCTAGGAAACAAGATTGATTTACCGTACGCTGCCTCAGAGGACGAATTACGATACCATCTTGGGCTCACAAACTTTACCACCGGCAAGGGCAAAGTGAACCTAGCCGACTCGAATGTTTGTCCACTAGAGGTATTTATGTGCAGTATTGTCCGCAAAATGGGGTATGGAGATGGCTTCAAATGGATGTCTCAGTATATTTAGTAAGGTAACGTGTCCGAGAAATGCGTGACGATGAGGTTTACAGACTCCGGAACTTCGATTTCGGACCATCGTGCTCGACATAAGGAAAGGGGGAAAATGTATTCATCAAAATGTTCAAATTAGTCCCTTAGTGTGTTTTTTTAGCTTAATGTGTTTTGGTTTTGGATCTGTAAAATCTACTTTTTGCAGCAAATCTATGGTATTTCTTTTAACATTCTTGATATGATCTCATGGTAGTATTTATTTTGCTTTTTTATTCTTGATAAAACCTTATACATATTTTTTTAAATAAAATTGTTCGAAATTAATTCTTTAAGATAACGTTCTTTTTTCACCGAGATCATTTTGAGTTCATATCGAACAAATTCTTAAAATTACGGGTCCACGAGGAGGAATAGAAACTTATTAATCTATAAAACATAAATAAAATTTTTTAAATTTAACAGTTAACTATACCGATTTGATAACATTGATTGTTACATCAATTATCTTATTAGTTTAAAAAAGTAATTAATTTATAAAACATAAATAAAAAAATTTAAACTACGAGTTGTTTGATAATCATTTATTATATCAGATGTTTTCTATCAATGATACTCGTAATGTGATGCAATCTTCTACGTCATTTATTTTGGTGATGAAGAAAAGATTAAATTTTTATATTTGTATGCATATATTTTTGTTTTTAAGTTATGTAAAAAAAATCAAGTTAAAATATTGTACTATTCAATACGTATGTATTTTTTAAGCACGATATTATTTATATATTATTTATTAAAATACGATAGTTTTTATCTATTATTTAATTTTATAATATTTATACATTCTATAATATTAATAATTTTTATCTATAAATTATAATTTTATTTATATAAATTAAATTAAATTAAATTATATATTATTATTAAAACATTAAAATATAATCGTAAAATATTACTACTTCTTATTATCACATCATATAATTAGTTTTATAAAATGATATTTAATGTTATATTTTATTTTATGTTGGTAATTATGTTAAAAAAATCAACAATAGATTAAATAGGAAAAAAATCACAATGAGTTGTCACATCATTTTCTCTCTTCTAGTTAGTATTCTATGTCGACTAAAATTATAAAAAGCACATGTAACATGTTCAGTGGTGGATCTACTAAGGATTTAGGGTGAGCTCGTGCCCACCTGAACTTTTTAAAGTTCATATATTTACCCTTAATTTTATAATTTTTTATAAATTAATCTTTAAGTTTTTGTAATATTTAAGGTTTGTACCCACCTTGAAATTTTGAAATTTTATATATGCCTACTCTCAAATAGATTTTTGAATCCGCCACTGGACATGTTGACTAACAAAGAGAAAATGATGGGACAACCTATCACATATGATTTTTTCTCTCCTAGTCGTTATATTGTTTATTTTCTAATGGTGAAGAACTAAAATAGGAACAAAATTATCATTAGGTATCATTTTATCAAAAAAATACTAAAATAATAAAATTAAGATACTAAAACAAAAAATAAATAAAAATAAAATACTAAATATATAACTATCTTTAAAGATATTATAATCAATTAAAATTTTCTCAAAACCCGTATTTTTTTAATTAAGAGAGACCTTAAAGGGTTATAAGATTAAATCACTTGCGTCTACAACAAGTAGAGGTTCGATTACAGCATGAGAACTTTTTTAGGATTCGCATGTCAAAGCATGATCGATCTATAAGTTTAGCGAGCATATCAACAGGTTTATTTCCTTCTCGTGGTGTCCAAGTAAAATTTATCACCTAACCCCGTGTGGTAAGAACATATATCTCCCGAACTAGAGAAAGAGAGCTA
The DNA here is from genome assembly GCA_035048815.1 of Abelmoschus esculentus. Lineage (NCBI taxonomy): Eukaryota > Viridiplantae > Streptophyta > Magnoliopsida > Malvales > Malvaceae > Abelmoschus > Abelmoschus esculentus. The sequence goes on along the minus strand of JAUCBN010000002.1, from coordinate 16,783,923 downwards.
TAATGTGCAGAACGGTCACGAAGTAATTAGATTGCTTACTTGTTATCAGATTGGATTTGGATAACATTAGTTCTATGAGACCATGAGAGTTAGAGATCAATGTATATAGCCTAGAGTTTCGAATGTAGTGTATCAGTAATATCGATGAATTTGTTGAAACCAATAATTCAAGAACTATTATGATCACGGAATAATCCTAATAAAAATTACATTTAATCTAAATAGACTTGATTCATCAACATTCAAATATAACCAACCAGATTTAAGATGTTGCCATTTATGTTAAAAAATAGGAATGGAAACATGAACTTTTAGAGAACCAACCACCATTATATTATTTTAGGCTTAAATACTCAATTTAGCTCTTTCACTGACAAAAATCAATTTTGATTTCAAATTATACCCATTTTCACTTTAATATCTATTTTCTTTTGTTATTTTAACATTAACGTCTTAAACTATCATATTACCTCAATTTTTATTAAAAAAATTTATTTTGAGACAATATCTATCAATAAAAATTTAACATGCGATAATTATTGTCATCCATTACATGGATGGACGAGTGATGTATTATCAATTAACATTATCGTTATGAATAAAATAAATTAGTTTAAGAATAGTTTTTTATAATATTTGTTTTGAATGAATTAATAAATTAAATGTTATTATATAACATATATTAAAAATAAGGAAAAATTACATGAAATACCATTAAATTTTAATTTTTGTATCCAAATATACTATTAAATTATAAATATAGGGGTGAGCAAAATTCGACTTGACTCGAAAAATCGAATAATTCGACTCGTTTTGACTCGACTCGAAATTTTATAAACTCGACACGAAAAAATTTCAAATAAAGTTCGAGTTGTAAGATAGAAATTTGAATAACTCGAATAGCTCAAAATTTTTAATAATTAAAGGATTTGTTTTTAAGTTTGAGATGAGTCTCTCAATTTTTTATGATATATATACATTGATATATAAAAATATAAAGAAATATTACTACATATGAAAAATATGAAGAAATATGTATATACATATATTATATGATTAGAGAAAGTCGTTTAAATTAGAATCAAATTGTACTATAATATGATAAATAATAACAATTAAATATTTATAAAAACTCGAAAACTCGACTTGATTCGACTCGACTCAAATTTCTTAAACTCGAATTGAATCGAAAAAAATTCAAATAGAGTTTGAGTTATAAAATATGACTGGTCGACTCGAATAACTCGAAATTTTTTGACTCGATTTGACTCGATCGAATACTCACCCATACTATTAAAACACTAAACTTTGATAAATTACATGAAATACCACTCGAACATAAAACTGTAACGGATCGTTAAATACAAAATATCGTCTTCTTTTTTTTGTGATGAAATAGTATGATTTTATTCAATAAAAACCATACATGAGAGGTACTTCATAGGCCTCATTAAAAACCTCCCTAGACCTAAGTGGAGGAAAAGAGTACCTAAGAAAATACCTTATCTGACAAAATGTGCATCATATGAGACCAACAAACAAGAAAACTATAAAATGAAACATTCTCAACCTCCTCTTAAAGCTCCCTCACGATCCGCAGCAACCAAATCTCTAACAACCAATGGAGTCTCATAAAAGATACGAGTCTCAAGCGAAACGTTTCTCAGCAATTTGGCCAAACTATCTGCCACTTTATTCGCCTCTCGGAACACGTGCACAATATGAACATTCCAATCACGTTGAAGTAATTCTTGTATATAGGGATTCAAATGTGAAAAAGATGCACCATTCTTATTAGTCAACGTATTGACTGCAGTTAAATTATCCAGCTCAATCCTCAAACGCCAGATGCCAAGCCGCCAAGCCGCCAAGCGTGATGAAGTCCCTCATATACACCCCATAAATCGGCATCCAAAATCTCGCACGATCCCACAGATTTTGCATAACCCATAACCCATTCTCCATCATCATCCCTAATCACCCCCACATGCCGCTATATTTTCTGACGTCACACACGCACCATCCACATTCAAAACATGTCAACCTATCAATGGTAAATTTCATCGAGCTCCCTCACGATTCAGTCGATTCTCCCTAACATACTGTCGTATCCGACTACTCATGACGTGTCGCATCTCTCTCACCATTCGATTACTTTTCTCAATGATAGATTCATGAAGTGAGTAATCTGGCCGAAAAATATGATGATTCCGCGATGTCCAAATTACCCATAAAACAACACCAAAACCAATAATCCAGTCAGACGAATCAATTGCAAAAGGTTTAGAGCAAACTAAATTACTCTTAAACCAGTTAGAGAAGTCCATAGAAAAGAACGCACTCCAATACTCAGCCTTGATCAAAGATAACCAAGCAGCATTAGCCACCGGACACCATCGAAATAAGTGATCAATCGTTTCCTTTGCATCACCACAAACTCCACAACGAGCATCTGTTGTAATATGACGAAGAACACGTTCACTATTGGTAAGAATGCTTCCATGTGCGACCAACCAAAGAAAAGTCTTAATGCGTTCTTGTCCTTGGTACTTTGCAATCACTCGCCAAATATCATCATTCGAACTTACAGTCTGAGAATTACAGACATTATAAGCAGAGCGAATTGTGAAGGCTCGATTCTTATTCCATCTCCAACCCAACCTATCCTCACATAACGAAGAAATAGGTGCCTTAATTGCTGCGATCTTAAGAATAACCCTCATTGGTAACAGAGTCTTAAAGTTATCCCGCTTCCATTGTCCATCATTATTAACCATTTCAGCAACAGAAATGTATCGTATGGACTGTTGAACATTAGACGGAAGAAACGTTATTAAAGGTTCAATATCCATGATCCAACGATCCCGCCAAAAATCAATAAGTAACCCATTACCAATATTCCAGATCACTCCTGCACCAACGTCTTGCCACACAACACTCATACCTTTCCATAACCGAGAATATTTTTGACGAGAAATGACTGTAGGAATCCCATCACCCAATTTATACTTAGATCGCAAAACATGTACCCATCATTTAGATGGATCACACAACATATGGAAAGCCATTTTCATCATAAAAGTTGCATTTTGTTTATCCATATGTCGAAAACCCAGCCCTCCCTCAGTGACTGATTCGCAAATTTTATCCCATGAAACAAGATGGATACTTCGGTGCTCATAAACAGTTCCCCATATAAACCTTCTTATAAGTTTTTCAATCTCATCACAAGTCAATTTAGGTAAAAATGTCGTCTGCATAGCATAAGTTGGAATAGCTGTTAAAACTGCTTTAGCTAGAGTAATTCGTCCAGCTAGAGATAATGTTTTCGCCTTCCACCCAGACAATCTATCTTGAATCTTTTGAATAAGATAACGGTAAGAAGCTTTAGTAACCCGAGAGTGAAGCATAGGTACCCCCAAATATCGCCCAAGATCCGTAACTTCCAAAAAACCAAAAGATCTACTAATATCATCCCGCAAACTTACACCAGTATTTTTTGAAAAAAATATACTAGTCTTTGTAATATTTACCTTATGTCCAGATACCTCACAAAAAGGTTCTAAGACTCTCCGAATAAAATACGGTTGTTCCATAGAAGCTTCAGCAAACAAAACCATATCGTCAGCAAAGAAAAGGTGTGAAATACTAGGACCTTGGCGAGAAATTTTAACCGCCTTCCATAGTTTTCTATCCACCTATATATGGATAGCTTGAGCTAATCTCTCCATACACATTACGAATAAATAAGTCCAAACAGGATTACCTTGTCGGATACCACGGCTAGGTTTAAACACCCTCGATAAACCATTATTTCAAAGCACCTGAGTAGTAACCGAAGAAACACAAAGCATGATTAATCGACGAAGATTATTTGGTATACCAACATCATAAAGCGTATCCTCAATGAAACTCCATTCAAGTCTATCATACGCTTTCTCAAGATCCACTTTAATAGCCATCCACCCAGTCTTACCTTTTTTATTTCTCATCGAGTGAATAACCTCTTGAGCAATGACAATATTATCCGTTATAGACCTCCCAGGAACGAAACTAGTTTGATTCTGTGATATCCAATCTGACAAAAAAGGCTTTAACTTATTCACTATCAGCTTGGTAATCACTTTGTAGAGAATAGTGCACAAACTAATAGGTCTGAACTGATAGATGTAATCATGATTTGACACCTTTGGTATAAGAACTAGCACCGTACGATTGATAGATTCCTCAATAGGGCCTCCTGCAAAAATACTTTGAACCAAACGACAAACACTCGGACCAACTGTGCTCCAATGACAATGATAAAAAGTAGCATGTAAACCATCAATTCAAGGGGCTTTAAGCGCACCAATCTCAAACACTACACCTCGGACCTCCTCATCAGAAACATCCATGCAAATGTTGCTAACTTTTTTAGTATGTGTTTGTGGAAAAAATCCTCTAATATGATATGATATGGTTGAAGATTTATCACTAGTGAAAATTTCACTATAGAAATTAACCGCCATCTCCTGTAACTCATTTGGATCCGAGCACCAAGAATAATCAGTACGTCTCAAAGCCGTGATAGTGTTAACTCTTTTACGACTAGAGGCACATGCGTGAAAGTACTTCATGTTACGATCACCAAACAAATCCCATTGACAACGAGCCTTCTGAAACCAAATACTTTCTTCCTGTTCTAAAATCAAATCAAGTTCCCCTCTGAGCGTGTTCTCTAAATCCACAAGAAAAGAAGAATAACTCTTTTGCAAAGCTTTATTAATACCACGAAGCCGAGCCATGAGCACACGTTTTTTGCGACCAATATTACCAAAAACACATGAATTCCACTCAGGTAAGATAGACTTAAGATGTTCAATATTTGAAATCGCATCACCATTTGCATTCCAATTTTGCATCAAAAAATTCTCAAAATCTGGGTGATCTTGCCATGCAGCAATAAAGCGGAAAGGCCTCGGAGCAGATGATAAAATCTTCTTTTGAGGATAAACAACAAGCGGACAGTGATCAGAACCCAATCTATCCAAATGAAAAACAAAAGTCTCTGGGAAAAAATAGATCCAAGCGCAATTCATAAGACACCTATCTAACCGCTGATACAAATTACCTCGTCTCCAAGTAAACATATCTCCCTTAAAAGGAATTTCAACCAAACCAGAATCAAACATGAAATCTACAAAAAGTTTACTAATACCTGAGCCAGTGCAAGAACCTCTCAATCTCTCATTTGAACGAAGAATTGTGTTAAAGTGCCCCCAAGAATCCATGGTTGATTACGTCCAGGGTTGAGACGGATCAATTTACCCCAAAGAAGCTTACGGGCAGACACAGAAGGACTAGCATAAATTGCAGTAAAATAAACCAAGTAGTCTCAGAAGAGCAGCGAGCCAAACCATGAATAAATTGGTTAGAAACCTGTAAAATTTCTACCTCCACAGAATCCATCCATAACAACCAAATTCCTCCACTAAAACCACAAGCCTCAATTCTATAAGAATTAGTAAAACCTAAGTGACAAATCACCTTATCCGCAACAAAACCACTAACCCGTGGTTCAAAGATTGCAACAATTTTCGGTCGATGAGCACGAATAAATTCCCTGAAATAAACCCGAAAAGAACTGCTCGAAGCACATTGACAATTCCAAAAAAATAATTTAAACATTTAAAAAAGAAAACATGAGAAGATAACACCTTAATGGATAGGAACTTGATTCTCCTTATCCAAACCCTATCTCACGTTATTCGGATTCGAAATACTCGGAACCAAATCATTTGGCTTCCTAGTATCTCCCAAACAAGGAGGAACGAGCTCTCCCACACCAACGTTCATTCGTGAAGACAAAGGTTATCATTAGCAAGTGTAGCATCAATTCGGTTTGAAACAGATTGTACATAATCCGACAAGATTGTCCGTGAAGGTAATCTAAATTCTGTGTTTTTCTTAATCCGTAAACCTCGCTTAAAAACATCCCTTTCACCTTTCTTGGACCCCCTCTGACACCTTGGTAAAATATTTTGTAGACTTTGTGTTTTCAGACTCCTCCTCCCTTATAGAAATAGCAACATGATTACCTTGGATACCTGAAACTCTGTATTCTGAAACCTCAGGAGTAGCCCCATCCTGCATCGCAATAACCTTACCCTTTCCAGCATTCTTATTGACATCTTTAAAACCATGGGACACTTCATTTGTAGTAGTAGATTGCACCCTAGAATTTATCAACCTATCTTGATCATTCGTACTATTTTTTTGAATCTGTTCATTCAACTTAACAGCATTGGTAGTCTCTGGACCCACTTCTTCACCCGAAAGATTATTAACCTCAATTCCCAAATCAAAAACGTCATTATCCAGAACTCTAAATCAAGATCCTAAAGTTTGGACTGGTACACCACTTGCACCTTCAGTTGCTGTATTTATTGACTTCTTTGGCCTGCGACGTCTCGACTCAGCTTTCATCCATGGACCATACAGGTTAGTCTGTTGCTCTAAATTATTAACATCATTTCTCCTCAAGTTGGCTTCATCACTAGAGACTTTGCCCACATCACACATGTACCCATCATGTCCATATACTCCAAATCTAAGTTCCCAACAAATGTGGGATATTCTACTTTTCATTTTATTTTTCCAACATCATGGGTGTTACATTGAGCAACAATTTCTCATTCACCCATTAAACATTTTGAGCATGTAAATATACAAATTTAATCTACTCTTGTTGTAGATTAATAATACACATAGTCCCAATTAATTTTACTAATGGAACCCACTCAAATTTAAGCTCAAATGTCCATGTACCATACCATTTTTCCAACAATCCCCCACATGAATGAAAATTGTCTGGGTTAAGGGTTAATAGTGTTCAATGGTTGAAACTTGCATTTGATTGGTAGGTTTTACCCTTTGAACCTTCCCTTGTAAAGATATACATACTTTACTAGTTGTCCAGTAGACTTGATGTCTTTGAACTGTCCTGCTAACATTGTAAACGTAAAATATACCTTACACAGGAATCTTTCGACTTCTGTTCAGTTCTCATGGGTGTGTCCGTTTTGGCCATGAACATCAGCCTGGTTCTGTGAAAGTTTATAAAGAATTAAGCCCTACACAATTCTTCTTTGAAGCGACCCTACTTCTCTTTCACATAGGTGATTCATTTAAAGCAACCCGCTTGCTCTGTTCAGAATTTCTGACAACTTAGAATCATTAAAGCAAACATTGCTAACCTACTTGTACGGGTATCACTGTGAATTCAAGAATGGGTAGGGTGTGCACCCTAAAGTGATCACAACTTATTTATAATTAGGTTTTCCCTTTGAACCTATATTTTGTGATCTCCAGTCAATTAGGTTGGGTTTCCATTATAAATTCATCCTCTCAAGGGCTTCAGTCCCATTCCTCTCGATGATTTGTCAACCAACTCTCTGTTTAACCCTTTGGTTAACGGATCCGCTATATTATCCTTTGATTTAACATAATCAATAGAAATAACACCAGTTGAGAGTAGTTGTCTAATGGTATTATGCCTTCGACGAATATGTCTAGACTTACCATTATACATGTTGCTTTGTGCCCTTCCAATTGTTGACTGACTATCATAGTGTATGCATATTGGAGGCACGGGTTTTTCCCACATTGGAATATCCTCCAAAAAATGTCGTAGCCATTCTGCCTCTTCACCACATTTGTCTAACGCAATAAATTCAGATTCCATTGTGGATCTGGCTATAACAGTTTGTTTTGAAGATTTCCATGACACTGCTGCACCTCCTAGTGTAAAAACATACCCACTAGTAGACTTAGAGTCTTTTATATCAGAAATCCAATTAGCATCACTATATCCTTCTATAACTGGTGGATATCTCGTATAATGCAGCCCATACTCACGAGTGTTTCTCAAATATCTAAGTACTCTAACAATTGCTTTCCAATGATCAACACTCGGATTACTAGTATATCTGCTTAATCTGCTCACAGCATAAGCAATATCTGGCCTAGTACAACTCATTAGATACATTAAACTTCCAATAATTCTAGAGTATTCTACTTGAGAAATACTCTCTCCTCGATTTTTGGATAAATGAACACTAGTATCTAAAGGTGTTCTAGCCACTCCTGTATCATTTTTGTTAAATTTTTCAAGAATTTTATCTACGTAGTGTGACTGACTTAATATGAGACCATCTGAACTTCGTATAATTTTGATTCCTAAAATTACTTCAGCGTGTCCCATATCTTTCATGTCAAATTTAGAATTTAACAAATTTTTGGTAGATTTAACCATTTTGTCATTACTACCAATAATTAACATGTCATCAACATATAGGCATAATATGACATAACCATCTTTTGTGTCCTTTACGTAGACACATTTATCACACTCATTAATTTTAAAACCATTGGTTGTCATTGCTTGGTCAAACTTTTGATGCCACTGTTTTGGTGCTTGTTTCAAACCATACAATGATTTAACCAATTTACAAACTTTCTTTTCTTGACCTGGAATTATAAAACCTTCAGGTTGTTCCATGTAGATTTCTTCATCTCCATTTAAGAAAGTTGTTTTTACATCCATTTGATGAACTTCTAAATTTCGCAATGCTGCTATTGCGAGAATTAGTCTTATGGATGTTATTCTCGTCACAGGAGAATATGTATCAAAGTAGTCAAGACCTTCTTTCTGTCTATAACCTTTAATTACAAGTCTAGCCTTGTATTTTTCAATGGAACCATCAGGTTTCATTTTCCTTTTAAATATCCATTTGGATCCTAGAGGTTTACTTCCTGGTGGAAGGTCTACTAGTTCCCAAGTATGATTCTGTAAAATAGAATCTACTTCGCTTTTAATAGCTTCCTTCCAAAGAGGTCCTTCAGAAGAAGTTACTGCTTCTGTATACGTTTGTGGTTCACTTTCTAACAAGTATGTTAGAAAATCTGGTCCAAACGTTTTTTCAACTCTTGCTCTTTTACTTCGTCTTGGTTCTAACTCAACTTCTGAATCATCACTTTTATTCATAGTGTTGTCATAAAATCGTTTAGACGAGCTTTGTCCTTCTTTGGACTTGCATGGAAATACATCTTCAAAGAACGATGCATTCCTTGATTCCATTATAGTATTCTTGTGTATATCTGGATTACTAGATTCATACACAAGAAATCTATAAGCAGTACTGTTATGTGCATAGCCTATGAAAATGCAGTCTACTGTTTTAGGACCAATTTTCATTTTCTTTGGTGTTGGAACAACTACTTTCGCAAGACACCCCCACACTTTTAAATATTTGTAGGATGGTTTCCTACCTTTCCATAACTCATACGGAGTTTTATCTTGTTTTTTCTGGGGTACCTTATTTAAAAGGTAATTGCTCGACAAAATAGTTTCACCCCACAAGTTTTGTGGTAGCCCTGAACTTATCAACATCGCATTCATCATTTCTTTTAAAGTGCGATTTTTTCGTTCTGCAACACCATTTGATTGATGTGAATAAGGTGCGGTTACCTCATGTACAATTCCATGTTGCCCACAGAATTCTCCAAATTCATACTCGCCACCTCTATCACTTCTAATCACCTTAATTTTTCTATTAAGTTGATTTTCTACTTCATTTTTATAAAGTATAAATTTCTCTAAGGCTTCATCTTTGCTTTTGAGCAAATACACATAACAATATCTTGTGCTATCATCAATAAACGTGATAAAATATTTATTACCACCTCTCGTTTGTACAAATTTTAAATCGCACAAGTCACTATGAATTAAATCAAGTGGTTCTGTGTTTCTTTCTATTGTTTCGAAAGATGACCTTGTCAATTTTGCTTCTACACAAGTTTCACACTTATGTTTTGAATCAATTTGGAATGATGGTATGTGTTCTAAGTTAATTAACCTACGCAAGGTATCATAATTAACATGTCTTAGTCTACCATGCCATATATTGGAAGACTCAATCAAGTAAGCAGAAGAAGTACTTGCTTTATTATTATTAATTGTCATTACATTGAGCTTAAAAAGCCCATTCATAACGTACCCCTTTCCCACATACATTCCCGATTTTGACAAGATAAATTTTTTTGACTCAAAGACCAACTTAAACCCATGCTTGGTCAAAAGAGATCCAGACACCAAGTTCTTTTGAAACTCAGGCACATACAAAACATTATTCAAAGTCAGCAGCTTTCCAGAAGTCATTTTGAGCATCACCTTGCCTACTCCTTCAACAGATGAAGCAGCAGAATTTCCCATGTAGACTTTCTCTCTCGTACTAGCCTCAAAGGTAGAGAACATCTCACGAGTTGAGCAGATGTGACATGTGGCACCAGTGTCTATCCACCACTCCTTAATATTGGACCTTACCAGATTCACTTCGGATACCATGGCAAAAAGATTGATGTCACCCATATCTTCAGCAATGCAGTCCACCAAGTTAGCTTGAACATTCTTGTTCTTCTTCTTTGGAAACTTGCATTCATTTGACTTGTGACCCTCCTTTCCACAATTGAAGCATTTTTCTTTGAACATATGTTTCCTAATTCCACCTTTAGGTCCAAACTTCATCGGTTGTTTCCCTTTCCACTTTTTGGGACCTTGAGCAGCCTTGGAGCCTTGACCATGCTCCACCATATTTGCCTTGACTATGGGAATATGGCTCCTCCTATCATTAGTTCGATTGTCTTCTTCAATTCTAAGTCTGACAATGAGCTGCTCCATGTTCATCTCTTTTCGCTTATGTTTGAGATAGTTCTTGAAATCCTTCCAGTCAGGAGGTAGCTTTTCAATGGTTGCAGCCACTTGGAAGGTTTCACTAATAGACATTCCTTCATCATGAATTTCGCCTAAAATTACCTGGAACTCTTGGACTTGACTTATGACAGTCTTGTTGTCCACCATCTTGAAATCCAGAAATTTGCCAACAACAAACTTCTTTGCTCCAGCATCTCCTGCTTTGTACTTCTTGTCCAAAGACTCCCATAACTCTTTGGACGTTTTCACCTTTTGATACACATTGTATAAGGCATCAGCTAAACCATTCATAATATAATTTCTGCAAAGGAAATCTGAATGCTTCCAAGCTTCAACAGCACTGACAACTTGGAAGTCAGTCTCATCTTCTCCCAACGTTGGAGAATCTTCTGTCAAGAATCTCGCAAGATTCAATGTTGTCAAATAGAACAACATTTTTTGTTGCCATCGCTTGAAATTCAATCCTATTAATTTCTCTGGCCTTTCAGTCGTGTTTGTAGGTACCGAAACAGGCACCTGAAATGAGGCAGACCTTAGAAGGGCACTCGTAGATGACCTAGCATCAACGATGTTCGTAGGTACCGCATCATTGACTCCATCAACAATTCCTTTTATAGTGTTCATGCAGGGGACATGTTTAATTACAGAATTAATCTGTAATTAACAATTCCTGAAGAGTTACAACTCCCAGAAATTAAAATGATATTTACAACTCCCAAGGCCTATCTTTTGACTTTGACTTATTTCCAATAATAACATGAAGAGCTTTTCTATATAAAGCTTTCCAAATCTAAGTTCCCAACAAATGTGGGATATTCTACTTTTCATTTTATTTTTCCAACATCATGGGTGTTACATTGTGCAACAATTTCTCATTCACCCATTAAACATTTTGAGCATGTAAATATACAAATTTAATCTACTCTTGTTGTAGATTAATAATACACATAGTCCCAATTAATTTTACTAATGAAACCCACTCAAATTTAAGCTCAAATGTCCATGTACCATACCATTTTTCCAACAACAACATGATCGGTTTTCTCAAATCACAAGTGTGGACACTGTCAGAAGCTAGCTCCCGAGTATGAGAAGCTTGCGGAGAGTTTCAAGAAGGCTAAATCCGTCTTGATCGGAAAGGTACGGTTTATATTTACACGAATTTGGTTGTTATTAGTGTACTAATTCTTTATGAATTCTGAAAATTTTACTATGATTAGGTTTTTCTTGTTATTTTTATTGATTGGAAAGTTAGCAATTGTCTATTAATAATTACACAGGTTTGTTCTTTGCATATGAATTATTATCGATCAGTGTATTTCGTTTCGAATATGAATTGTGAAAATTATACTGTATTGAAAGATTGTCTTGGTATTTCTATTGGTCTTTTTCAATTCATTTTTCCCGCTTGTTGATGAGGTATAGGTGGATTGTGAGGAGCATAAGAGTATTTGCAGCAAATATGGTGTTCAAGGCTACCCAACCATTCAATGGTTTCCCAAAGGCTCTTTGGAACCTAAAAAGTGAGTCAAATTTAACTTATGGTAACAGAAATTGGAATGTTTTGATCATGTTTTTTGTTTTGTAATTGGTGTCATCATTTTATTTAGAACATTGCTCTTAGTACATCAAAATTGTTTTCTCTAGGTATGAAGGAAAACGCACTGCTGAGGCCCTTACTGAGTTTGTGAATACCGAAGGAGGTACGGTATATGTGCCGTTTTGCTTTTCGGAAGTTCCGTTTTGTGGCTGCTTAATCCATGGAATTCTGTGTTTATTTATTTCTTCTGTGTGTTTCTGAGGTGACTGACTGTAGCCTGTATGAGGCATAAACCACTAGGATTCTGCTAAGCTCGTGTCTCGTTTTACAGGGACCAAAGTGAAGATAGCCAATGTACCATCCAGTGTTGTAGTGCTAAATGCTGATAATTTTGATGAGGTTGTCCTTGATAAGACCAAAGACGTGTTGGTTGAGTTTTATGCTCCTTGGTAAGCATTTGGTTTATTTTCTGTTGGTTATAGTATTCTTTTGCAGAATATCGGAGTTTATGAACTTGTTCTAGCAGCCAGCTGTTCCAGCTGCATCTTACATGTTTAAGAACCACATGTATGTAACAATATTGTCTGTTGATATTCTTTTGCTTCAATCTTTTCTACTTAAATGTGTTCTGACTTTTTCTGCTAGGTGTGGACATTGTAAACAGCTTGCTCCCGTAAGCATCTCTATACCTTTGCCTAAGGCTAATAAACTATGCATAATTACTCCAGTACAAGTATCGATCTCCACTCTAATACTTCGTTTTTGTGTATGCAGACCTATGAAAAGGTAGCAACGGCATTTAAAAGGGAAGAAGATGTAATCATAGCTAATCTAGATACTGAAAAACACGGCGATATAGCCGAAAAGTAAGTGTAACTTTAGCGAATAAGTTCGGTTTTCCTTCATATAGGGAGGGATACAGTTGGCGCATGTTAAGGCCCTATGCATTACGAGTGCAGGTATGAAGTAACCAGCTATCCAACATTGAAATTCTTTCCAAAGGGCAACAAAGCTGGTGAAGATTACAATGGTGAGAGAGATTTGGATGCTTTTGTTGCCTTCATCAATGAAAGATGTGGCACCAATCGTGATGCAAAGGGGCAGCTAACTTCAAAGGTTAGTAGCCCGTAGGTAGGGGTGTAAACGAACCGAGCTTGAACGGACAAGGGTATGTCCGTGTTCGTTTATTTATTTTTGAAGGTGTTCAAACTCTGTTTGTGTTCGTTTAAATTTTTAATGGTATGTTCGAGCTTGGTTCGTTTATTTTTTGTTATGTTCGGGCTTGGTTCGTTTAATGTTCACGAACGTGTTCGTTTAACGTTCCTGAACGTGTTCGTTTATATATTCGTGAACGTGTTCGTTAAGCGTTTGTGAACATGTTCGTTAAGCGTTCGTGAACGAGTTCGTTTGTATATATTCATCAACTTGTCTATTTAGCGTTCACGAACATGTTTGTTTAGTGTTCATGAACATGTTTGTTTAGCGTTTACGAACATATCAGTTTAACGTTCGTGAACATGCTCGTTTATATACTTTGAATTTAGGATTATTAAAGAACATAAACGAGCTAATAAACGAACTTATAAACAAGTATATAAACGAATATAAACGAGCTTATAAACGAGTATATAAACGAGCTTATAAACGAACATAAACGAGTTTGTTCGTGAACATAAACGAGCCGACGCACTTATATTCGTGTCGTTCGTTTATTAATCGAACCTAAAATATCTGTTTATACTCATTTATTTAACTTAATAAACGAACATTATACGAACGGTTCACGAGCAGCTCGTCGAACACCCTGTTCATTTACACCCCTACCCGTAGGATTCATTGTTGCAACATGATTGTCATCACCAATTCTTATGTATGAGATTGATTATTCTCCCCTTATCTTTGCACAGGCTGGTATTTTGTCAAGTTTGGATCCATTGGTCAAGGAGTTCGTGGCTGCTAGCGGCGATGAGAAGAAAGTAGCCTTTTCGAAGATCGAAGGGGAAGTCGAGAAGCTTCAAGGTTCCTCTTCGAGGTATCCAACTAGTCCAACTGATTGAACCGGTGTTTCGGAGGTTATGGCGGTTTGCTACTATTCTTATATGCTTGCCTATTTTTCCGATTGTCAGGTACGGAATGATATACTTAAAAGCTGCTAAAAAATGCATGGAGAAAGGTGCTGGTTACCCAAAGAAGGAAATTGAACGGCTGCAACGCATTCTTGACAAGGTAAGGGTTATTCTTGAAATCCAAATAAATTTTAGTTTTAGTTGTTTGGCTGTCACAACTTGACACACTCCTCCATGCTACCATGTTCTATGTAATATATTGTTTTGAATATATTTGGACATTCGTACAAAGACATAGAATCCCAAAAATAATTCTTATAACATTAACAAGGTTGAACGTCTTCATGTTTTTCTTTCTCTTCTTCTGATGTCCGACAAGAATCTTCGGTCTAAAATTGGTTACGAAGATGTTTTTAACGAGGTTCTTCTTTATGGGTGTAAATCGTTTATCTCTTTTTCATATTTTTATTCGTGTCTCCGCTTTAAATTAGAGGTTTAAGGTTTAGGGTTCTAGGTTAGGGGTTGTGGTTAGGGTTTAGGGAATTAGAGGTAGGGTGAGTGTAAGGTTTAGGGTTTAGGATATAGAAAATAAATATTAGGGTTTAAAATTCAATTTTTTAGAATTTTTAATAAGAGGAATGGATGAAGGCATGATAAAGAGTAAAGGATTTCTACCCGTCTTCATATATAAGCATGTTCATGTTAAGCACATATCTATATCTGATAACCTCATTCGAGTCGAATTAACATGGGACGTACTTTTGATGCCCACTTTTTTAGGGTGTTTAACATACAAATCAAATTTATTAAATGGCGTAAATCGTTTGTCTCTTTTTCATGCTTCCATTTGTACGTTCACTTTAAATTAGAGGTTTAGAGTTTAGGGTTTAGGGTTTAAGGTTAAGGGTTGTGATTAGGGTGTGTTTTTTAGAGTGTAAGATTTAAGATTTAGGATATAAAAACTATGAGTTAGGGTTGAAAAATTATTCTTTTAGAAATTTTTGGAGGCATGAAAGGATAGTACATGATAATAGGGGTAATAACGAGCCGAGCCTGGTCATGCTCGGCTCAGAAACAATGTTATTGGGCTCGGCTATGGCTCGAAGCTTGTCAGGCTCGGCTTGACTCTACTCAAAATAGATAATTTTGTTATATTTTTTTATAAAAGATAGGATCTCGTTAAAAACTCCTTTCATAATCAACAAGAAAACGAAATTTAATATTGAGAAAGAGAAAAAAAATACTCAATTTATTTTAGTTAATTTATTTTTTATTTTATTTTATTTTATTTTTTTGCTAAAGAGATTACTTTTAATGTATATGTAGCATATATATAATATAATTATTTCGAGCCTGTTCAAGAGCTTTTCGAGCCGAACTTGTGTAGGCTCAACTCGGCTCGTTAAGATTTCGAACCGAACCCGAGTCCGAGTCAAACTTACTTGAACTGAGATTTAACCGAGCCGAGCTCGAGTAACTCGTGAACTGGTCAGGCTCATTATCACCCCTACAAGGCAAAGATTTTTACTCTTTACTAACCACATCTTTTTCTCACTATTTGCTCTAACCATATGTTTTTGTTTCTTTTGTGTCAGTCAATCAACGCAGCAAAAGCTGATGAATTCACTCTTAAGAAGAACATCCTATCAACCTATGCATGAACTGGTTCAATGTGTTTTCGGCCGCGTTTTTGAGGATTGATTTTCCGTCGATTGACGGAATTTTCCGGGAAGAAAATTTTATAGGCATTTGATTACATGGATGCAGTTCTTGTAAAGAACTTTCCTGTGAGAGCTAGGAGACATTGATTTAATTCGGCATATCTTCGATTTTTTTTCTATAGTTGGATTCGTTTATTTTGTGTTTTGGGGTCGAATCTAGATTGTTTAAACCATCTCCATGATTCGGAACATTAAATAAACCTTTCACTATGCTCAGTGACGAAGCTGTATTGATGATGAGAGAGGTGGTTACTCCTCACAGATAATTTTTTTGTCTTGATTTTTTTATATAATTCTTTTTAAATTTGAAATATTTATAAATTTATTATCCATGATTTAAAATTTATGTTTTACTCCTTCTAGATTCTGACTCTGTCCCTCGTAGAAAGAACTACGACAAGTCAGATTAGTATTTATTATTTAGACAATTTAAAATGCGAATGTTACTAGAAACGGATCTTAATATAACAAGATAAGAGGATTGATTTAAATTTTTAAAACTTTTAGAAGTTTTAATTCATGTTATTGAATCAAAACATGAAAAATATGTTAAACATGAATTAATTATCTTAAATAAATGCTGATTAAACTAACATGGCTCCATATAATCATCAAATGTGGGCTGTCCTTTTTAGTTAGTGGATATAATAATTTTGATATTTGTCAAAGAAAAAATTAATAATGTTTGTGGATTTGGGTATATGTATTAGGGGTAATATATTAAATAGTTTTTTATCATGGTTTTATTTTATTTTTTTACAATTATTTTATATTTTTAGTTTTAAGATGAGTAAATTAAATTTTTATATTTTATTAAATATAAATATTATATTCTTTTACTAATTTTAATTTTTATTAAAATTTGATTAAATTAAAACTTAAATTTTATTATTTGGGAGGTAAAAAGGTTAGTGCAAGTAGAGTTACATGTATACAGACGGTAAGGATGAGTTTCAGCTTTAAAGGTTAGTGTAAAAAAATTTACATAACTTTTTATATTTAAACTATAAAATTTAAAATTTAAATCCTTATCTTTAATACTTTAAAATTTAATCCTTAAATCCTAAATCTTAAAGTCTAAAACTTAGTTATAAATCTTAAATTATAAACTCTATAACTTAAGCCTTAAACTAAAATTTAAATTTCTAAATTTTAAAATTAAAAGATTTACGTATTAAAATATTTTCCTCAATCAAATTCATAGTATTTCATAGGTGCCTTCTATTTACATAAAAAAATTTTGATTGATCGTCCAATCATTCTACTGGTATTACTAATGCTTAAATCCGTGATTTTTAAGAAGAATAACCGTTCCTTTAACTATTGAAACTAAATCGTTCATGCTTTTTTAACATTTTCTTAAATTATATTTTATTGTGTTTAATCCATATTCCATGAAATTTTGGAAAAATGAAATTCAGTTGTTAATATATATACTAACTTTATAGATATAGGTGATAATCTCCTCAACTTCTGCATTGGCAAGCACATGCATAGAAGAAACAAGATTACCATTAGTGGTGATGATGAGTCTGATCGACTCGCGAGTTATTCGGGTTCAGTTCGGTCAAAGATCGATTCGAGTGAGTTCGATTCGGGTTTGGGTTCGGCTTGAGACTTTAACGAGCCGAGCCTACCCAAGCTCGGCTCGAAAAGCTCATGAACATGCCGAAATAATTATATTATATATATGCTACATATACACTAAAAGTAATCTATTTGACAAAAGAAAAGCAATAAAAAAGGAGAAATCCATTAAAAATAAAATTAACAAAATAAATTGAACACTTTTTTTTCTCAATATTGAATTTTATTTCGGTGTTGGTTATGAAAAGGGTTTTTAACGAGGTTCTATCTTTTATAGAAAAAATATAACAAAATTATCTATTTTGAGTCAGACGAATCGAGCCTAACAAGCTTGAACCAAGTCCGATGAGCTTCGAACCCGAGACAAACCCAATAACATTTTTTTCGAGCCGAATCGAACCTAACTAGACTCGAACTCGACTCAACTCGTTATCACCTCTGATTACCGTTCACCTGAAATGAGAAAGGTAAAGCATTAAACGTGTGCCTCTTAGTGTAGGCTGACACTGTGATTGGAAAATTAGCAACATAACATGCCATACGACCGATGTTGAATAGTGAGATGTACGACGCTTAAGTGATGAACGATAAATCATCGATTTATAGTAATATTAAATAGTGAGGACATGTGATTTGTGAATTTAATCGAAAAAAATTAAAAGTTTTGGGTTTAAAGAAATTTATGAATTAAAAATTATAAATAAACATATTACATGTTATGTTCTGATTGAATGATAAAAAATTTTAACATTCGTTCATAAAAAATCTTAAATAACTCACGAAATAAAATTTTAGGTACGTATTAAACTCAAAATATAATTTTGACATTTATCTAAAAAAATTAATTTAAACACTTATTTAACTAGTAATCTTTTATTGCTTAGACCACTCCTCGAATTCATTGTATGTCGAATACTTTCTTTGTTGATTAATACACATCACAGAGATTATATCATAGATCTGGCTCGCCATGTCATCTGGTTTGCCAATGAAAACTACTCATTCTTAATTATTCATGTCATTAATTTAACTTCAAAAAAAATATTTTTTAAATGATATAAAAAAGAGTGAAGATTCATTGATTGAAAAATAAATAATTTAAAAAATAATAGTGAAGTAGGTGGTTATGATTGAATGAACTATGACTGACGTGAGATAAACCAGATCCATGATATAATTTTTCCACCTCTCGAAGGACCGACTTGACTATCTTTATTTTTATAATTGTTACGATCGAACATTTGCGTAATAATTAAAATAATAGTTTAAATGTCCATTTGTGTATATACTCCCCCGTCCTACTTTATTTGTTCAGTATTGACTTTTTTTTATCAAATTTTTTCAACTTTGACTCATTATAATTTTAAATCTATTATTGATAAAATAAAATATATATATATATATATTTTAGAAACCTCTAATCAAATAGTTTTAAAAAATATATTTTATAAAATTTAATAAATTAAAATATTTAAAATAAAAAATCAATATTGGGACAAATAGAATATTTTTTTTTATCAAATAGACTTTTAAAATAATTTTAAAATGTTTTACCCTTTAAACTATAAATTATTATTTCACTTTATCCATATAATTAACGTTCATTAAAAAGATATGTAGACCAATCAAAATGCATTGCGTAACACTAATAAACAAAAAAAATAGCTGAATTTAATAAAAGGGGTAAATTGCATGTTAAGTCTGTTCAAATTTTATTTTTGTTCAATTTTATCTTAAAAATCTTTATTTATTTCAAAATTGACCATAATTTTTTTATTTTTTTTATAAATTAGTCCATTATTTTTAATGTATTGATATTTTTATTCAATTTAGACCTTAAAATCTTTATTGAACCCATAATTGACCCCTAATATTTTATAATTTTTATAATTTAGTCTAATATTTTAAAAACGATCATATTTTTGTTATTTAGTCCATAAAATCTTTATTTAACCCATAATGGACCCCTACTACTTTATAATTTTTATAATTTAGTTTAATATTTTAAATATAAGTATATTTTTGTTCAATTTTGTCCAAAAAAATCTATATTTCACCCGAGATTGGAATTTTGTACTTTGAATAAACAAAAATACGTTTATATTTTAAATATATTTTATTTAGTCGAGTTGAGTCGAGTCGAATAAAAAAATTAAATTATTAGATTCGAATCATCATATTTTAGCGAGTTCAAATTAATTCAATTTTTTGAGTTTATATATCAATTTTAATTGTACTATTCATGATACTATAGTGCATTTTGATTTCCATTTAAAAGACTTTCTTTTTATATCTACATATATATTTTTATATTATTTTATATATATATATATATATAAGATTTTAAATTATTACTATTGTTATTATTATCAAATACTTTATGTATGAATATGTAATTTTATTAGATTACGTGTCTCGTTAAAAACATCTTTCTTATCTAGATAAGGCCAATACGAGATAAAAAATAGTGATAAATTAAATATAATAACTTAAATACATAATTTAAAAATATATAAAATAAATAACATAATTTAAATAACATAATATAAAAAATAGAAATAAAAAATTATATTAAATAAGAAAATATAGAAAGTGACCATATTGTAAAGAAAAAAATTAAAATGTAAAAAAAATATGACTAAAATAAAATTACAGAGATTAAAAGTGTAATTAAACCATAGAAATTTTTGAGTTATTCTAAAAATCGAATAACTCAAACTTTGAAAATTTAAACTTGACTAAGAATCAATTTTTTTACTTATTTAATTCGACCTGAATAACTCGACTTGAATAACTTGAAATTAAAAAAATCAATTTGAAATTTTTCAAGTCGAGTCAAATTTTGCTCACCTCTACTTATGTCATTACATAATGAAATCGAATGTTGCTTAAAATAACTTCTTTTTAACTATCATTTTGGTGTCATTCTCTTCTCTCTGATGTATTCCGGCCACTTTTTTTTTCACGTAACGTGGATGGAAACATTTGAAACCATCGTGCTGGTCAGTGACAGATCTACGTGTGAAGGAGGGTAGGCCCGTGCCCACCCTCAACTTTTTAAACTTCATACATTTGGTTTTGAATTTTTAATTTTTTATGAATTAGTCCTTAAATTTTTAATACTTTATGGTTTGTGTCCACCCTGAAATTTTAAGATTTGTGTCCACTTTAAAAATATTTTGATTTGTACCTACCTTATAAATATTTCTGGATCCGCCACTGGTGCTGGTGTGTTTATAACTAGAAATTATTAGTAGATGAGATCATTCTTTTCTACTGTTCTCATATTTTTCACCCAAGAGTTGGCCTTGATATTATCGATATGATTATTGTTATTGTTATTGTTTTTTCATTCTAAGTAACGCGGAAAGATAAAATCTAATGGTTTAGTAAGCACATCGAATATAATCAAAGGAGAGAAAGTCACGGTACAATCGGACTCCAATCTTTGGACTATTTCTATTAAGAAGTTATAGTCTGAATTTGCGTCCGATAATAATAATTAATCTCTTTGTGTCTCAAGTACTTTTAATAAAAGATAAACAACTGATCATAAATTATACTAATTTTCTATCGATAAGATTCAAACTCATAACCTTTTAATTAAGGAATAAGGTTATCAAAAAGTAAATTAAATGTTTGTAAATATTTAATTTTACTACATTTTTTGGGCATACCTAATTGGTTGGGAAAAAGAATTGTGAAAAGAACACCCCCATGGTTTTATTGTATTGGTTCAAACTTCAAATTGTATTTGTTAAAATTAAATTTATCTTGTTATATATATATGCTTTTAAAATTTATCTAGAATTATTATCTAATGTTTATTTTAAAAGATTTAAATCTTCAATTCTAACTTTTAAAATGATATAAATAAAAAATAATATTTATTTTAAAAGATTCGAATTCGAACATATGTTCGATTAAATTTTACATAATATTTTGAAATTATCACCATCAAACAAGGAAGATGAAATCTAGATAGCTCATTTCTAAATTATCACCATCAAACTTGGATTATGAGAATTTGTAGCTCAATCAGTTCATAAAAACAGCACACTTTGATCCCAACATCAAAGACACCAACCAAGATAACTAAAAGGTTTACCGGAATTCAACATTTTCTTCGGCTAATATCGAATCATGTGCTAGCATCAACTTCCTTTTTTTCCGAAGCTCCGGCACCTTGCTCCTCTGGCTCTGCCGGCTTCGTCACTTCATCTACAAATGATGAAACGTTTAGCCAAGATCGAAACCGACAAACCAGATGTTCACTGGCAACATATCAAAGAATTCTTACCTTCGTCGTCACTGCTGTCTTCGGAGTCATCCATGCCGCCGTCCATACCTCCCATATTACCAAAGCTCTGCAAGACACAACGATTTATTCGGTCAGAAAGGAAATATTCATGGGTTAATGCTAAAAATTGAAAAATCTCAACCAAGTACTATATATCCGTACCGAGAAGTCCATTCCTCCCAAGTCAATATCGCCCGGACCTAATTAAAACAATTAGCAATCAGTAAATTGTCCGCTTAAATCGTACAAGCATAATTCAAGTATGTTAAATTTTTTAATGCTTTTGGAGTGTTCTTCGACGATCATATCCTCATACCATATATGAATATGCATAAGACACGGGTATCGGATATGGGTACTAATACTATCGGATATGGGCATCAGTAATAAAAGACTCACCGTTGTCTTCATCTTCATCAACCCATTTGTCCCAATCAACTTTAATATAATGAGGGGTCTTGCCATCGCCGCGCAATAGTTTTTTCCACCACACTTTCTCAACCTTCTCCAACACGCAGACAATGTTCCGGACTCCTATACTAATTTTACTTTCCTTTTTCCCGAAATAAAAAAGCATAGAATAAGATATTTCGGAAAATTACTTGCTTAGAAATCAATATCAAAACAGCAAACAAATGTTCGGAGTGCAAATTGTTTATAGTAAGACATATGGATGGTATAAAATAGGTAATACCATGAAAAACTCAAGGAAAAACACAGATTCAGCGATGACATGTATGTTCGAAAACGGAGATTGTTCGATTGTATAATCAATAGCAACTAGTAAGTACACTAATACACCCGAAACACGCATACAAAATCTAGCAACTTTGGAAAGAAGTGATCCGTGACAATAAACACCAATCAGCAGCATATACTACCGGAGCCACACAGGTACCCACTAATCATCATCATCGACACCCTAGACTCATCCTCATTTACCCAACACATGCGTTCGTATGTGATCTATAATAGAAAGTATACTAATACACCCGAAACACGAGCATACAAAATCTAGCAGCTTGAGAAAGAGGTTACTTGTGAAAATAATCACCAAGGGAAAATTGGTTTGGCTAGCAAACATTCGAAATTCATTCGAAAACAATGAATCATCAGGATAATACTGAGTACCATCCACCGATCATAATCGACGACTCAAAACCCTAAAATACGACCGGCATGTTTCGTCGACTCTAGGCAATTACTATAGATCAGTATCTTTCTTACCTCCACATTGACCTTATCATAAAGATCCAACTTCAATTCATAAAGGTTATTGTCAGCTCCGGCATTAGCCGAAAAAGTGAACACTCCCTCTGGCTCGAGATTGACCTTGGCATTCTTCGAATCCGGTAACAGAACCGTAACATAAACCTTGTCAGCTCTTTCAGCCCACTTCACCTCAGGATGACGACTAAAACAATTAAAAAAAAGACCCCAAATTAGCAATTGGCAATGTAAAAATCCCAGATTGGCAACCTAATCAAAACCCCATTTCAGCATTTATTTCCAATAATTAATTAACAAACCCTAATAAATCAATTAAATAATTTCTTTTTTTATCAACAATGTTCCAACATTCCCTACATCAGTACATTCCCCTATCTTGTCAACTGAAATTTCAAGAACAGATTCAAAAACAAAAACATGTTGAAA
Source organism: Abelmoschus esculentus (assembly GCA_035048815.1). Lineage (NCBI taxonomy): Eukaryota > Viridiplantae > Streptophyta > Magnoliopsida > Malvales > Malvaceae > Abelmoschus > Abelmoschus esculentus. The sequence goes on along the minus strand of JAUCBN010000002.1, from coordinate 16,760,303 downwards.
GAGACAACAGAACGACGACGACGACGACGACGACGACAACAATGGTGAAATCATTAAACCAATCGAAACTGAAATGAGAAAAACACGACATCAAAACATCTGAAAATGAAAGATTTTTAAGCGTACCTCATAATTGTTGAGAAGAGAAACCAGATTGTAAACCCCTAAGAGAAACAGGACGATGGTAATGAGAATGTGTGCGAGAAGTCCAATGGAATCAGACAAAACTCGACCTTTGGTTTCTTAAGTTTGTGGGTAAAGAAAGGTTCTTGCTTCTTCTGGTACTTTCTATTTTAGATTATTTTGTTTTGGTTTTTTATTGCATCTGCGTTGTTTGATTATTGACATCGACGGTTCAAAATCACTATCGTCATCATCAATAAAAGGGTCAAATAATAAACAGTTTGGTTCCGTTTCAATAAATTTTAGATTCGAAATGTTGTGTACGTAAAAGAAATTTATCGGGAGATTCACCCATCAAAGTTAGATATGCAACCCGAGTCAGTCTGAATTAGTGAAACCAAGGCCTTGAAAACCGAAAGAACAATAAAAAAAAAACTCACTAGCGTCGTCATCAATAAAGAAGTCCAAGTGGTAAGAAGTTTGGTTTCGCTTAAGTAAATTTCAGATTCAAAATGTCATGTATGTAAAAAAAAAATTATCGAGAGACTCACCCACCAAAATTAAATATGCAATTTGGGTCGATCTGGATTAGTGAAACCAAAACCTTAAAAACCGGTACAACAATAAAAAAAATCTTCATCGTCAATAAAGGGCGTTTTGGATTCATGGATTTCAGTCATAGCCTTTTGGGCCCATTTATTTTACGTAAAATTTAATCATATTTATATTAATTTATAATTAAATGCACGTGATTAATAGTAGATATTGAGAATATTTTTAAAGAAAAAATAATTTTATATTTAATTTAAATTTTTTCTTTGGTCTGAATTGAATACAAATATGATTATAAATAAAATATTAGACTAAATTATAAAAATATAAAGTGATATGGATCAATTTTGGGTGAAATAAAGATTTTTAGGATTAAATTAAATAAAAATATAATTATATTTAAAATATCGGACTAAATTATAAAAATATAAAATAGTAGGGGATAGTTATGGGTTAAATAAAGATTTTATAGACTAAATTAAACAAAACTACGTTTATATTTAAAATATTAGACTAAATTATAAAAATTATAAAGTAGTTGGGGTTAAAAGTACAAAATATTCATATTTAAAATCGATTATCTATCAAAGATAAACTCTCAAAAGCTCTTCCGAAGCATTGATATTTCAGTACTTTGAGAAATAGTACTTATATTTTTCATTGTATTTAAATGGAAAAATATTTCTTATACTTAAGTATAGTATGAGTACTTGCACTGTCTGCTAAGCATAAATTGCCACAATTTATTGCATATTTTATTTTGGAAGTAATCATATTCTTTAAAAGAAAAATTAACATAAAGCGTAAATAAATAATGTAAAATAAATTAACATAAATTAAATTAATATAAATAAAATTAATAAAAGATAAAGAAAATAAAATAAATGATGAGTTATTCTCTTCAAGGGTTATAAGAAAATTAATAATTTTCAATTGAATTGGACCAATAATGCTATAATTATTTTCGCCACAAAGAAAATCTGTTTATATTTTCTTTCATTTAAAATTCATGATTACAGATAAAGTCCATAATATTTCGGCGTTTGACAAGTACGAGACCAATGGTTTATACCATTGCATTGATAACATAAAGATTTTGATACGATCTCCATTCTTGTCATTCTTATAATCTCATTTTTGGTAGATATAAGCATTCTCAAAAGAATCATCTTATCCATGTCTATTTTATGACCTCAATCACGACCACAATAACTAATGTGATATTTATTCTTTTTGCTATAAAATATCACATTCACTTTAGGGAATGGAGCGTAGACTATTAGATATTTAAAACATTTTCATGATATTGTGTCTATAGGACAACATTAATGTGTGAAAAGTGGAGTATGTTTTTCTAACACATCCTCATCAATGATACTCTGACACATAATTGAGTTTTTATTCACTAACCATATAGAGAATTACCATGTTTGCATTCACTTTAAGGAATGAAACAAATCAATAATCGTATGGAATAAACATCATGCTTGCATTCACTTCAGGAAATGTCTCTCATAAAAATTCTTGGATCAAGACGATTTTCGTAACTTGAACTTGAGAGAAGAATATAGTCGAATTTTTTGACATAAAAATAATATTGCTTTCAAGCAAATATAAACTTTATAACTTTAATACTATTAAATAGTAATTGATCAACCAATATATATACAGTACATACAAGGAACAAAAAATTAATCCTCATACTCGGCGTTGTTAAACAAGTCCACAAGGTCCTTTAAAAAAACCTCCTTTGAGACTAATATCCTCGCAGAACGAGATGTCCAACCAATATACTCGGATTAAACCAACATAATAGAAAACATAGTAATTAATTATAATTTCAATATTTGTTACAATATCATGTAATACTTAAAAATATAATTAAAAACAAGAACTTTCATCTTTAAAATAAACAAATATTGGTTATAACTAAAGACAAAAAATATCAAATTAAATAAGTAAAACATACCGAATTTTCCATTAATTTGAATATACGGTAGATTTAATTACCGATATCTTGTTAAAATATTTTTTGGAAATTGTCGACAAGAACCACAATAATCAAGCAACTTTATCGCAACACAAACACCAAACAACCAAAGATTTTTAAAACTTAAAAATATAGGCCAAAATCAAGAAAGAAAGATAAATCGATAATTAGAATATAATTGAGGGAGAAAAACTTATATTTGATTCATGCTATTAACAAATTATTTTCAATAACTCCTTTAAGATTCGAACGACAAATACCTTCGTTGGTTAGAGTATCGTGCTGATAACGTGTTGTGAATAAAATAAAGAATAATAACAAAATAGATGAACAAAGATGAGAAATAAAAGAGAGAGACTTGTATTATATTCTCAAAAATAGGTTATACAATGTTTTTTTTTTCTTTCCCAAAGTCTATAGTTATAGGCAAAAGATAAAAGTCCTAATTCCAATGAGAATTAAATACATTAAAGTGCATTAAAGTCCTAATTCCAATGATAATTAATTCAATGAGAATTAAACTCTAATAATAAAATACATTAAATTATTATTTAATATATAAATATCTACCATAAATAAAAATATTCATAACAATTAATGTATTTTTCCTTTTAAATACAACAAATTAATTGTAAACCTACTCGTAATACAGTTTTAAAACAGGAAGTTTTAACGACCATTTTCCGTTTAAAATAGACAGCACCGATGAGGAAAATAACAAAAAAAACAGTCCCCCGACACATCGCGCCGCCTCGGGTCCCGACAGCTGTCTTAAAATGTTCTTGTCGGAAAAATAATTCAAAAGGCTATTTTTATCCCATTTCCCCCTGAAAATCTCTCGAATATCTTCAAAATTCCCATTCCCCCGGGATCTCACTTATTCTCTGTTCTCCAGTTCGGCCATTATTAGGCACTGAAGCGAGGAACGGGTCGGGTCTAGAAACCGGAAGATGATAGACAATTGTTTGGGAGCTCAAAGGTCTAGGAAGATCCGGAGAGCTTTACGTCACTGCAAGGTCACGATCTTCTGCCTCGTTCTCACCGTCGTTGTCCTACGTGGCACCATCGGAGCAGGAAAATTCGGGACTCCGGGGCAAGATTTCGCCGATATCCGTGACCACCTCTATCACCGGAAACGCGCCGAACCGCATCGCGTCCTTGAAGAAGTCCAAACGACGTCTTCGAATGAAAACGCCGACACCAACAACTACAACGAGTTCGACATTCACAAGATTTTACTCGACGAGGAGTCCGACGAATCGAAACGCGATCCTAACACCCCCTATTCGCTCGGTCCCAGAATCTCCGATTGGGACGAGCAACGATCTCGATGGCTGAAACAAAACCCTAATTACCCAAATTTCATCGGTCCCAACAAGCCGAGGGTTCTATTAGTCACTGGGTCGTCTCCCAAACCTTGTGAGAACCCTGTCGGTGATCATTATTTGTTGAAATCGATCAAGAACAAGATTGATTACTGTAGATTACATGGGATCGAGATATTCTACAACATGGCGCTTTTGGATGCTGAAATGGCAGGGTTTTGGGCGAAACTACCATTGATTCGCAAGCTTTTGCTCTCGCATCCGGAGGTGGAATTCTTGTGGTGGATGGACAGTGACGCCATGTTTACTGATATGGCATTTGAGGTTCCTTGGGAACGGTATAAAGACTCCAACTTTGTTATGCATGGCTGGAATGAGATGGTTTATGATGAAAAGAATTGGATTGGTCTAAATACTGGGAGCTTTTTGTTGAGGAATGGACAATGGGCACTTGATATTCTTGATGCTTGGGCTCCGATGGGTCCGAAAGGCAAGATCAGGGAAGAAGCAGGGAAGGTTTTGACCCGAGAGCTTAAGAATCGCCCTGTTTTCGAAGCTGATGATCAGTCTGCAATGGTGTATTTGTTGGCTACTCAAAGGGAGAAGTGGGGTGATAAGGTTTACTTAGAGAGTGCTTATTATTTGCACGGCTATTGGGGGATCTTGGTTGATAGATATGAGGAAATGATTGAGAATTATCATCCGGGTTTAGGTGATCATCGTTGGCCATTGGTGACTCACTTTGTGGGGTGTAAACCTTGCGGGAAGTTCGGGGATTACTCGGTTGAGAGGTGCTTGAAGCAGATGGATAGAGCATTCAACTTCGGGGATAATCAGATTCTTCAGATGTATGGATTTACTCACAAATCTTTGGGTAGTAGAAGGGTTAAGAGAGTTCGAAACGAGACCGGTAATCCACTCGAGGTGAAAGATGAGCTTGGACTTCTTCATCCGGCTTTTAAAGCCATTAAGGTATCCTCTTCTTGATGAAATAGGCTTTATATAAAATCTTATGCTGCTAAATGATAGGTTACACTATTGAAACATTGTGTATGCAGTGGGAATTTTTATGTTTTAGGTCTTGAGAAATAGTTGTTGGTCTTGTGTATGGAGCTTCGTCTCCTTGTATCGGAATTTTCCATGACCTTATTGTGTTCAGAGAAAAAAGGGGTCTGGAGAAATAGTAATCTTTTGTTCCTTATCTGTCTTTAAGTTACGAGTTTGTAACTTCGTTAATCAATGCTTTCCGAAGGAAAACACAGCTGTTCGTATTTGTAGCATATCAGCAGACTTGGTTCTGTCAATATTTTAACATCATGATGCATTGTCACAATGTTACTCAAATATATTGTTTCATCTGTAATTCGATATCTGGTATAATTTCTTATTACTAGGGAAAGTTACATGAAAACAGATCGCAGCGGATGCTTCGGTTTAACGATGATCATTAGGTTCGTTTCTTGTTCCTTATTGTTTGTTTCTTTGGTTTGGACTGTTTATAGATCCTTACGAAGGAAAATGTGGGTTAAGGAGGAATAAGAGATGAGGCTTGCAAGGAATAAGATGATAGCGTGCCTGCATTTTCTCACTTTTTTCTTTTCTTTTCATTTTAATGGCTGGTATTTAAGTTGCTCCAACTCTTTCCCCCTTTCAAATACATGTTTAATATTCGTGTTCGATACATATCTGGATATGGATATCGGATATGTGTCATATATGGTATAGGTAGAAGTCGAACTGCAGTTCAAATACATGTTTAATTTTCGTGTTCGATACATATCTGGATATGGATATCGGATATGTGTCGATATATGGTATAGGTAGAAGTCGAACTGCAGTAAGCTATCATCTTTACTCGAATCTTGTTCTGTTCATCAATGGACTCATCTTTACAATTCATTTTTGTTCGAAGTCTCATTCAAATATGAACGGATTATCGGGTCATTTTAGGGAAATATTGGAGTTTCAAATAATAATCGAGGATAGAAGGGAAAAAGAAGTATATTTTAGAAACTACGGCAATTGCTATAATAAAAAGGGGAAACGTCATGTACATGTGGCGTTACCCTTTAAATTATTGTCTTTTATTCCCTTAAACAATGAATGAGTCATGCATGCCGTAATATAAAGGGCAATGCCATGTGCACATGTCGTTTTTCCTTTTTCCTTTTTACTGCGGTAATTACAGGATTATCGTTCAATGATCTCATACATGCATGAAAAAAATCTCTATGATTTTGAAAAATGCTTTTGGAGCTAAAATTCATTTCCTTAAAGTAGAAATAATGTTAAATAATTAATTTTTTAACAAAAAAATTTGTATTTATAAAGTTCTTTTTAATATAAAAGTTGAAATTTTTAACTTTTGCCATTGAAAAGATATTTTTAAAGTTAAATTATAATTTTAATCTTTATTTATTTTTAATTTTTAATTTGTTACGAAAACATAATTATATAATTAATAAATTATTTTTTAATTTTTTACGATAATTTAAGATAATAATTTTTTATATTATAACATTAAAGTATTTTTTAATAACGACATTAAAATTTAAATATCAAACTCAAAATTAGAGGTGACGAAAAGTTCATTTGGGTCGATTAGGGTTGGGTCTATGTTAAAATTAGAGGTGATGAAAAGTTCATTGGGTCATTTTGGATCGGTTTGGTTTTTTGATTCAGGTTGCTTTCGCTTTAGGTTTAAGTCAAGTTGGATCGAGTTTTATTCAAATTTAGTTCAGGTCAATATTATTTTGAATCGGATCAGGATAATATTGGACCGACTGATTTTTGGGTCGGATCAATATCAAATTGGTTGAGTTTTCGGATTGGAACAACATCAGATCTGATAGCTTTTAATTTGAGTCAATATAAGAATATGATCTTTTAAAAGAGAATAAAATGATATTAAACTATTGAAAAATTTTATAATGAGCGTCGAACACTGCTGAATACTATTAATGTTGAACATTGTTGAACACCATTAAATTAATTAATAAAAATTTAAAATCTCAAGGACTCAGTATGTAAATAATAAAAGAATGATCAACTCAACATATAATTAATAATTGTATGATTAGTCCTTTAGATTTTTATTCTTTATAAATTAATTTAATAATGTTTAGCGGTGTTTAACATTAATGATGTTTAACGGTGTTCGACACCTATTGTAGACTCATCTTAAACTATTATTAAAGGTAGTTGTTAATTAAAAATAAAATACAGAATGACAATAAAATAAACATATTTGAGAAAATTAAATTCAAATTGCTTTTAGTTTAGATTAATTTTTTATTCGGTTAATTTTTATTTAATTTTTTTGTTCAAGTTAATTTTTGGTTCATGTTGCTTTTGGTTCAAATTGTTTTCGATAACGATTAATTTCAATTTGAGTTAATTTTTGGTTTAACTAAATTTGGGTTGTTTTCGTTTAATTCGATTTTGATTCAGATTTGGAACTTATATTAAATATCAAGTCAGATAAATGGATTCAAATCTCAAATTTTAAGTCAAATTTACCGAGTATACTCAAAAATCGAAAATCACTTTACTTTAATATTATATTTGTCAAAATAATACTAAATTAAACAACAGAGAAACGATGCTATATCTGGGAATTTCTTCAACTACTTATTTATAATATATACATACACATACTATATATATATTTCTGTTTTTCCACAGCGGCGGCCAACAGCCTTATCTACGGCAGCGAGTAATGGTGGTGCAGCCTCGGTTGTAAGGGTTAGCTTCCGCTCCTGGGCGGCAGTTATAATACGAGGTGCCCCTTCTAGAGCACGGCACGGTGTCCCTCTGAAGAGCTCCGTAGCCTATGTACTTTGTGTTCGTGGTTTGCAGTATGCGCCTGTTGAACTCAAACTCATCATCCACGTTGTTAGCCATGCACTTGGCCGTTGAGCCATGGCAGCTACTGGAATCGTTCACTATCGGTGGCGATGGCACCCAGATCAAGCGGTGCATGTCGCTTGCCGCGGAGGCGGACACGGAAATTAGAAGAGTTGCGGTGGTGAGGAGGAGAAACCCAGAGGGATTAGCCATTTGTTGGAGTCCAAGGAGAGACTGGTGTACAACTTATTAAGGCTACAAATAAAAAGAATTCGGACAATGGCAGTCACTAACTCATTATTTACTAAACTGACACTTCATTTGACCCAAGTTATCTGCACAGTTTTGATTATATCGACAAATAACCTTTTGTTAAATAAAGGATCTAATTATACGTGATTATTGATAAAACAATCAAAAAAATGTCGTAGAGGGTCTTTTTACGAGAACCCAAACAATCATAAAGATATGTGAAAAATATACCAAAAATCATAAAGATCGTGCTATAAAAACAAATAAAAAATAGAGAAAAATATATCAAATTCTTATTAGAAATTAAAAGAAAAATTAAAAAAATGATAATACCATATTTCCCTTTGGTAGTATTGTAAATATGTAGAAACATGATGTTTTTATCGTCTAAAGCACACAAACGAGACACATGATAAGTCCATGATAATAATGAGAAAGCTTAACCTAACCCACCAAGGGAAGAAAAAAAAGGTTTATAATATAATCTAATTTTTAATATAATTATTGGTATTTGACCAATTATTAATCGAATATCACCGATATTTATTGTTATAGGGATAATCTTTTCAACTCAACTTGTTCTATTTATATCGCGATTTAAATATTTAATTTTATTTAAGAGATTTAACACTTTATTTTATTGTACCAACTAACCGTCAATATTTAAAAAAATTTGGGAAAATTCTTCATTAAATCTCATTAGTTCAATTGACTCTTTTACATGTTCAAAAAGGCATAGATAGCTATTTAGAAAGTTTTGGGGAAATTATTTCTATTAGCCTTTTCTAAGAAAAATTATATCATGCGTCAGTCCTACCACGTGTCTATGGGACCGACCAATAAAAATTATCCATCTTTCCATGTCATATTTTTTTTCTAAATGATTTTTCACTTAAAAAATTAAAAAATAATGAGGTGGCTAGTTTTTATTGGTCGGTCCCATGAATAACGTGGTAGGACTGACCCATGATATAATTTCTCACTTTCCTAAACCTAATTCAAAGAAAATGACTCAATCGATGGTGATGTTTTTGACAACCCTAGCTCTAGAGGATGGAATTGAAAAAAAAAATCATGATTATTGTGTCTAATAATATGCATATATTATAAATAAAATAATTTAAATTCAGATTTTTTAAAATAAATATCATCTTTTTTACTGAAACTAAGGGTGTTCATAACTGAGTCATAAGATATCTAGAGTTTTAATAAGTCTAATATTCCTTCCAATTTATTAACTTGCATTATAAATTTTTTGAATATCTGAGAATCTAATATTAGACCAATTATGAATACCTCTAACTGAGACCACTCACTGGATTCAAATATATAATAATATTTTTAATAATGTTTATAAATATAAAATTTTTCAATATTAGTACACAAAATAATAATTATATAGTTTGGTGTTAGGTTTTATAGTGGTCCAAATAATCAAGACATGCTTCAATGGATGCATTGACTCAAGTCTTAATGAATTAGTTTAATCTTATACCATTATTTCTTTTAATTTAAAATGTTTTATAAAAATATTATACATTAATAATTCATATAATTTATATTTAAAACATAAATTAAATCAAAAATATTAAACCTTATATTTTAATATTATAATATAAATGTGGACAAAAAAAATTAGAGAATTTATATTCGAAAATATGACATAAAGATAAGAAATGAAGTTGAGTGGTGTGCGCTTGTTTAAATAGTTTGGATATTAATATTAAGTTTTAAATACTTGACATCTAGTTGAGATGGCCGAGTTGGTCTAAGGCGCCAGATTAAGGTTCTGGTCCGAAAGGGCGTGGGTTCAAATCCCACTCTCAACAATTATTCTTTTCATTCTTTCTTTCCGTTTCTTGTTTTCCAGTGGTATAATTACAGATTTGATACCTGTACTTTCATTTTTTTTTATAAAACTATTTATTATTATTTTTTTTTATATTTTTTAAGAATGCAACACCTCTACTTAGTACTTAGGGGTGTACATTTTTCGATTAAAATTGAATTAAACGATCGAACTATAGTCATTGTTCTCTAAGTCTCCAAGTGAAGACACCAGTTTATGTTTGATTTTATTTGTAGTACGAGTGCCGGATGCGGATACTTTTTAAAAAAATGAAACCACAGTCATTGATCCCTAGGCAGCTTCCGGATTCATGCATCTGCACAATTTATTCAACCTGAAATCAAAGGGTCCAGTGTGATTTAACACAGGCTAACCTAACCAATGGATCCAGTGCAGTAAAGTTACAGATATGAACATTTCCATATGCATGGATTGGTAGCTTTACCACTTGAAAGAGATGGACATTCAATCAGTTCTGTTGGAATTTTTGGAAAAACAACAATGGTTAAGGACAAGTTGTGTTCCTTCGACTCTTCATCCTTCCTGAAGCACCCATGTCCAACACCATGTAAAGGATATTCAGACACAGGTACAGGAACATGACACTTCCCAAGTACATAGAGAAAGTTAAAAATAACAACATATATCCGTGTGGGTTCATAACCGTATCCGACACTCACAACCAAGTTCGACACTTCGACTAACATATTCTGTGTCTGCAACATTTGGTTTCGGTCGTCATGAACATGGATCACTAAGCTGAAACAGGAGGATCTCGATGATTTATCCTCGAGACTCGTTCAAAGATACTTGAAGGGTAATTCTGATTAAAAAGTATATAATCACGATGCTTTGTGTTATAACACCGTATGATCCTAATATTGTGTTTCTTGAGGACTCACTCAAGATTTGTAAATGGCTGTATTGTTTGTTGAGTGCCAATGACATCTCGTATATTTGCCTCGATGGTTTGAGACATTTGATATGGTTGAGTCTTGTGTGCCACGTAAATAAAATTTTATGATTTTTGATCATGTTTTTAGACGATTAGTGGTAACGTCTAATTTATAATGTGATTTATACTTGTTATTTATTTACATGGATTACTAAATATATGATTAAAAATTGAATTTTTGTTGGATCAAAATTTGAGTGACTCGAATATAACACTTTATATCAGTATTGAGAATAAATGTGCTACAAGCCAAACACATTGTCATATTACACTCTAATTTCATCAGTATTGGTTATCATACTCTTTGAATTTTGATATTCGTGACTCAAATAAAAAACAAAAACAAAAAGATTAAATTAAAAAATCAAAAATAAATCTACATTACGTTGTATAAATACACGAAGTTATATAGAAAAAAACTGGTAAAAAATGCATTGTCAAAAGATGGTAAAAATCAAATTACAATGACTAAATCCATAATTTAAGAATAGTACAGAGACTGGTAAAAGAATTCAACCAAACTTTTAGGTATGATTAAATGATGTAAGAAATGATTGAATCAAAAGCATCAGGACTGACGTCACCACCAACCGGACAGCACTTGAACTGAACCAAGTCTGAGGGTTAGAATCGTAATTTTGTTCCTAAGTGTCGGTTACCTGTTTACTTTTAATGTCCGAATGGAACCCTGTTCCAGTTTAACACTTTTGCAGGCGCGTTTTATTTGGCGGGTAAGAAATAAATAAAAAGAATAAGATAATTGCTTCAAAAGTCCCTAGGTTATACTCTAGCTTTTAAATTGATTCTTAAATTTATAAAAACAAATTAATTAAGTTTTAACACTATTAATAATATTTTTAATATATTAGAGTATAATATATATTAAATATGTTAGATCTAAATAATTACTATAATAGATCATACGTGTTTAAATTTTTAACCTAATAATTAGACTGGCGAAATAACATAAATGATACAATGTGACTCAATATATTAAATTAAAAAAATAAAAAAAATCGATATAAATTAAAATATTTAGATGACTTATGGTTTATAAATTTAAAAATTATGACTAATAAATTAAATTGATCATAATTTAATTTTTTATTTAATTTATAATTAATTTTAAATATTTGTAATATAAAAATAAGTATTTCATACTAATAATGTGAGCATTCGATTAAAATATTTTGAGATTCAAAGGTTAAGTTTACATTTACGACATAGTTTGAGGACTTATATTGGAATTAACCCCAACAGAATAAAAAAAAACTGTATAAGGAATAAGCCCCCAAACCGTACGGTATTTTTGAGAGGGCGAAAGGAACAGAAGCTTACAGTGAAGGAATCTCTTCTTCTTCTTCTTATCAAATTTCCTATCTCGGTTTAGCTCTTTCGATCTTTCTAGAACATTCCTAGCATCTCTCTTGGAACCTTCCATTGTTTGGGGGGTGAATTCGGTAAGGTATTACTGTACTACAGACCTCGTTTCCCCTACCTACACAAACCCCTGTTCCGATGGAGTTGTGCGGTCACAACCCGACTCGTAATGGGTCCCAATCTGGTTATCAACCCGAATGGAGTCCCGCCGGACCCGAAACCGGGTTGGAAGGTAGTTTTCGTTCATTTCAATGTGAATAGATTCTTCGTTTTTCCACTCGCATTTTGACAATGTTTCTTTGGTTAAGCTTATTTTAGGGTTTTTAATTACGTGGAGAGTGAATTAGGGTTTTTTTATTCGTATTTCTTTTTTAAATAAACAGAATCGATGTGGCAATTGTCGGTGAGGGGCGTCGAATCGTACCCGGAACGGCCCGGTGTAGCTGACTGTGTTTACTACATGCGAACTGGGTATTGTGGATACGGTAATGGTTGTCGTTACAATCATCCTCGCAACAGAGCTGCGGTAACTTTCTCTATCATTTTGATTGTATATGTGGGGTTTGGCTCAGCATTGTAATGTTATTGATTAATTTGTCTGAATTTTACCGTAAGCAAGTAACAATGGGGTGTAACTAAGTGAATGTTGTAGAACAGTGGAGGTGAAAAATGTGGTCGAAACTCGGAACACCGGACTTAGCTGATATGTTTTGGAAATAGTAGTGGATAACTGATGCAACCTTTCCCTGCTATAATTATTATACCACAACCTTGAAAGAAAACTCGGAACACCGGAGATCATATTTTTCTGATAACTTCATTCATATAATTTCTCTCTCTATATATGTATATTTGTTGCTTTTAATTTGCAGGTGCGTTGATGTAAATATCTTTCTTAATGCATTGCTTCCTTGTCTAATACTGATCATTCTGTTGGCCCTTGGCTTACACTCTATTTCATACCAAACTATCAGATGCCTATGCAAGCTGTAGATGTTAATTCTGTATAATTTGACCTAAAATTTTGTTTAGTCTGTAGTAAATGAAGCTAGCAATGAGGACTGTGCAACACGGGATTGTGCTACCATTGGACCTACCTCAACTTAAAAACTGAACCTCAAGTCCTCTTATTTATTGTTCAGGAAATAGAATAACATGATTCAGATAAATTATTTGCCTGCCTCATTTATTGTTAAAAAATGAGTGGAGGATAATTCTTTATAGAATTGGATCATATAAGAGAATTTACTTTGGTCATCTCATTAACATTGGTTTTAAACCGAGGCTTTTTTTTTCTTCTTTCTGGTTTTCAGCTTTAAGTCTTTTGTGAGAGTTGAGTCCCTTATTTTAATTTGGTTTTGATGCTGTTTAGGTTGATGCTGCTGTAAGAGCCACAGGTGACTACCCAGAACGACTGGGGGAACCTGTATGTCAGGTATTAATTTATTGAAAAAAACAAACTTGTTTCCCCATGAGTCAACTCCTTTGTTTATTAATGCTGCAAATACCTTTTCTTTCTGTTTTTTTAACTTGTTCCTTTTTCTTTTGCATCGATGTAGTTTTATTTAAAAACCGGAACCTGTAAATTTGGTGCATCCTGCAAATTCCACCATCCAAAACATGGAGATGGATCCTTAAGCCATGTTTCATTGAATATATTTGGATACCCATTACGACTGGTTTGGAAGATCTCTTTTTTTGTTTTCCCTCAGTTTTTATTTATCTGTTTTGTAGATTCTTAAAACATCAACCTGATGTGCATCCATTAACAGGGCGAGAAAGAATGCTCCTATTATTTGAAAACGGGGCAGTGCAAATTTGGTATTACTTGTAAATTCCATCATCCTCAACCCACTGGTACATCAATGCCATCATCTTCACCTCAGTTTTATCAGCCACTGCAGTCTCCTTCCCTCCCGATACCTGAACAGTATGGGGGGGTATCCACCAATGTGAGAGTGGCAAGGCCACCATCTTTACCTGGTTCATATGTTCAAGGGGCTTATGGTCCTGTTCCGTTTTCCCCAGGAGTGGTTCCTATTCAGGGTTGGAGTCACTACTCGGTAGGATGATCAGCACAGTTGTATTTAAAGATAATGTCAACACTATATGAGATTCCTGAATCTATTTTTGGCTTGTTTCAGGCACCTGTAAGCCCAGTGCTCTCTCCTGGTGCACAACCTGCTGTTGGAGCAAGTTCTCTCTATGGATTAACGCAATTATCTTCTTCAACACCTTCGCTTGCAGGTCCTTATCCCTCATTACCCTCTTCTACTGGTTTTCCAAGCAGTAACCAGGAGCATACATTTCCAGAGAGACCTGGTGAACCTGAATGCCAATACTATTTGAGGACCGGCGACTGTAAATTTGGAGCTTCTTGTAGGTATCATCATCCTAAAGATAGGGTTGTGCCACAAACAAATTGCATCCTCAGCCCAATGGGACTTCCTTTACGTCCAGTATGAACATTCTCATTGCTTTATACCCGTTGTCTTGTTTTCTTATGTTTAAGGTGACATGCTGTTATAATAATTGCTCTCAGCCTCTCGCTTATAGTGGCTTTTAAGGGATCTTGACTTCAAGATCTTTAATCACAATTTAGGTTTGGTTAGGCTAATATGTTTCAAGCACCTCAATTTTCTTTGATTGTCCTGTCAGTCTGATATTCTGTATTATCTGCCATTCAGTTCGAGGCTTTTGTTCTTTAGAAGGGAGAAAAGGAGATGACCTTTCAGTTCTATTCCCTATTAATTAATTTTACCTTTCTCCTTTAGAGGAACTTTTTTTAAGAAAAGGCAACAAAACTCTATCAAAGTTCCATGTGCCTTAAATAACACATAGTCAATGCTAGCATTGATAGACCGTCCTCTCAACCACTCTCATCAACATAGCCTAATTGAGACTCATGCATGCACCCTTGTATAGGCGTGTGAATGATTTTTACCTGTCTGCTTTACATTGCTTGTAATGTGAGTCTTGGTTCATGACTTCAAGATCTTTAATCACAATTTAGGTTTGGTTAGGCTAACATGTTTCAAGTACCTCAATTTTCTTTGATTGTCCTGTCGGTCCGATATTCTGTATTATCTGCCATTCAGTTAGAGGCTTTTGTTCATTAGAAGGGAAAAAAGTGGACGACCTTTCTGGCCTATTCCCTATTAATTAATTTTACCTTTTTCATTTAGAGGAACTTTTTTTTTTAAAGAAAGGCAACAAAACTCTATCAAAGTTTCATGTGCCTTAAATAACACATTGTCAATGCTAGCATTGATAGACCTTCCTCTCAACCACTCTCATCAACTTAGCCTAATTGAGACTCATGCATGCACCCTTGTATGGGTGTGTGAATGATTTTTACTTGTCTGCTTTACATTGCTTGTAATGTGAGTCTTGATTAGCTAGAATTGATCAAGCATTTCTAGAATGGGATGATGGTAATTCATCAGCTTGTAATTTATAATTCTAGCAACATATGCTTTGATCTTTCACTTTTGCAGGTAATGTATGAAAAAGGGTTTATGTTTTGCTGCAAATTATTTTAGCTCATCTTGAATTATTCTATTTTCCTGAAATCAAAGAAATAATTATGGAGGGAAAGGCACTACAAGTGGTAGGGTTTTAATGGATATAATGCGATAAGAATACTGCTCGAAATCAGCATTTGCAAACTCTCATTATAGTCATTGCAGCCCTCGAATTTCAGATCAACCAACATCTTAGTGATCACATTTCTTGTAGATTTATTAAAACTACTTACAATCTTATGCTTTAGTAACACCACTTTGTAATAGTGGGAATGAGGTTTTTAACGTTTTATCTTTTGCTTCTTAAATCGCATTCATGTATTACTCCATTGCAGCTTTCTCATTTTTCAGAACATGTTCTAATTCGATTATTATTCTTGTAAACAGGGTGTGCAGCCTTGTGTTTTCTACTTGCAAAATGGGCACTGCAAGTTTGGGTCCACATGCAAATTTGATCATCCGGTGGGAACAATGAGATACAGTCCATAGCACGTTTCCCATCAATATGCCACGCCAGTTTCCTGTCCAGTTGGGTCTTTACTGGCTACATTGGACGCTTCCACTTCTATTCACGACCTGAGCTGAATTCATGATCTGAGAAGGATATATTTATTCGAGTAGAATTCCTTCTTCTGCAATAACATCTAGTAGTTCAGTTGGTTTGATTTTTTTTCCGAACAGTTCCTGTTCCCCTTTCAGATTTGCAGCTTTCAAGCAGAGTCTGTTTCTTTAAGCAGTATCAGAAGCATAGGGCAGGATTGTGAAGTTTTTCGCTCGCTCTAATTGTTGCAAAATAGCCATTCTTCACCATCTTACCGATATGGCTTCACCATCCTCGATATATTGTCTGTTAATAGACCGCCACATATTCTATTGTCAATTGTGCAAAGTATTATTTCTCAGCAGCAAGGGTTGTCAACAAATCTGCCTTACCACACAAACAGACTGTTCGAACATTATGTCTACCTCGTCTTTATTTACCGCCAATGTTGTCTCGAATAAGCTTTCATAGAAAACTTGATGTTTTGTATGAACCACTACTCTTCCAAATAATCAGAACAGAGAGAGCCATTATATCAGGTTAGCCTCTGACTGTACTTTCTACTTGATGTTTTGTATACTTTGTTCATTTGCAATGAAAAATTGTAAAGGATATTCAGTTCCCTGTATGTCTTTACGACTAGTGCCACTCCCAAAATTTGTCTAATGGTAATTTTAGTCCCTGTTAGTTTGAATATTTGTCAAATTGAGTCTTATTCCTCTTAAATTTTAGTATGTAAGAGAAAACCTTGCTTTTATTACAAAAAAAAGCTGAATGTGCATGTATAATGTCACCCCCTTTCTTCTTTGCCCAAAGACCGATAAAACATGTGTGTCTATGTTATGAATGAGGTCGAGAACCTACCTACCAAGTCCATGCAAAGCGATAAGCCCATGCAAGGTGAACCGTGAACCACACAACCAGTGAGCTGGAAAGGGAAGTTAACGTGGAAGACGGCGTGAACTTGGAGCTTGGGTTGTTAGGAAAACGCTGGAGCATGAGAGAGAAACTTAAATGCAGGAGCATGAGAGAGAGAAGGCCTCTTAAAAACTTAACAAATTTTGTTTGCTTCTAAATGAGATTAAGTATAAATAAGATATGATTGTAAAAGGCTGGATTATGAAATGTTTTACTGCAACTTTCCTTCTCTTGAATACAAACTTTTCCTTTCTTTTCTTCCATTCTTTCTATTACATAGTTTGGTGACATGTTTGGTGGTTTGATTGCTATCATGGTAAACAACGCTGCTGTTATTAAGGCTCTTTAGGATATCACCACCCATCAAGACCAACGGTTAACCGATCTCTAGCGACACACCAAAACCCAAGCTTGTTGGAATAATCCACTGACAACTCTTACATCTGCTTTGGGGGGAGCAACTTCCTCAACTCCAGTAGAAGATAGACTAATTGTGATTCCTCGCGGTAAGACCAAAGTTTGGGCGGATGTTGATGATTCTTTTTCATTTGCTTCACGTCCCGTACAAGTAGAACTTCCAATTTTTACAGGAGCTGATCCTGAGGAGTGACTTGCCTCTACTCGGGACTTCTTTGATTTTTATAGCATAAAGAATCATCATCGGGTCACTATAGCATCCTTTCGCATGGAGGGTACAACTCAAAAATGGTTCTGTTGGATGCAACGTCAACTTGTTGGTTGGGATCATTTGGTGGGTGTCATTCTTCGTCGTTTTGCTGTTATAAAAATTGAATCCCCTGAAGGTCAACTTACCAAGCGTGGAAGCAATTAGTCCATCTCCTACTGGAGATGGAAGCATATCAAACGCAATTTGAGGATTTAGCTCTACGTACCACTGCGGTTTTGTCTGAGGGTTTTCTCACACAATGTTTCATCTTAGATTTACACTATAAGCCCATTTTTAATGACATTGAGGATGGAAGTAGAGATGACACTAAAACAATATCAGAAACTTTGCCATTTGCTGCACAAAACTTAGATGAAACATGTTATAGTTCGAGTTCACAGTTCCAATGAGTTCGAAAAAACATGGATGAAGATTTTAATGAAGATTAACTGCATAATGTAATAAGATTTATATTACAATTAACCGCATAATATAATTGTTAATAGTATTGTTGTCACTAATTTTTTTATATTGCAAGTATCATGCCTAGGAGGAAACTAAATAGCTTACATATTGTTCAAGTTCCTCGTATTGAGAGGGTAACAAATGATGATGATTTGTCTAGTGTTGGATCTTCACAAGTACCTGAAACAGTTGAAAATATAGAAATTGAAGGTAATTTTTCTTGTATAATTTAAATCATACCTAATTTTTATTATTGGCTTTATTTTAACAATTTCAACTTGAGATATTTGATATGTAGGTGAAAATGGTCGAAGGCGCAAGACTAGAGGACGTATAACATTGACTGAATTATATGATCTCCTAATTGGAGAACGTGTGAAAGTTTCAAGAAATGAAGCAGGACAACCTATTGGGACATAAACAAGTGTTTTGGCTAGTTATTTAGACATTGTTGCACGTAATGCTTCAATTTTGCCGATCAATTATGAGTCATGGCGTTAGATGCCGAATAGTAACAAAAACCAAGCTCTAGATCTTGTCAAGGTAATAATATTGTAGTACCTAATCAATTATATTTAATTAGTTATATTTATATCTTGATTTAATTGTGTAATTTTCAAGATAATTTTTTTTAGAGATCTCAAATGATTATGTGAAGCATGCCTTGGGAACGAAATGGAGAGTTCATAAAAGCTTCTTGAAAAAGTTATATTTCAAAAATAATTTGAGCCTTCAAGAGAAGCTTCAAAATTTTCCATCTGAAATACTACAATATCAATGAGAAGATGCTGTTAGATTTTGGAGTTCAACAAAAGGAGAGGTAATATTGATGTAATTAAAAAAATTATATTATATCATTATAATATTAATTTTATACATAATTCAAATTGAAAATTACACAAGATCGAGAGCGCATTGGAGTTGCTAGCAGACAAAAATAAAAGTTCACTCACACAGCCGGGACGAAGAGCTTTGCTCGTATAGCTATTGAGGAGGTATTATTTCTTTTAATTAATTTTAATTTTTTAATAAATTATACTAAAGTTAGTTTTAATTTCTATTATTTTGTGTAGCAAGTTACGACTGATATTAGCATTGGACGGTTAAAGCTCTTCGATATTACACACACCAAAAAGGATGGCTCTCCAATAACTCCTAAAGCTGAAGAAATTATGGTATATTCATTGCACATATAAATTAGATTATATTCTTTTAAATATATAATTTTATTTTATATACATTCTTTTAAATGATTATCAGATAAAAATGAAGGAAAAAGGACAGAGTATGAAAAAACGGTTTCAACTAATGGTTCTGCTAATATAGATGATATTGACAATCAAGTTTTTGCTGATGTTCTGGGTCCTGAAAGGTATGGTAAGGTGTGGTGTCAAGGATCACTTGTTAACTCAACCAAATATTTTGGAACAAACTCATCTCAATACATGTCATCACAAAACCAATCTTCTCAAGCGAAAGTTAATCGTTTAAAACAACAATTAATTCAATTTCAAGCCGAGATAAAAGCTAAGGAAGCTGAGAAAGAAAAGAGAGAAGCCGAGAGAGAAGCAACAAGAGAAACAGAGAGAGCAGCAAGAGAAACAGAGCGAGAAACTGCATATCAGAATCTTCAAAAACAATTTCATGAAATGATGGCGATGCTAAAGCAGAATCAAGGAAATAGTTCGTCACCTTAATAGATTTTAAGTTCAATCAGGTTGTGGTTGCTACTTTATTTCACTTTAACATTGAATTTTATTTGACATTATAGAAGACTTGTAACTTTATTTTCGTTTTTCAGTACTTTTATTTTATTTAACTTTATTTTATATTTAATGTTTTAGACTATTTAGTTTTATTTAAGGTATTGTTATTTTTTCAGTTTTATATTGGAATGTAACAAGAAAATTTTTGGGAAGCATAAAATAGCAAAAAAAAAAAAATTGTAATGCAGTACCAACAACGGCGTTTGGGCAATAAAACGCCACAAAAAAAGAAGAAAAAAGTGGCGTTTTTGAAAACAAACACCGCTATAATGCACGATAATTGCGACATTTATTATGTAAAAACGCCACTATAATACATGATCTTTAGAGGCGTTTCTTAATCAAACGCCACTAGAGGTAAAGAAAACAACGTCGTTTGTGCATAAAATGCCGCTATAGATCATGTACATTAGCGGCGTTTGGTATATCAAACGCTGCTAAAGATGATGCACTATAGCGGCATTTTACAGAGAAAAAAACGTCGTGGTCATTTATGGCGTTTGTTTTAGCGACATTTCTTGCGGCGTTTTTTTGCGCCGCTGATTCTTTTAGCGAAGCTTAAAAACGCCGCTATAAACCTAAAAAACGCCGCAATAGACCGTTTTGTTGTAGTGTATCCACTGTCTATTTCTCTTGTCTCATCCTCTGTTATCTCTACATCCTTTTCCTCCAACATAAGATTGATTTGTTTGATCTTGCATTGGTGACCATGAGCAAAATTTTCTCAATATTTAAAATATAAATTGTATGCCATTTTGTAGTCTATTAAATATTGTCTGCTAATAAAGACAATGAAATTTACTTTCTGAATAAGAACATTCTGATATATTTTATGAGTAATATTGGTGATTTTGTAAATAGAACCTTTGACATTATTCTTCTGTCTTAAATCCTTCGGGTCATCTTTAAGAACTTCGGGCATGATGCTAGGGCAGATATCTTTGAAACGATCAAAACTTTTCAAGGATAAATGAAATGATTATGTATTGAAAAAAAAAGAAAAAAAGAAGAATGAAAAAATGTTGAAAAAATGAAAAAATGAAAAAAAAAGAAAAAAGAAAGAAAAATAACAAGAAATTAAAGATTTTTTTAGTGATGCAGGGAAACCAACCTTTAGCAAGATCAATCAAGTTAAACCAACAATGGGTTTAGACGAAAATGTTCAAGCCTGAACAGAGAAGCGATGAAAATGACCAATGAAAAGATAGTTTTTCAACTTAATCCATGTTGAATTTGTATTAATTGATGGTTTCTCTTTTTGTAGAGAAGAATTTAAGGTTCAAAAAGAATTCAAACAACCGATCAAAACAACAACAACAATTCAAGATTTCATGAGATACGAGGAATTTCGTAATGAGAGGAACAACCTTGGATTTCGTCACTTTTGTCTGAAGAAATTCACAATGAGAAGAACATCTTCAGACCCTGGAGAATTTCGTAATAAGAAGAACAACTCCAGGTTTCTTGGGATATGAGGAATTTCATAATGAGAAGAACAACCTCGGGTTTCATGACAGGTATTCTGCTTGAAGAAATTCGTAATGAGAAGAACAACTTCAAGCCTTGTGATAAGTGCTTAACTCACTATCACTTTTTACACCTTTTATGGGCATTAATCACTGAATTTACACCCACTCGGACCAATGCATGTACTTAATGTGATATATTTAGAAGTTAAGCTTATGAAGACAATATTTACAGAAAAGACAAGTTTTACTGCATTTTTATATCTGTGCAGGAAAACAAGTGCCGCGGCAGCAACATGGCCGAGGCAGGACCTGATGCCGAGGTAGCAACTGAGAGCCAGAGAGCAATACTATAGGCGATCGGAAGAGAAAAATCCAAGGGACGTTTCTAGACATAAAGCATATGGATCGGAGCTGGCTAGCATGAGGAAAAGCCCAAGACAAGGCCACGCGGGAAAGCCTCTTAGTTGAATTAAACTTGGAAATATTTTATTTATGTACATGACTTGTTCCCTACTCCAAGTTGTATTCTACTTAGGAAAGGTTTGCCCTAGGTCAAGCCTATATAAGACCTAGCCGTCCAATGTATAGATATACCAAGAGATATACCGAGAGAGAGCCGATTCATAGAGTTTACCCTAAGACACTTTGTTTTCTTTCTCTCAAATTATGTTCTAAGATTTCTTAGGGTTTAGGTGAAGGTTGTTTAGTATTTGTGAGAGGAGATTGTACTTTGTCTTTGTTTCAATGCAATAAAACTATCAAGATTTGATTATCCTTTGCTATTCTTTGTTCTTGCATTCAAGCTCGGGAGAGAAGTTTGTGAGTAATCCATTTATCTAGACTCGGGAGAGTTAGATTCACGAAAGGGGTAAGTACGGTGTTTCAATCGCGAAATACTAACTCGGCCTAGGGATAGGTTAAGAGTTTCAGCGGCTAAAAGAAGTGTGAGATTGGTTGGTGAGTATAATTGATTCATGCCGGGAGGTATCATCAAGGACTAGTCATCAACAGTACTTCGACTTAGGGATAAGCGGAGTCATCCAAGGACACTTTGCCGAACTTTGGTAAAGTCCACCCACGAGCAAGGGATTGCCGTGGCGGACAATATCGTCGTTGCCAAGACAGTAATCTACAATGCTGCCGAGGCAGTGATATACAATTGCATTGGAAAGAGACAAGTCAATCAAATCCACAATACAACGCAACTGGATCTTGACCTCTCTCTCTATTAATCAGATTTCATCTTTATTCTTAGTTTGTTTTATTTCAATTTATTTAGTTCCATCAAAACCACAATTACCTGTGTTTTTATTTTATTTCTTTTTACAGAACAAGAAGACAAAGAAGACATATTAAGTATACCAATCCCTGTGGAGACGATAATCCGATAAATACTTATCACTTATTACTTGCGATGTGTCCACTTGCACTAAATGCGCACTTTTGACACGCGAAAAGTTTTTGGCGTCGTTGCTGGGGATTGACAACTAAATTTTGTTTTCTTTATTTTCCTGTTTCTTCTTTTTATTTTTATTTTACCTTTGTTTTTCTTGGTGTATGACCGGGGCCAATCCAACCAACCCTTTGTACGAGTTAGACCCAGAGATCGAACGAACAAGGCAAAGGTTGAGGAGACAAATCCAAGAAGCTATGGCAGATCACCCGGTAGGACAAAACTTACCTGCCGGCAATGGAGGTCTTCCACCGCCACCAGGGCCGCGGCAGCTCACTGTCAGAGACTTCCTAGAAGAGGATTTAAATGCATTAAACCTTGGAGTCGTTACACCAGAGATAGAAGCAACCCACTTTGAACTGAAACCTGTCATGTTCAATATGCTTAACACTATTGGTCAGTTTGGTGGGTCTGTAACTGAAGATGCAAGACAGCACCTCAAGTCCTTCATGGAGATATACAATTCCTTTAAAATCCAAGGAGTCCATGAAGATGTCTTGAGATTGAATCTATTCCCCTATTCACTGAGGGATAGGGCAAAAACCTAGCTAAATAGCATTCTAGCAGGATCTATTGGATCTTGGAGTGAAGTCTGTTGTGATTTTATTACACGTTTTAATCTTACAAATTTATATGATAGAATTCGTAATGAAATCACATCTTTTCGACAGGCAGATGACGAACTTATGTACGAGGCATGGGAGCGCTACAGGGAGTTATTGCACAAGTGTCCTTTGCATGGATTTCCCCTATGGACACAATTGACCATGTTCTATAATGTCACGAATGTCCCGACAAGGATGATGTTAGATGCCTCAGCAAACGGAACACTCCTTGATAAAGCACTTGAGGAAGCTATTGAGATACTGAACAAACTCGCAAAGAACGATTTTCAATTTCCTACATCTAGGCGAGGAGGAGTAAGACGCCAAGCCACGGTGAATGAGTTAGACACATCAAATTCAGTGGCAGCACAGTTGGCCTCTCTTACAAAGATGGTGCAAAATTTGCAACTACAACAAAATACCCGTAGGGGTAAGGTAATTGATTTTTTTTGTGATTTATGTGGAGGTAACCACAGTTCCTATGAGTGTATGAATCAAGAAACCGGTATGTATGTTGGAAATTACAACTGAACTAATATTATGTCCAACATATACAATCCCTCATGGAAGAGGCATCTGAACCTGTCATGGAGAAATCCTAACAATACCTTAAACCCAACCTTCAGGATTCCAGCAACCAATGCAACATCTGCCGCCGCCGCAGGTCCAGCAGCCAATGCCGTAGCAGAATCATACATGGCAGAGAATACTCTCAAAGCCTTTATGATGAAAACAGAATCATACATGGCAGAGAATAGTAATTTCATCAAAAGGACATATGCTTTCATGAATAGGATTGAGATGAGGTTGCAGAATCAAGAAGCATCTATTAAAACGCTAGAAACCCAGGTTGGGCAGTTTGCTCAAAATATAAACACTAGACCACAAGGAGGACTACCTAGCAATACTGAAGTTGCTAAGGTAATGGGCCATGAATAGTGTAAAGCAATCACTACCAAGAGTGGTCTACAGCTGAAGGAAAAGATTCCAGCAAGCCAAAATCCATCAACAGACCCAGCGAAAGAGGAGGCTGAGCAAACTGATCCTGATAACACTGCCCCGGCAGAAAACGCTGCAACTCCTGAACAGTCTGCCGAGACAACAACAACCCCAATGGTGCCAGGTATTAAATTCCAAACTAAAGAAACCCTAGAAGAGATGAGACCACCACCACCTTTCCCACAAAGATTGAAAAAGCAAAAACAGGACCAACAATTCAAGAAATTCCTTGATATTTTAAAACAAGTCCACATTAATATACCATTCGTAGAGGCAATTGAACAAATGTCTAATTATGCCAAGTTCTTAAAAGACATTGTGTCTAAGAGAAAACGAATAGGTGAGTTCGAAACAGTGGCTGCTACAGAGGGATGCGTGGCAATGCTACACAATCGCATGCCACCAAAATTGAAGGATCCTGGATGCTTTATCATACCTTGTGCGATAGGTAACAATTATGAAGGTAAAGCCCTATGCGACCTTGGAGTAAGCATCAATCTAATGCCCAAATCTGTCTTCCAAAAGCTTGGAATAGGAAGGGCAAAACCTACAACAGTTATGCTCCAACTAGCGGATCGATCATATGTGCAACCCGAAGGCAAAATCGAGGACATACTGGTAAGAGTCGATAAATTTATTTTTCTTACCGATTTTCTTGTCCTTGATTGTGAAGCAGATGATAATGCACCGATCATCTTGGGGAGACCCTTCCTTGCAACTGGACGTACCTTAATTGATGTGGAAAAAGGAGAATTGACAATGAGGGTTAATGACCAACAAATCAAACTCAATGCATTCCACAACTTAAAAAAATATGATGATCCAAAAGAGTGCAAGGCCATCCACATAACAGACACCAAAATATCCTGCCTTGGCAGCATGCTCGGCAGGCTATTTTGCAAAAAGATCAAGCTCAAAGTGGATGGAAACACAACAAAAGGGAGTGGCCAACATCTGATTTATAATTCTAGCCAACAAGAGAGAATCATCTTAGGAGATGCATTTGCATGTACTCCACCAGTAACATGATCTCTTTCCTTTTCTTTTTATATTATTATTATATTAGGATTAATTTAGTTTATTATTTTTATTTTTCTAATACGTTTTTGCTTTAAGTACTTTTCTTGTTTGTGTTTAATTTTTATTTAGGATAATAAGCAAGAATAAAGGAGAAATAGTTCACAGCAAGAACTCTGTCGAGGCAGAAAACAGTGTTAAAGCCGCAGCAGTTTCAACGGGCAGAACAGTGTAACTGCTAGTCTGCCGAGATTCTTGCCGCGGCAGAAAAGGAAACGATAGTAAAGAGTAACGGCTACAAAACAGCTAGTGGATTCAAACAGTCACAAGGCCGAGGCCTATATAAGCAACCCCTCCCTCTTGAACTATTCACTCTTGCATTCTTGTTTTCTTTAGAATTCTTAACAATCTTGCTCTCACAATACTCTCTGCCTATTCACAAATCTTCGTGAAATTCCCAGATTCCTTCTAAGAAAATCTCCAAGAAATCAATCTCTCATAATCTTTATGGCCACTTACAAGCGCTTTGCCCCAGCCAATGTTGAAGACCGCTTCAACAAGTCTTTCATTGCCCGACAATTGTGGGAAGAACAAAGTTTCCAACACTCGAATGACGAAAACTACGGCATCGAGCATTATCTCTTTGACAGAATCAAGTACCAAGATTGAGAAATCTTTTATCTTCAACCTGCCCAGGAGAACGCTACCATCGTGCGGGAATTCTATGCGCACGGGCCCAACAAAGATTCCATCTTTGTCCACTACCGAGACAGGCCTGTCCAACTAGATGCCGAGACCATCAACGAATTCTATGGCCTCACTCCGGACCATAATGTTCACACTGAATTCATGGAGGATATCACTGCCGAGAATTATGAGTTGATCAAAGACGAACTTTGCTACATGAATACTCTATGGGAAACCGGTGCCCATAGAGGATCTGTAGCAAGGCAGAGCTTAAAGCCCGAGGCAAAGCTTTGGAACACCTTCGTCAAGAAACACCTCATTCCCACATCCCACAATAGCACAGTGGACCGAAAGCGATTGGTGCTCATCCAATCGATCATCAACAAAAGGAGCATCAACGTTGGAGAGATCATCTTACGCGAAATTTACGAATGCGGTAAGAAGGATAGAGGACCATTATATTTCCCATGTTTGATCACTGGTTTGTGTGTTGCCGCAGGTGTACCAATAGAAGACACGGACGAATACACTCCCCAAAGGCGTGGATGGACCAGAGATTTTTGCCACAAAGTTATGCAGATCACGCAGGCAGAACCAGTTCAAGCAACGCCCCAGCAGTTCACTACTGATACTGCTGTCGGGGCCGAATACACTGCAGACATGCCAGACACTGCCCACACCTCTGCCGCAGCAGACCCGTACCGGGAGATATTGAACAGGATGGCAGCGATGGATCTTAGGCAACAGAGATACATGGAGTATCAAAGAGACTTTAACGACACATTAGCCCAAATGATGCTCAATGCCTTACCCGACCAAGGGGCGTAGTTTCTAGAATTTCCTAGCAATATGTTTGTCACAGCCGCCCTTTATACCGAGACTACACCAGCTCCGAGAGGACCAAGGTCGTTCTTCTACGCGGGCCCTCAACCACAGTTTCATGCTGCCGGCCCATCCAGGGCAGCAGACTCTACCGCAGCAGCATCTGCCAGCAGAAGACCATCAAAGCGGAGGGCAGTCTTCAACACTCCACCACGATCCCCAATCATCATGGGCAGTCTATCAACTGAGATAGATGCCTATGTGCACCAAAGCTCAACCGCTACCGGACCAAGTACACACCATACCGGGGCAGCCACAACAATGGAAGGTGGAACGGACATCATGATCACCGAGGAGATGGCCGACGTGGAAGAAGGAAAAGAAGTGGAAGCTTCAATGCAACGAACACCACCCACAAGAGTCCAACCGCCCCGGCAAGCAAAAGCTCAACCATCGCCTTCACCAAGAACGAAGCAATCAACAACAAGACCAAGGAGAAAAATTGTTACAAGCAGCTCTTCGGAGTCTCTTTATTTTTTTCATATAATTCAATATTATTTGCTGCTGGTTTCTTTATATGCAACTTATTTTTTTGTTGCCCACTATTCTCTTCTAATATAAAGCATTGAGGACAATGCTTGATTCGAGTTTGGGGTGCAGAGCCACTGCCGAGGCAGCAATCTACTGTCGAGGCCATGCCAAGAAAATGGAGTATTTAAGTGATTTTTTTTAATTTAATTTTTCATGCTCCTCGCCTTACTTGAATCAATTGCCTATACTTTTGCACTGCGTATCATCAGTATTGCCTTAGTTTATTCTTTAAGGCTATAAAAATCTTTCTCTTTACCATGATTAGGTCCTGTTAAGAAGGTTTAACCTTAGGATACTTAAGGATGAAAACTTAGAAGTTTACTATAAGATGAATTTCTCAAACACTTTTGGGACTTGTTGGATTATAGGAATTCTTTTAATGAACTTAGGTGATAAAGACTTAGATTTTTGGGAAAGTAACTAGAGGTGCCTACCACCGGCTCTAGGAAGTACTCTTCTTCATGCTAGAGGTGCCCGAAATTGACTCTAGTGTGTTATAAGGAATATCAAAAAGAAAGAAGGAATTAGCAAAGAGAAAAACACAATCCTTGAGGTGCCCGAAATTGGCTCAAGAATTGGTTGTTTAGAAAAGAAGAGAACACTTAACCCAATTCTACTTGTCTTGAACTCAGAGTTTATCTAAGAAAGCCTTTAATCAAACTTGTCCACAAAAACGCACACACTCACCAATTCTTATAGTTTGTTTCTAGGTAAACCCTTGGGTAGCCGAAAGATTAAGTATAAAGAATAGGCATAATTATGGTGGGGAGAATAGATGGAAACGTAAGACCAAGAGAGAGTAGAGTTCGGAAAATTGATGGTTTGCATTGCTTGAGGACAAGCAATAGTTCGAGTTTGGGGGTGTGATAAGTGCTCAACTCACTATCACTTTTTACACCTTTTATGGGCATTAATCACCGAATTTACACCCACTCGGACCAATGCATGTACTTAATGTGATATATTTAGAAGTTAAGCTTATGAAGACAATATTTACAGAAAAGGCAAGTTTTACTGCATTTTTATATCTGTGCAAGAGAACAAGTGCCGCGGTAGCAACCTAGCCGAGGCAGGACCTGATGCCGAGGCAGTAGCTGAGAGCCAAAGAGCAATAATGTAGGCGATCGGAAGAGAAAAATCCAAGGGACGTTTCTGGACATAAAGCATATGGATCGGAGCTGGCTAGCATGAGGAAAAGCCCAAGACAAGGCCATGCGGGAAAGCCTCTTAGTTGAATTAAACTTGGAAATATTTTATTTATGTACAAGACTTGTTCCCTACTCCAAGTTGTATTCTACTTAGGAAAGGATTGCCCTAGGTCAAGCCTATATAAGACCTAGCCGTCCAATGTATAGATATACCAAGAGATATACCGAGAGAGAGCCGATTCATAGAGTTTACCCTAAGACACTTTGTTTTCTTTCTCTCAAATTATGTTCTAAGATTTCTTAGGGTTTAGGTGAAGGTTGTTTAGTATTTGTGAGAGGAGATTGTACTTTGTCTTTGTTTCAATGCAATAAAACTATCAAGGTTTACTTATCCTTTGCTATTCTTTGTTCTTGCATTCAAGCTCGGGAGAGATGTTTGTGAGTAATCCATTTATCTAGACTCGGGAGAGTTAGATTCACGAAAGGGGTAAGTACGGTGTTTCAATCGCGAAATACTAACTCGGCCTAGGGATAAGTTAAGAGTTTCAGCGGCTAAAAGAAGTGTGAGATTGGTTGGTGAGTATAATTGATTCACGCCGGGAGGTATCATCAAGGACTAGTCATCAACAATACTTCGATTTAGGGATAAGCGGAGTCATCCAAGGACAATTTGCCGAACTTTGGTAAAGTCCACCCACGAGCAAGGGATTACCGCGGCGGACAATATCGTCGCTGCCAAGGCAGTAATCTGCGGTGCTGCCGAGGCAGTGATATACAATTGCATTGGAAAGAGACAAGTCAATCAAATCCACAATACAACGCAACTGGATCCTGACCTCTTTCTCTATTAATCAGATTTCATCTTTATTCTTAGTTTGTTTTATTTCAATTTATTTAGTTCCATCAAAACCACAATTACATGTGTTTTTATTTTATTTCTTTTTACAGAACAAGAAGACATATTAAGTATACCAATCCCTGTGTAGACGATAATCCGATAAATACTTATCACTTATTACTTGCGATGTGTCCACTTGCACTAAACGCGCACTTTTGACACGCGACACCTTGTTAGCGTAACAGAGGCCAAGAAGTCTAAATGAAATTCGTGTCTTTTCAGTCTTTGCTCATCTCCTGTTCCACAGCATTGAGCAAAGAGGGGCAGCTGTAATACACGAATTTCGTCCGGGTTCGAGTAAAAAAATATGGTCACAAATAAATAAATATTAAATAATATAAATATATATTTACATAAAATAATAAAAAAGAATGGATAAAGATTGATTCGGTTACCATTGAAGGGGTTAAGACCAGTTACTTTCCATTAAAATGGGGGCTCGGTTATGAGGGAAGGGAGAGAGCGAACTAATTGGTCATCATTTCTCAAAGGGAAAAAGATACACTTTTCACTATTTTAGGATCGAGAGAACGTAGGGAGGGGGGAGCCATTTTTTTGACTCCATCATCAAACCGAGAGGACAGTGAGAAGAACGAAAACATTACTTTTCGGCACCCATAATCGAAGAATCCGGTCATAAAACGACGAAGTCTCCTCCGTGGTACTCTTGGTTTTGCCTCCTGGTAAAATTTCCCCTCTCTGCCACTGCCAGTCCAACCTGTATACAAGTGAGCCATACTGACTGTAAGTTTCGACAACTTCTGGTTTCTTGTCTCCGTTCTTGACAATTGCAAATCCATTATGCATGCAAGCTACTGCTCCAGTGGCAAAATTTGTGAATTTCATGTTGTAATACATGTGTAATGTAAATAGATGGCAAATTTAATAAATAAATAAATATGATAATAAGAAGGATATTAAATATGTGTTGTAATTTGGGGGTTTTGTTATGAAATGAAATGTTGTTTAGGTCTTCGTTTTTGAATTAATTAGTGTTTTTTTAATTGTCTAATTTTATTTGTTTGCGTATATGTAAATTTATATAATATATTTTGTTTTGGATAACACCTAATTTATACGTAGTTAATTAAATTAGAGCTTTTATTAGGATTAGTCACTTTAATTAAATAAAGGAGATAATTTAATAATGATCGCATTTTAATCATATATCTCGGATACACTAAACGGTTTAAAACCTAATTTATACGTAGTTATCATAATACACTTGGTGAAATTAATAATTTAATAGGGTCTAAATATTTAATTAACGGAGCCTAGTAGGTTAGAACTTAAAATGAATCAGATAATAAACCGATCATGCATTTAAAACCTTTTGGGGTAGAACTTATATTTCTTTAAATACGAGTTAAGGTTTCCTATCTAGAGGACGTCTTATTCAAACTCGTATTTAAAAGAAATATATTTTCTTATCCAAAAGGATAATTTTATTCGAACGATATTCATTTGACAATGACGAATTAAATTAATATTATTATTCGAAATGCCAAAATGCCACGTGTAATTAAATAGGTACCGATCTCGGGCGCTCGTAAGGGTCGTCCTTACGCGTAAACGACTCCCGAACCCAAATATTTTAAAAATGAATCTTTGGTTTTGTTTTATGGTGTCTGGCCTACCAAAGTGGCCGGTGGTGATTCCAAGTCATTTTTAAAATTGAAATAATACATGTTTTAACATGACTCTGATTTTTCATAAATAACAATTAAAAGCGATAAAAACTCGATTTTTCAAACTAATTCGTGAGGCTATTTTCACACATTTCGGTTTTACAATAGTCGCGACAACTTTACATGTTTATTAGCATCAAACAATCTTATTGGTTGAAGAACCTTAACTCTATGTTTTAATTCCTCCTTAAATTCATTAATGAACATAGAGATAAAATAATTTTTTCCTAAAGTTGAATTATGATAAAGCATGAAAGGTATTAGTTCTTCAAACCTCTCTTGGTAATCCTCTACATATCGGTTTTGCATTAGTTTGTTGAACTCTTCAATTACAGCACTATAAGTTCTGTCACAAAATCAATGACACAGATCTGAAACAAATTTCTGCCATGTGAGTTGATGTTTTTGAGTAATGTATCCATCAAACCACGATTCATCCTTTCTATCTAGATACATAGTTGTTATCTCTAATTTTTAAGATTTTAGCGCTATAAATAAATTAAAGGGTAAATTACACGGATATCTACAATACTATAGGGTTGGTATCAAAATGATCACAATGCTTTAAAAAGCGTCAAATGCACCGGTGAACTATTAAAATGGTATCGAAATAGCCATCGACCGTTAAAAGCTAACGGACCTGATGACGTGGCAGTTAAAAATAAAATAGAATAATTACACATTTACTTCCTGTCATTCATATTTTTTTTTAATTTAATCCTAATTGGAGGGAAAATGTGTAATTATTCTATTTTATTTTTAACTGCCACGTCATTAGGTCCGTTAGCTTTTAAAGGTCGATGACTATTTCGATACAATTTTAATAGTTCACCGGTGTATTTGACGCTTTTTAAAGCATTGTGACCATTTCGATACCAACCCTATAGTATTGTAGATATCCGTGTAATTTACCCTAAATTAAAATACTTTTCGCACTTTCTTGTCCATCTTCTTGGATTCACCCCTTCAAATATTTAAAGTTCTATTTTTGGTCTTAAAAAATATAAGCCTTGATTACTTCTATTTATCATCCTTTCTTCACCATCCAATGAGCCA
This sequence comes from Abelmoschus esculentus, assembly GCA_035048815.1. Taxonomy (NCBI): domain Eukaryota; kingdom Viridiplantae; phylum Streptophyta; class Magnoliopsida; order Malvales; family Malvaceae; genus Abelmoschus; species Abelmoschus esculentus. The sequence continues at coordinate 16,727,717 of JAUCBN010000002.1, read as the reverse complement.
TCTTCACCACTACTATATTTTAAGGCTAAACTTTTTTATGTCATTTTGGTTTGCTTTCTAGAATTTCAGGTTCTAATTTTTTTAATTTTTGTCGTTTGTCTTATTTTTTTGTTGTTTCAGACCTAATTTCTTGATTAGGTTAAACTTTTCCCCTTTTTCTCTTCCCAGTGCCATGACATTTTAGCCATGATCTTATAATAAAAATATTTTAAAATTTTTGAAAAAATAAAATATCTATTTTAGACATGATCTTATAAGGTATAAATGAACTTAAATTATAATAAAAATTTTAAAATTTTGATAATGTTATGATTTTTAAATAAATCAATTTAAATTATAATAAAAAATTTAATTTTTGTAAAATTTAATTTAAAAATATAAACTATATTTTCAATTATATATGAACATAACAATTACAAATTAATAATAAATTTAAAATAAAATAGTTTTATTCTTAATATAAATATTAAAATAAATTAAAAATAAAATAATTTTATTCTCAATATAAATATTTTAAAATATATATCAATTTATAATTATATATGTATAAATATTATTTTAACAATATATTATAAGGGTAAATAAATAATTTTATTTTCAAACTAGCTTATCTAACTAAAAAGCCATAAATTTTAGTTTTTGAGTTTGGGTGGAAAAGCTAGTTTGAAAAGCAAACAAAAATAACCAAAATCTATTAAAAGCACTTAAAAAAGTGATCATTTCAGTAGTTGACGCTATAAATAAACATGTTCTATATTTTGTAATCTAGGTTAGATTCGGATATTCTCATCTTTATAAGGGGTGAGAGATTGATCTAGTCGAGTTAAATTTTTTTGAATTATTCAAGTTGATATATCGTATTTTATGACTTAAACTTTATTTAATTTTTTGACTCGAGTTGAGTTTATGAAATTTCAGTCAAGTACGAGCCGAGTTGAGTTTTCGAGTTCATATACAAATTTATTTGTTATTATTTATCATATTATATAATATGATTTAATTCTAATTTAAATGATTTTCTTTAATCATATAAGATATATATATTTTTTATATATTTTTTATACCAATAGATATTAAAAAAATCAAAAAACTCGACTTAAATTTAAAAATTGTTGTCACAACTACTCATACTTCACATCCAACTAACTTAAAACGCATTAAGACTATAAATATATCTTAAAGTCTCTCTTTTAATTAATTTTTTTATTTATTTAAATATCTAATATTTAATATGTTTTTTTTTAAACTTTGCCCTTTTATTTTGTTATAATCAATTATATTTATTATAATTTTAATTTCCGACTGTCTCCGTTTAAAATAAGAGCGAAGTTTTGTTCTTAGATCTAACAACCAACCTATTTGAGCCATATTTGTCATTTAGTTTGGCATCACTTTGAGGAATCCATAGACTTTAAAAGATATAAAAGTTTATTAGGTATTAAAATATTGAATTTAAAATATATAAAAGTTTATTAGGTATTAAACTTAAAATATATTTGAAACGATCTATTTTATTTAATATTTTAATTTATAAGGACCTAAATTATTATTAAATCAAAAATTTTAAAGATACATGTTTATTCTTCTTTAATTTAATCTCTTGATTATATATTTAATAAATCTTTATATTTTTAAATTTAAATAGTTATTTTTATAATAATTTAATTATTATTTTATATAAACTAAAGTATTATTTAAACCAAATTTTAAAGTAGATAACCTTTAGACCTTTAGGGGGTTACCTCCCAGCAATTTAATGTTATATGCACGTGTCACGCCTGAAAAGAGGTAAGAAATATTAATCCCACATCGAAAAGAGAAATAGAGATCTTGGGATATATAAACATTATAAAATGATTTTCTTAATTTAATTTATTCTATTAACATCAGAATTCAAACCCCTGGAATTGCTTAAGAGATATAATATTTTCTTATTAGATTATTGGTAAAAATAATTTTATTTTATTTTTATATTTTATCCTATGCCAACTTATATTTATAGTTTCTTCAATAGCATGCACTGCCAAATCTTGCCAACGAATCCATGTGAAACCTTGTAGGGTTATATGTCCTGATTTGGAGACAAATGGATCTATGTATAAAAAAAAATAAAACCCATTTATAAAATAGATACAACTTTGCTTAATTTTTCTCTCAATCTTCGTATTTTCAACCGCATGAGTAAATGGAAGATTGAGATTAACAAATAAAAAATTAAATATATATTTTTTAAAAATTCATAATAAAAAATTTAAACTTTAAATTCATTTAAAAATTTATTTAACTAACCTTAAACCTTAAATAATAAAAATTTATTTTAAAAATGAATAATCATTTAATTTATTTAACTAATCTTAAATCCAAAAAAAACTGTATTACTATAGATGTGATCCGGTTATATAATATTTTATATTGATTTTGGACCATTTAAAATGAATAATCTCAACCATATTTTTAAGATTCCTTTATATAAGACAAAACTTTTATATTTTTTGGATTATTGGAATAACTGATATTGATGTATGATATTAAAACTTTTAAGTTAAAGGATACTCCATTTATTTAGTTATCGTGTAAAAGTTCTCATTATATACGGTTAATTTTAGCTATCAATTTTTATTATTCAACGATCCAAAAAACGCGTAAAACTTATTATTCTAATTTTTTTTAATTTTTAATCTCAACTATCAATATATATGAGGTAAAATTTCGATCCACAAGTTTTATAAAATTTATTTGACAGAAGCATGCATATTTACATGAGTCAAAATCTCGTCCTCTAATCGTGTCTCCTTCCATATCCCAGCTTAAAAAATCTTTTAAAATTAAATTCTAAACTCTAACCTTAATTTTCATATTCTAAATCATAACCCCTACATCCTTAAAAAATACATCATATCCCTAATTCCCTAAATTCTAACCATAACCTCTAATCTTAAACCTTAAACCCTAGACTCACTCTTTTGAAGTGTGAGCACTAAAGGAGGAGAAATTATATTATGGGTCATTCTCACTACGTCATCCATGGGACAAACCAATCAAAAGCATTCATTTAACTATTTTTTTCACCTCATCATTTTTACTAAGTGAATCTTCACTAATATTTACTGTAAATTAAGTTTAAAAACAGTTTTTATTAAGTGAAGATTCATTTAGTAAAAATGATGAGGTGAAAAAAATAATTAAATAGATGTTTTTGATTGGTTGGTTTCATGAATGATGTGGTAGGAATGACCCATAATATAATTTCTCTTAAAGGAAGCACAATAAAAAGACAGACAATTTACACCCTGTATACACTATAAAACTTAAATTCTAAATTCTTAGTTATAAACACTAAAAAATTAAACCGTAAATTCCATATCTTATTTCTTAAATTTTAAACATTAATTTTAAATTCTAAACGCATACAACTAAAAAACTTGGGTAATATTCATCCATTCAAGTAAAAAATTACAACAACAAAAAACAATATATAGAATTGTTTATTTACTCTCATTCTTTTTTTAGATCTCGAATTAAAGATTCACCATAATACTAGCCGCTGTCTTCTATCTTTAAAATTCTTTTGTTTTTAATCGTTCTTCACTTTGATCTATCCCTTTGATCGGTGGTCGACAATCAATCCTAGTATTGATTGTCGACCACCGGATCTATAAATCTATTGTTTTTATTTTCAATGTTAATAATAATCTCTGCTTTTATAGCACGCTTTTTTTGTCCTTGTTACACGTTTTCTTCTGTCTTCGTGACATGCTTTCGTTTTGTAGTTTGATTCATCTGTTCTTGTGGCACATTGCAGTATACCCAGCGATCGATTGTTGTTTGCCGATGGTTTGATTTATCTGCTCTTATGGTTTGATTCAATCGTTTTTTATTTATATTTTTGTCGGTGGTCTTTCGAAAAGTTATATCCCCACTCCGTTTGATGGTTGTTTGCCGATGAAATCAGTCTTGGGTAGCGATGCTTATTACATGACAGTTTGAATCGTCTACAACTCCTTCTTCCTTCTTTATGCGTCTCGTTTGGACATAGACAAGGAGATTCAAGAAGTTTCTGAATTTTATTGGTATGCTTAATTCCATAAGAATTTTATATTCTCTGTTTTTTGGGTTGTAAAATGTTTGGATTGTTTAATCCAATTTTTTACTTCTTAAAGGCGATGTAATTATAATTTTTATGGATTAAAAAATTCAATAGTATTTATAAAAAAAAACTTGGGTAAATTAAAACTTACACAATATTAAAGTTTTCTTTTCATATATATGAAGAGTATTAAAAATGAATCCAAGATCCTTATTTAAATATCCATACATTTATACATATATATGTGTGTGGAAATTGTAATGCCTTGGCAAAAGCATCTTCCTCTATGATCTCTAAGTTTTGAGATCCTTTGATCATTGTTTAAGCTCAGAGATGGATGTCGAAAATGTCGAAAACGGCGAGAGAAGTGATCTGGAAAAGCCATTGATTCAGCATAAGAACACCAAAGAAGAAACTGAAGATGGCAGAGAAAGTAAGAGCAAAGGATTGTTGAAGGTTGTTCTTCTCAGTACTTTTGTTGCAGTTCTGGGTTCATATGCATTTGGCTCTTGTGTAAGTTCCCACATCTTTTAACTTCATTTCACTCTGATTTCGTCGAGTCGAATCAAATCGAGTAGATCAGATTTGATTAAATTTTATTTTCGAAGTTCGAACTCGCAATGATCGAGTCGAATTTGTTTCATTTCTCAGATGGGATATTCAGCACCTGTTCAAGCTGATATCACAAAGGATCTCAACCTATCTATAGCTGAGGTTTGTTTTAATTTTTAAGAAAATAAAGAGTAAGTTTGCAAAAATTGTTAATGAAATCGGATTCGATTATTAATATCATATTTAAAAATATATTTGATATGAATATATTCGATCTTTTAAAGTTTATTTATTTATTTTTTAATTATTTTGAAGATTATATTTTTATATCGAATATGAAATTATTAAATAAATATTTTGAGAAACATGAAAAAATCACCTACAAAACTTTTACTAAAACCAATTTTTGAGCTTATTACGAGTGACTGAACCACTCTCCCACTTATAATTTTTCATTTTCTCTTAGATTTGTATAATAAATTTATAAAATATATAACAATAAAAATAAACTTGTCCATAGATGTGTCGGGTTGGATTCAATCCGGTTCAAAAAGTTTTCATTCTAGACCGGGGATGGACACAAAACCGAATTTAACGAGTTTTGATCTTATTCGATCTGATAAGATTAATTATTTAAAAATATTTCATCCAAGTCGGTTCGGGTAGAATATATAAAAATTTTGGGTTTAAGTTAGAATTGGGTTTAGGGTTAGAATTTTTATTTACCCGATCCGATCTGATCCGATCCGATCCGAATACTTAAATTATATATATATTATTATTTTTATATTTGTGTTATGTTTCCCGTCAAATTTTAACTTTGAATTATGGATTTATAATTATTTTTTTTTTAAACTTTTTTTATCGTTAGATTTTTATTTTATTTATTTTACTTTTTTAAAATAATAAAAGTAGTGATAATTATTTTTGGTTAAATTAGGGTCAAGTTTTGAACTTAAACCGGGTCAAATTTGAATTAAGTGAAAGCTTTCTTAACCTGGGTTGAGTGACAAATGAAAAAATTTAGGTTAAATTTGGGTGAATCAAAAATCCGATCCATAGAATTGAATTAGGTTTATTCAATTTCACTAACCTGTTTCGATTTAAATTTTAATCAAATTTGATCAAATAAAATTAAATTTCTTTTTGACCGAATCCATCATGGACTTGGATAGATCTAAGCATCACTAGTAGTCAATTTCAAGATACTTTAACCCAATTTTTTTTTTTTTTATATTCGCAATATTATGATTTAAATTCCGAACTTTGTTAAATTAACTCAACACCTCATCTCACTGGAACAACTAAGGATCGATATTATGAAATATTATGTCGAAATCGTGCTAATTTATTAAAATATAATCCTTAAAAGTAATTTTTCATTACCTCCACTAGTTATAAAATTATAGCCCTTAAAAACAAATATCCTTTCTAGGGGCCCTGTGCACGATCTATTGTGTCTGTCCAAAACCTCACTAGTTCTACTGAAGTAATAGTAATAATCAATAAGATTCTATAATCAATTGTCATATTTAAGAAATAATTATAACTCATCTTTCTTAATAACATTTTCAAAAAAATTCAATGAATTTCAAGATTAACATCATCTAATGAATGTAGTTATTTAAAATTTGGGGCCCTCTTTTTCGGGGGGCCTGTGCTGTCGCTCCTATTACGCTTGTCCAGAACCCTACTGATTATTGCTTATTCATATATTTATGTACATAGTTTTTGATATTTGGTTCGATACTGAATGTTGGTGCCATGCTCGGTGCCATCACAAGTGGGAGAATTTCAGACATCGTAGGCCGAAAAGGGGTAAGAACCAAATCCCAAACATATGTAATTTAATGCCACAAATAAAATTACATATCTCCAAATAGTATATCTAAACATTGATTCAGGCAATGAGAGTGTCGTCAACCTTCAGCATTACAGGATGGATAACTATTTACTTCTCTCAGGTGGGTGGTGTTTATATCATCGTTATTTCTCGAATCAATCGAAAATTATCTCGTAAAAATGATTATACGAAACGATCGAATTAAATTCCGGAGTTATGGTTTATTTTCACAGGGTGCATTGCCACTTGATGTTGGAAGATTTCTATGTGGATATGGAATTGGAATTTTCGCTTATGTGGTTAGTATTTCTCATGAAATTTATTCGTAGGATAATTATTAGGGAAAATCATTATTTTGGGGTCAATCAATTTTGTCTGTGCTTTTGTTTTGGTCACTTAACTTTATTTTCTTTCAATTTCATCACTCAACTTTTAAATTATTAGGGAAAATTATTATTTTGGGGTCAATCAATATTAGGCTAATTTCATAAATAAAAATGTCTAAAATGCAATTTTTTGGTACTGCCATTACTCAACTAACAATTGGTGACCGTAAACACAATTTCGAAAGTTGAGTGACCAAATCAAAATTTTTTGAAGTTGATTGATCAAAACAAAAAAATGGTAAAAGTTGAGTGACTAAATGTGACCATTATTGTTTTTATTGAAAACTACATGAACAGGTACCCATATATGTAGCTGAAATCGCACCCAAGGATCTTCGTGGTGGGTTAGCCACCTTGAATCAGGTGAACTACTCGTATTCGATACATATTTAGATATAGAATATAAACTTTATCGAGAATTCTTAAAATATAAATTACGAAATATACGTATATTAAACACATATTACTCGATATTTACGAGATAATTCGATTAATACAATGTGTATATATGTATTAGGTTATTAACAAGATCGGGTTTTTGTAGCTAATGATCGTCATAGGAGGATCAGTGTCCTACCTAGCTGGAACAGTTCTGCAATGGCGACTGTTAGCTCTAACTGGTAGGATTTTGATGAATAAATTGATTTTTTTCTCGACAAATTATATTTTATTACAGATAAAATCATACACGCCCCAGACATGCATTGTATGTCTTATTAATTGTCTCGTTTTTTACTTTTTACCGGAAAAGTATGATTTTATTAAAGATAGAATCAAATATTGATATCGATTTTATTTTATCGGTTCGTTTTAATAATTTTCTTTCTTTCGTTGAAGGCATTATCCCATGTTTAATTCAACTTGTTGGTCTTTTCTTCATCCCTGAGTCTCCAAGATGGCTGGTATGCACTCAACCCTTGAAGATATAACCATCTCTATCATTCGATTTTACTCGTATTCGAATACAAGTATTAGATACGAATATATATCTGACACGAATATATTCAATTTTTGATTTACGATTTCAGGCTAAGGTTGGATATGAGAAAGAGTTCTACAATGCTTTGAGGAGACTCCATGGAGATAATGATGATGCTATTTCCCATGAAGCAAATGAAATCCAAGTACTAATCAATATTCAACATTAGAATTTTCCTTTTCTTAACTAAAAATAATGTTATCAGTGATGGAACCATTGCTATCACGGTGTAAGTGACCTTTCTAAGGCTCATGTGAGATATAAGTGTACGGATATTGGGGCTAAGAAAATGGCACAATGTCTCTCTAGGAATAGTTCTTAGACGGTTTGGGGCTAGAGGGGCCCATATCGTGCTTATGTCATAATTGAGGGGTTAGCTTAGGGGTGATAATGAGTCTGACCGGCTCATGAGCTACTTGGGCTCGGCTCGATCAAAGCTCGGCTCGGGTTTGGTTTGAGACTTTAACGAGCTGAGCCTACCCAATCTCGGCTCGAAAAGCTCATGAACAGGTTCGGAACAATTATATTATATATAATACATATACACTAAAAGTAATCTATTTAGCAAAAGAAAAACAATGAAATAAAAAAAGGAGAAATCCACTAAAAATAAATTAACAAAATAAATTGGACACTTTTTTACTCTCAATATTGAATTTTGTTTCGGTGTTGGTTATGAAAATGTTTTTTATCGAGGTTCTATCTTTTATAGAAAAAATATAAAAAAAATGTATTTTTTTAGTCGAGTTGAGCCGAACCTGACGAGCCTCGAGCCTGAGTCGAGCCCAATAATATTGTTTTCGAGCCGAGCCCGAGCATGAAATTCCGAGCTCGCCGAGCCAAGCCTGATCAGGCTCGGGCTCGGATCATTATCACCCCTAGGTTAGCTACTAGCATTCGTTAGGCCTCACGAGATACGATATTTGATGGTCATGTTGCCTGATAGATAATGAGACAACGCTTTCGAGATAAATCTTCGGATAAAGAATGTGTTGGAGGTTGACTTGTCTAGGATGTATTCCTTTTCGATTACCGTACGATATGCCAATTTGAGCCTAAAGGATATATACATAACATATATTGATATTAAACTAACAAATTTTATTATATATCTTTTTTCAGGATTATTTGCAAACTCTAAAGCACCAATCTCAAGCCTCCATGCTAGACTTGTTCCAAAGGAAATACAAGCATTCAATCATTGTAAGTAACACAACACTTCAATCCACCATGATATATAAGTAGAGGTTGAGATCTATGTATGTAATTTATTTAGAAAATAATACATACATAAACTCAAATAGAAACTCGTAAAAATATCATTTCTAAGATATAATCGTAAGATTTTCGAGTTAAAACGAATAATATCTCGGTTATTAGTTTTTATTTATTAAATTGTTCTTTTTTCATATATTCAGATTGGTGTGGGACTGATGATGTTTCAACAATTTGGAGGGATAAATGGTGTAGGTTTCTATGCAAGTGAAACTTTCACTTCTGCAGGTCTACAACATCTTTATCTTACTTGTTTTAAGATTGTTTTTTCTTACGTTCATTTTTTTAATCAAAAAAGATTTTTTTTTTTTATTTCAGGCTTTTCTTCTGGGAAAATTGGAATAATAACTTTTGCATGTATCCAGGTTTGTTTAAAATTCGGATAATATAAATTATTTGTTTTAATTATTTTTTTGTATTGTATTTATTTAACATTTAAAGTTAAGATTCGAGTTGTCGATCAAGTTTTAGTTTGATTGATACGGTTATTATTATAACATCTTGATATCAAGAGTACGAGCGTACTTACGGACACAATAGTCTCAAATTTAGGATTTTGGGGTACTTATGCTTAATTTAAGCATTGTATAAAAAGATACAAATCAAGTTGATTGAATTATTACGGATAGAGACAAAACTATATGTAATGGGTGGGACGGGTGGGATTGTCGCCCCTCTCGGATTTTTAGGATAATGATATTTTAAGTCTTTCTAGTTTAAATATCATTTAAATAAGTCTTTTGTCCCTCTTAATTTTTAGATTAAAGGCCCAATATTCTCTTGCCCCTCCTAATGTTTGATCTTAACTCAGTTCCTGATTACAGATCCCTATAACCGCGGTGGGTGCATTCTTAGTGGACAATTGCGGAAGAAAACCGCTTTTACTAGTAAGTTTCGAATCACTTTTACGTTCCGCTCATAGTAACATTAATTTAAATTTTAAATCATGTTTAAGAGATTTAACGTCTCGTTTTCGTTCCGTTAGACTAATTCATAATTTGTGATTTCAGGTTTCATCAACAGGCACATTCATAGGATGCTTTATTGCAGCAATATCATTTCTAATGAAAGTAAATATTGATCCTTAAATATCCACCTAATTACAGACAACAAATGTCTGTTTTTAAACAATTCCTCCTACTTGTTTTCATTACAAAATCTGTAATTGTCAGGAACACAACTTGCTTCAACAATGGACTCCATTGTTTGTGCTGTGTGGATTGCTGGTAATAAATTTTATGAACAAATGTGTTACACTTCATGTTCATACCAAAACAACTGATGTTTGAATACAAACAGATCTTTGAAGGCTCGTTTGCAGTTGGAATGGGAGCAGTTCCTTGGGTCCTCATGTCCGAGGTACGACGTCGGTTAAGGGCGTAAACGAGACACTTCGACTCTTATATTATTCGTATATTAATTCGAATCGGTTATTGCAGATATTTCCCATAAATGTTAAGGGAATAGCAGGAAGTTTGGTGAACCTAGAACACTGGTTTGGTGCTTGGGCTGTTTCTTACACTTTCAATTTCCTCATGGACTGGAGTCCTCCAGGTAAACTAGTTTATATTCGACGAGAAACACGAAAACACGATTCGACACGAAAAAAATGACACAAATATATAAATATTTTAAAATTTAGATAAATATAAAATATTATAAATATATAAATACGACGTAAATATATGAATTATCAGATCTAATAAAGATTTATTCGGCTTAAGCAGGTACCTTTTTCCTCTACTCAGGAGTCTGTGCAGCTTCTGTTATTTTTGTGGCCAAAGTTGTGCCAGAAACAAAGGGAAGAACCCTGGAAGAAATACAAGCTTCCATCAATTCTTGAAGAAATTTGAGTTTATAAGTTTTATTTCCAAATTAAATTATAATGGACAACATTTGAATTTAATAAAATTTGTTTTTTTTTTTATAAATTAGAGTTAAATATTTTTTTTATTGCTCTTATGATTTCAGAGTCTAGAACTAATTAATCCTAACCGGCCCGTGTCACACACCTAGCTTTGGTGGGTGAGTCTCCCAGTAAGGATTTTCTGCGTACACAATATCTCAAACTTGAGACTTGTTTAAGCGAAACCAAGCTGCTTATCATTTGGACCAACCCCTGTTGGTATTAGAGTTGAATATTTGAATTCATTATTCGAATCATTTTATTTATAAGAATGAATAACTGATATCAAATTTAATCAAACTCTATTTTATTTTTAACTCATATCATTAAAATCTAGGGTAAAGTATAGGAGGCCGATGGTGAAGGGGATAATGATGAAAATGGTGCAACATTTAGTTTGTGAGGGTTAATTTTTTAGAACTAGGAACAAATTATAAAATTGTGTAAATGTTAAAGCTAAATTCGTTATTATAACAATTGTATTAATTGTCACATTATTACTTATTTTTTAACTGAAAACGATGGACGTAGCGATGAGCATACGTCAGGTCGGATTTTCGGCTCATCCGCATACGACCCAAAGATTCATACCCTCCACCCGACATTCGATCCGACCCGACCTGAATTTTAGTTTTAAAATTCGACTCAATTCGACCCGAATCATTAAAAACTTTAAATTTTAAAAACTTAATTGTAAAAATAAAATAAAATTTAAGGATCTAATTATAAAAAATAAATTTTTAGTGACATAATTGTAAAAATTAATTTTAATGACCTAACTGTATAAAATATATATAAGGAGGAATCATTATAGCAAATATCCCTAAAATATATGAAAAATTACACTATTAGTCCTAGGTCAGGTCGGATAGGATTTTTTCACCCTAAACCCGACCCCGACCCGAGACCACCCTTGAAAACAAAACTCGACCCGAACCATAATTTTTTACCAAAAAATTCGATCCGATCGGATCGAGTTGCGTCGGAACCTGTTGGGTTCGGGTTCCGTGCTCATCCCTAGATCGACCTGTTGTATTTTTAAATGTATAAATTTTTAAGGGGCTTTAATGAAAATTGATGAAGGGTTAAAGGTGTCAAATTTAATTTTAAAAAATATAAAAGGCTAAATGAAAATATTCCGATAATGGAACGGGGCAAGGCCCATATAAGGTGTCTCTCGTGATGACATCCATTATCTTTAGAATCCCAAAATATAAATGAAACCGAATCAACAATAGTAATTTAAACACCCACACATTTATGCATGAGGTGGTTTGATTAGTAAATAATTAAGTTCGATTCGGTTAAAATTTAATTAATGTTTGATTTGAGTTGACATAATTCAAAATCGAGTTTAATTCGAGATATTAGTGAGTCAAGTCGAACAAGGTCTAACTTCATTCAATAAGTTCATGAGTAACTACCTTTCAAAAAAAAATCATGAGTAACTCGTTTTTTTTATAAATACTTTTATGATTTTTTTTGTGTCTACTTTAAAAAATTTATATTTCATCTCTAGCTCGGTCATGACAAATTAAGTTATTTATCTCCTCGAACCTCATTTTTTTTCTTCTTCTTCAAAATTTTATGTTTAAATAAGCTCTAATAGCAGGGGGCCATTTAAAGATTTTGGGAGCCTTGTGCAATTTATTAAAATATGGTCCTTAAATGTAATTGTCTATGATCTCCACTAGTTATAAAATTGTATCCCTTAGAATCAAATGTCCTTTCTAGGGGGCCCTGTGCGATCATTTTATTATGTTTGTCCAAAACCCCACTAGTTCTATTGAAGCTATAGTAATATTAATAATCAATAAAATTCTATAATTAATCGTGATGTTTAAGAAATAATTATAATATTTTAACAATTATAACTATCTTTCTTAATAGTGTTTTCAAAAATTTTCAATGAATTTCGAGATTAACATCGTCTAATGAATGTAGTTTATCAAACTTTGGAGCCCTTCTTTTTCGGGGTACTTGTGCGGTCGCTCCTATTGCGCCTGTCCAGAACCCTCACTGTCTAATAGTATGATTAATTATATATATTTAAAAAATTAAGGTAAAAATTTTAATGAGTTTAATGAACAACAAATTGAGTTAAACAATGATATTTTTTTAATGAATATGAGTCAAATAAAATTTTATCAAGTTTAACGAACAATAAATAAAGTATTACTCTACTTGTAACCGACTCGCTCGATAAGTACCCATAGTTATTTTATTAGATAAAAGCATAAACCACACCCATAGTCACCAAATTATGAAAAATGATTGTTTTGGTCTTTAATCTTTCAAAAATTACAAGATAATCATTAAATTTATTGATTTGTTATAAAATAGTCACCGAACATTGCAAAATAGTGTAACAATTCGATTAGTTTAATAACCATTTTTAATAGTTTGATAAAATTCAATAATATTTTATATCAGTTTGATAAATTTAATGAACATTTTATCTTTTAAAAAACCAACAATCAAAATATTATTTTTTAACTACTTTTGTACTTTACCGTTAAATAAAACCAAAAGGATCTTCTTTATTATCATCTTTGTTCAAATAAAACCAATTAATTTGGCATTTGTGTAAGTGTCCTTCAATCAATTAATTTATGTTCGACTCGAGTCGAGCTTAGACTTGTTAAAATAAATGACTGAAACATAACAATTGAAAGTTGGGTGATCAAAATCAAAAGAAAATTAAACAAAAGTGACCTATAAAATAGTTTACCCAATAATCTTTTATTCTGGTTAAAGTTCCGTTAAAAACATCATCTTCAATCATTTCCCCTTCTCCCAATTCTGTCTCCCCGAAACCCCAGAAATCCACCCCCAAATTTCCCCAATAAAATACTCCCTTTTCCCGAGAAAATTCTTTTTTCAATCGAAGAAGAAAGTACTATTGGGGGAATATGGGGAAGGTTCTATTGGAAACATCGAAGCCGTCCTTGTCGTCGGCCTCCTCCGTTAGCGGGACAACGTCTTCGACGTCGGTGACAGATACGGTGAACGGGTCTCACCATTTCAAGATCACGGGGTATTCGTTGTCTAAAGGTTTGGGGATCGGAAAGTACATAGCTTCCGAGACGTTCATGGTGGGTGGATTTTTGTGGGCGATCTATTTTTATCCCGACGGAAAGAGTCCCGAAGATAATGCCACCTATGTTTCGTTGTTCATTGCTTTGGCAAGCGAGGGGACCGACGTTAGGGCGCTTTTTGAGCTCACACTCTTGGACCAAAGCGGGAAAGAACAGCATAAGGTGCATAGCCATTTTGGGAGGACGCTTGAGAGTGGGCCTTATTCGCTTAAGTATCGCGGCAGCATGTGGTAAGAGTTTTCATCTCTCTCTATAAGTTTGTGTGTTTGTGGATCGTCCTTTGATTGGGTTTTAGAATAGCGAATTTCTCCGTGGATTGATTGGTGTATTGGTGGATTTTGGGGCTTGATGCGTTAATCGTGGTTCTTCTGTTGTAATAGTTAATGTGGTTTAAGTGTAATGTTTTCTGGGTTTTTTCTTGTTTCATTGATTGAACTTTATGTTGATTCTTAGGGAGCTGGGATGCTTGTTATACAGCATGCAAGTATGTCAAAATCTATAAATATAAAATATCTTATGTATGAAAATGCTCTATGTTGATGCTTATGGCGTTGTCAAAAGTTTCATAAATATAAAATTCCTATGTATGATCATGAAATAAGAAAATGCTCTAATTGTCATGTTTAGGATGTTTGGAATAATGAATTTCTTTCTGGTGATATACACTTTGATCTCAAAAGGAAGTCAGAGGGTGGCTTGCAAATAATGCACCATGCTTATATGCTTAAATTTGTTATTTCTCGTGCTGTTATTCGCAGCTATTCTATGGTGCATGCTAATGCAATATGATTTACTTTTTACTTGTCATAATCTTCCTAGCTACCTGCACTGCCATTATTATTATTTTTTAAATTTCTTTATTTGTATTATTATTGTATTTTTCCCATTGTCTCATTAAGACCTGTGACGGTGTGGATATATGGTTTTGAGATTAGGTTGTATGGATTAGTAAAGAGAAAGAAAAGTCTATTATTTAGTCATGTGTCTAATCTTAGGCTTTTGAGCTTTGCATGTGTATAGAAGTTACTTTTTGTTGAATATTGCCGCTAAATGTTTAATGCTCGAGGCTAATGCTTTATGTTTTAATGTTCTTATTTCGTTTCAAAGAAAAAAAATGTTTTGTGTATGACTCTGGTATGATTGTCTGTCTGGAAGGAATTGAGGGATTCTTTTATGAAGCTGTGCTTCTATCTCCTTTCAATTGTGCATGTTGCTAATCAATACTCTGTTTAAACTATCTGTTGCTTGTTTTCTTCCTCTGTCTTAAAGCATTCGGTGACTATCAATTAAGACACGATCCACTGAAAACATACACAACAACATTATTGCTAGTGTGATTGAAATACTCTCCTAATATGCAACTCTTGATTATTGTACTCCTCTGATGTTATGATGTCTGACACTGACCTTAACTAACTATGCTAAAACTGCTAATAAGACATTTATGGGTTATGATATATTGGAATTTAGGCTTAGTCACTTGGTCATGGGTTCTTAGCTTGCTTCGTTGGGAATTTTCCAAGTTCCATGGTTTGACCCGATCTCCAGTCTTTCCCCTGAAAATGAACAAAAAGACGCATAGTTTATTTGTCTCTGTCATTTCTCATAGTATATAATAACTACTGGTGAGTACTGGAGTAATTTGTTTTATCTGCTGCAGGGGATATAAGCGATTTTTTAAAAGAACTCAACTGGAGCAATCAGACTACCTCAAAGACGACTGCCTCTCCGTTCACTGTAGTGTTGGTGTTGTTAGGTCACATACAGAGGGTCCTAAGATTTACTCCATAGCTGTACCGCCTTCGAACATCAATCAACATTTTGGGAAACTACTAGAAAGTGAAAAGGGTACTGATGTAAGCTTTGAAGTTGATGGGGAAGTGTTTCCTGCCCACAAATTGGTACTTGCTGCTCGTTCTCCTGTGTTTAGGGCACAACTTTTTGGACCAATGAAGGATCAGAATACAAAGCAAATAAAAATTGAAGATATACAAGCTCCTGTTTTCAAGGTTCAGTGCAATTCCCCCTCTTATATTGGATAATAAACACTTGCTACTTCTTATCATTGATAATGCACCAACAATGGATGCGTGGTGTCAAGCTGTCAACTTGCCACGAGTAGCGTGGACTGTCCTCTGATCCTTGATATCAACTTGCCTTTGATAGCAAGCCTGATGCCTGTAATTAGTTAGTGGACTGGAAACTTCTCAATAGAAACATTAGGATAGGGGTTGGGTTTTTGAAGTAATGCTTATGGCATGTACTGTCTTGAGCCCTTAATACCTTAATATAACACACATGTAGGTAATCGATGTATGTGTATTTCGTACATTCTCTAAAATCATGATAATCATGCCGAATTTGAAGTTACCATTATTCATCAAGCAGAGCAAGCCTTCTTTAGTAATGATTACTGATACCTTTTGTCTCTTCCCTATTTTGCACTTTTCAGGCCGTACTTCACTTTATATACTGGGATTCTCTACCTGACATGCAAGAGCTCACTGGTCTCAACTCAAAGTGGGCCTCCACATTGATGTCTCAGCACCTGCTTGCAGCTGCAGATAGGTATGGGCTAGATAGGTTGCGATTACTCTGCGAAGCCAATCTTTGCGAGGATGTTACCATTAACACTGTGGCAACTACGTTAGCCTTGGCTGAGCAGCACCATTGTTTCCAGCTAAAAGCTGTGTGTCTCAAGTTTGTTGCAATGCCGGAAAATCTTAGAGGTGAACTCTTTTTGCATTGGTATTTATATCAATGATGTGTCAAGATTTTGTTATGGTATAAATATTATTTTAGTAGGGAAGATCTATTTGATTATGTTAATTATCAGATGGCAATCCCCAATGTTCTTTGTTTCTTAATATGAAATCCTTAAATTAAGGACTGCCCACAGTGCGGAAAAACCCGGATCAATCCAGCCGGTTCAACTTGGAACTGGTAGCATGTCCGGTCTGGAACATACTCTGAATGAATACCTTGGGATTTGTTGAGCTGGTTTTTTCATAACAATGTCTCTTGAATCATTTTTTATGTGTTTTGCAGCTGTAATGCAAACAGATGGTTTTGAGTACTTGAAGGAAAGTTGCCCTTCTGTCTTGACCGAGCTGTTGGAGCATGTTGGTAGAGTGAATGAGCACTCCGTGATCATATGCAGACATGGGAATGACGGCATCCTGGATGGGAGTGATGCCAACGGTCGGCGGGTGAAGCAACGACTATAGTAAGCCTCCTCTGACTAATACTGTTCCCTTCGTCTCCATAGTTAAGAACACCCCCTCCAAAAGAAATGGAAAAATCTAATTCTCTAGGATTAGGACACTTTTTCCAGCAGTATGAGAGTTTGTATACATCTAAGAGATGTAAATGTAGGTCTTCATTTGATGCCATTGTTTTATTTGCTTTGTATTTCCATATATATCTTTGGATATTTGTAGTACTTGTGGGTATTCCTTTCATGCCTAATGTCTGTCTGTTTCTTCAAGGATTGACGTTCTAAAGAACATTTTGAGTCTTCAAGTGCTTACCAGTTTTACATGTATATTTCATTGTTTTTAATCTTTGCATCAGGATTTTCTTTCATTTTCCAGTCAGTAGGTGAAAACAAAAGAAAATCCAACCATGCTATCATAAATGGGGTAATTAGTAGTTACTCCCTAAGACCCTTAACTATGAGATGCAGATCGTTTTACCCGCAGCTGTCTGCAGAACTCATCACTGCTGTGTTCATTCTACGAGACTGCTCCAAAAACTGTAAATCATTTATTCTGTCCCTATAAGTAGGTGTGAGTATTCGATTGGATCGAGTCAAAAAATTTCAGAGTTCTTGAGTTGACGAGTCATATTTTACAACTCAAACTTTATATGAAATTTTTTCGGTTTGAGTCGAGTCGAATCGAGTTTTCGAGTTTCTATAAATATTTAATTGTAATTATTTATCATGTTATAGTATGATTTGATTTCAATTTAAACGACTTTCTCTAATCATATAATATATGTATATATATATATATATATATATTTTCATATATAGCAATATTTCTTTATATTTTTATATATCAATGTATATATATCATAAAAATTGATAGACTCGTTTCAAACTTAAAAATTAATCCTTTAATTATTAAAAATTTTGAGTTATTTGAGTTATTTAAATTTTCATTTTATAATTTAAACTTTATTTGAAATTTTTTCAAGTCGAGTCGAGTCTATGAAATTTCAAGTTGAATGAAAATGAATCGAGTATTTTTGCCTCGGATGGAGTCGAATTATTCGATTTTTTCAAATCAGTCGAGTTTTACTCACCCCTAACTATTAGTCTCTCTGATTGTGGGGTTTATATGATTGTTCCAGGATCAATTTGTGAGTTTTTAAGATGCTGGGTAAACTTGAATCTGGATTCTCTCATATGAAGACTCGTTTTTTTCTACACTATATGGTCGTGTTGATTGTTTAGAAATGAAATCATAATCAAAAGAAAAAAGGTAAATGATTCCCATTTATATGATCTTTTGCATCCTTAGGCTAAGTTGGTGGTGTAATGCAAAGTGGCTCAATGAAGGTACGACAGTCGGGCAATATCATTATTTGCCAGATTAATTTTAGGTTTAAATTCGTTTCAATCGAATGCAGATCGGGTTTCGGGTTCATTTGAATCATTCTTGGTCAGATGCATGTTGATTTCAATTATTATAACAAGTCAACTCGGGTTTAGATCAACGATAGTTAATTATAGATTGATTTCGAGTCATCACGTCCTCGAATTAAATCAGATTCTGACTCGAGCAGGTTTCGATCAAGATTTTAAGATGCTAGGGAAACTTGAATCCAGTTTATCTAGATTCTCTCGTATGGAGACTCGACTCTTTAAATATATGTGTTGTTCTCTCGTATGGAGACTCAATTCTTTAAACATATGTGTTGTGTGCGAAATTTTCTTAAACATTGAGTTGTATTTTTTTAACGATACACTAGTCAATACGTCAAATTATGCCAACAATAACCTTTAAAAAACATTTTGACTCACAACTATAGTCTATACAAAGAATAGAAAATTAAGTGCAAAAGACTCTAATTACAATAATAGACATATTGGCATTTAATCATTGGTTGTTATTCGTGCTTCAAATGTCCTTCCATACTCTCAATTGAGTTTATAGCCATTGAAGATCGTTTGAATTAGGTTAGAGTCGTTAGGGATAAGTTTTCATGCTAATTTTTTTTTGGCTTCGTCGATATCGATACATGTGTGTACTAATACACACTATCTCTTATTGAAATAGTCGTTGCAAATGCGCCAAGCTTAGGGTTTCGCTACAAAAGATCAATATAGTGCACCAATACGCCTACATGAAACTAATCGTTGAGGGTTAAAAACATAAGATATCGGTATGCTTATATGTGCATCGGTATACCTCTCTTCGTGTTGGTACGTTTGAGCATGTACCAGTATATGTTTTCAGTTTGGAAAATTAAAGTAGCTAAAATCCTTACAAGTATTGATACGATATCTATCATATCGGTATGTCTGTGTATTTCAGTTTTTTTGACTACTTTAAAAATGTTTTGAACATTTTCAAAACCTTTGAAAAAAATCTCAAACTTATTTATTTGGATTTAAAATCATTTTTAATTTTTTAAAATTAAGCTAAATTTATTTTTTAATTGTCATATCAAAACAAATATCTTAATTTTTTTATTTTGTATATCAAAATGATATCATTTTGGGTCTCAAAATAGCGCGATCAAAATGATATTGTTTCATTATAATATCCACATCATCACTAGTAGTTTATGTTATCATTTTGTTTATGTTTTAACGGCAAAATAGTATAAATGAGATTTAAATTTTGGTATAAATGAGATTTTAATCAAAATTTAATAATAAATTTAAACCAATTAGAAGTTTGATGACAAAAACAAGTTCGAAATTATAATTTGATGATTCCCGACATAATTTACTCCATCTGTTATAATTATTTTTGAAGTATGCATCTATATACATGATATAATTTGTGTCGTATAAATGTTAACATGCTAATGTATTTAAGTTGTATTATTTTTATTTTTCATTTTTATATTATCCGTTATAGTTATATTCGTTCTATTAATCAATCAATTTTTATAATATAATTTGTGTTGTATAAATATTAACATAAAATAATTTGTGTTATATTGTTAAAGTTTTTGTTAAGTATTTAAAAGTGTTATTTTTATTACCCTCAATTCATATTATTGTTAGACTTAGGCACATTATTAACTGTAGTTATTTTATGCATTTTATTTGATTTCCTGAGTTGTCATATTTTATTCGTGTTTTATTTAAAATTTGTGGAAAATATATTATTTTGGTTTATTTCCTTATTTGTAGGAATTAATCCCTTGATTGGTTACCGATTTGGAAGGAATCTCAAGAAGATAAGATCAATTTTAAGAGACAATGAAAGATTTATAAAATTGAAGTAAAGATAAAAAGACTTTGATAGGAACAAAGTTAGAAAAAGAATTTTCTTTCATGATTATTTTCAATTCTAGTTTGTCCTATCACCTAAGTTGGCAAAGCCAAGCCTTTTAAAATAGAGATCATGTCGTCTAGCTTGAGGAGGAGGCGAGATTAAGAGAGTGAAGTAAGGAGGTTGCCGACTTTTTCGTCTTTAT
This sequence comes from Abelmoschus esculentus, assembly GCA_035048815.1. Classification (NCBI taxonomy): domain Eukaryota; kingdom Viridiplantae; phylum Streptophyta; class Magnoliopsida; order Malvales; family Malvaceae; genus Abelmoschus; species Abelmoschus esculentus. The sequence continues at coordinate 16,706,931 of JAUCBN010000002.1, read as the reverse complement.
TTTTCTTTGTGTTTATTCGAGTGATGTTGGGAAAATTTTATTGTTTGATACTTTACCCGACCATAAACTAAATTAAGTTAGTTGGCTTGGGTTAATTTTTTTTATGGATTGGTTTTTGTTTGAATTCTATCTAAGTGTTTGATGTGTTCTTAATCAAGGTTTACTTATTCTTGGTACTTATTTGGTTTGCGAGAAAATTGAGAAAAGATCTCGTAAAACGATTCATTTATCTAATATCGGGAGAGTTAGATTCATGGAACGAATAAGCATGGTTTAAACCAAGTGCGTGAGAACTAATCCGACTTAGGAATAAGTTGAGGATTTCAACGGCCAACAGGAGCGCAAGATTGATTGTTGTACACCTTTGATTAACGCAGGGATGTATCATCAAAGATTGTACAATTAACAGAGTTTCGCATTAAGGATAACGGAGACCATTGAAGAACGCTTTGCCGAACCTTGAGGATAGTCGCCCAAATTGCTCGAGCAATTCCCTTAGTTGCAATTGCCCAAGCATTCGAAGAACTGACTAGGCAATCTGATTAAGCCCAATTGTCGGAAAAATTTAGTGGTGCGAGCACTCATTTACAAAGAAAGATTCATTCATCCATCCATCAACTCCACAATTCAGGATAACCGAACCTCATCTCTTTTATTGATCACTCCAATTTACTTTAATTTCTTGTTCAATTAATTTACTTTATTTAATTTCAATTCTATAATAAATTGTGTTTTTATTTTTTATGCAAGAAATTAGATTCTAGAAGGAACATCAATCCCTGTGGAGACGATATCTATTTTATATTATAACTTGCGACGTGTACACTTGCACCTATTACGAAATACTTTAAACACGCAACAATTTTCGTAGAGCATTTTATCCTTAAAAGAACCCCTCTCAGTGAGATCATGTGTTGACAGGTTTCGCGAGAAAAATAAATTAAGGTTAATACAGATGGAGCTGTGAGTTTAACTAATGATATAATTGTTATACGGATAGTCTTTCGAGATGATCATAGAACTTAGTCTTTTGACTTTTCTCGTTGTCTTTGTCATTGTTTAAGGATACATGTTGAGTTTTGGACTGTTCATGATGTGTTGTTCATGATGTGTTATTAGTTGGTTGGAATTTAGGATACCATATAGTGAAGCTTGAAACAGATAATTTAGATATATCAATCATTCTTTCTGGTAATAGATTCTTGCAACAATTAAAAATCTCCTGCAACGAAATTGATAGGTATGAATCCGTCATATCAGGCGTAAGAAATATTGTGATAGATCGTCTCGTTTTTATTATTCGTGGTGCTCCAATTAAGACCATTTTGTTTAATTATCCATTTGCCTCTTTGGTGAATCTCGTACACGATGAGACAAAAGGCAACATTAGAATGAAAATTTACCCATGAAAATTGACAATAAGATTTCAACTAGTTAATTCTGTCATTGAGGTTGCTAGTATAATTTGAGATTTTTGTGTTCTTTAATTGAATGTATTTTTATTTTTTTTTTTATAAAATTTTACTTTCTTTTTTTGTAATACTATCATGGGTATACTTTTTCTCTAATTAGAATTAAAGAATTTTTTAACGAAATTTATAATAGTATCTTTTATATTAATAAAAAAATCAATCAATTTAAATTATATACTTAAGAAAATATTATATAGTTATTTAATCGTTTAAACTTTTTATCATATTCCCATAAATTTAAAAAAAAAAAAATTTATCATAGATCATATTTAAAATTGACAAGACTTTTAATATCAGGTGTAAATCATTTGTCCTTTTATTATATTTTCGGTTTAAAAATTAGGATTTAAAACAGACCAGAATCCCTCAATAATATACAATGAAACATGCTGGAAAAAGCAGACCAGAACCCCATACAATCGACAATGTACAATGAGGTCCTTAATTTTCACAAAACATACATTTAGATCCCTTCTCTTCTACACATCATTCACAAGTACCACCACCGAACCTAATAACAAGACAGAAAAACAAGATCAACAACAAAAACTTAGAATGTTCATATGAACAATATCTTAACGACCTCAAAATCATGACAAAAATGAACCCTTCAACTATCAGCAGCCCTGAAAACAGTAAGCAATGAGAGGAAGAGATTAATGATGTCCAAATACAGAGATACAGCAGCCCAAATGTACTCATCGTACGAATATCGCTTGATCAAATTGTCGGTATCGTATACGATATAGCCGCAGAAAATGATCGATGCCAAGCAACCGTATATCATCACGGAGATTTTACCCAATGGGAAGAGAATCTGTACACATACAGACCAAATCAATGATTTGAATAGTCCTATATAGGGTATGAAACGACATGAACGAACAGGACGAGATCGGAATACCTGGATCAGAGCGAAAACCATAAGAACAAGAACGGCGCCGAACAAGAAAGCGCCAAGGAAGTTGAAATCATGGCCTCTCCTTGCAGCCCAGAAGGTGTAAAGGGTTAGAGACAACCACCACGGTGGTCAAGATCACTGACTCCATGATAACCTTTCCTGCTCAGAAAGTAAACCAATGCACATAGATTTGTTAGTTTACTAAAATATGATAAATTAGAAGCATACCATACACAAGCATTCACTTCTTATATCGAGAATCAAGAGCGGTTCAAAGATTTTGAGACCCTGTACAATTTATTATAATATGATTCTTAAAAATAATTGTTCATAATCTCATTAGTTCTAAAAATATAACCCTTAAAAACAATTGTCCTTTTTAAAGACTCTTGTACCATCGCTCTTATTGTGCCTATCCAAAACCTCACTTGTAATATCAATAAGAAACGATTATAACGTTCTAACAATTATAACTCAACTTTTTTAAGAATATTTTTAAAATTTTTGTAATAAATTTCAAGATTAACATCATCTAATAAATATAGTTTATAAAAATTTTGAATCTTTTTTAAGGGACCCTTTACCGTCGCTCCTATTGCGTCTCCACATTAGATATCTTACTATCGGAGACTTAAAGAACGTTTTCGCCATTGTAGATATAATAGAAACTATTGCAGTCACTAATGTAAATAATAATAGATATAAATATAAATATATAAATTTATTTATAATATTTTTTTTATTTTTTTAAATTTCTAAATATGAAATTAGATGATCCTTATTTCTCCTAAAGTTTTTGAAACCACGGGATGATGTGATTCTAAATCTGAATCTAAAGTTCACTCTTCTAATTCTTCTAAATCACAATCCTCCTTTGTTGATTAATAATTTTCCGTTCGATTTGTGCTGTTCAAGTTCTTTAATTTTTCCATCAAACAAGAACAGAGTCAATAAAGAACCTCATTAGCCCTAATAAAATAAACAACGATATCGAGAATCCAAATCTTACCGCTGGTAAAAGCGCACGTCAATCCAACGGCGAAAGCCAAAGAAATCGTGAAAACTCCGAGCAAAAGATAGTCCACCGGATGCCTCTGGTAATAGTAATACAATGGACACAGAGCTGCACATTCACAAAAGAACCAGATCTCTTTTTAATTAACCGAAAATTCATAAACTACGAACGCCAGAAAAGGGAACAAGAACATGAAACTCACTAATGAATGGCGTGATGATGAGAACAATGTAAAGAGCCAAGCCAGATCCAGTGCTGACGAAGAAGTGAGAGATCGGATGGACGGTAAGTCGGTAACCACCGTGGCATCCACCGCTATCGCAGCGAGCAGCTGAATGGAAATGATGGAGTAAATCTTGCGGATGAAAGCCCATCTCATCTCCGGCGGTTCCAACATCATCAGATACAAAGGTCTTGCTCCGGCCTCCGTATCAGTTTTACCGTACGGCTGGTTCAACATCATCGGCGAATGAGAGTTGAAGAATCTGGAGAGTGTGGAAGAACAATGGAGGAGGAATCTCTGCTTAAATTGCAGGTACATACAGCATTGAAGGATGAACGACATGTTACACTTGGAATTTATTTTAGGATAATGTAACAAGTAGTCCTTAAACTTAGCAACTTCTTCCAATATGATCATTAAATATTTTAGTTAATAAAGTTAGACATTTACTCGATCCGATCGGGTCGGGTTTTTAATGAAAAAATCATATTCTAGTTGAATAAGTTGGGTTTTTATTGAAGAAGATATAAGGTTAAATTCGAATTTAGGATATAAAATATCTTGACTCGATCCTAGACTAATTATGTAATTTCTCTTAAATATTTTTAGAGATATTTATAATAATACTCCTCTCTCTTTATTTTTTATAATTACGTCTTTAAAATTAATTTTTTATTTATAATTTAGCTTAAAATTATATTTTTTATAATTAAATCTCATAAAATTAATTTTTACAATTAGATCCTTAAAATTATTATTTTTTATAGCTCGGATTGAGGTAGAGTTTAGGATACTTATTTTCGGAGGAGGTTGAATTTTTTAAAAAAATGTATCAAAACTTTTAAAAAATATTCGATTAGGGTCGATTTTAAAGTATTTATGTTTATGTCTGGTTCAGGTGGACTTGAAACCCAATCCATATTCATCTCTATTAATTAATAACTTCTCCTAACTTGATGCAAAACTTAGATTATTTTTTAATTATTTATATCTGATTCATTAACGAATTAATTCGAAACAGATTTTTAAATACTCAATATGAGGATGACAATCCAATTTAATTTTCTCCATTCACAAACTCTTAATTTTATTTAATCCTGATAAATAAATTAAATATTAGTCTAGAACTTAAATTCATTAAAAGATTAAAAATTTAAATTCAAAGATCAAATTATATAAATTATTTTATTTTTCTATAACTATTAATATTTAACTTATTGATTAACTGATTACGACAATTCGTTAAGTTTATGGATTAAATGTTAAGGAAAAGAATTACAGAATTAGATACAGAAAATATGAAGATAGAGAAAAGTGTGGGAAATTGAAAACTTTTAATAATATTTGAAAGATGAATAATCGAAATGAAAATTTAAGATAACCTAATTATTAGTAGTAAATCCAACCCTATAATTTATATAAGTTCACCCTTATAACCCATGTCCAAAAATTATCCGAACCAAACCTAAATAACACGATATTGATCAGTGGTGTATATATGAATAATGTAGGTTGGACATAATCTTACCCTAAATTTTTTTAAAATTCATATATTCATCTTTAATTTTTTAAAATTTTATAAATTAGTCTTTAAATTTTTTTAATATTTTAAACTTTTATATATGTCTACCGTGTAACATTTTTCCAGATCCGTCACTAATATTTACTACATCAACTTTACTTGAATCTGAATCCAAATCAAAATCCTGAACACATAGCAGTGTTTTAACTCCATCACTTTTACCAAATCCTAGCCCTGAACATAGAAGACATAATGTTGAACTATATCACCTTTACCAAACCTGGATCGTGCAGAGACTCCCTTGACCAAGGGGTGTTGCAGGATACTACAAAAATTTTGGAGTTTATTTTTATAAATTTAATAAAAAATTGTTTATAAAAATTTTAAATTCTGACACCCAAATTAAATTTTCTGGATCCGCCCGGTCCTGAACACAGATAACATAATGTTGAGCTCCATCAACTTCACAAATCTGAATCCGAATCCTAAACACAAATAACATAATGTTGAGCTACAGCACTGGCATTTTAACACTAGCAGGCATCTAGGTCTCGGCATGGGGGAGGTTTCGGATCGGTTAGCAAAGTGGTATTTCCACCTTCTGGTCCACACTTGATACGTTGGGGATTTTGAGTGCCATGCTGAAAGATGGGAAAGAAATCAAAACTTGAATTAATCACATCATCATGGAAGCAAAAGCTGATAAATTCCAGTTAGGAAACCAGTTGCACTTACCGGTGGCTTCTCTCCTCTTCTTAGCATCTCAACGATCTCGATGACTCTTTTTGGAGTTACATCTTCCTGCAGTATTAAACATCAAAGGTTAGGCTTAAAAGTTAAACACATTTTAGTTCTGTACATTTATTCGACCAACGTTAAAAGGTGGCATCCAATAGGTCTAGGATTCAACACCCCAACATTTGAACCCCTTCTTTGTACCAAAATAATAATAATTTGAAGTAGTCTTTTTTCAATTGACGATAACAAATTACGGTAAGTAAAGAAAGTTGAAAGGAGTTCTCACAAAGTAATTATACATATATCCCTCGGATCCATTGGAGTAATCAGCAACAGTGATCATAGGAGCATTTACGCAACATCCCTAAAGGAAACAAATTAGTAAAACGTCAAACTTGCCCGTCTATTGATGGAAAAAGGACGGTACAACATAGACTTTGAACTCCTAATTGCAATTTGGCTTGATAAAATCCGTACCAGTGAGGACAAGTAGCATTACATGGATAATAAGGTAACATGTAACCGAAAGGACTTACCATACATTCCATTTCTCCAACTGAGAATAAACCATCGCTTGTTACCTCTGAACAACAGCAACAATAGATACTCAATATTCAATGCTATCTTGAGTTTTTAGAGATGCCAAATTATAAGTACAGAAAACCACAGCATTTACCATTACGCTTAACCCCCAAGTGATTCAATAAGGCTTCTTCAATTTCTCGTGAACCACGAATCATACAAGGGGTTGTGCCACAAACCAATAGATGATATTTCCCGACCTGAGTACAATTGAATAAACTCTAGGTTCTGTAACTTTATTCATTGATAGTAGTACTATAAAGAGGCTTCGATTCAAGGTGCCAAGTAAAGATATAATTCTGACCTTTGACCGATTGAACATTGAATAAAATGTTGCAACCTCATATACACGAATAGGCGCAACTTCTATAACCTTCGCAACCTGCACAACCCATTACATGTTTGATTCAGAATATAATTCATTTAGCTTTTGCATTAAGAAAAGGACTGCACCCATTCAAATTAGTTTAACTAATTTAATTTGCATAGCAACAGAGAAAACCTGAATTCACTCTACAGACTTACCACTACCAGTGTTCCATTTCAAGCAGAAATTTAATAACTGTGATGCATAATTAAGTAATGCCTATGTAATATTAGGTGATCTCAAAATGTGCTTAAGTAGGAACTGTTTCAGTAGTTGAAAGATCTAGCCAAATATCACTATTTCACAGTTTCAGATAGACGAAGACTAGCTGTAAGAAAGACAAATATTGCAATTAAACAAAAGAAAAACTTCAATACACAGGCTGTGAAGCCTTTTACTTTTAGGGGTTAGGAGTTCAGTTTAGGGATTTGAGTTATAGTGTTTAGAATTCAATGCTAGTATTTAGAAATCAGGGTTTAAAGTTTAATATTTTAGGTTTTAAGTTTAATAATTTAGGCTTTGGATTTATATTATAAATGTGCAGGCTTGTGTAAAATTTATTTTATACCGCCTGTGATCAAAATTAAACCCATGAAACAATTATGTACTTAGTCTAACAATCAAACTGAACCTCAGCTCAAATAATTCTAGGTGCAACTATCCTGTTTTATACCCCTAAAGCTGTATCAACTTTTCCTTTCTTTACAGGTCCGATACATTCATCAACTTGAATCTTCAGTCACATTACGTTGTACAGTAGTAACATGCATCAGAATTCCCCTTTTGCTTTGTGCGGTGCAGTAAAAGTAGAGGGCATAGGGTAAAGTTGTAGAACAATCTTAAGCAACTTGCTGGCCTGGTTAACACTAGTAATCCTTTTTCCGGATACTAGTATCAAGTCAGCAATCAGCTGTATCAATTTGCGATCTACTTGCTCAAAGTTCACCAGCAATATAGGACATGCATAAATGCTACCAAATATGAAAAAGAAAATGAACTACTTAAAAAGACATTAGTAATGAATCAGACAATAGACCCTGGAAATTGTTGAAAATATAATAAAATATGATTTGGGAAATTTTTATTCAAGTCATCAAGAACTGCTTTGACTTGAACAAAAAGTTCATCAAAAAATCAATAATTTCTATTATATTTAGCATTACAGGATAAGAACTGTACATATGTCATGAAGTACAAGTTTGTAATGCATTTTGGCTTAAAAACAGCATATTTATTGCAAATCAGAAACCAAATGGCAGGGAAAACATTTAATATTGTGCCCCCCAAAAAATACTGGACTTTGCCTACAAAAGTGGTTAGTTTTCAAGTCCAAATTCCAAAAGAACCATAGGTCTAATTCTTCATATAACTAAATATTACTACCGACTTTCTAAAAATTTGAAAGTACGACTGAAGAGTACTAACACATGCAATCAAATTTATTCAACATTATTCATGCCACATACTGCGTTCATTGCTGAAACAGGAAGCCATCCTCCATGCTGCTGCTGAGCAAGATCTAGCAAAGGAATAACTGCAGATTGCTTGTAGTTGGATGGATAATGAGACAATATCTCGTTGACCTGCATAATAAGTATGGATTAAGACCACAATCAATTTAGATTTTAAAAATGTTATAAATTACAAAGTCACTTAAAATACCTAAAGTAAATTTAAATCTAATTCAACTTCCACACAATTCAAAAGAGAATGATGTGACAATAAGAGAACAAAATATGTATTCTACTGTCTCTCATAGAATTCTTCCAACCAATGATACTCGGACTCGGTCACGGATTCAGTAAAGTTCATTTTTCTGCAATGTTTTCCCAATTCCCATATATTTAAAAGATCCTTGGAAGGCAATATCATCATTCCTTTCCCCGCATATATATCGGACACATGTATGGGACAAGAATGCTTCAACAAAATTGAAGAGTGAGAGTAGCATAGCTTAGAACAAACAAGTTTTAAGCAACCATACGTAACAAGTGAATCTTTAAGTTCATATAATGAAAGTAAAATAACGGCCTTTTATCTCAATATCTTAAAATTATTGGATATTGCAAGAGGATTCAAATTTTTACCCAATCCCAGAACACAATCTACTAATACATTCTCAATCTACAATGATGGAGAAAACATAACCCATAACACCAATTGCAAACATTTAAATTTATACTAACCTTTGCTTTGTTCGCCTCAGAAAATTCCCATGGAAGGTCGGGATTGTTATCTGGGCTATCAAGATGCTACAGGAGGAAAAAAACCAAATTCATCCAATCAACTATTTCTTCCAGTAAGGGGAAAAACCATAGAAAATGGCATTGTAATATGGAAAGATTAGAACTTACATAATTCAAGGCAGTGGAGAAGGATCGATACGCCTGAATAACAGGGAAATGAGGTTGAGGAGGCGTTTGGATGAGAAGAAAATGCCGAGAAAGAAACAAAGGGGAATTAATACCTGCGAAGATTGACGGAAAGCTTTACGGATCTCTAGGAAACGCTGGGAGGCTATGCGAGCAAGCATTTTGGAGATGAGATTTGCAGACCCAAATTCGATCCAATACTGAAGAAGTGAACGAAAGGGAGAGAGGATTTGGGGAAGAAAAAAACGAAGCTTTTACTGTTACGCTTTGGGCGTGTGTCTATGGTGCGCGTGGTTTTAGTTGGGCCTATGACTCGACCACATTCATAGGGCCTATATTACCATTTGGGCCTGAAATATTATTTAAATTTTAGGCATGTTTGTTTCATTGAAAACTATTTCTAGAAAATGAATTCTGGAAATTAAACTATATTTTTTAGAAAACTAATTACAGAACTCATTTTCATGTGTTTGGATGAAATTGTATAAATCATTTTTCGTTGTTTGAAAAATTTTACTGAAAATAATTTTAAAAATTTATTTCTAATGAAACAAATAAAATTTTACATTAAAAATTTATTTATTTTATTGAATTATTTTTATTATTTTAAAAATTATATTTTATAAATACTTACACTAATATATATCCAACCTATTAACCAAATAAATTATAAAGATTTACGTCGATATAAGTCTTTATAATTTTTTTCCTTCGTCCAAATGCCCTCACGAATTAGGGCATTGAATTAAATCTGGACAGAAAATGCATCCCAAACTTATTAGTAGTGTTGTATCAAATTGTTGACAACAGCAAAAAAAATCAATTTTATGGCTATTTTTTAAACAAATATTCTTAGATATTAATCTTATTTTAAAAGTTCGAAAACATTAAAAAGGAAATTTAAAATAAAACTCATTATAATTAGAATGAAATATTAAAATATAAAATAAATTAAAACAATGAATTACAAGGAAAACAAATTAAAATATAAATATTAAAATATTAAAATAAAAATAAATAAATAAAAATATAATTTGAATAAAATATTAAAATATAAATAAATTAGAATATTTCTTTATTTGTAGAGAGAAACAAAAGGAAGGAAAACAACTTACCAAGAATGAATGATTAAGTCATTTTACATAAAAACAAAGGGTTTTTTTCATTGAATGTAATTGATTTTCCTTTTGACTTTTTCATTTTCCATAAACCTAACAACAAAAAGTTAAGAAAATGTTTTCCGTAAAATCATTTTACACGAAACAAACAGACCCTTAATATAAGTTGTCGATCACCAATATTCATTATTTTTTTTTATTCTTTCAATTTTTCTTTAATTTTAATAAGAATTTCTTCTCTTGTAACACATATTTCCTCTACCTTTATAACACGCTTTTCATTGTTTTTGTGATTTATTTTATTTGTTGTTTAGCACGATTTCAGTATATTTTAGCGATTATTTGTTGCTCATATGGAGATCCTCATGACGCTAGTTTTCTGATTTGATTCTATCGATGATCATAAAAAATATTGATCTCTACTCGTTTGATAGTTTATTATTTGATATAATCAAAACTATATAGCAAAGTAGTCTGCTTGATAGTTCGTTCATCACTCTTTTTTATCCATGTAAAGTGTCTCATTTGATTAAAGATAAAGAGATTCATGAAGTTTTATGTTTTTTATGGTATTCTAATCTTTTATGGAAATGTTTGTTTTCTTTGCATATTACTTTGTACGAGAATTTTAATAGATTAATCCTTTTTTTCTCTCTTTTGATGCATTGTATTTATAATATTGTTCATGGTGTTTAATAAAATTCAGATGCTTTTGTTAAAAAAAAAAGATTATATGAAGGTCATGCTTGATAATTAATAGATAAATAATAGCATATTGTATTAACTTATAATATTAATTGATTTGATTAACGTATTGTATTAATTGATTGTATATGTCGAGATATTGATTTTGATATAAATGAAAATATTTAACACTTAAACTAATATTTCAAAAGTCTATTACATTGAAAAATATATTTAAAATATTTTTAAAGAGTTTTTGACATATTTAAATAATTTTAAAATAATCAAAGCTATAAAATAGATTTTAAGTATCAATATGGTCTTCTCATACCTGTACGATTGTCTATGTACCGATATACCCTTTGTTTTCTTGTGCTTTTAAAAATTTTTAGTAATTAAATATCATATTGATACGGTCAAGTATGTACTAATACACGTGGTCCCGTACCGATAAGAAAGTATCGTCTATAAGTACTTAGTACAAAATTCTATAACAATTAGATATCGATATCCGAAACTAATTACCGATATTGAAATGTCTAGAAGAGTATTTAATATTAGAAACTAAATCTCCCAACGAGTTCAAACTAACCCCAACAACTAATAACAACCACAAGCTTATTAGATGTTTAAAAGGGACTTAGAACAACTATGTATCAACAAGATACTCAACGCCAACATTTGTCCGTAAGAGAGTATGTTTTAAAGCTTTGGGGTCTAAGTTTTGAGATTGTGTAAAGATTACCTCCTTAAACCTTGAAAAATTAAAGATAAATTAGTGAAGTCATTCTTAGTACGAATGACTAAAGTAAACTTAAGATTATGTAAAGATTATCTCCTTGAACCATTATAAATTATTGTGCAAAATTTTATTTTTATATTATTTTCACTAATTTTACTCAAAGGTCAATTCATTCTCTCTTAACATATTCATTTGATCATTCGAGATTATCAATTGGTATTAGAGCTTATCTTTTCGTCATATTAACATCGTAGAGTTGATCCTTGAAGTGCTCAAACTTTCTATATCAGTTGATTCAAATGGAGTAATCCATCTTCAAGCCTCCATACTTCAGTGATGTCAATTATTCTCATTGAAATAATAAGATGATGATCTTTATTCAGTCTGTTGATTATAAGATTTGAGAGGTTATTAAAGATACTCTAAACTTTCATAAAAGAGTGTAAGAGACATTCTTGTCCTAAAGAATAAAAATCAATGAAGTGCTTAATAAAGGTGACAAATACAATTTAACTCTAAAGCCATACATGTTCTTTTATATAGTCTTGGTCTAAAAAATATTATAGTTTCCTCTTGTGATGATGTTAAAGAAATACGAGAAAAAGCTTAAAATCACATATGAATGAACAAATGAAGTGAAAGAAATCAAGATTAGATTTCTTAATTTTAACTATAAAAACTTAAAAACATACATAAAGAAAGACATAAAAATTATGTTCGACAGTTTCTTCATCATTATGAATTAGCTAAAAGAATTTAGAAAAGGAATTTAAACGGATTTGTATTCTCTTTGAGAGAGTGTCTCAAAACTTTGAGGTTGTAGAAAGATTATTTTTTTAGCTTTGAAAAATAAAAGATAAATTAATAAATTTATGATTTTTTTGGTGTTGATAACTATGTAATAAAGATAGATTTGGTTAGAAGTCGAATCATTATAATTATTTCTGAAATTTTTTATTTTTTATTACTTTCACTAATTTCACACAAAATCTAATTCATGACGTATTCAGTTGATCATTTAAACTAAAAAATATATAAGTGTTTGATAAAATTAATTGATAAGTTATAATTATTTGATTATTTAAACTAACAAAATAGCATATAAAGATATAATTATATACAATGTTTATTTGAATAATTTATTAATTATTATTATTATTATTATTATTTTATATCTATTAATATTAATTAGATTATAAAAATAATCTTTTAATATTATTACTGTGACATAGATAAAAATCTTTTATTTGTAAAATTATCCTAAATATAGTTTTAATAATTATTAATTTTAGATGTATATATAAATTTTTTATTTATAAAATCATATTTAAAAATATAATTTTATTAATTATTAAATATAGATTTATATATTAATTTATTATTTTTATTTTTTTAAATTTTACTAATTATTTAAATTTATATTATTTAAAAATATCTTGTAATTATCAAAGATAAAAGAATCTTTATAATTTTTTATTCAAATCTAATTTAAAAAACTTATTTTATTTGAATTAAATTTTTTTTCATCTAATCCATTATTATAAATATTTATTTGTTAAACATCTAAAAGTAATAATTTTTTTATTTTAATTCAAAAAAATTATTTACTAACCATGACCCAAGAATAAATTTTCAAAGTTATTATTTTTATATTTGGAATAAAGGGTTAAATTCATATTTAAGTACAAATTTCTTTTAAAAAATAGAGTTACAATTTGATTAGATTCCATCCATGAACAGATATGATTAGATACGATTGACATTGATTATATATATAAGAACAGAAAGCTAAGAGTTGCTATTGTTTTTGTATGATCAAACAGGCAGAAGCTTATTATAGTTACAGAGAAACCCAAAGGTAAAATTTTAAAGCTTTTCCTTAATTTGGCTCCCAAACAAAATTACAACAGTTGGATTCAACGGTCAGTCACTTTCTCGGGAAAAAAAAGAGAACTTTCCATTCCCTCTTCTTCCTTTCTTCTTCTTCCTCACCATCATCCTCCATCTCAATTCCCCACATGGTATGTTCTTTATTTTTTATAATAATTTCTTATTGTGTTTTTGGTATTGGATTCAATCTTTTTCATCATGAACAATAAGTGGAATTGTATTTGAAAGTTCATTTTAATTCTGGGTTTTGGATTATAAAGCTTCCCAAGGTGTTGTTTTGAATGTTTCAATTGATCTGATTGTTGGGTTTTCTTTCAAATTCCATGTGGTTTTCATTTTTTTTTTGTTTATTTACATTAATGGGGTAGGTTTTGGGTCCTTGATTTTAATTTAATTGAAGTGCTGTTATTGTTGGTTGATGATTCCCAAGCATTATACTTCACATGTGAATTGATTGCAGTTTACTATTTGATTCAATTCTAAACTGTCTCCATTGTCCTCTTTAATTATTGTTATCAAGAATTTCACATTTTCTTTTAAAACAATATGTATTTTGGACCCTTTAAAGGATTTATTTCACTTAATTGTTATTGCCTATGAAGGTTTGAATTTGGTATGGATGTGAATTCTTACATTTTTAGAATGGGTTTTGTTTGTTATCTTTATTTGTGTCAATGAATTGAAGCAAAATACATCGGTGTGGGGATCGTCTTGTGTGTTCGAGTATATGCATTTGTGGGTGTATTTTCTACTTTAGTTCGTTATACATTTTTGTTAGCTTAGAACGTTTGCTTAGCACAGAAAATTTTCTTTTCTGTTTTGTCAAATGGGGCTATTGCTGACTTGGTTAATTGCATCTTTATCTTGTGATTGAAGCTTGCTGCATTGACTTGGGGATGAGATTGTCAACTTTGTATTGCAAGGTGAAGAACTAATTTATGCATCAATTAAGGCATTTTGGTATTCATTGAGTTATGAACCTTGTGGTATCCTAGAGAAATTGTTGGGGAGATGACGATGGACAATACTTCACACATACGAAGGTATTTGAAGGGGTTTACATCTGCCCTCAAGTCCGCTGCTTGTGAATGTTTTCTGATCGTTCTGCTGTTTGTTGGTGCTGCCTTATCTTACCTGCTGACAAGATTTGCACAGCATTGTGGATTGCAATCGCCTTGCATTATATGCTCTCGGCTTGATCATGTTTTCAGAAATGAAGAACCCAGATATTATTGGAATCTATTTTGCAGCAAGCATAGATCAGAGATTTCATCGCTGATTTCCTGCAACATTCATGGTAAGCTGGTTGATGGTCGTAGTGTGTGCGAGAATTGTCTCTCATCACATATTGAGGAAACAAAATTCACGTCAGATATGAAGAGGTTTTCTTTAGGAAACTTGAGGTTTGATCCTGCAGGTTTTGGATATTACGTGTGTTTATGTTGTAATGAACCTTGGACTCCAAGACCAAATGCCCAATGTTTACCCCACCTAAAATCACGTGGCGTTGTGGTTGCAAAGCCAAACGTTAATTTGCCATATCGTATAAGACATCGAAGTGGTATGAAGAAGATAAAGGATAAGTCTTCTACACCAGCTGAGACTCATATAGAAAAAACTGGATTTGATCCTTCGTTTCATGTTGGATACACTGATCTGAAGATCACTTCTTTATCGGAGCATGAGATTCCATTTTCCGATGATGAGGTTAGCAATTGTATGGTTCCTGAAATGAATGAGAGTAAAAAAATATATCTAGTTCACTCTGCTCCAGAAACTCCATCTAAAAGAATGTACAGCAATTTAGCTAAAAGACAAAAGGCTGATGGTAATGAAGAATTTGATTTTAGATGTTTGCATCCCAATGTCCTCAGCGACTATGGTGTTTGTGACAGTAAAGATCTGCTGGATGTTCAGAAATCCAATCGTTCGGTTTTGCCGGAGCTTGTTTCTCTAGATGGTATTCCTGTATCTTCCTGCCTTGAGAAAGTTCCAAGTGGCAGTGCTTTGTTTCTGTCTGATCTTATTTCTCTAGTTGATAATCCCGCTTCAGTTGATGTTACAGAAAATCGTCATGAAGCATCATCCAGAAATTGTAAGTTATCTCCCTTTCTTTACGTGTATATGCGTATGTATGTGTTGACCTTATCTTATATGGCTTAATATGTGAAATTTGTAGTGGCAGGTGTTACTGATGCAAGTAAAAATGAAAATATTTCTATCAACAAGAACAACAAAACCTTGAAGTCGATAAGCACATCATCTGGAGCCAACTTTGAAACTGATCGAGTTGTAAGTGATACTGATTTTGAAACTGATCGACTTGTAGATGCTGCTGCTATGGTTCATTCAATGGATGAGGATCCAAGTGCTGTTCATACGTCACCTGTCTGTGATGAAGAAAAAGGTGCACCTGGCTTTGTTATGGAAGAACCTATGCTGACGTATTATAATGGAGTTAACAAAGACCAGTCGTTTCCAGTTCATAATTCTTCTGAACGAGAGATTGAATTATCATTTAACAATGTAAATCCTGAGTTTCAAGATGACGGTGATGACTTTGATGAGACGACTAACAAATCGAATTCTTATGGGGTTCAAAGTTTTCATAACTACTTTACAGAAAAAAGTGAATTTGATAGCCTTGGAATTAAAGAAGGACACTCATTGCCAGCTCAGAATTCTTCTGGTGAAGGAATTCATTCACAAGGTCATAGTGATGATGACGACTTTGAGAGAACTGATGAATCCAATCCTCATGTGGTTCAGAGTTTTGACAACTTCTTTACTCAAAGAAGTGACTTTAGCAGCCTCGAATATTTGGATGAAAGCACTTTCAATGAAATTGAAGGTGAAGATTCAGTTGATAGGCTGAAGCGGCAAAATGAGCATTATCGGAAGTGCGTGAATGACTTACACAAGGAATTGGAGGAAGAAAGAAATGCATCTGCGATAGCTGCTAATCAGGCTATGGCTATGATTACAAGGTTACAAGAAGAGAAGTCGACACTCCAGATGGAGACCCTGCATTACCTACGGATGATGGATGAGCAAGCAGATCACGATGGAGATGCTCTGGATAAAGCTAATGATATTCTGGCAGAAAAAGAGAAAGAACTACAAGATCTGGAAGCAGAGCTAGAATTTTACAGAATAAACTTCTCAGATGAAGCACTGATGGGGACTTTAACAGAGGCAAGTGTCAACTTAAGCAATGGACATGTGTCTACGGAAAATCCTGTAGCCAAATCTGCATGGTCACAATTTGAAGATGAGAAGTTGTACATTTCTGAGTGTCTGCGAAATTTGGAGAAGAAAATTACCAGGTTTGCTCATCAAGGTACTTCACCACACATTTTTGGTGGGGAATTCTTCGATAAAGCAGAAAATGGAAACCAAAATCAGCTAGAGTTCATTGATGAAAACAGTAAACATGAAAATTGGGAAGTGGAAGGTAATGGTGTACCTGTGCAGAAAGCTTCATCAGTGTTGAATGGAAGTGTTCCTTCTGAAGAAGAGTCAAGTACTTCAATAAGCAAAGATCAAGTGGTTAGTAAGGGAAACAGTCATTCGGTTTCCAATGGACAGAAGGGTTCTGAGGATTGTAATGAAACTGGTTTGACCAGTCTTGAAAATGAAATTTCCGACCTTAATGAGAGGTTGGAGGCACTAGTGGTTGACTCTATATTTTTTGAGAATTGCCTAAAATCTCTTCAAAATGGGAATGATGGGCTGCTTTTTATTCAAGCAATACTCCAAGAATTAAGACAACTGAGGATACTCGGGATAAGGAGTAGGAACACGTCAGTTTCATGAGCTTTATCTGTATCTGTACACGGTAAGCATGCTAAAGATACCGGTCTGATTTAAATTGATTCATTTTACTTGACATATTAACATACGAATGTCTCTCCAAAGAAAATAATCTTTTCTTGGCGGACATCCTGCCCATATGTTATAACTTTGTTGCATGCCTTGAGTGACTCCTGGTGGAAATTGCTATTACGCCTCGTGTTTGTATTATTGTATATAGTTTCATGTAAATTGCTACCTCCTCAAGCTGATCATTTCTTTTTGGTTTTATAAGATAACCAATGTCGTATGGTCATGGATATACAGATATAATCATGTTAACCCTAAATAATTCCACATATGAGGAATGCAAGTTTTGTAGGATTAAGAATAGAAAATAGGAAGCAATGAAAATAAGCATTTGAGAGATACCTGGAAGTGGCTGTACCTGCAGCCGTTTTTACATTCGTAAGAAATTTGCATAAATGAATTTCCAGCACTGACCATGAAACTCCATTACCATGCTGTTGAACTCCTTAATCTAAATTTAATCCTATGTTGTTCTTACTCTTAATTTTTCTTGCATTACTCATGATCGATATCTATGCATTGATATGTGGATATGATACTTCAAATATCCTTCAAATACTTGGAAAAACTTAGGAAAATTGCACATGCTTGTGTCCGACACACTCGAAACCGAGTAGCATAGATTTATCAATTTTTCTTTCTATGAAATCCTAAAGCTTTTGTCCTATACTCATGATTGACTGAATATGACCTTTATATTTCAGATGCATCTAGATTGTGGGTACAGTGACCAGCATGAAGTTTTGATTCAAAAGTTGAAGCCCTGCAGGATCTCAGCTTACCACGGAATGGTGAATTGCCCAGATCAGGTTTTACGCCCTAGCCACCTACGTTGTTCCGACTCTTTATTTCTTTATTCCGTACTTGTATGACACATATTCGAGTATGGGTGTTGGGTTTGAACCTCCATTATATGGGATAAAAGAAACTTCGAAAAAGTTGAGTATACTTGTGTCGAGATATATACTCGTATCTGTCACGTACTCTCGAGTCTAGTTAACATTGATAGGTGAGAGTAAAACTGTAAAAGTAATATACGTTTTCATTGCTTTGGCAAAGGGTTACATTTTTGGTATCTTTTTAAGTATTGAGTGACTAGGTTTCAATGTGGGTAATCCTTTTAGTCTTATTTTACATTTTCCAATTTTTTAATTAATTAATTTAATTTTTTTTAGGTTTGTTCACACTTCATAGTAAGCCAGTTCTACTTCAATTGTACACTCAGAACATCTCAATATACATAGTTTATTATTTTCAGACAGTTGATGCTTATTTTGCTTGAAGTATTTGTGTTCGACATTCATGTTTGATTTTATTCACACTCGAGTTTCAGTAACTTAGACGAGAACTAGCAGGTGAGCATGGTCCTAGTGGCTGATCTTGAACTAGAACCATGATCAATCATGTAGGGTTAGTTCTAAGTTTTCGAGTAAATTATGTTTACTCGAAAACGGCCTAGAATGAGCACATGCATTAGAAGAAATAACAGCGGGTGCTATCCAGACAGCCACAGGATCTGGTCTCAGAACAAATTCGGAGAGGTTACGAAAATGTATTTCGGTTTCCAGGCTCACGACAGTTCCAAGTCATGAGCGACATTATGCCCGGCGGGGCTGAGTCGCATGTTTAGCCTCTTCGTTATCACTCGAAGAAGAACAATCAACGGAATCAAAACATCCTGTTTTAAAAACTCGAGCATCCGAGGATGAACCGGATTGCTTAGAGCCCATATTCGAATTCTCACCCAGAATACTGCACTTGGTTGTGCACGGAATCAACTTCCACAACATAGCAGCTGCAACTTCCGACATGCACGTAAGTTGGCCACAAGGTCGGTCCTGATATTTTTGAGGCCTGGACAAATTATAAGGATTAGGAGTGCTTGCTTAACGAGCTCATCAATTTGTGAGTTGCTTGAACTCGACTCGGTCTAAATTTGATAAACTCTCGATTCGATTTGATACCTTAACAAGTTAAATCAAGCAAAGTCTAACTCGATTCAAAATGTTCGTGAGCAACTCGTTAATTATTTTAAACAAATAATTATTATTTTAAAATTATTTCATTCAAAAAATAATTCTAAATAATAATTATTAATTTATGGATTATCATTTTAATTTTAACATGTTAGTTTGATGTATGTGTGGATCATTGATTTAGAATTTAGACTTTAAAAGTGTTTTATACACTACTTTAATATTTTTTTTAGTTCAATTTATTAATTTATGTTAATATTAAACCTTTTATAATATTATTAAATTTTACTTTTAGTTAAAATAAGAAAAAAAATCTAGTGAGCTTAACGAGCAACGAGTCGAGTTGAGCAACAAAATTTTTTAACAAGCACGAATTGAGCATAATTTTAACGAGTTTAACAAGCAACGAGTAGTCGAGCAACAAATTTTTTTAACGAGTACAAGTTAAATATTGTCCAACTCACGATTGACTCGTTCGATAAGCACCCCTAATAAAGATTAGGCTAAGTTATCGTTATAATAAAAAAAACTAGTAAAATGGTTGTTTTTTTTATCACTAATTCATTAATGGTCATTAATGGCTCATATTATTATTTCTTTTACTTGTTATTTATAGTCTAAATTAAAGGTCTATCTAATATCGTAATCAAATGTTGAGACTCTTTCTACTGTAATTATCTAAGTAAAGAAAATTGAAAAAAATAGTGTCTCAAAAAAAATTATTAGGTGAGCCTTGTTCACCACGTCATCCTTGGTCCTAAGTAATCAGAACCGTTTATCATAATTTTTTTAAGATGAATCGTCATCTCTTTCTTACATGTAATTAATGGGTGGGTAGTTATTAGGTAATTATTTAAAGATGAACGGTTCTGAATCTTTGGACTATAGACAATGTATTGAACAAGGTTCACCTAATAATCTCTCGTGTCCTAGACGGTCGACCAGTTCGACCTACTAGGTCCGGCCCTGATTGGCCAATATTCTGACCTAACACCAGGACTTCATCTGTCGACAGTAGCTGCTCGGACAACTGCACTTCCGCCGACAATAGCTGCTCAGACAACTGCACGTCCACCGAAAATGAACTTCCGATATAAATCCTTCGAGTCTGATGACACTTTTCACCTGCATTAATCAATAGAACGTAACATTCTGATGAACTTGAAAAAAAATTAACTAGTAATTATTGAAACTCAGCACGTCTAGTTTGTTGGATATAATGCAAATAAAAAATATAATCATATTTATTTTATTTTTAAATATAATAAATATTATACAAGAGTTTGAGATTTTTATGATAATTGTTTTTTATTTTATTTATTGATTTGCACCTACTTTTACCTTATAAATAAAAAGTGTTTGGTCATTTATATTTTCTTCAAAGAGAGTAAAGACAACGACCGTTATTATAATTACATCATTCAGACGAAATTACTTCTAAAATAATGAATTTTATTACACAGTTATCTGTTTTCTTTATATGTTTATTTATTTATTTATTTTGTTAGTCATAACTATATGTTTGTTTTGTAGCAATAGTTCTATAGAGATTCACTTTTGAAGAGACATCACATGTCTAAATACTTAGAGAAACATGTAAAAATATATCAAGTAATATCATATATATTTAAATGTCACATTAATTTTATGAGTACGATTGTAGATTAACATTAATCTGTCATAAAATTTTACATGTGATAAAATGGATGTGATTTTACATATTTATTTATATGATATTAAATACTATTTATAAAATAGATGAATATGTTATAAGTTTTGATGAGGGTTCAAAAGTACTGTTTTTATTACCCTTTTTACTCATATTATTGTTAGACTTAAGCATATTATTAATTATATTATTAGTCATTCATACATATTTATATAATTTCCTTGGTTGTCATATTTATTTCGTGTTTTGGTTAATATTCGTGGAAAAGGATGGAAAGACTTGGAAATATTCTTTTGTAACTATTTTCAATTCAAGTTTATTTTATCACCTAAGTCAACTGAAAAAAAAGCCATTAAAAAGAGGATGTCGTCCAACTAGCAAAGGAAGGCGATTGTGAGAGAGATTGACGCAAAGGGGTTGTCAATTTCCATTGTATCTCTCTTTGTTATTTCGAGTGATGAGAGGATTTACTCTTTGGATATTTTACCCAGTCATGAACTAACTTAAAGCTGGCTTGAGTTATTTTGTTTTATGGTTTGATTTCGTTTGAATTCTATTTAAGTCTTTTGAGTGTTCTTAATTAAGGTTTGTCTATTCTTAGTGCTTATTTAGTTTGCGAGAGAATTGGGAAAGGACCTCGATAAATAATCCATTTATCTAGATTCGGGAGAATTAGATTCACGAAACAAATAGGCATAGTTCGATCCAAGTGCGTGAGAACTAATCCGGCTTAGGGATAAGTGCAAGATTTCAATGGCTAATAGAAGCACAAGATAGTTGTTGTACACTTTTGATTAACGCAAGGATGTATCATCAAAGGTTGTGCAATTAACAGAGTCTCGGGTTAGGGATAACAAGGACCACTGAATAACGCTTTGCCGAACCTTGAGGATAGTCGCTCAAATTGCCTGAGCAATTCCTTTAGTTACAATTGCCCAAGCATTCGGAATAACTGACTAGGCAATTTGATTAAGCCCAATTGCCGGAACAAAAGAGTGGTGTGAGCACCCACTTGTAAGAAAGAATTTACTCGTCCATCATTCCATAATTCAGGATAACCCAACCTAATATCTCTTAGCGATTACTCTAATTTATTTTATTTGCTTGTTTTATTTATTTTACTTATTCTATTAAACTCCAATTATCAACTTGTGTCTTTATTTTACAGTGTGATAACTTAAGCAAAGTGGCTTAAACCAATCCTTATGAAGACGATATCTAATCTATACTATTACTTGCGACATGTACACTTGCACCGTTTATGTTTCACTAAAATCACGCAAAAAGTCTTTATTTCTGACACTCCAAATAAATACAAGTCAACACTTGTTGAAATAGAATATGCAAATGTCATATATAGTCTAAGTAAATTGAATTAGACAAAGTAGTGCTTTCACTGTGCTTTCATTGTAAGCAGTTTAAGCAGATTCATAAAATAAACCAAGGTCAAACACTAGATAATAATTGTGAGAATATTGAGATATCTTAGAGTTACTCAAGATTGTAAAACATTATTCCATAAAGGTTCTTCGATACAAGTGAATATGTTCACATCAAAGAAATAAGCTATGTCGTGTGTTTTCTCAAATCTGAGTTTGAGATTCATACAACTCTAGAAAAAGTCAAATTACTTTAAAATATCTTGGAGGATACTCATGAATGACCTAAACATGTGCCAACAATATTGATTGTTAAAACACAATTTTATGAGCAACGATAATTTGATACATATACGTCATCGATATAATATCGTTAGACAATTGATCTCAGATAGAGTTATTTCTACTGATTTGATAAAATCAACGGATAACACTGTGAATTCACTAATTTAAGGGTTAAATCTAGATCAAGTTGAAAAAACATCTAAAAGAATGAGACTAAAGCCCATAAAAATAAAGGCGCTATGTGAAGGAAAACCCTACTTAACTGACTGGAGATCCCAAGATTTAGGTTCAAATGGACAACCTAATTGCATAGACCTATGCGGTTACTGTAGGAGTTCTTCTCCCAAGTTAATTCCTATGATGTAAACAGTGACAAAAATGGTATATGCTAAGTAAAGCTTTTAATGACCATTGTGTGCTTCGGTGCATCGAGAAACATAAATCACCTATGTGAGAGTGAAGTGGGGCCGCTTCAAGGAGACTATAGGGAATAGTTCTTTCAAACTCTTGTAGAACCAGACAATATTCACGGACATATGGACATAACCATGATAACTAAATCTTTTTTCAGAGAGATATTTGTGTGAAGTATATCATCGTTTACACAAACGACTGATAGTTCAAGGACATCAAGTCTATTGATTAGCTAGTAAAGTAAATATACTTTCACAAGGGAAGGTTCAAAGAAGGAAATCTACCTATCCTATGCATCTATCAATTGTAGAATCTATCACCACATCGAGCCAAAATGTTTTTGATAAAATTATCAATTTCATTCATGTTGGGGATTGTTAGAAAAAATAATGAGAAATGATCAAATTTGAGTCATATTTTAGAATAGTAAAGATGAAAATTTGAATAAGAAAATTATTGGCTCTTATTCTACTCCATGAGATCTTTACAACGGTATCTCATATGCTAAAAATGGTTGATTGATGAATGAGAAATTAATGCTCAAAGTAAGAAAGTTGTGAATAGAGTAAGGAATAAAACCACATTATCTCACATGTATGGGATAAATGAAATGAGAAGTGTTTATATACACATATCTACATTATTTTCATTAAATGACTTGAGATGACTCTAAGGTTGGGGAGCACCTATATGACATGGGTAATGAAAATGTACAGACTGATCGAGCTCCTCATGGGCTTGTAGATATTGTACCCGTTGTAAATAAATTATTCCTTAAATTGTTTATCTTTTTTTAATATTAAAGAAGAATTTGTGTTTTACTTAAATACGAATTCAAGAAGAATTTGAATTATCCTTAAATATGAATATTAAATAGATAAAGCTGACCATTCATGGCAAATTCGAATTTAATTTGGATTAGAACTCTCATTTGTTTTGATAAAATATTTTCCTATAAATATTAATGAAATTCTCAGTTTTAAACATACTCATAAAATATTTTCCTTTTCTTGTTTTTATTCCGGTAATTGGGCGAAGACAAGATTAAAAGTTCGAGATCTCTGTAGATTGTGCTTTTGTTGAAGATCTTCTTATTGTTGTATCTTGGCACACAGACGACCAACGAACTCAAGCATCATTGGAGTGGACAAAAATCTGTCTTAAAGAAACTGCGTTCGTGTAGGCCTCAACACATTTCCAAAATCAATTTAATTTAAATATTTTATATTATTTTTATTTGTTCTGTTCGGTTAAATAATAATAATAATAATTATTATTTTATTCTTAGATTAAACATTTTTCTAACATCAATTATAACTTTAAAAAGTTGTGTTTCATTTAATACATCTCTAAACCTTAAAACATTAACACTAAGCCTAGACATTAAACCCTAAACTTAAATATTAACACTAAACCCTAACCTTAAAATTAAACCCTAAACCTAAACCTTAACTACTAAACTATAAACTATAAACTCTAAATCATAAATATTAAATCCTAAACTAAACCTTAATTGCTAAATCATAAATCGTAAACTATAAACTCTAAACCTTAAACTTAAATTATAATCCTAAACTTAAACCTTATTAAACCATGAACCTAAATATAAACTTAAACCCTAAACCTAAACTCTAAATCAAAAACTATTTTAGATGAGTATTAATTATATTAAACAACCTAAATTAATTAAACATAACATTTTTAAGAATATAATTAATTATATTCTACTAGATTTGAAGTTTTTATGGTCTTTAATAGCAAAATCCTTTAGCAAAATCCTTTACATTAAGCTAAGGTACTATTCAAAATGAATTAAATTAGTATTATGATTTTAAAGTATGAACTAAGTTAAGTATTAATTTTATAACCTTAGGAGAATAATAATAAATTTAATTAAGTTTATATCCCATTAGGTCAATGACATGTTTTTATTTAATTAAATTAATTTAAACTAGATTCTAACTAGAGGTCTTAACTAATCTAAAAATCTGAAATAACCTTTTTCCCTTTTTTTCTCTCCTATCTTTTAGAAACTAGATTTTTTTTCTTGAAATGATTTTTTTAAGTTGGGATTTGTATTTTTAAATAAAAATCTAAAATGAATTAAAAACGATGAGAAAACGGTTGAAGTTGTCATCGACCATTAATGTAAATCAAACATCATAAAATCGAAGATTCGAATAAAATGAGTTCGAGAGTTGATTACGGTTGAGAATATTCAACTGGTATCCCTATACCGTTCAAAAATTGATACCTTAAAAAGCTACCTCTTTTTTAATATTGAAATTTTAAATTAAAGTGAATTTTAAATTAAAATTCGGTTATATATGAGATTGAATCTTAAAGATCTCATTATTCGAGTGTAAATAATCAACTACCATCATTACAACTAGTGTTAATCCAATTTACTACGAATAAAAAGACACCACATTAATAAACTAACACATACAAAACGATTTAGAAAAACATTATCAGAATAATTGCAAACTTTAATATTATTATTATATATATTACATGATATATATAAAAATATTAAAACACACTTATACATATATACATACATATTTAAATACAACACGTATTATTTATTAAAACATGTAAACGGCTTCGATACACATAAAAGATATTTACACTATTTTTTAAACTATATAATAATTTATATACAAAGTGTTTTGTAAAAAGCTATTTAACCTATATCAATACGACGATTATAAGTCTTAATCATAATACATAAAAACATAACACAATATAAAATAACAATCATGCATTAAAATAAATAACATAACATATTATATAATAATAATAATAATAATAATAATAATAATAATAATAATAATAATAATAATAATAATAATAAAATAGACTATACAATAATGTATGAATTACAATATATAAAACATGCATATTAAAAACATTAGAATATTTAAACATAAATGTAAAAGAGTATGAAATTGAAAGCAATACAAAATTTATAAGGGAAAAAGGACGTTTAGCCACGGGTTTGGGACTAGATTGAAATTAAAACAAAATTTTAGTGACCAAATCGAGTATTAACCCATTTAAAAATCCTACAGCTGACATATTAAATAATTATTTAATAAAAATAAATAAAAATCTTCTAACTCTAATCATGTCTTCTTCTATATTTCATCTTAAAAAAAATTTAAAATTAAACTCTAAACTTTAACCATAATTTTTATATCTTAAATCATAAATTATATAATTTAAAATATATTTTATCGTGAATTCTTTAAATCTTAATTATAATTTTAATGTTTAACTTTAAACCTTAAATTTATTATTTTAAATTAGAATATAAAAAAGAGTGACAATTTCTATTTATAAAAAATAGTAGAATCCTACAGAAAACCCGGTAAGAAATCAACAAACGCTGACGTTTGAAATAATATGATATTATTTTTGAGAAGTGCAATAAAGAAAATTAGAATTAGTTTGAAATTATTTTATTTAAATTTGAGACGTTTGTATATTATTATTGAAAAATATTTTAAAAATATAAAATAATTAATAACATAAATGAGAAAAAATAATTTTGTATAAAAGTATTTTAAAAATTTTAAACATATAAATATTAATTTTTGAAAATTATTTTTAAATTAAGTTAAATTTTGGACCTGAAAGCTATTTGTTCTATATTAATTTTGGTTCTTTTGATTTCAAATGTATTTTTGAAAATTTAGGGACGAAATCACTTTAACGATGAGAGGAGTTATTGCTTAGAGGAAGCAAATGAGTCATTTCGATTAGATTCGGGTTTAAGTTATTTTGAGTTGGATCAGATTAGGTTTTTTGACTATATTCAGTTTTAGTTTATTTTGGATTGGATATGGTTTGGTTCGATTGTAATTCGGGTATGCATTGATTCAAGTTGAGTATCGGATCGAGTCATATCGGTTCAATTAATTTTTGGGTTCAGTGATTTCATATCGGGTATTTTTTTTGTTGATTTCTGATCAGGTCAAGATCGGTTCAATAGGAGAGAATATGTTTTAGTCGGGCTTTCATGTCGGATCAAATTTTTAAACCTATATATGATTTTATAAAACTAATATATTTGACTTTTAGGTAAATTATACAACAATTCACATCAAATCTTTCATTATTTCTTTTAATATATTTTTTTATTTCGGGTTGTCTTTGGTTCAGATTATTTTCAGTTCGAATAATTTTGATTCAGATCCATACAATTCACTTGACAATTAGTTCAAGTTTGTTCGGTTAAAAATCAAATCGGGTTATTTGATTTAGTTTATTTTGAGTTTTGGATCAAGTTCGGATATTATATTCAAATCGATATCAAAACTCAGATCAGATAAAATCGATTCAGATCTCTGATCAATTTACCATCTCTATTTTATCCTCGTCCTCTGATTTTTTTTTTTTACTCTTAATTTATATAATAAATTTAAAATTTTAATAGAATTATTGTAAATTACCCTTATTTTAAAATTTTCATTTTAACCCGTTTTCCTGTTTATTTAATTCTATGGTTCTTTCAGACATTTCTGTTCTTCAATTCTGGTATATATACAGCATATGGTGCTTCCAAGTTCAACCATTGTCTGGATCAAACCATTTTCAAACACAACAGAACAACGACAATGGATAAGTCTTGTTTCTTTCAGCATTATACAAGGTCAACTGTTCCAGAATCATCGTTTGGATCGACATCGCCGGAGACTTTTTCAGGTTCCTGGGACGAGCTTCTTCGCAACTTCAATGACTTTGAAGAAACGGCTTCGATAGACATGGCGGCGGTCGCAGATCAGCCCAAAAATGCCGTTAACGGAGGAAAGGAAGGAAATGCTGCACCGGATAGCGCTAAACGTGGAGAAATTCGTCAGCAAAAAAGGGCTTACATCGGCGTAAGGAAGAGGCCATGGGGGAAATACGCAGCCGAGATTAGAGATTCAACGAGACGCGGCCTTAGGGTTTGGCTCGGAACATTCGACAGCGCTGAAGAAGCCGCGTTAGCCTACGACCAAGCCGCTCTATCGACGAGAGGATCGTCGACGACACTCAATTTCCCGATCGGCGTCGTGACTGAATCGCTCCGTAACATCAGGTACCGATGCGACGACGGCTGCTCACCAGTGGAAGCGCTGAAGAAGAGGCTCGACCTAAGGACAAGATCCAAGAACCTGAGGATCATCAGCGAACAAAACAAGGTACGAGAACAACAGAACTTGGTTGTGTTGGAAGATTTAGGAACTGATTACCTGGAACAACTCCTCGGCTGTTCTTGTTGAAAACCGGAAATGAAACCCTAAATAAGGATGAAATAGATCCAAGAATTTCAAATTATATTTATTTGTAATTCGGAGATTAATTTCAAAATCGTATATTATCAAATGTTTTACATCAATGATTAATTTTTAAAAAATAAAATTCAATGTTTTAAAAATAAATTTCAACATATTTCTATTAGTAGACAGATTAAGGGTTCGTTCAGTGCTATTTCTTCACCAAACTTTTAAAAAAACTAAATCGAACACTCAACTCTTAGTCTTCATTATCAAGCTTTTCGACTTTTTTGGTCTTAAATGCAACTTTTGTAGAAGCCGAAAATTTCAGCTTCTTCCCAATTGTTACTTCTCGATACAACAAATTAAGGGTTTGACAGCGTTACTGAACGAAACCTAAATATATTAAAACAAATCCACAATTCATTTATACACATGTATACATTGATGCTTAAATTCTCTTAACACATAAAGTCCTACTTCGAGCGATCCTAACATATTAAAATTCATACTTCATACTACGAAATTAATCTGTAACTCGATTCATTTCAATTCCGATACCATATACCGGAGTCTCAAAACCTAAAACTAACCATACATAACAGGAAAATTCATAGTTAAAATCAACACAACATTGAAAATAGCCAACCAAATCTTGTTTCATTTGAACTCTTGGAATGAAAGCATTTTAAAACTGGAGTTGGATGCCGGAAAAGTCGCCGGAGAATCGCGGGTCACGGTTACGAGTTTAAAAATATTGGTATTTTCTCTACATGGATGCAATGAAGCAAGGGAATTATAAAAGCTTGCATACAAGGAGATGAAATAAAACCAAATGTTGCCTTAAATCCAATATTTTTTCTTCTTCATCTGATTTCTGTTTCTCTAGACTTTTGTTTTAATCCATCTTTTACTATAATTTTTTTCTTAAAAATATAATCATTGCACATAAATAAATAAATAGTTACGAACCTTCACAATTTACATTATTATAACATGCATGTAACATGTTTCACTTGAATCTTGCTTGAATGACATCTAACCTTGAAGTGTTGTCATTGTATATTTATACCAACTAATATGGTCTAGTTGTTGGAGATGTAAAATCTCAGTTTGGTAATCGAAAAATATGATAATGAATAAACTATATAAATGGTTCCTTGATTATACTTTAATTATTTTTTATATTCTCTGACTATCAAATGTTACAAATTGATCCATTGACTAACTTTTTTGATACAAAGTGGTCATGTGCTGTTAAAACTTTAACGGAAAACCGATGTGGATGTTAACATATTGACTTGGATTATAGAGACTGGGGATGCCACATGGTTATCCAAGTCAGCATGTTAACGTCCACATCAATTTCCCGTCAAATTTTTAACAGTACAAGACTACTTTGTATTAAAAATGTTAGTCAATGGAGTAATTTGTAACATTTGATAGTCAAAGAATGTAAAAGATAATTGAGGTATAGTCAAGGGACCATTTATGTAGTTTACCCTATGATAATTCAATTGAACAATTGATAAACTAATGAAATAGACTCATAATGACGTTAAAGTTGTCTGCTGGTAGATATAATAACTTTGGTAATATTTTTTTAATATGAAATGTTTAGTTTATTGAATTATTTTGAATTAGGACCAAATTAATAGAATACATAAGTTTGAAGGATTAAAATTTTTGTTGTATCAAGCTCATGTTTCAAGGATACATAGCAAAGAGATAAATGGTTTGAAACAGTTGGAAAAGTACCTGACCATTGCTGAAACCGAATTGATTCTTCCTCTGTCAGAATCTGTATTCAAGAATAGATATATATACATTGAAACGGAAAACGTCCGTTGGGGTGTAATCATCTGTTGTCAGAAACCGAAAAATGCAACTGTAAGCAAACGAGCTTTAGAGAGTAGAATCATGCGAACAACCGTCCGCATATTTCAATCTTTTTCTTCAAAAACTATAGGGTAAAAACACATATTTTGTACCGAAATTTGATTTTGTGACATCTGAACATGGTTTTAAGGTTTAATTTTATAGCAAAATTTTGATTTTATTTCGAATTCGATTATAACTTGGTCAATATCATAACCTTAAACTCGATATTGCTTCAAGAAAGATGCTTCTAAAATCTGCCACTTAATATACTAGAAATGAAAAAAATGAGATTTTTTCTAGAAATGGTTCATCAAAAGGAAAATTTTAATAAACTATCCGCTAAACATACATCTCTTAAATAAAACTACGAGTTCGGATTTTACAAACTATGAAGTAATAGATAGAAGGAAAAGAACCAAGAACCATAGCTTAAAAGCAATCATATATATATATATATATATATATATATGGAACATGCAATCTACAGCAAACAAAACCAATAGAAGAGATGTAAAGAGTAAAATATTACACTGTTTGAAGGAAATGAGATTATTTGCAGGAACCTGGACTCAGACAAGTACTGTAACAGCTTCCCTTTGTTACAGAAAACAAGCAAAGCAAGCTCAGAATGACACTTGTTGTCTTTGAGAATGTTTTTTTTTTCTTTTCCTGCTACTCCCTCGGCTCAGATCCATTTTGTCGATAAAACCCACTTCTTGTTTTACTGTATGTAAATGAAGGTTTAACCCCAGCCGCCGTACGTCATCTTTGATTCTCGTGTTTATTGCCTGCCCTTTTTATATAAAAAAATGAATCCTTTTCCCCACTCTTTTTGGATTATGTTTTTCCCATTATTTTGTTGATTGCCCACTTGTCCCAGAACATAAGCCATCTGATTCCACAACAGATCATTTCCCTGTGTTGGTGGTTCTTCGCGTACTATAACACTTCCACGTGCCCATCACATGATCTTGCAGATGCCTTTACATACTCTATTTAGGGTTGGGCATTTAATCGAGTCGAGTCAATTCAAATTTTTTTGAGTTATTCGAGTTGACACGTTCTATTTTATCATTCAAACTTTATTTGAAATTTTTTCGAGTCGAGTCGATTCGATTCGAATTTTGAATTTTTATACAAATTTAATTATAATTATTTATAATATTATAGTTCAAAGTGATAAAGACTTCTTCTTCATATGTTTTTTGCATGTGGAAATAAGATTTTGAATATAAATCAATTATCATTAAAAAATTATATAATATATTTATAATGATATTTTTATAGGTAATAATATGTTACTTCATTAAAGTACGATTTCATTAAAAATCAGATCGAAAGTGTCACCGAAAAATAATTCGGAACAATCAATCTTGAAATCAAGGACAAACAAATACAAAACATTCACAAAATCAAAATAAATTATCCATCATCAGAAATCATAATATAAATACATTTTGATTTCAAACAATTGAGACTAGATTGTAAAATTTTCAAATTTCAGGGACAAAAATGTGACTTACCAAAGTTTAGGGACTTAACTGAAACTTTTAACAATTAGTACTATATAAATTTGGTTTTTTTTGGCTGAAACATGAAGGAAAATTATTATAACATAGATCAATATTTATCATTCTATAGCTAGACAATAAAATTTCAAAATTTTAGGGACCTAATAGTAAATTTTAAAATTTCTAAGTCCAAAGAAATGTTTAGTTTATTAATAGTTTTTATTCTTGATCTCATGTTCATCTCAAAAAATAAATTTTAATTAAATTGCGAATGAATCGGAGTTCAATTGAAAAAGTTACGAAATAATGACCAAAATATAAAATTTCAAAATTAAATTTTGTTTTTTTCGAATATTCGAACTTCAAAAATTCAAAATCGACTCAAAATTCATTTGAGTTATTCAAGTTGACCCGAATAACTCTAAATTTGAAAAAAAAATCGGTTTTTTCGAGTCGAGTCGATTTTTGTCCACCCCTAACTCAATTCATCAACATCACAATGATCTACTAGATATAATTTTTCTGAATTTGCTAAAGTATTACAATAGTGTTTGTTCTAGAGTATACACTCACCATTACATTTATCCCTCAATCATTGTACTGGTATTAGTGGTGCTTGAACATGTGACTTCTTAGAACAACAACCGTTCCCTTAACAACTGAGGCAAGATGGTTCGTGCGATCTACAACATATAAATATAATAATTAATAGGGTGGAAATTCAATTAGAATTAGTAAATTATTTAAAATAATAATTAATATTATTTAGTATTAGTTTAATATTGTTTTTAATAGATCTGAAAAAAAAATGTCCCTAAATCGTACCACCATTTATGTCCCACCTAAAAAATTCTTAAAAATAAAATTTTAAACTCTAATTCTATTTTGTATATCCTAAACTATATACTTTAACTACAATTATCCAACCTGACGACTCAATGAACCAAAATAAAAATATCAGGTAATTTCTGAAAATATATTCAATCGGCCCGAATATCCAACCTGAGAATAATTGGGTCGAACTTAGACTTAATTTTGTAATTATCTTATACCGACCAGACTAATTTTAATATATATTTTTAATTTTAAATTAAAATTTAATTTAGATTCCTAAATATTTATATATAAAATTAAATTTAAATATTTAAATTAATTAGTTTTATGTTTGTATTATATATATATATATATTGAACATGTAAAGTTGATATTTATTTAATAAATAAATATCTTACTAGAGGAAAACTCAAAACCCAAAAACAATATACAAAACTGTGAAAAGGATGACAGAGACAAAAAAAAAACAGAATTATACAACAAAACAAACCATAAAAATTGGGAGATGATCAGTTAAATAGACAAAGGGCATCTCCTTCAACCTCAATTTGATCGAAACTCGTTCTTATGCTAAGATCAGCGCCTGGTAACAAACAATTGCTTTAGTCATTTATGGTTCAACTGTAGGAAGTAGTTGGCCCCTTGACCAATTGCATCATCAAACGGTACCTCCACAGCGAGAACATACTCCTCATCGGATTCCGCCTCTCGAGAACCCCAAATCTCATCCACAACTCGGTTTCTCTTCGGCATTCTTACTACACAACAAACAAACGAGGTTACATCATCGAATTTTCAGCATTAAAGCAAGTACAACTTCGATTAATGGGCATGTACTTATCTGACACCTATATACCACACTAGACTCTCCCGTGAACTTCCTAGAACCGACTCAACCTAGGGTTTGATACCACTAAATGTAACACCCTCGACCCGGTGTCACATTAGACCTCCAACTTAAAATATGTATTTCAAAATTTCATTCAAAAGCCCAACAAAATAAGTCCAAGTTCAAGTTCATCATAAGTTTATAAAATCAATTCCAAACCAAAACATAAAATCTGAGTACGTTAAATTAGTTGGAGCTCTAAATATTATAATCTGTTTTAAAAGCATTCGGCTTAATAAAATAAAATAGAATTACAATTACACATATAGGATCCTACAAGTACATAGCCCACTACATCTAGTGACAATACTCTGACAACCACGTCGATGCTGAAACCCACCACGATGAGACTCCTCCGAACAAGCTTTCCTTAACCTACGCATGAAAACATATTTCAAAACGCTGAGCTACAAAAGCTTAGTGGATACTCTACCAACCGGTTCACATTAAACATAACATAAATAAGCATAAGCAACATGAATGATGACATGGCATGAGTACGATGGCGTTGCCATATTCACCTAAACACATGATATCATGTTTGTATATTATCGAAACATAGCATATGTATGTCAAGAGGTTTAGCTCTAAATTTATTATTGTTGTGTATGTCGATGATTTGAATATCATTGAGACTCATGGAGAGATCCCCTTAATAATGTAATCCTTGTTCATCAATCGTCATACACAAAAAAATGTTTAAAGAAAATTTAAATGCATAATGCATATTCGTTGATCACTATTTTGTTGTTAAATCTCTTAATGTAAACAAAGATTTATTCCACCCTCGAAAAAAAGGGTGATGATATTCTTGGTTTAAAAGTATAATATATGCATTATTTGATCTTAAAGCATCGTATCTTAGTTGGTCCAAAAACACTATTTAAGTTCTACGAGATCATTAACTTTAAATAATTATTATACATGACGAAAAGTCAAAATATATGTTTGGGTAAACATATCCAGAATATATGTGAATTGCTTTCACAAGATAAGATGTAAGCTATCTTTTGTAGAGATAATACAAAATTTATATCTCAAGATGAATACATCAAATGTGATAAAACAAAACATATTTCTTTAAAGTTTTGTCCCTAAAGATCTTCAGAAGAATAGTATTCGATGAATCATTTCAAAAAATAATTTGAAAGATTTATCCATTAGTGCACACTCTATTTCAACATTGGAAGATTATATTCAATATTCAATTATGAAGATTCAAATATCTCATGTGATATTTTTATGAGGGGGTATAAATACACGTTGCACTCTTTTTCCCTTAACCAAAGTTTTGTTCCAATAGATTTTCCTGGTAAGATTTTTAATGAGGCAACATGTTATGCGTATCAAAGATGTGTGTACTTTTTTTCCTTCATTAAGAATATTTTTTCACAGAGTTTTTATCTTAATAAGGTTTTAACAAGGCACATTATCTTCATGGATATCTAAGGGAGAGTGTTATGAATATCTATATTTATGATGGATATTCATATATTAAATTAAAATTTAATGAGCTTTATTATTAGGGTTTAATACCCATTGGAGAAAGCATTGTATACAAACCTACTTTGAGAATACAATACAAGTCTCTCTCTTTTCTCTCATCTTTGTTCATCTATTTTGTTCTTATTCTTTACTTTATTCACAATAATATTTTAAATTTATTTTTTTACTAAACAATTTATTTTATTATTAATAAAATACTTAAATATACATTTGGTATTTAAACTAGATATTTTCTTCTAGTTTAGTATTTAAAGATTTTTACTCTCCAGTTGACATTTGAACTAGACATTTTCTCCTAAATTGGTACTTTTTTTTTCTTTCAAGTTGGTATTCAACCTTTAATTTTATCCACTATTTTAATATTTTTATTAATGTTTTTAATCCTAAAACTTATACATTCTATCAATTTATCATAATTAAAAATAATTAAATAAATTTAACTCATAATATTTAAAAATTCTATAAAATTAGTCGTTTTATGATACTAAGAAATCAAAAAAGTCTATCAGATCAAAGCAACAGTTGAATAACTACGTTCTAAAATAAAACAAGGATAAGTTGTTGTTAAACTTTTATAATATCAAAAAAGTAATATAAAATTTATAAGAAAAAAATAAAAAATTTAGAAGAATAACAAAGTAAATCAATAGATTTTCAAATAGAAATAGTTAAATTTATTGGTTTGTTTTGAATCAGAACTTAGTTTTAGAGTTCAAGATTAAAATTTAGAATTTATAAGTTGGGTGTTTAGATATATGTATTTATAAATTAGGAGTTTAGTTTTAGTGTTTTAGAATTGATGGGTTTTGGGTCAAATTTAGGGTTTAAAGATATAATTTGATAATATGATTAGATATTTAAGTTTTAATTTATAAATCTCAAATTATATCTTTAAACCCTAAATTTGACCCAAAACCCATCAATTCTAAAACACTAAAACTAAACTCCTAATTTATAAATCTTAAAGTCAAACCTTAAACCCAAAAAATAAAGTACTTGTAAAACCTTTTTGTTTTCATAGTATGTTTATAGAATAATTATCCTTTTATAAAAATAATTATATTTAGGATTTATATTTCAATACACATACGGTAAAAACTAAAAGTTATCTTAAGTATCTTAGTTTTAGTGTTTAGAATTTAGTTTAGAGTGTAAGGGATTTAGAATTTAGTTTAGGGTTTATATGTTAGAGTTTAGTTTTTAGGATAATTATTAGGCTTGAAGGTGCTCGATTGACAACCGATTAATCTTGCCAAGTGATAAAGAAATGATTATTTGGGTGATTTATGGTGGAAGGAAAAATGAAAAGAATTGGACACAAGGATTTATAGTGGTTCGAACTTCTAACCCAGGTCCTACATCCACTACCTTAGCTTCCCACTAAGGATTTCATAATTCACTAAGAATTCAATCTTTTGAGGAACAAAGGGATAACCTTACAACCTTGATTCACAACCCGAATCAAGCATCCAAAATTCAAAACCGAACTTTGGGAATTCACTCACAAAGAGAATTCTTAAGCAAACTTGAATCCTTCTAATAAGGTTAATTGTTTGCAATCTAAAGCCCTCACCCAAACCTAAGACACTTGAGCATACATAAACATTAAGCTCACAAGTGTTGTCTACCCCAAAGATGAGAAATAAGCTTTAAGACAATTTATTGATCATATTGTTGTTATAATGTAAGCATTAGTCTTCTCTTGATGCTTGAGGCTTCGTTTTATCATTCCAATTGAGCTTCTAGCCGTTGGTGACCGTTGAGATTGATTTAGAACCATTTGGAGATTGTTTCAAGGCTAATTTCTGCTTTTGGTGCATGTAGTATCAAAACGTGTGGAAGTCGTTTCGATACAGCCACTTTGGGAAATAGCAGTTGAACCTTCATTTAATAATCGGCATAGAAACGCCTATAAGGCATATTGAAACCCTTAGCTCATAGTATCGAAACAGGCCTTATCTATTAGTTTTTTTATAAAATCGTTGGGGTTTTCAAATGACCGTTGGAGGTGTATCGAAATAACTAAAACTCGTTTTGATATAGGCGTATCGAAATGGTGGTTTAAAGTATCGAAATCATTTTGTATAAAGACAAAACGTATCAAAACACCTTATGGGAATATCAAAACGCCTGGACATTCTCCTTTGAAAAAAGAAAGTTGTATCGAAACACTTGAGAAGTGTATCAAAACTTGTAGGACATTTTGTGTACTTTGGCTTCTTTAAAACATTTAAAACACATTAACAAGTCCTTGAAAATGTCTCAAACTTATTTTCAAGTTGTTTGGACATAAAACCATTTTTGAAATATTTTCAATTTAGTACAAAACTATTTTTCAATTATTATATCAAAATATTAGTTCTACAATAATATAGTGAAAGATTTAGGTTTTAACTTATAAATCCTAAATTCTAACACTAAACCATAAATTTTAATTTTGACCGTATATATATAAAATAATTACCCATTTATTTAATATATATATTTGAAAGAAAAAATACATTGATTATAATTTTCTATTATCATTTTAATCAATTTTTTTTATATCAGAATGATTAGTTCGGTAGGGAATCTTTATCAAAAATATTATAATTAATATATACTACATAACACAATAAACTTAGAGTAAATGAATTGTTCGCGTGGCCTAATGGATAAGGCGCTCGCCTCCGGAGCGGGAGATTGTGGGTTCAAGTCCCACTGTGAACGGATAATTTCATAATTTAAGGGAGATTAGTACAATTAATCCAATGATTTTTTTAAATTACATCTATGGTCAAGAGTTATCTTATCTACATCTGTTTGAATCTTAAATAAGAGATAATATTAGATTATCTATATCGAAAAAGCCATAAGGCTTCATCAGGTTCCCAATTCGGAATTGGACAATGATGTCTTCCAACAAGGACTTCTCATATCGGTTTTATTTCATCTTGTAATATCTCGTTCAACAGCATCGCGTACATCTCGATCGTAAGAGCCACTCTTACTAGTTATGATTTACTTTGTCTTGGATCCTCTTGATCCTCGATCAAAGGCTTGGACACCACAACATTAAACACTCGATGATCACGCAGAACTCTAAAAGTTTTATGGTATTTCTGCCAAGTCTTTGAATTTTCTGATGGGTTAGGTTTTCTGAACCCCCACACTTAACAAATATGGTAAATCAAACTGAAAAACTGCTTGTCCTTCTTATCACCAAGTTTTCAATTCAATGTCATATCAATTCCACTTGAACCTCTATTAGGTCATAATGAATTCTCCTAATCTTTTTTTATTAACGTAATCACTGATTTTATCTGGATTTATGTTCGAAATAAATCAATTCACATCCTTTTTAATACTTAAATCACCTTAACCTACCTTAATTTTATCACTTGCTTTATTATTATTATCCTTCTCTTAATTAAAACTAAAAATCCAAAATATATATACATATATTTATATATATAGCTTTATAATTAAAAATATAAAAAAAATTATAATAAAAATTTCTACTTGGTGCCCAAGGTCATGTTTTTAATTGGTTCTAATTTTTAAATGGATAAACCTAAAATACACTTCATCATATTATAGATACCCTTATATATAAAATCAAAATCCTATTTTATTCTCATATAATACTCTTTATCTTAACTATATATAATATTTACTCTAAAAATAAAAGAACCCTAACCATTTTTCATACTCAGCCACAATCCCCTAACCATACACACAACCAAATACCCATTTTTCAAGTCTCAAAATCATACCTTTGATCCCTCATTCCCAGCTCTCATCGAATACCAAAGCAAGTTCACAACACATTCATCATTCGAATTATCTATTTTTTATCGAGTATATTTGAGTATATTTTTCTTTTTTCCTTTTGATATATTGCGTAATCTATTCTTATGATTCAATGAAAATATGAATTTTTTTATTTGGTATTTTTTATTGTTCATTTATATTTGTTTATTATGTGTTATGTTTTTAGGTATTTATGTACATTTTTGCTCATGATATTTATTTTTGTTAATGTTGCTATATGCTTTATATATATGTATGTTATGCCATTGGTTTAGTTCACATGCTTTGTTAGGGTTATGTAAGTGATAATGTTTATGTATATTTGTATTATTATATCATGGTGGCATGTCTCATATCTTATTAGTATTTCTTTATTCATGTAATTATATTACTTGGTTTGTATTAAGCCTTTTTAATTGTTATCATGTGTCATATGTTATATTGGTTTTATATTTGTTGTCTTTACAATTATGTCTCTTCTTTGTTTTATATCATGTATGACTTATTCAACTTTGTTCTTCATTTAAGTTGTAATTCAAATTGTTAAATCATTAATTGATGTGATGTCTTTTTATTCGGTCGTAACGGGCCCGGCATTAGGCGTAGCGGTAGAGGTGTATGCGTTTAGCTTTGAATATAGAGACTTTTAAAATATATTCGAATTCTTAATTAGATATTATTTTAATTGCTACTTTAATTTAGAAATTTTAATATTAAATAAGCAATAAATATTTTAAAGTATCAATTTTGGGCGATTTGAAAATGCTAACACTGTTTTTAATCGTAACCGACTCCCGAACCCTTTTAATTTTGAATCTCTGGTTTTACGGTGTCCGGTCTACCAAAGTGACTAGTGACGACTCCAAACTTTTTCTAAATTGTTTTACAAACCATTTTCCAATATTTTAATTTGTCTTCCAATAATTTTTAAATTTTTTAACCAACCCTTTTTACTCTAACCTTTCAAATTGAATTTTCAACCTTTTAATTTTTAATTCGTTTTTTATTTTTCATGATCTTCAAAATAAAGATCTTTCTATACACCATTAAGATTTTTTTATAGAGGGTCGTTACAATTAACTTGGAACTTCTGTTTTGGTTTGGATCTATCAGATTTCTTGAGTCCAATCTCAATGATTGAATCAGTAACTATCAAGGAAGTACATAGTTTTTTCACACCCTGTCTCCTTAACTTATTCTTCGTCCATAGCTTTAACCCATCCATGAAGGTGAACAATCTTTAACACAAACAACTCATTCTTGTGTGGCTCCGCTTCTTTCTACATATCAACAATCTCAGACTCATAACTATTTTCCTTGGGAATGGAGTCAGAGTTGACTGAGGGAGCAAGAAACGACTGAGATTGAAGATGTGAGAATTAGGATTGTGGTTTGATTTGGGGATTGGGTGAGAATGTGTAAAGAACCAAAACAAACTGAAGAATTTAAGAGGAAGAAATAGACTGAGCAAAGGTAGAAGAGAAGAAGGAGGGAAACTTGGAAAAATCAATTCTTCATTCAATCGATACCCCTCAAAACCTAAAATTTCAGACTTAATAGTCTGTTACAATCTCAAGCCAAAACACACCGTTTAACTAAAAAAATTTAAAATAAAATAGAAATTAAAGATTACTATCCTGTCCATTTGACTTTTCATTCAGTTTTGACCTGTTACAATGCTTCCCGCTTGAATTAATCCTTGTCCTCAAGGATTTAAACATGATCTTTTTCCGATGATTAGACCAAACATGTCCCCATGCTTTCTTAGTTTTGCTCCAAGATGAAGTAGGAACTAGAAGTAGTTTCTTCATACTAACAACTGTTAAAAACCAAAAATCAACTAACATTTTAGATTCTCTATCGATGATGACAAGTTTCATACCTCCGGAATCAACAATATTTAAATTGTAGTTAAATGCAGTACAAATTGAAAGATAATTCTTTTCAACACCTCTAACTTTACTGTCACCTCGAAAAGTCAATAGGTGAAGCATCCACAGCACTTGACACAGAACTAGCCATTTCAATTTTCACAAAACCAAAACAGAAACCCTTATAACATTGAACTTGAATACCACCCTCCTTAATAGGTCCAAACTTCTTAATTTCATTTTCCAGCATACTAAAAGTAGTATTCAAAGGCAAACTTTTGATGTAGATAGAGAAACCCTCAGCTTCAATATCTTGATTTTTTCCATTTTGTACAACATTGTTGTTGGAGACTTGTAAATCAAATGTTGCTGCTGGAAATCTTAAACTTTTAAACATTGTTGTAACGGGCAAAATACTACTGCCAACTGCAGGATACATAGCAAATATGGCAAACAGAAGAATAAGAATCCAGGTCATAACAAATAAGAAGGTATTGAGTCCACAATCATGTCCGGATGAAGTGAACCAGTGGAAGAGTATTCCCGAGAAGCCAAATGTTGCCAAATAACAAACTAGTGAAACAACTAACAGAGCAATGTACCAGAACTGTTCATCGTATCCGACCCATTTGTCATTCCATCCATGAACAAAGTCAAGTAAAAGCACAACTTGAACCAAAAGGAACAATCCTGCACCAAACTTTGATACAAACTCTCTAATCATACCGACCCTGAACCGGATCAGCAGGTTCTTGTTTTCTGAAGGATCTTCAAAATTTTTAGTCCATGACGATAAAATAATGGTCATCTCAATTGCAAGAAAGCACGCAACAACATCAAAATGAGCCACAGATCCAAGGGATAAAGAATCAACAAGTAAGTTGCCAAACAACTCGGAAAAAATAGTAATAAGACCATTGCCAAGAAATATAACCTTTGAAAATGTTAGTGACAACCATTGTTTCTCGGAGCCCTTTTTATTATGTTCAGCAACAAGCCACGACTCGAATGCTGAAAAGAGAAACAAGGTGGCAATACCTCGCAAAACACGACCTATCATCAAAATCTTGTATTCAGGAGAATGCTTTGTGATGCAGCTAAGTATGTAAGTTATGCAGTAAGTAACACATGCCCTTCTTTGCCCCTGTTTGTCAGCTAGAGACCCAACAATTGTCCCGAACAACATAGAGGATCCAAAACCGGGGATTAAAAGTTGTCCGATCTCTCTTTTCCAAAGCCATATGTGTTGTAAAGATAATAAACATACGAACCCTGCAACCAGTCCCCAACTGTTAGAAAATAGTTCTCTTTTGCCATGATTAATAATCTAAAACCATATGGATCATCACCCTCAACAAGCTCAACAATGCCCTTTGCTGCAAATAAATTTCCTTCAAAATGAATCTGAAATTTTTCACCTATTTGTACAAGCATTCCATCTAACATTTGAGTTCTATTGGTGCCACTTTCATCGTCAACTTGGTTTGTATGAGTAGTAATTAATTCCTTACTCTTCGACTCTAATTTTCTTGCCAAACCAAATTTAAAGTCAAAACTCACCACCTTCAAAATTGCTTCAACATTTCTATCTTCTCTAATCATATCAGACTGATCAATACCCTCCATCT
The DNA here is from genome assembly GCA_035048815.1 of Abelmoschus esculentus. NCBI lineage: Eukaryota > Viridiplantae > Streptophyta > Magnoliopsida > Malvales > Malvaceae > Abelmoschus > Abelmoschus esculentus. Next base: position 16,664,524 of record JAUCBN010000002.1, on the reverse strand, counting down.
GTGCCACAGCTTCTTGAGTTTGGTCATCCAAACCAACATAGTTCATATCACTGACCACAAAATCACTTTTCGAATTAATCTCATATTCTATATTCGAACTATCACAACTCATATCAATATTTTCACTCGCTTTAACTTCATTTTTTTTCTCACTCATTTTATCAAACACCTTCGCTCCCTAGAGCGTTTTGAGCAGTTGTCCAATTTCTCATCAACAAAATTACTTACCTTTGCCTCTTTCCAAATCTGAATATCACTAAATAAAACGATATATCGTCACTAAATAAAATGATATATCGTTAAAATAAAATGCAGAGTTTATTACCTTTTATGACATTTATTTTTATAAACGTCACTAAATAAAACACCACTTAGGACATTTATTTATTAAAACGTCACTAGTACGATGAACAATAGCGATGTTTCTAAAGAAAAGAAATACACACCTTATGCAATATTTGTAGCGAAAGGCCACAAATAACGATATTTATTATGATGTTTTTCTTAAAATGCTAAAAAAATATTTATAGCGTCGATTATGATAAAACGCTACTATAAATAACATCGATAGCGGTGTTTGTTATAGAAACGTCGTAAAAAGCGACCCTACATGCCAATTTACCCTTAAAAAACATTACCGTTTGGGGTTTAAACCCAGCCGCCGTACGTCATCTCGCATTAAAGACATTTTTAATATTTTAAAAAGCTTTTTCTATTATCGTAATTTGTTTACTCATTTCTTTAATTAAATATTTTATATACTGGTTTATGCGTAATAAATTTAATGTATTTTAAATAACATTTTGAATTTAAATTTTATGATTACAAAAATTGTTAGTGAAACAATAAATTTTATTTTTAGTAATTTTCATATAATTATATAATAATATTTATTATTTAATTTTAGTTTTTAAAAATATATACATGCCGTATAATTAATTTACTGAAATTTATGTCTTTTAAAAGAGAAATTATATCATAGGTTATTCTCGTCATGTTATATATGACAATAACCAATAAAAAATATTTATTTAGTTATTCTTTACCAAATGAATTTTATTAATATTTATCGTAAATTAAGTTTAAAAAAGATTTTCCAAGTAAAGATTCACTTAGTAAAAATATAATTAAATGAATATTTTTTATTGATTAATCTCATAAATAACATGACAAAAATAACACGTGATATAATTTCTTCTTTTAAAAATATCAATATTTTTTATTAAAATCACTTAATGGGTTTATAATAATATTTTTTTATTTGACATAATTTCAAATTTAGCGAAGATTTAACATGATTTATCAGATATCTTGTGATTATAAAATTGTTCTATATTATAAATAAGTACCCAAAATATATTAACTTTTTTCACTTAGATATCTAAAGTATTTCTGGAAAAAAGTATTTAAAGAATACTTTTGTTTAAGTACCTAAGATATATATATATATTTTTAAATAGACACCTAAAATACATTTTTTAATTAAAATAAGTATATAAATTATTTTTTGTTCAAATAAGTACTTAAAGTGTATATATATAATTTAAGTTTCTAAAAGTTATCATACGATAGATATAAAGATACATTAAATGCCTATTTTAATAAAAAAAATCTTTAAATATCTATTTTGATGATAAAATATTTTATCTATTTTAATCGAAAAATATAATTTAAATATATAATTTAATAAAAAATATAATTTAAATATTTATTTAACAAAAAATAATTTAAATATCTAAATAAAAAATTAAATATAAATTAGGTACAATAATATTATTTTGATATAAGTCTTAAAAAATAGTATATATAAAGCGTTTGACAGTTCATGGACCGAACCCTAAGTTATCAATCTCAGTTTTAAGACATTTACAAACGGAACAACTTCAATGGACAAGTCTCGTTTCTTTCAACATTATTCAAGGTCAACTATTCCAGAATTCTCGCCTGAACCACCATCAGGATCGCCGGCGCCGGAGACATTTTCTGGTTGCTGGGATGAGCTTCTTCTCAACTTCAAGAACTCCATCAATGGTGGAAAGGAAGCTGATGTTAGATTTGGTATGGCTACACAACACGAAGATTTACCCAAGAAAGACAAGGCTTACATAGGTGTAAGAAAGAGGCCATGGGGGAAATATGCAGCTGAGATCAGGGATTCAACGAGACATGGCCTTAGGGTTTGGCTCGGAACATTCGACACCGCGGAAGAAGCCGCTTTAGCTTACGACCAAGCCGCGCTTTCGACAAGAGGACCGTCGGCGACTCTCAATTTACCAATCGACATCGTCACCGAATCGCTTCGTAACATCGAGTACCGATGCGACCGGGGTTGTTCTCCGGTAGAGGAGCTTAAGAAGCGACTCAGCTTAAGGACAAGATCCGAGAACTTGAAGATCATCAGCCAACAAAACCATACACGACAGGGACAGAACTTGATTGTGTTGGAAGATTTGGGATCCGAGTACTTGGAACAACTTCTGAGTTCATGTTGAAGCTGACTCGGTTTCATATAATCTATCCATTTGTTTTCCGATTTCAGGTCCGTTCTTTGTCCATTGCTGTCATTTGCTTGTTCCATAGCTAAGTGCATCTTTTTCTGAAATTTGTTTTTTGTTTCTAAAGTTGAAACAAAATAAGTACAACCAATCCTGGTTTACAGAAGTATAAGTGCATTTTTTTATATATAATATTCATGAATAAAAATATTATTACAAACATGGTTTCAATGCCCTTATTTTTTTTTTTAATTCTCCTTATTTTAATGATTTATCTCTACTAGACATTTTCAGTTAAAACTGAAAATTTCGCTACAATAACTTAGATATTATTGTTGAAAAATATAGTTAAAATGGGTGCAAAACCAATTATTTGCAAATATAGAATGTTTAAACGTCAAGAATGTTGGAAAAATGGTATGGTACATGAATATTTTAGAGCTTAAATTTAAGTGGGTTTCATTAATCAAATTAATTAGAATTAAGTGGATTATTAATCTACTACAAGAGTAGATGAAATTTGTATATTTACATGCTCAAAATGTTGAATGGGTGAATGAGAAATTGATCCCCAAAGTACCCATGATGTTGGAAAAAATGAGATGAAAAATAGAATATCTCGAACTTGTTGGGAACATAGATTTAAAAAGTTTTATATATAGGAGCTCTTCATTTTATTAATAGAAACAAGATAAAGTTTTGGACTAGACATCTTGGGTTTGTTTAGCCATAACCTTAGGTTAGATATAGTTGAATTTGACAAACATTAAAGATGAGCCTTGGGGCTTTTTGGACTTGAACTTTTAAAATGACAAAAAAAATCTATTTTTCTGCCTTGATTTTTCCAACAGACACTGTAGAATTAACTCATAAAATATGTCCCCTGTCTGAACACTATAAAAGGAGACCTTTTGTTCTTATCTCAACACACTGAAACCATAAACATCCTATAGCTAGATTCTTGATAGTGTTCTGCTTCTATAAAGTTTGTCGTTGCAGTCAAGGTTGTGTTGCTCTCTTTTTTGTATTCTACATTTGTATCCTGAGAGATAGACATTCCATAGTAACTCCAAAACCGGAAGGGGACAAATCTTTTTTAAGGATAATGTGATAGCAAGGCCTCGGTCCAAGTCTTTCTTGATCGTTTATTGGTTTTTCTTTGGTTTTTATTATCTTTGAATTTCCAATTTTTATATGTTTTATTTCAATTTCATTTATAGAAATTGTTTTTCATTTTTTATTAACTTGCTTCGTTTGTTTTGTTACAAAGAAGACAGAGTATAACTAAGTTTAGTGTACAATATTTTCTTGATTTTGTAAATTCATGTATTTGTGTTGTTTGAAGTGGTTGTATTTGATTCTTTTACTCTGATAACGCTATAGATATCGTTTTTCTCCATTTAAGAGGTTTTCAACATTATTTAGTTATCAATCAAAAAAATTATCTTCTTTTTTCATCGATTTTAAGAAATCATCCTTTATTTTTGATTATACAGGAAAAAAGTCATCATACCTTCTTGATGACTTTTTGAAATGTTATATTTTTTTCATGTTCGTTTGTTTAATATTCGTTTAATTAAACGAATAAAAAACCTTGTTCATCTAAAGTAATCCAGTAATTTATTCATTTAAGTTATATTGGTGATATATTACATCTTTGAGTTCTATTCTTTTCCTTCTATTAGTTTATTGAGATGTTAACATATGTCTAAAATAGAAGTATATTAATTTATAAAAAGCTTTTTGTTTAGAAAAAAAAATGAGATTAATCCACAACAAATGGAGCACACTTTCATAGTTTACTGGCAGACAAGCTCTTACTTTCAGGTTTGATTTTTTGTTTTAAATGTGCTTTATTATTGTATATGCATGTGTCTTTTAGAAATAACATAATAATCTCAGACAAACTTTTCCATGATACTTGTACAGCTTTATTGATGAACATAATCTGGTAGCCGACATGAATAATTTCTATGCTTAGAATTTGGAGGCATGGATAATATCTAATTGAAACTACTGCATTTTCACTGTAATGTCAAAATAATCTATTTCCCATTCCATAGTTTGGTTTATAGTTTTGGTTGGTCTCATGTTTCTTACACTTGTTTTTGGATCCTACTTGGTGCTACATATTGTTGACATTTGTTGAGTAACATGTCTGGAGTTCATCACAATTCAAAGAACAATATGAAGGTCGAATGGTATCGAAGTTACGAGAAATTATATCATGGGTCCGGCTCATCACGTCAGTCGTGGTCTCTAATCAATGATAACCATCCACTTCACCACTATTTTTCAACTCATTTTTTTTCAACCAATGAATCTTCATTCATCTTTTCCATGTCATTTTAAAAATATAATTTCTGAAAATTATATTAATGACATGGTTGATTAGTGGTGTAATGAATGATTTTCATTGATTAGAGACCACAATTGATGTGGTGAGTCGGGTCTATAATATAATCTCTCTGAAACTAGAGAGAATTGTAATTGGAATCCACGTAGGAGGGAAGAGAACATTCGACGGAAAGAAAAAAAAACAAAGTAACATAATAATAGAAAAAAAAATAAGGTCTTGTTATCAAAGATGCTATCAAAGTCTGATCAGAAATCAGAAAAAAATATCAGGGAAGAACACATCACACATTGAAATGCTCTAATAGGGATTTAAAAACGGTCTGCAACTGTTATAACGATTATTATTTAATGATAACATCGTTATTTGAAACGATGAAAATTATGGTGAGAATCAAAATCACTTAGGTAACGGTCCATAACAGTCGCAATATAATAGTATAGTGTCCCATTACTATGATAACCAGATGTTACCCCCGGTGAGAATCAAAATGTTAACGATCGATAAAAAAAGCGACTGATAAAGGTTTGTTCGGGACGAGATAAAGAGTTGAATGGTGTGTGTAATGCATTTCACGGGCGGATAAAATGATTGGAGAGTTGGTGGTCGTAAATAAAAAGAGGAGGAAAGTTGCAGAGAAAGATGGGATTAAAAGTGAAGAAGATGAACGAACTTTAAACATTAAATTTTAAAACGGTAAATTGCAAAAAAGAAAAATCAAGTTTTAATAAATTTTTAAAGAGGTTTAAACGTTTTAGCACGCTTACAATTTAGTCCTTTAATGAACATTTTTAGTTTAATTAAAATGTTTTAATTTATTTCATTTTCAATTAAGTCTTCAAATCCATAATGAGACTTTCAATCGAACCTCTAAGTATTATTTTTTTTTCAATTAAATCTTTTTATAATTGTTAAAAACATTCTAAAAATTACTAAAATTATTTTTTATAATTATAATTAAATTCTCTCATTATTGATATTTGTTTAATTTAGGTATTGACCGTAATATATTATTATTATTATTATTATTATTATTATTATTTTGTTTTACAATATGTCACGATCCGAGTTTCGAGACTCGAAGTCGGGTTAACCCGAGTTAGCAGGCCTCGTGTTTGGGCTTTGAGTGTCTCGTTGGGCTTAAGAGGTTGTAGTTGTACTTGGGCTTGGATGATAGCTTGAGGTTAGAATGGTAATTGGCTAAATGAGATATTGGGAAGGTTTTTGTGGGTTGTACGTGAATAGGTTTTTGGGAGGGTTTAGTGTGATTAAAGGGGGTTGTTTTAGCTTCCTTAAATCACTTAAATAGAATGATAACTTGTTGGTAGCTTATCTTATAGTGAGCGAGCTTGGTGAACCATCCATAAGCTTGGGAAAGGAAAAGGTTTAAGAGATTTTGTGGAGTTTCTTTAGCTCGTTTTGGAGATTGGTACACTTCTAAATCCTTTGCATTCATGTGCATCATCATTATTTGGCATGCTTGATTGGCTTGTGATGTTTTGGTAGGAGTTAAAGTTTATGCATGCTCGTATTTGTGATTCATCACTTAGATGTTGTCTTGGGTTAAAATTTATTAGAAACTCACCTAAACTACTTCAATAATGATTATGAACATTTTGGGATCGAATAGTTTGATTTAGGTTGAAGTTATTAGGCATTTAAGATTGTAGACTTGTATTTTCATACATGGGGTATCGATACCCCTGGTAGGCGTAACGATAACCTAGAGAGAAAATAAGGGCTTAGTTAACAAGAGTTTTAGAATGCCGAGCTCGTGTTTCGAAACCAAAATTTCTAGAGGCAAACTATTTTGATATCTCTTTAGGGCATATTGAAATAGGGGGTCGTATCGATACCCCACATAGGTGTATTGATACGGGCTGGTTTTCCCTTAATCTTAAGCCATCGTTTTAGCATATCGAAACACAAGGAAAGCATTTTGATACTAGAGTGTTTCAATACCCCCTTTACGGGAGTATCGATACACTTGGATAATCTGCCCAAGTTTTAAGGGTCAAGTTTGGGGGTTCCATAAATTATGATATGAGTTTTTATGAGATATTTAAGCCATAAAATAAATACTAAAACTTAGAATTGGATTTATTGACTTTGATATGATGGTTTATGGTTTGCATGCTTGGTCTTTGGTTTGGTTGTGGTATAAGATCCTAGGTGGATCATCTTGTGTGGTTTGTGTCTTTTTTTGGTAGGATCCGGATACCCAGTGAGTGAAAGTGTTGCAACAAAATGAAGATCATCCGATGTGAGATTCTGGGTGATGAATTTGCTCGATGTGAGATTTCGAGCCCCACTTGATATGAGATTCTGAGTGAAGACTCGATGTGAGATTCCGAGTATATTAGCTCGATAAGAGATTCAGAGTAACCCGATGTGAGATTTCTGGCCGGGTGAGTTTCCCAGTGTCGGGTTGACAGTGGGCCTTTCTTTTGATTTGGTTATTTTATGCTTTGACTTTGTGGTTGCCATATCATTTCCTCATATTCTCATCTAGCATGTTTATAGTTATGGTTCACTTGAAGCATATTCAATAGTTTATGTACCCACTGAGATTTAGTAGCTCAGCGTTTTGGAATGTGTTTCCATGCGTATGTAAGTAGATAGACGTTTGGGCGAACGCGGCGGAGCACCATCGTTGTGGATTTTAGCATTTATCGGTTGGTAGAGTACAATTGCTAGATTAGTAGGCTATGTATTCATAGGACTATTGTTTTAATTGAAACTCTATTTGATTTAAATTTTCAAGGTCAAATGTTTTGGTCAAACTTGTATTTGGAGCTCCATTTATATTTTGGATTTGTTAAACTACTTTGATTTTAATATAGTTTTAATTTATGTCATATTTGATAGTATGATTTAGATTTGACTTGAAAATATGAAAAATTTTATGGGAACGGGTTGAGCTTGTGGACCAAATGTTGCATCCAGGTTCAAAGTGTTACATTTAGTGGTTTCAGAGCCTAGGTTTAGTCGATTCTAGGATGTCCCCAAGAAAAAGAGTCAGGTATAGTAACAAGTGTCTAGCGAATACATGACCATGAGTCTGAGTAGTACTTGAAAAGCTAATTTTCGATGGTGTAATCCTTTTTTTGGACTATAAAGAAGTGAATCATGCCTATGAGAGCAAGACATGTTGAGGAGAGTTTGGGTTCCCGTGAGGGGAACTTTGATGAGGATAACATATATGAGGTTGATGAATCGGAGGAAGGGGTTAGGTAAGAGGCGAATTACTTCACCCATCTAAACCGTGCTTTAGATCGAATAGTGAGGGCTATTTTGAGGCGTACACCTACCCCTACGTGAGACACCTATCGAAAGGTTTCGTAGGCAGGGTGCTATAAATTTCTTGGGTTCTGTCCAAGACAATCATGTGAAGGCGGATTACTGGCTTCGTGATACCTAGTGGATCATGAGGCAGATAAGATTGAGGTCCGAGGATAAATTTTCTTATGTCCTTTCTCTACTTAAGGAGAACGCAAGAGAATGGTGGGAAACAATTGAGATGATGTGGTACCCCGATCAATCGACATGGAATGACTCATTGGATGTGTTTGACAAAAAGTATATGGGCGAGACTCACATCGACCGGTTGAGAGATCAGTTGACCTACCTTTTATAATCGTATAATCTTTGAATACGAGCAAGAGTTCCTACAGTTGAGTAGGTATGCACCCGAGTTGATAGCTAGCGAGAAGATGAGATGCAAGAGGTTCATGAGAGGTTTAAGGAAGGAGATCCAGATCTATCTGATAACTAACCCACCATAAGTGTTTTCTGAGTTGACGGCTAGTGCTAAGGCTTTAAAGCAAGTGCATGGTTTAACGTATGGTTCTGCGGGAGGTCAAGGAAACACCAGTGCATAGTTCTTGATCAAACCGTAGGTCAAAGTTTGCTGGCCGTAAGAGGCCTTCATCATCATCTATGATGAGTACCGAGAATTTTTAGGGGAGCGAAAATGCACCGGTTTGTAATCTGTGTGGACGTAGGCACCAGGGTGAGTGTTGGGGACGGAACCGTGCTTGCTTTGAGTGTGGATATCTGGATAATCTTGTGAAGGAATTTACTGTTAATGCCACTATCGTACTGGTTTAGACGCAGAAGACCTCCTATCCGGATCAAAGGGGTCGAGGTTTATCTAGAGGAGGTGCAAGTCAAACCACCGACCATAAGAGTAGGGTCACGTTTTAGTCTACTGCTAGGGCACTAGGGAGACAGTATGCAGTCAGAGCTCATTAAGAGTGTAAGCCCAACGATGTTATATCATGTACTTTCTCTTATTTTCTATACTTATATTAGCATTAGTGGATTCTAGGTCTACGCATTCCTATATCCTTACTGGGATATCCAAACAGTGGGGTTTGCCAACCGAGGATCTAGAGATAGGAGTTATAGTGACAAGTCCGTTGAGTTTAGATGTGATAGTGGATAAGGTGTATCGGAGGTGTCCGATCAAGGTTCAAGGTTCAATCTTTCTGGCGGACCTTATGGTCTTGCCCTTCCAAGAGTTTGACGTAATCCTAGGTATGGATTGGATTTTTGTGCACGACACAAGCTTGGGTTGTAGGGATAAGATTTTGAACTTGAGAGTTGTCGATGGATCTAGGTTAGTGGTGAGATGAGGAAGGAACCCTTCTATTCATAATGTTGTTTCAGCTTTTGCAGCACAAAAGTTGATACAACAAAGGTGTGAGGCTTTCTTAGATCAAGTGGTTGATACGAGGGTTGAGGTCCTAGCTTTGGAGAGTCTTCAAACAGTTTGTGAGTTTGCCGATGTGTTTCCCGAGGAGTTACCGGGTTTACCAACGGATCGAGAGCTTGAGTTTCGTATCAATGTGTTGTCGGGTATGGCACTGGTGTCCATCACCCCTTACGCACCAACCGATATGAGAGAGTTAAAGAGTATAATGATCCGGTGATATTATGTCAGGACAAACTTTACCCTAATAGTTGTACAACTTTGTTAATGAACATAATCTAGTAACCGACATAAGTAATTTCCATGCTTAGAGTTTGGAGGAATGTGAATAATATATAATTGAAACTAGTGCATAGGGTCGTAAACGATATGAACATTCAATGAATTGTTCGTGAAACGTTCGGCGAGAAGTTCGTTTATGTTCATTTATTTATTAAACGACCGAATAAGAACAAGATTTTTCGTTCGTTTAATTAAACGAATGAACACACGAACAAAGGGCTCGTTCGTTCATTCATATTCATGAACGTTAAGTAATCCATTCGTTTATGTTCGTTCATTTATGTTCGTGAACGTTCGATAATCTATTCTTTTTTGTTTGTTTGTTTATATTTGTTCGTTTATGTTCGTTTAATTTATTCACATATGTCTAAGGTGAGCATTAGATCAAGTCATGTCGAGTCAAAAAATTTTGAGTTACTCAATTTGAGAAGTCTTATTGTATGACACGTTAAAAACTTTCGTGTTATAGGATAGAAGTGTTCATGGTTCTGTTAAACCGAGCTAATCGATCGAATTAAAAAAATGGTTAATCAGTTATATTTTAGGTTTTTTTTTAATAATTAAGAGTTTTTTATTTTAATTATCGATTAGTTTGATTTAAAATCATTTAATTAGCTGAATTAATCGAATTAATCCAAAATATTAAATATTTAGCATATTATATATGTTATTTATATTCTTTTATTTACGTTCGTTTATGTTCGTTCGTTTACGTTCGTTTATGTTTGTTCATGTTCATTTATCATTTAAACGGATAAACATAAACGAACACGAACAAACTATAATCCTTAACGAACGAACATAAATAAGAAATTTGGTGTTTGTTTATGTTCGTGTTCGTTTATTTGTTCGGTTAAAGTTAAACGAACGAACACGAACACACCCTCATTCGTGTTCGTTCGGTTCGTTTACAACCCTACCAGTGTATTTTCATTGTAATGGTAAAACAAGCTATATCTAATTCCATAGTTTGATTTATAGGTTCGTTTAATCTCATTTTTCTTACACTACTTGTTTATGGATCTTACTAGGGATTAAAAAAAATGATCCATTACTGTTATAATGATTTTATTCGTAAAAATAACGGTGAGATTTAAATTCATACCGATAATGGTCAATAACGACCGTTATTTAACGGATAACGATCGATAAAGGCAATATCATCCGTTATCATACCGTTATTTATTGTTATTTTATTGTTATTTCAAAAAAAAATCCCATAATAAATTGTGCAAATTTAAAAAAAAAAATCAGTAACGTGACTCCTGCAACGATCGCGATAGCAATCGTTATATCTGCAACTGCGATAAACGCAATACTACCGAAAACACTTTTGAAATCCATGGATCCTAATTGATGCTATATATTGTTGACATTTGTTGAGGAAGGTTTCTGGAGTTCATTAGAATTCTAACAAAAAAATGAAGGCCAAATGGTATTGAAGCTACAGAGAATTGTGTTTGGGATCCACGTCGGAGGGAAAAGAACATTCGACTGAAAGAAAAAAAAAGTAACAAAAAAGTAACATAATAAAAAACTTGAGCAAAACGAAAGAGAACAATGAAATATTTTCGAAAAAAGTAAGGTCTTGTCATCAAAGTTGCTATTAGAGTCCGATCAGTAATCAGAAAAAAAAAACAATCACACGTAGGGATGGGTATAAAACCCGAAAAAGATTTCGACACGACTTAATCTGACCGGATTGAATTTTTTTAAAAAAATTAGGGTTCGAGTTTGGGTCGGATTGGAGTTTAGGGTGAAAAAAATTCGACCTGACCTGACCCAACCCGTGTGTAATTTTTTCATATATATTTTGGGATATTTACAATAACAATCCATCTTTATATATATTTTATATAATTAGGTCATTAAAATTTTATTTTTTATAATTAGATCCCTAAATTTTATTTTTTTACAATTAAGTCCCTAAAATTTAAAATTTTTAATGATTCGCGCCGATTCTGATTTTAAAGCTTAAAATTGGGTCGAGTAGGATTTTTTTCACCCTAAACCCGGATCGGGTCGGGTGGAGGGCATGATTTTTCGGGTCGGGTGAGGGTGAGCCAAAAATCCGACCTGACCCGTACCCATATCTAATCACACATTGATTTGCTCTTAATAGGAGAAATTATATCATGGGTAAGTCTCACCATGTGTTCATAAGATCGATCAATCACTAAAAATCATCCATATCATCACTTTTTTCATATCATATATTTTTTCAATGTGAATCTTCGCTTAAAAAAACTTTTTTTAAATGAATTAACAGTAAATATGAGTAAAGATTCACTTAGAAAAATATGACATGGAAAAAATATGAGATGAATGGTTTTTAGTGGTTGGTCCCATGAATGATGTGGTGAGACTTACCCATGATATAATGCACATTTTCAGTTTGATTAATAAAATGTTTTAATTTATTTCATTTTCAATTAAGTCTTTAAATTCATAATAAAACATTCAATTGAACCTCCAAGTCTTATTTCTTTTCAATTAAATCATTTATAATTTTTAAAAACACTCTAAAAATTATTAAAATTGTTTTTTATAATTATAATTAAATTTTTTCATTATTGATATTTATCTTGATATTTTTTAAATTTAGGTATGGATCGGTAAAATAAATATATATTATTCTTAAGTTTGCTAATGAAAAAGAACTTTTTGATAAAATTATAAGAAATCTTATTCTCATGTCTCAATCATAATATTTTTTTAATCTATTTTAATTTTTATATATTTATTTTTTTAGAAAATACTCTAAATATCATTAAAATGATTTTTTTATAATTATAATTAATATTTTGTTTTACAATAAGTTGTTCAAAATTTAAAATAATTCAAGACCGCAACACCCGCAATGACTGTAATAGCCTCTGTTATGATCGTAATCTTGATAATCGTGATGTGACCAAAAACACGAATGCAAACACTATTTAAATTCAAAGCCACTTTTTTATGAAGGTGTTCTAGAGTTTGGTCTCTAGTCAAATTTCATCGCGGTTGACAGAGCCGCGATGCTTGTCGATGCTCCATTCTGCGTCTGGCATGCATAGTTTTGTCTTCATCATCTCGAAATCAGTGGCAGTGAAAGCGACGATGAAGGCATTATGCTCGTCTTCTTGTATATGTAAGCCGAGCGTTGATCGTTACGTCTACCACTGGGATCGCCCGGCCTCGGAGGTAGATATATGAATTGTTTGGTTGGGGTCGATGGGCATAAAACTCTCTGACCTAGTTGATGTTTTCCGGCTTTGATTGCTTTGCAAATTTCTGTCATCACTTGAAGGTGATCTTCGACAAGATGAATGTTTCGATGCCCAGATCTTCGACAACAGTGTAGAAGAAGTCTCTCCTCCCATATTGGTCGAGCTTTAAAATTGTGTTAGTAATCCTTCTCGACTGCGGTTGTTGTGAATCTTCTCAACTCGATTTCTGGTTCGGCCGCAGCAGTGTAACCCCTTAATTTTAACTTAAGAAATACGGTAGGTTAAAACTGTTGCTTTTAAAACTTTAATGTCAAGTAATTAAAAAAAGTGATTTTAAAAACTAAATTTGTAAATCAAAAGATAAAAGCACAGTTAAATAAAAAAGGTAAATATTCTTATTTAAAATTAACAAATTTGAATAATTGGTTTTATGCATGAGGTTTAAATACATATCAATCCCTAATAATCCCAAAATAAAAATGTCTGTAAATAATTTTAATAAACCGTATCCGAGAGAGATCTCCGAGTATCAACTCCTAGGGCCAGATATTTGAAAGAAAAAAAACTAAAAGAATGAACTATAAAGCCCAGTGTGTCTCTAAAGTGCAGTCAGACATCACAATATCACTTAGTTCACAATCACAGATAAAAAAAATATTTATTCGCTATAAATAAACACAAATAATGATGTATGCAATGTCACATAAAACGCAATCCCATACTCCGAACGCCAAATATAGTGGTGGCTAAACCAACTGATCACTGTGGAGGTAGTTCCCCAGAATCCCTCACCCCTTATTTCTCCAAAACGCTGTGTGGTAAAACTACCTTCCTCCTTACAATCCCCCCATGCACATGCTATGCAATCAATATCACAATTCTCAAAAAGTCTTATCTCAGATATTCGTATAGTATACGAATCACACAGTTCAAATAATCTGATCACAGTCTCATAGGGTAACTCAAGATCACAGTATCACATAGTATGTTCAATATCACAGTGTCACTATAAATAGATAATCACAAAACATAGAAAATCTAGCACAGGAAGAGAACACACATTTAAACTCATTTATCAATAGCACAAGAAGATACATACATTTAGCACAAGAAAAGAAACCACATTTAAATTCATTTAACAATAGCACAGGAAGAAACACACATTTAACACAATAAGAAATATGTCAAATCTAGGAAGTTAACGTTAAAAACTTTACCCTCAAAACCAATTTATTTTATATTATTTCATAATAATTGTAAATTGTTTAAATACTTAATAATTCGTCAAAACCAAAAGTTAAAATTATAATTAAAATTTAGTAACTTAAAAATAGTTAAAATTCCCAAAATAAATTATCTTAAAAACTTATTAAAAATAATATTATAATCTAATTATTCAAATAAAATATCTATGTCTACTGAAAATAACCTTAATTCCCAAATGCATCAAACTTTTCAAAATAATAATAATAATATTTTGAATAACTAAAGTTAGTTTTATATTTAATAATAAAATCTAGGAAGTTAACGTTAAAAACTTTACCCTCAAAACCAATTTATTTTATATTATTTCATAATAATTGTAAATTGTTTAAATACTTAATAATTCGTCAAAACCAAAAGTTAAAATTATAATTAAAATTTAGTAACTTAAAAATAGTTAAAATTCCCAAAATAAATTATCTTAAAAATTTATTAAAAATAATATTATAATTTGATTATTCAAATAAAATATCTATGTCTACTGAAAATAACCTTAATTCCCAAATGCATCAAACTTTTCAAAATAATAATAATAATATTTTGAATAACTAAAGTTAGTTTTATATTTAATAATAAAATAACCAAATAAAATATGAGATCTCAAAATCCGAAACTTTTATATATTTCTCAAATCACAATGATATGTAAGCACGGAAACAAAAATATGCAATCAAAGACACAATACAAAAAATTAAACATGCCGACAAAACACGATAATTTTTTAAAACATAAAATATTAAACTTGTCACAAAAATATTTATTTTTTTGAAAAAGAAAACAAAACAAACATAGCACCAATAAGAGAACACACCTTAGCCAAAACGACTCAAATTACTGAATAACATGGTTTTGAACTCGAACAGAAATAAAGAGTGAGAACATAGGCTTTAGAGAATCTTGATAGAATAAAATAATGTAGGGTTTTCTCTTTGATCATAATATGTATTTATAGAGAAAAATAATTGATTCCAACTTGAATTAGAATCTATTAAACCATAAAAAAGTTAATAAAATAATAATAAAAAAGATTATAGAATCTTAAAAGGATTTTCCTTCTTCGAAAGTAACTTCAAATAATATATATAATATTAAACAAAGAGTTTTGATAAAACAATAATTAAAATAAAATAATATTTTCAATAAAAAGATTGATTGTAGATAAACTATTAATAAAAATAATAATTAATCTCAGTAAAAATAAATTTCAATTTAAAAGCAAATTAGTTATCCAAAATTCATCAAATCACTTTAACTTTTAATATTTAAATTCACATTTAAAACTTTCAAAACTTTATAATATTATCTCAAAAATTTTCCCTTAAATTTTGAAAATCAATTTAAAAAAAGAACTCAAATAAATTAGGGTTTCAGAAATTGGGAATATAAAAATTAAGATTTTTACTTAAAGATTTCAAAATTAGGGTTTTAAAATTAGGAATAATTTTTGGGTATTACAAGAAGAATGTCGTATTTGTTTTTGATTCGGCATGATTTTATTGTGGCTTTTTGAAGAAGAAGAAACCTAAACGATGAAGAGATTTGAAGGAAAAATAGAAATGATAAATTGGTTGTGATGATGTTTATTTAAAGATAGTCAGTATTCCCTTAACTAATATTCTCAATATATTTCTGCAAATATCTTTAAAACTTAATAAATATTTTTGCGACTTTGACGAATATAATCATTGTAAATATGGAATAAAGTTCTATTTGGCAATAACATATTTGCTTAGTCGGAGCCTTTTGTGATATTAGTTCTTCCGGATATAGTACTCACATTATTCTCTTGCATTTAAAATAGGAAAATATGCATAATTATGTATCTTTTAATATGTGTTTTATTTTATTTACTTCGGGGAATGAAAAATATGTGCTTTGTATCATTCACTTCGGGGAATAGAAAAATATTAAATATAGCACATCATATTAAATCGATTATCTATAAAAAATAAACTCTCAAGAACTCTTCCGAAACATTGATATTTTACTACTTTTAGAAACAATAATCATATTTTCCCTTGTATTTAAATGGAAAATATTTTTATGCTTAAGTATAGTATGAGTAGTTACATAGTCTGGTGCTAAGCATAAATCGCCATGATTTATTGCATATTTTATTCCGGAAGTAATCATATTCTTCAAAGGAAAAATTAACATAAAACGTAAATAAATAATATGTAAAATAAATTAACATAAATTAAATTAATATAAATAATAAAATAAATAAATAAAAGATCAATTATTCCATTTAGAGGATATAAGGGAAATAAAATAAACGAAGAATTATTCTCTTTAAAGGTTAAGTAAAATCAACAATATCCAATTGAGTTAAACTAACAACGTCATAGTTATTTTCGCCACAAAAAGAAAATATGCTTATGATTTTCATTTATCACTCATGATTATAGATAAAGTCCATAATACTTCGACGTTTGACAAGTATGATACCAATAGTTTGTACCACTGCATTGATAACATAAAGATTTTGATATGATCTCTATCATTCTTGTCATCCTTATAATCTCACTTCTGGTGGATATAATCATTCTCAAAAGAATCATCTTATTTATGTCTATTTTATGGGTTCAATCGCGACCAAAATTGCTAATGTGGCATTTATTTTTTTCCGTTATAAAATATCACATTCACTTCAGGGAATGAAGCGGAGACTAATAGGTATTTAAAACCTTTTCACGATATTGTGTCTACAGAACAACATTAATGTGTAAAAAGTAGAGTATGTTTTTCTAACATATCCTCATCAATGATACTCTGACACATAACTTAGTTTTTTATTCACTAATCATATAATGAATTATCATGTTTGCATTCACTTTAAGCAATGATATAAATCCAATAATTGTATGAAACAAGCATCATGCATGCATGTACTTCGAGAATGTCTCCCATAAAAAATTCTTGGATCAAGACGATTTTTGTAACTTGGACTTGAGAGAAGTTTATAGTCGAGTTTTTCGACACAAAAAATATTGCTTTCAAGCAAATATAGACTTTATAACATTCATACTATTAAATAGTAATTGTTCAACCAATAAATATACAATACATACAAAGAACAAAAAATTAATCTTCATACGCGACATTGTTAAATCAGTCCACAAGGTCCATTAAAACGAACCTCCTTTGAGACCAGTAGCCTCGCAGAACGGGATGTCCAGCCAATATATTCAGATTAAACCAACATAAAAGAGAAAATATTAATTAATTAAAGGTTCAATATTTGTTTCAATATCATGTAATACTTAAAACATAATTAAAAACACGAACTTTAATCATCAAAATAAAAAAAATATTTTTCATAACTAAAGAAAAAAATCTCAAATTAAATAGATGCGAAACACTACTTGTATATGTCATTGTATTTTAAATACATGATAATTTCACGCTTTGAACAATCATCTCTTAATTTGAGAATAACTGATTATCCACTATATCTAGATAAATAAGTAAAACATATCGGACTTTCTAAGCTAAGTTGAATATACGGTAGATTTAGTCACCAATATCTTGTTAAAAAAAATTTGGGAATTATCAACAAGAACTACGATAATTAAGTCACTCTATCGTTACACAAACACCAAATAACCAAAGATTTTTCAAAAATTAAAAATCAAGTTAAAGATCAAGAGAAAAAAAATAATCGATAAATTAAAATACAATAAAGGAAGAAGAACTTATTTTTGATTTATACTAGTAACAAATTCTTTTTAATAACTCCTTTAAGATTCGAACGACAAACACCTCCGTTGGTTAGAGTCTTGTGTTGATAACGTGTTGTGAATAAAGTAAAGAATAAGAACAAAATAGATGAACAAAGATGAGAGACAAAAGAAAGACTTATATTATATTTTTAAAGTAAGTTGTGTACAATATTTTCTCTAAAAGTTATATTTATATGCATAAGATGAAAATCTTATTTTCAATAGATATTAAATTCTAATAATAAAGCACATTAAAGTCTTATTTAATATATGGATATCCATCATAAATAAATATATTTATAACATATTTTTTTAATTTAATTATCGATATTCGATTTATTAATCATTTTATCTTTATCTTTGGACCAACATCTCAAATTACTATGAATGAAAAAGTAACTCCACAAAATTCACAGAAAAAGTCGATCAACAAAATTTCTAAATAATTTATTTTCTGCCGTAAACGTTGGGACTTGAACCCACAATCTCCCGCTCCGGAGGCGAGCGCCTTATCCATTAGGCCACGCGAACAGTCGAGCTTTTGAGAATGTATGACTTCATTTATCACAATATTTCATGATAAAGATTTCCTAGGCTGATTTAAATGATAATAGAAAATTATAATAAATGTAGGGATGTACATTCTGTTAATTCGGTCGATGTCGAATTGAATTAGTTATAAATGAATTAAATGAAATTTTTGAAATTTTAATCGTTAATCGAACTGAATTAGTTATAAATGAATTAAATGAAATTTTTGAAATTTTAATCGTTAATCGTACTAAATCATACATAACTGATTTAACTGAACCAAAATTATTTTGGTTAATTCATTCGGTTTTCAAATTAACCAAAATTTGTTATAAATTTTGAGTAAATTACATAATATATCATTAAATTATGCTAAAATAATCTTTTTAGTCATTAAACTTTTATTTTATGCTAATTTGATAAAAGTTTTAATGACCATTTTATAATATATCAAAAATTTAATGATAGTTTTATAATTTTTAAAAATTAAATAACCAAAAATAAATATATGTAATATATATAATATTTAATATATAATAATTTCGATTAATTTTGTTAATTAACCGATTTTGAATCGAATTAACTGTCAACTGAATTTACCTAAAATTAATCGATCGAATTACGGTTAGATCGATTAATTTGGTTAAAACCGAATAATACACACCCCTAAATCAATGTTTTTTCTTTAAAAATGATATATTAAATAAATGGTTAATTATTTCATACACATATCGAAATTAAATTTTTTTACAATCGCCTTAATTTTAGGATTTAGAGATTTAATTTCCCGAATAGAATTTAAGAGTTTTGGTTAGTAGTTTAGAATTTATGAATAGTGATTAAAATTTATTGTTTAGGGTTAAAATATTTTAAGATTTATAGGTTAAAACCTAAATCTTCATCATATTACCTTAAGAACTAAACTATAACATATAAACCTTCAATATTAACTTTAAACCATAAATTATAAATCTTTGTACTAAACACCCTACGATATAAATTAAATTTTAAACTCTAAAATTAAAATATTATGATAATTTTTAGTTTTCATCGTATGTGTATTGGAATATAAATCCTAATTATAAATATTTTCTAAAAGGACAATTATTCTATAGGTGAAAATAATTATTTTTACAAATACTTTAATTTTAAGTTTAGGATTTGTAGATTAGGGTTTTACTAGTTTAGAATTGATAGGTTATGAGTCAAATTTAAGATTTAGAGATATAATTTGAGATTTATAAGTTAAAATCTAAATATCTAACCATATTAGGTACCCTAAATTCTAAACCTTAGTTTCTATCCTAAATTCTAATTATAAATTCTAAATTTTAATTACAACCCGTAAACTCTAAAACCTTAAATCTAAACATTCAACTTTAAATTTTAATTAAATTTTTTTATTCTTGCACTTGTATGTCGAATATAATTTCTTTATAAAATTCCAATTAGCTTCCCCGCCTTATTTTAGTATTCTAGGCAAATGTAATGTTTGACCTAAAATATTTTAATTTTGAGCTCGAATATTTATTTTAATACCGAGATATTTAATTTTTTTTATATATATTTTAGAAAAAAGCATGTTTTAAATATGAGTTATATTTTAATACAAGTGGTGTAATTTTTTTACATAATCTTTTATATTTAAATTATAAAATCTAAAACTTAAATTCTTAAACCTAACACCCTAAACCTTAAAACTTAAATCCTAAACTCTAAATTTTGATAAAATATCTTAAATTATACATCCTATACCTAAAAATTTTAAACCTTAAACCTATCTTAATTACTAAACCTTAAAATTAATAGGCTTATATATCAAATTATTTTTCCTCTAAACAATCAATTAAAAAATAATATTTAAATCGATGGTAGAAAATTAGGTGGAAAGGATCTATAGACAATTCAAAGATTTTGAAACCCTATACAATATATTAAAATGGTACCTTTAATTTATAATCGGTAAGAGATATAAGACTTTTTCCAAAAAAATAGTATATTATAAAAGATATTATTAGATTATTGTTTTGAGAAATAAAAAATAATTTATAAACATCTAAAAATCAAACATTTTCGCTTAAAAATATTTTTTTTGTATGTTTTGAAACAAAATCATTTACGACACCAACAACTTCGGTTTTGAAAAGTTTCGTTCCGTTGAAGCGATAATAATAGAATATTTTCAAAATTATAAAATCTTAATAATTATAACTCATTTTTTAAGAATACTTTTAAAAAATTTATAATGAATTCAAGATTAACATCATCTGATAAATAAATATAGTTAACAAAATTTTGGGCTTTTTTAAGGTACCATGTGTTTGCTCCATAAAAATTAAATGTGTATTTTAACAAAATTTTCGTTACTTGTTACGTCAGTCCTCTATTAAAATTTTAACGATAATGATCAAAATAGATCAATTTAATAAATTTAATGATCTAATTAACGAATTTTATAGTTTAGTGATCAACATAGATATTCCCAAATAATTTGGCGGCGAATCACACATTTTCTTGTATTACCAGCAAAATCATTCATAAGAGATATATAAACTCCAGGATACATCTCAGAAGATTTGCAGAATCACAACCAATCGATATGGCAAAATAGAAAATTAATAACAAAAAGAACTATAAACACCGTTCAGCAATCCACGCCACATTGTTTCAGGATCGGACCAGTTTGTTTGGGCAAGAAAGGATCGATCCGAACCCAAACCAGTGAGAAAATGGATGCCAAAAGTATGGACCAAAGCACAACAATGGTGGGTGTACGGTTTTGTCTCCCCATCAAACCTTTGAGGAAAGGGTATAGATGGAGAATGACCCAGAAAGCGAAGAACAGTTTGCCGAACAACGGACCCCATGAACCGTAGCCATTGTTGATTGCATCCGAGACTCCTGCGACAACCCCGACCATGTTCAGTATGATCAGAGTCGTTGGAGGGATTAAGAGAGTGGTCCATTTGAAGAGATAAAGCTCGCCGAATTCTGTATCCTCTGCTGCTTTGGCTGTTACTGTGAAGTTAGTGTCAACTCCGGCGAGGACTTTGAGAAGGCCTTGGAACACGGCGAAAAGATGGGCAGAGACGCCGCCAATAACCCAGAATTGTTCGTTTCGCCACCAGTCTTGGATGCTAACTCCACTCCACCGAAGTTCAAGCACACCGGTTGCTATGATGGAAAGGAAAAGTGCCAAGAACCATATACTTGTAAGGTTGCTTAGCTGCCAAGTAAACAAATTTGTCAACCTTACAGTATAGTTTTCTAAATAAGAAATATTATGTAAATTTTCAGGACAGGATCAGGTAAATGCTTTCAGGTGATACATGTTTGGTTACATTAACATAAAAAACGGATCAATCGGGATGAGAGCAAATCCGTCTTTTCCTGTCCCATTGCCATCTTACAATAACGAGCATAAATACTTACAGTTGGGATGATAAATTTGCCAGTGAGGAGGCAAACAGCTGGAATGGTACAATAGGCGAGCAAAGGGATTGAAGTGAAAGGGTAAACAATGGTGTTGATATAAGCAAGCCTCTCAAGCCATTTCAGTTTTCCACCGTAACCATACCAAAGTGGGCAATGACGACTGAGGAAAATTTCTACCGAACCAAGTGCCCACCTCAGAACTTGGTGTAACCGATCTGAGAGATTGATTGGAGCCGATCCTTTGAATGCCGGTCTTTTTGGTACACAGTAAACCGATTTCCACCCTCTACAGTGCATCTTGAAACCGGTTAAAATATCTTCCGTCACTGACCCATAAATCCATCCGATCTGCAAAGCCAACAGTATGGTCTCGTTAATATGTAACTTGACTCCCAAACTATTAAAAAACGTAATATAAATTCAATCTTTTCGATACTGAATCGTCAAAATGTGTAATATTACTCACCTCTTTGCCCCACTCGGTTTTTTCTTCATAACCACAGCTAATTACATGAATGGCTTCTTTAATAAGTGATGTGCTATTAGTTCCTTCTGGAAGGCCACCATTTTCCATCAAAGTTGAAGCAATGAAAACTGGTGATTGCCCAAATCGCTTCTCAAAATTCTTCTGCGACATTAACGATGATTTCTCCAATTCTTCGTATCCTTCAAGTCCCTCTTCAATTTCTTCGAGATCAAAGACTGGTGCAGACCCTTTTTTCATGTAGTTTTTCCCCATCATTTTCTTCTTATTTTTGGAGAAAAAAAGACGTCTGAGTAAGCCCTTTTTCTCTCCTTTCTTCTTTGATTTCTTCCTCGAACCTCCGCAACAACAGCAACACCATGAAGGCCAGCAGTCGCAGGTCATCTTTGGTCGCTTTTCAGAGACTGGCGGATCGTATCCATACAATGCCTGCCTGTTGAAAACACACCCTGTGCCTACATATACCGGGCCTTGAAGTCCGTCTAATCCCAACATGTTGATCTATAAACCGGAAAAGGAGTTTTTATACATGAAATTTTCAAAATCAAAATGAAAGATTTGCGAACCAAATGTAAGGCTTACATCAAAGAAGACAACGTTTCGGTTTGCATATCGATCATGACGATCAATACCATCGAATCTTTGTGGAAACTGAACGTAACAAAGCTTCTTTCCAAACTGAGGATCCATTAAAAAACACATGGCTTCCCTTATGGCCTTGCTGTTGTTGATGTAATGATCACAATCCAGATTCAATATGAAGGGTGCATTAGTAAGCACTGCAGAAACTCGAACCTGGTAATGGCATCCAAGACCCAAACAAAGATCAGCGACGAACATGATAAAACAATAATGCTTGGTTCAATTTGAAAAAAAAAAATACAATTCATATGCATTAGTTCGATTCTTCAAAAACTGGAGAAAAAAATCAAAACGACTGTCATAAATAACTGAATCAACATAACAATAAAACTATACTATAAGATGAGTAATCACCAGAGCATTCTCAGCACCAGCTTTCTTGTGATGCTGATAACCAGGCCGTTTCTCACGAGAAACATAGACAAGACGAGGTAGCTCTTTGCCATCAACATCGAGTGCACCGGCACTTCCAAGGTAGACCTGCAAAAACAAAGAAATACAAGGTTCAGTCATATTCGAGAAAAAGATCCAAAAAGTTCACATTTGTTGATGTTATGAATTAGTTTTACATGATACTAGTGTCTTATTTATATCAAATACTCTAACGATCTAGAAAAGAATTAAACAAAAATATGATATTGACATATGTAATCTTTAAATTACCTGAATCATTCCAGGATGATCACGTGTGTTATTTCCGGGCCACGGGGTGCCATCTTGCATCACCCATCCTTCTTCTGGTTTCTTTTGAGCATTTGCTACCAATGCATTAATCCTTACTTTAAATTCTTCGTATTCCCTCTGCAGTAACATAAGAAATATACATTAAACACTTGCTAACTTGTGAATGAAACATCTGCATTCGCAAATTAATCCAACTCGATAATACGAATTCAATTCAATTTTTATCCATTCGATCATTCTAGATTGAGCTTGGGCAGGTCAAGCTCTCGAGTAAGCTGAATTCAATATTCTAAATAAGCTCACCTTTCAACAAAGTAAAATAAAAAAAGCTAAGCTCAAACACAGAATATTTGAGTTTAAAGTTGAGCATGAGAATCAATCTCAGATATCACTAGGAAAACGAGTCTAATCAAGGAATTTTAACAGTTCGATCTTTATCTTGAACTAAACTCAAGCTTTAAAATTAAGACTTGATCTAGCTCAATTTTCCCTATATAAATTAGCCTAATCAAACAAGAATCCAATTCAAACTGAATGTTGATTCGAAATTTAAGCTCGAATTAGACTCGAACACAGAGGGTTTAGCAACTTACTTTCATGGCTCTCCGTTCTTTAACAAAGCTAGGATGAACCTTGTCTTTCAAATAATCAATCTTCTCATTGAAATAAAACTCCGGCGCCCTCGGCTCAACATTATGTTTCTTACAAAACGGAACCCATCTTCTCGCGAACTCAGCCGTTTCAGCCAACGAATCGAACGTGAGCATTGAAGCGCCATCATCGGACACATAACAACACACTTTCTCGACCGGATAATCAGCGGCCAAGATCGATAGAACCGTGTTGCCCGTTATGATCGGCGGTTCCTTGAGAGGGTCAACGGTACTGACGAACACATCGACGGCACCTAATTTATTTGGCTCACCTTCGCGCTCGAACCTCAAGGAGAGGCGATCAAGGTAAGTTTCGCGCCTAATGGGGAACCATTTGGGGAACTGATCGAGAATCCAAGAGAAGGCGAACCAGACTTCGCAGATAACGGAGATTAGCCATAAGGGGTAAGCGTCGTACGCCGGCGTTAGAATACGGAAACGTAGGAAAAATGCGAGGACGATGAAGCGGATGACGATGACGATCCGATAAGGGCTTATCAAGCTTGATGAAATTGGGACTTTTCGCCATAGAGGTTGTCGAGCTTCAGCCAAGCTGCAAAAGAATCATAACCGTCACATTCAATTTTTGAGAAAATGAATGGGTTAATTCTACAAAATGACCTCAAAGTATCAATTAAATTTTAAATTGGTCTCTAAAATTTTATTTCGTTCTAATTGAATCATAAAAATGTTAGTATTGCATATAGGGCGAGTATTCGATCGATTCAAGTCCAAAAATTTTCATTATTCAAGTTGAAGCATTATATTTTACGAATTAAATTTCATTTCAAATTTTTTTGATTTAATTCGAGTTTATAAAATTTGAGTCAAGTTTTTGAGTTCATCAAATTTGGACTAATAAAATTTGATTCAATTCGAGTTTGATTCTATTTTAATAATTTTCTTTATTCATATAAGATAAACATATATATTATCATATTTTCATATCTTTCGAGTTTCCAAAACTCTAAATTCTAACCCTAAACTTTAAAATTTTACACCTTACACAAAATCTTTAACCCTAAACTCTAAATTCTAACATAAAATTTGAACCCTAAATCATAATTTAAAATTATAAACTCTAAAATTAAAGGATTGTAAACTTTATCAAAGTACTATTTTTAATTAGAGTTAATACATATTTTAAATATGTTTTTTTTTCAAATATTTAAACTGACAAAAAATCTAATTAATATAATACAAATATTTTAAAGATTTAATTAGTATATGTTTAAGGTGATCTAAATTAAATTTTATTAGTCTAATTCTATGCAATATATTGATTTTTTAAAAGTAATTTATTTCGATAATATATATGTAGATCTTATATATATTCGGAGTGTAAGGTTATATTTTCTAACAATTTTATTTCTAAAGTTTGAATTTAATAATCTCGTAACTATAAAAAAAATTCAAAATCATTTAACATTATTTAAAAATTTATTAATAAAATTATTTTAATATAATTTAAAGAATTTTGTATACTTACAGGTACTCATCTTCTTCCGGTGTATCATTCCCACCATTGTCGTTGCTCATCAAACCTCGTTTTTCTTGCCGCACTTTCCATTTCTCAACTCTTTCTTTCCATTCGGCGCTGCCGTACATAT
Organism: Abelmoschus esculentus; assembly: GCA_035048815.1. Lineage (NCBI taxonomy): Eukaryota > Viridiplantae > Streptophyta > Magnoliopsida > Malvales > Malvaceae > Abelmoschus > Abelmoschus esculentus. Next base: position 16,638,444 of record JAUCBN010000002.1, on the reverse strand, counting down.
CTTTATCGCCTTCTAAATCCTTCCCAGCAGCTGCACAACATTCATAAATTAGATACTTAATTCTCCGTAAATTATTCGAATTCGAGTTATCATTTTTCAAGTTAAATTTGAGTAACTCGTAAGTTTACTCGAACTCGAGTCCGGGTTTACTTACTGCTTCCAGCAACTGAGAAAGCTTGCCCATTGGGATGCCCTTGTTGATTATTATAGTCCCCGTTTTCCTGAAAAAAAAATGAAACCCTAAAATTTTAACACAATCTGATCACTATTCTTACTAGTATTTTTCAAGACAAAAGTGCAGTTATTTCAGGTACATGTTGTTGTCCATCCGAGTCATCCTTCCGGTTCTTCATCTGGAACTCATCAGCAAAATCTTCTGGGTCTGAGGTATCTTCTTCATCTCCTGGAATTCTAGGACTTCCTGCAGAACAACGATAGAAAATAATATTATATACGTGCATACACACGTATGAATATATATTGTAGCATTAAATTACGACTGCAACGTAATGTAACGAACGACTGTATCGGGATAGGACATGTTGGAGAGAGACCTATGGGATCATGGTCCCTCAAATTATTTAGGAGACTAATCACGACGCAACGTCCGTAAATAATATTATGGTATGTAACCTTTTAGACGCTTATATCGAGTGTTGCATTGAGGGCAGCACTGATTCCCTTCACTCCTTTCATACTCGTAACAAGGCCGGCAAACCGGGAAACCACACACATGGCAAGCCACGAACACTTCTCCGTTCTCCTTCTGCCCGATCTTATCGCCGCAGACTTTGCATATCCTTGCTGATGCCCGATTCTGCCATGTCCGATACACCGAAAGATCATAAACAAGAGCTACATTTCACTAACAGTTTTTGAAAGAATAGAAGAGTATTAGTACAAGTACCTCGTCGATGGCGAGTGAACCGAAGCCAACATGCGTGGTGGTGGTGGATGCCATGAGAAATTAGATGTAGAGACAGGAGTGGAAGAGTGTGATGTAATATAAGTTGTGACATGGGATGTTGTTTTATTACATTACAAGTAAAATGTTGGGGAAGGGAGTGGGTGTCTGCACCCAACTGTGAGTTGGGAAGTCGTAGGTTTGAGTCTAAGAGACGTTAGAATGGGGAGGTCGCTTCGGTTGAAAGGCAGCGGCGTCAACTCATCTCTCGCCAACTTAGGCCGACAAATTACTCCTCCGACTGTTTCAAGGGCGTAAGTACAAAGGTTCAATATATGACTAACTAAAGTAAAAACATCATATAATTTTATAGAATAAAAATAAAAATATAATAAAATCATAAAAAAAATATAAAATTATACCAATATATATAATTAGTCATAGTGTCACGGAGCCGTTACCCTCTTCCTAAAAGACATGTCTGATAGGATGTGTAGCACCACCGTTTATATATTCTAAGACCTCCCCTTTCTTTTCCGATGTGGGAGCAGGCAATCAAAAGGTCGCTCTGATACCACTTATCATGGGGATATTACCCTTTTTCTAAAAAACATGTTTGATAGAATGTGCAGCGCCACCGTTTATATATCCCAAGACCCTCCTTTTCTTTTTCGATATGGGATTAATACTCATTATCTCTTTTCAGGCGTGACAATAGGCATAGATATGTACCATTAATTATTTTAAATAATTTTTAAAATCAAATCATGACTCCTAAAATATAATTATCTATTTTTAAAAATAAAATAAGTTAAAATATAAAGTGACAAAAATGTTTTATGTATTTTATTTTAAAAAATAACTAATCACATTTTAAATCTTATAATTTTAAAATTTATTAAAATAACGAACAGTACATATAATACTTATGATTAATAGTATATATTTGTACATGCATGCATGTGATTTTCTCTAGACTCATATATATTATCCATTATCTATTACAAATATATTTCAACTTTTTCTTACGCTTGATCCGTCTCTTGTCAATTTTCTTACAGGAAAGCTAGTTGCCCAGTCATAATTAAAGCAATACTATTAGGTAAACAGTCCTGTTCTGACTTGAAACTCAAACATATCATCCCTTCCTGCTAAAGGTTCAGCCAGGCTGATTGCTGGTGGCGATCTTCAGTCTTGCTGCAGGTTGTTTACATCACGTGCTAACTGCTAAGACTTCAATCCTATTACCATGCAGCCTTTGCGGTTACAGCCGCGTTTTTTTTGTCATGCTTACACGCATAAACTACACAGAACTTGGGTGAAACCAGTAATAATTAAAGCAATACGGTTATTATTCCTGAAAGTCATGGTTTAAGCATCAATATTGTAGTACAGATATTAAACGATCAATATCTAATAGTTTAAAATATATTTTAAAATAAATATATATTATTGTAATCACCGTAGTTGATTTAAAAAATTAATAATAATTTACTACTCTCTGCACCACCCGGTCGCCACATCTCTTATTGCAGCCGAGCACATGCACAAAGCTGCCGGGACGAGACAATCCCCAAACATGTTTCACAACAACTTTTTCTTCTCAATTGCACCATGAAGCCACCTTAATTCATCAGGTGTAAGTTGTTGCTGTGGAACACCCACCAATCCACGTTAAGAGATTTTTTTCTTGTTGCTCTCGAGTCGGGAAATGCCTCCCAAATCAAACACCGATGATTTCTCGACCCGGTTACCTCATATCGGTTATACCTAGTTTGGAAATCAAATGATGGGAGTTAGGGAACTCTTGAACATTGCACTTTGCTAGATCAGACAGGGACTTACATTCAGGGTTCTGCAAAACCAGAAAGCCGGATTTTAAACAATTGTGCTACTAGTAACTTTTACTTAGATTCTACTACTCAATATGAACTTGTTGGTTGTTGCATCCTTGTATCTCGGAGATGGGGTCACAACAGAGGCTGGTTGGTTGCATTTTATGTGAAAATCGGGTTAGATTATTGTCGATGATTCGAGAATCGAATTAGACGAAACTGTTCATGTGTTTACCGGTGATGCTTCAATCTTCATCGAAGAACATTTTCGATAAGCTTCCGATTAAGCTTCATGGAGGACAAGGCCTAACTGGTCTAAGGAGAAGAATAATTGAGTTGATTATGAAAGAGGCTAGTGTTATGGTTAAGTGTCACGCCTGAAAAGAGACAAAGAGCATTAATTCTTTATCAGAAAAGAAAAGGAAGGTCTTGAGATATATAAACGGTAATGTTGTATATTCTATAAGAGAGTAATGACCCTCTGACATAAGCCTCTAAACTTAATGTCAACTTTGTTGTTGCTCACCTACTCTTAATGGAGTACGAAAATGAATACAAACACAAATACATAACACGGATACAATATTTAAATATTATCTAATAAAAATTTTATTTTTCTTATATTATCATGTTCGATACGATAATTTTCATGCATCCGACACAATTAAAATCATGAATGATTTGTGGGTGTTTAGTTACGTTAATTAATTTTTTATGAGAAAAATTAAAATTAATAAAATCTTATTTGGAATCAAAGTAATAAAATCTATACATAAAAAATATACTTAGGTAATTTGAGGTTTTAATAAAATAATAAATAATTATTTATATTTAAATTTATTCATTTAATTAAAACCTAGATGAAGGTAAGACCCAAGTAAGATGTGTTTTGTCATTCCACCGTCATTGCACTCTCAAATAAATTTTTAGTTTTAAATTTATTTATTTAATTAAAATTTTATATAAAAAACAAAAATAATCCTATAGAAAAATTATACCACCCACTCTTAGTCACCTACTTTCTCAAATTAAATAAAAATATTCATTCTTTTATTATGAAATATCTTATAATTTTATTTATATAATATTTTATACATTATTCTACTTTTAAAACATATTCATTAAAAATAAATTTATAATAGAATATTATTATAATAATTTAGGCATAAAGATAATTTTAACCCTTAACGTTTATAATTTTTATCGTTTTGGCCCTTATTCTTTTTTGGGATAAATTTAGCCCTTAATCTATATCTTTTTGACAAATAATTTATATTTTAACTACCATAATAATTAGACCGTTAAAAAATCTAACAATGATGACATGTCATATACATATGATAATATATTTTAAATAACATGGCATCTAACTTATCAAATATATATATATATGAAATATAATTTTATTCTAATATAAAATATAAAACAATTAATTAATTCTAAAATAATATATTACTAAACATTCTCAACCCAAATTACGATAGAATTAAAATCCTACCTTAAAAAATTAATTGATTTCGAACTGTGTTCATATTTTTTTAAAATCAGACTTTGATTCTATCGTAGTTAGGGTTGAGAATGTTTAGTAGCCTTTTATTTTAGAATTAATTAATTTTTAATATTTTATTTGAATTTTAATTGTTTTATATTTTATATTAGAATAAAATTATATATATTTCATATATATATGTATTTGATAAGTTAGATGCTATATCATTTAAAATATATTATCATATGCATATGACATGTCATCATTGTTAGATTTTTTAAACGGTCCAATTATCATGATAGTTAAAAAATAAATTATTTATCAAAAAGATATAGGTTAAAGGCTAAATTTATCAAAAAAAAAAGAATAAGGGCCAAAATGATATAAATTATAAATGTTAAGGGGCTAAATTATCTTTATGCCAATAATTTATACCAAATTATGTTAAATGATATAATTATTGAATTTTTAAAAATGAAAATATACCTTACATCCTTTATTCCAAAATTATATATTAACTATTTAATTTAAATGATATTAAATATAACATTAATATTTATATTACCGTATCTACAATATCACGATTCATGCCTTAAATATTGATTAAAAATTTTAACGTCTTATTTTATTAAATCTAATAATTATCGATGATAAAATATATTTTTTTAATAAAAAATATGTCAAATGCTTTCATATCAATTTGAGACTAATAATAAATAAGGAGAACTATATAGATTCCTATGTAAACAAACTTAATGAAATCATGAGAATATTAAAAAAATAACAAAAATTAATATGAGAATTTTGAATTTATCGATACAATCAAATTGGGAGGAAAATAAAAATAGTAATTATATTTTTTTCTATCCAAAACCTTCTTCTTTTTAGTCTACGATGAATATTTCTTGTCTACTACCAGTCACAACCATGGTTGAGTCAGATGGTAATTGGGATGTTGAAAGGTTGAGGCAGCTGCTTCCGAATGATTTAGTGCTAAAGATCAAGGCGGTAGTTCCTCCACATGCGATTTTGGGTCGTGATTGTCTGGGATGACGTTGGAAAGTGAATCGTATGTTTTCGACCTCCTCGACATATGATGCTTTTAGTACAAATGATATACATAATGGGTCGAGATTATAGAATATTATATGGGGTCTTCAAGTGCCACAACGTATCCAGACTTTCTTATGGTTGACCCACCATGAACGATTACTCACTAATGTCGAGAGATGTAATCGGCATTTGGCTTCTTCGAGCACTTGTATGATTTGTTTTCATGGAAGTGAAGATTTGGATCATGTCTTCCGTAAATGTGGTCGAGCAAAATAAACTTGGACTGGACTTGTGCATTCTCGTAGTCAACAATGGTTCTTTGGTATCGCATTTGACCAGTGGTTGGAAATGAATATATATGGGAATGGACATGCGCAGGTGTTGGGAGAGAATTGGCCTATTCTTTTTGTCATAACCTGCTGGACTCTTTGGAAAAATCGGTGCCATTTCATCTTTAATGAAGTTAGGGAGTTGATTCGAGATGTGATTGGTTATTGCAGGAACTTGTGGGTCGAGGTGTGCAAGGCCAATTTTAAGAGTAAGTCACGGGTTTCCAAACCGAGAATGCGATGGCAACGTCCGATGGAGGATTGGATGAAAGTAAATGTTGATGGGGCTGTGGGAGGTATCAACAATATGGCTATTAATGGTGTTGTTATCCGTGATCATGAAGGTAATTGGCGATATGGGTTTGCGAGAAGTTTAGGCTCGTGTTCGGTATTGATTGCTGAACTTTGGGCTGCTCATGATGGATTAACTCAAGCATGGAGGTTAGGTTATCGACATGTGGAATTTGAAATGGACAATTTTACAGTGGCATAAGTTCTTGAAGGTATGTCGAAGGTTTTGTTGGACAATGCTCTTGTTCTTAAGATAAAGGAACTTCTTCGTAATGATTGGAGGGTGCGGATTATCTATATTTGTAGGGATACGAATTTGGTTGTGGATGGTTTGGCTCGGTTAATTCGGGGCATGACGGTGGGAGAATTCTTTTATGATCATATTCCATTGGAGGTTCTACCTCTAGTTATAACTGATCACTCTGTCTTGATGTTTGTTTTGTCTTGGTTTATGTTTAAGTGACGTAACTATTACCACGAATACTCTTTTTTCCTCCATTTAGACTTAGGGAGGTTTTTAATGAGACTTGTGGTAATAGTCCATTTCCAATAAAAAAGTAATATTTCTTTGAATGGAAAAACAAAAGTAATATTTAAAATGATTGAACTAGTAAGAATGCATCCTTTAGATAAGTAAAGAGACAACAAAAGATTGAAAAATAATATTTAAAAAGATTTTTATAAATTTAAATTATATTAATATTTGTTTTTAAATAATAATTTTAGACAAAATTAAAAATATTACAAAATAATTTTAAGGCCAAATAACTTGAATATAAATTTGAGATGTTTTTAAAAGGTTTTGAAATGGTTTAAAACATTTTTAAGTAATCAAACTCATATTTTCAATACAAGTGTACCAAGATAGTAGGTCATGTATCAATACTCCTTAGGGTATCAATTACATTTGTAACACACACTTCTCGATCTGATAGGGGATTAGGTCGAAAAGTACTATTAAAATTTTTTTTAGTGAAACAATAAAATGATTCTATGGTTCGTTGGAGATTCCGTATTACTGTGATTTGTTACTATCATGGAAAGTTTAGAGATTGCTCAATTAAAGGCTTTACTAAATTAGAGTTAATTTCAAATTTTTCAAAATTTTGAGAATTATTCAATAATTTCTATAAAATTCAAGTCCTCAACAAAATTTTTCTTTACTAAACTAAAAATAAACCTTATTACCATCTCCTTGCAAAAATTTAGCTTATTTCAAAGTCATTTATCCTTTCAGTTTTAATCTTAAGTAATTTAGTGATCAATTTTCAAAACAGTCAAAGGTTTTTTCTTTTCTTTTTTAATAGAATTAACAAACATCGTTTATATACGCCTAGGGACAATATTAATATGCATTTTTAAGTTCGGTATTTTATTTATTCTATGAAGCCTCTACCGATATATTTATTGGTCGTATCAATACACCTACTACAACCGTTAAGATCGTTGACCCTGTATTGATCTCCGTTTCAATACACAAAGAATAACAAAAAAAAACTTATCTTTAAATTTTGATTGACCATACCGTAATATGCTAGGACCGTATCACTATGGAAGTTTTCAGTAACCAAATCTTAAGAGGATCGTTTTGATATGCCCCAACCTATATCGAAATGCCCTACTTCATTACCCATAATTTTATGCTAGTCGTACCGATACGTGTAGACCCATATTGGTACGTCAGTGCCTGTAATGATAGAATCAATCTATTTTTACTCATTTTCACCTAGAAAATCTTGTCTAAATATTATCAAATTCTATTAGTAAGTCAATAACAATATTTTTAATAGCATACCAAATTTTAGGACAATCTGAATTCCTTTTTTAGCATATGAAATCATGGCATAACATACATATCATACATACAGTAAAAAACATAAAAGTCTATTAATATAATGCTATGCTACCATCTTAAAAGTGTATAAAAAGATCTTACATTACTTGATACTTGAATTAACTTGTCAAAGACCTTTACAAAAGATTTAAATCTCCAAATCAAAGGTCTTAACCTAAAAATGTATGAAGATGAATTCATTAGGCATACCTTACCTAGTAAGGTAGTCATGAACAACAATAATTTTTAATATGCAATCAAATACATAATTAAGTAATTAAATTATGCCATCTCAACAATAACCGTTACTCAATGCATCAATATCAACATCAATGATTGATGAACTTTGTTAGTCTATTAACCTAAATAACGGTTAAAAGGTTGTTATTAAATCAATTGAGCTGGCTAGCTGAGTTGACAGGTTGTTACGTGAATCGTTAAGGTTCTTCTTCTCGTATAAAATCCCTACTTTAGTCAATGAAAAGATCATCTTGAATTTGCAAATTATCCTTTTTATTTTTATCTTTCCCAGATATCCTAACATGGTATTTGCTAAGTGCCTAAAAGTCTTATTTTTCATATCATTTTTTCACTCGTTTATTGCTAATAATGGACAGATTTAAGGGCAATATTAGATATTTCTTCTTATTTTCCATATTTCAGAATCCAAACACTTAATTCATGAATTTATTTATTATTTGGCATAAAGCAAATGCATTTGATAGTTTTCTTTCTTAGACAGGAAACTACATCACAGAGATGACCAAATGAGAAGATGGATGCTAGAATACAGATGAGCACCCGCCACGGCAGCACTTTGAAGGTCATGACAATAGCATAAAGATGACAATTAGTGATCTTCAGAGAGAGAAAAAAGATGCCAAAGATAACGGACAAAGAGCGAGAAAAAGACGGAGCCAATTTAAGGAATCAAGCCTTGGTCAAAAGTCAAACGCGGGAAAAGAAGAGTTATTTTAGGAAATAGAATAAAGTATCCTAGTTTAATTATGAGTTGTATTCTTTTCCTTGTATAAATCTTTCCTTATGTGGAAGACGTTACCCTAGGGATTGGCCTATATAAGCCACCCATTAGGTCTAGCTTAAGACAGTCGAGTCGGATTCTCCATAGCATAAACCCTTAAGTCGTCGACTATACCATGTTCTAAATCCCTCTCAAGGTTTAGGTTGTTTGTGGAGTAGTTGGGGAAGAAAGTTGTATTATATTTGATATTTATTAATGCAAACCTATTTTCATAGTTTGTTCTCTCTTGATAATCACTCTTCTTTGCATAGGAGCTCGAGATGGTAGTATGTGAAGAAAAATCTATTTGTCTAATATCGGGAGAGTTAGGCTCACAAAACGAGAGAATACGGTCTTTGCTTAAGGGCATTGACTAATCCGGTTTAGAGATAAACCGCCCAAGATTTCATCGACTAAAAGGACGCATGTGTTTGGTTGTTATTCATCCTTGATTCACACTGGGAGGTATCATCAAGACGTGGGTTTCAATAGTTCTCTTCGCTTAGGGATAAGGAGGAGAAATACAAGGATTCTCTGTCGAACTATGGAAAGTTGAATTTTCGACAAGGCATAACCCCGCCTAGGCAGTTACGGCGACCATTAGTGCGACCCACCGAGGCGGTAAGTCAACTCATTGCATTAATAAGTGGATAATTAGTACAATTGGATTCCCCTCTACAAGTCACTCAACCTGGCCTCACTTGTATCATTCTTATTCTTTTCCTTTAATTAGTTTTTAAGACAGTTAATTTAGTTAATTCAATCACCCAATTATTTGTGTTTTTACTTTTCTTAGTGTAGGATTAAGAAGTAGTGAAGTCGGCCTAGTCTCTGTGGGTTCGACAATCTTAAATACTATAATTTGGCGAAAGGTGGAATTACATAGGACTTTTAAGCGATCACCAAATTTGGTGTCGTTGTCGGAGACTGGCGTTCAACTTTACTACCAATTATTTTAGCTTTTCTTCAACTAATCAGGTTTTTTTTCTGTTGTATGACCAGGGTCCATCCTTCAAAAGATCAATATCCTTATGATCCCGAAATCGAAAGAACAACAAGACACTTGAAGCAAAGGTTTCGCGAAATGATGAACGCAGCACCTAGCCTGTAGGGAAACGCTGGTATGAATGCCTTCGTGGCAAACAACCAAGGCGCATTCGCATTTCTTGATCCGGTAAATCTTCCTCGATAGGAGCATGTACGTACTGTCCGTGACTATCTAGAGGAAGATTTGGATGGATTAACTCCTGTCGTTGTCATGCCTAATATAAAGGCAGAACATTTCGAGTTAAAGTTGGTTATGTTCAATATGATCAACATTTTAGGCCAATTTGGAGGATCGAAAAATGAAGATGCTCGGCAGCATCTTAAATCTTTTCTGGAAATCTGTAATTCATTCAAGCTACCGGGAGTCTCTTCCGACATACTAAAGTTAAAATTGTTTCCCTATTCACTAAGGGATAGGGCAAAATCTTGGTCAAACAACCTCTAACCTGGATCATTGACCTCATGGACTAAACTTTGTCAAAGCTTCCTTGCCCGATTCAGTTATACTAACATGATTGATAAGCTCAGAAACGATATCACATCATTCAGGCAAGATGAAGACGAATCAATGTATGAGGCTCGGGAACGATACAAATAACTATACAGATAATGTTTCGTGCATGGTTTGCCCGAGTGGACTCAAGCATCAATCTTTTACAACGCAGTTAGCACTCCTACGAGGATGATGCTTGATGCTTCCGCCAATGACACCCTCCTAGACCGCCCACCCCATGAAAGTTTAGAAATTCTGGATAGGTTGGCAAAGAATGATTATCATCACCCAACCACCAGAAGAGGAATAAATAGGCGAGGTATGACAAATTCTGACTCTTCAGACTCTATCCTAGCCCAATTGTTAGCCTTGACAAACATGGTAAAGGATCTGCAAAAGCCGAGTCACGTTCAAGAAGTAAAAGCAGTCAACGTTCTTTTTAAAACATGTGGTGACAATCATGACTCGAACATATTCCCGTAGGATCCAGAATCTTCCTTTTATGTTGGAAATTTCATCATGAACAATATTTCCAATAATTATAATCCAGCATGGAGGAAACACCCAAACTTCTCATAGAGTAACCCTAATAATGCACTAAACCCGCAACATCAATCAGTGTAATCTACTGGATTCTAGTAGAATAACAGATCTATCCAGTAGCAGATGTCACAACAGGCGATGCTGCCGCAGCAAACAACAGATGTCCAAACCCTAGAAAATACGATGCAAACATTCATGGCTTACACTAGTGCTTATATTGCAAACACCAATAAGTTCATCTAGAGATTCGTTATATTAATGGACAGAGTAGAGATGAGAATATAGAACAACGAAGCTGATTTAAAGACACTGGAAGTTACAGTAGGATAGATGGCACAACAGATGAAAAGTCGACCGATAGGAGGTCTCCCTAGCGGTACTGAAGTCACTAGAACCGGTCCTCATGAACAATGTAAGGCCATATCCACCAAGAGTGGATTGCAATTGAAGGACCTGAGATACATGCTCAGACAGTAGGTAAGACCCTTAAGACAGTAGCTCCAAAAGAGGTTATTGAAGAAAAACCTGAGGCAAAGGAACCAACAGATGCTGCTGACGATGCTGCCGCAGTAGATAATGTCGTAGGCGCACCGCAGATAAGATTTTACTGCTCTAAAAAGATTGAAGATCTGCGTTTACCACCACCTTTTCCAAAAAGGTTAAAACAACAAAAACAGGAGTACCAATTTAAGAAATTTCTTGACATCCTTAAACAGGTACATATCAATATACCTTTGGTGGAGGCAATTAAATAAATGTCAAATTATTCCAAGTTACTTAAGGATATTATATCCAATAGGACAAAAATTGGAGAATTTGAAATTGTTGTCGCGACCAAAGAGTGTGTGGCAATGCTGCACAACAAGGCCACAACCAAAAGAAAAGATCCTGGTAGTTTTACCATACCATGCTCTATTGGAGATCAATATTTGGGCAAGGCATTATGTGACTTAGGCGCCAACATAAATCTCATGCCTAAGTAAGTATTTCAAAAGCTATGCATCGGGTAGGCAAAACCAACAACGGTGATGTTACAACTGACAGACCGCTCTTATGTGCAACCAGAAGGAAAAATTGAAGATATTCTGGTAAGAGTGGATAAATTTATATTTTCTGCTAACTTCTTGATTTTAGATTGTGAAGTAGATGAACATGCCCTAATCATATTGGGAAGGTCGTTCCTAGCCACAAGCAGAACATTGATTGACTGCGAGAAAGGTGAATTGGTCATAAGGGTCAATGACCAACAAGTGAAGATCAATGTATTCAAGACTCTAAGACATCTAGAAGAACCTGATGAATGTCAAAGAATTGAGGTTCAAACCGAATTTAACTTCAATGCAGAGACGGACTGCCTGAACTAGACCTGCCAAGGAAACCACTACCGAGGCAGCACACCCCTTGAGCAGAAATACATTAGAAAGAAACCACCTGATGAGGAGACAGCAGATGGGACATCAGTTTCTCCTCCACTCAAAAAGGGGAAGATGGCTTCTATTGGAGATGCATTCTATTGCACTCCTGCAGTAACCTAAATTCTATCTCATTGTCCCTATTTACTTTTTATGCTTTAGGAATTAGATTTTTAGTTTTTAGTCTTAGGAACTAGATTTAAATTTTTCGTAAATTAAGTTTACAGAATAATTCTAATATTTACACAATTTTTACTTATATTATTTACATTTATTTAGGAACAATAAAGAAGAATAAATGGAGACAAACAGCCCAAAGAGTCGAGCGGCGTAATCCAAGAAGCAAGAAATTCTCGGATGGAATCTTACCGCCCAGGTTCAAATCTACATCATTTCTACCGTTAGTGGTGACCAGCTGGACTTGCGTCTCTTGCACGTCAAGGATAATAATAACATAGTTGTTGCCTCAAACGTCGGGACGCCTTCGCCTATAAAATCACGGGTAATGGTTATTTCGCTTCACTCTTCCTTCATCTTATTGTTACTCTAAAATAATTTCTTCAATTCTCCATAAACAACATCTGATGGCACCTCGACAACAAAACCTTGCCGGCGCAGCAAGAAACTTTAGAAGGTTCGCGACTGCAGACATAGAGAAGGATTATAACTGCAATTTTAAGGCTCGGAAAGTCTTTGAAGAACAAGGCTTCCAAAAAACCGATGACGACGATCTCGGTTTGGAGACCTTTAACCTGTTCAAGATCACCTTCCAAAGATGGCAGTAGTTCGCCAAACAGCCGGATCCAGCAAACATCAACTGGGTACGAGAGTTCTACGCACATAGACCTCTTCCAAACAATCCCTACATCTACGTCCGCGGCAGAGCCATTCCGGTGGCAAACATCACATTAAACGCGTTTTTTGGGCTGAATATCGAAGACGACGAACATGCCACTTTCGCCGTTGCCTTAACTACTGCCGATTTTGAATCGATGAAAGCAGAGCTTTGTATGCCCGAGGTCGAATGGAATGCGGAGAAACATCAAGGTTCCATCAGCCGCCGAGATCTTAGACCAGAGGCAAAGCTTTGGAATACATTTGTCAAAAGAAACTTACTGCCAATATCCCACAACCAGACGGTGGACCGCCCTAGACTAAATCCAATCCAATCCATAATCCACAACAGGCAGATTAATGTTAGCAGAATCATAAGCGAACAAATATTCGACTGTGTCGAGAAGGAAAAAGGTATGCTCTATTTCCCATGTTTAATTTCAAATTTTGGGTCGCCTTGAACGGGTGCCATCACTTCCCTCCGATCTGTGGACGACGATAAGGAAAGGTTGGACACGAGAAATATACATGAAAAGGATACAAGTGGAGGAAGCCACTCCACAATCATATATCCCTCCAGCCACGGAAGCAACACCCGCCGAGGCCACCCAATAGGCAAATCCAACTGGGCATACACAGCACGCACCAGCAGGTGTTCTAGAAATATTACATCGTATGGAGAGAAGGCAGCTGGCCTTCATGACTTACATTCAGGAGTTCAACAACGTCATCATTGCCACAATTCGTGATGTACTCCCTGAATGCTCGACTATATTCCTAGAATTCCCATTCGAGCCTTCCATGCCTCAGTCACCCACTGCTACACCTGCCAAATCAGTGACTACCTCAACAACAGTCCCACTTTTTCCTACTGCCACAATTACCGCAACAGCAGCAATAGAACCACTCTCGGTAGACTCTATAGCTGAGTTCCTTCGAATAGACTCCACCAACCGAGGAGCCACCCCATCACAATCCAACACCTTCTCCTGGAGCGACTCTTTAGAGGATTTAACAAGCCAACTCAAAGCTGCCGAGGAATTGTTAGCCGCAGTACAAAGAGGACAGAAAAGAAAGCCAAACTCCTCCTCTCCAATCAACCTGGACACGGAGGACAAGCCGGTACGAGATCCTACTCCCATTCGAGTCCAACCGCCATACTCTGCCAAGAAGCCGATGGTGAGCCTACCAAAGGCGGCCGCCCAGCAGCCACCAAAGACCCGCCAAAAGCTCTTGATTGAAAGTGATTCCGAGGATTCCGAGGATCCTCCGAATTCTAAAGTGTGGTAGTTTTTCTTATATCTTTTGTTATTTTCGATTTTATCTTTATTTCTCTGTTTAATTTCATGCATTGAGGACAATGCATCCCTCGAGTTTGGGGGAGTATTAGTTTTATTTTGTAAATGTAATTATCTACAATGTATGGAAGTAATTAGATTATCTTATTATTGCCTTAATTCAAGTCTTAACAATTTTTTTTATATTTACTGCAAAAAAATTAAGTCTGTTGAATTTTATTGAAACTGTCTCGGTAGCAATATATTCTTTAGGTGTCGTCGCAGTCTTCACCATTCACCAGACTTGAATTCAGAAAGGTTTGCTAGACTTAGTACTTAGGATTAGACAATGAGCCTAAATATATTCAAACATTGTTAGTCTTAGTTGATTTTAAAAGTTCTTTTCTTTGAAAAACAATAAGGACTTAGGCTTAGATTTTAACTAGAGGTGCCTATCACCGGCTCTAGTTTAGTCCATTTAGGTGCCCATCACTGGATCTAGGACTTAATTTTTCTCCCACTTACTAGAGGTGCCCGAAATTGGCTCTAGTGAGAATAGCTAAACACTTGAGGTGCACGAAACCGGCTCAAGCAGTATAAGTATATAACAATATATATTTATATACAAAATTAGGGAGAAAGGAAAGAAAAAAAAATCAAGTAAAAATCTTAGTTGAAAGTCTTGAGCTAGAAAAAGGATTAGAACTTAGAAAATCAGCTTTGACACAGCTACGCACACACACGCTAAGACTCATAGTCCAGTTCTGAGGAACTCCTAGATCCTAGAAGAGTCCGAGTTAGGAAAGGAATTCTGTCGCGGTAGGCAGGACGGTATATTACTTTAAAATTCCTTAGTTAAATCTATATTTTGCATTGCTTGAGGATAAGCAATAGTTCGAGTTTGGGGGTATTTGATAAGTGCCTAAAATTCTTATTTTTCATATAATTTTCCCACTCGTTTATTGCTAATAAAGGATAGATTTAAGGGCAATATTAGATATTTCTGCTTATTTTTCATATTTTAGCATCCAAACACTTAATTTATGAATTTATCTATTATTTGGCATAAAACAGATGCATTTGATAGTTTTCTTCTTACACAGGAAACTACATCACAGAGATGGCCAAATGAGAAGATGGATGTTGGAATGCATATGAACACCCGCCACGACAGCACTTTGGAGGTCGTGGCAGCAACATAAAGATGACAACTAGTGCTCTTCAGAGAGAGAAAAAGATGTCGACTACACCATGTTCTAAATCCCTTAAGTTGCTGACTACACCATGTTCTAAATCCCTCTCGAGGTTTAGGTTGTTTGTGGAGTAGTTGGGGAAGAAAGTTGTATTATATTTAATATTTATTAATGCAAACCTATTTTCATAGTTTATTCTCTCTTGGCAATCACTCTTCTTTGCATATGAGCTCGAGATGATAGTATGTGAAGAAAAATCTATTTGTCTAATATCGGGAGAGTTAGGCTAACGAAATGAGAGAATACGATCTTTGCTCAAGGGCATTGACTAATCCAGTTTAGAGATAAACTGCCTAGTATTTCAACGACTAAAAGGACGCATGTGTTTGGTTGTTATTCATCCTTGATTCACGCCCGGGAGGTATCATCAAGATGTGGGTTTCAACAGTTCTCTTCGCTTAGGGATAAGGAGGATACATATAAGGATGCTCCATCGAACTATGGAAGTTGAATTATCGACAAGGTATAACCCCGCCTAGGCAGCTGCGGCGACCCTTAGTGCGACCCGCCGAGACGGCAAGTCAACCCATTGCATTAATAAGTGGATAATTAGTACAACTGGATTCCCCTCTACAAAGCACTCAACCTGGCCTCACTTCTATCATTCTTATTCTCTTCCTTTAATTAGTTTTTAAGATAGTTAATTTAGTTAATTCAATCACCTAATTATTTGTGTTTTTACTTTTCTTAGTTCAGGATTAAGAAGTAGTGAAGTCGGTCCAATCTCTGTGGGTTCGACAACCTTAAATACTACAATTTGACGAAAGGTGAAATTACATAGGACTTCTGAGTGATCACCAATATTTATCGTAAGGAACTTCTAACACCTTTTTCCCTTTTTTGCGTCATCTTGCTTGGTCCTGCAAACTTCTTAGTCATGGTGATTCCGTCCGACTCCGTATTGTCACTGCCTACGATCGATGAATCTGGTGGATCTCTCTCGAAGTTTAGTAAATCCTTGATCAATAAAAGAGTCAATATTGTTTTGGATTAGTCAAATTTTATGATATGGAAGCAATAAATCTTACTTGTTGTTCAAATTCATCGACTTGAAAAGTTACTCACAGGCTCTCTTAAGCCTCTTTTGGACACTGTCTGGTGAAAATGACATTGCAACTGAAAAAATGAAGCATACAAAGCATTCTTTGCAAAGGATGATGCTTTAACACAATGGTTACTTTCCAAAATTAGTACACATTTGTTGACTGAGTTCGTTGGTCTTGAGACTGCTTTTGAGATCTAGGTAATGATTCTTCAATTCTTTGCAAGTCGATCTACTACGACGATTATGAGTCTTCGTTATCGACTTAGATATCTAAAGAAAGGCGATTTATCCGTGCAGGTGTACATATCCCTGGTCAAGGAGGTATGTGATGCTCTTGTCTCCTATGGTAGCCTCATCTCTGATTTGGAAAAGATTGCTACAATACTTAATGGTTTAAATATAAAATATCAACCATTTGTGGCTATAATTACGGTCATTCGTGAATCCTATACTATGGATGCAGCTACTTTATTGTTAGTTGATGCAGAAACCCAACTCAATAGCTTTATTCACTACAACATTTTTTCTCCTAGTCTCAACACTGTTCAAGTGAATGAAAATTCCTTAATTTATACACCCAGTTCGTTTCGTGCTCCTAAAGCACAACAAGGTTTTGGATGTTTTGGGAGGACGCGCATACAGTGTCAATCATGTGAAAAATTTGATCATTTATTCAATAGATGTTGGCATCAGTTTAATGAGATTTTTTTTGGTGTTCATGTTCGTTCTACTGAGCAAAAACAAGCAAAAGAAGATAGTGTTGTTGTGAATATATGTACCTTAGATACTAAACACATGGTTCGTGGATGTTAGTGTGCATGAACCTCTATCTCTGGTCAAGGGATGCAGGTGTATGCTGCTACTATAAACAAAAAATAATGGTTTGTGGACTCATAAGCCACTCATCATGTTACTTCAGAAGTTGGTCTACTCAATGATGGCGTAGAATATACTATCCCAAATAAGATAGTAGTTCGTAATGGCATGGCTCTTAACATTAATAATATTGGTCACTCTAATTTGTCTTCTTATACTCGCATGATTTAATTGAACAACTTATTATATGTACCTCATGTTACTAAAAATCTTATCTCGGTGTTCAAGCTTGTTAAAAATAACATGGTTTTTCTTGAGTTTCATGCTCATTCATATATGATACATGATGAAACTACAAGTGTTGTTTTGCTCAAAGAAAAAGAAATTGATGGACTCTAAAGTTTAATACCTTACCTAGTGTTTCTTTTCAATTCAATAATTGTACTCCAATACAACCTAAGTTGCATATGATGTATAAACTAATCTATTTGTACGACTTATGACATCATAGATTAGGTTATTCTTCCTCAGGATATCCTAATACAAGTTTGTAAAAGTTTTGATATTCAACTTAATGCTTTAAAAAATAAAATTGAGATAGTGTACATGGTATGTTAATTGGGTAAAATCTATAGATTTTCATTTTATCCCTCAACCACGTGCTATATGACTTCATTTCATATTGTTATTATAGATCTCAGTCCAGCACATGTTCCCTCGAGAGGGTTCATATATTATGTTTTTTGTTGACTTTTGTACACAACATGCTTGGGTATATCTACTTAAGCACAAATCTTAGGCTCTTATTACGTTTCGATCATTTTAGAATCTCATTAGTGCACAGTTTAATACTGTTATTCGAGAGGTTCAGAGTGATTAGGGTGGAGAATATAGACCATTGCCTTCACTGTTACTTCAAGAAGGAATAGTTCACAAAATTACTTGCCCCATAAATCTCAACGAAACAGAGCCGTGAAACGAAAGCATCTTCACATCATCGAGTTAGCCTTAACATTTTTAGCTCATTCCTCAATTTCAATCAATTACTGATCGTACACAGTAACTACTATTGTATATTTGATCAATTGTTTGCATATAAAAGTGTTAGAAGAAATTTCTCCCTATGAGAAGTTATTTGATAACTCATTTGATTATAAATTTATGAAGGTTTTTGATTTCAGTTGTTATCCTCGTCTCAGACCATTTCATGCACATAAACTGGATTTTCGATCCTCTTCTTCCACCTTTTTTAGGTTACAATCCATTGCATTAAAGATATTTTTGTCTAACATCATATGAGAAGGTTTACATTTCACGAAATACGGTATTTAATGAGTCTAATTTTTATTTTGTAGAAAAATATTGTAATGTGTCAGAAAAGGATCATCATGCTCTTACTTATGATATTCCTTCATCTATTCCCTTAGTGTCAGACTTTTATGTTAGTAATAAGTCTCTAGAACAACCTGAACAGTCCATGTCATCAGTGTCTGCCATATTAGAAAAAATTATAAGTTTAAAAAATGCAATTAGTGTATCTAGTCCAAATGAAGATACATGGGGTGACACTGTTAATTAAGATGTAGTACCACCAAATGAAGAGAAAGAGCAATCAAAAATCAATGATGGTGCAAATGAAAATAATAGTGACACAATATCTACTCCTAGTGAAGGTTTTGATGGAGATGAATTTGTTGGCATATGTCGCGTGTCAAAAGTGCGCGTTTAGTGCAAGCGGACACATCGCAAGTAATAAGTGATAAGTATGTTATCGAGTTATCGTCTCCTCAGGGACTGGTATACTTAATATGCTTCCTTTATCTCCTTGCTCTGTGGAAAGGTAAAAGCACAAGTGAATTGATGTGATTTATTTAAACTAAAATAATTGAATAAAAGTAAAGAGTCGAAATATTAGAGAGAGAGATGGGCCAGGATCCAGTTGTATTGTATTATGGACTTGATTGACTTGTCTTTATCCAATGCAATCGCATATCTCTGCCCCGGCAACACTGCAGTTTACTGCCTGGGCAGCGATAACGCTGTCTGCCGCGACAATCCCTTGCTCGTGGGCAGACTTTACCAAAGTTCGGCAAAGTGTCCTTGAATGACTCCACTTATCCCTAAGTCAGAGTGTTTTTGATGACTAGTCCTTGATGATACCTCCCGGCGTGAACCAATTATACTCACCAACCAATCTCACACTTCTTTTAGCCGCTGAAACTCTTAACCTATCCCTAGGCCGAGTTAGTATTTCGCGATTGAAACACCGTACTTACCCCTTTCGTGAATCTAACTCTCCCGAGCTTAGATAAATGGATTACTCACAAACTTCCCTCCCGGGCTTGAATGCGAGAACAAGGAATAACAAAGGATAAGCAAACCTTGATAATCTTTATTGCATTGAATAAAAGACAAATTACAATCTCCTCTCACAAATACTCCACAACCATCACCTAAACCCTATGAAGGTTTTAGAACATGATGGAGAGGAAGTAAACAAGAGTAGAAGTCGGCTTTCCCTAGGTATTTCGATATATGATACATTGGGTGGCTAGGTCTTCATATAGGCTAGACCTAGGGCAAACCTTTCCTAAGTAGAATACAACTTGGAGTAGGGAACAAGTCAAGTACATAATAATAATATATTTCCAAGTTTGAATTCGGCTAAGGGGGCTTTCCCGCGTGGTCTTCTTTTGGGCTTTTCCTTGTGCTAGCCAGCTCCGAATCATGGGCTTCAAGTCCAGACATGTTCTTGGATTTTTGTCTTTCCATCACCTATCACTTTGCTTCTTGTCTTCCTGCTGCTGCCTCGGTATCAGGTCCTGCCTCGGCCTCGTCTCTGCCGCGGCAATGATTTTCCTGCACAGATGTGAAAACGCAGTAAAACATGCCTTTTTCTATAAATATTATCTATTTAAGTATAACTTCTAAATATATCACATTAAGCACATGCATTGGTTCAAGTGGGTGAATATTTGGTGATAAATGCCGATAAAAGGAGTATAAAGTGATAGTGTGTTGAGCACTTATCACACCCCCAAACTCGAACTATTGCTTGTCCTCAAGTAATGCAAACCATCAATTTGCCGAACTCTACTCTCTCTTGGTCTTACATATCCATCCATTCTCCCCACCATAGCTAGGCCTATCTTTAAGCCTTGACCATTCGGCTACCTAAGAATTTACCTAGAAACAAACTATAGGATTGTAAGTGTGTGCGTTTTTGTGGACAAGTTGATTAAAGGCTTTCTTAAATAAACTCTAAGTTCAAGACAAATAGACATTGGTTTAAGTGTTCTCTTCTTTTTCAAACCCCAAATCTTGAGCCGGTTTTGGGCACCTCAAAGACTTGTGTTTTTCTTTTCACTCAAAACCTTTTTGTCTTTTCTTTTTAATATTCCTTAATACATACTATAGCCAATTTCGAGCACCTCTAACATGAAGAAGAGATTTTCTAGAGCCGGTGGTAGGCACCTCTAGTTACTTTTCCAAAAATCTAAGTCTTTATCACCTAAGTTCATTAAAAGAATTCCTATAATCCACAAGTCCCAAAAGTGTTTAAAGTTTTTCCTATAGTAAGCTTCTAAGTTTTCATCCTTAAGCATCCTAAGGTTAAGCCCTCTTAACAGAACCTAAACATGGTAAGGAGAAAGATTTCTATAGCCTTAAAGAATAAACTAAGGCAATACTGATGATGAGCAGTGCAAGAGTGTAGGCAGTTAATTCAAGTAAGGCGGGGAGCATAAAAATTATGAAAAAAATCACTAGAATACTCCCTTTTTGGCAAGGCCGCGGCAGTAGATTGCTGCCTTGGCAGTGAATCTGCACCCCCAAACTCAAACCAAGCATTGTCCCCAATGCTTTTATATTTGGAAGGAATAAACGGCAAAATAGAACATGAATTATATGTAGCAAGGAAAGATAGTAAAAGCAATTGAATATAGAAATAAAGGACAAAGAATTTTAAAGCGACTCTGAAGAGCTGCTCGTAACAATTTTTCTCTGTTGCCTAGATGCCATGTGCTTTGTCCTTGGGGAGGGCGATGGTTGCGCCTTTGCTTGCCTCGGCGGCTGGACTCGAGTGGGTGGGGTCCTATGCATCGGGGCTTCTACTTCTTCTCCTTCTTCAACATCCGTCATCTCTTCGGTTATCATTACGTCCGTTCCTCCTCCTATCGCAGTTGCTCCTCCGGTGTGGTGTGTGCTTGGGCCGGCGGCAGTAGAGCCTTGGTGTACATAAGCATCTATCTTGGCGGATAGACTGCCCATGATAATTGGCGATCTTGGTGGAGTGCTGAAAACGGCTCTCTGCTTGGATGGCCTTCGGCTGACAGATGAGGCCGCGGCAGAATCTGCTGGCCTAGATGGTCCAGCAGCCTGGTATTAGGGCTGAGGGTCCGGATGGAAGAACGGTCGCGGTCCTCCTGGGGCTGGTGTAGTCTCGGTGTAGGGTGCGGCAGTAACGAACATATTGCTTGGGAACTCCGGGAATTGGACGCCTTAGTCCGGGAAGGCGTGCAACATTATCTGTGCGAGAGTGCCATTGAAGTCCCGCTGGTACTCCATGTACCGTTGTTGTCTAAGATCCATCGCGGCCATTCGCTACAAGAGTTCTTGATACGGGTCTGCTGCGGCAGAGGTGTGGGCAGTACCAGGCATATCTGCCGTGTACTGGGCCCCGGCAGCAGTATCGGCAGTGAACTGCTGTGGTGTTGCCTGGACAGGTTTTGCTTATGTTATCTACATGACTTTGTGGCAGAATTCCCTGGTCCATCCTCTTCTTGGGGGGGTGTATTCATCCGTTTCTTCGATAGGCACACCTGCGAAAACACATAAACCCGTAATCAAGCAAGGGAAATACAATGGTCCTCGATCTTTCTTACCGCACTCGTGAATTTCCCGTAAGATAATTTCTCCAATGTTGATGGTCCTTTTGTTGATGATGGATTGGATGAGCACCAATCTCTTGCGATCCACCGTGCTGTTGTGTGATGTTGGGATGAGGCGTCGTTTGACGAAGGTGTTCCACATCTTGGCCTCCGGCTTCAAGTTTTGTCTTGTCACGGATCCTCGATGGGTACCGGTTTCCCATGGAGTGTTTGCGTAACAAATATCGTCTTTGATAAGTTCATAGTCCTCGGCAGTGATATCTTCCAAGAAGTCAGCATGGAGATCACTGTCCGGGGTGAGGCCGTAAAAGTTGTTGATCGTATCGGCATCAAGTTGTACAGGCCTGCCGCGGCAGTGGACAAAGAGGGTGTCTTTGCTGGGCCCATGAGCGTAGAACTCCCGCACGATTGTGGCATTTGCCTGGGCAGGTTGCAAACAGAATATTTCCCAATTCTGGTACTTTATTCTGTCGAACAAGTAGTGTTCAATGCCATAATTCTCTTCATCCGCGTGCTGGAACCTTTGTTCTTCCCATAGTTGCCTTGCGATGAAAGATCGATTGAATCATTCTTCAACGTTGGCTGGGGCGAATCTTTTGTAAGTTGCCATCAAGAAAGAGAAAATTGAGTTCTTGGAGGTTTTCTTGAAGAGAAACTGGAAATTTAACAGGGATTAGTAGGCAGAGAGTAATTGAGAGAGTGATTGTTAAGAATACTAAAGAAAACAAGAAGGTAAGAGTGAATAGTTCAAGAGGAAGGAGTTTCTTATATAGGCCTCGGCCTTGTGACCGTTGAGATCACTGGCCGTTGTAACCGTTTCCTTCTTCTGCCGTTTCCTTTTTTGCCGCGGCAGGAATCTCGGCAGACTAGCCGTTACACTTTTCTGCCCGTTGGGACTGCGGCGGCTCTGACACTGTTGTATTGCCTCGGTAGAGTTCCTGCTGTGAACTATTTTCCCCTTATCTTTACTTTTTATTCCTGAATAAAAATTTAAACACACAAAAGAAAAATACTAAAAACGAAAATAATTAGAAAAAATAAAAATAAACTACTAACCCTAATATAATAAAGAAAAGAAAAAGGGAGAGGTTAGGTTACTGGTGGAGAGCATGCGAATGCATCTCCCAAAATTATTTTCTCCCTTAGGCCCAAATTGTGTATCGGTTGTGGGCCGCTCCTTAATGTTGTCTGTCCATCCATCTTGTGCTTGATTTTCTTGCCAAATATCTTGCCGAGCAGACTGCCCAGGCAGGATATCTTATTGTCTATTATGTGGATGGCCTTACATTCCTCTGGATCGTTATACCTTTTTAAGTTGTGGAATGCATTGAGTTTGACTTGTTGGTCATTGACTCGCATAGTTAACTCTCCTTTTTCCACGTCAATCAATGTACGTCCAGTTGCTAGGAAGGGTCTCACAAGGATAATCGGTGCGTTATCATCGGCTTCACAATCAAGTACAAGGAAGTCGGCAGGAAAAATAAACTTGTCAACTCTTACCAGTATGTCCTCGATTTTGCCTTCAGGTTGCACATAAGATCTATCCGCGAGTTGGAGCATTACTGTTGTAGGCTTCGGCCTTCCAGTTCCAAGTTTTTGGAAAACTGATTTGGGCATGAGGTTTATACTTGCTTCAAGGTCGCACAGGGCCTTTCCTTCATAACTCTTTCCTATCGCACAAGGTATAGTGAAGCAACTAGGATCTTTTAACTTTGGTGGCATGCGGTTATGCAGCATTGCCATGCATCCCTCGGTGGCAGCCACTGTCTCAAACTCACCTATTCGTCTTCTCTTTGATACCATATCTTTTAAGAACTTGGCATAGTTGGGCATTTGTTCAATGGCCTCAACAAATGGTATGTTGATGTGGACTTGCTTCAAGATATCGAGGAACTTCTTGAACTGTTGATCCTGTTTTTGTTTCTTCAAACTTTGCGGGAAAAGTGGTGGTGGTCTCATCTCGTCCAGGGTTTCTTTAGTTTGGAATCGTATACCTGGCACCACTGGAATTTTTGCTGCCTCGGCAGACTACTCAGGTGCTGTAGTGCTTGCTGCCGGGGCAGTGTTGTCAGTCTCGGTTTGCTCAGCCTCTTCTCTTGATTGATCCGCCGGTTGGGTTCGGTTCTCTGAGATCTTCTCTTTCAACTGTAGACTACTCCTGGTAGTGATTGCCTTGCACTGTTCATGGCTTAGTACCTTAGCAACCTTAGTATTGCTAGGTAAGCCTCCTTGTGGTCTAGTGTTTATACATTGCGCAAACTGCCCAACCTGAGTTTCTAGAGTTTTTATGGCCGCTTTTTGATTTTGTAGCCTCATCTCAGTCCTATTCATGAAGGCGTCGGTCCTGTTGATGAAATTACTATTTTCCGCCATGTATGACTCGGTTTTCATCATGAAGGCCTTTAGCGTGTTTTCCAATGAATTGACCGGTTGTTGCTGCATCTGCGGCGGTGGCATCGGTTGTTGGACTTGCTGCTGCGGCATTGGCTGCTGAAATCCCGGTGGCTGGGTGATTGGGTTTAAGGCATTATTTGGGTTGCTCCATGATAAGTTTGGATGCCTCTTCCATGAGGGGTTGTATGTGTTGGACATCACATTGTTACGGTTGTAGTTCTCAACATACATACCGGTTTCTTGATTCATGCAATCAACAGAATTGTGGTTACCTCCACATAAATCACAACATTAATCAATTACCTTGACCTCACGGGTATTGTTTTGTAATTGTAGGTTTTGCACCATCTTGGTAAGAGAGGCCAATTGTGCTGCCACTGAGCTTGATGAATCTAATTCGTTTACCGTGACTTGGCGTCTTACTCCTCCTCGCCTAGATGTGGGAAACTGGAAGTCATTCCTTGCGAGTTTATTCAAAATTTCAATAGCTTCCTCGGGTGCCTTGTACAGGAGTGTGTCGTTTGCCGAGGCATCTAACATCATCTTTGTCGGGGCATTTGTGGCGTTGTAAAACATTGTCACTTGTGTCCATAAGGGAAATCCATGCAGCGGACACTTGTGCAATAGCTCTCTGTAGCGTTCCCATGCCTCGTACATTGGTTCGTCTTCAGCCTGTCGGAAAGAAGTAATTTCATTACGAATTCTATCATATAGATTAGTAGGATTAAAGCGAGTAATGAAATCACGGCCAAGTTCACTCCAGGATCCAATAGATCCCGCTGGAATGCTATTCAACCAAGCTTTCGCCCTATCCCTCAGTGAATAGGGGAATAGCTTTAACCACAAGACACCTTCATGGACTCCTTGGATTTTGAAAGAGTTGCAGATTTCCATGAAAGATTTGAGATGCTGCCTTGCGTCTTCAGTTGCAGACCCACCAAATTGTCCAATTGTATTTAACATGTTGAACATAACAGGTTTAAGTTCAAAATGGGCTGCTTCAATCTCGGGTGTAACGACTCCTAGGTTTAGTCCATTTAAGTCCTCCTCCAAGAAATCTCTGACAGTCAGCTGCCGCGGCCCAAGTGGCGGCGGTAGACCTTCATTTCCGGCAGGTATGTTTTGTCCTGCCTGAACCTCTGCCATGACTCCTCAGATTTGTCTCCTCAACCTTAATCCTGTTCTTTCAATCTCAGGATCTAACTCGTATAAGGGGTTGGTTGGATTGGCCCTGGTCATACACCAAGAAAAACAAAAGTAAAATAAAAATAAAAATAAAAAGGAACAAGAAAATAAGGAAAACAAAATTTAGTTGCCAGTCCCCGGCAACGGCGCCAAAAAATTGTCGCGTGTCAAAAGTGTGCGTTTAGTGCAAGCGGACACATCGCAAGTAATAAGTGATAAGTATGTTATCGAGTTATCGTCTCCTCAGGGACTGGTATACTTAATATGCTTCCTTTATCTCCTTGCTCTATGGAAAGGTAAAAGCACAAGTGAATTGGTGTGATTTATTTAAACTAAAATAATTGAATAAAAGTAAAGAGTCGAAATATTAGAGAGAGAGATGGGCCAGGATCCAGTTATATTGTATTGTGGACTTGATTGACTTGTCTTTATCCAATGCAATCGCATATCTCTGCCCCGGCAACACTGCAGTTTACTGCCTGGGCAGCGATAACGCTGTCTGCCGCGGCAATCCCTTGCTCGTGGGTAGACTTTACCAAAGTTCGGCAAAGTATCCTTGAATGACTCCGCTTATCCCTAAGTCAGAGTGTTATTGATGACTAGTCCTTGATGATACCTCCCGGCGTGAACCAATTATGCTCACCAACCAATCTCACACTTCTTTTAGCCGCTGAAACTCTTAACCTATCCTTAGGCCGAGTTAGTATTTCGCGATTGAAACACCGTACTTACCCCTTTCGTGAATCTAACTCTCCCGAGCTTAGATAAATGGATTACTCACAAACTTCCCTCCCGGGCTTGAATGCGAGAACAAGGAATAACGAAGGATAAGCAAACCTTGATAATCTTTATTGCATTGAATAAAAGACAAATTACAATCTCCTCTCACAAATACTCCACAACCTTCACCTAAACCCTATGAAGGTTTTAGAACATGATGGAGAGGAAGAAAACAAAAGTAGAAGTCGGCTCTCCCTAGGTATTTCGATATATGATACATTGGGTGGCTAGGTCTTTATATAGGCTAGACCTAGGGCAAACCTTTCCTAAGTAGAATACAACTTGGAGTAGGGAACAAGTCAAGTACATAATAATAATATATTTCCAAGTTTGAATTCGGCTAAGGGGGCTTTCCCGCGTGGTCTTCTTTTGGGCTTTTCCTTGTGCTAACCACTCCGAATTATGGGCTTCAAGTCCAGACACGTTCCTTGGATTTTTGTCTTTCCATCGCCTATCACTTTGCTTCCTGTTTTCCTGCTGCTGCCTCGGCATCAGGTCCTGCCTCGGCCTCGTCTCTGCCGCGGCAATGATTTTCCTGCACAGATGTGAAAACGCAGTAAAACATGCCTTTTTCTATAAATATTATCTATTTAAGTATAACTTCTAAATATATCACATTAAGCACATGCATTGGTTCAAGTGGGTGAATATTTGGTGATAAATGCCGATAAAAGGAGTATAAAGTGATAGTGTGTTGAGCACTTATCAGCA
Organism: Abelmoschus esculentus; assembly: GCA_035048815.1. NCBI lineage: Eukaryota > Viridiplantae > Streptophyta > Magnoliopsida > Malvales > Malvaceae > Abelmoschus > Abelmoschus esculentus. The sequence continues at coordinate 16,611,009 of JAUCBN010000002.1, read as the reverse complement.
TACTAGGTGATCTTGAGGAAATTTTAACTGAAGAACATGACTCTCCAAGAGAATACAATACTGATAGAGTGTATCAATAAGAAATAACCACCTCTAACCCTGGTGTTGATCAATGTTAGTCACTTAACTCACATCCAATGATGATCAAAAGTAAGATGAATCTATAAACCCAAAAAAATAAATTTTTTAATCCATATATAATACTCTTGATTATCCTAAGTGGAAAAGAGTAATATTTAAAGAATATAAATCACTTCAGAAAAATAAAACCTGAACATTAGTAGAGTTACCTAAAGAGGAAGTACAATATAGGCTGCAAGTGGGTGTTTAAGATTAAAAGAAATCCTGATGGTAGCGTGTCAAGGTACAAAGCTAGGCGTGTTGCAAAAAAATTTTCTCAAGTACCTGAAAGAGACTTTATTGACACTTTAAATTTTATTGTGAAATTTTCAATTATCAATATCATACTAGCACCAGTAGTTGGAAAAAAATGAAAATTAAGACAAATTGATGTCAACAATACCTTTTTGAATGGTATTTATAAGAATTTATGTATATAGAGCAACCTATTAATTTTGAACAAAACTTGTATGCAAATTAAAAAAGTCCCTATATGAGATACGACAATCTCCATGCAATCTGTATCTAAAGCTTAAGGATTATTTGGTTGAAATGAGGTATCAATGATCTAGAGCAGATTCTTCCTTATTCATTTAGCATGATGGGTTCGTTCACACATATGTTCTAGTTTACGTTGATGATATAAAAATCACGAGTAACTCAGAATTAACCATTAATAAAGTGGTTTGCGCACTCAGTAACAAATTTAGTTTGAAAGACATGAAAGAATTGAACTATTTTTTGGGCATAGAAGTTTGTAGATGTGATAATAACATATTTTTTACTCAAAAGAGTATATTCTAGATCTATTGGAGAGAGCAAAAATGATAAGACTAAGGCAAATTCTACACCCTTGTTACCATTTGTAAAACTAAGTAAAGATATTGAAAGCCTGATTGCTGATGCGCAAGGCTATAGGATTATAGTTGGTGCGTTGTTGTATCTATGTCACACTAAACTTGATATTACCTTTTGTGACAACAAAATTGTCCAATTTATGCATTCTTCATGCGAAGGACACAAAGAGACAATAAATTTTTTTGAGGTACCTCAATGGTATACTAAATTATAGACTAGTGTTTTGAGCTGAAAATAAAAAAAAAACACTTAGTTGTATTTGTAGATACAAACTAGAGAAACAATCTAGCTAATAAACGTTCTACTTCTAGAGGATGTGTGTACCTGGGGAGCAGCTTGATAACTTGAAACTCAAAAAAAAACTAAAGAGTGTTTTTAGGTCAATAATGGAATATGAATACAAAAATATTAGAGATACAATATCAAAAATCATGTAATTGAAGTTACTTTTGACTGAAATGGGAATTTTACAAGAAGAAATTCTAATTGTTTGAAGCGACAACACTGGTGAAATATCTATGAGTATGAATCCCTTATACCATGCGAAGACAAAATACATAGATTTGGATGTTCATTTTGTTCGACTAAAAGTCTCGAAGAAGCTAGATCAAGTCAATTATGTACTAGCAATACATCAAGTATCTAATTAGTTCACAAAAACATTATCGAGTGCATATTTTTATTGATTTTCGACAAAAGCTTAATATAGTATCATATGAAGAAGCTTTTAATAAAAAAAGAAAATTTGAAAAATAGGGTGAATGATGAGCATTATTATTTTGTTAACCTAAATAACGGTTAAAAGGTTATTATTAAATCAATTGAGTTGGCTAGCTGATGTAACCCCTAATTTTGACCTAATTTCTTAGGTCAAAACTTGGAAACCAAGTTATTAAAACTTTTCCCTCAAGTAAGTATTTTAGGTTAAATAATTTCAAAAATAGGGTTATTTTGACAATTGAAAAAAAAAGATTGAGAATTTCAATTTTATAAATAAAAATGCTTAAAATAATATTCTAATAACCAAGAAAACATCTGAAAATAATTTCGTAAAAGCATGCATCCAATAAGTTACGAATCAAAATATCTCAATGTCCGAATTACACAGTATTTCATATTGAGTAAAATCATTAAACTGGAGTAATTAAAAGAAGTCCATACTGAAATAAATCTCTCTGAGTAATATGCTAGATGATCCAAGTATCAGTTCGCCTAGATAGGTTTGAGAATTTGAAAACAGACTAAAGGGGTGTAAGCTAAAGAGCTTAGTTTGTCTCTAGAGTGCAAACAGTCACAAATAAAACATGTTTTATATTTCTGAAAAGTTTTTGAAAATATTTCAAAAAATATTTCTAAATTCAAGAAAATCTGAAACATGAAGCTATGATGACTGATTCATGACTAAAAATCAGATGGCTCAATATTAGAAATCATACTGAGTGAAAGTTTTCCTCACATTACCGATTTTAAATCCAAAAATATTTTTCAATTTCAGAACATGATATGATTTGTAAAATCATAAATCAAAACTCTTACGAGTAAATTTTTTTAAGAAAATCAAATGCTTGATTTGAAAACAGAATTGCACATGTCATGCATGATGTTACCATGTATGGTCAAATCAAAAAATTCACATATTAAATCAGACAATGTACAGATAATGTTTTAGATATACATGTAATATAAGAAAGTAAAACATAGGCACAAAATCAGAATCATATAGCATAGGAAGAGATACACCTTAAGCAACTGAAGCTCTAACTCCGAGATGGACGCGTCTCGTCTTCCGGTCTAGCTGATTCAGGACCTACGAGGTAACACAATTATATTACTAAACAACTAAAACTAAGTCACCGACTAAAACGAAACACTGATCCGAAAGCTTACTCACGAGGAGGTCTCAAAGAACGTGCTCGATCAGTCCGAACAATTGAAGGTAACCTAGAGGCCTCAGAAACGTTTACACCTAAACGAAAGAATATTCAGAATTAAATTCCCCATAAACAACTTTTTAGATTCTAAAAATAATTCAGATGAAAAACACTAAAACAAGGCTTTCGGGTTTGAATTTGACAAATAGATAGCAAATTCGGACTCAGAACGTCGGAAAAGGTCAAAGAGAAGATTGTCCAAAAAAGTCAACTTTTGATCAAAAGTCAACTCTTGTCAAAATCAAAGTCAACTGGTCAAAGTCAAAGTCCATGGTTAATTGGTCAAACTAGTCAAGGTCAAACTCGATTAAAGATCTATTCTGGTCAAAGCAAGTCAAGGTCAAACTTAAACAAAGATGGTCAAACCCGGTTAAAGTAAGAGTCAAACTGACCTAAAGTCAAAGGTCAAATAGGTCAATAAAATATGGTTCGAGTCGAGCCAATTTAGTCAAAATGGGTCAAAATCCAATTCGGGTCACATTAATAAATCTGGGTTCATCCAAATAATTACCACAATAACTTAACCCAACCACTAGCCCAACACACAAGACCATCTTTACAAACCACCACATCCAAAGACCCAAGCCCACATACCAACTAACACCCACCACCCAACTACGGTTTCCAACAACTAACCGGCAACGGCAGCGATAAAAACGACGACGATGACTTAAAAAAGCAAGAATTTTCGACGATAAGGATGATGACGGTAACCATTCTCCGGCGACCCGAAAAGAACGATAACGACACTAAAAACAAAGGAATTCAACGAAACCTAAAACAAAACCCAAAACTGATTTCAACAAAACTAAACTCAATCTATTTTGTTTATCTAAAATAAAATCAAACCAAACATCTCTTTCAAATCTAGAACCCAAAAAATGAACAAAACTTACCCAACACCAAATGATCAAAGTTGGAACACAACCACACTAATAAATTCGAACGGAAACGCCGATGACGGAGAGGTGAATGATGATCAGAGATTCGATTGGATATAAAGAAGAGATTGTGCGAGAGAGAGAAAAAGAGCAGCGTGCGACAGTGTTTTAATTTGATTTCCCCCAGCAGATCTGATTTCACGCTCTGGGAAAGGAGTTTTAATTTTCACTTTAATAAAAATGGTTAAATAGCAAGGTTAGTCCTTGCATTTTTTATGGTTCACGAACTAACCACAAATTTTAATCAATTTGACAAAAAGGTCACCAAAACTTAAGATTAAAAACAATTTAATCTCTAATTAAAATTTAAGATTTCAAAAAAAATCCCAAATTTTAGGGTTTCAGAAATTTGGGATTTTAAATTTTAAATTTTGAATTGGGGAAAAATTCGGGAGTATTACAGCTTAGTTGACAGATTGTTATGTGAACCATTAAGATTCTTCTTCATGTATAAAAATCCTACTTCAGTCAATAAAAAGATCATCTTGAATCTGTAAATTATCCTTATTATTTTTATCTTTCTCAAATATCTCAACAATGGTTCAATAATCGATATCAATGATCAATATTGTAAAACTAATGTTTTGATATAATAATTGAAAAATAGTTTTGGACTAATTTAAAAAGATTTCAAAAATGGTTCTTATGTCCAAACTACTTGAAATTATATTTAAGATGTTTTTGAGAAAGTTTGAAAGTGTTTTAAATGATTTAAAGAAACCAAAGAAGTTATTTTTACCCAGGTGTTTCGATACACCTTTAAGGTGTTTCGATACCTGTTCATCAATGCCATGTTTTCAAAGGCAAAATCACAGCGGTATCGATACTGGTATCGATACCCTTTCACCACTGTGATGTTTGGTTTCGAACCATGTTTCTAAACACCCCCAACGGTCATAAACGTTTTTATGAAAATCCCCAACGGCTAGGAGCGGTATCGATACTGGTATCGATACCTGTTCATAAATGCAGGTCAACGGCTATTTCCCAACAAGGGTGTTTCGATACCGGTTTCAGGGGTATCGATACCGTCTGCACCAGAAGAAGAAATATGCCTTGAAATCAACTCCAAACGGCTCCAAAACATCTCCAACAGCTATAAACGACTAGATCACGACTTGGGATGATAAAAGCAAGCCTCAAGCATCAAGAGAAGAAAAATGCTTCACTTGTAACAACATTATGATCAAAGAATTGTCTTAGTGCTTAATTTCTCATCTTTGGGTAGACAAAACACTTGTGAGCTTAATTGTCAATATATGCTCAAGTGTAATTAGAAATTGGGTGAGTGCTTAGATTGCAAACATTAGCCTTGTTAGAAGGATTAAACAAGTTTGCTAAGTTTTCTTGTTTGAGTGAATTCCCAAAGTTCGGGTTGTGAACTTTGGATGCTAGATTCGGGTTTGAGTCTAGGATTGTAAGGTTATCCCTTTGTTCCTCAAAAGGTTGAAATTCTTAGTGAATTTGGGAAATCCTTAGTGGGAAGTTAAGGTAGTGGATGTAGGTGCTTGTTCGAAGGTCGAACCACTCTAAAATCCTTGTGTTCATTGTCTATTTTTTACTTCCACCACAAACACCCAAATTAACCACTTCTCCAACACTTGGCGAGTTTAAATCGGTTATTCATCCGAGCCACCTTCAAGCCCAACAAATATTCAATTTTAATGATTCATTTAATTTAATATTAATCATTGGATCGATTAAGATAGTTGATACGCGAATTCTTACACCTTACGAAGTTAATGAATGTATAGTCCCTCTGTCTCGTCAATTGACCAATACACAACATACCTTTGCCTAACTAAATAAAGCTAGTGGTCCAAGGACTATAGTTTACCCATACCAAAGAGCTCACGAATCTTATGACATATTAATTGTATCTAATTTCTATTCGAATACAAAATCCGATAAATTTTAAGCCAATATACATTCAATAACACCTTGACACCTCAAAAGCATAAATAATTTAAAGCAAATACATTTATGAAAATAATTATGCACATATAAACCTCGCTCAAAATTCTGAAATAAATTTCTTTTTGGATTTTAGATTATTTTTCAACTTTTCACAAGTTCTCTTCAGTTCTTCTCTTTGTTTAGATTTTAGATTACTGTTCAACTTTTCAATTATTTAAGAATGTAATAATAAATTTATTATACTCTCTAATAATTAAAAACATAATTTAAACGAACTTACAACATAAAATCTGTTTTAAATCACTTCTTAATCGAAGTCTCTTTAAAAATTTAATTTTTTATCTTTCGGTATTTTAAGGATCTTTACCTCAAAATATAGATTGTGGAAAAATTATATCATGGGTCAGTCCTACCACGTGTCCATGGAACCGATCAATAAAAACTACCCATTTTTCCATATCATATTTTTTTCCAAATGATTTTTCACTTAAAAAATTAAAAAATAATGATATAATTTCTCTAGATTGTGACGAGAAGATTAATATATCTCAACCATAAATTTTGAGATTTTTTTAAAATCTTTACATTAAATTTTTTTTGAACAAGTTAACAGTGAGTACAAGTATTGTCTGTTCTAGAATATAATCTTCAGCATTTGACATTAATCGCTCAATCACTCTGATAGCATCGCTGGTTTTCGAACCCGTGACCTCTAGGAACATCAACCGTTCCTTTAACCATTTGGGCTAGAAGATTCGTGCTTATATTAAATCTTTTTTGGTGTTCTTAAAGAGAGAAAGTATTTGGAAGAAGGAGATGAATAAATGAGGATGATGTACCAACAGGGGTTGGTTCAAGTGATAAGTAACTTGATTCCGTTTAAACAAGTCTCAGGTTCGAAACGTTGTGTACCTAAAAAATCCTTGTCGGGAGACTCACCCACCAAATGCTCAAACAAGATCTAACCCAAGCTCAAATACCAAAAATTAAGTTCCATTTGAGTTATTATTCGTCCAAACTTAAATTCAAAACTTATGTTAATATTAATCCGTTATATCAAAAATTTGGGTAGTTAGATGTAAGATTAATTTATTTTTTAAAATTTATCTTTTCTAATCCACTAGTTTTAAATTTAAAATTATTTATTTTTTTATGTCTAGTTTTGTTTTTAAAAAATAAAAATATAATTAATTTAAATAGTTTACGAAATTTTAGTTATAGATCACATATTTTTTAATTTTTAGAATATAAATACTTATGTTTGGATTAGGAATGAAATTTTAAATTTCAAAAATTGGATATAAAAAGGATCAAATTAAAATTAGAGAGGAAAACCGAAAGACACATATAAAACAGGGACTAATAGAAGAGTTTCTGAGAAATATTTTTTGAATTCCGATTATACCCTTCCGATTATACCCTTCCGATATCATTTTTCGTCAGCTTCAATGTTCATTTCAGTGTTTCATTTTCCCCAATTTGATCAACAACCTTAAAAACCGCTATCTTAAACCCTAAAATTCTTCATTTATTTTACCCAAAAGCCAAATTTCACAAATCTTTATGAATTCTTCACGGTTTCAAACCATGATTTCGTTTTTTGATTTCTCCCATAAATAAAGTGTTAATAATTTAGTTCCTTTTTTAGAAAAACAGGAACCCTAAATTATTATTTTTGTGATGGGGTCAAATCCTATGGTTTTCGATATAAGCTCCGACGAGGAAGAGGTGGCGTCCGCTTTGGAAGAATCTAAAGGGGATGACTACTACTGGTTTTCAGAAGCTCTGAAAGCTTTTAACAGGGGATTCGACGATTCCGATGAGGTGGTTGTGGTCGGGGAAGTCAACCCTAATAAGAAGTCAAAATCACGGAACTCATTGGTCGGAAAGAATATTAATGTAGAAGACGATGATTGTATCGTTTTGGAAGGTGACCCAGAAAAGGTGGTGTCTGACGTTGATGATAACCATGAAGATTCCGATGAGTTGCTTATTGTCGGCCAAAAAGGGCAGGTAGATATCAGTTTTAATCACTGTCTTCTTGTTTAAATCTTTTGTTTTGATTGGTTTTTGTGGCTAAGTGCATCGATGAAGTTTGTTTTTCTATGTTTGTTTTCCGAGAAAATTATAACAAATCCATTTCTATGTGATTTCCAGTAGTTCCTTGTGAAATTTGTGATGGGTATATGGAGAAATAGAAATTAGTTGATTGACTTGATTTTTAATATTTATTGTTGATATCATGTTTGTCATATCTATATGCCCTTGCAATGAAAGGGATAGCTGTGCTTGCTGCTTGCTTGAGGTTGAATTGTAGATTGTGAATGGTTATTGAGATGTCTGCGTTCCTAAAGGTGAATGCTAATTTATTTTTCTCTATTTTTTTGTGTGTTTGGTGTGTTTCTAGATCTTTTCTTTTTAGTAATATGTCTTCTAGCTCCTGCGATTTTGATGTTCACTGCATTTAGAGATACGCTTGCAACAAGCTGAAGCACCGTCATGCAATCATCAGTATTGTTGTGCCGTCAGTGTCAACTTGGATGGCAGAAAGGTACGAATTGAGTCTTTCAAAAATTATGATCATCTGTTGCAGCAAGAAAATGTGCCGGAGCTAGTTCACTAATATCTGGAGAAAGGAAAGATCACAGGTTTTTCCGAGAATATTTGAGGGTTGGACCGCTTTGAATGAAATTACTTCGTTGAAGAACTGAAATTTACCAATATTTGTGCTCAGATGATCTTATGAGCATGATATATATGTTTCATTGGTATTGAAGTAGATCAAATGGTTCAAACTTGGTACTGGTATATGAAAAGCTTGAAACTATTAATGAAACTCCCGGAGTTTTCTATCCAGGATATATAGGAGGCTAGGAGCTGGTGTGATATTAGGGGAATTTACATGTCGGCTTCCTTCTAACACATTTAATGTTGAACCTGTTCTTTTGTTTTATTGCGTTATGCTTTCCAGACTGTTATCTTATAGGCGTGAAATTTTGAATGGCTGTCTCATTTTTCTATATTATCTGTTTCCAGGTTGCATGCAGAGATTTCCCCCATCCACGACATGATTGTGCTAAATTTCCATTTAGTTCAACCTCACATGAACAGCACTGTGAATTGGTAATATTTTTGAAACTTTTTAATTTTGAGATTCTTGATTGTTGCTCTCTTTCTTAGTTTGGTGCCCTTGGATTTAGCATCCATTTAAGACTTGAGCTATGAATGTTTTTTAAATTGCAGTGTCATTGCTTTGTTTGTGACATGCAAGCACCGTGTTGTTATTGGGGCTCGGGTATCTCTAATACTGATCATTGTCATGCCACTAATAAAGAGGAGATTTGGAAGACTCTGCGGAAGAATTTCAGGCTTGGGAGAAATGTTTCTGCACCTCCCGTCACTTCTCATTCTGCAGTAGTGCCCCAACAAGCTCCACGTCGTGACATTATTCGGTTGACAACTCAAAATCACGTTACTAGGACAACTCCTACTGTCACTACTCATTCTACGGTAGTGCCCCAACATAACCAAGTGCCACGTCGTGACATTATTCGATTGACAACACAAAATCATGTTTCTAGACCAACTCCAGTTCAAGTTTCTGGGTACTACATGCAACAAAATCATGTCTCGAGGCCATCAATAATTCGTGCTTGTTCATCATCCACCAGACATGGGACTCCATATAACCCTGGGGGTAGACATGTTCTAAATAAAAGCACGATTCAGCCACGTTCTGTTCCACAGGAAGTTCTAGGTGTGCGTAACACTGTAATTCGAAGGGATTGGGGTATTCAGATTAGGAACTTTGGTTCCCAATATGTCCCTTCCAGCACAATGTCCAAAAGAGTTGACGCTGAAGTTACTTCAACATTGAACCGCACGCCATATGCCCCATCTGAAAATATTACTTCTGCTCATGCATCAAAGTTTCGACAAAATCCTGCTTCAGTTACAACATCAAACGAAAGGAACCGGAATCAGATTGACTGGCAAAAAAATTGTTCCGATCCAAGTTTAAGAAGACGTACAAATCAGACCTCACAGCCGAGTATGGATTGTGTTTTTACAAACTCAGCACCCTCCCTATCCTCAGCAAACAGTCATTATGTTCCTCCGGCTAATGTACACGAAGATGCCAATCACATTCAGAGTCGAAATTGTCCTTCTGTTCATAATGTTTTTTCAGATTTTGACATTAGTTGGGTGGACGACATCAGTCAAAGCAATCAGCAACCTTTTGCTGATTATTTACAGTTTCCAACCTCAGGATCCACAACCGGGGAAGGACCCTTCAACTTAAATGAGGGAGATAACTCGTATTACAATGAGCTCGAGAGCTTCCTTTTGGATAGCCATTGTCCTCCAGAAGGGTCTCTTACTGCACCGTCGCCTGCTGATGATATCTTGTTCGATACTGGTATGCTTTTCTTTGATATTGAAAGCTCTTGGGATCGTCTAACTCGTGCATAGCAGATTTGTGCACATTCTAAAGAAGTAATCTGTTCATTGTCCAGCAGATCTTGAAAGAGAAGTGATCCGTAGCAACCTTCGGAGTGGAACTCGGAATTTAGTTTAATTAGTTCATACAATCATCTTTAAAAGTATGACTCCAAGTCCCAATAGTCTGGAGTTGAAATCTTTATATTGGCAACTATCATTTAATTCCCAAGCTTTGGTTTCCTTTGTTTTTAGAGCTCTAGCCTGGATGATGTTGTACAGAAGTATTTACGAATCCAAAGCTTAACAGTGTCCATATATTTTCTTTCCCCGATGTTCTGGTTTTAATTTTTTTGAGTCAAAATATATAATTTTTAGAGGATTGATTGGTTAAATTTACTAATTTAGTAAATAGAAGACTGTAATAATGGATCTAGGAGCAATGTTTTCTAGTGTTTTGACGTTTGAGTTGTTAAATAAGAGGATCATATATATATATATATAAAGAGATTGTTTTAGTAACTTAAATTTGGATAATCTACCTAAACTTTGGAAATAAAATATACTTTTATATAATTTAAATTAAGAAATAATTATATAGTAAAAAATTAACATATATCATTCCAATATATTTAATAATATTATATTTATAAAATTGATTTTTATAATTAATACATATTAATAAACATTTAAACAGTGACAACTAACTAACAAACTAAGCTGCAGATAAAGAGATATTGTATTCTGGGATTAAATTTACGGATGTAAGGCAGATTGTTCAGGTCGTCTCATCAATTTTTTATTCATAAATTTTTATTTTGATAAAAGACGTCACCTACAGGTGGCATCTTGAATCATATTAGATATTAGTCGTGAATTAACGGTTACAATGAAAGATCAGCTGAATAAAGCTAACTCGATAAGACACCACAAGTAGATGGCGTGTAGGTCTATAATATTCTTCCTAAGACGCCATCTGCGGATTGTGTCTTGAGTATAATTAAATTAAGATGTCACCTGCATATGGAGTCATTATCTTTATATATATAACAATTGTCCGAGATTTTTTGTTCTCTTGTTCATTTAAAAAAAATCGTATTTATTTAGTTTCATTATTGTTATCGAGTATAATGATAGATTGCGACAACAAAAATGTTTATGGTTGTTGGGACAAAATCATTTATGATTTTAGCAAGGATGATAAAAATATTATATCAAAACTAAAAGATGTCGACGTCGCTTGATCCTGAAAATGTTAATATTGTTAGGATAGCTGCTATTTAAGGTCACGATCTTGATGTTGAAAAAGATGTTTAGACAATAACATTTGTTAGATATGGATTAGCTGATGAGTCGACGATTTAAGGTTATGTTTAGTTGGAGCCATAGCAACTGAAACTTAATTTTTCAAGTTATGTGCCTCTAGTTCACATGTATGAGGTGGATTATGATGCAATACGATATCAAGAATATTAGGCACGTGTATTTAGTCATTTTTCATCTTCAGTCTCAACCGACAGAGAGTTGATACTCGGAACTCAATTTGATACAAAATAAGATGCTCAGTTAACAATTAAGAAATATTGTGTCAGACGTCAAATGTAATCTTACGTTGCTAAATATGAGAACTAAACATATTATGTAATGTGCGTGAATTATAAGAGTAACTGTAACTGAAGAATAAGAGTTTCATATATAAAACGTAAGAATACATGGAAGGTGAAAATATTCATTGATCAACATTCATATACCATAACAATCATCTCACAAGACCACATAACCCTTGACTCTGATTTGATATGTGCTTACACAAAGTTATTGGTAGAGAAGAATCCGAGGATCATCATTGCACTGTTGGTAGCATCGATTCATGCATAACTTAGATATATCTCATCTTACTATAAGGTGTGGATGGCAAAACAAAAAGTGATGTCATTAGTTTACAACGAATGGGATAAATCATATAATGAGTTCCTAGATATATTACGAACAACGCAAGTATTTATCCTCAAAACTATAGTGGAGTAAAAACATTTCTGAAAGTAATATTACAAAGTAAAATAATTCCCGAATAAAGAATATTCAACAAGTTTATTCTGGTCATTTTAACCCTGCGTTGAAGGTTTGCATTATGTAAATGTATGATTTAAATAGGTGGAACATGGCTTTAAGAGAAATACTGAAAAATATTGCTTATTGTCGTGGCTCAAGACAAAGACATAAATATATTTTCAATTGTCTTTATCATAGTTAAGAACAAAATTATCGAGGGATGATAATTCTTTTTGAATAATTTATGTAGATACATCATCAAAAAAGACTAAGTTTATGTGATTTCTGATAGAGAGTTTACTTTATGATGAATCATCGACAAGACTAGTTGTTTATGGAGACCACCACATGCTTATCCAGCCTATTTTATACAATATATTGTTGTTAATACAAAGGTTCATTTCAAGAAAAATAACATTCGACATGCAATTTTAAACACATGTGAGTTGTAATTTGTTATTGTCTAAATTATTGATTTATTTATGCATGAACCGTATTTGCTATTGTAGGGTACGAAACGGTTCGTCTAAGGTTCGATGCGAAGTTCAGGCATTTTATAAAGTTCGAAAAACGTATACATAATTTTATCGCTGATATTTTCAGAGAACGATGGTTTGGAAGATGTACTTTAGACTGGACAAAGGTTAGTGGTCGAATGAACTTATAAGAGGATCATACATAATTTTACGGTCATATGACCACTAACCTTGTCGAAGCTATCAACTCTATGTTGAAAGGGACGTTACATCTCCCAATTGCCAATATTGTTTGGAAGATGTACTTTAGACTGGACAAAGGTTGGTACGACAATGATAAGGAGGTCAACTCTCAAATAAATAGAGGATAACAATGGTATAAAACTCTCCAAAAGATTATGAAGAAAGCTTCAAGAGAACACGATCATCATAGAAGTTGATTCGTTCGACCCTAACAATGCTGAATTTAATGTCCAAGGCTTAGTACGACCGAACGAGCATAAATTGTTTTAAGTAAACTTACATATGAGATGGTGTGAATGTGACTAATTTCAAGTATATAGATACCCTTGCATTGATACAATCGCTGCATGCATGTATGTCCGTATAGATCCATATACATTGGTGGATGATTATTTTAGGCTGGAAACAATGACAAACATCTATAAGCTTATGTTTAAAACTATTCAAAATCAAGAATATTGACCAATAAATCCAATATACAAAGAATGATTGCCAAATCTTAGTCTTCGAAGAAACCCAAAGGGTTGACCGATTTCCTCCCACATTCATAACTCATAATTTATACAACTAACTTATAAAAACATAACTCATAATCTATTTGGTACACCATAAAAAATTCCGTTCATCTCCAAATGAATCAAATTTAAACTTCTTAAATTTTTTTAATATGATCTTAATATAATATATGTTAATTATTTTAAATTTTGGTAAAACTCAGACGCATGGCGTAAAAAAACCTCGAAAAATCGAAATTGATTTCGAAACCCGAAAAACTCAAACTGAAAAAGTAGTTAATTGAACAGAAAAAATTAATTTTAGTTCGAGTTTTTAATTTTTATATAAAAATCGATTCGGTTACGATTTATGATTTTGGGATAAACTGGGTAACCGAACTGATCGGTTATATAATATATATTATAATATTATATATTATTTTAATATTTTATATTAAAAATTTAGTTTATATTTTATTTTTTATTCTCAAAAATTAAATTATAATTTTATTTTATAAAATTTAAATATTTAACTTGTTGGAATTAAAATTTATAATAACATCACGTGTCATTTTTTTTAAAAGTATATACTTTTTCTAACATATTATTAAAGTATATATTTTTAATAAATTAAATAAAAAAATCATTACCCGAACCGAACCGATTTTTTCGATTAATCGGATAAACGGTTAACGGTTGAATGGTTACGATTTAGGCTCAAGAATTGAATAACCCGAATTTATCGGTTAACTAAAATAATGTGTTAATAGTTAAAAGAACCCGGTCTTACAAACCCTAGACACATATATTAACAAAATTATTTAAACTCGATTCAAATTTAAGCTCATTTTCAAGTTAAATAACTCACAAGGATCTAATTAATACATGAATTACGAGATTGAACATGATACATCATAGTATTACAACAAAGGTAGATTGAAATCATTTGACTTCTTCAATCTCATCCAATGCATAGTTGTTGGTGGAGACATTGGCGTAATTAACTTTGTTGAATCGAACAACAACTGGGTATCGAGTCTTGGGGTCCTGCAGACATAAATAAATAAAAATTTAAGTTCAAAAAATTAAATTACGATTCGAATCTTAACATCTGTAATCACCTGATCGACAGTCACAACCGATCCATAGCCATTGTACCAGTAGGACTCCCTCCTAAGAATCTTCACCTATGAGATCAAAAACATTTCAAACACGAACTGTTTGAGCTTATAAATTTTAGGGTAAATAACACTATTAGACATTAAACTATTCTCGTTTTTCTTGTTTTGGTCATAAAAATATTATTTTTGGAAAGACCGTTATTACCGTTATATTTTTTATTTTGATCATTAACATTACTTTTTCTGTTTTGATCATCAATCTATTGTTTCTTTATTGTTTTGGTTACCAAACTAATTTTTTTTAAAGTTAGGTGATCAAAATAGAAAAAATATATATAATATTAGTGATGATTTTATCAAAAATAATAATTTTATAACCAAAATAGAAAAGCTTAAATAATTTAGTGACAAATGGTGCTGTTTACCCTAAGTTTTATTACATAGAGTGGAACTTGGAAGCTAACCTTGGTTCCTCTCTTTGGTCCGATCGGTGGTGGCTTAGGCTTAGGTGCTTCACCACCTTCTACTGCCACGGTGGTGGCTGTCGGCGCTGGCTCCGCTGCCGAAGCCTCATCAGCCGCTTTCACAACGAGCCTTGAATTATTAATGTTGTTGATTTTGGCAGTGAAGAAGACCATGTTGGTGTTTGTCTTTGCCGTGGCCGTGACATTGAACGTTAACAGCAACCCTGAGGCCGCCGATGCCATTCCGATTCCGCCGCAGCTAGCCATTGTCTCTGTCTACTAAACTGGTGGAAACGGTACGATAGTTTTAAGCCAAATGAAAGAACGTAGATTGAGAGGCCTTGAATTAATTGTATATTTCTGCATCAATGAATTATCTGATATTCAGGAAATGGATTCTCTTAAGTTTTCATCCAATAGGAAGCTGACACATACGCACCATATCTCTTTTGTTTGGATAATGTGAGTAAAATTTTGTACTCTAGCACTCTAGCTTTTGTTTTAAATATTTTTCAAAAATTTTAGAAATATTAGATTTTATCACCAGCATGATAATTTAATCCGAAATAGACAGGTTTCGATCTGATTCGATTTAATACTTAAATTCTTTTTATTAAAAAATTAGATTCAGATCTGACCAGTTATTAAAAAAGAAGTCGAATCGAGGTTGAGTTTAAAGTAAAAATTCCTCGACCTGATACAGTATATTTATATATTTTTATTATATTTTTATATTTAATATTTTTTAATTTTTTTAGGTCAAGTTGAATTTAATCGATTTTTTAAATATCAAATTCGTGTTCAGTCAATTTTAAAATTTTATTACATAGGATTGAATCGAATCGATGATAAAATATATTAAAGTCAAATCGAATTGAGATCTAATCGAATATTTTACTTTTTAGGTTAAGATTAAAGACCAAAACTCTACCCACCTCGTTGTCATCCCTACCCTTAAGGGATAGATACGATACGATACGAAAATAGTGTAAAGAAATGTCTTGAAAAACTATTCATCAAATGATTATAAGAAAATAATAAATAATAGAATTTTTTATTTATCCGAGTTATTTAGTTTAAAGAGTTAAAAATTTAATTTAAATATTAAAATTTAAAGTTTAGTTTTTAAGATTTAAAAATATTAGTGTTTGAAATCTAGGATATAAATTTTAAAATTTAGGATTTAGTTTTTAAAATTTATATTTGAGAATTTAAAAATTAAATGGCTTAACTCAATAATAGGTGCCCAAAGTATATATCTTTTCTGAAATAGGTGCCTAATATTTTTTTTTTGCTGAAATAAGTGCCTAAACTATATATTTTTTCTAAGATAGGTGCCTAATGTATTTTTTAGCTGAAATAGGTGCCTAAAGTTTTATTCCCTTAGTGTTTTAAGGTAACAGTGTTAAAAGAAAATTGTTTAATTTATAAATAAGTACCTAAACTATATATTTTTTAAAAAATAGGTGCCTAATGTAATTTTTATTAAAATAAATACTTAATTTTTTTCTTATAAGTAATTTATATTTCTTATAAGATATAAAATTAGTTATATCTTAAATTAATCATTTAACCTTTTAAATTATGAGAAAAAATATTTTTTAACAACACTAAAATAAAAAATAATTAAAATTTATATAATTTTATATTAATATTTTTTATATTTTCCACAACAATCATCAATGGGACCAATTGATTCACTTGCAAGGACATGCCGCCGGTTCACATGGGGAATATATACAAAAATTATTATATTCCTATTACATTTATAATTGTATCGAAAAAGAATTGAAAATATTAATATAAAATTATATAAATTTTAATTATTTTTTATTTTAGTGTTGTTAAAAAATATTTTTTCTCATAATTTCAACTACTAATCAAATTTAAATAAATTATTAATCAATTATAATAAATAATTTAATAGATTAAAACGATGATATATAAATAAATTTACATCTTATAAGAAATATAAATTACTTATAAGAAAAAAATTAGACATTTATTTCAATAAAAATTACATTAGGAACCTATTTTAAAATATATATATATAGTTTAGGTACTTATTTATAAATTAAACAATTTTCTTTTAACAATGTTACCTTAAAATACTAAGGGAATAAAACTTTAGGCACTTATTTCAGCCAAAAAATACATTAGGCATTTATCTCAAAAAAAAATATAATTTAGGCACTTATTTCAGCCAAAATAACATTAGGCACCTATTTTAGAAAAAGTGTATACTTTAGGCACTTATTACTGAGTTAAACCAAATTAAATTTTATATTGCGAATATGTAAGCTTCTGTAAATAATTTATGTGTTAAAATTTTACCTTAAATAATTTCTCTCACATTTGATTGGAAAAAATTACCTTAAATAATTTATTTGATTTACTTAGTAAAAATGATGATGTGAAAAAAATAATTAAATAAATGTTTTTGATTAGTTAGTCTCATAGATGACGTGATAAGAATGACTTATAATATAATTTCTTGTATAAAAGATAAAAAAGACAACTATTCGAAGAAATGGACGCAAATGAAGATGTTTTCTATTCGAATTGAAAGATAATAAAATGATATGCAATATAAATAGTATTTGAATTTTTAAAACGTTTTCTCTCTCATTTGAAACTATATTATAATTAAGCAAGTATATTTACTCGGTTATTAAGTTATTTATTTATGTTCTCTTAGAATTTCTTAAGTTATATGCACGAACCCTCTAATCCAAGTGGTTAAAGGTTGATGTTCCTAGAGGTCACGGGTTCGAGCACCAGCGATGCCAAAGTGATTGAGCGATCAATGTCAAATGGTAGAGATTATATTCTAGAACAAATATTACTTGTAATCACTATTAGTCTCACTCGAAAAAAATTAATAAAAATATTAGATATAATATATAAAAATATCATAAAAATAAATATAATTATAACTAAATCGGGGCGGGACGAATTTTTTTTCTCTAAACTTAAATCTCACCAAACTCAAATTTTTTAAATCTAACTTAATACCGACTCAAAGATAAAAATTTAAAAAAAAATCAACCCTATCGAATCATATCAGAACATATCGATTTTAGATTTTATCCCCTCATTTGTCTTAAAATCTACACTTCTCTTCCCTATACATAGAATTATCATCAAATTTAAGATTTATCAAAAACAAAACTTACATTATAATTATTAAACACAAAAGTTAGCCGATCTTTTTTTTTTCTATTATCATTTTTCTTATTTTCTATCATATTAGTGATAGCATTAGTCTTACGTTAGTTGTCGACTGATGAAGATTTTTTTTAATTCTTAATAAAAATTATTTATTTCTTATTTTTCTTTTTCATAAAAATTATTTATTACGTTAGATGTATGTGTTTATTTTGTATGAATTTATGACATGATTTCTCTGTCTTGTGATAATTTTTTATCTTATGACATAATTAGGAAAGGTTAATGGTCTAGTATGGTTAGATTTTTTTTTTACTATTTTTTGATGTAATAAAAACTATTAATATAAATTTTTTATACGATGAAGTATGTTATTATCTCTCCTACGTTAGCACATAAGTGTCTAGTTTGATAAAAACAGAAAAATTTTGATGGTTGCAATTAAACGTTATATTCGAAAGGAGTTAATAAAAAAAAATTAAATTGATAAGTTATAGTTAAAATTTAAAGGTTGAGAATATAATTTAATATTTATATGTTAAAACCTAAACAAATCCCTAATTATATTACAGTAAACTCTAAACTTTAATATCTAAATTCTAAATTCTTATATTAAACCTTAAATTCTAACCACAAGACCTAAATTTTTATAAATTCTAAAATTAAAACGATTGTATTTTTTTTTAATTTTTACAATTAATGCATTAAATGTAAATCTATAAATTATTATTTGTAAACTAATAAAAATTTAATATAATAACAAGACACGTTATTTTCTTAAAAAATATTAACATGTCCATTTACTACCAAAAGAAATAGTTCATGATTATACATTCATGATGCAGTTTGAAAATATATCTGCGTTGTGACATAAAAAAGTATCCATATTTCATAATAAATCAACAGATAAAGTAGTATTTGATCGTGTTATTCAGAATGTGCTATAGTCTATATTTTTTTATATAAATATCATAGGTAAATAATATGTTCATTTAATTATTAATAAGATTAGATTTAATTTATTTAATTATTAAAATTATAATTAGGTCATTTAATTATTATTTAAGTTATAATTGATATTTTCTTGTGGTGACAGAGGCAAATAAGGTTGAGAAAGAACAATTGCTTTCCGAAGATTTTTTATTTTTTTTCTTATTTAAATTTTTTTAAAATAATTTATTTATTAATTTGCTTTACACTTTTAAATATTTATATTTTGTTCTTAACCTAAAATCCTAACTTCGTCCATACTCTTCAATTTAAATAAAAATATACGTTAAATTGTTGTCGTTAGGTAATAAACATGTCATTCAAGTATTAGTGAAGTTAAAAGATATCACTCAATTAAAAATAATTTACAATCAGGTTTTTCTTTCGTTAAAATTCAAACAAATATCTAACAGGGTTTGATATAATGATAATTTAGTCTTCAAAACTTATTTATTCAATTAATTTAATCTTAATTTAAAATATTCAATAAATTTAATATTTTATATTAAAAATATATATCATAAATACCATTCACAAAACTGATACCTTATACTCAAATCTATATAAACACAACACGAAATATTAATGTATTAAATTTTCTTAAATGTGAATTATCATAAATACGATTCGAAGTTATTTTTTAGCATACAATTTATTATACTCTTCGCTCATAATTTTTCTAGTTATACTTTATTAATTATTAAAGTATTAAATTGAATATTTTGTTATTTATTTATGTATTTTAATGAAATTCAATCAAATCAAATGTGAAAATTATATTTTTTCCATAAAAAATAATTAGATTTATCTATGGGTTAGACCGTTCGTGTTATGAAAAATTCAAAAAAATGGTTGTTAAAAAGGATTATTATCGGTGAATTTTTTATTTTCATAATTTTTTTAAAATTTTGGGTTTAAATTTTAAATTTGGGTTTTAGTGTTTAAAATTCATGGTTAGATTTTAAGTTTTAGGATAATACGATTATAGATTTAAATTTTTAATCAATATACTCCAAATCCTATTTTTATCAATTAGTTCTGAGATCGAGATTCCGGCCACCTGAACCATCGTGGTAAGTAGGGATGTAAACGAGCCGAGCCGAGTCGAGCTCGAGTATTTCTAGGCTCGGCTCGTTAACATTTTGAGTCGAGTTCGAGCTTGAGTAATTTTAAACAAGCCTGAAATATCTCAGCTTGGCTCGGCTCATTAAGAACTCGAGTCGAGTTCGAGCTTTCTTCAAGCCTAATCGAGCCAAGTATTGATCGATCTTTGACCGTGTTAGACTCGAGTAACTCTTATCTCTTACATCTCATTTAAAGCCTAATGGAGAAAAACTTTGATACACAAGTTGTGTAAACTCAAGCTTGTTAATTTTAGGTTTTAGAATATTAATTTAGGGTTTAAGACTTATGTTTAAGGTTAGATTAGGTTTTTAAGTTTAGAAATTTAGATTTTAAATTATAAAAAATTTTAAAAAATAGTATATTTATGTTCTCGAGTAGCTCGTGAGCTTTTCAAGTCGAGTATCATGTAGCTCAGCTCGGCTCGTCAAAAACTCGAGCCGAGTTCGAGCTCGAGTCGAGTTCAATCGAGTTAAGTTTTGACCGAACTTTGATCGAATCGAACTCGAGTAACTCGCGATCTGTCTCGTCTCATTTACGGCCTAGTGTACGTAAGACTTGCAATGGATGAACAACGTCCGACCGTCAGCTTTACCTTTGATTAATTCTTGGCGTGGGAGATTGGAAAACCATTGGAGCATGTAAATAATAAAAATAATTAATGGAAGTCAATTAAAAATTCAATTCAATTTAATTCGATTCGATCCGATTATTTAAACTGTTGTTTATTAGGGTAATAACATGCAAAGATTAACTCATACTTTTTTTATGCCAAGGATCCCATTTATATTTCAAACGATACTCCTTATGTTTATCGTTGAACAAATAGACCCCATCATTTTGCGACATCCAATGACAGTTGTTTCCGCCGCACTCCTCCATGAGGAACTTATCGTCCACCCAAAACACGTCGAGATACTTCTCTCCACCGCTCCACCACATGTGGCAGGAGAATCGTGTCTTAGACCAGAAATCGGTGTGAAACGTCCAGTTGAACTCACCGTGGACGGGAACGTAACGGAGGCCGAGATCGTCATCTTTGGACCGGCAGTGAGCTTCCAGCGTCTCGTTGGTGCCGCTGAACCCGTTGATTACGTGAACATGGCACTTGTTGATGATCGAGTAGGCGACGAGTGACTGAGCCATGACGAGCGCCAGAACCAGCAGGATCTTCTGAACATTTTGGACAGGAGTCATATTCTTTTGATGTAAAATGTGCAAATCATTAGTTTGCTTTCTCATCCTTTTTATAGAGGAAAGAAAGTGAAAGATATACAATTTCACCACTCAATTAAAGTTTTATTACAATTTTGTCATTCTACCATGAAAATTAAAATTTATGTTTAATATGATTTTGTATAATTAAAATGTATATATTCTATTAAAATTGTCCTAATTTAAAACAATTCAATAAAATTACTTATTTATATTTAAAATATTTGTATTTTGTATAATTCATAAACAACTCCTGATTAGGGGTGAACAAAATTCGACTCGACTCGAAAAAATCGAATAACTCGACTCGAGGCGAAAATACTCGACTCGTTTTGACTCGACTCAAAATTTCATAGACTCGACTCGAAAAAATTCAAATAAAGTTTGATTTGTAAAATAAAATTCGAATAACCCGAAAATTTTCATAATTAAAAGATTATTTTTTAAGTTTGAGACGAGTCTATCATTTTTTTTTGATATATATACATTGGAATATTAAAAATATAAAAAAAATATTGCTACATATGAATATATATATATATATAATGATTAGAGAAAGCCGTTTAAATTGAAATCAAATCATACTACAACACGATAAATAATTACAATTAAATATTTATAGGAACTCAAAAAATCAATTCAAATCAACTCGAATTTTTCTTAAACTCGATTTGAACCGAAAAAATTTTAAATAAAATTTGAGTTGTAAATGACTCGTCAACTCGAATAACTCAAAATTTTTTGACTCCACTCGATCGAATACTTACCCCTACTCCTGATCAACTAATAAGATAGAAAGTTTGTTAAAACATACTATCACTATCAATTTATTTTGTATTGTATTTTTTATAGGGTAGAGTACCGTAATAAAAATTGAATTATAAAAAAATAATTGTTTTAGTAATTCACCTTTAGAATAATAAAATTATTACTAAATTTATTGAATTATTATAAAATGATCACTGAATGTTATCAAATGGAATAGCGATTTAAATTATTTATAAAATTTTATGATTGTTTTGTAATAATTTGATAAAATTAATGACTTTTTTATAACTATATAAAAATCAATATCTAAAAGAATCTGTTTTCTATAACTTAGTGACTATTTGTGTATTTTTACCATTTCTTGTATTCAAGGGGTATCTTCACCTGTATATGACCAAACAACATTAAAAACTCAGGATTATGTGACATAAATAAGGGACCACAGACTCAACAGCTACAATTTGTATATGTCGTACATATTTAAATTTAAAGATATTATATTTTTATATCGAGATTCGAATTAATATAAAATAAAATATTATAAATATTTTTAATTATTAAATTAATTAATGAATTTCGTTTAACATATTTATTATTATTTAGTGTAAATTGATTTCTTTTACTACAAAAATACAAATAATTAGCACGAGCCCTCTAGTTCAAGTGGTTAAAGGAATGGTTGTTGTTCCTAAAGGTCACGGGTTCGAGCACCAACGATATCAGCAGAGTGATTGAGCGATCAATATCAAATGGTGAAGATTATATTTTAAAACAGATACTAATGTAATTATTATGATTAATGGAGTTTTTAAAGGGTGCATTTAATTGAAATTTATTGACAATCACATATACAAATAATTATCCTTAAATAGATCAAAATAGTTAATATCAATTTAGTTCTTAATAAATTTAAAGATCAGTTTAACACTACTTTAGAAAAATATTGTAAGAAAGTGATTTAGAAAAATAGCTTTAAAAATATTTTTAAATTATTTGATTTAAAATAAAAGTATTTGATAATATTATCAAAATATACTTTTAAATAGATAAAATATATATTTTAAACATTTTTTAAAATATCAAAGGATTGATATTATAAATGAGGATAAATGAGTAACTTTATTTAAAAGTACTTTTAAAAAAGTTAAAAAGCTAGAAATTTTAGTTTTTGAAAAGTACTTTTCAAATCAAGCTGAAAAGCACTTTTAACATAGAAACTTACTTGTTCAACGTTACTTTTACTCCCTAAATCACTTTTGATCCTAAAATCACTTTTCAAAACATTAAAGAACAGAGTCTTATTCATCTCTCAAATTCTTCTCGCCTTCATCTACCATGACAAATAAGCACATGAGTCTTTATAATATCTGAAACCAGTTATCTGGGTTAGTCAGTTCATTACTTGAGTCGAATTTTGAGAAAATTATACATATACAATTGTTTTTAAGTTTTATGTTGAATAATTTGGATTGATCCACAAAAAAATTATACATATACAATAATTTATATTTGACTTGTTTAAACGATACTAAATTACTTAGCGCTTGGGTTAATGTCTAAAACAGCTCTACTTTAATTATAGTAAATATTGCAAATTAGTAAAAGCTAATAATTTTATTACAACATAACATAACTAGATATATTTTTGGTAAAGTCTAGCTCACATCCCCCAACATTTGGTCAAATTTTAATTTGGTCCCTCTACTATATTCTAATTAAAGTGCAAAAACTATTTTTTCAAGTTTTAAACAAGGTAGAGGGACCAAAACCAAATTCTACCAAAGAATTCAACCCATGTTGAAACTGGCTCCCCCATTTTGCCAGTCGTACATAAACTCATCGAAGTTTTCTGGTATATTCTTGAGGTAAATCCCATCTTCTTTAGCAATCCAAATGCAAGTATCCCAGTCGCAACGATAAAACAGGTCCTCGTTGTCCCAGAACACGTTGAACACAGCGTGAACGTGGTCCAACAAGGAATCCATGAAACACCAGAACAGCGTCTGCCCAATGATGTTAGGTTTGAATTTCCACTGGAACTCGTTGCCGGCGGTAAGGTTATGTATACCGAGATCGTCGTCGTGGGATTTGCAGTGGACGAGCAAGATCTTGTTGCTGTTCATCCCGTTGACTGCATGGACATGCCATGTCTTGAACAGTATGTTCTGTTTGTCTTTGGTCGGTGCTGAAGAGGTTGAAGTTGATGGATTTGTGGCCATTAGGGTTGCTAAAACCAGGAAGACATACATGTTTCTGCAGAAAGAGGTCATTGGTTTAGTTGTTTTGGCATGAAACTGTAAATTGTTTACCTTTGTCAATGCCAAGCAGCTCCTCCTTTTATGGTTATTTATAGGTCTAAATTTATAAATATCAGGACTAAAAATCTTTTGTCTCGGGTTTAAAAATCTTAAAAAATAGTTCTAAACCTTAACCTTAATTTTTTTACGTTTTAAACCTAACGTCTTAAAAAATACATCATACTCTTAATTCCCTGAATCCTAACCACAATCTCTAACCTTAAACCTAAATCCATTAATCCCAAATGGATGCACCAATAAAAGCTTTCAAATAAGGGTATTTGATTGGGAAAATTCTACAATGGGCGTCGAACACCGATGAACACCATTAATGTTGAACATTGTTGAATACCATTAAATTAATTAATAAAAATTAAAAATATCAAGGATTCAGTATGTAATTAATAAAAGAGTGATAAACTCAACATATAATTAATAATTGCATGATTAGTCCTTTAGATTTTTATTCTTTATAAATTAATTTAATAATGTTTAGCGGTGTTCAACGCCCGTTGTAGACTCATCCATTTTATTAAATATTTTTTAATCAACTCAAATTGTAATATTTTTATTAGTCTTATCTGCATCTATAAACCCACTAATTTAATCGACTCAAGTTGTAAAAAGTATTTTTTTTAATAATTCCTAAATCCTAACCATAATCCCTAACCTTGCCTTTTATAGATGCGGATAAGACTGATAAAAACTTGAGTCGATTAAAAAAATATTTTTTTATTTAATTCGCTGAGAAAAAACTTGACTTGAATTGTGATTTAATAAACTCGACTCAAAAAGCTTTCAAATAAAATTTAAGTTATAAAATAAGACCTTGAATAACTCAAAATTTATTATAATTAGTTGTACGATTTTCTAAGTCTAAGTCAAATTCTCTAACTTTGATTGATATGTGTATGTCACGTATGAAAAATAACAAAGAATAGGGTAAACTACCCCAGTGACCACCCAATTAATTAGGGATACCTATTTTGCCACCCAACTAAAGAACTCGTCAATCAGGTCACCCAACTTTAAAAATCTACCTATTTGAGTCACCGCCGTTAAAATTTTAACAGAAAAATTAACAGTGATAACGTGGCATATAATGATGATGACGTGGCAGTTAAATAAAATCTGTAAAATTACACATTTAATCCCTCTAATTAAATTAAAATAATAAATAAATTAGAGGAATTAAATGTGTAATTTTACAGATTTTATTTAACTGCCATGTCATCACCGTTAATTTTTTTGTTAAAATTTTAACGGCGGTGATTCAAATAGGTAGGGTTTCAAAGTTGGGTGACCTGATTGACGAGTTCTTTAGTTGGGTAGCAAAAATTGGTATCCCCAATTAGTTGGGTGGTCACTGGGGTAGTTTACCCTAAAGAATATATAGGTTAGGATCAATTTACATGATGTAAAATTTATATAGGTTAGGATCAAGTTCAAACCCCCACAGGCTCAAAACTTATCTTTTATTTCTTCCTTTTCTTCTCACCAACCATGTGGTGACACGTGTCACCGTCTGATTGGAGAGAAAAATATATTAATAATAAATAAAAATTAATTAATAAATAAAATTAATCATCCAATCCGGTGGTGACACGTCATCACCATTAACTGCCACGTCATCACCGTTAATTTTTCTGTTAAAATTTTAACGGCGGTGACTCAAATAGGTAGGGTTTCAAAGTTGGGTGACCTGATTGACGAATTCTTTAGTTGGGTGGCAAAAATAGGTATCCCCAATTAGTTGGGTGGTCACTGAGGTAATTTACCCTAAAGAATATATAGGTTAGTATCAATTTACATGATGTAAAAATTATTTAGTCTTATACTAATTTTAGACCGTTAGATGATGGTAATAAATGATTAAGATTATTTCTTTATAATTTTTTAAGAAATAATTTTTCATATTTTTTACTATTAATCTCATACATATTTTTCACTCATCCAATGGTCATGAATTAGTATAAAACTAAAAGAATTTTACTCTGTATAACTTTATCTCATCCCATAGAATTATCTAAATTGAAATAAAATAGAATCATAACATTATAAATATTACAACTATTTTTTAAAAAAATAAAAATAAAAACTCAACTCGAAAAATTTTAATTTTTTTAATAGTTATGAATACAGAATTAAATATTAAAAATAGTATTTTAACTTAAAAAATTATATTGTCATAGTTAAATTTTGAAAATTAGAAGAGTGATAATATCTAGTAATTATATACTAAAACTTAAATTAAAGATTTTCAGTGTAATGAAATATTGATTGATTTAGTAGTAAAGGATGCTTATTTTATTTTATATGGATTTAAATTCCGATATGAAAAGATATAATCTCTAATTAATAAAAAAATTCTGTGTAATCTAACTGCATTAATGTATCTGAGTCGTTTCCTGCATTTGGTTAAAGTTGAGCATACATTTATTGTATCTTACAAATAATAATTATTAGAATGACATTTTCTACAACCGTAGTGGAACATGAAATTTTTATTAATAAAGAAATCCGTTTGACTGAATTAAAAATAGCATTAGATCGAATCAAATAAAAAAAATTTTAAATTAACACGTTATATTTTATAATTAGATTTAAAACAAGTTTTTATTTATTATACAAATTTAATTATAATTATTTATTATATTATAATTTAAATTAATTTTAATTTAAATAATTTTCTCTAATTATAATATATATATAAGTTCTTTTCGTATGTATCATATATTTCTTTATATTTTTAATTGGTATACATATATACCATAAAAAATAGGGGATTGGATTCAAATTAAGAATTAATCCTTAAAAAATTTATTATTTGAATTTTTATTTTATAACTAAAATTTTATTTAGAATTATTTTAAATCAATCTATGTTTATGAAATTTTTTGCCTTGAGTTGAAAAATTTTTTTAGTGAATCAAGTTTTACTCACCCTAAACTTAATATTTAGTGTTTATTCGCAATATTTTTTTAATTATTAAATTATTATTTTTGTAAAATTAATGTTACGTGTTTTTTATTTTAATCACTCATCTATCATGTCTGAAAAAGAAACAAAGAACATTAATCCTACATCGAAAAAAAAATCTTAAAATATATGAACAGTAACGTTACACATTCTATCAAACATGTAAAAAAGTAATAACCCCATATCACATTGTTGATGATTAAAATAAAAAATATAATATTAATGATGATTTTATCAATAATAATAGTTTGATGAGCAAAATAAAAAAAAATAATTTAATAACCAATGATATTTATTTTACCACATTCTAACTTTAAATAATAATCCTAAATTTTTAAAAAAAATTAATATGAATAACATGAATATGAGCAAAAGAAAACAAAATTCTGATTTCTATTCGACTTTGTTTTGCCTTAATTTTGTAGTAATTTTTTTAAATATTACATTCTAATTTTGTCAAAAATCAACCGAATAGCAGAAAATAAAACCTTTTTTTTTAATGAAAAACTGTACATAAGTAAGCAGGGATGTGAAAATGTTTACATAGATTGCAGAGACAGTGCAGAACACAGTGAATGGAAAGATTTACAAGAAACAAACAGACATACCAGAATCAAGAACACCCAAAACATCGTCTGATGGAGGACAGACAGGATGCCGGATCCGGTGATGGATCGTGTTCTGGCTTAGCGCGAGGAAGATACTTAAAAAAGGATTTTACTGCTCCACTCACTCCATCCTCGGTCTCCATGGCCTGGGAAAGCTCAAGGGCACTCGCTTTCACCTGAAATATATCATCAGCAAGTTCATGGAAAATGTTAAAACAGTTGGAATACTCAACATGTCCAGGCATGGAGGACCCGAAGGAGAGACTCAGACGACGGATCGTACTTTCTTTCGAGTTAGTTGAAGCTCACATGAATTCCCACATGTACGAACCAAAAAATATATATAGGTCCATAAAAATAGAAAATTGTAAAAGCTCCCGAAGATAAAATCTTTACTACAACTTGGCAAGAATCTATTGTTGCCTTACAAAAAAAAGTGTGCCTACGCAAACCAGGTATGAGCATCAGATGGACCTTGCCCAAAGGCGCAAGGTGCAGGTAGCAGGCACACCTAGGTGCTTGTGTGGACAACACATGTTGAACACATACCCATATTCAACACTCGCATCCAAGCCCGAAGATTTTTTTTTTTACCTTTGTCCCCTATTTAAATTTCTTTAAAATTTAGTTTATTTATGAATTTGCCTTACTTCCAATCATTTACGGCCCCAACTCCAAATCCTAGCTCTCCCTTGATAGCCCTCAACTCAAAATAGAAAAATGAAAAGAAAAAACACCCACGGAATATCCAAAAATAACAAAGGGGAAAGCCTAAATTGCTCTTTATCTAAAATGCCAAAGCAAATATAAATTGAACAAAGAAATTTGGCATCCCAAATTCAGAATTACCTTGGGGTCTAGCATGAAATTTATTGCATCAATCAACTTGGGAAGTGAGAATTCATTGATTGGAATGGGAGAAGGTCCCACTCCTCTGGCATGCACTCGCTCCCCCCAGAAAGGTTGATCACCAAAGAACGGTACAATGGTTGTTGGGCACTAAAATTGAGGACAGAAATGTGGATCAAAGGCAGGTGGACGCCAAATGAAACCAAAAGCACAAAATTATTGTACTAGGTAAGGCAATGAATAGCTAGTAATGGAACAAGTACATAAAATAACAGAAAAGAGAGAAATGTTTGCTCTTACCGCGGCTTTAAGACCAGCAGCTGTTGTTCCAGCACCACCATGATGAACCTGAAACCAGGGAAAACAGAAAAAGATCTAGCTTCTCAAAAACCAAACAGGAGAGTAAGAGTTCGAGAGAAACTACTTGAAGTGGCAAAACATGAGAAATATCACACTATGTTGCTTGAACACAGGTATAAGTGTTAGATAAGGGTATATATCCAACAAGTATATTTTTGAAGTTATCCGTGTATTTGGAGGGTCCGGCTTTGATTGGTTGAGTGAAAAAGTGGGGAAAAAATAAATTTTGAGAGTGCTTGGTAGGAAAGAAAAATGAGAGAGATGATCATTTCCCATCCACATATATAAAAACAAATCATTCCAATTTGGAAGGAAAAGATGAGAGAAAATGTGAGTTAGTTCAGTGAAGACTGAAGGACCACATCCTCATAATATCCAGATACATGCCAGAAACAGGTTTAGGACACTAGTACTTCAATTAAAATTAAGGGTCTAAGCAACTAGATATCAGAAAATTTAAAGAGAATCCAGATGATAACAATTTGAAGGTTACTAAGAATGACCAAATACCTGCGCATCCTCGTATCTCATAAAAATGTAAAACAAATGTTATATTGTTGGATGCTTGCCTATCACTTTCAGAAACTTTTAAGTTATTTATGCTTGAGTAATTTAGTTTTAATTATGTATTAGTAGTATCTCTTGGCTTCTGCTCTAATCTTTTTACCATACCACCTCCCCTAGCCATAAATGTCAAATTTCTTTAGCATACCATTTAGTATTGAGCACACACCATACCTTAGATATCCATCAATATATTTGATTTCCAATACCATCAAAATATCGAAAAATATGCAAGTATCACCAGATATTTGTTCAAAGTAACTTGGATTTGACCTCACAGAAAAACCCTAGTCTTTGCACATGTTTCTTCTAAGATGAAAAAAAGGTGGAACCAACTGGTGTCCATGCTTCAGTTAAGATAAAACATAGGGAACACCATGCTATTAGACTAGAGGCGGCAAACGGGTTATTTGGTGAACCGGCAAACAATCAGTGAATAAAGAAGCTAAACAAATATAACAAGAAAGAATCCCAAGAAAAACCGTGCTCTTGTAATGGACTCACCACAGCCTTGCATTGCAGGAACAACCAATCATGAGGGACGTTGTCCAATAAGTAAACAAAGTCCTTGGGTTTTGCCACTGAGAATAAATGACAAAACAGCTAAGCAAATATGCACAGGAGCTAGGTTAATAAAAAGTAAGAACTTACATTCACCAAGGCCACCCCAGCCCTTGTTAATGATACCCCTTTGTCCAGTTTGTTCCAATGCTTCGACAATTATTTGGGTCATTTTTTCTGGTTCTTGAACTGGCTGGTATGAATTGAAAGAATTGTACAAAAAGATCTTATATTTCGATGAAAAAAATGTATATATATAAATATAAGATCAAATAAGTTAGAACAGTATCTCATAGCAACCAACCAACCGTCACAGTGAATTTATAAATTCACTATTAAGGATAAAAGCAATCTATTTTTATGGTCAATGTGAAGGATCTGTATCCAATAAAAAAGAAGAAAAACAATCAAAAGATGCAGTCCTTTATTGCATTCATTAGGCTTGGTTTTATTATGTCAGCAACACAAATGACTCATACAAAATTTGACCCTCTGATTTTATCTAGCAATATTTTTCATAGAAAGGTTACATCCACGGCACCACCAAACTTCTATCGATTCTGGAAATGAATTCATGCATTTTCTATTAAGACAATAAGGGTCTTAACCTACAGTAAAAATAAAATACGAGAGAGACAAAAATACACTCAACAGGAAAGCCCATTTGGCTGCTCACCATTTCGCTATATAGTATAAAATATTTTGGGATTTATATTAATAGCATAATTTTTAATGGATTTCACAATCACAATGCAAGGAAAAACTTAAATTCTCAAGTAGGCACATGCTAGAAATATCTGGCTACTAATAGGGAAAAACAAACTCACAAACTACAGCAGACTATATAGTAAATGAGAAAGGAGAAAGGAAATCGAACTCACTAGGCTACCAAATCCAATATATATAGGCTTTGGCCCAGCTGCAAGCCACTGTACGAGTGATGTGGGAGGTTCATAATTCTTTGCTAGATCAAGAAAGCAAAAGCCTACCACATCAATCTTAGGACCCCAATCTGACAGAAAAATAAAAGTGTCATCTGTCTGTTTGAGAAACTCATGCTAGCATGTAAAGTTGTTGCATAATATATTGTTTCTTCTAGGAAGATGTCCTTGTGCTTATTAAAAGTCAGAGTTATATCTTTTAAGTTATACACTCTACAATTAGACCTATACCAACCACCACCTTTAGGCTTAGGAACAAGGTGAGGGCTCCATATATATCCATGTGGCACGTCAGAATCAGAGCCTTGAGAACCACTCAAATATGTGACTGGTCGCAACTTCAGCTTTTTCTTTCTAAGATCATTTATCATGTCCCTTATCCCAAGCCAAATCATTGAGTCAACAATTTGATAAGAAAGCTGCAGCAAACACAAACAAACAAGATGAGAAAATCAGAACAGAAAGACATTGTAAAAGATGGTAAATATGAAAATATTTCACAAAACCCACTCGATATCCAGCGGGTTGCTTCACACGGGACAAAGGATGCGGAAACTCACTTGTTGGCCTGAAGGAAACAATAATGGATTGTGCAAAGCAGTCTAAGAGGGACCATTAAACCATGTAATAGATCAACATACTGATATAAAACAAGAAATGACAATTGTAAACTGCTAGCTTTGGAGATGTTAAAGAAACATCCAACTCAGCTATAGATAACATTACCCATACAAGACTTACGTCCATGGCATTGTGAAAAAAATGTGAATTGGTACTTTTAATGCCTCTGCCACATGGGTATGTCCTAAACAAAATTGACAAAGTTTCTATCAGAATATTGACCTAATAAACCAAACAAGAGAAAGTACTTCTATTCCATGTCACAGTTATGATTCAAGCATGAACTTCCACGCTACGCCAAAATGCTAAAGTCAGAGTGCTAAAAAGAATAAATCTAATATATGTACACAATACTTCCCAGCCTTTAGGAGGGGCCAAAAATGAAAATTCCTTTTAATCAAGAGGCAAATAGGGATTAAACTGAAGCATTAATTTTTTAAGGGACTAAAAGAGGAATTCTACCATTAAGGGGTGGGGCGGCAAGCCTGCATATATATAATTATAAGACCACTATAACGAGTAGAAAAGTAATGAAATCTAACCATATGCTGGAGGATTTGCAATGATTGCATCTGCCTTAAAAGTGATACCAGAATCAGGATCAGGATCTTTGCAAGCTGGAAGCAAAGAGTAGATAATTTCCTTTATCTGATTTCGTTGAACGGGA
Source organism: Abelmoschus esculentus (assembly GCA_035048815.1). Lineage (NCBI taxonomy): Eukaryota > Viridiplantae > Streptophyta > Magnoliopsida > Malvales > Malvaceae > Abelmoschus > Abelmoschus esculentus. Next base: position 16,578,242 of record JAUCBN010000002.1, on the reverse strand, counting down.
ATCTCAGAAGGGCCTGATGGCAAGAAGCCTTTATTTTTCACCATATCTGCTCAGAGCAAAAAAAAATAAAGGGAAAAGAAACAATTAGAAGCCCTGCAGGAGATCCAAACTTTTAACAACTAATCACATTCAATTTCATTCATATATTTCTTTGCTTACTGACAATCTTCAACTTAACACCTACATTTTCTAAATGAAGCTGAGTTATTGAAAAACTTAAAACTAACAAGAAGGTTCAGTGCTACAACTGAAAATATGAATGAAAAATGTCTTGCAGTTATGTATATGTTAATACTCCGCAACGCACTAATTTTAATTACAAATAGGAACCACCTCAAAATAATCTTATCAAAATCCCTAGAAGGTTACACCAGAAGATCACCAAATAATGGGTTAGGTACGTACAACCGGCAAGAACTTTTGGATCGCCACCTAATGGATAGAACTCAAGCCCAGCTGTCAGCACAAACTCTTTGAAATTTGAATGAGTGGCCAACCTTACACGATGGCCATAATCCTGCATGCAAAACAACATTTTGAATGGTAACATTTTAAACAAACATTAAAAAGGATTGAACTTGATTGTTTCACTCTTTTTTTAACAATGCAGGAAGTGCAAGCTTGAGAGGCAAAAGCAGCATGCACATAGTTGCCTACCAGGTTTCAAAAGAAGATATACCTAATTAGACAAAATGAAAAACTGGTACTGCATAAAAACCATCTTTTGCACTTAAACACCAAGAAAAAAAAAGGTATCAAAAACTTTAAATTTCTAGTTTTAAATACAAAAGATAAACCTAGTTCAGAGCAATGAATCAACGCAGGGAAGCAAAAATATTCATCCAACACTTTATGTTTCATAAGCAATAACATTGATCAATCACAGCGAGCAAAACTGTGATCCTAATCCTCACGTTAACCAATTCCAATGTTTCTAGTCTATAAGAAAACTGCTCATAAAGAGCTGCTTTTATATGGACTGTAACAGAACTTTTTTCCCTATATCTAGTTTACCTAAGTTAACATGAGCAGCAAGGAGCATTCCCTGGCTCATCTTAAATATACAGAATTTGTTATATACGATATATATACATGAATACATATATACGATATACATGCATGCATACGTACATACACACACACAGAGAGAGAGAGAGAGAGAACAAACAAGAGCTATAATTCAGTCTTCAACTTAATAATTTTGGTTGAAAATTGCTCCATTTTCACTTACACGCATATTACCAGAAAGCCCACCAGGTTACAGAACAGTTAAGAGGCTTCCAGAGTTATTCACGTTAGCTAAATAGTAAAATGCACCTCATAAAAAAATACTTTCCTAACCTGGAGACGTTTTCCAATCGCGATAAAGGGCTGCACATCTCCTCGTGTGCCAACTATAAGCATCACTATTTGCAGCGGTGGAATATCCTGAATATCAAGCGACTCTTCTTCGGCAACTTCAATATATCCATCTCTCTTTCCACCACCAAGAGCACCTTCAGGAACTTCAAACACCACAGTTCCATCATTTTTCACGGTAACTATTCTGTTCAACAATTTAAGCTGCACAGATTTATAAGATTTAATAGCATTGTCAGTTACACATATCAAGTGATCAATCAACCTGTCACACCAACCAAGAAACCACTTATCAAAGGAAATTTGTAAGAATAATCACCGAAATACAAAGACGATGGAACAACAGAAACACTACTAAGAAGCCAGGGCAGATCCCCTGTAAGTAGTTTTTTCCATGCCAAATTAAGCAACTATTAGCTAAAGATTTTACGTAGATCCTTCTGTATATCTGTATCTGACCTGAATGCTAATCTGTAGAAGGGGAAAAAATCTTCTAGAATTAAGAAGAGTCTAGTAAAAACTAAAAAGAAAGAGTGACTTGCAAAAAAACTCAAAACAAAAATATTAAAAATACATACATGTAGCATCCTAAAACTGCTTAAGCATATTTATCCACGTAATATACAAAAGAACAAAGAAAAGTATCTCCAATGAATTTTTTCTTGTAACTATCCACTATTCCACAATTTCCATGCATGTTGTCCTTGCTTCCTCTAACATGGCCATACTACTATGTCAAATTGTTGAGATGGTATATGTACTATTATTGAATTTATTACCAATTCCATGCATTTATCAACATGTCCATAACATCAAACAATTGATGGCAACAACATTTTTGCTCTTGTTAAGAAAGAATTTAGATATCATATGCAAAATTCACAGGTATGGACAGCAGGATCACACAATGATATGGACACTGCAACACAAAATTTCTCAAGATTTTAGGATGCAAGCAAGTCAAACGGTTTGCATGTTTAACGAAACCTATACATCATTTATTCTTGTCAATAGACATGAAAAATGAAATCCTCCGAACTAACTAGATGTGTAGTTGACATAGCACAATTTTGAAACCTACTTCCCTCTTGACCTACTACATTAAACCATACTTATCCCTACTTCAAAGATGCAGTCAACTACTATTAGATGATAGAATTCAAACAGTTTTCCAGATCATTTTCAAGTTCTCTTTGTTTACTCCCATTGACAACATGGGTTGGTTTAATTGGTTGAGTACTCATTAGCACCTTGGTACGAACCAAGGTCTGAGTCTCATCAACAGCACCATTTGGCTTTCCCTAGCAAAAACAATCCTCAATCCATCATCCATCATCCATATAGAAGAAAACAATTTAAACATTCCTCTTTAACCATTAGGTATTTAATTTTTCCATCAAGAACTTATAAGCACTTCCATAATTAAAAGTTAACTTAGAATAATCAGTGTAGCAGAATCATTCTCGGGAAACAACTAAAACTTAAATAATACTCATGCAGAAGAGAGTTAATTGTAGTTTTATAAATATAAATTGAGACTCATACTTCATCCTGACAGTTTAATACCTTCTGCTGGTCGGGTATATTTTTGTCAAAAATCTGTGCAGCCTCTTCTGCAAGTATGTTCCGTTGTCTTTGAGCTTCACTTTTTGGAATTTCCAGTTCCCGTTGGCTTGAATCCAATTTTTCAATGTTTGATGTGCCCACGGATGATGTTCCAACCTCAGAGAAACTTCTACGAACAGTGCCTGAATGCAGTAAGAAAACAAAACAAATTTAAGGCTGTATAATAACAAACCGGATAGAAAATTAAGTTGCCTCCTTGTATACTGTTATTTCCAAATGGAAAAAAGAAAAAAATGCTTTGTCAACAGCTTATAACTCTTAAGTATTAGCTTCTAAGTTCTATCAAGATGAACTTCCCAATTTATATCTGTTAAGCCAGTGATAGATTGCTATTCTTATTGCAGCAGACAATACTACTCAACAAATAGCAAATTACACTATCAAATTTAACAAGAAATGAATGATTTGCGATAGGTATTATGCAATTAGAACGCCAAACTCTTTTTTAAAAAAACAAATATAAGAGAAAGTAGTGAAATGAACGAAGTCAAAATCAGGTCAAAATCTCAGTCAAACTCGACTCAACCAAGGTAATCGTAGACAAAGTCCAGAAACAAACTGTGAAACAAAACGTTCAGATTTTGAATCCTATCGCTAAACCGCAGAGAAGTTCATGAAGATGAATTCAACAGCACCTCACCGCTATTCAATGCACTGCGTTCAACTACAGCGCGAAAATCATCGCCACTGGCGTCTTCCTGAAAGTCTCTGCTACTATCCATCTCTTTAGCATCGACACTTATTACTTGCTCAGTTTTCACCGGAATTTCTACTGAAGAGGAGGAGGATTTCCGGCGATGCTCCGGCGACGATGCCATCAACAGTTGCGGAGAACTCCCTCGTTGCGCGCGGAAAACTCCCTGCTCCGCTGCTCGTTCTCCAGATCTACTCCAATCCGTCGAACAAAAGGAATTTTCTCCTGCTCTGGTTACCGCTTGGATTCCGAGAATCCTTTTCCTTTCGAATCTATCTTAAGAAACCAATATATATATGGACAGGAGCAAGTGGGCACTTTCGAAAGCGCATGGGGATGGCTCTGCGAAAAGGGAAATATTTGCTTGCGGGGGATTCCTGAACAGACGACACGTAAGCAATCCATCTGTCTGAACTCTGAAGGGATATTTCGGTCAATTCTTGTCTCTATTAGATACATATTTTTAACGGTTAAATTATTGTATTAGTCATACACTATTGTATGTTTTGAATTTAGTCTTTGTACTTTAATTTAATCATTTGACTCTTTTCTAAATCCTTCAACTTTCTAATTTTCAAATTTTGGTCCTAACTCAAATAATTGTTAAATTTTTAAGTCAAATTTCATTATCACTCTTTGTTAGGAGTGTTTATCGAGTGAGTCGATCGCGAGTTGGATAATACTCGACTCGTGTTCATTAAACATTTTTGTTGCTCAGACTCGTTTCGTTGCTCAATAAACTCGTTAAAATTGTGCTCAACTCGTGCTCGTTAAAATATTTTGTTGCTCAACTCGACTCATTACTCGTTAAACTTGACTCATTGCTCGTTAAACTTGACTTGTTGCTCGTTAAGCTCATTAAAAACTTATCTTATTTTAACTAAAAGTAAAATTTAATAATATTTATCGAACTAGCATATTAAAATTAAAGTAACAATTCATAAATTAATATTTATTATTTAGATTTAATTTTTAAATGAAATAATTTAAAACTAATTACTAAAAAAATATTTTAAAAATTAACGAGTTGCTCGTGAACTTATCAAGTTAGACTTTGTTCGATTCAACTCGTTTAAGTCTCGAGTTGAACCAATCTGAATCGAGTATTTATCGAGTTTTGACTGAGTCGAGTTCGAGTAGTTCACGAACTGCTCAACTCATTAAGCACCCCTACTCTTTATATTCACATTTTTTAATGAAAATGATGATACTATGAGTCTCACTAAAAACCTTCCTATCCTAGATAGAGGAAAAGAGTACTCATATTCTCATATTATAAGAATAAACGAAAACAGGACAAGACTATATAAGCGAACAAGCCACAAAGACAATATACAAACTAACCATGATTAAAAAAAATAACATCATGCACATCAACGATCACAATCATATCATTATGAAGAAATTTAATCACTGAAAACAAGGATAAAAAACTTAATAGTTCGTTAAAAGTTCTTTGACCAACTTAACGAGTTTGTCCGTCGTTATATTATAACTACGTTTCACACAATAAAAATGCACCTTCCATTTAAAAAAAGATGATATATGCACCTCTCAATTTGTACTCATATTTGTGTACACTATAGATATTATTAAATTCAGAGTTATTTATTGTTTTTAGTCGTATATTTTAAATTGACCATTTAAAGTAAGATGAGTAAAATTCAATTCGACTTGAAATAATCGAATTTTTTGGTTCAAATTGAGACGAAAAAACTCGATTCATTTTAACTTGACTCAAAATTTTATAAACTCGAATCGATTCAAAAAAAATTCAAATTAAGTTTAAGTTGTAAAATAAAAATCGAATAACTTGAATAACTCGAAATTTTTAGTAATTACATAGGCTAATTACATATTTAGCCCATATAATTTTATTTTCATTTTCTTCTCTTTTTTTTTCCTTATAATTTTCTTTCTTTATAACCCGGTTACCTTTATGATTTATTTTTTATTTTTGATAAAATTTTTATTTTTATTTTTATCTTTTACATTATTTTATTTATTTTTTAATTTTTAATTTTCATATTTAATTTATCATTTTTGTCTAGTTCTAGTCTTACCTAGATAAGAAGAAATTTTTTAACAAAGTTTGTAATTTAATAAAATGACACATTCATACCTAAGATATTTAATTGATAATAATAATTCAAAATCTTTTTTACACATGTGAAAATAATATGAAGAAATATGTATGTAAATATAAAGAGAAAGTCGTTTAAATTGCAATCAAACTATACTATAGTATTATAAATAGTATAATTAAATTTGTACATAAAATCGAAAAATCGAATCTGTTGAGATATTGATTTTGATATAATAATTGAAAAATGTTTTGGACTAATTTGAAAAGAATTCAAAAATGATTATTATGTTCAAACAACTTGAAATTAAGTTTGAAAAGTTTTTGAGATGTTTTAGAAGTGTTTGAAACGTTTTTAAAATAGTCAAAATTGTGTTTTAAATGAAAGTTTCGAAACCTCTTGTAAAAGGTTTCGAAACCTCTCAAGGCAATCTCAAACATTTCGCTACTGGAATGAAAGTCTCAGAACTTTTAGCAAAAAGTTTAGGAACTTTAGTAGAAAAGTTTCGAAACCTTGATAAAGGCTTCGAAACCTTAGACCTGTAACGGCTATATTTTTTGAATTGCTTAAAGGTTTCAAAGCTTCTGGTAAAGGTTTGGAAACTGTTTTGTTTCAAAACCTCTGTAAAGGTTTCGAAACAGTTTTGCAAAAGTTTCAAAACCTCTATAAAGGTTTCGAAACCTCTGTGCAGGTGAAAATTTAATGCTCAACTTTTTGACTTCCTAACGGCTCCAAAACATCCCCAACGGTCATAAACGGCTAGAATATGATTCCACACTATAAAAGCATGCTTGGGACACTTGAAGATGGTTAGAGACAACATCCAAGAAACGTGAGCTTAATTGTGTAAACACCCACCTTTGTGAGGTACTTAGTTTACCAAACAAATCCCTTTGTAAAGGGAGAGGTTCTAGTTTAGCCTTAGACAAAAACTAGAGTTGGTTCTATCTTAGCTAAGTCCAAAAGATAGGGTTGTGACGGTTATCCCTTAAACCGGTAAAAAGGTTGAATTCATTAGTAAATTGGTTGAAATCCTTAGTGTGGTCACTAAGGTAGTGGATGTAGGCGTGGCCGAACCACTCTAAAATCCTTGTGTTCTTTGTCTCAATCTTTCGATTTTAGCAAATTCAACCAAACACCAAAAACAACCATCTTGACGGTAATCGGTGATCAATTCGAGCTTGCGCATCAAGCCTAACAGAATCTACTTGAACTCGACTCAAACTTGCTAAAATCGTATCGACACAATAAAATTTCAAAAAAAATCAAATTATAAAATATAATAACTCAACTCAAATAACTCAATTTTTTTTTACTTAATTATCTCGAACGCTCACCCCTACATTAAAGTTGTCGAAAGAAAGTGAATTCCAACCGATTTTAAGTTTAACAACTGAATTAAGTTAATTCCAACCGGTTTATCTTTCCCCATGTGAACGTTACAATGATGTCAAGGACGAAGCCAGGATTTGTGGTTGAGGAGGGTAAAACATAAATGTTTAAAAGTAGGGGTAAATTCATAAAAAAAATCAATTTTAAAAAAAATTAAATAAAAAAACAAAGAAAAAAAAACTTCGGGAGTGGTGCACCCTTTCTGTGTTTTTATTCATCGAAGGTGGCATCGAAACCATTAACCCTTTCGTATCGAAGTGTTCCAGTGGTGTCTGGTTAGGACAAACATGTGAAGGAGTTCGTCTTGAAAGCAATGGTACAGGCAATCAGTAAGACGGTAGCCATCGCCGAGATTATAAAGGTCCTGCAAATTATATTTTTTTAGAATTAAATCTCTAAAATTATTTTTTCTATAAATTAGGTCGGGATGAATTGAAGTAGGGTTTAAGATATTATTTTTGTGTCAGGTCAAACTTTTGAAAGAAAATATCCGGTCGGGCTTTAGAGTATTTATATTCGAATCAGGTTCAGATAAACTAAAAATTCGATCTGATCTGATCCGACCCAACCCGTACCCATCTCTAATCAGGTTCAAATCTCTAAAAATTCGAGCATCGAAAAAGGTTACTTTTAAGAAGAAGAAAATGAATGTAAAAGCATGAAACTGACAAGGAAACAAGACTAAAGACATTACTATATCTGCTCAAACATGTTGCTTCAATGTTTATTCTTTGCACTCTATTACCATTCTCAGTTCTAGCCAACTTGTCCAATCCATTCAATTGTTTGTAGCGTTTTTAAGTTCGAACTCGACTAAAAAGTATGACAACTCATTCCCTAACTTGAATACTATTTGATCTAGTTGAGATAAAGAAGATGACGCTTTAAACAAAAAAATGAGTTTCAGATCAAGCTTAAATTTGTCTATAAACACTTAATCATGAATTCTAACTTAAAAATTCTTCTTTCGTATTTTTTGTGGGTAATGTTTGAATCTTAGATTCACTCTGTATTTATAAGTGGTATAAGAGCAATATTCGATTAGATTTAATATCAGATTTAATTAAATATTCAAGATTTGATTGAATATTATTTGTTATTAAATTTAAATTCTGAATTTCAAATTTAATTAGATAATCTAATTAAATTTGAATTTTAAATCAAATTTTATTTAATTCTCAGATAGATTTATCCCTGCATCTAGCCTATAAATAAGAGGTTTCTCTCATTTTTCAATTGAGAAAAGTATTTTAATTCTTTTGTGAAATTTGGGAGTCTTCTTCACATAGTCTGAATTCTTCCTTTCATTTCAGGCGATCATTATCACCATGTTAACTTTCGGGGAACAACCTCCCCTCCAAATTTTGGGTCAACATCGTTCTCCCCATCTGGGTTCCCTGCTGCCGGAAATATTGTGTCTACAATACCCCAAAAAAAACATATAATCTCATTATCCCTAACCTATAATTTTGAATCACCATTAGAGAATCATGTGTGAAATTTTCAGGGTTTGGAATCTCTGAATATTTGAGAACTAGTATTAATAAATGCTTTTAAAATGAAAGAAATGCACTATTGAATCGCATATGTTAAAGGATCCGATTTAACTTAACCTTCTTGTCTTGGAGTTGCCTCATGATGCTAATGTTAACACTTTCATTTTCATGTTTTAGTGAACATTGCTCATATTCTTGAAACAAGAACAGCTTGAATGCATGATATCCATTTTCAGTTGTATCCACCAGAAGCTCAATTTTCTCACCTCGGACCCTTCACACTAAAAACTCTTACACAAGAGACCATCTTACTAGGGGTGATAATGAGCTTAACTAACTCGCGAGCTACTCGGATTCGGTTTGGTCAAAGCTCGGTTCGAGTGAGCTCGACTCGGGCTTGAGTTCGGTTCGAGACCTTAACGAGCTGAGTCAAACCTATCCAAGCTTGACTCGAAAAGCTCGTGAACAGACTCGAAATAATTATATTATATACAGGCTACATATACATAATCTCTTTAACAAAAGAAAAGCAATAAAATAAAATAGGAGAAATCCACTAAAAATAAATAAATTAAAATAAATTAAGTATTTTTTTCCTCCTCAATATTGAATTTCGTTTTTTTGTTAGTTATGAAAAGAATTTTTAACGAGATTCTATTTTTTATATAAAAATATAACAAAATTATCTATTTTGAGTCGAACCGAGCCTGACGAGCTCCAAGACCGAGTTGAGCTCAATAACATTGTTTCCGAGTCAAGCCGAACCAAACCAAGCTCGGATTCAGCTCGACTCGTTATCACCCCTACATCTTACCATGTGCGTAAGAAAACTATGACAGATGACAATAAGTTTGATAATTACCTTCTCAATATTTTCCACCATAACTCCTTTGACTTCTGAAACTTGATCTTTCACCTTGGCAATCTTACTATTCTCCTCGGGATGTAATACTGCATATACTCCTCCAATTTTGGCCTAGATTAATGATATAGTAAAAGCATAGCTATCAAAGTACTTGATAAAAGAAAGACATTCTCTAGCAATACCCATGTACAACATAATATGGACATGGTACAAGAAGAATATGACCCTCCAAGAAGGCAAAGGATCCTACAGATACCCAGATTTTAGAAAAAGATATTGAACATACTCATAACGGACACATATTCGTACGAACATATACTCGTATTTGATATTATGTACATATACTCGTATCTGACAATCAAGTCAAGAATGAGTAACAAAACTCCTTAAGGTCAAGGGAAAGAAAATACCAAAACTCCTTGCTTAAGCTGTTTGCAGGAGCAGCTGCAGCTTTTTCACAAGATAAATTACTTAAATATTGCATTTAAATCTTTTCCTCAAACATGATACAAATCGTTTTATTTTTCAAAATGTTATACTTTGAACAGTACTAATAAAATTGAATTCATTAAAATTCTAATATAAAAAATAATCGAATTAAAAAATAAAAACATTATTTAAATTTGGGACCTCTTATCATAAACTTTAATGTTTTTTTTAATCTTTTATTATTTAAAGTGATAGCCTACAAAAAATAAATCACTATTCACTTTTACTGTAGAATCCACAATGTTTTAAAAATAGTAATTTTTCAAGTATAATATAATAATAATAAAAAACTCAAACAATAATACTTATGAGATTTTTTCTTTTCCTCTTCCATATCTCCTAGTAAAATCCTCTTTAATTTTCTCGAGAAATGTCATAGGAAACTGTCGGCCAACAGATTTAGTAGCAATTAGCAACCACACAATATGCTGCATAAAGGAAGTGAATTTAAAACAAAATTGATAGAGAGAGAGATTACTGAAGCCGTTATCGACAAGATAGTTAAAGGGGTATGACCATCGCAGTTGTAAGTGAATTTTTTGCTTGAAGCAGGAAGTTTCTGAAGACACAGAGAAGCTATGCCGGTGAACTCCGTGTAGTCGGCTAACACCGCCGTGCCACACGTAACGGAGGCGTAGATCAACGACTGTTGCCCCATCGGAGACATGGAACCGATGGGAAGAGAGAAAGAAATGGAAAGAAAGGAGACTTTAATCTCTATTTTTCGATTTCATCCTCAGCCCAATACATTGCTTTTACATTTTAAAAAAAAAAGCGTCGACAGCAGGGTTCGAACCTGCGCGGGCGTAGCCCAACAGATTTCAAGTCTGTCTCCTTAACCACTCGGACATATCAACCATATGCAACTTAACTCCTAACTATTTTCTAAATATTTGAAATATTTGTTTTATTAAATTAATGTCTCATATCCACGTTAAACGTAAAGAGACTAAATCGGTAGAATTCCTACGACGGATGGGACCTACCGTGTACTTTCACTGGTACAAATCGTCTGTATTTTTATCGTGCCTCTATTTATGTTTGTGTTTTAAATTAGGGGTTAGGATTTAAGATTAGAGGATGTGGTTAGATTTTAAAGAATTAGAGGTAGAGAGTATTTTAAAGGTATAAAGTTTAGGATTCAAAATATAGAAAATAATTGTTAGAATTTAAAATTTAAATTTTTAGAAATTTTTAATAGGATATATAGAAGGAGACAACTGATTTTTACTCCCAACAAAATAGGTGGAGGTGAGATTCGATTGAATCAAACTAAAAAATTTTGAATTATTCAAAATGACGCATTATGTTATACAACTCAAATTTTATTTGAAATTTGTTCATATATCACAATATTTCTTCATATTTTTATATATCAATATATATATAATAAAAATTTGAATGACTCATCTCTAATTTAAAAATAAATCTTCTAATTACTAAAAAATTTGAATTATTCAAGTTATCATTTTACAACTCAATTTTTATTTAAAGTTTTTAAAATCAAGTTTATAAAATTTTGAATTGAGTCAAGACAAATCAAATATCTTTTACATCTAATCGAATTATACAGTTTTTCGAAACGAGTTGTTCACCCGTATCCCTTAAAAATAAGTATATTTTTATGGATTTAATTATATATATATATATATTATTTTAGGTGTGTTATATTTATAATAAATATTATAATTTAGCAAACCTCTCTGTGTTTATTTTGAATATGTTATGATTTTTTTTACATAAATAACTTACAATTTTTTGGTAAATCTTCGTGTCACTTATTATTTCATTATTGCTTAACATCATTAGTTAGAAGTATCAAAATAATTTAAATACATATAATTTAACGTTGATTTTTGCACTGTGCAAAATCCGGACATTAGTAGTATGCCCTTTGCACTTTTAAACTTGATAGCTTCTATCCTCTATTAACAAAGAATAAAATCCGGATCGAAAATCGAACCGATAATACCCGAGCTAGGTCGAGTAGCGGCGCCGTAGGTAAAGGAATAATGCGGTTGAAGCAGCCACGACATATGGAAACACAGTCCAGATTCCCTGTATGGTTTTCATGCATTAGGCATCTCTGTTTACAGACAGATCAAACATTGAAATCACAAGAACCTGGTTTACCACTACGGTGGCGACGGTTGCAAGTGCAAAGACGGGGCGTTTCCTCATCAAAAATCCGATTCCGAGCTTGATTCAGGATAGAGAAAGTGAGCATAGCATTAGTTCCAAGTCATATAACATGTTAAGACTATGTTGGTCAGAATCAGATGATCACAGGAAACACTGGCATAAGCTGTCTGAAAATGGATTAGTATATGCTATTCAAATTTGCATGTTTCTACTAATGAATCTCTTTCATAGTGTGAATTCCGGATACAAATATGTATTCAATATTGATATAGTTTTTTTATAATTTTTTCCATGTCTGAATGATGGCCATAGTTTCATATGTTTTGATAATATTAGACACAAATAATAAAATAAATGAAAGTCTGAGCGGGAGAATTTCCAGAGATATTGTGAATGAAAAAAAATTCTCATAATATTAATATCCCACAATTATTTCCTAAAATATTGATCTTTCAACAGTGTTTTGGAAGTTGGGTGCATCAGATACTAACTTTGAACAGTGAATCAATAATTATGGGTGAAAACAAAGCCTAAAGGCTTCACGTGAAATCTTACAATGCAAGTATTGTTCACTGTTCAAAGTCGGAGCCTTTAGGCTTCGTTTTCACTCAGAAATTGTTGATCTACTGTTCAAAATCGGTGTCTGAAGCACCCGACTTCCGAAACACTGTTAAAAAATCAATATTTTGAGAAATAATTATGGGATATCAATATTGTGAGAATTTTTTTTCCGTTCACAATATCTTTGGAAATTCTCCAGCATATATATATATATATATTTACAAAAAGTATATATAAAAAAATAACATTATATTTATTGCCAACATAAAATAAGTAAACCTGAATTGGAAGAGTGACCAAGCCACCGCAACATACTCCAGCAAAGAAGAATTCAGGAGATATTCCCTTCATGAGATGAAGCATTGTAATCATTAGATGTAAAAACTATATTTATATTTAATCATAAAAAATATAAATATTAAATAGGTTAATATTTGATGTACAAAAAATAGTGAAAAATTCCAAATGCATATCTCTACTAAAACTTAAAATCTAAAACCTTAAACTAAATTCTAATCTTAAACCGTAAATTCAATACTCTAAACCATAAACCTTTAATCTTTACACCCTAAATTAAATCTCTAAACCCTAAATTAGACATAATTTTATTATTATTTTTTTTGATATTAAATGAACAATAACTTAAACCTTAAGTCGAGTGATGCATTATTTCGATATTATAGTGAATATCTCATCCTTTGTCCATGACCCATTAAAGGTTTTTCACCTAAAACTTTGATGTCCTATTTATTCACATTTAATTATAGGTATGCATCTTTCAAAAAAAAAATTTATAGGTATGCAAATACAACCTTCAAAATACTCTCTAATACATGAAATTGTAGAATAAAACTGAATACACCAGTGTCAGATATAGATAATTAGATATACTCCAAGCCAAATTATCATATAGAAAGATTTAGAAGTATTTACTAACCAGGGACCCTGCTAGGAAAGCCGTGGGGTTTCTTACTCCGAGTGAAAATCGCTCTACTGCAGATCATGAAAACGTAATTTTACTTCACAGACAAACATATTAAGAGCTCAAACATAATTCACCAGTAGTAATATCTGAAGATATGTCTCTAATATAATTACGAATATTCTAAAATGTCAGAAAAACAAAAATTAGAATATGAAATGCATAGAACTCTGTTTTTTATTATATAAAGATATGTTTATATCGATTAGACTATGGTATAAGTGTTGGATATGCTTATGTATTCAACAAGAATATACATGTATCAAATAACATTTTTCCATGTTGATCATGAAAAAGAAAAACTCAGGTCTTGTAACTCACTGAAGCCTATGAGATTGCCATATTTTTTAACAGCACTCGTTATTTGCAAAACTTTCTCTTCACCAATTCCTAACTGTAGTCATCATCAACATTGAGAAATGAAATTAATGATTATCATGTGAATGTAGAAAAAAGCACATGCTCATAATAGAATCAACCAACCAACCATCAGTTGGTCTAGTGAGATGGGTAGTTAGGTCACGTATAAGGTTAGAAGTTCAAATTTTTAAACTTGTGAATGAAGAAAACTGGATTGGAAGGATCGCCCATAATAGGCTTTACAGTACCAATACGGATTAATCGATCAATGAGTCGGATACAACAATATAATAATGGAATCAACCAAAGTATATCACATAATGTGCTCGAATGTAGATATCCAAATCTATTGTCTGCAAAAAATAAAATGGGTTTGTATTTATCATGCAAAAATCAAACGAGCTTGGATAATGAATATCTAAAAATTATAATATTTGAAGTAGAAAAAGTAAATTGAATGTCCACAAATATCTTAATCCGCACTATCATATGTCTGGACAGAAATCCTTAACACCTACAAGATCAAAACAAACCTTGGAACAAACATCATCAGATGCTCCACTTTGTCTAAACAGCTTTCCAAGGTAAAATGGTATCATATCACTGATGCAAACTCCCCTATATTTTCAAGTCATGATTTAGCAACAAAGAATAAAAACATTTAGGGATCATAAGCTAAAAAAGAAGGAATAAAGAACATGCCATTACCACGGTTAGAATTGGTAAAATTAATGGTTAAAGGTAGATTAACCCGTGTTAAGAATACAATGCAAAACTAATTGGTTATTGGCAGAGGAGTCTAAGTCTAAGTTGAAGCTCTATGATATGGGATACTCTATAAGTCTATATCTTCTAATGTTCATGGTGTTAGCAGTTAGCCTCAAAATCTAAGTCTTGTGTTTGTTGTAACTTAAGTTGAAGCAAATTGTAGTAACATGAGAAAGTCCCAATGCCTATATTCACAATCATCCTTCAAAGGATGAGTTCTTATAAGTTAGTAATCCTATTTTACGTTGCTTGAATTCGGGTGTGAGCATAAGATGGGGTACATGTCTGAAACGGTTATATTAGACAGAAAATTATTGAAAGTCATATGTTGATATGATACCCATATGACAAACACAAATGTTAGACATAAACAATTCAAGAAAATAATGAAAAGTTGGAGCAACATATAGCTAAAATTTGCTCCTAAAATAAAGAATAAGATAAGATACCACTAACCAGTATACCCAGAGAACTGTGGATATTATGTATGGGGCATTTCTTGAGAGAGACTCAACAAAGGAATGCCATGTTCCATCCAATGATAGCATCCGTGCCAAAGTTATGCCAACCTAAATTTATCCAAAACAAAAGTTATTTCAAAAGGGACTGTGCTTAGTTAAACTAGCAAAATAAGTATGTGTTTCGGAGACAAGTGTTATTAGATCTTTTTAAGTTATTTCAATGCATTTCGAAGATCTTTGGAGATCATATCCCCATATCTATATGTCCAACATAAATGTCAGATACTGATACTTCAAAGGAAAAGAAGAAACCAAACAACATAGAAAGCAGAAAAAGGTAGCAAAAGTTGTGTTAGTGAAACATCAAGTACCAATGCAAAGGACAGACCCAGATATTTAAAGCCTCTTCACTAATGAAAAGTCCACAACCAGCAGCCATAAGCAACCAAAAGTAAATCCATCTGAAACATGGCAATTAGGTAAAAACTTTAGAACCATTCTAGTTACTGAATAAAATACACGTGGGAAGCAGAGGCACTGCCCCGAGTCCCCGACTCGTCATTTTTTTAAAAGTATCGCAAACATAATATAACCTTCCAAAAACCCTCCAAGTTGTTTTCCTTTTAAGGTTTTTACATGTACTTGGAGAGCAGATACCCTTATGCCGGACAATGATACTTCAAGTGAAGTATAAAGTTAAAGCAACATAGACAAAATTTGTCTCAGTCATGAAATTTTGGAATTGAAGTTTCTTGTAGTTCAAGCTCAGAAGGCATACCCTGGTGCATATTCTGGAAGTATAAATCTGTAACCAAAAGCTTTAAAAGTGAAACCAACAGTGGAATCCATAGTTGAAGAGGATGAAACTTCAGCCAGGCGTTGAACTTCAAGCAATGATCCAAAACTAGCTCCCTTGAGGCCAAATGATATGACAGTAAGAGCTGCAGCGACACCTAATGCAACCGCTAATTTCGCCAAAAAAGAACTTCCTCCTCCTGTGGTACACGAAACGGACATGGCATGAACAAAATAATTAAAATATTATACAAATATCCATGTTTACCTGCAGAATCTCCATTTTGATTTTCACTATCTCCTTTATCTAGCTTATCCATTGGTTCAGCGCCAAGGTTTTCACCATCTTCATGCTGAAAACTTCTAATCCTGTTTCGTAATAATATGAATTAACATTCACTGGATTCATTGTTTCTAGGTTCAATTAAATGAGTCTGATCAAGTAAGTTCCAGAGATTCACATTTTATCTCAAATCAGCTCAAATTAACCGAGCTTCAAGCCTGAATTTCAGGTGAAGCTCGAGTTCTAGAAATAAAATCCAACTCTAACCAAACTTCGAGTTTCAAATTTGAATCGAACTCAACTCAGCTTGATTATGTCTCTATTAATTATAAGATAACAAAAGAGTAAAAATCCAATATAATACAATTAGAAACAGAGAAAAGCTTATAAAAAGCAAATAAATGAGTTCAAAAAACTTACAGAAAAGAAGAGTGTCTAAAGAAGTGGGAAACTGAAAATTGATTAGCACTCGAGATGTGAGAGAAAACAGCTTGACTTAGGGACGGCTGCTTTGGATGCCGGCGGCGGAGGAATGAGGAGGGAAGTGGTTTCGAAGGGTGTAAGGAGTAGCCAATGGAGAAAACCGCCATGACTGCCATTGTTGGAACCTCTGAAAACTGCTTGTTTTGGCTGGGAAGAAGCTAGAAGACCCGATATAAAGGGAAGTTTCGCGTCACAGATGCATTTGGTTTAGATTCATTGCTGGAATATACCATATTTTATGGTAAATTACGGAAATGATCATAAATTATTTTTTTTATGAATTTGTATATCCTACTTTTAAACATTTATGTTTTGCCCCTTTTAATTTTAAATTTTGGTTTCATCCCTGATCATCTCATAATACATCTTATTTGGATAAAAATTAAAAACTTAAAAAATTATTTTTGAATTTCGATATTACGGTAATCTTTATAAAATTAATTGTACTTCTAAGTTTTTATTCGAAATTTTAATAGATTAATCTTATTATTTTTTAAATATATTTTATTTATATTTTATAATATCTTTCATAATTTTTAAATAAAAATCAGTTCAGAATATATAAAAAATAGACTGACATTTTATTATAATTAAAATCTTTAATAATTGGGATGACAAACATTAACAAAAGCTGCAAACTATCAGATCAGTTTTATTAGTTATCAGGGAATAACAAATACGACAACGTATGACATTATCATTTGAAAGCAAAACCCTAACTACCGATTTAATTATTATTTTAATATTATTAAAAATTAATTATTTAATTAGATTATAAAATAAATATTCAAATTATTTTTTATAATAGATGTTTAAAATATTTTTGATTGAAATATGTTTTTAAATTTTAAAATAAATTTTAAGCCCTATTTCGGTCAAAAATGAAATTTTAGACATTTTAATCTAAAATTTTAGACATTTATTGAAAAAATGTATATAATTTTTGTATTTATTTTATAATTAAAGTTAATATTTTAATAAACTATAAATATGAATAGGGATGTAAATGAATATAGTATTTGATTAATTTTCGTATAACGTTCGTTTATACTCATTTATTAAACTAAATGAATGATTACGAATAAAATTTTTATGTTCGTTTAATAAACGAATGAACATGAATAGTTGTGTGTTTGTTTCGTTTATGTTCACGAATAAGCTCATTTATAGGCTCGTTTATAGGATGAAAATATTTGTGGATGTATCTAAATATTATTTTTTATTATTGCTAAGGATGTTATATAAGTAGGGATGAGTACGAAACCCGAACCTGATGGGTTTCGACCCGATCGGATCGGGTTGAATTTTTTGGTAGAAAATTCGAGGTCGGGTCGGGTTTTTTCAAGGGTAATCTCGAGTCGGGTCGGGTTTGGGTTTAGGGTGAAAAAAATTCGATTCGGGACGAATATATTTTAGGGATATTTGCAATAATAATTCATCATTATATATTTTATATAATTAGATCACTAATTTTTTTTAAAAAAATTAGGTCACTAAATTTTAATTTTTACAATTAAATCCCTAAATTTTATTTTTTTACAATTAAGTCCTTAAAATTTAAATTTTTTAATAATTCAGGTCGAGTCGGGTTTTAAAGCTTAAAATCGGGTCGGGTCGGATTTTTTTTGCCCTAAACCCGGATCGGTCAGGTGGCGAGTATGATTCTTCGGGTCGGGTGGGCCAAAAATCCGACTCGACCCGTACCCATATCTATATATAAGTTCACGTTGAAATACAAATTTTATTTTGTTGCTTTTTATTCTTTTATTGTTAATTTAGTTAACATTTCTGAACATATAAACGAATATGTTTGCGAACAAATAAACGAATACGTTCGCGAATACTAAAATGATCACATTCATGAACATGTTTATGAACACTTAAACGAATATGAACACTTTCAAAAATAATTAAACAAGCATGAACTCAATATTAAGAATTTAAACGAACACGAGTCGAACATTAATACATTTAAAATAAATAAAGGAACATAAACATAATCTTATTCATTTAAATTTGATTTCATTTACACCCCTACGTATCAACCACATATAGCATTACTGTTTACTTGCATATATTTTTGTTTATTTAGGAAATTATTTAATATACAATTTAATATTTATTTTATGATATATCAAAAAATTTAATTATCATTTTATAATTTTTAAAAGTTTAATAACAAAAAGTAATATATTTAATATATAATGATTTTGGTTAAATAATCGATTTCAAGCTAAATTAATCGATAACCAATTTCTTAAAAAAACTGTTAACTGAACTTACTTAAAATTAACTAAAAAATTTAATTTGATCTTTTAATCGATTAAAACCAAATAATACATATCTTTAATTACGAGTAATCATAGATTCGGTTCTTATTCTCCAATTTGATCATTTTGTGACATTATAATTTAGTTGTATTGTCTATCCATCATTTGAATTGAAATTAAAATTTTAAAATTTAAGTACAAAAACTTAAATTACTTCGATTAAAGCCCAAGGACTAAATCTACAACAGAAATATAATGTAGGGGCTAATTACATAATTTAACAAAAAAATCACTAACTGACCCAGTGTACAATTTTTTCAGATGAATTTACTAATTGACTTTCTGAACCTTATGACGTGGAACTGGAAGCTGGGCTCCACTTTAAGATATATTATAAAATACTTGTGTCAGCTTATTCCAATCTTTTTTCCTTAAATACTAGTAAGGTGATTAGAGGGGAATCGGGTGGCATCATAGTACGTTATTTTGACGGTGGGACATTAATTAAAATAGTATAAAACAAAAAATTTAAAAAATATTTATATAATTGATGAGAGTTCAAAAATATTATTTTTATAAAACGAATAAGTATGATTCAAACCAAGTATGTGAGAACTAATCCGATTTAGAGATAAATTGAGGATTTCAATGGCTAACAAAAGCATAAGATTGATTGTTATACGCCTTTGATTAACGTAGTGATGTATCATCAAAGATTGTACAATTAACATAGTTTTGCGTTAGGATAACAGAAACCATTGAAGAAGACTTCGCCAAACTTTGAGAATAGTCGCCCAAATTACCCGAGCAATTCCTCATCATAATTGCTCAAGTATTCGAAGAACTGACTAGGCAATCCGGTTGAGCCTAATTGTCAGAATGAATTGATCGGTACGAACACTCATTTACAAAAATTTTTTAATTCGGACATCATTCCACAACTCAAGATAATCCATTCTCTTATCTCACCTATTCGATTCTATCTATCTTTTCTTTTATTATTTTTTTTACTTATTTATCTAAACTCTTATTATCAACTTGTATTCTTATTTTACAATGTGATAACTTAAGCAAAGTGATACAAACCAATCTCTGTAGAAACGATATCTAATCTATATTATTATTTACGACGTGTACACTTGCACTGTTTACATTACACTAAAATCACACAACAATAATGTTTTATATTAAATATTATACGGTAAGTATTTATAATTAAAAATAAATTTTTGATACTTGTATCAACCTTTATCAAAAGTCGTATGTCTATATACCTAATCTTAATTTAAAATATTACAAAAAATGTAACATTTTAAATTTATAAATAATATTTTAAGTTTCCTATTTTATAAATTTTGATTAATATTGTATATTAATTAGATCGTACTTTATTGTATGTTAATATTTTTGTAACTATAATATAATATTTATTTATATTTTTTCTTAATTATTTGATATGATACACACATTTATAAAATAAAAATTCTCAAATTTAAATTTCACAAAGTAGCAAGAGAATGGGTAATTGTCGTATCAATTTCTTTATCTCATCACAAAGCAGCAAGAAAATTTGCATCAAGTAAATGGACAAAGCAGAGAGAGTTGATTTGGCTACACTGAAGTTTTTTTTTCTTAAATTTATTATTTATTTTTTAAAAAATTTAATTTATTTATGAATTTCACCTTTATATTTTAAAATATTTATATTTTCTTTCCAAATCCCATATTTTGACTATGTCCTTACTCAAACGATGCCAAAGTTTATGAGAATTAGGGATGAGCAAAACTCGACTTAACTTTAAATTTTTTTTTTTAATTTCGAGTTATTCGATTCGAGTTATTCGAGTCAAATTGAATAAATAAAAAAAATCGATTTTGATTCGAGTTCAAATTTTTAAAGTTCGAGTTACTCAAAAATTCAAATAACTCAAAAATTTCTAGGGTCTAATTATACATTTAATCTCTGTAATTTTATTTTCAGTTTTATTTCAGTCACATCTATTTTTTATTATTTTAACATTTTTCTTTTCTTTTCTTCACAATAATGTCACTTTCCATATTTTTTTATTTTATTAATAAAAATTTTATTTATATTTTAACGAGGCTCGTAATTTAATAAAATGACATATTGATACCTAAGGTATTTGATGATAATAATAATAATAATAATAATAATAATAATAATAATTTAAAATCTTATTTATAGATGTAGAAAATAATATAAAAAATATATATGTAGATACAAAGAGAGAGCGGTTTAAATTAGAGTCAAAATGTATTATAATTATAAATAATACAATTAAATTTATGCATAAACTCGAAAAAACGAATCGATTCGAACTCGTTAAAACCGACTCGAATAAAAAAAATCAAAAAAAGTTTAAGCTGTAAAACATGTTGACTCAACTCAAATAACTTAAAAAATTTTAACTCGACTCACTCGAACGCTCGGCCCGATAAGAATAAGCCAGTCTTGCACGTTATATTTTTGCATGGGACCTGCAAATAAAGCTCAAGAAATTTGAATTACTCGATGAAGCAAGCATGGTTTAAAGACAGCTTTCAAGAATCCCATGACGATTGTATGGCTGGTTCTGACAGTGAAACTGCAAACAAATTAAACATTACGGATCTAGGCTGAAATTCTGAGGAAAATTTAACACACAAATTATTAAAGTTGGATTAGAACGTAAAGGTCCCGTAGCTCAGTTGGTTAGAGCGTTGGTCTTATGAGCCGAAGGTCGCGGGTTCGAGCCCCGCCGGGACCAGCTTTCTCTCATTTCTTGCTTTACCTATCAGCATTTGTTTGAACAGTTTCACAGTAGTTCTTTTTTAGCAATTTCCCCTCGTAGCATTAGAACATTTCGGCTTCAAAATTTTCAGTCTCTTAGCTTATCTTTTGTTGCCATTGATCTAGTGTCTTTTATCCAGTCAGTGCTATTTGCTAATGGTTTGTTTTGTAGTTAATTTTTCCAACAAGATTAGAGTTTAAAACATTACTGTATTTATTACCACACAGAGACAGATGGAAGTACAACAGATTCATAGAGTTTGATGTTGGTGTTTCATCTTGCAGGTTTCTTTCTCCACTCGCTACGGGCTCGGTTTATTTCCTGTCCATCACAAGACACTCTCAACAGATGCAAAAACGTAGGGCAGTCTTCTCTTGACACTGTAAGATCTGTTGGTTCTGGACTGGTAAGCGAATCGACCACGTCGTCATGTAGGCATTCCCGCCTGTAATCCAACGTGATACTTGACAGTTCATGGGTGTGAAGGATCTCTTCAGGCATGCTCTGCCAAGTGCCAAAGGGATATGCATCATAACCATCAGCTCACAAAAACAACTGGAAACAAAGTTCAGAAGCTGTTGCTACTTACCTCCAGAACCCATCCGATGTAGGTGACGTAATTGACATGGTGGTTCATGTCTAGATCACATCGTCTGGGCTGAAAATTTAGAAGCACGACAAGGGTTTTAAAGAGTATAAACCAAATTTTTTAACAGTGGTAAGATGAACCAAATACTCTTACCTTAAGTGCAAGCCTTGAATACTGAGCGGGATCTTCTAGTTTCAGAATTTTCTTCAAGCTTCTGTTGTTCTTTTCTGGAAATGCCAATCTGGAAAAGCAAAAAGAGGATCAATCAGACAAGAAACAATAAGAGAAAGATTCTGAAAGTAGATAGATTAAGCTCGGCTCATGCTCGAGTTGGAAATAGACAGTTTGGCTCATGACTTCTCTAAATGGCAAACCAATAACATTATATTGTCTAATTTGCTTTAATGCCTTTTCCCCCCTAATTCACTTTACTGTTTCTTTTTGGCTAAGCATACTCCTTTAGTGCATATGGAGTATATATATATTTCGATCCCATTCAAGAGCTTTTTAAAATAAATTTATATCGATTTAGCTTACGTATTTAAGGTCTTAAACTTAACACAGATCGAACTCTAGTAACTTACGAGCTGATTAGACTCATTATCACCCCAATCCCATCCAACTTCCAGTTTCAGACAATTTTGATCAAGCCTTCCAGGCCACAAACATTTTCAGGCCTCTAAAATCCCAATGGCATTAAGGATTTACAAAAATGCTATTAGCCGAGTAGAAATCTATTGTCTCTTAATCATATCTCTATTTATATCTCATATCTAAAAAAATTTAAAAATTAAATTTTAAACCCTAACCTTAATTTTCTAAATCTTGAAACCTAAACCTTAAAAAATACACTCTACCTATAATTCTCTAAAACCTAAGTACAACCTTGAACCTTAAACCCTAAACTCTAAACCTTAAACCTACTAATTTAAAGTGGAGGCACCAATAGATGCACAATTAAGAGGTTGACGATTTGCACCCGTATTAAGCATCTAACTTCAGTTTCTATTTGAACAAAGTTAACAAGTGATCTCAGCCGAAAAGAAGATGTTTATATTAAGAGACCCGAGTTTAAATCGCTTTTTACGTAAGACGTGTGTCATGTCAAAAGTTTAAGAACAAACAAATACCGCATAATAATCACTTTAAGACTATTTTCATCGAGCTCGTACCTGGGCTCTTTTGGGAAGTATACCAACAACTCTTCCCTGACCTTGTCACTAATTTTCTGCATCCTCCTTGTGTCATGGTTCATCGTCACCCACTTTCTGCAATCAAACCAGATTCAATTAGCTTAATCTTTCCTCTTTGCAGATAAAATCTCCAGACTCACCCTGTAGCTCTTCCAATCAGTTCACCAGTTGCGGAGTCCTTTAGGATTCAGTCCGTTCTGGCTCCAAGTCTCCCCTCAATTTGACTCCAGGTCTCGATTTCAACAACGTCACTCCTATGAAAACAAATAAAATAAAAAACTTTATTTTGATAAACTAGAAATAATTTGATAGTTAAGAACCGAATAAACAGGAATGAAGTATGTTCAAGGACGGATTCAAGATTTAGAGGTGGTGCAAAGCATAAGTTTTAGAAGATAAGAGATAAATTCACAATTATACTATTTTTTTCAAAAAATATAAAGGACCAGACAGTAAAAAAAATCTCCAAACAAGAGCAATAGACTCCCCTAGAGCTTAATAGCTCCGTCTCCGGGTACGTTCAGGCAAGGATAGAGCTAGGATTAAGCGAGGGGCAAAGGTTTATTAAGTTTTTAAATCTAAAAATTAGGAGGGACAAAAATCTTATTTTACTATTATTTAAACTAAGGACCTTAAATATAATTATACCAAAAATTTTGGGCAAGCATAGTTTCGTCCCTGCGTTCATGTCCATTTGTTTAATTTTTAACTAAACAACTCAACGAACATAAATAAATAAATAAATGAACATGATTTTTTGTTTGTGTTCATTTATCAAAGAATATAGCTTTTTCATATCTGTTTAAATGATATACGAGCAAACATAAATATATGTGAATAAATTTATTTTTTAAAAAATATAATACTTTTATTATGAAAAATAATAAATATAAATAAATATACGTGAACAAATTTAAAGAGTCATAAGCAATTAAACATAAATGAACAGATTATCAAGCGTCCACGAACGTAAACAAACGAATGAACCCTTTATTCATTCATTTAATTAAACGAACATAAAATCTTCTTTATATTCATTTATTTATTAAATAAATGAACATAAATAAATATTTTTGTTAAATAATTTTAAATAATTTATTTAACGTTCGATTCGTTTATAGTCTATAATTTATATTAAACGAAGTAACAACTGACCCACCAAGCTGGGTATTTGTATACTTCTATGTGCATCCGAATCGTCACCCATATGAGATGCAATTTTCTCATGGTGAGGCTCGTAGCGAACCCTTTGGTAAAAAAGCCAGAACACCGACCATGATTACAACCAACTTCCTGCGGGGAAATAGATTTTAAAAAAAGGAATATCAAACATAAAAGAAGAGTTCGGTTTTACATAAAAACTAGAATACGATAAATTTGGGAACGAAATCAGGATTTTCTTTTATTCAGTTACAATGGTTATTAGTATCTGTTCTAGAGTATACTAACTTTCAACCTTTCAACATTAATCGCTCAATCATTGTGTTGACAACACTGGTGCTCGAACCCGTAACCTCTAGAAACAACAATCGTTCCTTTAACCGATGAGGCTAGATAGTTCAGGATTTAGGATTAAAAGATAAAATATAAATGATTGAAAATAGGGAATAAATTTATAAATAAATCAAATTTTAAAGAAATTTAAATAATAAACAAGAATGGTAATAAAAAAAAATCTTTGGAGTAGTGGGCAATTGGATACACTCACAATACAACTAAATCAAAAATGCTTAAATTGACTAAGTTTTATATGCTTAAATTTCAATAATAGATTAAAACAAATAATTTAGATTAATAATCGATTATATTATAAGTCGTTGTAATGTTAGATGTCATTTATATTATGAAAAAAAATATTATTTTTTTTTTTTTTTTTATACCCAACATTAAAAAAATTATTATTTTTTACTCTTAAATTTTAAGTTTTAAACTCTAAAACTACACTGTAACCCAAATTTTTTAAACTCCAATTCTAAACTATAACATTAAATTGTACTAATAAACCTTAACTTGGATATTTAGTGTGAGACAAAAATAAGACAAGACAGTTGAAAAAGAGAGAAAAAAAAATCTATTTATTATATTATTATATAATCAGATTAATTAATTTATTAACTTTAATTAGGGATGAGTAAAACTCGATTCGAGATAAAATATTTTACTCAACTTAAAATTTTATAATCTTAACTAAAAAACAAATAAAATTTGAGTTGTAAAATAGAAATTCTTATATAATTAAAAAAAATCAATTAAATTTCAATCAAATTGTATTATAACATGATAAATAATTATAATTAAATTTTTATAAGAACTTAAAAACTCGACTCAACTCAAATTTCTTAAACTCGATTAGAATTAATTTTTTTTTAAAATAAAATTTAAATTATAAAATATGATATATTAACTTATATAACTCAAAATTTTTTTACTCGATTAGACGGTCACTCTTAACTTCAACATTCAATTTTAGTTTTAGTTTTAATTTAATGATTTTCTATAAGAAAATTACAGTAATTAACTTAAAAAAGAATCAAAGGTTGAAACTCCAAAACCATTTCCAATCAATAGGTATAAACAAATAAATCAATTTGAAAATTGAAACGAGAAGAAGAATTTGCCTGCAAGAGATTTGCTAGGGTTTCAATAGTGGCGGTTTTGTTAATTCCGACTTCATAACCTCTCACGATATACTTTTCTTTATAAGACAAACCATCCTCCGACAAGCTTCCCAACCGGAGCCGGTCAACCAAGAATCCAGATCCCGATTTAACGACCTCGGACAATTCTGTTTTCTGGCTCGAAAGAACCGCTTGAATAGGCGTAAACTTGTGTCTACTCGGAGGAGAACAAGAGACAGAGATCGGACTCCGCCGGCGAAATTCTAATGAACCGGGTGAATCGTGGAACCGGTATTGAACCGACGCCTGAACTTGGTCCGTCACATTACAGGAGCAAAGCTTCAACATCTCTCTCTCTCTCTCTCTTCTGCGAGAATGTCAGCTTTCTTCAGTGTTTGTTTATTTATTTGGCTTAATTTATAAGTAATTGTCTAAACTACCCCTCTTAATTTAATTTTAATAAAGATAAGTTTAGGTGACCAGAAGTTAAACGTTAGTATTTAAAAAAATATTATCTAATCAATGCTTTGACATAGTATAATAATTTTAATTTTTTTTAAAAAATATTTTTTAAATATTTCTCAGTTTTTTAAAATAATCCCTAATTTCTTAAAATATTCCAAACTAAACCCCAAT
Organism: Abelmoschus esculentus; assembly: GCA_035048815.1. NCBI lineage: Eukaryota > Viridiplantae > Streptophyta > Magnoliopsida > Malvales > Malvaceae > Abelmoschus > Abelmoschus esculentus. The sequence goes on along the minus strand of JAUCBN010000002.1, from coordinate 16,551,304 downwards.
TCGTCGTCACTTTTTATATCGATCATTGTCTCTAAGTTTAATTCTTTTATCTCTGGACCTAATCAATCATCGTTCAACATGGTATTTTAAGTATTTTTTAAAAATAAAATAAATTCAAGTTCCATTTATGAAACTTTGATAAATTTAGTGATTATTTTGTAATGATTTAAAAAGTTTAATGATAATTTTATAATTTTAAAAAATTTAGTAGGCAAATAAATAATTGTGCTTATTTTAAGCTTACTTAAGAAAAAGAGAAGAGAGCAAGTGAGCAGTTCTGACTAATCGACCATCAACGTTTGTTTAATATTTTTTTAATATGTTGGCATGATTACAAGTTAATATCTGTCCAATTTTCTTAACCCTTTATAACACACACCATATACAAATGATACTCAAACCCGAATCACTTGAATGAATTACACTGTCGAGTAATATTGAGTTGAAATAGAAATATAGTATAATTTTTGTGGTGACACTAATTAATATTGAGCTATTGACTCTTGAGAAGTAGGGTGTTCAAAATTACCAGATTCTATTGATCCAACTACTAGATACAAATTAGACGGGTATTTTAAGGATTTTTTTAAAAAAAAATATAGTTCGGTTACCCGATTCGATAATTTTTTGGGGACACAGGATAGGACATGGGTCGAAGATTTTTCCTTATTGGGTACTCGACCCAATAATTTTTAATATATATTTTATACTTCAAATTATATTTTTATTTTAAGTTTCTTAATATTTTTATCCCAAAAATAAATTTAAATCTTTAAATTATTTTTATGTTTGCATTATATACTTTTAAATTTAAAATTTATTTTTTTTTAAAAATATTTTTATGTTTAATATATAATTTTTAAAATTTTAAAATTAAAAAGTAGAAAAGTCATAAGTCAGATATTCAATACCTAATTTTTAAGTACATAAATTTTATAGATACTCGAATATAACATTCCGAGACATAGCCTGATAAAATATATACACAACAATGAACACCTCAACTGAGAGGCGTCCGTCACATTGATTTTAGTGGGGACACATGAATCAGACGATGACATTGGGTAATGACAATTTCTTAATTCAAATGAAAACCATTATCAAATTTTAAAAGTTAAGTAAAAATGTTTGAGTTATTTGAGTTTAAGAGTCATATTTTATAAACCAAATTTTATTCATATTTTTTCAAGTTAATTATATGAAGTTCATGTCAAGTTTGAGTTTTTTCTTTCAAATTTGATCGTGAGTATTTATAAATGTTATTGTATTAATTATTTCTCATTTAAATTATTTTCTATAGTCGTATATAATATATATATATATACATATAGTTTTTTTTCATAGGTAATATATATATATATATATATATATATATATATATATATATATATATCATGCGAAATTGAAAGATTTGACTCAAACTTGAAAATGGATCTATTAATTAAAAAAATTAAATTATTCAAATTTCTATTTTATAATTTAAACTATATTTGAATTTTTATGAGTTAAGTTGTGTTTATAGAATTATGAGTCAAAAGACGAATTAAACATTTTAACATCAAGCTAAGTCGAATAAATAATTTTTTTGAGTCGAATTTTATCTATCCTCACATCGAATAATAAAATAAATACAAGGGTAATGTTAAAAAATGCACTAAAGATCCGATAGGAGCATCCCTTCCCCTAAAATCACTGGTGAGACTTTTGGAGTCTGTATATTATGAATGAAGCGTCTACCTATTGCCAAGTTGTAATATTTAAGGTTGTATAACCCACAAGAACTGGATACTTATGCGGTAACTTATTCTTGCACTCAAATAAATAAATAAACCACAAGTAATTTTGAGTTGGAGAATGTTTAACTTAAAAGAAAGCAGATAAACTAAGTAAATTAATGAAATCAGTATGATATGAATAAGGTCAGGTTGACTGTTGTGTAGTGTGAAGTCCAGTTGCAACATTATCCTCTTATTAATGCATGGGATTGAAGTGTTGCCTCAGCAGGTCGCTAAAGGTTCGTCGTAGCTGTCTCGGCGGGTTATGCCTTGTTGACAATTCAACAATTTATAGTTCGATAGAGCATACGTAACTACCTCCTCCTTATCCCTAATTTGGAGTACTATTGCTGACCACGTCTTGATGATACCCCGAAGTGAATCAAGGTGGATCAACAACCGATGATATGCTTGTTTTTAGTCGCTGAAATCCTTAACGAATTAGCCAATGCCCATGGGCAGCGATCGTATTCTCTCGTTTCGTGAACCTAACTATCCCTAATGTAGGCAAATGAGTTTTTCCTCGCAAACTTATCTTTCGAGATCGTATGCAAAGAAGAATGAGAACAAAGAGAGAATAAACTATAAAACTTGAATTGCATTAATAAGAATCAAATAATATTATAAACTTCTTCCACAACTACTCCACAATTAACCTATGCCTTGTGAAGGAATTAGAACATAGTGTTTTATCGGTGGCTAAGGGTTTATTATATGGGAACCGACTTGTTTTCTTAGACCTAAGGGCTTGCTTTATATAGGCTAAGCCTAAGTCAAAGTATCCCATAAGTATTAGGAGTTCTAAAAGGAATATAATACATATTCATATTAAATTACAATTCTTTATTCTATTTTCTAATTTTGCTCCCTTTGAACTCTTGAAATTCCGTGGAATTTGACCATGGCTTGACATTCTTTCCTCTCTTATGTTTCTTATCTAATTTTGCTTACTGTATTTGGTACTTTATTCTCTATCTATCGTACACCACTTGTTATCGTTATTCTGCTGCCACGACAACCAATTTCCTGCCTTGGCAGATGCTTATCTTTGATTGATCTTTTATTTGTAACTCTTGCTTTCAGCATCCATCGACTGTAATTGGTATCACCTGTAGGTTTATTTCCTATCTAAGAAAGAAAACTATAACTGTACCTGTTTTATACCAAAAAATATCTAAAAATAATATTTAAGTACTTGGAGGCTAAGATGTAGAAAACACTCAGAATTATCCAATCTTACCATTAAATTTGTTCACTACTTGGAATAATTGAATGGAAAAATGATATTATAAATAAGACTTTTATACACTTATCGATCACTTCCCCCTCTAGGTAGAAGTAGAAGTGGAAGTACGATTTGTCAAAAAAAATATTCCTTTACGTAATATAACTATAGTTATACTTGAAAATCTAATATAATAATTATATTTTTTAAACTTTCATTTATAATCATTTGTTAAATTGATTTTAAATAATGTTATATAAAATTCAATTAATTTTAAAATAATTTATAATTATTTATTAAATTGATTTAAATTTATAATCATATATTTATGATATACTTAAAAAGATTAATACAACATAAAGTTTTTTATTATTAACTAGAATTTTTTTAAAATAATCTTAAAGTGATTATAAAATAGCATATGATCATAATTTTTTAACCCTTTGATTTATCATACATCTTATAGACAAAATGGATTGAACTCGACCTTGCTAGGATGAATAACATCCTCTTTTATTAACTAAATTTTTTCTTTAAACTTAAAAGTAAACATTTTTAATAGTAACCAAAAGAAAAACAAAAACATAACCTTTTAAGGGTTCATAATATTAAAAATAATAATAAAAAGAAAGCGAAAAGTCCAAAGAATTGAAGGCTTGCTCCGGTTATTTTAGACATTTTCTCTTTATACCATAATAAATCTTCGTACGAAAAGTCTATGGATAGTTTTCAAAATATGAACAAGATGAAATCTTTATTGGAAAGTTGTAAATTCCTTTCATGTCGATTTTAAAGGTTTTGATTCGTTTCACTTCTGATTACATCAACAAACAATCACAAAAGGGATGAAACTATCTATGATCACTGAAAAACACTATTCATAAACAAACATCGCGAGAAACACTACAGAAGCATCAAACGATTACAAAAGTATCTAGAAAATGTCTTGTGAGATAAAGACAATTTTCAAACCAGAAAAATTCATATTTTAAAGAAAGAAAAAACAAACAAATTATAAGATGTGTGAAAAATAGATAATATAAAGACTTGAATTTTGGATCCGAGTGTCGAGTTAACCCGAAGTATTGGGCTTCAACGTTTGGGTCTCGAGTTTAAGTTTTCGGTTAATTTTTAGGCCTTGGGCTTGGGTTTTGGTTGTTGGGTTGTCTTTGGCACAATATGGTTTTATGAGGGGACTTATGATAATTTTCTTGTTGAGGAAAAAGACAAGAGAGGGGGAGTAATGTTTCTGCAGAGGGTTGTTTTAGGTGAAGTCATCAACTTTTTACCTTTTTTCTTCTCATCTTCTTCCTCTTTCAACCAAAGAGAAAGTGAGTTAAAAGTTTCAAGCTTGGTTGTTTTGGTTAAGAATCACGTTTTGAGTCTTTAGAGTAAGTTGTGGAGTTGTTGGAGATCTACATGACAAGGTAAAAAGGTTTTAGTTTGAGGAGGAAGGTTTTAGGTAAGTTGAAGAGCAAAATCGGGAAAAATGGTGTAAAAAGTTTATCTTTCTGTCATGTTAGTGTTTTCATCCCTTATAAGCTGGTTTTAAATTCTTCTTATAGAGAAAGAAGTTGGAAAATCCTCAAGAGGGATTGACAAGGAGAAAGCTTGAGAGGATGTTTTTGGTTGTTGTGGCTTAAGGTTGATACCCCTCTAACTCCCAATGCATCATACATCTCATGAAATTACGCTACATTGGTTGTTGGTTTTATTTTTTATTGGTTTTGTAGCTTAGAAAACCTTTAATGGTGAATTATGGGTTGAGATGATTCATGACCTAAAACTGATATCAATACACTCTAAACTACTTCAATAAAGTGTAGAAATGTTTTGAGATTCATTGATAATGGTTAAGGTAATGTTTTTGGAAAATTTTAGGTCTATATTTGCATTTTCATACAGGCGTACCAATACAGGCTGGGAGCATACGGTACGATAAAATAGATTTGAAGGGAAAAGTTAGCAAGCATATCGGTATGGGAGTCCTGTCTAATGATATCCCTTGCATATTTCAAATTCTAAAGACATTTTTAGGTATCGATATGCAAAGGCGTATCGATACCATTGTTGCATTGGTTTCTTATAAGCATGCATATTTGTACAACATATAGGCGTACCGATACTTGTATGAATCGATATTGATGCGGGGTTGATTTGTATCGGTACGCATAGGCAGTTTAGGATCTTATAAGGCTTTAGTATATCGGTACGCCTTGAGGGCGTATCAATATTGGTTAGCGTATCGATACCCCATATATACGTATCGGTACTCGCTAGGCAATCTATCCAAAAATTAGTGTTTGAGTTTAGGGCTATATAAATTTTGATAATATATTCTAAGGGTCTCTTATGGTGCAAAACAATTACTAAAACTGTGAAATTGATAAATTAACCTCAAATATAAATAATTGGACTAAAAAGTTGGTAAGCCTTGATTGTTTTAAGTGAATGGTAGAAACCATAGGGATCCTTGATGGTTTTTGTGCTTTGTGGTAGTTAGAACCTTATTGTGTGATGATAGGATGCTTAGCTTTGGAAAAATCCTTGTGTGATGGGAATTCAGATACCTAAGAATAGTGTTGTAACACAATGAAGGTCATTCAGTGTAATATTCCAGGTGATATATTGGAAACTATTTCGAATGGAGGATCCTGAAGCTATGTTGATACGGTCCTTATTCGAAGATGCTCGATATAAAATTTCGAGCATGGGATTTAGAGGATCCCAATGCTATGTGGGCGTAGACCTAAATCCCTGAGTGTAAGATCTCAATGCTATATGAACGTAGGTCTCAATCGTAGTGTAGGATCCCGATGTTGTGTGGACGCGGGCCTTACTACTTTGTAGTTTTTGGTTGATATAAATATGATGTGTGCAATAGTATAAATTCATGATGCCATTTGTTTAGGCAATTATGATAGCTTCATCATATCATCCATGATATCACATGTGTTGCGATGTTGGTCAAGTGATGGTGTATCCATTGAGATTTTGTAGCTCAGCGTTTCGGAATATGTTTCCTTGTTTATGTTAGGTAAAGATGAGGATTGAAGTAGCACCATCGAGGTTCGATTTCAGCATTGATTAATGTTAGATTACAAACCCTTAATGTAATTGGGCTATGTACTTATAGACCCTACATATGTTATAACTCTTATTTAATTTGGATTTTAAGTCGAATACTTTTAAATGGTTTGTACTTATTTTGGAGCTCCTTAATAATTTTTTAAATATTTGACTTTATTTGGACTTTAACTTATTAGATTTGTTTTGGACTTGAATGGTTTAATGGGCTTTTAAAACAAATTTTATAATACGGGTTTAGGTCGGAGGCCCAATGTGACACATGGGTTGAAGGTGTTACATTTAATGGTATCAAAGCTTAGGTCTAGTATGGTGTATAGGTGTTAGAAGAGTACATTCCCATGAGTCGATGTCATACTTGCTTTAAACTGAAATTTTTATGATGTAACCTTGTTTTCTTGTTGTGAAAAAGTTGAAATCGTGTCAAGGCGAGATAGAGATCATGAGAAAAGGTGGGGTTTCCAGGAAGGAGACTTTGACGATGAGTAAATGCCCGATGTGAAGGCACCATCAGATGATGAAGTTTGGTCAAGGGCCAGCTACTTCTCATAGTTGAACCAGACCTTGCACCGAATTGTGAGATCTATATCGAGATCGTATGTTATGCCACGAGAGGCACCAATTGAAAGGTTGCATAGGCAAGAAGCGGTAGACTTCCATGGGACGGGACAAGACAATATCGTGCAAGTTGATCAGTGGTTGCATGATACCCGATGGATAATGAGACAAATGAGGTTGAGATCAGAGGACAAGTTGTCGTGTGTGTTGTTGCTTTTGAAGGGCAACACTAGAGAATAGTGGGAGACCGTAGAGCTTGGATGGTATCCCAACCGTCCTACATGAGAGGACTTCCTCGAAGATTTTGAGAAGTATGTGGGTGAGACTCACATTGATACCTTGAGGGAGCGATTTACCCATCTAGTGCAAGGAATCAATCAGTCTTTTCTTATGAGCAAGAGGTTATCTAGTTGAGCTGTTATGCTCTAGAGTTGGTTTCTAAATGGTTTGAAAAAGGAGATTCAGATTTACCTAACTGTTGCACCACCTAAGGTAATTTCAGAGTTGACTGTCATTGCTAAGTCTCTAAAACAAGTACAATGGTTGACCTATGGGCCGTTTGTTGCGCATGGAGGTTCAGTTGGGAACAATTAGAGCAATGCTAGTAACTCTCAGTCTCACTTCGATAGGAGTAGAAACCGTTAGAACCAGAATAAAGAAGCTTTAAATCAAGTTTTGAGGTTGAACCGAAGGTCAGAGTCTATGGAGCATAGTAGGCAATCTGTGCCTTCTTCTGTTAGGAGCCCTAAAGGTTTCAAAGGAGTGTCGTTGCACCGATTTGCAATCAGTGTGATCGGAGTCACAAGGGTGAGTGTTGGGACAAAGCCAAAGTTTGTTTCTATTGTGCATCACCAGATCACTTTGTGAAAGACTATCCCGACCTGTGATGTCACCCTCAAGTCATGCTCAGAGGATTCTGTTTCAGGCCCAAAAGGGTCGAGGGTTTTGGTGTGACTTAGCTAGTCAGCAATGATAGACACCTTTTATTTCACTAATAGAGCACCAACTAAACAATGTTTTAAGTTGAAAAAAATCTAGCGATTAATGTTTTGAGTCCAAAAAAACTTGAAAATGCTATAAGGAATTTATGTAACTATTGTAAATTAAAAAAAGTCATTAACTAGTGTAATCACTCATTTTTTATCAGATTTTAGTATTTATAGTATTATTGTAGTAATCATATTATTAATAAAAATAGAAGAAAAAAGAGAGAAAAATGTAAAAAAAAAAAATAAAGCAGTAGAAGGGAAAGAAAAGAAATGAAGGAAAAGTTGATGTGGATGTAGAATCCCACATTGATGAGAAACCCCATTTCCCTTTCTCCCATTGCCTATAAAAGGAGGGGAGGGGGAGCCTTTTGAGGAGGAACCAATTAGGTGAAGGTAGTATCCTATGATCCTAATTTGAGAGCTTAGCTCTCCCTAAATTTTGGGTGGTTCGATCGGGTCCTATTTTTAGGATTCGATTTAGTTAAAAATTTTAAAAGAGTCGTGATAGATCTTGGTGGGGAGTTCATCGGGGTTAGCCGTTCGAATTTTTAGGTATATTTTCTTTTCCTTTCTTTTTATATTGTATTTTGAATATTTTTAATGAAAGTAATTGTTTATTAATTTTGTTGGTTTTTTAAATTAATGTTTTATTTATGTTTTGTATTTATTGGTGTTTTGATTAACAATTATGTTGTATTTATTTATGTTTTAGATTAATATCTTAATTGTTAGATTAATATTTATGTTATTATATATTTATTTATACTTTTATTTTATGTGATGTATTTAATTTATTTGTTATGTTTAAGTTGCATAAATGATATTAATTTGTTGTATGCGGGCCCCTAAATTCGGTCGTAAGCGAGGCCAACTCCAGTGTAGTGGTGGTGGTTCGGACGCTTACCTTCGAGTTTAGGTGCTTTAAAATAAATGCGCACATTTAATTATAAATTAATTCGATCGTTAAATTAGCCCGAAAAGTTTAATATTATTAAAGCGGTAATTAAAAAAAGTACAAATTTTTGGGCGGTGTGGGGGTGCTAATCCTTCCCCATCTGTAACCGACTCCCGAACCTCAAACTTTTAAATCTCTGGTTTTATGGTGTCCGGTCTACCAAAATGGCCGGTGGTGACTCCAATTTTCCAAAAATGATTTTTAAACCGAAAACCCTAACGTGGAAGACATTAATTTTCAAAACGACACATCGAGAAATGTTTTCTAACACCAAAAAATGAATATTTTAGCGATAACACCTAATCGAGATTTTTTAGATCGCTACAGATGGCGACTCCGTTGGGGAGAAAATTTTGTTTTTTTTTTCAAAAACAAAAAAGAGTCAAGCTTTTAAACGATTACCGCTTTACTAATATTAAAGATTTCGGGCTAAAGTGACGATCAAATTAATATGTAATTAAATTTGTGCTTTTATTTTTCCGCATTTAAAATTTACATCTAAACCCGACCTTCTATGTGGGAGGAAAGGCTAATGCTTTCGTGGAGATATCGTTCTCCCGTATGGGCCCTAGCCGAAGTACCTTCGGGGCTCCACTACCTTATGCTTTCGTGAGGATATCGTTCCTTCGTATGGGCATAAGCGAACGGGTCCCCCTGATTTAAACCCGGTTAAGATGAGCCTATAATGGGTGATGACCGGGGGCCTTGCTACTCTTAGTAAAGGACAACTCGGACAATTCGGGTCCCTTTTAGCACCAACACTGCATGTAGAGAATTAGAATACCTACCCTATTACATCCATGCGGATACCCTAGGCGAACTAGAAAGGATATCTAGGATTGCTCTTTTCTATTTATTTTTATGCAAATTTAATTTCATGTAATTTATTTTTGCGTCTATTATTTTTTTCCGATACTAACATGTTTTCTTCATGTTTTTATTTCCCTTTTTGCATGCATCATCATATTTTGCATTGCATTAGGAGGTATTGATTCGAGTGGTTCATCATACATAGGAAACTTTCATCATGGAAGAGAGGTATCTAAGAACCCCACCCCTAGTGTTAGAAACCGATCAGAGATGCTGATTAAGGGATAAGATTTGGTAAGGTCACTATCCATCAGTCCCTTTTTATCAGACACCGGTTAGAGGACAATCGAAGAGCTCCAGGAAACAGTCTACTGAACGATCAGGTAATGACCATGCATTTATTCGGGTCTACATCAGAATGTCAGTCCTAGATTTCAAGCGAACATGAAGGATGTAACAGGAAACCAAAGTTTGATGAATGGGTTATTAGAGACACATAACCGATATCATCCTACCATCCGGAGGTCGGGTCGGAAGCAGGTATAAAGCACAAAGAATAGGTGATTGTTATGCATTTTTGCCCGAGTCTACAATCGAATGACAACCCAAGATTTCAAATGGACATATGGATATAACAGAAAGCTACGAGAACCTAACCGTAGAATGGGTTATTAAAGGTGTAGAACCGGTGTCATTTTGCCAGCCATAGTTCAAGTCAAAGTCCGATATAAAGCACCGATCAAGAAAAGGTAATGGACCGAATTCTCAAGCACATCAATGAAGAAATGGTATCTATTTGTATGAGAAAATGAATCGTGGGATGAATTTTTATTAAACAAGAAAATACCCAATATTACAATAATGGTTTACAATTATAATTGTAAACTAAATACATAATTTGAATATTTTCTTACAACTAACCACTTTAGATCATATAAGGACCATATATGGAAAAAGTTTAAAAACTCATCCAAAGATTCGATAAAAAAAATAGACACGAACAAATCTGATTGTATCAACAAACGAACCACAAAAGGGGATTAATCTATTGAAAGATCACTGAGAATAGCAAATCAGAACTGAGCGTCGCGACAAACTATCCACGAGCGCAAACTGCGTATCCATATTCAATCTGAGGGTCCAAAGCAAGGAAGATCACCGTGATAACAAATAAGCGCCATCTTGATCAGTCGTGGCGTCGTCAGATCTAACCTTAAAAAAATAAAACAAAAAAACTTGCCAAACGACAGAAAAAACGTACCAATAGGTAGAATAGATCATGCCACAAGAGCAGAATTATTTATTGAAAACTAACAAATAACAGAAACGAAACGATAGATTCCGGCGGTCGGCGACCAATATTAAAATTGGTGCCGTCGTCGGCACTCAAAGAAAAAGAAAGAATAAAGCATTGAATTTTTTTTAATTTGATTTGGATCGATTTTTTTTGTTCGGATTGAATCATATTCGTACTGAATTAGGATTATATTGTCATCCCTAGTTTGAAATAGGTGTGTTAACGGGTCGAGCCGAATCCAGGTCTAATCAAGCTCCGTTCAGTTCAGAAATAATTATATTAGGCTCGTCGATCTCAAAATTTTAAGTTCTTATCCGGTTCAAAAATAATATTATAAGACTTGATTCGGGTTCGGCTCAAAATAAATAATTTTATTATATTTTTTCTTTTTATAAAAGATGAGGCCTCATTAAAAAAACCATTTCATAACCAACACTGAAACAAATTTCAATTTCGAAAAAGAAAAAAATGTCCAAAAAGTAGATTAATCCAAATAACCAAAAAATATTCTTACAATACAAATGTCCAATTTATTTTAGTTAATTTATTTTTACTGGATTTCTTCTAATTCAATTTATTATTTTTTTACTAAAGAAAATACTTTTAGTATATAAAATTATTCTAAGCATGTTCATGAGCTTTACAAGCCGAGCTTAGGTCGACTCAACTTGTTAAGATCTCAAATCTAGATCAAACCTAAATCAAACTTACTCGAATTGGACTTTGATCGATTCGAATTTAAGTAACTCGTGAGCCGATCAAATTGATTATTAACCCTAATTTAAACCTACTTCCGATGATTATTGTACTATTTTATCGCATGCTTAATAAAATCGGATACTTTTTTTTCTTTATTTAAAATTATTTTTTAATAAAACCCTATATGTTTTAAAAATAAATCAAATGTATTCAATCTATCAGCATATAAACATTTATTACAAAGTGTGCGTGACATTTAATTGCTAGATAATGGACCGTTCAAACTTTGGCAGATACAGCTTAAAACATCATCATTAAAAGATTTGTCTTAAATTTTTGGATACTAAAAATTAAACCATCATCAGAATCAAACTCAAAATTTAATATTAGCAACGTTAGTTCAGAATTAAACTAAAAATTTAATATCGACAACGATTAAAGTATCATTTAATAGTACATCTCAGATTTGTGTGGAGGTGATAACGAGTTTAATTGAATCCGAGTCCGAGTAGGTTCGGTTCGAGAATAATATTAATGGGTTTGGCTTGAGTTCGAAACTCATTAAGTTCGAAATTTTAAGTTTTAACCTAAGTTGAAGTGAACAGTTTGAGCTTAGCTCCATTCGTGACTCCTCTAAATGATAAGCTTAGGGATAAGTAAAACTCGACTAGACTCGAAAAAATCGAATAACTTAACTCGACTCGAGGCGAAAATATCAGACTCATTTTGATTCGACTCAACTCAAAATTCGAATAATTCGAATAACTTGAAATTTTTAGTAATTAAATTATTTATTTTTAAGTTTGAAATGAGTCTCTCAACTTTTTATGATATATATACATTGGTATATAAAAATATAAAGAAATATATATATATATATATACATATCTTATATGATTAAAGAAAGTCTTTTAAATTGGAATTAAGTCGTACTATAACATGATAAATAATTATAATTAAATATTTATAGGAACTCGAAAACTCGACTCGAACTAAAAAAATTTCAAATAAAGTTTGAGTTGTAAAATATGACTCGTCAACTCAAATAACTCGAATTTTTTTGAATCGAATCGACTCGACCGAATTCTCACTCATAAGCCGACAATAATATTATATTGCCCAATTTGTTTTAATGCTTTTTTGGCTAAGCATATTGCTTTTGTGCCTATGGATTATATATATTAATTATTTTGAGCTTATTCATGAGTTTTTCGAGTCTAGTTTGGGTCAGGTAAGTTCAACTTGAATTATTAAGGACTGAGTCGAGTAATAGTTAGGTTCATTATCAACCCTAGATAGGGTTGGATGTTCGATTGAGTCAAGTCAAATAATTTTTTTTGAGTTATTCGAGTTTACAAGTCCTATTTTACGATTCAAACTTTATTTGAATTTTTGTTCGAATCGAGTCGAGTTTATATAATTCAAATTGAGTCGAATTTTCGAGTTTCTGTATAAATTTAATTATAATTATTTATAATATTATCATGCATATTGATTATAATTCTAATGACTTTCTATATCTATATACGATATCATATATAATTTTTTATATTTTCACATGTTATATACAATATTATACATAATATATCAGATATAATTGATAGACTCGATTCGAACTTAAAAACTAATTAATAAAATTTTTAAATTAATCAAATTTCAATTTTATAACTTAAACTTTATTTTAAAAAATTTCAAATCGAATTTATAAAATTATGTAACACTCAAAAACTGACTTAGACGGAGTTCAATCTCTAATTATCAAAAAATTATTTCTGATAGTTAAATTTAATTTGTAAAATAAATAAAATTAATTAAATCGATTAATTTTGATTTTAATTTGAAAGTTTAAGGAGTTAGTACCAAATTATAAAAAAATTAAAATATGAACAAAACATCAAAGATTGGACCCATGATTAGATCATTAGAATAATGTCATAATCCATGTATTGTTATTATAGCGTGTACCAGTACGAGTGAGAACATATCAGTAAGAAAGGTTTTTTTTTTTTTGATAAATAAAATTTTATTCATCCAAATAAACCAACATTCTATATAAATAAAATAAAACTAAACTAAATTATTTACAAAAGAAAACCTATATAAACCTCCAGTCTATAATTAGATTTGACGAGTCAAACCGTAACTTTTCTCCTGATAAACGCGATCACACATTCATCTTAATCCATGAAACAACAACATCCACTTGTCTAGGTCATTTCCCATGGAGTCTACCATTGCGCTCCTGTCATATAGTATAAATATAACAGTAAAAAAGTATTATTATAGGTTATTGTATAAGTTTAGTATCAGTAGGGAGTACGAGTGTCGGTACAAAAATTTGAATTTGAAATTTATATAATTAAAGTGGTATCGGTACATAAGTAGTTATACCAATACTTAAAATAGGTTCGATGTAAAAATAATAACACGTGTACTGGTATTATGTGGTTGTGTATTGATATTCATTATACCTTAATTTGGGAACTTAGGTTATACGTACCGATACGATAAGGGACTAATTATTCAAGTGTATTAGAAATCTCGTACTGGTATGACATAACTCGTACCGATATTGAAATTGGTCACCAAAATTCATGGATCATGCATTAACTTCTTAAGAGAGATGTAATTTATGTTTAATGCAAAAAGATCCCTAAAATTTGTATGTTTAATTGACTTACTAAAGTCTTAATGAAGTGAAATTTGACCTATATGATCCTTAGGATAGAACGAATAAAAAATGTACTATTGAAATTTGAATGGATACATGTATAATAAGTTTTAATAAATCACCTTTAAATTTTGTAATTGTTGCAAAATGGTCGCTAAACATAAAATCAAGATTAAAGAAGTTGAATTTGTTTATACGATTGATTTGATATCTATATTTTATTCAAATGAATAATGACACAATTAAATGATTAAATAATTAAAATCTATGAGTTTTTGCTTTGATATATTTTTCGGTGATATCTCCTAACCGGTTCTTCACCAGGTTGAATAAAAGATGTTACATATTACGAGTTGAGTAAAAATGAATTATTTTTTTTTGTCGATTATTGATACTTAAACTTTTCATGAATCCAAATAGGTACTTGGAATTTCCTTCAACGTGAAATTTGATATCTGATTTTTTTTAGTCCAATAAGGTACACGAATTCATGGGTGGAGCCATGCTTATGGTTGGGTCAATTGACACCCCAAAGATGATTAAAAAAAAATAACTTTAAAAAATTATATATATTTTTAATATGACAACCCTTAAAAATTATATTGACACCTCTTAAAAATTATTAACACCATTTATAAATTATTAATAACCTTAAAAAAATATTGACACCCCTTAAAAATACTAATAGCCTATGAAAAAATAATACAAAATTAAAAACTCACTTAAAAATTAACCCACATGATTCTAAAATGCATTTTATATTTTAATAATAATAAAATATGAAAAATCATCACTCATGGCCTACCCACCCTTTTCCAATGCTTCTTAAATACGGGACTAATCTTCTTTTCCATTTTACTTTCTAAAATCTCAATTCAAAAATCCCGATCACTATATCTTTCAATATTTTCTCTTTCTAAAATTTTCAAGTTACCTCACCTTCCATTTACCAATCAATTAATATTTTAAACTCACAATTTAAGGTATTTGCATGACTTTTGAAATTTAAAATCAAAATTAACTTTTTTTTTAGAATATGAGTTATGTATCGTAAATATTAATCAATAACTATGAAAATGTGAGTTAATATATCATTTATATCTAGATAAATTATGATTCTTTATAGTTAAAATAATAGATGTCATATTATATCTTTACAATCTATTTTTTTTTGTTAATATGTGCTTTATGCGTTGAAATCTAATTAAGAATTTTTATTATGTTTAAACTAAATTTGTATATTTATTCATGCTCAAAATTATATTTGAAATGTTTAAAAATAATAGTTAAATGTGTAGAACTAATGTTTTGATATAATAATTGAAAAATAGTTTTGGACTAATTTGAAAATACTTCAAAAATGTTTCTTATGTCCAAACTACTTGAAAATATATTTAAGATGTTTTTGAGAGATTTTAAATATGTTTTAAATGATTTAAAGAAACCAAAGAAGTATTTTTAACCCAGGTATTTCGATACACCTTCAAGGTGTTTCGATACCTGTTCTTCAATGACATGTTTTAAAAGGAGAAATCATAGTGGTATCGATACTGGTATCTATACCCTTTCACCACTTTGATGTTTGGTTTCGATACCGGTTTCTAAACACCCCCAATGGTCATAAACGATTTTATAAAAAACCCCAACGGCTAGGAGCGGTATCCATACTGGTATCGATACCAGTTCTTAAATGCAGGTTCAACGGCTATTTCCCAAAGAAGGTGTTTCGATACCAGTTTTAGGGGTATCGATACCGCCTGCACCAGAAGAAGAAATATGCCTTGAAATCAGCTCCAAACGGCTCCAAAACATCTCCAACGGCTATAAACGGCTAGATCATGATTTGGGATAATAAAAGGAAGCATCAAGCATCAAGAGAAGGGTAATGCTTCATTTTAAACAACAATATGATCAAAGATTTGTCTTAGAGCTAAATTCTCATCTTTGGGTAGACAAAACACTTGTGAGCTCAATTGTTAATATATGCTCAAGTGTATTAGGATTAGGTGAGTGCTTAGTTGCAAACAATTAGCCTTGTTTGAAGGATTATCAAAGTTTGCTTAAGATTATCTCTTGTTTAAAAGGATTCCCAAAGTTCGGGTTGTGAACTTTGGATGCTTGATTCGGGTTTGAGTCAAGGTTTGTAAGGTTAGCCCTTTGCCCTCGAAAGGAAGAGATTCTTAGTGAATTTGGGAAATCCTTAGGGGGAAGCTAAGGTAGTGGATGTAGGTGCTTGCTCGAAGGCCGAACCACTCTAAAATCATTGTGTTATTTTTTGCTTCCACAATAAATCACCCAAATTGTCACTTCTCCACCACTTGGTGTGTTTAATCGGTTATCCATCGAGCCACATCAATCCCAACAATTGGTATCAGAGCGAGGCTCAATCGAGGAGGATTAACTTCTCATTGAGAAGATCTGGTGAGCTCGACCAATTACCGATCAACCGACAACTCATGGCGCAATCCATTAACAAACCACCTTTCTTTGACGGGTCCAACTACTCCCAATGGAAGATAAGGATGAAGTATTTCATCAACTCAAGAGACTAAAAGCTATGGGATATAGTGGAAGACTGACCATTTGTGCCAAAGGGAACAAAGGCGGAATGGAGCGTGGAAGATCGCAAGAAGATGATGCTTAATTCCAAAGCTTTGCACATTCTTGTTTGTGCATTCCATCCAAGCATCTATGAGAAGATATCTTCTTGTGAAAGTGCCAAGGAAGTTTGGGACAAGCTAGAAGTCACATACGAGGGAACAAACGAAGTAAAGGAGACCAAGATTGGACTCCTCAACCAAGAGTATGAGAATTTCAAGATGAATCCGGAAGAAGACATAGCAAAGATGTTCGATCGATTCTCCACCATCACCAATAGACTTAGAGGATAAGGAGAGATCATTCCGGAGGAGAAGCTTGTTCGTAAGCTTATCTATTCCCTTCCCGAGTCATGGGACTCGAAAAGAACTGCCATCATCGAAGCCAAAAATCTCAAGACTCTAAAGCTTGATGAACTCATGGGATCCCTCCTCACACATGAAATTATGATGAAAGGAAGAGAAGAGGAGAAGAAGAAGGAAGATATTAGATTAATGGGGAAGAAGAAGGTTCAATAGCTTGGTGTAAATGTCAACATCATTGCTCTCAAATCCTCAAGAGCATCCACCTTGAAGATTCAAGTGAGGAGGATAGCGAAGGAGATGAAGAGCTTGCCCAACTCTTCATAGACTTCGATCGATTCTTGAGGAATAAAAGTAAGAAATCTTCAAAGCACGAATCAAAGAAGAAGATGAAGGATTTCCACAAGTCTATCATGAAGGGATCATCTTCAAAGAAGCAAGCATATGTGTCTACTTGGAGTGATGAGGACTCCACCGAAAATGAAGAAGCCAACCTATGCTTGATGGCCCTCAATGAGGGGGAGGTAACTTCTAACTCATCTAGTTCAAATTCATATTCATTTGATGAGTTACAAGAAGCCTATGATAAATTGACTTTTGAATTTAAGATTTTATTTTCTAAAAACAAAAAGATGATTTCAAAGCTTAAATTAGAAAATGATTTGCTTTAAAAAACCAATTTTGAATTTGAAGCAAAATTAAAAGATTTTGAGCTTAAAGTTTCCAATTTACAAAATTTGCTTCAAAAGATGGAAAAAGATCATCAAGTTGTTTTGGATGATCTTAAAAAGGAAAAAGATTTGATTTCCAAAGAACTTCAAAAGAAAAATGATTTGGAAAAATCAAATTTTTACATGAGACAATCTATTTCCCCTAGATTTATTGATGGAAAATGTTTTAGAAGTGTTTGGGTCCCAAAAGGACTGATCACTTCAACCACAAAGGATGAAATTGAAAAATGGATTCCTAAGGAGACTAAAATTTGTGCTACTAACGTTAAAGGATCCAAAGCAATTTGGATACCAAAAATTACTTGATTGTCTTGTTTAGGTGCGATGGAGGTATGAGCATCAAAGTGCAAGATTAAGGGGGAGCTCCATACACACAAGAAGGACACTTGGAGAAGGAAGGCTTCACATCCTACCTTAATTTCAAGTGTGGTAAAATCTAGTTTTTAGCTTTAATTTTGTTTATCTTTTGTTTAAATTAGATTATCATAATTGTTGAACTAACACTTAGTTGATGCCTTGAGTAAGTGAGAGTCTTTTGTTTTCATAAACTAAGTTTTTAATATTTGATTTTAAAACAATTGACATTTTAAAACTCTCCTATGTTATAAGCTTTAAAGATTTTCAAACTTGGTTTGAACCATTTTTGATATAACAAAAAGGGGAAGAATGTTGTGAAAAATTGATTTTTCAAATGGTTTAATGAGTAAGGGGGAGCTTAAATGTTTTCGAATCATTATTCTCTTATTCAATGTCTTATTTCACAAAGGAGGAGAAATCTCAAAAGCAATTTTTCAAATTGGTTTTATTATATCAAAAAGGGGGAGATTGTAGAACTAATGTTTTGATATAATAATTAAAAAATAGTTTTGGACTAATTTGAAAATACTTCAAAAATGTTTCTTATGTCCAAACTACTTGAAAATATATTTAAGATATTTTTGAGAGATTTTAAATATGTTTTAAATGATTTAAAGAAACCAAAGAAGTGTTTTTAACCCAGGTATTTCGATACACTTTCAAGGTGTTTCGATACCTGTTCTTCAATGACATGTTTTAAAAGGAGAAATCATAGTGGTATCGATACTGGTATCGATACCCTTTCACCACTTTGATGTTTGGTTTCGATACCGATTTCTAAACACCCCCAACGGTCATAAACGATTTTATGAAAAAACCCAACGGCTAGGAGCGGTATCGATACTGGTATCGATACCAGTTCTTAAATGCAGGTTCAACGGCTATTTCCCAAAGAAGGTGTTTCGATACCAGTTTTAGGGATATCGATACCGCCTGCACCAGAAGAAGAAATATGCCTTGAAATCAGCTCCAAACAGCTCCAAAACATCTCCAACGGCTATAAACGACTAGATCATGATTTGGGATAATAAAAGGAAGCCTTAAGCATCAAGAGAAGAGTAGTGCTTCATTGTAAACAACTATATGATCAAAGATTTGTCTTAGAGTTAAATTCTCATCTTTGGGTAGACAAAATACTTGTGAGCTCAATTGTTAATATATGCTCAAGTGTATTAGGATTGGGTGAGTGCTTAGTTGCAAACAATTAGCCTTGTTAGAAGGATTATCAAAGTTTGCTTAAGATTATCTCTTGTTTGAGAGGATTCCCAAAGTTCGGGTTGTAAATTTTATATGCTTGATTTGGGTTTGAGTCAAGGTTTGTAAGGTTAGCCCTTTGCCCTCAAAAGGAAGAGATTCTTAGTGAATTTGGGAAATCCTTAGTGGGAAGCTAAGGTAGTGGATGTAGATGCTTGTTCGAAGGCCGAACCACTCTAAAATCATTGTGTTATTTTTTGCTTCCACAAAAAATCACCCAAATTGCCACTTCTCCACCACTTGGCGTGTTTAATCGGTTATCCATCGAGCCACATCAATCCCAACAAAATGTCTAATACGTATATTTATACATGCTTTTGAAAATAATAGCTAAATTTGTATTTTTTTTTGTTAATATGTGCTTTATGAGTTATGTATTATAAATGTTTAGCATGAATTGACAAACATTTTAAAAGAAAATTAATTTTTGATATAAAAGAACAAGAGTAAAAAAGCGAAGAAGAAAGGGTGAATCATCAAGACGATAAACAGACCAATTATAAGGTGGTAAAAAAAATTATGTTAAGTTTATTCTTGATAATCTTTCAGTAAATCCAGGCTTGAGAATTAAAATTACAAATTATCATCCAAATGATAGAGACAACATAAGAAGAGCATATTTACAAAAAAGGCCGTCCAACCTTGCAATCACAACTTCCCCAAAACAACAATTGTAGGAGTAAAGCGAAGATTCCTAACCTCTTGGTATAAAGACCATGAAAATTGTTTAGCATATAATATTGAAACAGATGATGTATTTTGTTTATGTTGCTACCTTTTCGCTGACCAAAACAAAAAAGATGGTAGTACATTTGAGATTGGTGGATTCAATAATTGGAACAAGAAAAATAAACTAGATTTGCATGTTGAAACTACAAGTAGTTCTCATAATTTAGCCGTGAGAAAGTGTGACAACTTGATATTGATACGGTTTTCTTAAGGCAATCCGATGAAGTTCGTAGTAAATATCGAACTAGAATAATTGCTTCTATTGATTGTGCTTGATTTCTTTTGAAACAAGGTTTAATATTTCGAGGACATGATGTGTCTGTTGATTCCATCAATCAAGGTAACTTTATTGAACTTATAAAGTTAATAGGTGACCATAATGAAGTTGCAAGAAACATTATTCTAGAAAATATTCCAGAAAATCATCGTTTAACTTCTTCAGATATTCAAAAGGACATTACACATGTTACTGCAATAGAAACAAAAAATGTCATAATTGAAAATCTTCAAGATGATTTATTTGCTTTACTAGTAGATGAGTCGCGTGATGTATCAAAAAAAGAACAAATGAAAGTTATGTTGCGATATTTGAATGAAGATGGATGTGTTTTAGATAGATTTTTAGAAATTGTTCATGTTAGAGACACTACTGCATTATCATTTAAAGTAGAAATTGATGCATTCTTGATTAAATTTAGATTGAGCATATCAAAAATACGGCGGCAAGGTATCATGGTGTTAGTAACATACAAAGAGAGTTTAATGGCTTGAAAAGTTTGATTTTAAGACAAAATCTGTCATGTTTCTACAATCATTGTTTCACACATCAACTTCAATTGACATTGGTTGCAGTAACAAAAAATCATATTCAGATTGCATCTCTTTAATTTGATAACTTCTTTGATAAATGTTGTTTCCGTCTCTTGCAAACGACATAACAAGCTTCGTGAATTACAATTTTCTCAAGTTCAAAATGTCTTGACCAATTCTAAAATTTGTTCGGGACAAAGATTAAATCAAGTGAAAACTCTTGTTCGACCAGGAGATACTTATTGAGGATCACATTATGGTACGCTTCTGAGCATAATTATCATACTTCATTCGATAGTTGATGTTCTTGAAATTATCATAGATGATGGGTTAAGATCGAACAAAAGCTAGAAGCTAATACTTTGTTAGATTTGATACAATCATTTGAATTTGTTTTTTCCTTGCATTTAATGAAACGTGTGTTGAAAATTACAAATGAGTTATCAAAAGTACTTCAAAGAAAAGATCAAGATATTGTTAATGTCATGTCTTTGGTAAGAATTTCAAAAGAACAATTAAAGAAGTTCCGCGAAGATAGATGAACTTCATTGTTATTAGAGGTATTATCATTTTGTCAAAAATATGAGATTGATGTCCCTAGCATGGATGATGCATTTATTAGTAAAGGAAGGTCATGGAGAAAAACTCACAAGATAACAAATATGCATCGTTATCGCATTGAGTTATTTTATACTGTTATAGATATGCAACTTCAAAAGTTTAACAACCGTTTTAATGAAGCAAACACAGAGTTGTTGTTATGTGTATCTTGCTTATCCCCGAATGAAGGTTTTATATCTTTTAACAAAAAAATGTAATTCGTCTTGGTGAAATTTATTCCTTCGATTTTTCTATTATTGAACTTCTTGCACTTGATAGCCAATTGGACACATACATATATGATATGTTTTCAATGAAGAGTTTTCAAATTTAAAGGGGATTCAAGACCTTGCTAAGAAGATGTTTGATAGAAAGAAAAACGTTGTTTATCCGTTGGTATATCGTTTGATTAAGCTTGCATTGATTTTGCCCGTTGCTACGGTAAGTGTAGAAAGAATTTTTTCTGAAATGAAGATTGTGAAGAATCATTTGAGAAATCGAATTAAAGATCAATGGATGAATGATTGTTTGGTTACATATGTTGAGAAAGACATTTTTTAATAGCATCGACAAGGAAAAAATCATTCAACGATTTCAAAACATGAATAATCGTCGTGGACAATTGTAAGAAAAAAATATAAGAGTTATTGAACTTTATTATATATACTTAGTTGTTTACTTTTTGTTATAATAACTTTGTAATAGTTTATCGGATATTAATATTATGTATTATTAATTTGTATTACTTTATATAAATATTTTGATTTTCTAAATTATGACACTCCAAAATAAAATTATTGGTTTCGCCCATACACAAACTTTCCTTTTTTTATATTAAAATTGGTACTCGATAAATGATTTATTTAAATCATGAAGTGGAATTCCAATAACAATATAGACCTAAAAGTTAAGTTCAAGTAGCTAACTGAAAAAATAGGTACCAATTTAAATTTTGAGGCTAAATTTAGGTACTTAAGTGTACAAAATAAATTTATAATAGGTATTAAAGTGTACCTTAAAACTAAGGTCAAATACCAAAATGTATATTTTTAAAGAAGTGATTGCCATTTCCAAAGATGAAATAAACCGGGCTTTTTCTTACGGGCCGGCTTCAACTTCATAAGGCTTGAAGGGTTCTTCTTCAAAAGCCTATTCCTGCCATTGCCGACTTCATCGGAAGAACGCAAAGGGAAAAAAGGAAGTGAATTTCATCCATGGCTGCCGACGCCAACAAGAGAAAGAGGCCCAACATACTGGTGACGGGCACGCCCGGTACCGGCAAAACGACGACGTCTACTGCTCTGACGGAGGCCACCAATCTCCGCCACATAAATATTGGAGATTTGGTCAGAGAGAAGAACTTGCACGACGGATGGGACGACGACCTCCAGTGCCATATTATCAACGAAGACCTTGTAAATCCCACTTCTTCCCTTCTGTTTCAGCCTTATGATTTCTGAGATTGTTAACTAGGGTTTCTGGATATTTGTAATTTTATAATGTGAAAAGAAATTTCAACAACAATGTTTTTGGGTGTAATACTTAGTTTAAACAGTGAACAGTTCTTAATCTGAAAAATCTGAGCCTTGTTTGAATGTGATTATAGCTATTGATTAAACATACATATACATACATACATACATACATACATACATACATACATACATACATACATACATACATACATACATACATACATACATACATACATAATCGGAGTGCTAAATGCCTTTTTGGTGAGTTTGATTGTATATCTCACTCACTTGATGTTACCTGGATTTGGGAAAGATTCGGATACGGACACGGGTGCTGAATTTTGTTCTAGTTTTTGTATATCTGAAGGATAGTATTTTCATACTAATGTAAGGTAGAAGCAGAGTCTAGATAGTGTAGTATTTGCAATAATGTTAGTCCGAATCTTCATTTTTCTTGAAGTATCATATTTACCTTCCGACATGTGTGTTCGATATTGTGCCAGGACATTGTTATGTACTATATGTATCATGGAAATATGATTCTCCCAATATGTGTAAAATCTTAAAACATGACAAATGCAAAACCTGTATTTTGTTTCGACTTTGGGTATGTTATAGTTTTCAGTCTTTTATATTAGCTTGTGATCTATTGCATTTCTTCATAGGTGTGTGATGATCTTGAGGATGCGATGGATGAAGGTGGAAACATTGTAGATTATCACGGCTGTGACTTCTTTCCCGAGCGATGGTTTGATCTTGTTGTAGTTCTTCAAACAGACAACACCGTGTTGTATGATCGGTTGAGTAAAAGGTACCAATGTTCTGTCCATAATACTCTTACCAGTCTTTTTCATGTTCCTACTCATATATCCTAAACTTACAATGTTAAATTTTTTCGTCCATAGCGACTTTACAGTTCATTCTTTGTTATTACAAGTCTTCGTTTTCTTGAACAACTCGTATCTAGAACTTGTGTATCACCCTCCAAGAATCCTCTGAATACTTGGAAATAATTGAGCATGCCTGTGTCATACACACGACAGAATCCGACATGAACATTTACGAGGTTTTCTCATAAACTCTTTTTGTCTGGCAGAGGATACGAGGGTGCCAAGCTTTCGAACAACATAGAGTGTGAAATCTTCCAAGTACTGCTAGAAGAGGCAAAAGAAAGTTACCCAGAAGATATCGTAATATCTTTGAAGAGTGATAACATCGAGGATATCACCCGAAATGTTTCAACCATAACCGATTGGATCAGGAGTTGGCCCCCGGCATCTTGAATACATACAATCGTTCACAATGTACCGGTGTATGCTTTGCTTCACTTCGCGATGGAAGCTCCCATGCGTTTGTTATTCCGGTACGTCTCTATCAACTGTAGGTTTAAGGGTAAAAACTCCATGTTTGAGCTCGGTTATGGTGGATTTTCGATCGTTCGATATAAGTGTTTTTGTTAATGTTGTTTAGAATTTGAAAGTTCAAGAATACAATAGATTGCAGGTTGAATCTATGAGCCATTTGCCATTTGCCATTTGCCATTTGGGTGATATCGAATATTTTCATGTGATATCTTAAAATATCTGAAAAAATCATTTTTAAGCATAAGCAATGTAAAATATTTATTTTTTATAGTAAAAAAAATTCTTTAAAAAAGTTAATTTTTCACCCAATTTTAAATGTTAAATTGTTTTAGCTTTTTGGGTGAATAAATTACTTTTTGAATGTGAAATTATTTTTTATTGTTAGTTATTTAACACAATATATTAAAATATTAATAATAATATTAAAATAATATTCAATAAAATAGTTATTGAGTTATTAAAATAATATATAATTATATTACACTAATATAAATATATATTACTTATAGATCATTTTTATTTAATCTAAAAATTTATATTAATTTATTAGAAATATTTAAAGTTTATATTATATATAGATATAATTTAATAATGATTTGTTATATTTTATATTTTTATTGTAATTTAGGTTGTTTTATTTTATAATGTTAACAGTAAATATTATGATAACAAATTTGAATATTATTTTTGTTTATTTTTTATTTTATAATATTATGTTTAAAATTTATTTTTAAATTGTGAACTGTAACAGAATTAAAATAATTTATTTTAAAATTTATATTAAAGTCGAGTTTGATTAATCTTTAAAAATTATTTTGATTAATTATTAAGATTATTCAATTTCCAATTTTAGGTTGTTCTAATTAAATCAAATAATTAAAATATTTTTATTCGAGTAAGATTTTTGTTTTGCTTATTAAAATATGATATATGATAATATAGTAAATTTAATAAAAAATAAAAAATATTTTTTCAAATTATTTTAAGGTTTAATCAAAAATTTTAATTTGTATAACCATGTCATTTGAGAGTGCCTAAGAATAATTTAAAATTTAAGTTATTAAATTAAAAAAATTTAAATTTTAGTGGCCAAAGTAAGAGTGAGAATAAAGTTAAGCGATAATTGTTGTAGTTTATTCATTATTTATTAAGAAAAATAAGTAAGTTTTTTTCTCAACATTATACTTGAGATGGATAGCTTAGAGGCGATTCAGGTTCTTAATAAGGAGTTTGATGGTTTTTATATACTCAAATGGCATGTCGATGAACATTGTAATCGAGATTAGAGTGTAATGATTCAACATGTGCCGCGTAATCGGAATAAAACGGCTGATGCTTTGACAAAAAGTGTTAAATTTATATTTTCGAGATCATGTATTATGGAAATCCGTCGAGGTGGATCCACTCGATTTTAGCTGAGTATGGGTTGATTATTTAATTTTTTTTACCTTTTTTTTAATATATCAGTAGGAGTACTCTTTTCCTCCACTTAGACTTAGGAAAATTTTTAATAAGACTTCTCTTGATATCATTTGTGTATGATGATTACTGAATATAATCATACTGTTTCATTAAAAGAGTTTTACTGTTGCGGAACTTTTTAAAAATTACCAAATGCGATTCTGACGATACTCCTTGTACTAATTTAAGGAATCAATAACTTGTTTTACGTCGTAAATTTTAGGTATAATCTAATTTAAAATTAATTTTTAATATATAAAAATTTAAAATTATATTTTAAATTTTAAACTAATTTTTATCGTGTACATGACAAAATATTATATATATGACATTATTTTAAATATATTAAAAAAATAAAAAATATCACTCGCAAATGACATTTTTTTACTTAGTTAATAACTTTTGACCTAAATTTTAAAGATCTTATTAAACATTCTATATATATCCAACCAGTTGTTTTAAGTGGTTTTATGCCGTTTGGGAGGATTTTTTTTAAGTTTTAATTAAAAAAATATTATTGTTAAGCATAAGCATTGTAAAATATTTATTTTTTGGAGTAAAAATTATTTAAAACTTCAATTTTTAGCATTTTGGGTGGATAAATTATTTTGAAGATTAATTATTTTTATCCTTAGTTATTTAATACTAATATTAGTATTATTATATTAATATTAAAATAATTTTAAATATAATATTTATTGATATATTAAATTAATATTTAATATATTACACTAATGTAAATATGTATTATTTAAAGGTTATATGTTTATTTAATCTAAAAATTTATATTAATTTATTAAAAATATTTAAAGTTTATATTATATATATAAATTACTAATCATTTGTCATTTTTTTATTATAACTTAAAATTTGATTTATTTATTATATAATAATATCATTAATAAATATTATAATAAATTTGAATACTTTTATTTTATAATTTTCCGTCTAAAACATATAATTTATTTTTTAACAGTAATGCCAAACATAAAATTATTATAATTAATTTTTTAAAATCATTTGCGGATAAAATTTTAGAAGCATTTTTCAAAAACTCTGTCCATTTAAACACTAATTTGAGAACAAAAATAATTAAAAAAATTATACTCGGAAAGGCCTCAACTCATTCTTACTGATCAGTTTTTTTATCTTCTTACGATTATTATTTTTTATTCAAATTTAATCATTTATTTGATTTTCTATCTACTTTAAAAAACTTGATGAGCATTGCTGACAAGGTAAGGGAATTAGATTTGAAGTTTGAAAACGACGCCGGATCAACCAAAGTGATGAAGAATTGGAGGCAGATGTGGACGATGATTGGAAAGTGTAAACATAATAATACCACTGCCATGGAACGTGTTCGAGTACAAGGGTTTAGGGTTTCCATATTAATACATATTTTATTTTTTTAATATTTTTAATTATTTGATTAATATTATTTTCTTGATTTAGGGGTGCTGAGTGTGACCACACCCCTAAAGATTTTGTCATTTTATATTTTATATATATATATATATTTTTATTTTCAATAATTTAATTCTGTACACTTTGAACTCTTTTAATTTTATAAACTTGCATTTAATTATAATTTTTTAATAATTTATAATCCCTTATATAAAATTTTAAATTCGTCCCTACTTCTAAAATCAATTCTTCCTAAATAAAAAAACATGTCTTCATCCTCAATGATAATCAAGAATTTTTTACCTCCCAACCTTTGAAGGTTGAAAGGTTATAATTTAGGAATTATCATTAGTATTTAAAATTTTAGGAATATGGATTTAGATTTTAAATCTTATCTTGAAAATATACATGCTTATGTAATTTTTATTTAGCTATTTAATCGATTCATTGTTCAACTAGTTCATAAAATGTAACTCATAAGATTTAGCAGAGGCTTAATATGAAGGCGACCCTCTCAACTCATTTTCTCCCCTCGGATTCAAACTTCTTGCTTAAAGGATTTAGTGTTTCATCCTACTAGACCAACCTATTATTTATTGTTTGTATATTTTTTAAGGATTATTATCTTACATACTAACGGTGAAAATTAAAAATTATCTCAAGGGTCTTAGTTTTAGAGTTTAGGATCTTATTTAAGGTGTAAGGTTTATGAGTCTAGAATTTAAGGTTTAAGTTTAGAATTTAAGTTAAACCCTAAATCTTAACCTTATTACCCTAAAACCAAAACTTCAACCTCTAAATCTTAAATTCTAATCACTATCCCAAAATTCTAAACTCTTAAGTTATATATCCTTAATTAAGATCCTAAACTCTAAAACTAGGTCGCTCGTGAAACTTTCAGATTTCATCCAAATGTACAGGACATATTTTTTTTTAAATTACAATGTATCAAATATTCACTAAAATTACAATATATTTGATAATTACGATAATTAAACATTGTTAATATGATTTTAATTACTTGTAACTCAAGTGATTTGCACCTGTGGATGCATCGCAGCTGATTGTACCATCTTCCTCTGTAATTTTTTCATCAGAGATGTAATTCTTCGCCGAACCATACGTACGAAGTCCATCGTCCAATTTTTCACAACATGAAAATAAGACTGGTAGAGCAAAGGAAGTTGAAAAATAAGAAATGCTCCGACCGAGAGACCGGTGGTGGTAAGAAACAGACCTACAAAGCTTTCCGGCGACAAAGGTCCGACGTTGTTGACGTCGTTATCCGTCAACGATGTTTGTTTTTTGAACCATGCATTTTCCAAGAAATAAAGCTTTCCATTTTCCCTTAGCTTTGCGATTTCCCTCGATAGATCGGGAACCAGCGGTGAACCTTTCGGGAAAACCTGATCAAAATTTGCAGCACCAGTGTTCATCACCGGTATGTACTGCAACGTTTTAGTTCTATGACACATGAGAATACTTACGAAGGCAAAACCGTTGGTGATAGGCATGGATTTGATCAAGGAATAATCTCCAGGATGCTTTGCAAGAAATATCTTGATGTAAGGCATTTCATCAAGGATGGCCGAGACGCCACCCTCTCTGCTTCCTTTCGACAATGCTTCGGCGTATTCCTCCACCGTTTTCAACAGCTTCAGCGTGTCGTTTTCGAAATTCATGTTATTGATCAAAGCTCCCTGGGTGATATTCGAATCCCCAAAGTACCCGATGTAACTTCCCTTGGAATGCAACTCGATATGCTGGACTGTCATCATCGAAGCTAGTGTTGCAGTGTAGCTTGAACTCAATATGAACAGCATGAACAACGAAACCACTGCTATGAACATCGACCACTTATTCCTCAATTGTTCACCTGAAAGAGTAGCTAAAATGAATTGAAATCTCCTGAGGGATCAACTGTTAAATAAGTGTAAAGTGCTTACAACTGCCGACTAGGATGGAGGAGAGGCTACTTGGATGGGGTGGGAAGCCATCGGGGACGTGCTGAGGAGTTTGGCGTTCGATCATCCAAATGAAGAAGCTCCTGAGGGTGTAATAACCGACGATTGCCAGCCAAAGTGAGGGTGTAAGCACCTTGAAGAAAATCCACATGTCCTTGTTTTTAGCCGGGGCTATGATTCCAACACCGATGTCGGTGAACGGTATCGTAAAATCCACTAACAAAGATCTTTCAGCGGTTATCGTTGTGTCGCCGACAACAGCGTCGAACTTCTACTTGACATACAAGGGAAAGAGGTAAACATACACGATACGACATCGAAAATTGTCCGAACATAAATCAAGTGTATGTGTATGGAGTTAATTACCTTTAGATACACTTGGTGTATGAGATCGGTGTAACTGCCAGCACTGTTTCCATTTGCATCCATGAATGGGATAAACTCGTACGGCACTTGATAATTTAAGCCCTCCAAAGCAGCTTTGAATACTTCAATACAAAAGCCGATGACGGTCGTAGAATTTGTAAACGGATCATGTTTCACGTCCACCAATTGTCGAAACCCTATTCTTATAGGCACCCCAATTCTAAGGATTTTACCACCTCCGGTTTGCAACATGCGAGCCTGACGTCCTTGTGGGACGGTCCGCGATCCACCAAGCCAAATTATCGGTTCGAGATTGTCGATGATAACATTGGATAACCGTCGTCTTCTACGATTAGGTTTGTATGTTCTCGTCGTGATTTCCCCGGTCGAGGTGCAAAATCCAACACTTTTTGTGTTATGAACGAAGCAGTGTGGTATTGATTGAAAGGATAACAAGGAGGAAGAAAGAGATTACAGTAGAGAAAAGGAAATAATTGGGTTTTTCATGCCTTCTACTGCTCACAATCGAGCTTTTTTAAAGACTCTCTAACGCTAAAGGATAAAATCAGTTAATCCACGTGGCAACTTTCTTTCCCTTATTCTTCTCCGCCTCTCTTGGACCTCCTCAGTTGTGGGGATGCTGGTATTTGTGCAGTTGTGCTCTGGATGCCCAGTCGTTACAGTACCACCCTCTTCAAACAAAACCTTGTCCTCAAGGTTTGGGTTGGTGCTGTCTGTAGACTCTCGATATAGTGGCAAGGGAGTGAACTGGTGTAGAGGTTGTCCTTTGCATTTCTTCAGCTGAGAAATATGAAACACAGGATGGATTTTGGTGGTAGTCGGTAGCTCAAGTTTGTACACAACGGAACCAATACGTTGAACTACTTTGTAAGGACCAAAGTATCGAGGACTTAACTTTTGGTGACGATGCAACCGAAGTGAAAGATGACGGTATGGTTGTAGACAGATGAAAACCCAATCGCCCACAGTAAATTCTAACTCTCTGCGATGCTTATTCGCCTGGTTCTTCATCCGTAGTTGAGCTTGCAGTAAATTGTGTTTCAATTCACATAAAAGTGCATCTCTGTCCTGCAGTGCCGCATCCACTGGAGTAGACATAGATCCGCCCTCCACATAGGAGATTAACTTAGGTGGATCACGACCATAAAGTGCGCGAAAAGGCGTCATACCTACGGATGCCTGAAACGTTGTATTATACCAAAATTCTGCCCAAGCTAGATATGATTCCCATTTGCGTGGCTCGTCACCGGTCATACAACGGAGATACATCTCCAAACAACGGTTCATGGCTTCAGTTTGACCGTCGGATTGGAGATGATACGCAGAGCTAAGACATAGCTCGGTACCTTGAAGTCGAGCGAGTTCTGTCCATATTGCAATAAGAAAAATAGGGTCGCGATCGCTCACTATGGATCGAGGAATGCCATGTAACTTTACCACATCTTGAACCATGACCTTAGCAACCAACGCAGCATCATAGTGGTGGGGAAGGGCAAAAAAATGTCCGTACTTAGTAAGGCGATCCACCACCACTAAAATGGCCTCCTTTCCATTTGAACGAGGTAAGCCAGTGATAAAGTCTAAGGAAATATCCTCAAAAACTTGTTCTGGTATCGGTAGAGGTTGTAGTAAACCTGCCGGAGCACGACAATCGCTTTTCATGTTGACATATTTGGCATGTGGATATGTAGCGTTGAACATCTTTACACATACCCGACCAAAAGAAATTGCTGGCAAGACGAAGAAAGGTCCTGGTGATGCCGGCATGACCACCCATAGGTGAACTATGAAATTCACGTAAAAGGCGGGCGCGCAAAGCACTCTCGTTAGGAACCACAACACGACCGTGAAATAAGAGCAGGCCTTGGTGAACTGTGTAGCCAGGTAGCGTGGCCTTTCCGTCAATAATATCATTCAACAAGGTAGAGACGACAACATCAACTTGACTAGCAATACGAATATCCTCCATTACACCAAAAATCGGTCATGTGAAAGCAAATAATTGGGCACCCACTTCTTTAGACAAGGCGTCAGCCACAGTGTTGAGCTTGCCGGGACGGTATTTAATCTCAAAATCAAAACCAATTAGTTTAGCTAGCCATTGTTGTTGTTCTGGCGTTTGTATGGTTTGTTGAGTAAGCTCACGAAGAGCTCGTTGATCAGTGAGGATAACAAGATGACGACCAAGTAAATATTGACGCCATTTCCCAACTGCTTGAGTAATGGCAAACATCTCGCGATGGTATGTGGAGGCAGCCTGCATTTTGGGGCTGAGTTTTCGACTAAAATAAGCCAAAGGGCGATTTTCTTGTGTTAACACTGCTCCTATACCAACCCCAGAAGCATCGGTTTCGACGATAAATTCTTTATCAAAGTCTGGTAAGGCGAGAACTGGCGCCGAGCATAAGCATGCTTTGAGTTGAATGAATGCATTTTGAGTCGTCGATGTCCAGAGAAATAGTGCATCCTTTTTTAACAAGTCGGTTATAGGTGAGGCAAGAGTGGCGTATCCACGGATAAATCGACGGTAGTAACCGGTGATCCTTAAAAATGCTCGTACCTCACGGACTGTAATAGGCACAGGCCATTGTTCAATAGCTGCAATCTTTGAAGCATCCACTGCCAACCCCTCTCGTGAAACAACATGACCCAAATATTCAATCGAAGGTTGACCGAAGGAACACTTGGATTGTTTAGCCACAAACCCATGTTGTTGTAATGTCCCCAGTACAAGGCGTAAATGGTGAAGGTGTTCCAACCAAGTGTTGCTAAAAACCAAAATATCATCCAAGAAAATAAGTACGAACTTCCAGAGATAAGGACAAAAAATATCATTCATCGTTGCTTGGAATGTAGAAGGGGCATTAGTCAAGCCAAACGGCATAACGAGAAACTCATAGTGACCCTCGTGAGTGCGAAATGCCGTCTTGTGGACATCTTCTATACGAACCCGAATCTGGTGGTACCCAACTAACAAGTCGCGCTTGGAAAAGAACTATGCGTTGCCTAACTCATCGAATAGCTCATCCGCTGTGGGAATGGGGAATTTATCACGAATGGTGATTGCGTTCAAAGCGCGATAATCGACACAAAAACGCCAAGTACCGTCCTTCTTACGAACCAACAAAACAGGTGATGAAAATGGACTGCTACTTTTCCGAATCTGGCCAGCCGCAAGCATCTGACGAACTGTGCTTCAATCTCAGATTTCTGAAAATGTGGGTAACGGTAAGATCGTACATTCACCGGCTTACTGTCTGGTGCAAGGTGAATGGCATGGTCATTGTCACGTTGAGGTGGCAAAGTGGAGCATGTTGCAAATACACTATGAAACTCAGCTAGCAAAGCCTCCAGATCAGGGTAAGCCGCAGTTGTCGTAATGCCTGATTGCATATTCATATGCAACCGAAAGAATTCTGCAACATCCCCGGTATCCGATAGCCGTCGAAGTGAGTGCAAATGTATTGGTTGTGGCCCAAAATTTGCCGCACCTTGCCAACAATGGCGAACATTGCCCAGAGTGAATTCAAAAGTTAATTTGGAAAAATCCATGGTGACGGGTCCAAGGGTGGCCATCCATGCTACACCCAACACCATGTCGTCGCCTTCCAAAGGTAAAATATAAAGTCGGTGACCAAATCAGTATCTTGAACTATGACTTTAACATTTCGAATGCACCCTTCATTTTGTAAGCATTGTCCATTACCAACCAAAACTGTGAAATTAGAAGTAGTTGTCACCGGCAAACCGAGATGTTTTGCCACCCGTGATTGAATAAAATTGTGTGTGCTACCTCCATCGATCAAAATACGAATGGATTGACCTTGAATTGTGCCTTGAACCCGTAGTGTGGTGGGCGTGTGATAGCCAGCAAGAGCATTAAAAGAAACAGTCGAATGCTCACCTACAATTGGTGATGACAACTCATTAACATGGGATGATTGTGGATAGGTGGAGTCGTCGGCTAGTGTGTCGTCGTCGAGTAAAAACAATTGAGGCGTCTTACATTTGTGGCCGAGAGCAGAACGCTCATCACAATAATAACACAATCCTTTTGCTCGACGTGCTTGAGCTTCGGTTGAAGAAATTCGTCGAACAGGTGGAGATGACCCTGAAGTAGGAAACTGTGGTTCCATCGGAGAAGGACGACCCGGCAATGATTTGGAATCGAGGATCGTGGAAGTGGGTGTAGGTAGCAAAGGTGGTAGCTTCGAGGCTGCATTTCTGGAATAAGAACGACGATCCTGAAGCCTAGCTTCATGGAAACGTGCCAGTGCTTGTACCTCAATCATGGATGTCGAGCGATGCCCCAAAACTTCATGCTTAATATCCGAACGGAGACCAGAGGTGAAACAATCCAGAAGAAACTCATCGGAGAGATTAGAAGTACGAAGAGCGAGATCTTTAAAACGGGACTGGTAATCAGCGACCGTTGTTGTTTGAATCAATTTGGACAATTGACCAGCTGGGGACTCAATCTCCAGAACTGTAAATCGTTTGCGTATTGCGTCCACCAAATGATTCTACCCCGCAAGCTGTCGTTGACGTTGCATCCACCTGAACCACTTCTTTGCAATCCAGTCATGCGAAATGAAGCCATTGTAACCCTATGATGATCATCAGTGCCATAAAACTCGAAGAAATCTTGAGCTGAAGCGATCCATTCCTCCGGATCATCGCCAGTAAAAAGAGGAAGTTCGACTTGGACTGGTTTCGGAGGAAAAGGAAAGTCATCATCCTTCTCGGCATGCATCTTAGCTTTCCCACGATGAGCAGTACTATCGGCAGTAAGTTCATGGCCGATGTCGTGCCTACCAAACCAAGCTGATTAACAATGGTTTGCAACTGTCGTGCCATATCCTGCAATGTTGATTGGGTAGTCGCATTCCACTTCTCTTGATTCGCAACATGAGCTTCCAAGTTGGAGAGTGTCTGATCATGGCGGTTAGTCGTATCTTGAAGGGCACGGATAGATTCGGTGTTATTCACCATGTTAATGAACTCGATGAAAGCACCAAATCTGTTATGAACGAAGCAGTGTGGTATTGATTGAAAGGATAACAAGGAGGAAGAAGGAGATTACAGTAGAGAAAATGAAATAATTGGGTTTTTCATGTCTTCTACTGCTCACAATCGAGCTTTTTTAAAGACTCTCTAACGCTAAAGGATAAAATCAGTTAATCCACGTGGCAACTTTCTTTCCCTTATTCCTCTCCGCCTTTCTTGGACCTCCTCAGTTGTGGGGATGCTGGTATTTGTGCAGCTGCGCTCTGGATGCCCAGTCGTTACATTTTGCCTCATTATCTACCTCATTATCTACCACATTAACTATCTTGAACGCTTTCGATATGAACTTACCATTGATGAATCGAAATTCGCCACTCAAACCGTTGAAGTTACTTCGTAATATTTCTCGGACAAGCATCAATCTACGTATAGTTGTTCTATAGGCATCTAGGTCATTGGCAAACTGAGGTGTATCGGTTAATCTCTCGATTGCTTTCGCTACACTCCAGGCAACATCATAGGCCAGTAATCCGAGACGTAAATGCTCGGCCGACAGCTGATCTTCGACGTCAAACATCCTTCTCAATCTTGAAGTAAAATTTTGAATCTCGCTCGACGATGCCGGATTATAAGATTGAAAACCGATAACTCCTTGCATCAATGGTTCAATGGCGGATGATAATGGATCACTTGAATCGAAATTATGATCCATGGTCTTAGAAGTCACAATCCAAGCATACCCTTTGCTCATCATTCCCAACCTCTTTGCATTCATAAAAAGCCGAGATGCAAGCCAATGAGGTAAATGGACAATGAAGATTCCAGTTTGGAATGTGTTGAGTTCGTCGAGTTGCTCAATGATCTGATCATCTTCGGATGATGCAGCAATCGCGGCGACAAATGAAATATGTATGTTTTTTTCTTCAAAGAAAGAAGCCATGGCTGACAACATGTCATCACCATCATCATCATCCATGGAGAAATCATATTCTTGATGTATAAGGATTACATTCCTCCATTTGTGCATCTCAATAAAGGTAGTGATTCCTTTAATTTGAGAGGTCAGGTCATCTCCAATTTGAACAAAGAACGGGGACCTGGTTGGGAATGAAAAAGAAGTCGGGTTCGAAAATGAGACGATGCCGATTTTATTCCGATCACCGAATTCCGTCAGAAACTTGGCTTCCGTTGGTGTTTGTGCGCCAAGGATTGCTTCCACCTTTGCATCTTCCAAGAGATTAAGAGCAGTCCATCACAATAGATTCTAAGTAATCTATTAGCAGGTCACGTACAAATCGTTTGTCCGATCGTGTCTCTATTGGTGTTCATATTTAAATTAGTGAGTTTAAGATTAAGGGAAGTGATTAAGTTTTAGGGAGTTATGGGTATGATGTATTTTTTTTAAAATATGAGATTTAAGGTTTGAGATGTAAGAAATTGGAGTTAGAGTTTAGAATTCATTTTTATGATTTTTTAACGGGAGACATGAAAGAGACACAATTAAGGGTAGAAAATTTAAGTCTAAGCATGCAAAATTGACCTTATTTTAGATGTGTATATACGTGATTACAGTAATATCTGTTTTAGAATATAATCCCCATCATTTGACATGATCGTTCAATAACTCTGCTGACATCACTGGTGCTCAAACTCGCGACTTCTAAGAACAACAATCATTCCGTTAACCACTTAGGCTAGAAGGCTCATGCTCTAAGTATTTAATTTAAATAAAAACAAAACAAAAATATAATTCTAGATAGGTTGTATTGGTGCAACTGGTAATGTATCGGTACACTAGGTCATTTTTATGGTCCAATATTAGTATGGAAATAGGGATATAGATAAGAAAATGATCATTAAAACTTTACTGTAGGAAGGGTATCGATAGTGGATATAAATAAGATTGTACCGATATTTAAATTTAAATCAATTTAAGAATTAAGACGTACGTACTGATATAGAGAAAAACTCATATTGATATATCTTATTATAATTTTCGTTTACTTGGTAACTATATGATGACTCCGTACCCCTAAACTTGGTTGATAGAAATCCTTTACTTCTTTTACATGCCTCTTTTAAAAATTTTCTAAAAAATTAAATTTAAATATTAATCTTTATTTTCTATATCCTAAATCTTAAACCCTACACCCTAAAAAATACATCTTACCCCTAATTCCTTAAACCCTAACCACAACCCCTAACCTAAAACCCTAAACCTTCTAATTTAAAGTAAAAACATAAATAGAGACATTGGAAAGAGATAGACAATTTACACCCTTAGTTAATATTAAAAATGAAGAAATATACACCAAATAAAAGAAATTAGTACTTACCTGCCGACAGAGCCCTGAAAGGTTCACCCTGGGAATCTCTCAAATGGAGAAAAACACAAACTCTGAAACATTTCTGTAAACAGAAATCAGACATGGACATGGAGATGCTGTGTTGGACCACTCTTCCCTGCAATGTTCCAAGATCGACAAGCACACCGACCTTAACCGAAACCGAAACGACGTCGTTTATTTCATCTTCACACCAGGATATATCTACAAAGCTAACTAAGCAGATCATCGTTACAAAAAAGAGAGAACTTTGGTTCTTCATCTAGTTTAATGGATCAAAACCAAATTCCAACAACCAAGGAAGGAACATAGCAGGGAGAAAAGGGGTAGGGTCCCCAAAACTTTTTCTTTTCCATTAATTATACATATTATTTGGATCATTAGATGATTAAAATAAATGAATCAGATCATTGACGAATCTACATGTGAAATAGGGTAGACCCGTACCCACTGAATTTTTTTAAAATTTATATATTTACCTTTAATTTTTTTAGTTTTATAAATTAGTCCTTAAAATTTTATAATATTTATAACTTGTGTACATCCTGAAATTTTGAGATTCTATGTGCTCATCCTCAAATATATTCTGGATCCACCCTGACTCAAATTAACTCTTTACTTTTTTAAAGTGATTATTTTTATATAATCAACTGTTAATCTGAATCATCCGTCTTAACCATACAATAATCCAAAAAATATATAAAACTTAACAAATTTTACATTGCGTAATTCGCTCTTACCTTTATATAAAAAAGCAACATGTTAGTGGAAGTCAAAAAATAACCAAATTGACGTTGAAAGAATAGAAATAGGAAACTTCATCTCAATACTTCATGAGTCAATTGCATCATATGTCTCACAATTTTGACATCCATTTTAAATTGATCTTTAAATTTTTAAATATTTCAGTTTTATCCTTAAATTATAGTTTTTATTTTAAATTGGGCTATCAAATTTTTTAATGTTCCATTTTAATCTCAAAATTACGATCCTCATTCTAAATTGATCCTCAAAATTTTTAAATGTTCTAATTTCATTCTCAAATCTTTATTTATACTACATCATATTATTATATAATACACATCGATTTTTCATGAAAATACTAATTTTTGTTCCAATTTTAATAGCATAATACATGATTGCCATATATAGAAATATTCAAAAACTTTAAAGATCAATTTAAAATGAGAATCATAATTTGAGGATGAAATTAAAATACTAGAAAGTTTGGGGTCAAATTTAAAATATGATTATTTGAGGATAAAATTAAAATCTTAAAAAAATAAAATTTAATTTAAAATAAATATCATAATTTGAGATCGTATGATACAGTTAACTCATCCTTATTTATTTTTTTACTCAGCTACAGTGATTACAGTAGTATCTGTTCTAAAGTATACTCTCAATATTCGACATTGATCGCTCAATTACTATACTGAAATTATTGGTGCTAGAACTCATGACCTCTAAGAACAACAACCGTTCCTTTAATCACTAAAACTAGATCGCTCAAACCGAATGCACCCCTAGAAACGGGGAGTGATTCTATAAGAAAAAATAATTCAAGTGATTTTGAACTTAAGATATAAAAAATAGATGAGAATAGATAAATAGTTTTAACCGATCAACTATTAATATTTACTCAAAAATTAAATTTAGAAATAATTTTATTCGAGAAAATAATAACGAATTTTGAATATGACTCATAAGACTAAGATAATGAGACTTTAAGTGCTTAGGTTTGTGTTTACCCTATGTACTACGCAGAGTTCCTTGTCATATTAATTATTAGTTGAATCGGTTCAATTTGTTGGTCTAGATTCAAATATAAATTTATTAAAAAAATTAATGAGATTTTGAATGCATTATTAAAGTTAGGTAGGGAAGGTAATTGGGTACAGTTTTATTGATTTCGTATTGTATTTATCCCAGTTTTGGGATAGATATAAGTTTGATGGGAAGTGAATACATATAGTTATAAAAAGTTATACCTCGTGGATAGTGGATAAGCGATGAATTTAAGACTTTATTTGCATTGTATTCACTCGTCTCATATCCGTTTATATCGCATCCGACCGTTATATGAATTTTGAACTATTTATATTTACAGACTTTAATTATGTTTTTTATTACAACGTTTCATATATTAAGATATTATTTTTTTTTCAAAATCTACTTTAATATTTAAGCTTGTAAATTATGAAATCAATTAATTTGATTTTAAAAAATGATGGTTTAGAATAAGTTTGAATTAATTAGGTTATAAATTTATAATATGTATGGATAAATAGAATTTATAAAAGTGTAAATATGTTTTAGTTAAGTTAATTATATATAATTAATTAATTGTAGTTAGGTATAATTTATACTTATGCAATATATTTTAGTTAAGTTAATTATATATAATTAATTATTTGTAGTTAAGTATAATTTATACTTATGACAATATATTTTAGTTAAATCTTATCGGTCAATAAAGTCTATGAAGTTTTTTTTTTTTACAAAAATTATATAATTTTTTATATAATTTGATATTAGTGGTTGCTTATATACAAGTACAATAAATATAAATATTAGAAAGAGGTATCTGTATTTGTCTTGCCTATTTGTCATCCCTAAAGTTAGGGTTTATAATTTTAAACTTTGCTTGGATGATAAAAAAGTGAGAGAGAAATTGAAAAGAAGAAAATTAAAAAAAATAATGATTATTTATTTGGTAGAGTAAAAAATTGAAAAATAAAATCAAAAGATAAGATAGTTTTTTTTCTCCTATACAAATAGTTTTCTCATCAAATTATAATTAAAAAGTTTTAATTTTATTTTCACTGTTTATAATTAAATTTTATAGTTTAATCTAATATGATTATGATGTTCTTTCAATTTAATCTCTAAAAAATTAGTTTAAAGTTTACTCTTATTTATTTATAATTTTATTATTGAAGTTAATATTTTTAATGTAATAATATATAATCCGGTCAATCCTAAAATATTTATTTAATTACAATTTACTCATATTTTTTAATTTTTATAATTTTATCTAATATTTTTATTTTTCCTTTATTTTTTCAATTTAATACCTTAAATTTTATTTAATTTAGAACTACACTTTATTTATTTATATCTTATAAATTAATCTAATTCCTTATAATTGCAAACTCTATGTTCCGGTCACTAATTTTACAATTACAAATAAAGATTTATTTTCGTTCGGATTAATTAAAATTTGTTCAATATATTAATGATGATATTGATTTCGTAAAAGAAGATTTAATATCATTTTTTAAAAAAAAAACTAGACCCTGTATTTTATAAATGTTTTTAAAATGACTCATAAACTACTTATTTTTGAAATAGACAATCTATTTTAAATCTGATTTTTTTAAAAAAAATTATTGAAATTAATGAGTCTAAAATAAACCTGAACTTAAAAGTGAAGGTTATGAATTATTGATATTTTAGTCCCTAAATCGCTATTTATTCTAAAGTTTTTTAAGATTTATTTTTTCTCAAAATTGTTTTTTTATATTCATATTAGTTGTTTATTTTATGTAATTAATTAAGCTTTCGTCAGTATTTTTTGAATCAACTACAGTGATTATAAATAATATTTATCCTATGATATACTCTTAATCATTAAATATTGACCGCTTAATTATTGTTCTAATAAATATTAGTACTCGATACTCGAATCTATGACTTGATTAGTCTACCATAAGACATTTATAACATTTGATAATTGATTTGGATTCATTTTTAATAAGGATGAATTGTAGATGAAATAAAATATTTAGAGAATAATTATATTCAAAACATTCGATTAAATTATAAAAAATATAAAAAAAAAAATCTTTCAAAGCACTAGAGAGAGAAAAAATTATTTTCTTTTTAGATTTTCATTCTCTCAAATCGTTCACATCGATAAAAAAAATACATATTTTTCGTCCATCCATTTTTCTATCACTTTAATTGTTTATCTTTCTATTTTTTTCTCTGGCGAGTAAAGTCTAAGTGTCGTTAATATCTTATTACATATTTATTTTAATTTAAATAACAATATTTTGGTTCTATCTAAAAGGCTTTTAGTTTAAATACTTGCATATTTTAATTATCAACATTTCCATCTAAAATTATTTTAATTTAGATTTAAATATATTTTAATTTATTCATCCTGATTGTTATAATATATTAGGAAACAGTGTTTTTATAATTGAACTACTAAATAAAACCACAATAACATAATCCACAGGGAAAAAGGATAGCTTCTGACATGACTAACAGACAACCAAAGCTCAGTCTTTTCTACCAGAAAAACAAAACAAAACAGGAAATACATGCCAAAAAATCCAATGATGAATTCACTCAGCATATTACCTTTTTTGGCATCATCAAATTCAGAAGCTTAATCCTCATCCGAATCATTGTCAGCTCCGGCAGCTGAATTCAGAGCTTTCAACCTATCAATCAGCTTCGCCTTCCTTTCCTCGTATGTCAGCTTTTTCAGGTTGTACCTATAGTACAAAACCATGTTGCAGTGGATTCTTAAAATCCATTTATATGAATATACAGGGAAACTCTTTCGAGTTATAACTAGTTAGTTTGGTCAAACATGTCCTGGTTTAATTGGCTGCCCGAAATATGTTATTAAATAGATAGTTGGAAGAGAGAAATCAGCTAATACCTCTTGTGTTCCTTAGGAGGAGCCTTCACTGATTTCTTTGCTTCTGGATTTGCACGAATTGCGGCATGAACCTTCTTGTACATTCCCTCGATACTGTCAGGCTCGATGCCTCTCTTAATGAACTCGCTGAAGTGGGACTGGTACTTCTCAGGTTCGTCTTCCATCAAAGTCTGTCAACTTGACAAAGTGAGACTTACAGACAGAAAGCATGAAGCTTTATGTGAATTAAGACTTAAAAGGAAACTCCACCATCACTTTGATTACAGCTAAATCTTTACCCTCATGTAAGCAGCAACATGGCCACCATAGATGTATTTGCGGTGAACTTCAGGATCGAGTTGCTTACTGTCCTTGTTAAATCCAGCAAATCTCTTCTCGCTG
Source organism: Abelmoschus esculentus (assembly GCA_035048815.1). Classification (NCBI taxonomy): domain Eukaryota; kingdom Viridiplantae; phylum Streptophyta; class Magnoliopsida; order Malvales; family Malvaceae; genus Abelmoschus; species Abelmoschus esculentus. The sequence continues at coordinate 16,509,388 of JAUCBN010000002.1, read as the reverse complement.
TGAGGAATGTCAATTCCTCCATCCAAAGCACCCTAAAAGGGAACAGGAAGACTACAGGTATTAAAACCGAATGACTAGAAAATATAAGTGGAAGATTGACTAGCTAAAAGATGTATTCAATAATAGATTTTTCAGCAACAAATTGGCCATGCTCTGACTAGAAAATATAAGTGGAAGATTGACTAGCTAAAAGATGTATTCAATAATAGATTTTTCAGCAACAAATTGGCCATGCTCTGACTAGAAAATATAAGTGGAAGATTGACTAGCTAAAAGATGTATTCAATAATAGATTTTTCAGCAACAAATTGGCAGGAGAGCATGGCCTAGCTGTAAATATAAACAGAAAAAAAAAACTTGAATACTTGTTGTACAAATATTTTTTATAAAATAATTACAACATTATTCACCAAATTTTTTCTTCCATTTCCAGAAATTAAGACTGACCTCAAAAGTAGACCATGCCATATTGAAGCATGTGTGTGAATGAATGATATAGAAAAGAACAAACAAGGTCTAACTTGGGAGTTGGGACATATATACATCAGGGTTCCAGTATACCTTGAGAACACCAAAAACACGGTTGCCAGTAGTAGTTCTGACAAGACCAACATCAAGGAGAGCACGGAAAGGCCTCCTGGTCTCTGCAGGTTCAACAGTGAAGTCCTCTCCAGTTGCCTGTGAGCAAATGCCATACAACATTTACAGATACTTATCATACACCTACACAAAATACAAAACAATACATTTCTTCCAACCATCAAACCAAGGCAAATACATACCTCAACATTTCCCTCGTATTCAGCATCCATCTCCAGCTGCTTTAGTGTTCGGCGAGCCAAGAGGAGTCCAACACAATAGGCTGTGTTCAAAAGCATCATTAAGATATCCCATCAACCAGGAGCAAAAAAGAATTTAGAAGTTTATACAAAAGAAATTCACACACCTGCAGCATAATTTGTAAGGCCAACTTCAAGTCCATACCGAGGAAGTTCATGAGAATAAGCTGCTGCAAGAACTATATCACCAGAAATACTAGCATGTACAATTTGAGCAACTATATCCTTGTTGGTCTAGTAAATGGTTAAGATTAGAACATTAACCAAAATCTCAAAAATATTTACAGAAAAAATAAGTTGGGGATGAGATAATAATCAACATATTCGGTATGTGTAATTGACTACACAAACTGTGATAATGTCAAAACTTTTAGCAGACTCAACAAACAACAATCCATCCAAACAATTTTTCTCACAGGATAAGACAAATAGTTGCAGAATACTACAAACTTCATGAACCAAATTACAGTGCTGGAAAACATGGCATTGCAGTCGGTCAATTATAAGGATACAAATCGTGCAACAAAACGATATTTTGGGGTGTTGTACTTGTTCTTATCCTGATTGATAAGACGGTTCCTGGCCCGGTAGTCAGTCTTGCCCTCTGCAAGATTAAGATGTTATTAATACCTCAATAAAAGTAAAGGAATTTCATAACACTACTAGAAGTATAGGTATTGGTAGCATACCACGCCTTCTCTTGAACTTGACTTGAAATCGCTTGAAGTAGGCATTAGTCTTTTGAGCTTTCACAAAAGGCTAAGGCATAAAACAAACCAATCAGGAAAAACAGGAAGCATCTATGATATAGATTTCCAACACAAATAAAACTATAAAATTGTTAGGTACAATTATACTTAAACCTATAAAATTGTTCAATATTTCTTTCAAACTCTCCTATTTCTTTCTGGGATCCTGTTCCTAGGAGGCTCAGATCCCCATTTCTATGCCCAAATATAGATCAAACACGAGTACTTCAAAACTTAATAAGCATAAAATCTCAACTTTGAAACGGTAAAATTAATAAGCTTATCTTCTATACACAAATTCATTGCCATTTCTTTTCTAGAAACAGAAGAGGAAGTAGCAAACCTCAGAACCAAACACTGCCTAAATCTTCTCAATCTAAAAAATAATAAACAACTTCAATTTATCGAAATAATAAGATACGAAACATCGATCTGGCATTAAAAACTGTTTCAAAACATCATACAAAATCAGATTTGTACTCGAAATAAAAGATGCTTGAATACCACGAAGAAACGAGACTATTAGAGAAATTTGAAAAGATACAAGATTCTTGTGAGGAAGGAGATTTACCATGGCTTCAGCACAAGGACTTGCAGCTCCTAGAGAGTGAAAAGAAACGGAAGCTCTGTGGAAACCCTAAACGTGCGTTTTATAGGAGAAAATCAACGGTTGCGATTGGTTGATTTAGATGACTTGATTCTGGGCTGGTGCAAGGAGTCCAAATGATTATCTATTTCAATACTTACCCAACCCATTTATTTTTCTGTATTATTATTGGTAAAAGAATTCAAATATCGTTGTTATTTTTTTTTCAAATACGGAATAAATTATTTTAATTTTAAAAAAAAAATAAATATCATATTTACGTAAATTTTTCCATTATTGCTTTATTTTGTTCGTTTTTCTTTATTATTTTTTTATTTCTCTTCTGGTTCTAGGGTTTAAACCTGATAAATCCAGATCGACCCAGGTCGCACACTTAGTTTTAGTGAGTGAGTCTCCCACCAGGGATTTTTTACGTACACAACGTCTCAAACCTAAGACTTAAGCGGAACCATGTTGCTTACCCCTTAGACCAACCCCTGTTAATTATTATTATTATTATTATTAATAAACTTTATGTAGTTATTTAAAAAAAAAACTCAAACTTACTAATTGCAGTGTTTATAAATATTAGGTATAAAGTTAAAAATAGCGTCTAATATTTGATATTTTATTTATTTTAGTTTTTTTTTCAAATAGTCACCTATTATTTTATTTTCATTTAAAATTCAAATAACTAAGAATCAATACCCTTCACTGATGTGATACGTTTGTATGACATGACTTGTTAATATGACGATGTTACCTACTATATGTCGTTGTTATTTTACCATTTATTTTATTTGTTTAAAAATAAAAAAAAAATATTCATTAATATATCTTAAAATAGCGAAATTGGTAAGATATTATATCTGATTTTTTTTATTTTAAAATATATTATAATTTCTAAAATATTTAAGAATTTATGACATTTTGAATAATAATTTTTAAGAATTAAAAGATTTTAATCCGCCTTTATCAAAAAAAATTAAAAAATTGATATCGGTAAGATTTTAATCCGACTTCATATAAAAATAAATAAAAATAAATATTTGAATTCAACGCAATTACAATCCGAACTCATTACTTATCTTCTCTCCCTTGCTTTTCAACACAAAAACAATGAGGTGCTTCCCAATTTTAATTTTTTATTATTTTTTATAATATTTGCATGATGTCGGAAGGAAATCCCATAAACTTCAAATATTTTTATTTTTCTAAAGTCGGATTATAAGCAATGAGTTTTTAAAAAATTCTATTATTTTTTTTCTTATGAGGTCGGATGAAAAGCATTCCATCCTAAAATATAAAACATAAATCCATAAACCCTAAAATATAAAATTCGTCAATTTTGCCATCCTAAAATATAAACCAAAATTGTCATAGATTCTTAAATATTTTGAGGAATACAATAAATTTTAAAATAAAAAATCAGATACAATATCTCGTCAATTTCGCCATACTAAAATATAAAACTCTAAACCTAAAATCATAAATTATGAGCCCTAAAACTTAAAAATACTAAAAACTTAAATCCATAAACCCCAAAACTAAAACTCCAACCATATAAAAACCTAAACTCAAAATATTAAATCATAAACCCTAAACCTTAGACCTTAAATCTTAAAACCTTAAACCTTAAAAAAAATTAAAACCTTAAATTATAAATCTAGGTTTAGAATATTAAAGTTAAAGTTTAGGGTTTATAGTTTTAAGGTTTATGATTTTATGTTTAGGGTTTAAGTTTTTAGGATTTATAGTTTATAGTTTAGGGTTTAGGATTTTATGTATTTAGGGTTTTAATTTTATGGTATACTATTTTGGCTTTTAGGTTGTGAATTTTATGTGTTTAGGGTTCTTATTTATATAGGTTTATCACAACCCGAGTTTTAGAACTTGAGTATCCGTTTAATCCAAAGTATGGATCTTGAGTTTGGAGCTTGTGAATCTTTGTTGAATTTGGGTTTTTTGTTTGGGCTTATAGTTAAAAGATGACATGAGATATTTTAGTAATTGATTAAATGGATGAAAAGGGGAAAATATTTAATTTTTCTACATTTTACAGATATCAATCTCTTTATTATTATTTTTTTCCTTTTTTATTCAACATTTTTTCCTTCAAACATCACCACCAAAAGTTGAGTTTGAAAGCTTAACTTAGTATTTCACGTTTAGAGTGTAAAGGAAAATTTTATTAATATCTAAAGATTTGGACATTGAGATTTTGGTGAGGGTTTGAGAAAGAACAGGAATGAGATTTGAAAAGATAAAAGTATGGTTAAAATTATGTTTTTAACTTTCTAAAATCTTTTAAATAATGTAATAATTCCTTTAACAATCTTCTTGTAGTGAGAGAGATCAGAGAATCTTCTAAGATCTTGGGTAAGGATAATTTGAGATTAATACACTTCTAATTTTTGTGTATTTATGTGCATTATCATTATGGCATGTTTGATTGAATTTTGATAGTTTGGCTAAGATAGAACTTGGATATTCATCAATGGTAAATGCTTGAATTGTTATTGCTTTGTGTTAAAAACTATTAGAAACACACCTAAATATTTCTCATAACATGTAGGAAGAATATAGGATTCAATGGTTAAGTTTTAATACAAAAACAGAGAATTTTTAAACTCAGACTATGAATTCTAGGTTAGGATATTGATATTAGAGGTTGAATATTGTTACCTATAAAAAAAATGGGTGATTTCTTCAAAGTGGTATCAGTACAGATTGAGAGTATCGATATGGTTGCTAATTTACAAATTATAATGACTATTTCGACTATTGGTACACTTGGGGTGTATCAATATGGGCTTTAGGATAGATACGCAAAATATACATATCGATGTATCGTATCATTACATTAAATAGGTATATCGATACACAAATTGATTCAAATCGTTCGAATATAATCTCAATATCAGTACTCATAAATGAGTATCGATATATAGTACAAGATATTGATACATATGAGGGAGTATCGATACAGACACAATAATTTGCCCAAATTTTTACGTTTTATGTTTGAGGGTGTTATAATTTATGATTAAAGATCCTATAGATCTTTTAAGATGTCAAATAAATATCAATAACCGAAAAGTGTGCTTCTAATTACTTATATAAATTAAATATCTTTTAATGTGTTGGATAATAAAAGGTTTGCATGTGTTAGCAGATTTAGGGATCCTTGGTGGATCATATGTGTTTGTGTCATGTATGGACACTTATTTAGTTATGAGTCTTTGTTTGGTGAGATGTGGATACCTAGTAAGTGAGTATTGCAACACAAGGTCACTCAAAGTGAGATTCTGAGTGATATAATGATATGGTCAGTTGATGTGAGATTTTAGGTGATGATTTTTGCTCGATGTGAGATTTTGAGCACCACTCGATGTAGATTTTGAGTGAAAACTCGATGTGAGATTTCAAATATATCAATTCAATGTGAGATTTTGAGCATGAGTGAGTTTTTTAGTGTCGAGTGATATTGGTCCTCATTCTTGGTTTGTTTATTGATGTGTTTAAGCTTTGAAATGTTAGTCGTGCATATTATGTGCTTTGACGTCTATGGTAGCGTCATTGATTTATTTTACCTCATTATCATATCTCTTAGCACACACTTAATTATGATTCGTCTAAAGTATGTTAGAGTGGTTGTATATCTACTGAGTTTTGTTAGTTCAATATTCGAAATCGTTATTTTCATTTGTAGGTAGGTAGAATATTCGTGAGTTGTGGAACACTATCAACGAAGGACTTCAACATTGATCTTTTGTTAGAGTATAACTACTTAAATGTATTAAATTATATACTTGTTGGATCTTTATATTTGTAACACTTTTTGAATTAACTTGTATTGATCAATATTTTAAATATTATATTTGAAGCTCCATTAATTATTTTGAAAGCTTAACTATTATCGATACCTTGTGAAAAGCAATGACTTGGTTTAAAATTTTGGATTTAATTCGCTTTTAATAATAAAATTTATGAAAATGTTTTAAGTTTATGACACAGATGTAGTACTTGAATTTGGATTTAATATTAACGGGATTGTTTCAAGTAGTAAAGAATTGCGTATCACTTAAGCAGGTCTCAAATTTATGGTATCGTGTATTTAAAAAAATTAAAAGATTCACAAATAAAATCAGATATATAACACGAATCAATCCGAATTAACAAAAATAAAACCTTAAAAAATTAAAAAATACAACCAATAAAATTATGCCATTGTGATTTTTTTCTTCTAATTCTACTTTACGGTACTGAAATTACCATAGTTGATGGACTAAATGTCATGGACCCTAAAGAGTGTTGGCTTACGTGAAACCACATTTACTTCATATTCGTGGTTTTATCATTGATTGGTCGTGGGGAGATTATAGAAGTGCAGTTGTTTAGGGGTTAGTATTCGATCGAGTCAAGTTAAAAAATTTTGAGTTATTTGAGTTGATGAGTCATATACAATTCAAACTTTATTTGAATTTTTTTCGATTCGATTCGAGTTTAAGAAATTCGAGTCGAGTCGAATTGAGTCGGATTTTCGAATTCCTATAAATATTTAATTGTAATTATTGATCATGTCATAGTACGATTTGATTTTAATTTAAATGATTCTCTAATCATATATAATATATATATTTCATATTTTTTTCAATATTTCTTCATATTTTTATATATCAATGTATATATATATATATATCATTAAAAAATGAGAAACTCATCTCAAATTTAAAAATAAATCATTTATTTACTAAAATTTTCGAATTATTCGAGTTATTTGAATTTTCATTTTACAACTCAAACTTTATTTAAAATTTTTTCGAGTCAAGTCAAGTATTTTTGCCTCGAGTCGAGTATTTTTGTCTCGAGTCAAGTCAAATTATTTATTTTTTTTAGTCAAGTTTTGTTCACGCCTATAATTGCCTGTAATATTATTTTTTATAAAATTTTAAAATTTATCATAAAATTAAAAAATAAGTTTTAAAATTCTTAAAAAAAAAACTATCAACTTAGAATGTTATAAAAGAATACAACATTTTATTTTAAGTTATGTTATAACATTTTAAGTTTCGTATTTTTAAGTAATAATATTTTAGGTTTCGTAAACTCAACAACAAAACTGAGGCCAAATCTTAGGATTTTTTTTAAAGATTTTTTTGTCAATGATAAGCGGTTTATTATAGTTTGAGTAAAACTCGACTCGGTTCAAGAAAATCAAATGATTCGACTCGACTTGAGACGAAAATATTCGACTCGTTTTGACTCAACTTGAAATTTCATAGATTCGACTCAACTCAAAAAAATTTCAAACAAAGTTCGAGTTATAAAATGAAAATTCGAATAACTCAAAATTTTTAATAATTAAAGGATTAATTTTTAAGTTTGAGACGAAATTCTAAATATTTTATGATATATTGACACATCTTATAATTTATAAGAAATATGACACATATGAAAAAACTATATATACATATCTTATATGATTAGAGAAAATCGTTTAAATTGGAATCAAATCATATTATAAAATGATAAATAGTTACATTTAAATATTTATAAAAACTCGACTCAATTCAATTCAACTCGATTCGAATTTCTTAAACTCGACTCGAACCGAAAAAATTTCAAATAAAGTTTGACTTGTAAAGTATGACTCATCAACTCGAATAACTCAAAATTTTTTGACTCGACTCGATCGAATACTCACACTAGTCTTATTCGACAATTAACAGATAATTTAAAATGTTTATAGAAAAAGTTACAACCGTATTTTAGAGTCCAACTCAATGAAATAATAAAAGGATGAATTATGGTTTTCATGTTCAATTCCATAATCATTTGTGCTTAAGCCTGAGAACTTTTTACTTAAATCTATTCAACTTGCTTAATAGCTAGAGCTGTCCAACCCCAAATTGACAATAACTGAACATACTTTATTTAATTTTTATACAAAACTCGAATAACTTACGATCGATATTTAAAGATATTTAAAAGTAAAAAAATAAAATAAAGGTTTAATATTTGATACATTAAACTTAAAAATTCAACATAATAGTATCTTAGAACGAAATTCCTCCAGCAAAGTGCTAAAAACTGAGATTATCAGCCGACTCATTTCGAGAGACTGAATCAATCCACGGAGTATGAAACAACGTGAAATTTCGTGAGGATAGATTTTAAGAGTCATGTATGTTACCCAACACATGGAAGTTGAATCCTGGAGCAGCAGTTCAAGTACCTTTCCCTTGTTGAATTTGTTGAAGAAGAGCTGCTGCTAGCTGTAATGTTGCTTGCAAGCGTTTCTGTGGATCGCCATCGCCTTCCTCCGGTATACCGCTACTTTGTGGTTGCTGACTTCTTTGAATCGTTTGGGACATTGCGACTGCCGAAGTTGATGTCTGCTGCTGCGGCAATTGTTGCAGTTGAGAAAACTGAGTGGTTGAAAGATCTGGAATAGCCTGGTTATTTTGTAAACCGAATCCGTGTGGTTGTCTCGTCATGTCAGGGTGGTCTACTGTGTTTGAGTGTCGAAAATTCTCCCCCATCGATGCATTTACAGCATTCCCAACCTGTGCTTGCTGCCCGATAAGAGATGACGCTAGTTGTGCTAGTTGTTCTGGTTGAAGGGCATTAATCGGCGTAGACGAAGATTTGAATTCGGGAATAGAGGGCTTGGTATTTCCAGATAATGGAATCACAGAACTTCCACCAGTACTAGAATATGTTTCTTGTGCTACTCTCGGCATAACTGACTGATGCCCCTGAATTGTTGGATCAAAGCCAGAAACTTGAGGAGGAGCATTTCTGTTGATGGAAACCGGATGCTGCTGATCGTGAGAAGACCAGCCAGATCCATACATTGCATTCTGCTGGGGTGCATAATCACGCCTGTGCTCATTATACAAGTCCGATACATTTTCGACAGAATGAGCAGACCCCAAAAGTGAAACAGGTTGAGCTGATGTTGCCCCATTCCCTGAATAGATGTCTTTCATTCCTTGCCTACTTATTTCTGGATAAGTCATAGAAGGAAATGAACCCGAAGTTGTCGATGGCTTTGCAAAAGATGTATCACCAAGAAATGGCAATGGCTTTGAATCGCTTCTTTCACTTAGATGAGCAGAACCAATGGGACCAGAATGATCTAATCTCAAAACAACACCAGAAATGCTCAGTTTCCCAGGTACTTTCAGTATTTTCTCGGAAAAATCCGATGGTGGTACAAGAAATAAAGTAGTTATATCATCTAATTTAGCAACAGCTGCTCTCTGCTTCTCTCCCAGGTAATTCATGAACTCGTTATAGAATCCCATGTCGGCATCACTTTCTGGAACGAAGAAAACAACCCAAGCACCAGATGCTTGATAATAATGCTTTGCAAGCATGTCTAAACCAGTCCTAGCTGTGCAATCTAAGAATTCAGGCCTGCAGTATCAAGGTACAGCAAATAAGTAATTTGTAGAAGCCCGAAGGATGGGTGGAAAATGGAAGTGACGCTATCGGAAAAAAATTGTGATGCCTCATGATGTCGAAAAGATCCATCATTTTTCATAAGAAACGAAATTCGTTTTTTTGGTAGAGAAATCTACAAATATTAAACAAATATGAACACAAATACTTCGCAGGAATACTTCTACTTCATTTTGTATCAAATTGTTATAACTTATGATAAATAATTAAACCTTTAATCTACCAACTAAAAATATGATATATCATCAGTCAATTTGCAGCTTGAAACCATGAACTGAATAGAAACAAAACAGAACAAGTTTGTTTTGCAAGACCTAGTTTAAAGATAACCGAGCAATCAATAAGAACAAATGTTATCTATGAGAAAGAACTTCTTACTACTTACAGCATCATGTCGAGGACTTTTCCAACAGGAAAGCAGCGAGCACGACATACGGGTGTTCCACCCTTGGCTATTGTCCCCTCCCATTTCCACTCTTTAATGGATGGCTGATCCAGCTCCTGAGTGAATCTTTTCCTCTCAACTATATTTAACTGTAGAGAACTAGAACCTACCGGAAAGCCATCATAAGATGGTTTCCAGTGATCGTTCCTTTCTCCACGAGTTGGAGTAAAACTCATTGGGCGGTCAGGAATCTGTTTATACCCTAAAGCTGCAGGCTCAAAGTTCTTATCAAAGGCTTCAGCTTGAGGAATATCAGAGAGAATCCTTGGAAAAACACGTTTTTCTTGTTCGAGATCAGATAGAGTGTACTCTGGCAACTCTTTCTCAGGAGGAAAGGAACCAGTTCTCATTTTCTTGGCCCCATGGATGGGATAGTTGTCTTCAGGCATATCCCAAGGTTCTTCATAGAATGTATTTTTCTGATGTAATTTTGAAGGAAAATCATGGTACCTCATTGGACTTTTACTACGTTCATACATATCTTGGTGTACTCGAGGATCAGGTTCACCTTCCCCAAACCTCCAGGGTTCATATGTATTTCCACCAGTCCATGAACTACCTTTCCTCTTGAAACTATAGGCATCAACATCACCAGAATCATAATTTGACATATAAGGAGATCTGATGCTTGCATCTTCTGGTAAGTCCGCAAAACTCCTGTCATGCGGAAAGTTCTCAGAAGAGCCCAAGCGACCATTTGACCTGAAACGGGGAGAGTTGGGGGAATTCAGTGAGCCCCTTCCACTGGTGGATGACCCACCATCACTTTTTGCAAAGCAAATATGCACACGGGGATTACCAAATAACTTCCCTTGAAGAGTTTCTTTTGCCCTGCAAGCTGACGATAAGCGCCTAAAGCGAACAAAAGCGTAACTACGTCCTGGAAACACAGTAATCTTCTCTATCTCACCGAATGGGGAGAAAGCCTTTCTCAAAATCATTTCATCCACTTTCAATGAAGCTGGAAATCCTATCCATAGGACCTCACTGAGATCTCCACTTCTATCATTCCCCTTTGATTTGTCAGGGGTAAAATGTTCAGGACTAGCTCGACGTGCTCTATGGTCCCTTGGAGAGAAAGGTGACCCTCTTACTTTAGAACGTTGCTCATCTCGACGTTGCATGTAGTCCTCATCACGTGATGGTGTGGATGACTTATCCTGTAATTAAGAACATCACCAGCTAAGGGAAAACTGACCCTTACTAAAACAATCTTATATAATTATAATATCCAAATTTATGAAGTTTAAAATAAAAAAGGGTTGAAAATTCAAGTAGATGGATATGGAGAAAGAAATTAAATTGTGCATTTGTACTAGTACAGGCACAAGTAACCATTTCCAGTAGAAGCCACACTATAGACATATGAACTATGGTATTGCAAGCTTCGAAAAACAGCCAGCCACTATGCTAATTCAAAACAAGATCCTACTGCCTCAGTAGTCAAGGTGGAAATAACAATACCTAAAGAGGCATTGAATAGGAGATCTTGACTAAATTTATTGAAATAAGGCATCCCTTTTTAAACATGAGTGAAATGCTCTATATAGAATAAGCCCCAAGGATTTGTAAATTTATAGAACTGTGATGCCCATAGTGCTCAGAGTATGGGTTAAAAACATTAGTAAGCAAACAACACTTTACTAAAAAAGTACATCTCCCTGCTCTAACCAACAAAATATTCACACCCATACACAAACTATGCCATGCATTCACAGTACAGTAACAGATGTAATTGCATCGTAAGTGGGTTTGTTGCAAGCACAACTACACCTTAAAGTTGGCTGGGAAGACTAACAAAAGAACATACAAACCATGCTGTGCAACTGAGGGATGCATCATCATAAGTAGAAAACATCAATCTTAGGGAAATAAACAAGTTTTCATCACTTCTCAAGTGAATGCGATCAATGAAGTCTGCAGAAAAGCAAGTCAATAATAGTTCCCAAGTCTAATCCTGTAAACCTTGATCAGAGAACTCTTGTCACAAGATGTTACAATATTGGAGTTTTGAGTTCTGAGAATATTAAATATGGAAAGCAATGGTTGCCAGACTTATTGTATAAATCTTGACTGAATATGCACATTGATTTTGTTTATACTTGGATGCATTCGATTATAAACCTGAAGACATCATATATGCAGTCAGGACTACCTAGTGGTTATGCAACCAGAAACATAGAAATGACAGTTTTAAAGCGATCGAACACTAGGGCTTGCTTGATTTATTTATGCCATCCTGATTTTGTTGTCCTTTGGCGGGAACTGAATCTTGAAAAATGAGACAGGTGAGTAAGATAATAATCATGATATTAGTGATCATTTCAGTATCGAAAGCTACTTTTCAGTAATTCTTCGCAATTAACAAGTTGAACTTACACCAAGAGGTCGTTTTAGATTGCATATGGCTCAGAAGTAGCATGAAATATATGATGAAAGTAATGACTAATTATATTGGAATTCCAAGGTTTACAAACACTCCCTCATAACGTAATGTTCACAAGATTAGCAATGTATCCCGAGGCAAGTCGATGGCACAAGGAAGACAGAGTACGCGTTACATCTCATATTACATGCTGCGTTGAGTTGAGAAATTCTGGATTTATGCTGTTCCGGCTAATATCGAAACAATTCAGAGAAAATACAGATAAGGACCCTGAAAGCTAGGTGTCATATCTGATAGCATATGAGAAACATAATGCCTTCCACATTTGACTACCTTAAGTTGTATTGAGAAAATTAAGATTTTTGGAGACTTTGTAGATTTGGTAATATGGTTCTTTTTGCTACAAATATGCAATCTGCTCCAATGTCAAGTTGTCAACGATCTTCCTTCTACAGTGCATGATTAAGTTTTTGAAATTTCAACTTAGAATGGTGCTTCTAATCAAAATCTAGTAATCATCAATTCCAATTATTTCCCTTCATTCTCTTGGTTCATCTTTCCTATTTCGTGATTTATCTTTAAAACATTTAATTATTTCATTATTCTTCATGTATCCTTCAAAGAGGACACATATTAGAACTTAGAATAATATTTATTGCTAGCATAGAAAAGGTTATTCCCCCTGAATCTTGCTAACTTTAAATTATCATTGGTTATTAACTCATGCTTGAATGCAAACCATGGTATGCTTCAAGATGTCAGCAGACATGGGGAGTATTCTAGATCATGTAGCACAAAAAGGGCCTAGAATACTTATTAGAAAAACAATCTACTTCACCCTAAAACCTATGTTTATTTTCAAGTGTCTGCAGGTGTGAGCATATCCATGGAACTAGAAAATTTTCAGATTTCTGCACAGGATACAATTCCAGAATCAATAGCATTGATGATGACATGGTATGTTCACTGTTCTAGGGCAGTAAACTTTAACAATCGTATTCAACTGTTTAGATTTCAAAAGCTGTTTTCCCAGCGTGATTAAGTGCATGGAATTGATCTAAATAGTATTGCAGCAAACATCTATTCATAGCATCTGTTTTGCTTGGCAATATGCATGAAAGAATTGCACAAGATGGAAGCAGATTAAGCAACATTGAACGCATGACTAGGTTCCAGAAAGATAAGATCCACAGATTCACTTACGAAATCATTTCCATTCAAGTTACAAATGCATGAATAAGGAACCGATTAACTGGTCAGAAATTGATGAAGCTAACAGCTAATCAATTTTTTAAAGTTGCTAAAAGCTATAAGCTGACATCATATGGAATGCGATTGTGCAATTTATGCTGAGTGCTTGGAATGAACAAATAAAATAGGAAAGAGTGCTTATTGGCAAAAGAATGCATCACTTGTAATGGAGAACCCTGTGTTTTATGGTTAAGCAAATATCTTTTGAAACCTGTGTGGTGCAGTGGAAGTGAATAGCACGATTCCACAAACTGCATCTTGGATGAAAATGCAATCAACACGTTGAAATCATGCGAGTGAGCACAAGGAACTAATTTTACTCTTCTTTTTCTTTTTCTGTGATTATTCATGACACAATTGAGATTTCTGAATCCAATCATGTGTGTGGGCAGAAGGAACTAGTTTGCCAGACAAGAAAAGGTTTATCGGGTGTTTATGTAATTGGAAAGGCCACACTAAGCCTTATCAAACATCTTAAAATTTGGTGTTTTGGTTTTTATAAGTTGCTATGTAAGGCAAACTTTGCAGATGACATGGTGCTGTGGTGGAGGACAGTAGATCCTTAAAGTTGCTGCTATTGGGAGAGAAACAAAAATTGAAATGAACTTTCTCACAAAGAACTATATGATTTAAGTGAAATAGAATCTTGATTATGGTGTCCCCCCTTAACCCTGATATGATATTTGTAGTTAAGAAATGAATCCCCAAGAACATAAGCACCTGAGGTCATTTGTGTTGTGGACCTATTATTTTTCCATTATTTCTATCCCAAAACCGTGATGGAAACTGCTAATAGTTCACAATCAATTGTTTTATTAAATGGGCTGCAACACTATTTTCTATATTTGTTAGCTCTTTTGGTTGCTACTTTTGCTGCTTGCATTTCCAAAACTTCTTAAAAAGGCAACATTGAAACACAAAATCACGTTTTTTAAAATAACAAATAGGATAAAAATATTTAACACCTTCAAATATAATTGTTTGATTAAGAAAAAACTAGCATTCTATTACTAAAACAAGTTGAAATTTTGACATAAAGAAAACAGGCTTTGACTTTTCTTTTTTGTTCCCAGAAGCAGTAAAGCAAGCAGCTAAAACAATAGCAACCAAACAGAGCCTTCAAGTAAAGCCAAGTTGATATTCTTCTATCTAATTTTCAGCTTAATTTTGTTTTTCATGTGGTTGAATTATGTATTTTTAAGATCTCGATTCTTGAATTTAATTTTTCCCTACCAATCATCAGTTACTAAACGCACAAATTTCGGAGATTCCATCGAATTTAAATTAATTCCATAAAAACCGACAAGTAATATTAGTAATGGTTCAAGACTAACCGCCTTAGCAAACTCAATCCTAAGCGGATTCCCTGCAACGGGAAAACCTTGGAGCGCCCTCATGGCAGAAATTGCTTCATCTTCGTTCATGAAATTGATAAAAGCGTAGCTTCGACCAGGCTGGAATGCCACGCTCTCTAGCTCCCCAAACTGAAAGAAGTGATCTGTGAGGTCCGGTTCTAGTATACTGTGCGATATATTCCCCACCCAAAGGTGTCTCGAAGGCGGCGCATTACTCCGACTCGAGCTTCCTGATGGCGGATAGTCCCGCCGCGATCTGTCCCTGCCTCCGCGTCCAGACTGAAAGCAATTCATTGAAATAACAAAACGAATCGAGATTAATTAAGCGAAAACATGAAAAGGAGATTAGATTACAGTTGAAAGATCACAGACCATGGCTGGGTTTTCTTGAGAATTTAGGGCGGAGTTTCTCGTGTCGATTTAGGGTTTGAAAATCAATAAAATTGGCAGGGTCAAGCTCCACGAGACATCTTATCTTTCATTTCATCGGTTGGTATAAAGACCAAACTAACCCTCAATATTTACGATTTTTATATATTTGGTCAACTGTTTTAAGTTAAACTTATCCAGGGATAGGGCTGAGCATAGTGAACCGCAAAATTAAAAACCGAACTAAACCGACGTATTATGGTTTATAAATATACGAATTGTAGTTAGCCATGGTTAACCAAATTAAATCAAATTTGATTTTTTAATTAATTAAAAATTATTTTTATAAGGAAAAAATATATATTTTATACTTAAAATATTATAAATGTATTCTTATTTTTTATTTTTTACTTAAAAAATAAATTTTTAATAAATATTTATGAAAAATATCTTAAAATATTTATCTTTTAATATTTAAAAGTCATAAAATAAAGTTATTTTGTCAACGTAAAATACAAATTTTTAAAAATTAACGTTAATGTGGAAAAACCAAAAATCGAGGTTAACCGAACCGAAAACCGGTGGTTACTAAAATAGCTTACCGAATTAAACCGAAACCGAATCGAATACACCCCTATCCAGGGTCATAGCTATGTTGAACAAAGATGAGTTATCTAATTTTTTAGTATAATTATATTTAATTTTTTTATTTAAATAATAATAAAATAAAGTTTTTAATTATCTTAAATTTTAGATTTAAAGACTTAATCAATAATTATTCTTCCTGATATTTGATCCTAACTTCGTTCTTAAACTTATTCCTTACCTTTTGTAAAGAGTTAAATGTAACTATCAACCTTTATGTTCGTCTAATAAAATATTAGGGTTTTGTCATAAATAAATTATATTTTTGTTAGGTTTAAGGTTAAAGAAACACTTAATTTTTTTTATAAAAATCAATTAAACTTTAAAAAAAATTCTTACAATCAAGTCTTTAAACTAAAAATTGAATCAATTAAGTTCTTAAACTTAAAAATTGAATCAGTTAAACCCTTTGACAAATTTTGACCATTAAACTTGAATAACTTTTTTTATCCATTATTGTAGTGAAATATATCACAGTGTTTTTACTTAATATTTTTCAGAGAATTTATTTTTATTTAAAAATTCTTTCAAAATTCAAAAAATACTTATAAAATTTATAAAAAAATATTTTTTGAATTTTTTTTTTGTAAATGCAACATGATAGAATAGTAATGTACCATGTGCTGATAATATTTGAAGAAAAAAAACTATCAAGATTTAATAGTTAAAATTGGTTTATTAACTTAATTGATTCAATTTCTTTATTCAAGGGCTTAATTGATTTTTTTTAGTTCAAGGAATTAATTGAGTGCAAAAGAAATTTAAGGGTTTCATTGATTTTTTTTCCAGAAATTTAAAGACTTCTTAGACCCTTAAGCTTTTTTTTTAATTTTTATCGTTTATAATTTTATTTTTTTATCAATGATCGATAAACAATTTTGATATTAATTATTATATTGTGTTTATTATTTTTTTATATTTTAATAAAAATTTATGTATTTGTGACACACGTTTTCTGTTCATTGTGGTAATTTTTTTAATTTTTTGTGATTCGTTTTATTTATCCTTGTAGTATGATTTCAACATATCATAACAATCGATTTTTGCTCGCATAAAGATTTTAACGATACTAGTTTCTAATTATAATTTTTGTCGATAATCATAGAAAGTTAGATTCTCACTCGATGGATGGTTGCTTGCTGAATCAAACCTAGATATTGACACATTTTGCCTGATAATTTGAATTGCTCATATTTTTTTATCTGTTATATTTCTTGATTGAATAAAATAAAAATTCAAAAAAAATCTGAATTTTAATAGATTAACCCTATTATTTTCCTTTTTCTTTTTATGAATTTTAATAGATTACGCTCAGAACTCATTTAGCTTTGATGCTAAGTAAGGATTGGGAGGTCCGTTTTATGTGGGTGAGTCGTTCTTGCAATACAGTGGCCGATAAATTGGCGAAATTGGTAAAGGATCTTCCTCTGGATTATTACAGGTTCATGGTGCCTCCTTTGGATATTATTGATGTGCTGCATAGCGATATGGGTATTGTTTGATTCTGTTGTGTATCTTGAGTTTTTGTGCCTTGCTTGATTGTAGTACCAACATGGATACTCTTTTTCCCCAATTTAAGATTAGGTTTTCTTAATGAGATTCGTGTTGGTATCCCTTCACTAATAAAAAAAGGTGTGAATCAGGATTAGGGGTGTGTATTATTTGGTTTTAACCAAATTAATTAACCGAATCAAAATTATTTTGATTAATTCGATCAGTTAATTTTTGGTAAATTCGGTTAATAGTTAATTTATTTTTGAAAATTCGGTTATTAGATAATTCGGTTCAAAATCGATTAATTAACCGAATTAACCAAATTAACCAAAATTATTATATATTAAATATCATATATTATATATTTACTTTTAGTCATTTAACTTTAAAAAAGTTATAAAATATTTATTAAACTTTTTTATATTATAAAATGGTCACTAAATTTTTTATTAAATTAGTATAAAATAAAAATTTAGTGGCTAAAAAATTATTTTTAGCATAATTTAGTGACCTATTATGTAATTTAACCTAAATTTATAATAAATTTCGGTTAATTCGGCTAATTAACCAAAATAATTTCGGTTTGGATAATTCAATGAAAGATAATTCGGTTCGATTAACGGTTAAGATTTTAAAATTTTCAGTTAATTCGATTTTAGTTAATTCGGTTCATTCATCGACCGAATTAACCGAATATACACCCCTAAGTTGGACTTCTATATTAGCCAACATTTCTACTTAAAAAAGCTATTTGATTTTTTAACAAATATTGGAAGGTTAAATGCAAATAAAATAATTAAATGTGAGTGTGACAAAAGTACAAATATTGAGGGTTTAACTTACTATTATGTTTTTTTTTTGTATTTTTCTTTATTATTGGTTCCATTAGATATAATAAGATATTTATAGTTTTTATTTGAAAAAAAATATGATATTTAAATTTTATTTTAAAATTTAGGTTAAAAGGTATAGTGCAAGTAGAAAAACATCAACTGCAAATAGTAATTTCTAGAAACAATGACGATCTAGAAAAATATTTCAGGTGGGTACATATGAAATTTTAAAATTTTAGGTGGACACAATTTATAAATTTTTAAAAAATTTAAGTACTAATTCATAAAATTTTAAAAAATTAAAAACAAATATATGAATCTTAGAAAGTTCAGGAGGGCTTAGTGTCACGACCCGCCGCAACAATGAGGTTAATAAATCATCCTTGGGCATTCTTGAAGAATCCATGCATCAATGAAGCTTCCAAAATAACCTAGAATGGCCTACATCCATCTCAAGGATTCCATCACGTTCTAGAATGTTCCAGGAGGTTCTACCAAGATCTAGACACGTCTAGAAGGTCTGAGAAGATTCTAGAAGACTCTAGATAATTCTCGAAGGTTCTAGAACATTCTAGAAGGACGAAGAAGATGCTGGAAGAATCTAGAACATTTTAGAAGGATCTAGAATGTTGAAGAAGACCTTGGAAGACTCTGGAAAAATAGAGACTACTCCAGATATCTCTAGAGTTCTCTAGAACATTGTAGATCATTGTAGACATGTATAGGATAATGTAGAAATCTCTAGAATAGTATAGATCCTGGTAGATATTTTAGAAGGCAAAGTATGAACCGTCTGATCAAACAAATCATAGCCGTCCATTAGGGAGGTGGGAGCCTATAAATAGGGCCACTCCTTTCATTTTGTAAATAACTTGAGAAGTTGAGCACTCTTGTACATACTTTCTTAAAGCTTAATACAAAAGCTTTCCTTTAAATTCCTTTGCCTTCTCTTGTCTTTCTTTGTTTAGCCACCAGGTTGCGTGTAAGCAAGGCTTGCTAACATTGATCGGAAAGTGTTAGTGTCGCACGAATTGAGTTTAAAAGAAGTAAGTCCGTGACAGTTGGTATCACAGCATGTTCGATCACACTCGGGACATGGCCAAGACGGGGAAAACCCAAGTTGCTAGCTCAACGGAGGCCGAGATCACGCAAGAGTAACGAGGGCGTGAGGAGGTAGTTGATCCTATTGCAGCTAGGACACGAGCCAAGTCCAAGGATCAACTCTCTAGCTTGGAGTCTCGCATAACCCATGTTGAGGAAAACATGGGGGGCGTGGGTGCCCAAGTGGACGACCTTCAAGAAAGAGTAGAAGGCCTTGAGGCGGAGAATGCCGAGATCCACACGGCTATGAGGGCCATGATGCTCAAGTTAGAGAAAACCATGCTCGCGAAGATAGGCAATATCCGTGACCTTCTCATGGATGAGCTCTCAAAGGTACGTTCTTCTCTTGAACAAGAGCTAGACAACATGCGGGGTAAAGTCGAGGCCCTACAAGGCGATGTAGCCTTGTGCAAACGTGCGATGGCTGCCGGGCCAAGCACCACTTATGAGGCTAGAAGGGTCGAAGTGCCCAAGCCAAAAACTTTCTCAGGGGCACGCAACGCTAAAGAAGTAGACAACTTCTTGTGGGGGCTAGAGCAATACCTTTGTGTTGCCGGAATCATGAACGAGGCAACCAAGGTTCAAACCGCAACTTTGTACCTCACCGACACCGCCATGCTCTGGTGGAGGAGAAGGCGTTTAGACGTGGAAAATGGTACGTGCATCATCGCTACCTTTGATGACTTTAAAAGAGAGCTTAAACGGCAATTCTATCCGGAGAATGCCGAATATGAGGCCTGAGCTCGTTTGCGAAGGCTCAAGCAATCGGGGAGCATCCATGACTATGTCAAAGAGTTTACCAACTTAATGCTCGAGATCCCCGATCTCTCCGAGAAAGATTCGCTCTTCAATTTTATGGATGGACTCCAACAATGGGCGAAAGCCGAGCTAAGGCTTCGAGGAGTTCAAACTCTTTCCGATGCCATCGCTGTAACCGAAAGTTTAATTAATTATTCTAGCCACAAGGAGTCCACATCTAAGATGAAGGATGGGAAGAGTAATCAAGCCGTTGGTTGGAAAGACAAGAGCCCTTGTAAAGATGGTCACCATGAGGATCACTCAAACAAACCCAAGGACTCGTCCTCATGGAAAGGCAAAGCCAATGATAAATCTCAAGAAGCTCGAGGCACCATAAGAAAATCACCACCAAGTAAGTGTTTCATTTGTGATGGTGATCATTGGGTTAGAGAATGCCCGCAACGACAAGCTCTCAGCTCTCTCCTAGCCAAGCATCAAGAAGATAGTGATGCCGAGGAGTTTGAGCCCGATGCACAAATGGGATCCATGAAATTGCTAAACGTGATGCAATCCACCCCGAAGACCGAAGCCAAGGAGTTGCTATATGTGGACGTCACAATCAACGGAAAAGCATCAAAGGCAATGCTTGACACAAGTGCGTCCCATAACTTTATTTCTCTTGATGAAGCAAAAAGGCTAGGTCTTAAGGCAACAAAAGGGCAAGGATCCATCAAGGCAGTCAACTCCACTGCCCTACCAATCCAAGGCATTGCACGTGGAGTCAAGACCAATGTAGGGACATGGTCTGGCCACCTAGACTTCACAGTAGCCTCGATGGACGACTACAAGCTCGTCCTAGGCATTGATTTCTTTGACAAGGCCAAAGCTATTCCGATGACATATGCCAACACCTTGTGCATCACGGAGGGTCACCAAGCTTGTGTGGTTCCAACCATCAGGGCCACCAAGCCAAATTCTAAAGTGATCTCATCACTTAGAATGGAGGAGCTTAAAGAATTCAAGAATGTTACACGTCTAAAGTTGCGAAGGAGGCTACCACCAAGGGGAAAGGTGGATCCTAAGATCACGTCTAAACCGAAAAGAAAGCAAGTTGGGAGTCCAAGGAATAACACCAACAATTCCATGAAGACGCGACGAGGGCGTCGCGAGCTTAGGTGGGGGAGAATGTCACGACCCGCCAGCAACAATGAGGTTAATAAATCATCCTTGGGCATTCTTGAAGAATCCATGCATCAATGAAGCTTCCAAAATAACCTAGAATAGCCTACATCCATCTCAAGGATTCCATCACGTTCTAGAATGTTCCAGGAGGTTCTACCAAGATCTAGACACGTCTAGAAGGTCTGAGAAGATTCTAGAAGACTCTAGATAATTCTCGAAGGTTCTAGAACATTCTAGAAGGACGGAGAAGATGCCGGAAGAATCTA
This sequence comes from Abelmoschus esculentus, assembly GCA_035048815.1. Lineage (NCBI taxonomy): Eukaryota > Viridiplantae > Streptophyta > Magnoliopsida > Malvales > Malvaceae > Abelmoschus > Abelmoschus esculentus. Next base: position 16,487,679 of record JAUCBN010000002.1, on the reverse strand, counting down.
GAACATTCTAGAAAGATCTAGAATGTTGAAGAAGACCTTGGAAGACTCTGGAAAAATAGAGACTACTCCAAATATCTCTAGAGTTCTCTAGAACATTGTAGATCATTGTAGACATGTATAGGATAATGTAGAAATCTCTAGAATAGTATAGATCCTAGTAGATATTTTAGGAGGCAAAGTATGAACCGTCCGATCAAACAAATCATAGCCGTCCATTAGGGAGGTGGGAGCCTATAAATAGGGCCACTCCCTTCATTTTGTAAATAACTTGAGAAGTTGAGCACTCTTGTACATACTTTCTTAAAGCTTAATACAAAAGCTTTCCTTTAAATTCCTTTGCCTTCTCTTGTCTTTCTTTGTTTAGCCACCAGGTTGCGTATAAGCAAGGCTTGCTAACATTGATCGGAAAATGTTAGCGCCGCACGGATCGAGTTTGAGAGAAGTAAGTCCGTGACATTAGGCTCACAATATTTTTCAAGTGAATCCGCCACTGTCTAGGAAGGTAACATTCTTTAATTTTAAATATATTTTAAATTTTTAGAAATAACATTACGTGTATACATAAAATTAACATAGAATCTAAAATATAACCAAAATTTTTCTATTAATTTTGAATTAAATTATTCTTAAAAATTTTCCTCATTATGGGTGTCTTTCTTCTATTAATTTTATTTATCTATTCACTTATTTCAAATTAATTAAAGAATAAAGTTTGTAAAACAGACTTATCGATTTAATAAATATAATTTATCTTTATTTTATTTATTTTTCTTTTTTAACGTTGTAAGCGATAACATTAGTCGTGTACAATCGTTGAACATTGATGATATTTTATTATTTTTTTAAATATGTTGATGATACGATTAAAATTTAATATTTATTTAATTATTTTAATTTTTTAACAATGTACGTACATTTATATATATATATGATGCTCGAACTCAAATCATCTAAATAATTTAGGTAATTTTTACCAAACTACTTCATAAATTCTATTATTTTAATTTTAGTTCTCAGTAAAAATATATGTTGTCTTTAATTTCTTTTTTTCTTTCTAAACATTGATTTAGTTTATTTTTATGATATGATTTTTTTATGATACTATTTTTGTTTGTTTTATAATACATTTTTTTTAATTTTATGATAATTTGCTATTTTTATAGTGATTATTATAATATATGTTTCTGGTCAAAAAATATCAATGATCTAGTAAGGGTGAGTATTCGATCGAGTCGAGTAAAAAAATTTTGAGTTATTCGAGTTGACAAGTCATATTTTACAACTCAAACTTTATTTGAAATTTTTTCGATTCAAGTAAAGTTTAAGAAATTCGAGTTGAGTTTTGGAGTTTCTATAAATATTTAATTATTATTATTTATCATATTATAGTACGATTTGATTTTAATTTAAACGATTTTCTCTAATCATATAAGATATGTGTTATGAATATGGAATAAGGGAGAAACCATAAATGGCCAAGTCAGTAATGCCAAGTTCAATCTGTTTCAAGGCACAATCAACAACAGAATTTAATAGAGAATTCAGGAAGGTCGTTTGGGATGAGAGAGCTAACAACCTTATGATATTTGTTTCTTTGTCTTTAGTGTAATTGACAGACTATATAAGTGAGGAATAACAATGTAACAGACATGCCAATTGTTATTAAAACTATATTTCCTTCCTATCTTCTTCTAAGAAATCTTCTTCTTCCTCTATTATTATTTCTGCACAGTAGTTAAGAACCAATTGCAGGCTTTGTTCCTAATATTGGTGCTTTCATTGAGAGATCCTTGAGCTATGGAAAACCATACAGACTCGATTAAAGTATTGCAACAAACCTCAACAGATGTTGAGTTCTTTGCAGGCACACTTAGTGTATTACCCGAATTTCGTCCGGGTATACATATAAAATAAGGCCTACATAAATATAATTAAATAAATAAATAATATTCATAAAAAATAAAATAAATAATTAATAAAAATAAAAAGTAAAATGGATTGGTTGTCATGGAAATGGTTACCAAATGGAAAGATAAAATGCAATGATGGGACGGTTCCTGGGAGTTGCAATTGTGACCATTGGCATATAGCAGTTTGGCAATTCTGGGATAAAGTAAGTTGGTTACCATTCATGAAGGGGGACGGTTCCAGGGGAGGACCAAAAACTGGAGACGGAAAAGAGAAGCAAAGGCAGTAAAAAGCCATGGGGGAAAAATGGATCTGGTGGATGAAAAACTAACCGAAGACAGAACCGAGAGGGAACTAGGGATCCATCTTCTCCATAAAAAAAAAGAACAGAGCATGGACGGGAAAAGCGATTCGCATGGAGGGTTTCATGTATTCGACAGTTTCTAGGGAGATGGGGGGATCGACATCATCACCAAACCGAGGATCTCAACACCAAGTCATGCAAGTGCCCCATGTGTGCTTGCAAGATTAATTTGAGGCTAGAGGTGTCATTGCAACAACAAGAAGATCAGGAAGCTATTTGGTGGGGAACGGTTCCTTTGCATATGACCCAAGACCAAACCGAAAAGGGAAGATTCTATCAACTTCATTTTTTAAGAGTTGTGTAATTGATGAGCAAACTCATGGTCTTTGCACTCGGTGTTGCAGGTGTATTACTTATCTTCATGTGACGTGCGCATCTAAGAGCAGGATATGGCATGGAGTTACGTTGTTGAGAAATGGGCAACAAATAGGTGGAGGATAGTAACGGGGGATCATGGAAAAGAGAGTAGTAGGAAATAGAGGCAGTAGGAGAATTACAGGAGGAAAAGGGGGCAATTGTGAGGAGATTGGATTCGGCCATCATGAGGCAATGATTATAGTGATGATGGTGGCCATGATGACTACCATGATGAAGAATAATGATTGCAGCAATGATGATGATGGCCATGATTGGTCATTATGGAGGCAATGATTAACGTGATAATGGTGCAATGATGAGGCGATGATGGAAACGTTTTAGCCATGCGATGGACCATTTTTTTGGTGAAAGATCCATGGAGAGATTACATTCTAAATTTCGGCAGAGTGTGGGAGAAAGCTTGGAGTTCGAGTGTATAATTGCTTCAAGGATGACAAACAGCTTGTATATTGTATTCGAGTACATGGATCATGATCTTGCAAGGCTTTCAACAACTCCTAGCATCAAGTTCACCGAGCAGCAGGTGGTAGAATTGGCCTCAAATTGAAACCGAGACATTCACGAAAAATTATTGAATACCAATGCCAAAGAAACATAAATCAATCCTTCACCGGACAACGAGGTTAGATCCATTTATCATCCAATTTCTTTATTTATGTCGATTTAAGCTTTTATTGTGTTATATTCATGAGGTTTTTATATCATATATGTAGGCTCTCATCTTTTAAATAAAATTTTATTAAGACCTTGTCTTTTACTTAGTAGTGTTTTATTTAATTATTTATATGTTTGCTTGCATGTTTTAAAATCCATATAGAATATTTTGTTAGGAGATCACCTAAATTTTCACTTAGTTAATTAAATTAGAGCCTTTTAGGATTAGTCAGTCTAATTAAATAAATAATTAAATAGGGGAGATAATTTAGTAACGATAACGTTCTAATCATATATCTCGGATACATTAAGTGGTCAGTGTTTTGACATGACATTATGTTGGCCAATAGTGTACTTTGGTATCGTTTTCGGCGCGTCATCGAAACATAGAAAATGGTAAATAATTTAGGGTTAGAATTTAATAAAATTCATTAGGCAAAACTAGAAACACTAATAGTATTATTAATTTTGTTTGGTGTCGAAATGGTAGTGTCCGTGCATTCGGATGTTATCATAATACATCCGGTGAAATTAATAATTTAATAGGGTTTTAAATATTCAATTAATGGAGCCTTATAGGTTAGAACTTAAAATCGACAAGATAATAATTGATCATGCATATTTAAAACCTTTTGGGTCAGAATCTATATTTCTTTAAATACGAGTTAAAGTTTCCTATTATAGGATGTCTTTCTCAAAGCTCGTATTTAAAAGAAATGTACATTTTTGCTCAAAAGGATATTCTCATTTGAACGATATTTATTTGACAATAACGGATTAAATTAATATCATTATTCGAAATGCCAAAATGCCACGTGTAATTAATAAGGTACCGATTTCGGGCGCTCGTAAGGGTCGTCCTTACGCGTAACCGACTCCTGAACCCAAATGTTTTCAAAAAATCTCTGGTTTGTTTTATGGTGTCTGGCCTACCTAAGTGGCCGGTGGCGACTCCAAATCATTTCAAAATTAAAATAATATGTTTTCAAATAAAACCCTGATTTTCATAAATAATAATTAAAAGTGGTAAAAAACTCGATTTTTCAAAATTCACTCGCCAGGCTATTTTTCACTCGTTTCGGTTGTAAAATGGTCGCGACACTTAGAAAAGCAAAAACGTTGGAATGCAAACACTGAGAATACGTTGCAGAAAATGGCCCGTCAAATTGCCGCCATTTTAGCACATTTGGGGATCGGTGGATCAAGTTCACATGAAGTTCTGGTTATGCAAGAACAATCTACCACAATGACCCACCAGGTGTTTGACGAAATACCAACACCAACAGAAATGGAAATTGTTGATCAACATGTTCTTGACAATACCAAAGACGATTTTCATGATGGTAAATCAATGATTCAAGATTGTTTTGAGAAAATGGATCCAACGTTATCCACAACCCAGGTACAAAATTTTACAAATTTATTACACCTTAAACATGTTTCTGGGGTTCATGCTCAAAGAAAAGGTGTTGTTATGTTTACTGATGCACCTGGTTATTTAGTTTTGGCTCACATATTACAAGAATTTAAGGGAGCTAAAATGGCGTCGGAGGTTTTGGGGATGAATGTCTTAGGCACAGTCATTGTAGAGTTTGTCAAACATGTGTTTAAGTTCAAATTGGATGAAATTAAACATCAATGGCAATGGGAGATGAGTGCAAGTTCTCCGATGGTTCAATATCATGTGTGGTCATATGATGCGATAAACAGAGGAAACGAAATGTTAGATGTCGAGCTACGAAATCTTGTGGACCACTTCAACGAGATGTTTATCAAGTCTACAGGATTATGGTTTGCACTAGAGAATAATTATAGTTTTCTTTTTAATCCGGGAGGAAATATCATAAACACGAACATTCGATTTCAAACTCAATTCAAGGTGAAAGAGTTTGAGAGAAAAAAACTGGTGTATGTTATCAAAGAAGGTTTGCAAATAAATGACAGTGAAGACAAGAAACAAAAGAATGAAGCTTCGAAGGAAAAGTTTGAGAGTCTCTGCAAAGTTATAAAGGATGCCTTGGAGAACAAAGGTAAAAATGTGGTGATTTTTGATCGAATGATTGATTTTTCTTATTGTTTGGTTACTATTGAGTGTGGTTGGATTGTCAATATGGAGAGAATTATGAAGGTACAGACTTTGAGAAACAATGACATAGTTGGTTACATATCCAGCAAGAAAACGATAGAGATCAATCTCAAGAACACCATCGGGAAGGATCAGAAAAAGAGGATGCTGAATCTTAGTCTTAGCATTGATAAGGATTCAAGCAAGGTTGAAGTTGATGCTACTGTGCCACTGTTGGAGGATGCTGAAGCTGGGATCAATATGATTGTATACAAATGGCTTACTGACAATTCTTTTCTCATTCGGGAGATTATTACACTCACTTCTTTGAAAAATGTCAAGTTACATGCTTGGACACTGATACAGGATATATGGCAGATTCAAACAAAGTGGATATTTTCTGCCAATATATCAACAGTGAAGCAATGGATAAGAAAACAAATGTTGAAAAGTGCCCAGGATAACATGTTTCAACAAAATCAGGCGTTGCAACCTTATGAAGTTTTCCCTTATCATGCATCTTCAACAATTCAATGTTGCTTGACATGGAGAAATTATGGGGAAGAGTTGGGTAAGAAAATAGTTTTGGTACCTATGCAGGAGCTAGCTTCGAAGAGAGATCACTATCTCGAACCTTGAGGACAAGGTTCTTTCATTAGGGGAGGGTATTGTTATGAATATGGAATCAAGGGAGCAACCATAAATGGCCAAGTCAGTAACGCCAAGTTCAATTTGTTTCAAGGCACAATCAACAACAGAATTTAATAGAGAATTTAGGAAGGTCGTTTGGGATGAGAGAGCTAACAACCTTATGATATTTGTTTCTTTGTCTTTAGTGTAATTGGCAGACTATATAAGTGAGGAATAGCAATGTAACAGACATGCCAATTGTTATCAAAACTATATTTTCCTTCCTATCTTCTTTTAAGAAATCTTCTTCTTCCTCTATTTCTTATTTCTGCACAGTAGTTAAGAACCAATTGCAGGCTTTGTTCCTAACAATATGTATATATATATATATATATTTCTTCATATATTATTTATATGTAGCAATATTTCTTTATATTTTTATATATCAATGTATATATATTATAAAAATTGAGAGACTCGTCTCAAACTTAAAAATAAATCCTTTAATTATTAAAAATTCTGAGTTATTTGAATTTCTATTTTACAACTCGAACTTTATTTGAATTTTTATCGAATCGAGTTAAAATGAGTTAAGTATTTTCGCCTTGAATCGAGTCAAATTATTCAATTTTTTCAAATCGAGTCAAGTTTTACTCACCCAACGATCTAATATTATTTGTGACAATTTATTAATATAATTAAAATTATTAGCATAATAATTTATAAAATTAATGTCTATGTCACTCTTATATTACTACTTAAACGACTAGATTTCAATAATAATTATTATGTTTTTTAATGATGAGTATTCAAAAATATTGTTTTTATTACCTTTTTACTTACATTATTGTTAGACTTAAGCATATTATTAATTATACTATTAGTCATTCATACATATTTACATAATTTCCTTGGTTGTCATATTTATTTCATGTCTTGGTTAATATTCGTGGAAAAGGATATTGCTTTGGTGTATTTTCATGTTTGCAGGATTCCTTTCTTGATGAGGAGCTACAGAATGGGCAATAAATTAGTGGAGATAAGGTCAATGGGACAGTATATGAAAAGAGTTGGAGATTAAAGCAAAGATGAAAAGACTTTATTGGAATCAAATGAGAATGAAAATATTCTTTTGTAATTATCTCCGATTCAAGTTTATTCCATCACCTAAGTCAACCAAGCCTAGTTATTAAAAGAGGATGATGCCGTTCAAAGCAAGGGGAGACGATCGTGAGAGAGAGTAAAGAACGAGTTTGTCGATTCCCATTGTATTTTTCTTGTTATTGTTGAGTGATGAGAGGATATTTTTGTGGATGTTTTGTCCAGCAATGAATTAACTTAAAGTTGGCTTGGGTTATTTGTTTTATGGTTTGATTTCGTTTGAATTCTATTTAAGCATTTTGAGTGTTCTTAATTAAGGTTTATCTATTCTTGGTGCTTATTTGGTTTACGAGAGAATTAGGAAAGGACATCGATATATCTAGATTCAAGAGAATTAGATTCATGAAACGAATAAGCATGGTTCGATCCAAGTGTGTGAAAACTAATCCAGCTTAGGGATAAGTGCTGGATTTCAACGGCTAATAGAAGCGCAAGATAATTGTTTTACACATTTGATTAATGCAGAGATGTATCATCAAGGGTTGTGCAATTAACAGAGTCTCAGGTTAGGAATAATGGGACCACTGAAGAACGCTTTGCCGAGCCTTGAGGATAGTCGCTCAAATTGCCTGAACAATTTGATTAAGCACAATTGCAAGAACAATTGAGTGGTGCGAGCACCCACTTGCAATGAAGAATTCACTCGTCCATCATTCCATATTTCAGGATAACCCAACCTAATCTTTCTTATCGATTACTCTAATTTATTTTATTTTCTTGTTTTATTATTTATTTTACTTATTCTATTAAACTCCAATTATCAACTTATTTATTTATTTTACAATGTGATAACTTAAGTAAAGTGGCCCAAACCAATCCCTGTAGAGACTATATCTAATCTATATTATTACTTGCGACGTGTACACTTGCACCGTTTAAAATCTCGCAACATATAATATAAAGATCACATTCAAACGATTTTTTTTTCAGTTCTTTGGGTTTCATGTTTTAATTTTTTATATGATTTTTACATGATTTTCAATTTTTTATATTTAAAATTTATTTTATATCTCTTAATTCCGTAATAAATTTAATTTTTATTTTAAAAAAATAAATAAACTATTAGCTCAATCTGACCACTCAAAAATTTTGAATAACTTACTTTTGGTTCTTCATATCTTTTAAAAATTTTAATTTGACATTTCGAATTTTTTTATTATAGTTTTATTTCTTAATTTTTTAAATAAATTCCTTTTTAAAAAGTTTAAAAATTTTCATTTAGTATTAACTTTTTTTTTAAAAAAAAATCTGAAACTTTCGAAAATTTAACTTACCCCCTCAATTTTTTATTTTTAATTCAAAAATAATAAAGTTTTATTAAAAATATAATTTTTTTGAGATATATGATTTTGATATAATTTAAATAAAAAATATTTTGGACGTAAAAATATTTCAAGTCCATGAATATGAAAAACATGTTTGAAAATTTTTTAAAAACTTTTTAACATATTTAAAATATATTTAAATAGTCAAATAGTCAAAGTGTAAAAAAAAAAACTTGGTGTATTAAGGGAGTTCAAAAATATTTGACCCTAATACTCTGATTCGATTATTCGAACATAAAAAATTAGGTATTTACCCGATTTTTTATTTCCGGGCTAGGTATCTGACCCATCATTTATGAAATTATAAATTTTTGGATATCCATTTCTTATTTTAAATATTATTATTATTTAAATAAAATACATTTATATTCACTATATTCCAAAATCAAACAACTTAATTTTTAAATCTCGATCCTCAAACTTTATTTTTTTTAAAAAATAAGGGACTCAATATAAAAAAAAATTAAGATTCAGTGTAAAATTATAAATTTAGTTTTTCGAGTTGATAAAATTCGAATTTTATTCGTTTAGATATGGACTATTTTTATATGTGTATTAACCAATACGAAAATCAACTTAAATTTTTTTTACTATTTAAATCATTAATTTTTATATATCAAATTAAATTAAACTAATTAAAAATATTAAAAAAAATTCCTTCAGACATTATATTTTGTTTCGAATTAGATTATATAATTAAGGTTTTAAAATTTTATATTTCGATCTAGATTATGTAATTCAAACTTTTAAATTTATATATATTTTTAAGATTAAAATTAAGATTTATTAAAAAAATAAAAATAAAAAATCCAAATCAAGACACAAGCCAAATTTTTAACTACTCAAATCGAGTATCCGATTTTTCGAGTACCTAAATACCCAGATATCCAAATTTAAACATCCTTAATCAATACAAACATAAATGTATCAATACCCAGATACCCCTTTTATCTCCTTGATTTTGACAAATTCTAATAGCAAAATTCATTAAAGTCATTAAGGGATCCAAATTGCCAAAAAAAATTCTGCTTCAGTTTTAGAGTTTAAGGACTCGGTTTATGGTTTAATTTTAAGTGATGCATGACTTTTGAATTTAAGGTACGTGGTTAGAATTTAGGGCTTATATGTTAAAACCTAACTCCTAATTATATTACCTTAAAATTAAGTTTTAAACCCTAAATTCAAACCATAAACACTAAATTCTAAATCACTATACTTAAATCATAAATCTTAAACCATAAATTAGATCATTAAACATTAAAATTTAAAAATTATGTTTGAAAACTTTTCATTTCTGTTACGAATACATACGATATTTTTTTAAAATAATTTTAAGGTGATGTTAATTTTTTATTATATAATTACAAAGAAAAATTTAATCGGTACAAATAAAATTTAATCGGTATAAATATAACTATAATCAATATATTTATATATATAGGGGTAGGTTTAAATGATAAGTAATTTAATTATGTTTAAGTAGGTCATGGTTTTGATGGATTGTGTATGTAAAACATCTTTGTTAGAAGACTCATCCATCAAAACTAAATGTAAAACGCTTGTCAAATCAGATTAATCAAGGCAAAACCCTAAATACCGAAAATAATAAAAAGTAAATTATACATATTATCGATAATTATTCAAATAGATTAAAGATTCATTTAATATAAAAATAATTAAATAAATATATTTGATTAATTGATAACATGAATAACGTGATTAAAATAATCTATGATATAATTTTTTTTGTTAGTTATCATATAAGATAAAACTTGACCCATAACTATTTTCCATTTAAATTCTAGCATTTCTGTTATGTATATAAACTAATATTCATTTTCGAACAAAAATCCTCTGTCTTTTCTTTGTGTCTCTCTTTGTTTTTTTTTTTTGTATTTTCGTAAAAAATTGAATTTTAAACTCTAAACCCTTATTTTTATATTCTAAACCCTAAATTCTATACCTTAAAAATACACCTTACCCCTAATTGCCTAAACCCTAACCAAAACCCCTAACTTAAAATCTTAAACCCTAAATCCTAAACCTCTAATTTGAAGTGGGACATAAATAGAGGCATGGGAAAGGGGAGATGATTTGGGTTCTTCATTTTCACGGTAGAAAAACAGACTGTATATATAGTATACTCCCCTTTATTTCGGTCACCATCTTCGCTTACAACCTCTAGAATCGAGATTTTTCCTCCATGGAAACACCAACTTTCCTTCTTGTGTCCCCCATTCATTCCATTTCCCGAGAAACAAACACCCCTTCAAAGTCCAATCTCCTCCGGCCACACCATTCCCTTGTTCTTCCCCCAGATCAATCTCAACTGGTTTTGCTTTCAATCTCAAATGTAACCTTCTGTTTCATCGTATTTCCCTTGATCTGTCCTGGGAAACCATTTTTCAAGGTTACAATAAGAGATTGCAAAGAAAGCAACACCAATGTCTTCTCATTTCCCCAATAGAGCCCAATCAGCTCGGAATTCCGCCATGTATGCCGAGAGAATAACCGAGGAACCGCCGTCGCAGACCAACAACAAGAACTCGCAGACAACCGTCACGTCCTTGTACCAGACGAACATGGCCGGGTACTGGCGGAACGTGACGATCATCTGGTGCAAGAACGTCATGAATTATTCTCTCAACATAATGGTGAACAGCGCCGACGGCGACAATGTGCATTCGACATGCAAGATCGAGCTCAAGCCATGGCATTTTTGGAGCAGGAAAGGGTATAAATCATTTGAAGTTGAAGGCAAACCGGTTGACGTTTACTGGGATCTCCGCTCGGCTAAATTCACGACTGGCCCTGAACCGGTTTCGGATTATTACGTCGCATTAGTCTCCGACGAAGAAGTCGTTTTGTTGCTGGGAGATTACCGGAAAAAGGCTTACAAAAGAATGAAATCCAGACCGGCTCTGGTCGAACCGATTCTGTTCTACAAGAAGGAAAATGTATTCGCCAAGAAAAGTTTCGCGACCCGGGCCAAATTCGACGCGAAAAGGAAAGAACACGACATCGTGGTCGAGAGTTCGACGACCGGTTTAAAAGACCCGGAGATGTGGATAAGCATGGACGGGGTGGTTCTGATCCACGTGAAGAATCTACACTGGAAATTCCGGGGGAACCAAACGGTTCTCGTCGATAAACAGCCGGTCCAAGTGTTGTGGGATGTTCATGATTGGTTCTTCGGCAGTCCCGGGACCGGGCACGGACTGTTTATATTTAAACCGTTGTCGACGGAGGTAGCGGATTGTAGTGATAAAGAAGGGAGTAGCTACGGCGGTGACAGTGATACAGGCAGTACCGGAAGCTTGTATTATTCGACGCCGATAAGCCCTAAGGTGTCGGCGTCGGAATTCAGTTTGTTTCTTTATGCATGGAAGATTGAGTGAACTTTTTGGGCAATATTTTTGAAATACGAGAGCGTCAGTTTTATTAAAAAAATTAAAAATTATAATGATAGATTTTAACTTAATTTTTAAATTTTAATAATATAAAAATTAATATCTTTAAATTTTAAATAGGACCCAACTTAAAAAATTAAAGACTTTAACTTAAAGACTCGAAACAAAACAGATACAAACATCATCAAAATTCAACGATTAAAGATAAAAACTAACAACAATAAACATTAAAAAAATATAATTACAATAATAAGACACGTTGATAATATGATCGCTACCACAATTTAATCCAAATAAAAACAATGACTATGAAATCATATCCAAATCTAATTTAAAGATCTAAAACAGAGAAGTCAACATAATAATTAAGAGAGTGTCATTTTGATCAGTCATGATTACATCAAATTAAGTGGTCTTATCGTACGGTGCAACTATAGACACCAACATTCTTGCCTAGAGATCCATACAAGTCTCCGAAATTGATACAACTAATGAACAAGTATAGAATAATCAAGTAAAATTCAATCATCTTTGAGCTTTAAGCTAAATTTTTTCGTAACTCACCTGAGTGATTTTTATCGTAATTTTTTATTTAAAATTTTAGGTTGAATGAACTTGTATTTGAGAAAACATATCGCTTTTAAGAGAGTGTTGGGATTGATGTGGCTCGATGAATAACCAATTAAACACGTCAAGTGGTGGAGAAGTGGCAATTTGGATGGTTTGTTGTGAAAGCAAAAAGATAGACAATGAACACAAGGATTTTAGAGTGGTTCGGCCTTCGAACAAGCACCTACATCCACTACCTTCGCTTCTCACTAAGGATTTCCCAAATTCACTAAGAATTTCAACCTTTTGAGGCTAAAGGGATAACCTTACAATCCTAGACTGAAACCCGAATCTAGCATCCAAAGTTCACAACCTGAACTTTGGGAATTCACTCAAACAAAGAAAACTTAGCAAACTTGTTTAATCCTTCTAACAAGGCTAATGTTTGCAATCTAAGCACTCACCCAATTCCTAATTACACTTGAGCATATATTGACAGTTAAGCTCACAAGTGTTTTGTCTACCCAAATATTGGAATTTAGCTCTAAGACAATTTTCTCATCATAATGTTGTTACAAGTGAAGCATTTGTCTTCTCTTGATGCTTGAGGCTTCCTTTTATCATCCCAAATCATGATCTAGCCGTTTATAGCCGTTAGAGATGTTTTGGAGTCGGTTGGAGCTGATTTCAAGGCATATTTCTTCTTCTGGTGCAGACGGTATCGATACCCTTGAAACCGGTATCGAAACACCCTTGTTGGGAAATAGCCGTTGACCTGCATTTATGAACTGGTATCGATACAAGTATCGATACCGCTCCTAGCCGTTGGGGTTTTTCATAAATCGTTTTGACCGTTGAGGGTGTTTAGAAACATGGTTCGAAACCAAACATCACAGTGGTGAAAGGGTATCGATACCAGTATCGGTACCGCTGTGATTTTGCCTTAGAAAACATGGCATTGATGAACAGGTATAGAAACACCTTGAAGGTGTATCGAAACACCTGGGTAAAAATCACTTCTTTGGTTTCTTTAAATCATTTAAAACACTTTCAAACTTTCTCAAAAACATCTTAAATATAATTTCAAGTAGTTTGGACATAAGAACCATTTTTGAAATCTTTTCAAATTAGTCCAAAACTATTTTTCAATTATTATATCAAAACATTAGTTCTACAATCTCCCCCTTTTTGATATAATAAAACCAACTTGAAAAATTGTTTTTGAGTTTCTCCCCCTTTGTGAAATAAACCATTTGAATAAGAGAATAATGATTCAAAAACATTTAAGCTCCCCCTTACTCATTAAACCATTTGAAAAATCAATTTTTCACAACATTCTCCCCCTTTTTGTTATATCAAAAATGGTTCAAACCAAGTTTGAAAATCTTTAAAGCTCATAACATAGGAGAATTTTGAAATGTTCAATTGTTTTAAAATCAAATATCAAAAATTAGTTTATGAAAACAATTATGATAATCTAGTTTTAAAAAAAATAAACAAAATAAAAGCTAAAAACTAGATATTACCACACTTGAACTCAAGGGAGGATGTGAACTCTTCCTTCTTCAAGTGTCCATCTTGTGTGTATGGAGCTCCCCCTTAATCTTGCACTTTGATGCTCATACCTCCATCACACCTACAATGAGACAATCAAGTAATTTTTGGTATCCAAATTGCTTTGGATCCTTTAACGTTAGTAGCACAAATTTTAGTCCCCTTAGGAATCTGTGACACCCTCGCCCCGGGTTAGGAGACGGGGGTGTCGACCGGACTTACAAACCCGAACTTGTATACGAAAACAAGTTAATTCATTCATTGAATAATATTACGAGTCAAATGCAAATAGCTTTCTTTATCAATTTTCAGGCCAATTTAAAACTTTTCAAATATTTGTATGACAATCCAAATATAACTTATGTTTTACAATCTCCGAGTCCAAATTGTACATATTAAAGTCGGGTTCAAATTTAAGCCTTTTCCAAATTCATTACACCCCTTATGCGAGCTTAAGTTTATTTCATTTTCTCAATTGGAATTTCACCTAATATTAGATTTCATTGTTTCAATCCTAACTTATCTCGAATGGATAAGCTCAAAATGTCAAAGGGTATTGAAACACCCTTATGGGGTACCGAAACAGGGGTATCGACCTGGTCAACTATGTTGACCCATTGACTCGTTGACCAAAGCTAGAGTAGCCTGGTTCGATACTAGTATCGATGCAATTTCGCTACTGGAGGTCCCAGTATCGAACCAAGTATCGAACCGGTCTTATTCGTTGACTTGTTGACTAAGGTTGGATAGCCTGGTTCGATACTTGTATCGAACCAGGAAGCTCACTGCCAAGCTTGGCATCGAAACAAGCATCGATGCCTTTTTGCTACTGGAAGTCCTGGCATCGAATCAGGTACCGGACCATATGGGCCTTAAAAAAGGGGGTATCGATACCCATGGGAATGATATCGATACCCCTGCTCGAAATGACAGGTTTATCACTTCTAAGACACTTAAACACTAACCAAAAGACCATTTATGTGGTCTCAATCCATCCCTAATCCTTAAGGGACAATTCATCATGTTTAGGCAACATGTAACAACTTACTATACCTATTCACTTAGCTCATTCATCACTCAAATTATTGACCACATACAATTACATTCAAGATACAACTATGTCATGTACTTCTCACTATAGCAACTAACATGCTCATGTTATAGTTTAAGGGTTCACATGCTATCCTACATAGTTCATGCTTATCATGCCAAGACAATTTCTTACTTATCATATGCATATTACCAAGGCCTACTTATACAAACCAAAAGCCAAGAACTCAAAATATGCAAGGCTAGCCTACCATGAACATTATGCCTTATGGCTTACATACCCAAGTGGTCAATAGCAATATTTAACCATAACCAAATGCCAAAATGCATAAGCTAGTCAATACATGCCCACTATGCCACCTCAACTAGGAGTCAATCGAAAGTACAGAATACCATACATAGCTTGCTTGGTTCCCTTGCTCAGGTTCAGTCTCGATCTAGCTCCTTAACTCGTTATCCTGTTGTTTTGGGAAGGAGGAAACAAAGGTGGTAAGTACTTACGAAGTACTTAGTGAGGCAACACTAAGTCTAACCAAATTAGACATTAAATATATATATCAAGGTTAACATGCTTCAATTAAGTGATAAATCAATTCATGGCCATTTCACAACAAATCATGCAGAGGATAGTAATTGCCAAATATCATGCTTATAATGTTTCATAATACCATGTCACTAGCATGCAAACCAAATTCACATCTATATACTCATTAGCAACTTATATTCAAATGCTCGATGGCAACTTGTGATCAAATGCTCAATGGAAACATGTTATCGAATGCTCAATGGCAACATATAATCAAATGCTCGATGGCAACATATAATCGGATGCTCAATGGCAACATATAATCGGATGCTCAATGACAACATATAATCAAATGCTCGATGGCAACATATAATCGGATGCTCAATGACAACATATAATCAAATGCTCGATGGCAACATATAATCGGGTGCTCAATGGCAACATATAATCGGATTCTCGATGGCAACATATAATCGGATGCTCAATGGAAACATATAATCAAATGCTCAATGGCAACATATAATCGGATGATCAATGGCAACATATAATAGGATGCTCAATAGCAACATATAATCAAATGCTCGATGGCAACATATAATCGGATGCTCAATGAAAACATATAATCAAATGCTCGATGGCAACATATAATCAGATGCTCAATGGCAACGTATAATTGGATGCTCAATGGCAACATATAATCGGATGCTCAATGGCAACATATAATCAAATGCTCAAAGGCAATGTCGTATCAAATGCTCAATAGCAATGTCATATCGAATGCTCATAGCAATATCATTTCAATTTTAATCTTTCGAATTTGTTACAAATGATGCCTTGGTATAGTTAGACTAGGTAAGCGAGTCAACAGAAGTACCACAAAGGTACTGACAGAAGTGCCACGAAGGCACTAACAAAAGATACCCACGGTATCTACAAATGGTGACTAACCACCAAACAAAGGTACCCATAATACCAACAGAAGTACCGAAGTACTAAACAGAAGTACCGAAGTACTGGGCAAACTAACAAATGAGCTCAGACCCTAGGCATGCCGTACTACCTATGACCAACTATCGACCAAGGCTCAATCAGAGTTTTCAATTCATTTAATCTTTCCATTTGTATTAAACAAGTTTCCTTATCACAAAAGATGTCCATAACATGCTAATATTCAATGCATTTACATCAAGCTACCATTCCAAAAGCATATACATCATGCTAGCATATCCAAAGCATATATCATACTAACGTATCAAAAGCATATATCATGCTAACGAATCAAAAGCATATGTCATGCTACCGTATCAAAAGCGTATATCATACTATCATATCAAATCATACATATCATGTTACAAATCAAATAATCAAATCAGCTTAAACATGCCTCATGCATGACTCACGTACCTGGTATCCGTAGCCGCGTGCCATTACTTACCTCATCATTTCCGAGCTATGCAAATGTACTAAGCTAGCAAGCAATTCATATTGTCAAACAAGATGTTTATCATTAACCTCCTTCCCTTTTACCGAATATAAATTAGTCCATTACATGATAATAAAATCAATTAAACAAGGATGTTAGGACCCTAGGTCCTAACCCTAAGGTTTGCACACTCACAATTTCTCCAAGCAACTCAAGGATTGTAGATCGCGATTCCTTTGCCCTTCTTTCGAGTTTGCTCGAACCTTTGTTCTTCCTCGATATCCTCTTCTCTCGGATTCTCTAGCAAATCATATTCGTATAGCAACTTATTAGGACATAGCCAAATTACTTAAATTAAATAGTCACATGTCTAACAAATGTAAATAGTCTCATTGGTTCACTAGGGACAGTTTTGCTATCCTTTCGTAATTTAATCATATCTCCTAGATCCCATGTCCGAATAGAGCTTATTTTATATCTTTAGAAAGCTAAGAGAACCCTCTACAAGGAAAAGTTAACCTTACATTTTAATACTTTCCCGATCAGTACCAGAATTCATTCGGATCAGACCTGTCCGGATTTCGGGACTGCTCGAACAGCCCTACGGAGAAGCTTATAACTTTTTATACCGAACTCTGATTGAGGTTCTGTAAATTTTCCCTTAAACTATATATACAAGAGTATCCTAATGCAAAATTTCAGCTCCTAACTCCTCCATAAGTGGCCTAGGGAAGTTTTCAAAGATGACTACTCCAAATGCATTTTCTAGGTAATATCGGTTAACTTCCTTCCATGGCTCTAAAGCCTTAACCCCAATTTATTTTCATGATTTCCAGCATTCTAATCACAACATTAACACCAAATAATCCTCAATTTCATCATATTATCAATTCAATTGACCCACGTAATGTATTTACAAAACCCCCAAATTTTAGGCTTCCTACTTATTTGCTCATGCTTCTCAAACTAAGCCCAAGCAATTATAATCCTAAATTTAAGTTTTAACAACCAAACTTTAATTTAAAGGGATCATAGATTCATTTGGAAATTCAAGAACCCATCTTCTAATATCTTGGTTATGGAAAGAAAACTTATCGAGGACCTCTAAATTCGATTTTCTAATGTGTTTGATCAAACATGCAAAGCTTCCAAGCTCCCCCTCTTAAAATCACATGGAAAATCTCTCCCTCATCTATGTTTCTCCCCTTTCACGTGAAATGAGAAAGATGAAGGTAAGAGGGTGATTTCTTTTGTTTTCTTTCTCGATAAAGGGTGCAAAATGACAATTTTGCCTCCCATTTAATTCTTTAACAATTAAATGCCCAAGGGCAATTAAGGGGAATTGGAAATCCAACATGCAATCCTCTTTTTTTTTTCACTTAATGCAATTTGGTCCCATATTTCTAATACAATTTACACATGATTCATTTAATTTATAATTTTATTCGAGTCGTTTTACTAACCCGATTTTAGGGTGTTACAGAATCCATTTTTCAATTTCATCCTTTTTAGTTGAAGTGATTAGTTCTTTTGGGACCCAAACACTTCTAAAACATTTTCCACCAATAAATCTAGGGGCACTAGATTGTCTCATGTAAAAGTTTGATTTTCCCAAATCATTTTTCTTTTGAAGTTCTTTGGAAATCAAATCTTTTTCCTTTTTAAGATCATCTAAAGCCATTTGATGATCTTTTTCCATTGTTTGAAGCAAATTTTGTAAATCAAAAATTTTAAGTTCAAAATCTTTCATTTTTGCTTCAAACGCCAAATTGGTTTTCAAAATTAAATCATTTTCAATTTTCAACATTGAAATCAATTTCTTTTTCTTTGAAAATGTAATTTTGAAATCAAAAACCAATTTATCATAAGCTTCTTGCAACTCATCAAATGAATAATAATTTAAAGTTTGAGAGTTAGAAGCTACCTTTCCCTCATTGAGGGCCATCAAGCATAGGTTGGCTTCTTCATTTTCGATGGAGTCCACATCACTCCAAGTAGCCACATATGCTTGTTTCTTTGAAGATGATCCCCTCATGATAGACTTGTGGGAGTCCTTCATCTTCTTCTTTGATTCGTGCTTTGAAGATTTCTTACTTTTTTTCCTCACGAATCGATCGAAGTCAATGAAGAGTTGGGCAAGCTCTTCATCTTCTTCTCTATCCTCCTCACTTGAATCTTCAAGGTGGATGCACTTAGAGGACTTGAGAGCAATGGTGTTGACATTTACACCAAGCTCTTGAACCTTCTTCTTCCCCATCAATCTAATCTCTTCCTTCTTCTTCCCCTCTTCTATTCCTTTCATCATAATTTGATGTATGAGGAGTGACCCCATGAGTTCATCAAGCTTGAGAGTCTTCAAATTCTTTGCTTCGATGATGGCGGTCCATTTTGAGTCCCATGACTCGGGAAGGGAATAGATGAGCTTACGAACAAGCTTCTCCTCCGGAATGATCTCTCTATATCCTCTAAGTCCATTGATGATGGTGGAGAATCGATCGAACATCTTTGCTATGTCCTCTTACGGATTCATCTTGAAGTTCTCATACTCTTGGTTGAGGAGTCCAATCTTGGTCTCCTTTACTTCGTTTATTCCCTCGTATGTAACTTCGAGCTTGTCCCAAACTTCCTTGGCACTCTCACAAGAAGAAATTTTCTCGTAGATGCTTGGATGGAATGCACAAACAAGAATATGCAAAGCCTTGGAATTAAGTACCATCTTCTTGCGATCTTCCACGCTCTATTCCGCCTTTGTTCCCTTTGGCATAAATGGTCCATCTTCAACTATATCCCATAGCTTATAATCTCTCGAATTCATGAAATATTTCATCCTTATTGTTGCGTGTCAAAAGTGTGCGTTTAGTGCAAGTGGACACATCGCAAGTAATAAGTGATAAGTATTTATCGAGTTATCGTCTCCTCAGGGACTGGTATATTTAATATGCTTTCTTTATCTTCTTGCTCTGTAGAAAAATAAAAAAACACAAATGAATGGGTGTGATTTATTAAACTAAGGTAATTGAATAAAAATAAAAGAGTTGAAATATTAGAGAGAAAAATGGGCCAGGATCCAGTTGTATTGTATTGTGGACTTGATTGACTTGTCTTTATCCAATGCAATCGTATATCTCTGCCTCGGCAGCACTACAGTTTACTGCCTGGGCAGCGATAACGTTGTCTGCCGCGATAATCCCTTGCTCGTGGGTAGACCTTACCAAAGTTCGGCAAAGTGTCCTTGAATGACTCCGCTTATCCCTAAGTCAGAGTGCTGTTGATGACTAGTCCTTGATGATACCTCCCGGCGTGAACCAATTATACTCACCAACCAATCTCACACTTCTTCTAGACGTTGAAACTCTTAACCTATCCCTAGGCCGAGTTAGTATTTCGCGATTGAAACACCGTACTTACCCCTTTCGTGAATCTAACTCTCCCGAGCTTAGATAAATGGATTACTCACAAACTTCCCTCCCGGGCTTGAATGCAAGAACAAGGAATAACAAAGGATAAGCAAACCTTGATAATTCTTATTGCATTGAATGAAAGATAAAGTACAATCTCCTCTCACAAATACTCCACAACCTTCACCTAAACCCTATGAAGGTTTTAGAACATAATGGAGAGGAAAGAAACAAGAGTAGAAGTCGGCTCTCCCTAGGTATTTCGCTTCTTCATACATTGGGTGGCTAGGTCTTTATATAGGCTAGACCTAGGGCAAACCTTTCCTAAGTAGAATACAACTTGGAGTAGGGAACAAGTCAAGTACATAATAATAATAATATATTTCCAAGTTTGAATTCGGCTAAGGGGGCTTTCCCGCGTGGTCTTCCTTTGGGCTTTTCCTTGTGCTAGCCAGCTCCGAATCATGGGCTTCAAGTCCAGACACGTCCCTTGGATTTTTGTCTTTCCATCGCCTATCACTTTGCTTCTTGTCTTCTTGCTGCTGCCTCGGCATCAGGTCCTGCCTCGGTAATGGTTTTCCTGCACAGACGTGAAAACGCAGTGAAACGTGCCTTTTTCTATAAATATTATTTATTTAAGTATAACTTCTAAATATATCACATTAAGCACTTGCATTGGTTCAAGTGGGTGAATATTTGGTGATAAATGCCTATAAAAGGAGTATAAAGTGATAGTGTGTTGAGCACTTATCACACCCCCAAACTCGAACTATTGCTTGTCCTCAAGCAATGCAAACCATCAATTTGTCGAACTCTACTCTCTCTTGGTCTTACATGTCCATCTATTCTCCCCACCATAGCTAGGCCTATCTTTAAGCCTTAACCATTCGGCTACCTAAGAGTTTACCTAGAAACAAACTATAGGATGTGAGTGTGTGTGTTTTTGTGGACAAGTTGATTAAAGGTTTTCTTAGATAAACTCTAAGTTCAAGACAAATAGACATTGGTTAAGTCTTCTCTTCTTTTCCAAACCTCAAATCTTGAGCCAGTTTCGGGCACCTTAAAGACTTGTGTTTTTCTTTTCACTAAAAACCTTTTTGTCTTTTCTCTTTGATATTCCTTAATACATACTAAAGCCAATTTCGGGCACCTCTAGTATGAAGAAGAGATTTTCTAAAGCCGGTAGTAGGCACCTCTAGTTACTTTTCCAAAAATCTAAGTCTTTATCACCTAAGTTCATTAAAAGAATTCCTATAATCCACAAGTCCCCAAAAGTGTTTAAAGTTCTTCCTATAGTAAGCTTCTAAGTTTTCATCCTTAAGCATCCTAAGGTTAAGCCCACTTGACAGAACCTAAACATGGTAAGGAGAAAGATTTCTATAGCCTTTAAGAATAAAATAAGGCAATACTGATGATGAGCAGTGCAAGAGTGTAGGCAGTTAATTCAAGTAAGGCGGGGAGCATAAAATTAAAAAAAAATCACTGGAATACTCCCTTTTGGCAAGGCCGCGGCAGTAGATTGCTGCCTTGGCAGTGAATCTGCACCCCCAAACTCAAACCAAGCATTATCCTCAATGCTTTTATATTTGGAAGGAAGAAACGGCAAAACAGAATATGAATTATATGCAGCAAGGAAAGATAGTAAAAGCAATTGAATATTGAAATAAAGGACAAAGAATTTTAGAGCGACTCCGAAGAGCTGCTCGTAACAATTTTTCTCCGTTGCCTAGATGCCATGTGCTTTGTCCTTGGGGAGGGCGATGGTTGTGCCTTTGCTTGCCTCGGCGGCTGGACTCGAGTGGGTGGGGTCCTATGTATCGGGGCTTCTACTTCTTCTCCTTCTTCAACATCCGTCATCTCTTCGGTTATCATCACGTCCGTTCCTCCTCCCATCGCAGTGGCTCCTCCGGTGTGGTATGTGCTTGGGCCGGCGGCAGTAGAGCCTTGGTGTACATAAGCATCTATCTCGGTGGATAGACTGCCCATGATAATTGACGATCTTGGTGGAGTGCTGAAAACGGCTCTCCGCTTGGATGGCCTTCGGCTGACAGATGAGGCCGCGACAGAATCTGTTGGCCTAGATGGTCCAGCAGCCTGATATTGGGGCTGAGGGTTTGGATGGAAGAACGGTCGCGGTCCTCCTAGGGCTGGTGTAGTCTCGGTGTAGGGTGCGGCAGTAACGAACATATTGCTTGGGAACTCCGGGAATTATATGCCTTGGTCCGGAAAGGCGTGCATCATCATTTAGGCGAGGGTGCCATTGAAGTCCCGCTGGTACTCCATGTACCGTTGTTGTCGAAGATCCATCGTGGCCATTCGCTGCAAGAGTTCTTGATACGATTCTACTGCGGCAGAGGTATGGGCAGTACCAGGCATATCTTCCGTGTACTGGGCCCCGACAACAGTATCGGCAATGAACTGCTGCAGTGTTGCCTGGACAGGTTCTGCTTGTGTTATCTGCATGACTTTGTGGCAGAATTCCCTGGTCCATCCTCTTCTTGGGGGTGTGTATTCATCTGTTTCTTCAATAGGCACACCTGCGGAAACACATAAACCCGTAATCAAGCAAAGGAAATACAATGGTCCTCGATCTTTCTTACCACACTCGCGAATCTCCCGTAGGATAATTTCTCCAATGTTGATGGTCCTTTTGTTGATGATGGATTGGATGAGCACCAATCTCTTGCGATCCACCATGCTATTATGTGATGTTGGGATGAGGCGTCGTTTGACGAAGGTGTTCCACATCTTGGCCTCCGGCTTCAAACTTTGTCTTGTTACGGAACCCCGATGTGTACCGGTTTCCCATGGAGTGTTCGCGTAACAAAGATCGTCTTTGATAAGTTCATAGTCTTCGACAGTGATATCTTCCAAGAAATCAGCATGGAGATCACTGTTTGGGGTGAGGCCGTAGAAGCTGTTGATCGTCTCGGCATCGAGTTGCACTGGCTTGCCGCGACAGTGAACAAAGAGAGAGTCTTTGCTGGGCCCATGAGCGTAGAACTCACATACTATTGTGGCGTTTGCCTGGGTAGGTTGCAAACAGAATACTTCCCAATTTTGGTACTTGATTCTGTCGAACAAGTAGTGTTCGATACCATAATTCTCTTCGTCCGTGTGCTGGAACCCTTGTTCTTTCCATAGTTGCCTTGCGATGAAAGATCGATTGAATCGTTCTTGAACGTTGGCTGGGGCGAATCTTTTGTAAGTTGCCATCAAGAAAGAGAAAATTGAGTTCTTGGAGGTTTTCTTGAAAAGAAACTGGAGAATTAGAAGGGATTAGTAGGCAGAGAGTAATTTGAGAGAGGGATTGTTAAGAATACTAAAGAAAGCAAGAAAGTAAGAGTGAATAGTTCAAGAGGAAGGAGTGTCTTATATAGGCCTCGGTCTTGTGACCGTTGAGATCACTAGCCGTTGTAACCGTTTCCTTCTTCTGCCGCGGCAAGAATCTCGGCAGACTAGCCGTTACACTTTTCTGCCCGTTGGGACTGCTGCGGCTCTGCCACTGTTGTATTGCCTCGGCAGAGTTCCTACTGTGAACTATTTTTCCCTTATCTTTTTATTCCTAAATAAAAATTTAAACACACAAAAGAAAAATACTGAAAATGAAAATAATTAGAAGAATAAAAATAAACTACTAACCCTAATATAATAAAGAAAAGAAAAAGGGAGAGGTTAGGTTACTGGTGGAGAGCATGCGAATGCATCTCCCAAAATTATTTTCTCCCTTAGGCCCAAATTGTGTATCGGTTGTGGGCCGTTCCTTCTTGCTGTCTGTCCATCCGTCTTGGGCTTGATTTTCTTGCCGAATATCCTGCCGAGCAGACTACCCAGGCAGGATATCTTATTGTCTACTGTGCGGATGGCATTGCATTCCTCTAGATCGTCATACCTCTTTAAGTTGTGGAATGCGTTGAGTTTGACTTGTTGGTCATTGACCCGCATAGTCAACTCTCCCTTTTCCACGTCAATCAATGTACGTCCAGTTGCTAGGAAGGGTCTCCCAAGGATAATCGGTGCGTTGTCATCTGCTTCACAATCAAGGAAAAGGAAGTCATCAGGAAAAATAAACTTGTCAACTCTTACCAATATGTCCTCGATTTTTCCTTCAGGTTGTACATAGGATCTATCCGCGAGTTGGAGCATCACTGTTGTAGGCTTCAGCCTTCCAATTCCAAGCTTTTGGAAGACTGATTTAGGCATGAGGTTTATACTTGCTCCAAGGTCGCATAGGGCCTTTCCTTCATAACTCTTTCCTATCGCACAAGGTATAGTGAAACAACCAGGATCTTTTAGCTTTGGTGGCATGCGGTTATGCATTGCCATGCATCCTTCGGTGGCAGCCACTGTCTCAAACTCACCTATTCGTTTTCTCTTTGATACCATATCCTTTAAGAACTTGGCATAGTTGGGCATTTGTTCAATGGCCTCAACGAATTGTATGTTGATGTGGACTTGTTTCAAGATATCGAGGAACTTCTTGAACTGTTGATCCTGTTTTTGTTTCTTCAACCTTTGCGGGAAAGGTTGTGGTGGTCTCATCTCGTCTAGGGTTTCTTTAGTTTGGAATCGTATACCTGGCACCACTAGAATTTTTGCTGCCTCGGCAGACTGCTCAAGCGCTGCAGTGCTTGTTGTCGGGGCATTATTGTCAGTCTCGGTTTGCTCAGCCTTTTCTCTTGATTGATTCGTCGGTTGGGTTCGATTCTCTGGGATCTTCTCTTTCAACTGTAGACCACTCCTGGTAGTGATTGCCTTACACTGTTCATGGCTTAGTACCTTAGCAACCTCAGTATTGCTAGGTAGGCCTCCTTGTGGTCTAGTGTTTATACATTGAGCAAACTGCCCAACCTGAGTTTCCAGAGTTTTTATGGCCGCTTCTTGATTTTGTAGCCTCATCTCAGTCCTATTCATGAAGGCGTCGGTCCTTTTGATGAAATTACTGTTTTCCGCCATGTATGACTCGGTTTTCATCATGAAGGCTTTTAGCGTGTTTTCCAATGAATTGACCGGTTGCTGCTGCATCTGTTGCGGCGGCATCGGTTGTTGGACTTGCTGCTGCGGCATTGGCTGCTGAAATCCCGGTGGTTGGGTGATTGGGTTTAAGGCATTATTTGGGTTACTCCAGGATAAGTTTGGATGCCTCTTCCATGAGGGGTTGTATGTGTTGGACATCACATTGTTACGGTTGTAGTTCCCAACATACATACCGGTTTCTTGATTCATGCAATCAACAAAATTGTGGTTACCTCCACATAAATCACAACATAAATCAATTACCTTGACCTCACGGGCATTGTTTTGTAATTGTAGGTTTTGCACCATCTTGGTAAGAGAGGCCAATTGTGCAGCCACTGAACTTGATGAATCTAATTCGTTTACCGTGGCTTGGCATCTTACTCCTCCTCGCCTAGATGTGGGAAACTGGAAGTCATTCCTCGCGAGTTTATTCAAAATTTCAATAGCTTCCTCGGGTGCCTTGTCCAAGAATGTGCCGTTTGCCGAGGCATCCAACATCATCCTTGTCGGGGCATTTGTGGCGTTGTAAAACATTGTCACTTGTGTCCATAAGGGAAATCCATGCAGCGGACACTTGTGCAATAGCTCTCTATAGCGTTCCCATGCCTCGTACATTGGTTCGTCTTCAGCCTGTCGGAAAGAAGTAATTTCATTACGAATTCTATCATATAAATTAGTAGGATTAAAGCGAGTAATGAAATCACGGCAAAGTTCACTCCAGGATCCAATAGATCCCGCTGGAATGCTATTTAACCAAGCTTTCGCCCTATCCCTCAGTGAATAAGGGAATAGCTTTAATCGTAAGACATCTTCATGGACTCCTTGGATTTTGAAAGAGTTGCAAAACTCCATGAAGGATTTGAGATGTTGCCTTGCGTCTTCAGTTGTAGACCCACCAAATTGTCCAATTGTGTTTAACATATTGAACATAACAGGTTTAAGTTCAAAATGGGCTGCTTCAATCTCGGGTGTAACGACTCCTGGGTTTAGTCCATTTAAGTCCTCCTCCAAGAAATCTCTAACAGTCAGCTACCGCGGCCCAGGTGACGGCGGTAGACCTTCATTGCCGGCAGGTATGTTTTGTCCTGCCTGAACCTCTGCCATGACTCCTCGGATTTGTCTCCTCAACCTTAACCTTGTTCTTTCAATCTCAGGATCTAACTCGTATAAGGGGTTGGTTGGATTGGCCCTGGTCATACACCAAGAAAAACAAAAGTAAAAGAAAAAGAAAAAGAAACAGAAACAAGAAAATAAGGAAAACAAAATTTAGTTGTCAGTCCCCGGCAACGGCGCCAAAAACTTGTCGCGTGTCAAAAGTGTGCGTTTAGTGCAAGTGGACACATCGCAAGTAATAAGTGATAAGTATTTATCGAGTTATCGTCTCCTCAGGGACCGATATACTTAATATGCTTTATTTATCTTCTTGCTTTGTAGAAAAATAAAAAAACACAAGTGAATGGATGTGATTTATTAAACTAAGGTAATTGAATAAAAATAAAAGAGTTGAAATATTAGAGAGAAAGATAGGTCAGGATCCAGTTGTATTGTATTGTGGACTTGATTGACTTGTCTTTATCCAATGCAATCGTATATCTCTGCCTCGGCAGCACTGCAGTTTACTGCCTGGGCAGCGATAACGTTGTCTGCCGCGGCAATCCCTTGCTCATGGGCAGACCTTACCAAATTTCGGCAATCCAGTTGTAGTGGACCAACTCAAGATAGAGGTGTGCATAATTAATTATAATCGCTATCCGTAATCGTTAACCGGTATAACTGTCACATCTTATAGGTTAATTAATCAGACTATTAAAATTAAATAATTTTGGTTAATCGAGCCGTTAAAATGATGATTAATAGTTACGGTTATAAATTTTGATTAATGGTTAACTTATAGTTTAATCCTTATTAAATTATTTATATGTATATTTAAAATATAAAATAACTTTCTAACCTTTGATTGTTGTTTTTATGTATTGAACTTTGATTATTATATGTTAGTTAAACATTTGTCTTTAAAACTTTGATAATTATTTTTATGTCTTGCACGAGCCCTCTAGCCCAAACGGTTAAAGGAACGATTGTTGTTCCTAGAGGTCACGGGTTTGAGCACCAGCGATGTCAGCAGAGTGATTGAGCGATCAATGTCAAATGGTGGAGACTATATTATTCTAGAACAGATACTGTTGTAATCACTATTAACTTGTTTGAAAAAAATTAATTTTTATGTCTTAAACTTTGATGTGTATTGTTACAATGTTATGTGTTGTAAATTTTTTAAACTTTAAAATATTACGAAGCTTGTGTGTTTTGTCTTATGTTGAAACTTTATAGTACGTAAGTATTTTTTAATTACGGTGTAAGTAATTAGAATATTTTTATTTAAGTATTTTTATGAATGTTTTAATATATTATTTATCATAGAGATAATTATATTATTCTCAAAAAAATAATGAACATGTCAAAAAAATCATAATAAGTTACGGGTTAACCTATAATTAAATCGTTGGTTAACCTTATTTTAACGGCTAATCGTTACGGTTAACCGTTTTTTAATGGTTAAGTTACAGTTAGCAAAATTCAATAACTGTTATAATAGTTAACCAACCATTTATATTAGGGGTGGGCAAGACCGGGTACCCGGCCAATTTGAATAGAATTGGTCCCGGTAACCATCGGTTCCTAAAAATTGGAACCAATCCCGGTCCCGTTACACCGAGTCCTAAATTTTAGGAACCGATCCCGTTACTGGTGGGTACCGGTTCCAATACCGGGTACCCGGTCAATTAGCTTATTCTTAAATTTTTTTGAGTAATTAGAGGAAAAAAATCAACCACCAATAATAATATTAAATAATAAAATTAGAATATTGTAGACTTGAAAATTAAAGTTTTAAAATTAATCATACTCATAATATTCATACATAAAGAGAAAGTTTGATAATAAAAATAAATAAAATAAAACCAATATCGGATATTTGGTATTGGTCCCAGTCCTACTGGGTACCCATCGGGTACTAGGTCCAAAAAATCAAGATTCAATCCCGGTCCCAGTTATGACCGGGACGTAAATTTTGGATCCAGTCCCGATCCCACCGAAATCAATACCAAATAAAAATTTACCGAATCTTATCGGGTCCAAATCCAAGACCGGGTAATCGGGTTTTTTGTCCACCCCTAGTTTATATTAATGAATTCATACCCTTTCATAAAAAAATTATTTTTGCTGATAATTTTCCATGTATATTAATGTATTATTTGATTTATGTAAATTATAGTATTTCCTTATCATTTGTTATAAAATAGAAAAGTGAATTTAGCTTATGTAATCTTTTGTTTTTGTAAATTTAGTAATTCATATATTTTTACCATGTTAATATTATTTGTTTGGGTTAAGGTTTTAAAATTCATTAAATTAAAAAAAAGTTTGAGAAGAAATTAGGGATTAATTTTAAAAAGAATTATAGTTTAGGATAAAATTGAAATATTTAAAAATTTAAAGATCAATTTAAGATGAAAGATATGATTTAAGAATTAAATTAAAATATTAAAAAATTTAGGATCCAATTTAAAATAAGGGTCATAATTTTTTGGTGATCGTTGATAGCAGTGACCTTTCCTCACGCCACGAGTGCTCTCACTAAGAGGTAAGCGACTAACCATGAAATATACTTCATTCTTATTGGTAGAAATCGAACTCCTAACCTTATGATTAAGGGATGAGGTGAGCAGTTACCACACACTTGTCATGGTTAAAATGAGGGTTATATTTGAGAAAAATTCTACAATGCATGTCGAACAACGGTGAACATAAATAACAGTGAGCACCATTAAATTGATTAATAAAGACTAAAAATCTTAAGGACTCGACATACAATAATAATTATTTAAAATAAAATTTTAATTAAATTATTTTTATAAAAAAACTACATGGGTGATCATCCAACCATCTTCATTTTTTATTTTTTGTCACCCAAGTAAAATTTTCGTCAAAACTGACACTAATGTTTATTTCGTTATCAATTTATTCATTAACCGTTAAATATTTAATAAAGATTGTGATATGACATGATTTAATAATAATTCTTAATTTCTAACTATAAGTATACGATTAATCACTAAATTATAAAAAATCTAATTATTTTAATCATTGACTTTTGAATAATTATAAAATAATCATTAATTTTATAATTATGTTATAAAATAATTAGTAAATTTATCACATTATTTTATAATGATCATTATATTTTTTAAACGGTTATAAAAATAATATTAAATTAATTAAATTATTATATTATTTATAAAATTTAATAATTATTTTATAATAATTTGAACAATTTAATAGATGTTTTATAATTTTAAAAAGGTTAGTGTTGAAAACAATCATTATTTTATAGTACAATAATTATTAATGTACTTTATTCATAATTAAAATATTTTAAAAATAAATTATATAAATAATCATTAAATTTTATTCTTAAATTTATTAATTTTTTATTAAAATCTAAAAATCGATTTATCCATTAAAATTTAGATATTGAATATTTTTATCGCCCTTTCAATAATTTTTTTGACAAAATTTATTTATCAATGAATGAAGAAACTTCTTCAAGTTATGAATGGTAGAAAGCTTCATAATAGTAACAATATATTGAGAAACAAGTTTCATTCAACGACTACGAAAATAGATAAAAAAAAATATTTGATTTATGAATTTCAAAATATTTTTTTATAAAATAAAAATTAAATTTAAACTTAATGATACGAGATAAAATGATTGATAAAATTTAATGATGGAATAATAAAAATTATTTAATAATAAAAATTTAATATCCATATTATCAATAAATAAATTAAATATTTTAAAATTTTAATGACAAAAATTAATTTAAAAGTGAAGTTAAGTGATGAATTACTTAATTTTACTATAATTTTATTCTCTGCACTTTTTATCAGCTTATGTGATAACATTTCCCGCATACTTCCCACCGATTTCAATCACACTTTTACAAATTCCAAATACAGAAAAATAAATCCAAAGAGAAAGAGAGATTCTGGAAAGCACTTTGTTCCAGGGTTTCTCGTTGTAATTTTGTGATTTTCTATAAATTTTCGATTTCTGAAATCACTGCTGGTAACCGATATTGTCATCGTCTTCATTGTTTTTTCACGGTAAATCTCCTTTTCTCTTTTATATTAGCTCTTAATCTGATTTCCATTTCTGGGTTTTTTTTGGTCTTCACTTGATTTTGATTTTATCTGGGTTTTAGATTATTTTTTGTTAGTATTTCTGGGTCTCTTGTTTTGCATATGATTTCTGTTCTATTTTACTGAATCTGTTTGTGTGCATGGAATTTTGTTCTGATTAGGGGCCAGGGGGGTTAAATTACGTGGGTTAAGGTTCTGATTTCTATTTGATTTTTGATTAAAACATTACTTCTTTGATAATTCATTTGATTCTGACATTTTACATTCTTTGAAATGTAATTGATTTTGCTTATAATTATTTTCTAGGATTGCTTTCTCGCTCGCTTGCTTTTTCTTTTTATTTGATGAAAAAGGATATTTATTTGTAAGATAACAGAATTTATGAGAGAAGAAAAACTCTCCGGAACTTCATTGTTATCGTGAAAAAAAAATTGAATGAAAGTTACAGAACATAAGTTCTGTTTTAAAGACTAATAACAAGTATAAGATAATTAAAACTCTAATATCCAGTAAAAGATAAACTCTATCTAAAAGTCTTAAAAGATAAGAATAAATTCCTAACTAGATAAGAACTCTATTTCTTAGTTACTGGTATTTATCATTATCGACACTCCCCCTCAAACTGGTGAGTAGATATTGATTAATCCTAGTTTGGATGTAAACTTATCGAAAGTGCTTCTTGGTGCTTTGGTGGTAATGTCAGCTAACTGTTCTTGTGTAGGAATAAAGTGTAGCTTGATCTCTCCACTTGTAATTTTTTCTGAAATGAAGTGTCTGTCTTGTTCCACATGTTTTGTTCTGTCGTGTTGGACTGGATTCTTTGTAATGCTTATTGCGGATTGGTTATCAAAATAGACTTCAAATTCTTTGCTAGAGTATAACTTCAATTCTGATAGGAGTCTTTAAATCCAAATTCCTTCACAGATCTTATTTGCTAACGATCTAAACTCTGCTTCTGCACTGCTTCTTGCAACTACTTGTTGTTTCTTGCTTTTTCAAGTCACCAAATTTTCCAATACTCTAGCACAATAGCCACTTGTTGATCTTCTAGCTGTCAATTCTCCTGCCCAGCTTGCATCAGTAAATTTATCCACTTTTCTGCTGTTATTCTTTGCAAAGAACATTCCATGTCCTGGAGTCATCTTCAAGTATCTCAGAATTCTCATTATTACATCTAGGTGTTCTTCTTTCGGATTGCTCATGAACTGACTAACAATGCTTACAGGAAAAACAATGTCTGGTCGAGTAAGTGATAAATAAATCAGTTTGGCCACTAGTTTCTGATATTGCTCCTTGTTTGTAGGAACTCCTTGATCTTCAGGTTTAAATTTTAGGTTTGATTCCATAGGTGTTTCTGCAGGTCTACACCCCATCATTCCTGTTTCTGAGAGGAGATCTAATATGTATTTTCTCTGGTTGATTATAATCCCAGAGTTTGATCTTGTCACTTCCATTCCCAAAAATATCTAAAGTACCCCAAGTCCTTTACCTCGAACTCAAAAGCAAGAAAAGCTTTTAGCTTTCTTATTTCATGATCATCATCACCTGTTATTATTATATCATCAACATAGACTATCAACATAGTTCGTTTATCTCCTGAAGAAGTCTTCACAAATAGAGTATGATCAGACTGACATTGATAGTAGCCGAAATTCAAGACTGCTTTAGTGAATCTATCAAACCAGGCCCTATGAGATTGTTTCAGGCCATATAGGGATTTGATTAGCTTACATACTTGATTCGAATTATCAGGTAATCCAACCGGTCTGTGCATGTAGACTTCTTCCTCAAGGTTTCCATTCAGGAAAGCATTCTTTATGTCAAGTTGATGTAAAGGCTAGTCTAGGTTTGCAGCAATAGACAAGAGAATTCTTACAGTGTTGAGTTTAGTTACAGGTGCAAATGTTTCATGATGATCAGTCCCATAAGATTGAGTAAACCCTTTTGCTACTAACCTTGTTTTGAACCTATCAATGCTCCCATCCGAGTTATATTTTACTATAAAGATTCATTTACAACTCACAGCCTTTTTTATCGGAGGCAACTCAGTCATCACCCATGTCTTGTTTTCTTCCAAAGCTTTAATTTCATCCTCTACAGCTTTCCTGCACTTAGGATCTTGTAGAGCTTCATGCACATTTTTTGGAATCTGTACCTTGTCAATTTTTGCTGTAAATGCCTTGAAATTTGGCATTAGCTTTCCATAGGCTATGTATCTCTAGATTGGGTGATTAGTACATTTCCTGACACCTTTCCTTAAAGCAATAGGTAAGTCAGATGTATCAGAAGTATCAACAATACAATTATCATTTAGAGTTTTCATACCTTCTTCCTCCAAGGATAATGGAATTGGTTCCATTTCTTGAACAGTTTTCGGTTGTGTAGCTTTCTGAGTGAGCCTTTTCTTTCTCCTTGTATAGACACTAAATTCCTTATTTCCAAGTTGGTTTTCTGAAATAACATATGGTGTAGTAGGAGATTTTTCAGATTCATTTATGGAGTCAAGAACAAGTTCATGAGTTTCTTTAATAGGTTTAGTTTGAGTGACATCTGGTGTATGTACAAGTTCCTCTAGGGGTAGTTGTATTTGAGGAGACTGAAATTCACTCCATTTCTCCCCCTGAATTTTAGAATCTGAAAAATATGGTAAAGTTTCATGAAAAGTGACATCCATAGAAATGAAAAATTTTCTATGTGTAGGAGAGTAACACTTAAAGCCCTTCTTTTGTGAAGAATAACCAAGGAAGACACATTTAATAGCCCTAGGATCTAACTTACCCCGAAATTGTTTGTGAACATGGACAAAAGCAATAGAACCAAAGATTTTCAAAGGTAGAGTACAAGATAAAGGTTTGAAGAATGGAAAACTTTTAAGAAAAACATCTTTAGGAGTTTTAAAACCCAAAATTCTGCTTGGTAACCTATTAATGGGAAAAGTAGCATGAAGTAAAGCTTCTCCCCAAAAAGAATAAGACATATTTGAGGATATCATTAAAGATCGAACAACCTCTAACAAGTGTCTATTTTTCCTTTCAGCCACTTCATTTTGTTGTGGAGTATCCACACATGAGCTAATATGAATAATACCTTTTTCTTGAAAGAATTTTCCCAAAGAAATGGTAAAAAATTCACTACCATTGTCACTCTTAAAAATTCTAATTTGACTATGAAACTGATTTTTAATCATGAAGAAGAAAGTCTCGAAAATGTTTTCAGTGTCAGATTTGTTTTTCATTAGGAAAGTCCAAGTAAGCCTTGTGATCATCTATGAAGGAAATAAACCATCTAGCCTTGTGATCTTTTGTGTTTTGCAAATTGACATATATCACAACTAAAGGAGAAAGGATTTTTATTATTGAATAAATGTGGGAACAACTTTTGGAGATAACTAAAGCTTGGATGTCCAAGTCTAAAATGCCAAAGTAAAACATCACTGGAACTTAATTCTTGTATGCTAGAAGATAAAGAAAAAATGCAACTTGGTTGGATTTGTCTTTTAGGAGAAAGACCTTCAAGAATATATAGGCCACCACACAACTTAGCACTGCCAATCAATGTCCCCGATTCCATTTCCTGAAAAACACAACCAACATCAGTGAATATAATCGAACAGTGGAGATCAAGACATAACTTATTTACTAACAACAGATTGCATTGTAAGCCTGGAACAAATAACACAGAGGAAAGAGTAATAGCCTTGTTCACATCAATCCTCCCTATTCCATCAACTTTAGTAACAGAACCATCAGCATTCTTTACATTTCTCGGAAACTGTTGTCCATTTAATTCGGCAAAAAGTGTTCTATCCCTTGTCATATGGTCAGTAGCACCAGAATATACTATCCATAGGTTTGAAATTGAAGTATGGAAGCAAGAAATACTACCAGATGTATCAGGAGAATCAGGTGTTAACTGAGACAAGAGTTTCTGCAAATCTATGATTTGTTGTTTGCTGAAACTAACTGAGTTCTCAGTTGTTGCTGCATTGGCTGTTGGTTCTTTGTGTGATTCTTTATGTTGCTGTCTCATTTCGTGTGGTTTCCAATCGGCAGGCTTCCCATGTAATTTCCAACAGTTCTCGCGAAGATGGCCAACCTTTTTGCAATGGTCACATCAAAGTTTTCCTCCTTTTTGTTTATTTGCAGAGGATGTGTGTGTGATAAGAGCCGAACTTTCACTAAGATTAGCATCTGTCAACATAAAAGATCTTCTATTATCTTCACTTCGAACCTCAGAAAAAACCTCTCGAATTGAAGGAAGAGGTTTGGCACTCAAAATCCTTCCTTTAACGTCATCTAACTTCTTGTTGAGTCCATTTAGGAACTGAAAGATTCTTTTCTGATCCATCTTCTTTTTGTAAAGGGCAGCATCAATTGGATTCGTCCATTCGTTTGATTCAAAGAGATCAACTTGCTACCACAATCTTGTCAATGTATTGTAGTAAAGAGTTACACTCATATCTTCTTGTTTCAGATTTGAGGCTTGACACTCAATTCCAAAAAGTTCAGATCTGTTATCGAAACTGGAATATGTCTCTTGAACTGCATCCCAGACTTCCTTTTTGGTTTCATAGAGAAGAAAATTTCCTCCAATTGATGGTGCCATGGTATTTATTAACCAGAACATCACCATATTATTCTCTCGTAGCTATCTTTCATATCCTGGGTCTGTCGCAGGAGGCTTCTTAACCGTTCCAGTAATGTACCCAAATTTCCCTTTGCTTGTTAATTTTCATTGATTGGGACCATTGTAAGTAATTAGAGCCCAGTAGTTTATGACAAGTAACTATCGAAGAGTTGGAATCTTGACTAACATCAGAAAACGAATTGATTTCGTCTTCTGTGTTGATTTTGGAGGAAGAAGGTGTATTCATCGATTCTTAACAAAGGATCAAAACCTATACTGATACCATGTAAGATAACAGAATTTATGAGAGAAGAAAAACTCTCTGGAACTTTATTGTTATCGTGAAAAAAAATTGAATGAAAGTTACAGAACATAAGTTCTGTTTTAAAACTAATAACAAGTATAAGATAACTAAAACTCTAATATCTAGTAAAAGATAAACTCTATCTAAAAGTCTTAAAGATAAGAATAAACTCCTAACTAGATAAGAACTCTATTTCTTAGCTACTGGTATTAATCATTATCGACATTATTGTCTGTTGTAGTCATCCTTAGGGGTTGGCATTCGATCAGAGTCGAGTAAAAAAACTTGAGTTGCCGAGTTGAAAGACATTTTATAATTAAAACTTTATTAGAAAATTTTTGAGTCGTGATTATTAAATTCGAGTTGAACTATTCAATTTTCTTTTTCAAATTTAATTGTAAACATTTATAATGGTATAGTACTAATTAGTTTCAATTTAATTGTAAACATTTATCGACATAAGTTCTGTTTGTTGCATGTTTACTCAATCAATATATATTTTTTTGTTTCTTTGTTTCTGAGTGTTTGAAACTGTTTACCTTTTTGTCTGAGATATGGAGAATATAAATGTTTACCCTTAATCAGTGCTGATTCATGTGACCACTTCCATGATAGTGTCGTCTAGAATTTTATCATGTTGCCATTTCAGTAATTTATGGGAAAGTTTGAAGTGAATGAAGCTATCCACATATGAGTTTTCAGTTGATATCCCAATTTCTTATTGGTTACGTTGTGTTTAGATGAAAGTGAGCTGAATTGAATTCCCTTAATAGTAGAGCCGTGGATCATCGGAAAAGCTACTTGTCGTGGTTTATATATATTGTCTGCTTATAGTCTGATAAATTTTGGAGAGAAGTTTTAGGTTTTGTTGTGGAGTGCTCTGATTGCATACATGGGTTACAACTGTGATTTCTGTGTCCATCAAAGACCGGTGGTATATTGCCGGTCCGATGCTGCCTGTTTATGTTTATCATGTGATCGACATGTCCATTCTGCTAATGCACTTTCAAGACGCCATTCAAGAACACTTTTATGTGAGAAATGCAATTCACAGCCTGCGGTTGTTAGATGTGTGGAGGAAAGGGTTTCCCTATGCGAGAACTGTGATTGGATAGGTCATGGTACCTCAACCTCGAATTCGACACATAAGAGACAAACAGTTAATAGTTACATTGATTGTCCATCATCCACAGAACTTTCTTTGTTATGGCCATTTTTTTGGCAGTCCCCTTCACCGGGTGAATCTACTGGTGAGCAGGAATCATGTCTAATGAGCATCCCTGAGAATATGGAGAGGTCTTCCTGGGGCCCTACAGGAAACACTATTAGCCAGAATCAGAATAATACTGGTGTTGCAGAAGTTAATAACAACAATAATGCGGATATGGGAAGTGGTTGGGATGGGTCTACTTCAATTCTGGAAATAAAATTTCCACCACCAGCTCTAGATCCGCCAGCTTCATTAACAGATACATCATTGCCCAAGGTAAATGTTGAATTTAGAATATTTATCATCAATGAATCAAGATCAACTGTTATTAAGATACTTTCAGTCCCTTGTTATCCAAGTTTTATGGGACAACATTAAAGAAATATGATAAGCATTTTATGAAAGAGGGTCTATATTTGCAAATTTGTTCTGCTGTTGTGCTTTATGTTAAAAAATATTAACATTGTGTGCTTAGTGATAAATTCTCATTCTGCGTAGAAACAAGCTTTTGAGGTTTAAGTGCCAACATTTTCTTCAGATTAGTTCCTTCTGCAGAAGGAATTTATGCCAATTTTGCTCCTTTCTTGATTGTGTTTTTTTAGTGGAAATCAACGGTCCATCAAAATATCTTTGAGAGCAACTTATGCTTTAGGGTCATATTGCAGAGAACAATTAATGAGGCCCTCATAATACGATTAATAAAGCAATAACCTCATCCTTTATTATATCATATCT
Source organism: Abelmoschus esculentus (assembly GCA_035048815.1). Lineage (NCBI taxonomy): Eukaryota > Viridiplantae > Streptophyta > Magnoliopsida > Malvales > Malvaceae > Abelmoschus > Abelmoschus esculentus. The sequence goes on along the minus strand of JAUCBN010000002.1, from coordinate 16,450,186 downwards.
TTGCCTATTTGTGCCATGGGTTCCTAAATTTGGATTATATGCTAATGCAGCCTGTCTACTTGGTTGTATTTTGTTTTCTTTTTGACTATATATATGGGATAAGATCCACTTACATTATAAAAACTAAAAAGTTTTACACTAATTTTTGGACTACTGGATGAGTGTAAATATGCTTGAGATTATCTACTTCTCTCCCCCCTCCCCTTAAAAATCTCAATCATCAATTTACGCTCATCCAATGGTCCCAAATCAGTGAAAATTTTTTTAGTTTTACATTGTGTAATTGGATACTGGATCCTAAATTGATAATAGAGAGGGGGGAAAGGCAGTTTAAAAGCGATTGACTCAGGAAATAGGGAAAGTGCAGTGAGGTCATCTTGGAAGTTATCTAGATTTCATTTTAATAATTTAAAATGTAACTAGAACAATATAATTCCATTTTGGGAACACTTTCTAATTTTTGCTTTATTAAATTTGCAGTTATCTTGCCCCCAAACAAAGCATCCTTCGCTTTGTGAAAATGATCTCTATGGTGACTTCAACATGGATGACGTTGATTTGAACCTTGAAAATTATGAAGATCTCTTTGGAGAAACTCTCAATCACTCTGAAGAACTGTTTGAGAATGATGGAATTGATAGCTTATTCAGGATGAAAGACATGTCTGCTTCTGATTCCAACTGTCGTGGTGCTCTGGCTGCTGAGGTTCTCTCCTCCCTTTCGAACTTTCTTTGTTGTGTCTGAATTGTCTTTTTCTGATGACAGTGTTGTCATTTTTGTATATTTTCTTTCTTATGGTGTTAAATAGTATGTATGGCATTCAGTATATTTAGGGTATCAATTTTCTTTTCCCCCTCTCATTTTTGAAAATGGAGTGTTCCTTGCCACATTAAAACACAGAGAAGTTTTCTGATACTGTACTGTGAAGCTTTAATCTGGAGAATGGGGCACAAGTTCTAATTTTCAGTAATGTACAAGTTCTGTATGTTGTAATTGTCTTTTTCTTCTAGATTTTCTTTACTGTTGCACAATGCCAATTTTATTTTGGCGGTGTATTATAGCATCAATAACATTGCTTTACCATCGTGTACCAAAACAAAGTTTAATATCCTTCTACATCAGCATCATCCTTTTGCAGTTTGCATGGTGATCAAAAGCACATGCCCCTTTTTACTTGGGGGCAGTACCCTCTACATGAAAACATTAACTTAAGAAATGATCCCCTTAATGAAAGGAAGTTTACTGTCCTATTTGCGAAATATTAATTTCGTATTGTGTTTGGATATGGTATAGTTGTTTTCTCTTCATTAGGAATCACACATTCCATGATTACAACCCTCGAGATTTTCAAGTTCATGCTAAATGTTCTCAATTATCATTTGTGTACAGGGCTCATCTATTGTTCTGGTCAACACAGTCCTGCCAGCAGGCAGCAATGGGGCATCTGCTGATTTCGTGATGAGCAATAAAACTGATTCAATTCCTTGTTTTACTGGAAGGCCAGCTCATTCAAGCCTCTCATTTTCTGGCCTTACTGGAGAGAGTAGCGGAGGAGATTACCAAGATTGTGGAGCTTCATCAATGCTCCTCATGGGAGAGTCTCCCTGGTGTCCTCCATGCACTGAGAGCTCCTTCCAATCATCTAGTCGAAGCAATGCTGTAATGCGTTACAAGGAAAAGAAGAAAACCCGGAAGTAAGTATATGCCAATAAAGCATATAAGAACATGTGCCGCCTTATATGATTATTAGGTTGATGACTTTACAAATTTCTGGAACCTAGATGCCTTCCTTTTGATTCCTCCCTGCTTCTAATTTCTAGTTCTGAGGACATTGATTTACTACAAACTAACTAGACAATCATGTATTGATTCTTATTTCTCTCTAGCTTTTCTTCACGTGAACCTTTTTTATTTGCCTTAAAGTACCAATATAGTCGTGTGCAATTCTATAGAAGGAGCAGCCGAACTCTGACATGACAATTCCAAATAGTTTGATTTCATTTTAACATGCATGTTCTTAGTCATATAATTGTTTATTGGTATCGTAATCTATAAATAATGCATTTTAGTTACTATTCCTGCCATTAAATGAGTTCACTTCACTGTGGTGCTCTCTGGTAAGGAACGTGATTTGCGTTCCCTACAAGTCTTCATCTGTGTATATTTTATCAACAATCCATTTAGAAAGTTGATGTAAAATCTAAACTGTTGATCTTAATTTTTTATTATACTGCTAGAGTGCTAGTCTTTTCTGCAAGCCTCATTTTTTCTTTATAGAATATATATTATTCCACCTATTGGAAGAGTTTATTGTTTAACTTTTGTCCTTGTTCCATGATAGGTTTGAGAAGCGAGTGAGATATGCATCTCGGAAGGCAAGGGCGGATGTGAGGAAGCGTGTGAAGGGACGCTTTGTGAAAGCCGGTGAGGCCTACGATTATGATCCATTGAACTAACCCCGAAGCTGCTGGTACGGTTCCTCTAACCATGCTTTGTTAGTTGGAATGAATTTGTTTATTTCAAACTCGTTAAAGTGACAGGCTCTATGGTACATTGTATTACAATGCTCTAGGTTTTTCTTATCAACACAAAAACACCATGAAAATAAATCCCAAGGCCTGGTTCTTTTTCACCATTAAAAATTTCAATGGATCGCGAGATCAGTCGGCAAGATCTGCCTGCCGCTGCCGTTATGACCAAGCAAGTTCACCTGCTCATTTATTTAGTATGGAAAGGAGGATGGATGCTCACTGTCTGTCTTCCAAGCAATATTTAAACTCAGGTTGGTTCTTTCGGCAATTATATCTACCTTCAGCTGGTTCCCATCCCTTTTATAAAAGCCGCCGCCGCCGCCATTGCCGTTAACTTGCTGAGCCGTCTGGACTTACAATGTCAAGTCACAGGCAAAGGCATGCAGCTATAATTTTGATCTTTGTTTTGTTTTGTTTTTTCGTTTTTTCATCTTCTTCTATTTAATTGTATAGCAAAGATCTTGGTTTGTTTGCACGTTGAGTGAGTTTTAATGGCTGCCTGCCCATTTTCCAGATTCCATTGCCTAATTAATAGTTGCACTTGTTTATTTTAAAATTGTGTCACATAAGTACTCTCATAATGCCTTTATTAAAGAGATTAAAAATATTTTAAAACTACTAAAATTAGGGATTAATTTGAATAAAAAATAAAAATTAAGTTGAAAATATTTATCAGAGTTAGAAGGACTAAAAACCGATTATTATTTTTATATTAAGAATGTTAATTTAGTTTTCTTAAGCCATAGTATTTATAAGTATTATTACGTAAACAAAATTATTCGAATCTGATTTTAAAAATAAAATTAACATATTATTTAATATCTAAATCTGTCACCTTTTAATCCTGTTGTATATGTTTTTTTTTTCTATTAATATGATACAAACATTTGTCGTATTTGAGTGTGATTTGAACTTAAAATAATAATATAATAATACATGGATAGTATTTTATATATTAACGGTGAAAATTATAATTTTTTACAAACATTTTATTTGAAGTTTAGAAATTTAGTTTAGAATGTAAGATTTAAGGTTAATAGTTAACGTTTAGAGTTTATGAGTTAAAACCTAAATCATTGTAGTATAAATATATAAAATATAAGACCTAGCCCTTTTTTAAATTAAGGATTAAAATAAAGGTTTAATGTAATTTTGCTCCTAAATTATACTTTTTTTAACTTCTAAATTATTTGTTAATGTGTTGTGTTCTTAAATTTTACGACGTTACCTATATTATCATTTCTTTATTGTCTTCTATATTATCATTTCTTTATTGTCTTCTATCCTTTTTTCCTCTTATTTTTCTCTCCAAAACTCATCATCAAAAGTTAGATTTTAAAGATTAGCTTGTAGAGTCACGTTTGGTTGTCAGAGAGAAGTTTGTTTAGCTTCTTAGCATCTATCCATTAAGATAAGTTTAATTTTAAGCGGTGGAGGATGAAGTTTTTGAGGGGGTTTGTGGTATGAACATGAATGGGTTTTGGGAAACTCTAGGATGGTTAGAATTTCATGTTTAGCTTCTTAAAATCGTTTTAATAGAATAGTAACTCGTTGGTAATCCTTCCTGTGAGAGGGTAAGGAGAACCATCTTTAAGATTTGGCAAAGAAAAAGCTTGAAGAATTATGGGAGAGGTTTATTTGCTTGCTTTTGGAGGTTAGTACACTCTCCATTTTAAATTCATTTGCATCATCCTTATGACATGTTGGATTTGTTTATGATGTTTGTGGTTGAAGAAAAAGCATATCTATGCATTAATGGTAACTTGGCAAAGTATTGATATCTTGGGTTAAAAATGATTAAAAACTCACCTAAATACTTCTAATAATATTTAAGAACGATTTTAGATCGTTAGGCTTGCATTTGAGGTTGGAATAGAGGATTTTCGATCTCTAGGTTGTGTTTTCTTGGCTCGAGTATCAATACTCGGGACTGAGTATTGGATGCCTTTCTTTTAAGATGGACGATTCGTCTTAAAGGTATCTGTACGACCATGGTACATATCGATACGGGTATACTAATTCAAATTTTAGTGACCATTTTTGGTATCGTACACCAAAAACTCGTATAAGTATGTCTTGACGGATTAAATGTAATCTCGGGACATATTTATGATTTTAATCATTTATTTTTAGTGAGAAAATGGACGATTCCTCTTAAAGGTGTATTGATACGAGCTTGGGACCGATACTCAATATATGAGTATCGATATAGGGTACCAGAATGCTAGTTAAACGTATAAGTATGTCTTGACGGGTTAAATGTAATCTTGGTATCGATACGCGGATAAAAGGATTGACACACTGAGATATGTATCAATACGCATAGGGGTGCATATTTGTACGTGCAAAACAATCTATCCAAGTTTTTATGTTTTGAGTTTAGGGGTTCAATTAATTGAGGTAAGGGTTCCTAAGAGTTGAGTAAGCTATAAAATGAATATTAAAACTTGGAATGAGTGTTTTAAATATTGATGGCTTGCTTTGGTTGGATATTGGTGGTTGCTTATAATAGCATGGTATAGGGATCCTTGGTGGATCATTGTGTGGTTTGAATCTTTGTGTGGTGGAATTCAGATACTTAGTGACTGAGCGTTACAACACAATGAAGGTCACCCGATGTGAGGTTTCAGGTGATGTATAGAAGGTCATCCGATGTAAGATTCTGGATGATGACTTTGCTTGATGTGAGATTTTGAGTCCCACTCGATGCGAGATTCCGAGTGAAGACTCGATGCGAGATTCTAAATATACAAGATCGATGTGAGATCCGAGCATAAGGGGGTCTCCTAGTGTCGGATGACAATAGGCCTTACTCCTGGTTTGTCTACATTTATGCTTTGTCCGTTGGTTGTCATATCATGTATTTAGGCGATTAAGATAGCGTCATTGATTTATACCATATTGTCATATATCACCTAACATGTGCATAATTATGATTCACTTGAAACACAGTAGATAGATTGTGTATCCACTGAACATTTGTAGCTCAATATTTAGAATGTGTTTCTGTGCGTAGGTAGGTAAGAGGTTGAGTGTGGCGGAGCACCATCATCGAGGGTCTTCAACATTTACCGTTTGTAGAGTACAAATGCTTAAATATAGTAGGCTATGTATTCGTAGGACCCTTTGTAAATTGTAACTCTATTTATTCAAATTGTGAAGGTATAATGTTTTATCAAATTTTATTTGGAGCTCCTAACTACTTTAGAATGTTTTAACTACTTTTGGTACTTGGTATTGCTATTAATTATTATGACGTGGTTGATGATACGTTTTTGATTTGGCTTGGAAAGGAAAAAAAATTATGAGAACAAGTTGGGCTGATGGCCTAAATGTAACATCCAGGTTCGGGATATTACACATAAGGCCCGACTTAAAAGAAAGAAGACTGACAACCCTTATCGGCGTAAGGCTCGACTTAAAAGAAAGATTATCAACCCTTTTTAGCGTGAGGTCCGATTTAAAAGAAAGATTGACAACCATTCTGATGTGAGTCTTGAAAGATTCAAAAATAAAGGTTCTATATCGAAAGTGCCTATTTTCAAATTCTCACAATGAAAGAATCTATATAGGAAGAGGTAGTAACTCCGAGATTCCAATCTAAATGTTCTATATAGGAAGGACTTGTAGCTCTAGGATTTGAAGACTCGTAGTTTTATAGAGGAAAGAACTCCCAGTTTGAAGAATCTATCCATGATGCTAAAGGTTTTGTATAGGAAAAACCTGCAACATTCATAATCAAAGTTGAAGAGTTTTATATAAGGACTCCAAGCTTTATCGTCTCATAGTGAAAAATTCTATAAAGGAAGGACTCGTAACTTGAGGTTCAAAGTAAAAGGTTTTATATAGGAAGAACTATAAATTTATTTCAAGGTAAAGGTTTTATATAGGAATGCCTTTTATTTCAAAGGATCCACCCAAGAAAATAAAAAAAGTTCTATATAGGAAGGACCTATAGCTTTAGGATCAGAAGGTGAAGAAGTTCTATATAAAAAGTACTTACGAGTTTGAAGATTCGATCAAGAAAAAATAGATAGTTTCAAAAGAGTACGTGATTTTGAGGAATCAAACAAAGAAGTAGTGAGATCTTTGATACCTTTAACATCAAAGAAATAAATGTCAAAGTTGAAGGCGAAGAGTTCTATTTAGGAAGGATTTGCAGCCTAAAAACTTTGCCGAAGAGAATTTATCTCTTCCAAGAAGCCAATGAGGAGAATAGAGAATAATTCTATATAAGAACTTATAACCTCAAAATTTTAATTTGAGGATTCTGAAGACGGAAGCTTGAGGAGTAGCCAAGGAAGAGCGGAAAGTTCTAAAAAAACTTGTGACTCTAAAGTCAAAGACAAAGAAATAAGACAAAAATGAGTGTTTTTTATATCTTTGCTTTATTCTTGTAAAAGCAAAAAAGAACAACTGGAATCACTCATTTTTTATCGATTTTTTAGTATTTTTAGTATTATTATAGTAATAACATTATCATTTTGACCTGTAATCACTCATTTTTGCACCAACATCATCTTTTGCAGCATCTAATGGTGATTATGATAAATCCTTTGCAGACCTTTCGCTTTGGTTTATCGGACACCACTCAACAATAACATCTGAGCAAGATAGTTCTGGTGCTTTTGGCTATGGACTTATTCCTTCGCATACTAGGATCTCGTCAATTATTTTCGTGTAATAGGACCCTGCTAGCAGTAATATATTCCTCTCAATAACATCATCTTTCATTTCTTAACATCTACGTAATACACTTGCTAGCAAGATTTAAAAAGCGTTTTCGGTCTCGTCGCGTTTATCACGGTTGCAAACATAACGGTTGCTATTGCGGTTGTTGTGAGAGTCGCGGTCGTGAATTTTTTAAAAACTCGCACAACTTATTATGAGAGTTTTTTTGAAATAACGATATAATAACGGTAATAACGGACCGTTATTATCGTTATCAATCGTTATCCATTAAATAACGATCGTTATTGACCATTATTGGTATTTATTACCGTTATCAATCGTTATCCATTAAATAACGATCGTTATTGACCATTATTGGTATGAATTTAAATCTTACTGTTATTTTTACGAATAATGATTTCGAATAGCGGTATTACCGTTAAATAACGATCATTATAATGGTAACAAACCATTTTTTTAATCCCTGCTTGCTACTTTTAGATAAACCGTGTCAGTCGAGATTGCGGAAGTTTTGTTGCTTTTTTGCTTTGTATATCGGGACACGACCTTCCGAGAGGTTTTTTTTGTTACATAAAGAATTTTAGAAAAGCTGAACATGCTTTCATTAGAGGCTTCTTTTAGAGTTAGTATAATATGAATAGAAACAAGAAAAGAAATGGCTTCATTTTTCTGTTTAGTGACAGTGTATTTATAAAAGCTTTTATAAGACCTGACGACATTGTCAAGATGGCCGAGTTGGTCTAAGGCGCCAGTTTCAGGTACTGGCCCGAAAGGGCATGGGTTCGAAACCCATTCTTGACAATTTTTTTTTTTTAATTTTTTGTTTTCAGTTTTGGTAGCTGAGCTGGGCCACTTATAACACAACAGATGACATGTGCATCAGATATGATGCAAACACCATCGTGTTTGTTTAAGAGAAACACGTAGTATGTTTTATTTTATTATTATTTTTTGAATTAACTAACAGTGATTACAGTTAGGGGTGTTTAAAGTTATCCGACCCGACGATTTGATGACCCGAAAAAAATATCGGGTAATTTCTGAAGAAAATTACCCGACCAGGACGAGTACCCGACTTGAGAATTAGTGGACCGGGTTTGGGCCGAAAATTTTAAATTTTCGGGTACCCGATGCAACCCGATTAATTTTATTATATATATATATATTTAATTTTAAATTATATTTTTATTTTAGATTTCTTTAATATTTATATCTAAAATTAAATTTAAATCTTTAAATTAGTTTTATGTTTGTATTATATATTTTTAGGTTTTAAAAATTTTAAATATATTTTTATTAATTTATTAATATCGAAAGAAAAAAACGAGATTAATACTTTTAACGTCGTTTTAGTGATAAAATTTAATAAATATAAATTCAAATATTCTAAAATTAATTTTAAATCACTCATTTTTATGTTTGGTTACATATTATAAATTTTTAAAACTTATATGTTTAATATGTATTATTTTAATATTAAAAATAAAAAATAAAAAAATAAAAATTATGAACCGGGTAACCGTTACCCGATTAGCCGGGTACCTGAATTTTATGGGTACCCGGTAATAAATACCCGATTTAAATGAATCGGGACACGGGCCGATTTTTTATGACCCGAAAGAACCAGGTACCTGATAATGAACACCCCTAATTATAGTAGTATATGTGCTAAAATATAATTCACACCATTTGACATTGATCGCTCAATCACTTTGCTAATATTACTGGTGCTGGAACCCATGACCTATATGAACAACAATCATTCCTTTAACTACTTAGGTTAGAGAGTTTGTGCACTATATATATATATATGGGTGAATAGTTAATATTCTGTCACATATATGTTTATTTTCAACCAAAATTTTAATCTTAAAATCTAAATTATAAACCTTAAATTAAAAGTTTTATTAAAATAAATATAAAATTCAAATTAAATTAACTTTTTTTTTCTTTATCTTATATTCAACAGGTAACAAGAACTAGTCCTTTTGTTATACATTTTCTCACTAAAAATAAAAGATTAAAACTGAAATATATTTTATTATTATGAGTGAAGATCAAACCCCTAATAAGAAAAAAATTGAATAATCATATTACATAATTATTTATATTTTTTATAATTCTTTAAAATCATAATTAAAATTTACTTATCCCTTCAAAATTCTCAATAACTCTCATTCAGACCCACTTTATATTGCACGTGTTGTTTGTGTGTCCCATTGGAAGCCATAGAATAATTTTCAACTTCAATGTGAAACACATGCATGAATCAAACATAGTATAGGATTATTAGCAAAAATAATAGGAAAAGCATGCAGGAAATGAATATGCAAGTACAATCAGAAATTAGCTAAAATAAATTTTCAAAAATGTATGAAAAAAATTAATTAAACATTTAAACTAATAAAAATAATGTAAAAACATGCACGGATTAAATACGTAAAAAATGTAAGAAAAAATAATTAAATATATAGTACAGATGATAAATGAGCTAAAATAAATGAATGAGAAAATTAGCAGGGTTGGTGTAATCACCGGAATTCGTCTGGTGAATCGCCACCAATCGTTTTTTACCGGTGTGATTGGATCACCAAAATTGAGTCTACGGAACAGAGCTGGATCCGGGAGTCTGTTACGCGTAGGGAAGGGCGAGCACCCCTACAACGCCCGAAATCGGCACCTATCGGTTACACGATATTTTATACGATCGAAAATAATAATCCGATATCGAATCTGTAAAAAAAAGGTTAGTAATATTTAATAATAATGATGATAATAAATAAACTATGGAAATAATAATCTTTGAAAGTTATAGGGACTAGATCTGAAAAAAACAGAAACTTTTGGGGTTAAAATAATAATATAAGGATTAGTTTGAAAGAAAATGAAAATTGAGGGTTAATTATATAAAATCAGTGACCAAAATGGAACCAAATGCAAGCTGGAGAGCCAAATCCTAAACTCGCTGGGAAGGCAGGGACTTTGGCTGGAATTAACCCTTTTTGCCGGGTTAGCACGCGGGTCCGGGTGGCTGACCGGGTCTGGTCCACGGGTTCAGGGCATGAAATGGCATCGTTTTGGGCCCTAAGAACTGACACCAAAACGGTGCCGTTTTGGTCCCAATATATACACTTTCCTTTATTTTTTTTGCTCATTCTTTCATTTGTTTCTGCTCCAAAGAGAAGCCCTCAAAGCTTCAAGAGAGCTCACGGGTGTCCATGGCGCCGAACCACCGATGACCCTTCGCCGGCCGTCGCGCCGGTGACCGGAAACCCCAAAAGGGACCACCTTTCGAAGCGTCTCACCGAGGAGAGTCTATCTACGGGCTCGGGTTTTCGAAAAGGGGCCTATATCGCCGTAGATCTAAAGATAAGTGTTCGAATACACTTTCTTTTTTACCTTGTTTCTTTTCTTTTTTTTTTGCTTCTGATTGGTGTTGCATTTGATCTCTTTTTTTTTGAGTATATGCGTGGCTATTGGTTGTGTTTTTTTGGACTGATTTTGCTCGAATATCTCTTTTTTCCTTGATTTTTTCACTCCGGTTGTAACCGGTTACATGCATGTCGAATGGGTATTTATACCCAGTCATTTACATCATATAAAATACGAAAAATAGGACTTTTATCCTATTTTATCCCTACAAAACTAGTGTTAATAATGTTTATTCCCTTATTTTTGCAGGTTGATGCGACCAAGGTGATGGGCGGTGGAGTCTGGAGTTTCACGTGGCTGGGGCGGTGGCCGGCGTTCTCGACGAATGAGAGGGCGCGTGACCACCATGCGCTTATTTGAATAGTCGCGCGTGATGGTCACGCGCGGACAGCTGGCGCGGGAAGAACAAGGGATGGTCGACCGGTTTGGTTGTTGTAATTGGTTTAGTTGGGGTTTGGTTATGGGTGTTAGGTTTAATTTTGTTTTGGGTTTAATGTTTGATTGGGTTATGGGTTGTAATGGGCCAACCGGGTTTAGTTATGGGCCTATAATTATTTAGGCTATTGGATTTTAATATTTGTAATGGGTCTGAAAATTATGATATGGGTTTTGTGAATGGGTTATTACAACTGCCCCTCTTTGCTCATTGTTGTGTAACGACAATAGAGCAAAGATAAAGAATAACCTATTTACTCTGGCATGGTTTAGGGGTTCTTCTTTGGTAAGGTAAGGGCTCTTTTGGTGTGGTTGGGGTTCTTTTGGTAAGGTTTCGGCTTTCAGTGACCACCGCCTTTTCTTCTGGAGCTTTACTTGATCTACTCCACCACCCTTGTCGACAAAACCTTCAAAATTTGAGGATCTGTTGGAGAAGACGACACAAAACTTGAGTTGATGATACTATCATTTTTGTCGTGGACTTGACCTGGCTGCACCACTGTCGGAGAAGCATGGTCTGGTATGAGCACTGATGTCTGATCTAGCCTCACCACTGAGGAAGCAAGATCTGGCAAGGAGTTCTGATGCTCGATTAAGCCGCAACACTGACGAAGCACAATCTATCGGGTTCATCTGCAACATTGACGCTAAGATTGAGAACAACATTCGATCTGCTTGCAACACTGCCGGAGAAGCGAGACCTGACGACGAATTATGTCATTCTTAAGCTGCAACACTGACGAAGAGGCATGGTTTGTCTGATCCATCTACAACACTGCCGTGAGATGGGAAGCACCTTTTTGATCCACTTACAACACTACCGGAGAAGCGAGATCTAAGGACGTTGAGTTCTGACACTCAATCTAGTTGCAACACTGACGAAGCATGATCTAACGGAGTTCTAATGCTGCTACACTGATGAAGATGCACCATTTGAGAATGAGTTTGCATGCTGCTACACTGACGAAGAAGCGTGATCTTTACTGGTAACCGTTTACTTTGGGCTAATTGTACTATCTCCTTGAGTACAATCAGTGAGTATCGATCGTGGGATTGAAATTTTTCAAAGGATTTATTTCCTTTGACCATTTTTGAAAATGGATTTTAAAGGACATTTGAATGGTCATCTTTTATGCATTTTTCCCAAGTGCACAGGGATCAACGGATTTGACTTGCCTTTACCGGTGGTCGTTTGCCCCGGACTAGTTGTACCATTCTCCTGGGTACAATCAGTTGGTACCAATCCTGAGATTGGATTTATTCAAAGGGATTGATTTCCTTTGACCATTCGTGAAAACGGATTTTGATGGACATTCGAATAGTCTTTCTTAATGCATTTTTCCCAAATGCACAGGGGTCAACGGGTTTGACTCGCCTTTACCGGTAGTCGTTTGCTCCGGACTAGTTGTACTATTTCCCTGGGTACAATCAGTTGATACCAATCCTGAGATTGGATTTATTCAAAGGGATTGATTTCCTTTGACCATTCTTGAAAATGGATTTCAATGGACCTTTGAATAGTCCTCATCGATTGGTCTTACCCTTTTTCACCAAACGATTTATCCACTGAGCAATTGTAATGGTTAAAGATCCTTACCTGTAGCAATCTGAGGTAAGGTCGCACTATCATGTTGAAGTGCTTTAACAGTAGGAGTATGTTTTTCTGTTTCCATGCTTGTTGCAGCAGTAACCCTGCAATTCCTTTGCAAGCGATTTGAAAATGTGGAGGTTAGTGTGCATTTTATGATTCTAACCTAACATGCTTGATGAATGCATGCCCCTAGTATGAGATGCAAGATGCATATGACAATGATTTCTTGCAGAAATTGCTTGATCAACTGTCTTGATCGGTTGTTGACACTTTGACAGCTGTGTCTCTGTCACCAGACAAGATTATCTGATTCCAATCTGTTTGGATGATGTACTTTCTGTTTTCATAGCATCTCTTAACAAGGTACACTATCCTGTGTAAGGTTGCTTCTAGTTCCTGTGCTTTTAGAAAATTTCAAAAACAATGTATGAACACAAAAAATTTGATACCTTTTATTAACAAAAGTTTCATTGATAACAAAAAGTAATTATTGATAACAGTAAAATACAAAAAGACAAAAATTTGATGCCCCAAATATTTGACTATTCAACATTTCAGAGCTATCTTGACGGGTATATTTGTGTGTCTAGGGGCTTTCAGGCAAAGTACTTTTTGACTGAGTCTGAGATCACCGGGTTGGGTAGATCTTGGCCATCCATTTCTGTCAGGACTAATGCTCCTCTTGAGAAGGCTTTCTTCACTACGTACGGTCCTTCCCAATTTAGCATCCATTTGCCTCGGAAGTCTTTCTGTATAGGGAGAATCTTCTTCAGAACTAGATCTCCTTCTCGAAAAATTCGTGGACAAACCTTTTTATTAAAGGCTCTTATTATCCGTTTCTGATACATTTGCCCATGTCGGATGACCCTTAACCTTTTTTCTTCAATTAAAGCGAGTTGGTCATGTCTGGTTTGAACCCATTCTGCTTTATCTAGCTTTAGCTCAGACAGAACTTTCAAAGAAGGGATCTCGACTTCTATAGGTAAAACTGCCTCCATCCCATAGACTAGGGAAAAAGGAGTTGCCCCAGTAGAAGTTCTAGCTGATGTTCTATATGCGAACAGGGCAAACGGTAGCTTCTCGTGCCAGTCTCGATAAGTTTCTATCATTTTTCCCACAATTCTCTTGATGTTTTTGTTGGCCGCTTCCACTGCTCTGTTCATCTGCGGACGTATGGCGAGGAATTGTGATGCCGTATATTGTATTGCTTGCAGACTTCATCTATAGTCTTATTGTTCAGATTCAATGCGTTATCAGATATGATGCTTTCTGGCATTCCATATCGACATATGATTTCCTTCTTGAGAAATCTGCTCACTGCTACTTTGGTGACATTCACGTAAGTGGCTGCTTCTACCCACTTAGTGAAATAGTCGATGACGACAAAGATGAAACGATAACCATTGGAAGCCTTTGGTGAAATAGGCCCAATGACTTTTATGCCCCACATGGAAAACGGCCAAGGGGATGTCATCACATGCAGCGGTGATGGAGGGACGTGAATCTTGTCTGCATATATTTGACATTTGTGACATTTTTTAGCGTACTCAACGCTATCACTCTCCATTGTGGGTCAATAGTATCTGAACCTCATGATTTGTCTTGCCATGGTGAACCCGTTAGCATGGGTTCCACAGACACCCTCATGTACTTCTTCAAGGATCATCTTGGCTTCGGTGGCATTCACACATTGTAGCAATATCTGGTCTTTTCTCTTTTTGTATAATATTTCGCCATCTAGGACGTAGTCGATTGCCAGTCTTCGCAACGTCCTTTTCTCATTTTCCGAAGCTTCTTTTGGATACTCACGATTCTTTATGTATTGTAAGATATCGTGGTACCAAGGACATTCATTGTTTCCGTCATCTTCAATATTGTAACAGTAGGCTGGGGAATCGTATATACTCATCTGTATCGGCCTCAAATCTGATGAATGATTTACTTGAATCAATGATGACAATGTTGCCAAAGCGTCTGCCATTTGGTTGTCCTCTCGTGGCAGATAGTGGAAGGTTATTTCATAGAATGGCTTGATCAGGTCAAGGACCAAATTTCGATATTCCATCAACTTGGGGTCTCGGGTGCCCCATTCTCCTCGAAGTTGATAAATCACGAGCATCGAGTCTCCGTATACCTTCAACTGTTTAATCCTTCGATCGATAGCCGCTTGTATTCCCATGATGCATGCTTCATACTCTGCTACGTTGTTGGTGCAGTCGAAGTCAAGCTTACTGGCGAAGGGGTAACAGTCACCTTCTGGGGACACTAGTACTGCCCCAATTCCCTTACCGGTGGCATTGGAAGCACCGTCAAAATTCAATTTCCAATGTCCGTTGTCTGTGGCATTTTCCTCTACACATATCAAGTCTTTGTTGGGAAAGTCAAATTTAGAGGTTCATAGTCCTCTAAAGCTCGATTAGCAAGGAAATCTGCTATGGCGCTCCCTTTTATGGCCTTTTGATTGACATATACGATATCAAATTCAGACAAAAGAATCTGCCATCTAGCTATTCTGCCAGTCAAAGCGGTTGACTCCATCAAATATTTGAGAGGGTCGAGCTTTGAGATCAGCCACGTTGTATGATACAACATGTATTGTCTCAGTCTTTTTGTTGTCCAGACTAAAGCGCAACAAGCTTTTTCGACTGGTGAATACCTCACTTCGCAATCTGTAAATTTCTTGCTGAGGTAGTAGATCGCTTTTTCTTTTCTGCCCGAGTCATCGTGTTGGCCTAACACACATCCCATGGATTTCTCAAAGACCGTTAAATATAGGATTAGCGGTCTATTCGGCACTGGTGGCACTCGTCGTCCCATTCACCAGGATTATGCTTTTTTAAGAGTCAGAAGATAGGGTCACATCTTTCAGTCAGTTGTGAAATGAACCGAGCAATGTAATTCAACCGTCCTAGGAAACCTCTCACTTGTTTTTGAGTGTGCGGAGGCGATAGCTCTTGGATGGCTTTGACTTTGTCAGGGTCAACCTCGATGCCCTTTTCGCTGACTATGAAGCCCAACAGTTTTCCTGATGCAACTCCGAATGTGCATTTGGCAGGATTCAGCTTCAATTGAAACTTTCTTAATCTTAAGAAAAGCTTTCTCAAGACTCTTATATGCTCATCTTCGGTCTGCGACTTAGCGATCATGTCATCAACGTAGACCTCAATTTCTTTGTGCATCATGTCATGAAATAGGGCCACCATAGCTCGTTGGTACGTTGCCCTAGCATTCTTAAGTCCGAAGGGCATTACCTTATAACAAAAGGTTCCCCATTGTGTCACAAACGTTGTTTTATGCATATCATCAGGATACATTTTGATTTGATTATACCCTGAAAATCCGTCCATAAAGGAGAACAGAGTGTCGATGTGAGGTAGCGGGAAATTATCTTTCGGACTGGCTTTGTTCAAATCTCTGTAATCGACACACATGCGAACTTTCTCATCCTTCTTGGGCACTGGTACTATGTTAGCTACCCATTCTGAGTATTTTATTTCTTAGAGGAATCCAGCATTATATTGCTTTTTTACCTCTTCTTTTATTTTCAGCAATACATCAGGTCTCATTCTTCGTAGTTTTTGTTGAACCGGTTTGCAGTCTTCTCTTATGGGAAGCTTATGTACCACGATGTCTGTGCTTAAACCAGGCATGTCCTGGTAGGACCAAGCGAAGACATCCTTGAACTCTTGGAGCAGATTGATCAAGTCTTGTCTATTTTCGGCTGTAATGCACGTGTCGATTTTAACTTCCTTGTTTTCTTCATCATTCCCCAGACTCACAATTTCTACTGATTCCTTATGAGGTTGGATTTGTTTTTCTTCTTGTTCTATCAGTCTCAACAAGTCAGGAGGCAACTCGTAGTCTTGGTCATTATCATGTTCTGTAGACTCCCCTAGACACACCTCCTTTTCGAAGATAAGCTCTGAGTCAGCTTCAGTGTCACTTGATAGTTCAATATCTGGGGACCTGAAATAAAATCTTACTTGAACACACTCATTAAGAATCTGAAATTTAATTGAAATTCAATTGTCAAAATGGAAAATAATATTGGCCAAAAGCTTTACAGCCAAAAGTATTATTTTATTATAAACATAGTAGTTTTGAGCCCTTTTACAAAAGTTTCTTGTTACTCTCGGGCTAGAGTAACAATAGTGTTCTGAACATTACTCTGAAAATTTCCTAAAAACCACAGGTAACTCTTCTGCAATCCAATTGTTCAGAGTAGTTCCTGGTGTAGATGGCATGATTCTACCGGGATACATTCCCGTGTTTCCTTCTTCGGCGATAACATTGATGTCTAATTTTCCCATCAATTTCCTTAGCTTGGCTTCTTCGGTTTCTGGATACATAGTTCCTCCAAAGACGAAACTCTGGGACAATGGAGGAAATGTCATAGGTTCCCAAATTTCTTTTTTCATTTGATCCGCAGTTGGCTTGTATCCCAAGCCAAAGCGATCCTGTTTGTTGATGACGGCGGGTGCTTTAGCACGACCTTGTAGGCGTCTTCCGAGCCCTCTACCCACTCGAGCTCCTCGCCCTAGGATCAGTTTAACTCTCATTCTTGTGGTTCTGGATAGTTTCGGTGTAAGGATTTTATTTCCCTCGGCAACAAAAGTGGCACTAACAAACTCAAATGATCGGAACGAACATTCAAGTGCCTTCTCATCGGCTTGCAGATAAGGTGCGTCACTTGTGATAGAGGCTACGATGTCTTCTTCAGCATTGATAGTAACTAACCTTCCATCAAAGATGAATTTTACTTTCTGATGCAACGATGATGGTACGGCTCCTGCAGAGTGGATCCGTGGCCTTCCTAGTAGACAATTATAACTGGGTTTGATCTCCATTACTAGAAAATCGACGTTGTAAGTATTAGGTCCCACTTGTAGTGGTATGTCCATTCTTCCCACTACATTTCGCTCTATCCCATCGAAGGCGCGTACAATGGTGCTGCAGGCCTTCATATGGGTATTGTCTATCGGGAGCCTATTTAGTGTGCTCAATGGCATTACGTTTAAGGCGGATCCATTATCTATCAACACTCCTGGCAAGGTATATCCTTTGCAGCGAGTAGTGATGTGTAGAGCCTTGGTAGATCCCATGCCCCCTAAAGGGATCTCATCATCATTGAAGTGAATGAAGTTGTTGGCGTTCAGATTGTTCACCAGTCTGTCGAGCTTATTCACTGATATATCATTAGGAACAAAAGTCTCGTTAAGCACCTTCAGTAGTGCATTTCGGTGAGCCTCTGAACTAAGCAGTAAGGTAAGTATGGATATACGAGCAGGTAACCTTCGGAGATGCACAACAACGTTATATTCACTGTGCTTTAAAAACTTTAAGAATTCTTTCATTTCGTCCTCCTTTACCGGCCCGTTGACTGGCGATTCAGGTTCCTGAAAAACATTTTTTGGCGGTTCTACAATCGGAGCCTTCCCTTTCAGGTCTTTGTTTCCTTTATGGCCATATTGT
Source organism: Abelmoschus esculentus (assembly GCA_035048815.1). NCBI lineage: Eukaryota > Viridiplantae > Streptophyta > Magnoliopsida > Malvales > Malvaceae > Abelmoschus > Abelmoschus esculentus. The sequence continues at coordinate 16,432,033 of JAUCBN010000002.1, read as the reverse complement.
GTTCCACTTCTCGTGTGGAACGTCACATCATTTACCGCCTCTGATTTAGCTTTTAGAGGGTCCTCATGATGAGTGATCTGACAATCGTACTTCCATGAGACTTTCTTTGGATCATGAAAAGGGAAGGGTTGCGGTGCCTGAACAGACAATCTGGTTTTCGCAGCTTTACTCCCTTCAGCCTTTTTGGGTTCTGAAATCACCAAGAACGGGACCTTCTTGGAATTGTTTGGCTCCGAAGCGCAAACCTCCGTCGCTTCAGATACTTTCTCTTCAAAGAACTCAATCTCCTTATTGTTGATCAACTATTGCATGAGAGCTTTGAACTATGTGCAATCTCCTACCATATGGTCCATCGTATTATGATAAGGACAAGATTGACTGATGGCTTCTAAACATCCAGAGGCTGGTGGTATCATGCCTCTGGCAACTAACATTTTCCATACCCACTTTAGTGGAGATCTCACTTCCTCTACTCTGGATTTGGTCCTCCTGTTGCTTTGATCCACAATCACATTCACTCTAGGGTCCGCATGATTAGGTAACGGATTGCCTGTCTCAGTGGTTCCTGCAGAATCATCGAACCGCACCACTCCTATCTACATAAGCTTCTCAATAAGCTTCTTGAAACCAATGCAGTCTTCAATCGAATGCCCTACTGCTCCAGCATGATACTCGCATTGAGTATTCGGGTTGTACCACTTTGGGTATGGTGCCTGTATCGGTTTCATATAAAAGGGCGACACGACGTGCGCATTGTACAGGTTTTTGAAAAGTTCACCATAGGATATTGGAATAGGCGTGAATTCTCTTTCTGTCTTCTGGTTCTGATTTTGTTTCGGTTTCTGCGTGCTCGATGATGCGGCCTTGGGTTACCATTTTGATGCCTTGGAGTAACTGACGTTATGGATGTCGGTATCTCCACCTTCATTATTCTTCTTCTTGTAATAGGTTTTCTTTGAAGCTTCCTCGTCTTCAAGCTTTCCACTGCGAATGGCCTGTTCAATCATCTCACCATTCATAATGATATCCGAGAAATCTTTTGTTGCACCTCCCAAAATCCTACCAAGGAAGGGCTTTTTCAACGTCCCTACAAAGAGCATTACTGTCTCCTTCTCCGATAGTGGTGGTTGGACTTGTGCGGCTACGTCCCTCCAGCGTTGTGCATACTGTCGAAAGCTTTCATCATGTCTCTTCTCCATATTCGGAAGAGTGACCCGCAGAGGTTATGTCAATTACATGGCTATATTGACGTACAAAGGCCTGAGCCAAGTCTTTCCAGGAGCTAATTCTGGAGCGGCTTAATTGATTATACCATCTTGCCGCTGAGCCTGTTAGGCTGTCTTGAAAGCAATGTATTAACAAAGGGTCATTGTCAATGTACCCGGTCATGCGCCTGACGTACATAGTCAGATGAGCCTCAGGGAAAGTAGTCCCGCTGTATTTGTCGAAATCCGATATTTTGAATTTCGGGGGCAATACGAGATCCGGTACCAAGCTTAGTTCCCTAGCCTCCATTCTGGGGAACTGGTCAACATTTTCCATTGCTTTAAACTTTTCTTCCAACTGTTTGCATCTATCCTCGAGTTCCTTCGGTAACTCGACTCTAGCTTTCTCTATTTCATTGAAATCAGGTATTGTATAATCATTGGGATTATGGATTACCAACCCTCCTTGAAGATGGGTTTCAGTTTGACTGGTCTGCCCTTTGGGAATTTCAACTGATCCTTGGGAGGGGAGAGGACTTTTCGAGTGTTCAACTACTGTGCCCTGTTCCTTAGCGATTCCTTTCATTTTCTCCGACTCTTTCCTTGCTAACAACTGCGCAATCTTGTCGAGTAGCTCATCCTGTGTTTGAGAAATGTGAGTACGTGTATCCTGTTGTGCTTTATCCAACTTGCTTTCCATGTCTCGCTTCATTTCCTCATAAGCTTGTTAAATTTTGGCTAGTCTTTCTTCCATTCTTTTGGATCTAAACCGGGTAAAATGTGGGTGTTGGATTTGATCAGGTTCCAGTATTACTGCATTGATAGTATCCTGGAATATTAGGATCATGATAATAATAAAAATAAATGTGATAATGCATGAATGCAACTAAAAATGATGGAATGTTGATGCAAACCGATACATTATATTAACATTGCAAAACATTTTACAAAAAGGTGTTGATCTTGATACAACTTTGAAAAGGAAGCTCGTTTTAGAACAAGGCTTTCTATATACAAGGCGGGCCGCGCTTTACATATACTGCTTGGCCTTTATTCCCAAAACCTTGATCTTCTTTAGGAGTGATGCGAGCTTCTTGCCCTTGTTTGATTCCGCTTCAAATTGCAGGCTAAGAACTTCAGCCTGGACTGCTAACGTCTGTAAATGTTCGGCTACTTCCCTAATTTGTACTAAGGCCTCTGACATCGTGCGGTCTTTGTTCTGGACCTGTTCTTGCGTTTCGTTAACCCGAGCCTTCCATTGTTGTTCATCCCACTAACGTAGCTCTTCCATGTAATTCAATTGGGCTCTGCAAGCCTGCATAGCTGCCTCTATTTCTCTAATTTGTCTTTTCAAATTATCATTTTCTTCTCGGCTTTCCTATAGCTGAGCTGCCGAACTCTGGTGATAATTTTGTAGATTTTTCTCCAGATCGATGACCCGCCCTCTCAGGCCAACATTTTCAGTTCTAACTCGAGCCAATTCTTCTTGATCAAATTCCTGTTGACTCCGAGCTTCATTAAATTTGCTTTCCCAATACCGTGCCTTCCTTTTTTCTTCCCGGATCTCAAGCTTCTAGTCTGCAAAAGAACTTCTGAGGTCTGCGTACTTTGCCGATTCTCGAAGCTTTTTATATCCTCCCTGTAGGTCACTCATGTCTTCCTCCGCTTTACTCTTGCCTTTTTTAGCCTCTGCATTTCTTGCTCCTGAGACTGAATACCGAACTCTAGTTGGTTTTTCTCATTATCCAACCTCGATAACCTCATCTCCATGTTAATGTATTTTCCCTCAAAGTCATGCCTGACAATCTTCATGTCGAAAGGATTTACTCGGAGTTGCTCCTCTAACGGTATACTGATTTCCGAGTCTCGAATCACCTCATCGTCGAGTCTCCGGTTCCTCCATTGGCGATACTCCGGATTAACTCTAGGTTTCTCGTCAAACGGTTCCATTTTCAAAGGGTACTTCCATGCCTTCGCGATGGCAGCAACGACCCTTTTGTAATCCCTTCCCTTATAGGGGAAGTCACACGTGGCTAGCCCTCTCGTTGCCGGGATGAATTGTCTCGACCTGTACTGGAGGGAGACCATCAATGGCGCGTATCCTGTTGCCCCATATGCCAAGTAAAGGAACTCAGTCAAAACCTTCGCAGCTGTACGTGATTTCATGAGGAAAGAACCAACTAGCCTCCACACGATATCCCCCTCTCGTAAGTTGCGTAGAATGGCTTTCCACTGATCATAGGGGATATTCTCGGGTCTTTGGGTATGTGCCAAATCCCTTATCGGTGAATAATGGTCGAAGCAAGCCCGATACGAGGACCTTTCCGGCTTCCAAAAGTGACTATGGAACCATACAAGCAAAAGTTGAGCACACCCAATGAACCTTCCTTCACCACTCCTTCTACAAGCGGTAAGCGATCGGAAAGTCTCGGCGAGGATGGTTGGAACCGGAGTAATACCTTTGTCGAGATAATCAAACAATTCCATAACAGCGTCATCTATATATCCGAGTGATTTGGGAAAAACGACTAACCCGTAGATGGCCAGTGCGAACATTTTAACTTGTTTTTCACATTTAGTCTCCGTTTGGATTAAATCCCGAATATCCCTCCAGGCGATGCATTTGGTTTCACCCTTCTCCTTGATTCGGGACTTCGCCCATTGCTCATTCTTTTCGGTCAACTTTAGCAACCTTTTCTGGAAAGCAGGCGAATCAGGTGGCTTAAAATACACCTTATCCGACTGGAATCTCGGACATTGAATTAGGGCAGTATATTCTTCCACCGTTGGTGTGATATCAACATCTCCCATCGTAAAACAGCTATACGAGGGATTCCAGAATTGGGCCAGGGCTCGGAATAATGCTTTGTCAATGCTGACGTCAAGCAGGTATGGCAGGTCTCCGTAATTGGCGAAGAACAGACTTTTAGTGTCATTGTCCCACTGATCCCATATATATTTCAACTCATGCAACTGATTCTGTGTCGAGGCAATGCGTGTAAAATCGCTGAGGTCGGTCTTTTCACTTTCCATTATACTGTCCCTTTTCTGGTATTGGGTTTCCTCTAACCATCGTCGGATTCGGAGGTTGGTTTCCACCTTGTCTAGAAAACAGTTCTCCATGGCTGAGCCTTTCTAACAGTTGTCTTGTTATCAACACCTTTTTATTTTATTTTTAAAAAAATGTCCACGAAAAACAAGAAAACGAAACAGGATAAACAAACATCATTAGCGTCAGATTCAATAAATAATGGACAAAATAAATATGATGCACGTTAATGAATAATGACATGATAAATAAATAACATAAATAATAAACAAGGAATAAATAGTGGAAATTAAAGGTATAACTAAAGAACCCCCTGCTCTCTCTCTTTCTAAAAAAAAAAAGAAAACTTATAGGGTGACCCTCTAAATGGGCAGAGGTCCGGCATGACGGCTCTAAGGGTAGGCTTCTAGGGCTCACTATATGTGGTTCGGTTCTAGAAGGTACCCGAACAAAATTTATTATCCTACTAAGGATAATAAATACGATTCAGGGGGATACGTTTCTCTAAGTCTATGCGGAGACGTAGGTCTCACGAAGACAAAGGGAAAAATATCCCGAAAGCAATTCACCATCCTACACGGAGGCGTAACCTCACGAAGGAGTGGTTTCATGCTCCCACTTAATTTGGACGGAACCCGGGTTGAGGGTTAATGAAATGATGGACCTGAAAAGGATTTTAAAAAAGTTAGTAAAATATTTTAAATAAATAAATAAAATAAAATAAAATTAACCGAATTTATATTTTCGATCGCTAAATAAAATGTAACCGACGTTGCGGCTCAACTCGCAAAAATAGGTCCCCAGCTGAGTCGCCAGCTGTAATCACCGAAATTCGTCCGGGGAGTCGCCACCAATCGTTTTTTACCGGTGCGATTGGATCACCAAAATTGAGTCTACGAACCAGAGCTGGATCTGGGAGTCTGTTACGCGTAGGGAAGGGCGAGCAACCCTACAACGCCCGAAATCGGCACCTATCGGTTACACGATATTTTATACGATTGAAAATAATAATCCGATATCGAATCTGTAAAAAAGGTTAGTAATATTTAATAATAATAATAATAATAAATAAACTATGGAAATAATAATCTTTGAAAGTTATAGGGACTAGATCTGCAAAAAAACAGAAACCTTTGGGGTTAAAATAATAATATAAGGATTAATTTGAAAGAAAATGAAAATTGAGGGTTAATTATATAAAATCAGTGACCAAAATGGAACCAGATGCAAGCTGGAGAGCCAAATCCTAAACTCGTTGGGAAGGCAGGGACTTCGGCTGGAATTAACCCCTTTTGCCGGGTTAGCACGCGGGTCCGGGTGGCTGACCGGGTCTGGTCCACGGGTTCAGGGCATGAAACGGCATAGTTTTAGGCCCTAAGAACCGGCACCAAAACGGTGCCGTTTTGGTCCCATTATATACACTTTCCTTTATTTTTTTTTTGCTCATTCTTTCATTTGTTTCTGCTCCAAAGAGAAGTCCTCAAAGCTTCAAGAGAGCTCTCGGGTGTCCATGGCGCCGGACCACCGGTGATCCTTCGCCGGTCGCCGCGCCGGCCGCCACGCCGGTGACCGGAAACCCAAAAAGGGACCACCTTTCGAAGCGTCTCACCGAGGAGAGTCTATCTACGGGCTCGGATTTTCGAAAAGGGGCCTATATCGCCGTAGATCTAAAGATAAGTGTTCGAATACATTTTCTTTTTTACCTTGTTTCTTTTCCTTTTTTTGTTTCTGATTGGTGTTGCGTTTGATCTTTTTTTTTTGAGTATATGCGTGGCTATTGGTTGTGTTTTTTTGGACTGATTTTGCTCGAATATCTCTTTTTTCCTTGATTTTTCGCTCCGGTTGTAACCGGTTACATGCATGTCGAATGGGTATTTATACCCAGTCATTTACATCATATAAAATACGAAAAATAGGACTTTTATCCTATTTTATCCCTGCAAAACTAGTGTTAATAATGTTTATTCCCCTATTTTTGCAGGTTGATGCGACCAAGGTGATGGGCGGTGGAGTCTGGAGTTTCACGTGGCTGGGGCGGTGGCCGGCGTTCTCGACGAATGAGAGGGCGCGTGACCACCACGCGCTTATTCGAACAGTCGCGCGTGATGGTCACGCGCGGACAGCTGGCGCGGGAAGACCAAGAGATGGCCGACCGGTTTGGTTGTTGTAATTGGTTTAGTTGGGGTTTGGTTATGGGTGTTAGGTTTAATTTTGTTTTGGGTTTAATGTTTGATTGGGTTATGGGTTGTAATGGGCCAACTGGGTTTAGTTATGGGCCTGTAATTATTTAGGCTATTGGATTTTAATATTTGTAATGGGTCTGAAAATTATGATATAGGTTTTGTGAATGGGTTATTACAGTTGGAACATTAGAAAGAATCTAAATCTTGGCATGGATGATCCGTGGGTTGCTGCAAGGCATAGATACTTTTTATGAATGCTAAGTATCGTAAGTAAATTGGTCTCGATTATTCAATCATTTGATAATCAGAGTAATTTTTTGATTCACTATGAGTCAGACTCAATAGAATTTGATTAATCCTTTTTTTGGTCGTTAAGGTGAAGAACTGAATCAAGAATTCTCTTTCTTTATCATCAATCAGATCATTGTTCACGACCCAGGATTATATTTTATCATCAATCTAATCACCGCTCAAGTTTTTTCTTTTTCTTATCAATGAATAGATCTATTTACTTGTATGACTTAGATATCTTGTATTTCTCGAAAAAATAATTCTTTTGATGAGATTTGGTATGATACTTATGAGATCGATGATAATAATCTCTTTGATGATTTGACATTTATCGGGTTCAAATCAGTCATCCTTTTCGATAAAGTATAGACATATATTTTAAGTTCTGGATGAATTTATAAAATTTTAAAATATGAATATATATTTTTAATAAAAAATACATAACAATTTTAAATAAAAAATTCAAAGAATAATTTCAATATTTATATATAGAGATATATGTGTATGTTTCACCTTTATCAGCCAAAGAAGTTTACTTCTGTTTGTGAAGACACTGATAATCTCTGAAGACTTATTTTGATTTGCGACAAATAACTATCAAAAGTGAATAAATAAATAAATATTAAATAAGAAAAACTGTAATTGAAAATAAAAAGTGTTTATCTAGTTAAGTTTAACTCTTGAACTTAACTCGAAATTTGGGGCTCAAGCTCTGTTCAAGTTAAGTTCAATGAAATTCATTTATAAGAAAAATCTTAGTTTTATGCTTGAGTTCGATTTCAAACTTTATTGTCTTTGTTCAAAACCATGATCGAACAAAATTCGAGTTTTCTTAGAAACAAATTCAAGTAGCATACGAGTGAAAGATTAATCATTCACTCACCTTAAATACATTAAAAGTATCCAGTCTTATTGTCTTGTTTGAATTCTGTAAATTGTTTAATCAACATGATCAGATTGATACACATACATGAATGCATGCATGCATTGTTAGAAAATTGATGGTTAATCCAAGTAAGAATAATGATAAGTAGGAAACGAGTTAAGGCCTGCACGATCGTAGTTTCCTTAAAACAGATTTTCTGTCACTCCAATGGTGCTAGAGTTTTGATGGTAGTCTGTCTCCCAAGATACAACAACTAGAGGACCTCCAACAATAGCACGGTTGCTGAGTTCCCAAGCCTTATCTGCCTTTGCCAATCAACAAAAGGAAAAACGAGAGAGAAAACGTTTTTGATGTTTTTAGAAACTAAGAAATCAACTCATATTTATAGTGAAAAATTAGGGCAACAGTGAGCAGTTGAAACGAATAAAAATTCGAGAAATAAGGGATAATGCTAATTATCTAATATTTAAAATTGAATTAAATTCAAATTTAAGCTAATAATAGCCATTATCTTCCCATTATCTAAATAATATCCAGAACAATTTCAACTGCTCTTAATTCGTATTTCATCTGAATATAAACTCTTTTCTGATATTAAAAAATAAATTAAGGAAAAATATTCACAACGAGTAAAATATTCGCAAGCCCATGAAAGGCCCGACCGGTCCGAACATTCGCGTCACCCACGTCGTGCGAGTACTCCTCAACCCGAATGGGATTGGATTTGTACCCCCTACGCGCGAGGCATAAAGTCATCTTAGGTCATTCAATGACTCCTATGTGGGTAGGTGTATATAAACACATCCCACTTCATTTATCCCGTCAATGTGGGATAAGAGGTTCTTCATTCCTTATTTTATTCTTGACCTTCCCACTTTGAGCATCAATTTCTCATTCATCACTCAATAATTTTAAGCATATGAGCTACCGTTGTAAAGATCTCGCGGAGTAGAATAAGAATCAATAATTTTCTTATTCGAATCCTTATCTTTACACTTCTAAAAAATGCTTCAAAGATGGTCATTGTTCACTATTTTCCAACATGCATGCTATTCAATATATAAGGAAGGAGAAAGAGTACTCTAATAAGATTCATCATGATCTACATGTGCTCCACGGAAGTCACATACCTTTTATATCAACCAACAAAAACATCAAATTTTAAAATGCTACAACATTTATAGTTTGAGGATTGATGTTCTGTCTAAATTGTTGTCAAGAATTGAATGTTTCGCTATAGCATTATTGTATGTCATTGCTTGAGGACAAGCAATATATTAAGTTTGGGGGTGTGTTAACGCTCTAAAAAGCGTATATTTTATACAATTTTAATTAAGAATTCGTTTGATTTCAAGTACATTTGCATGACATTTAGTTGCATTTCATTTGTATTTGCATTAGATTAAGTTTTCATGTTTTTATTTTTATTTTTAAAAGATGCTGCTTGAGAAGGTTATCTTCCTAGTGGTGTATCGTAAGTTTGTTAGGGCAAAGCTGAAGAAAGGAAGAGATGCTATAACATATTCAGTTCTGGATTAGACTCAATAGATACTATATCATTTTGGGCGCACCAAACAGATTTGTAGAAAAGACAAATGTGCAACCCCAGTCCCTTCACTTGAAAAGTCAGGCCAGCTGTAATTCTTTGCAAAAGTCAGAGAATATTCTCTTATATCTTTAGGGAAAAAAACCCTAGAAGCCTCCTATAAATAAAAACAATTGCCTTCATCAAAAGGGATATTGGAGCATATTGAAAAAGAGTCGAAAAGAAAGCAAGGAGAAAGAAGAAAAAAGAAAAAAGGCAACCACTTTGATCATCTTCTACCTCCAGCTAAGCCACCATTGTTAGGAGCTTCAAGCAAAGAATATTTGTACGACTTCGGGAGAAGCGACAAGATAGAGTACATCACGGTTTAGTAGTTTAGGATTTCTTTCCTCTTCTCTTTGTCTTATATCTTTTTATTTAACAGGATATGTATTTCAAAGATGGAAGTGTGAATAGTCTTTTAAACTTATCCATAACTGATTTTAGCATGGCTTAAGCTTGTTATGGATGCTTTACTATTTTAAATGAATGATCTTTATTGTTTTTTTGTTTTGAATACGTTTTGTTCATGAAAGCTAGCATCTTTATCTTCAACCTTAGTTTGTAAGATTTCTCAAGAGATTGCCATAGCTAAGGTGTTTGGGTAGCTTACACCTAGGGATAGGCAAAGCTTAGACCACCATGAATAATGGGGTTATTGTTGGGAAACAGAATCCTAACTCACCTTAGGGATAAGGTAGGGTTTCAACGAATAAAAAGGGTAAAACTTTATCAACATTAGAGGTGTTAGGGTTGAGACCGGAAGGTAATGTCTTAGAATTTTCGAGTGTTAGGCCTTTGATTAGGAATAGTAAAAGCATTTTTAGCAAACTCTGTCGAACATATATTTAAACCTGGAAAACAATGAGCATTCAGGATAAAAGTAAAGATTTTTCCATAATAAGCCTAGCCAGTCTTTACTTTGAATATTCCTTTATGTGTGTGCTTGTGTAGCTTTATCTTATTACTCTTTTCTAAACTTATTTTGCTACCACATTTTAGTGACGGTTATAGATTTGCTTTAGCATATGTCCATACAAAAGATTTTATTATATTTTAGGGTAAATTACACGGATAGCCACAATACTATGGGGTTGGTATCGATATGGCCACAATGTTTTAAAAAATGTCAAATACACCGGTAAACTATTAATTTGGTATTAAAATAGCCACCGACCGTTAAAAACCAAATGGACTGATGATGTGGCCGTTAAAATTAAAATGGAACAATTAGGCATTTACTCCCTACTATTCATACATTTTTATAATTTAATCATAGTTTATAATAATAAAATAATATAATTATTAAATTTATTAAAATTTATTTTTATCCTCCAATAAGGTGGTGACACGTGTCACCACCTAATTTAATAATTATATTATTTTATTATTATAAACTATGACTAAATTATAAAAATGTATGAATAATAGGGAGTAAATGCGTAATTATTCCATTTTAATTTTAACGGACACGTCATCAGTCCGTTTGGTTTTTAACGGTCGGTGTCTATTTTAATACCAACTTAATAGTTTATCGGTGTATTTGACGCTTTTTAAAGCATTGTGGCTATTTCGATACCAACCCCATAGTATTGTGGCTATCCGTGTAATTTACCCTATATTTTATGTATGTTAACTATTTTTGAAATTTCATACCTAATCCTCGTGGGAACGATCTCACTCACTCACTTTACTACTTGTTTGATGTGTATACTTGCATGAGAAACATTCATTTTATAAGCACTCACGAAACTCAACATACGAAATCATGAGGATGAACTGAGCGATTCGAATAGAATTTTGACAATTCAAATATCGTCACAACATTCCAAGGCAAAACATTAACCACCGAGTGTCGAGTCTAAGACATTCTTGCATTCGATATCCAAGGAATTTTTTCCTCTTTTCAGACTACGAGTTTTTAATCTTTGAGAATTTATTCATAAAGACGTGCATTAAAACGTAAATTTTGTTGAAAAATCTCTTCAAGATATTCTTAAATTCATTATTGTCTAAATGAAAGGCTATTGATTCATTTAATCATCTTTGATTAAGCCCAAGAGTGACAATATTATATGATGCGAGGGTTCCTTCGAAAAAAGGTTCCCTTTCTCTTTCGAGAAGATTGCTTGAGCTTATTGTCGAAGAAGTCCAACTTTTAAACCAAGTATAGAAAAAAATTGGGGCAAAATTTTGTTAGGGCATAAAGGCATCCATTCAGCCTAAGAGTGTCCTTAAAGACATAATTTGAGCAAGTTTAATCCATGATGGAAAGTTCGGAAGAAAGGCTTCATTTAAACCAAACCCAATTTCAGAAGATAGAACTCACCAGTATTTGGGGCATGATCAACTACAAGATTTCGCACGCAATGCGACATTTCAGTAGATTATATTTTGGGGCAAGTGTTCACCCTATCTTCAAAAGCACTCATCAAAAACAATTTCAACCTTGGTCTTAAATCCAATAAACCTCATTTTGACCAATGCAAGCCAACGGTCCTATCAAGAAGAAGATTTAGTGAAGTTGAAAACCTAAAGTATCCAAGGGTGATCAAACTTTGAGGGTTCATCCTCAAACACTAAAAAACAAAAACATTCATCGTTCTGTTAGGCATTCCCTAGAATTAGGAACACACTAGCACAAGCATTCATTCATGCGTACAATCATTTATAGTCAGGAATTTCTAGGTAGGGGCAGACTAACCCATACATCAAATCATTTTAACCTCTTTTGATAGGTACTTGAAGATATCAAGAAGTTCACTATTTTTCTACTTTGAGAAAGTGGATTCTAGTAAAATCTTTTTTCAGACTCAATCCGCGACATTTTAAAAGTGGATCACAATAATGAATTAAGAGTTTAAGGAAGAACTCGTTCAACAACAATAATTTGCCATACATTTTTTTGGGATATTAGTAAGACGATCAATGCATGGTAAATTCGACTGCCAGTAAATCCCTCAATGTTTGGCCTCTTTCTAGCCATCAGTAAGACGATCAATGCATAGTGAGCTAGTTTTTTTCGTAAATCCTTTAGTGTAGAACTCTTTTCTTTGGGATATCAGTAAGACGATCTGTGCATGGTAAACCCGACTGTTAGTAAATCCCTTAGTGTTTAGCCTTATTTCTAGCCATCAGTAAGACGATCAATGCATGGTGAGCTATTTTGTCCGTAAATCATTCAATGTTAAACTCTGTTTTCTTCGGGATATCAGTAAGACAATCAATGCATGGTAAATCCGACCGCCAATAAATCCTTTAATGTTTGGTCTCTATCTTAGCCATCAGTAAGACGATCAATGCATGGTGAGCTAGGTTGTCAGTAAATCCCTTAATGTTAGACTCTCTTTTGTTTTCGGTACATCAGTAAGACAATCGATGCATGATGAATCGGATCGCCAGTCTAGCTGTTAGTAAGACGATCGGTGCATGACGAGCTAGATCCTTCATAAATCCTCTAATATTCAACTCTTTTTTCTCGGTACATCAGTAAGACAATCGGTGCATGATGAACCAAATTGTTAGTCTAGCTGTTAGTAAGACGATCGGTGCATGATGAGCTAGATTATCCATAAATTCTTTAGTATTCATCTCTTTTGTTTCGGGACATCAGTAAGACAATCGGTGCATGATGAACCAGATCACCAATCTAACTGTCAATAAGACAATCGGTGTATGACGAGCTAGATCATTTATAAATCCTCTAGTATTTGACTCTTTTTGCTTTCGTGACATCAGTAAGACTCAAAAATGATAATGGCGATGATCAAGTCTTTAGTCCACACTAAAAAAGTTCGAATTAATAGAATATATTCGTATACGAAATTCTTTCATATATGATATCTTTGTTCATTCAAATTTGCGTAATATCTTTCTCTCGAGAGGAATATGGATATTTCATATAGGACTACAGGTGCCGGAACGAATATTCTTGGGATTGAAGGTTTGATTTTAGGCTTACAGGAGGGTAGTTAAGTTAGTTATATTACACAGAATTGGAGCATGCATTGGATGGTAAAACACCTCGTATTTATTATTCAATGTTAGTCAGGATAATGCTGGAACTTGAGGTAAGTGTTTGAGGGCTAATTTAAATTATTAAAAAAATTAGAGATTTAAATTAAATTTTTAAAAATATTGATGATTTATTTAAAATTTTTAATAATTTTTAGAGATTTAATAAAAACTCTTCTAAAACATGAGAGGTAACTTAGTTAAAAATATTTAAAATTTTAACACATAATATGTTTCTTTTAAATCTTGAAGGGTCAAATTGAAATTTTTTAAAATTATAAGAGTTAAATCCTAATTTTTAATTTTTAATTTTAAATTTTATCGGCCACCTTAAATTTAAAAATATTATACCCTTAAATGATAAATGGAGTCTCTGTAAATCTCAAAACTAAATGTTTGTGTAAATAAAGATTTTACAAAAACTTGTACATAGAATAATTACCCAAAAATTAAACTATATTCTATTTCTAAACGACTGGTAGTTAAAATTTTAATTTTAAACTTTAAACTTAGGGTAAATTATATAAATGGTCCCTTAACTATACCCCAATTATCTTTTATATACTTTGACTATCAAATGTTACAAATTGGTCCATTGACTAAATTTTTTGATACAAAGTGGTCTTGTGCCGTTAAAAATTTGACGGAAAACTGATGTGGACGTTAACATGCTGACTTGGATAACCATGTGGCATCCCCAATCTCTATAATCCAAGTCAGCATGTTAATGTCCACATTAGTTTTCTGTCAAATTTTTAACAGTACAGGACCACTTTGTATCAAAAAAGTTAATCAATGGACTAATTTATAATATTTGATAGTTAGAGGATATAAAAAATAATTGAGATATAATAAGGGACTATTTATGTAGTTTACCCTTAAACTTAATATATTACTAAATATATTAATAAATATGTTTCTTTAATATATATTAATATATTTTATGCTCACAATCAATAAATAATAGATATAAATATTCATAATTTTCAATGAATGAATACACATAAAATGAATAAATATGTTGTACGAATATTATTCATATGATATAATCGTATCGTCATTTGATATTGTATTTTTAACGATCTCGCTACACTCAAGCTCCTCCATTAGTAACATGGAACGTCACTACTCTTTCGGATCACCAAACAACTTCATGTTTCAACAAAAACAGGTAACAAATCAAGACCAAAGACCAACTCATTTGCTGCTCTTTTAGGCTTTGCCTCCCTCCTTCATTTCTGCGTTTTTCAACAAACAAAACCAAACCCCACACCATCAGAACAAAGTGGTCGACCAATCGGTTACAGACAGACATGCATGTCTTTTGCATGGCCTCTGGTTCATTGATTCTTTACCCGTCCTTTGTGTTTTAGCAGACGACAGACATTAGTAATAGGTTATTATTGGTAGGTGTACTTTTGTTGCCTGTTCTCAGTTGATGATCGGTTGATGTGTTTGGCTGTTGGAGCTGGTCCGAGTTCCAGTAATATGGATAACGATAAGGACTCTACTGAAAAGAAGACTCAAGAGGGTGAAGAGGATGAGGATGATGAGAGCAGTTTGCACTTGGGTCCACAGCGTACTCTCAAAGAACAGCTTGAAAAAGATAAGGTTAATTCATTCTTTTGTGTTTCTATTACATGCATGCATGCAATGTTTTATTATCATTGTTCTATGTTGGTGATGGTGGCGTGAGTGTAGGATGATGAAAGCTTAAGGAAATGGAAAGAACAACTTCTTGGAGGTGTGGATATTAACAACATTGGAGGTATGTATGTATGAATAAACCCTATCCATGTATGATAAGATCGATTGTACATAGTCTCTAAGAGGGTGGAAATCGTCTGCCTTCCCATACCTCAATTCATGCTTTTACTTTAAGTTAGAGGTTTAAGGTTCAAGGTTAGGGGTTGTGATTAGGGTTTAGGGAATTAGGAGTATGGTATAGTTTTTAGGGTGTAGGGTTTAGGATATAAAAAATTAGAGTTAGGGTTTAAAATTTAATTTTTTTTAAAGAAAAATTTAACAGAAGACACGAATGGAGACATAAGAAAACGAAACATAATCTTTTAGGGTCACTCGTATAAGACCTAACCTTTCAAAACATAATAAAAGTCTATTTTTTTACTATGTTGAAATAAGTATAAAACGTTTTCAATTTGCTCAAATGAAAGACCTTACTTGAAAACATTTTCAAAAAATTAGGTCTTTATTTGAGCAAATTCGAAAATAATAGACTTATTCGAACATATATGAAAATGTCAGGTTTAGGTACGAACCCATCATGTAAGGAAGCAAAATTAAAAGAGTTTAGAAGGTATAAAATTAGATTATCGATAGAAAATATAAAAAAAAATACAAAATATAGAGAACTTGAAATTTTTAGGTGGTACAACTGCCCCCAACACCCTCTAGGTCCGTCCATGGTTACGTCCTTATTCGAACATTTCGAAATGTCCAGTCCAAATGTTGAATATGTTTTTGTGGTTTTGATTGCAGAAACACTTGAACCTGAAGTGAAGTTCCTTAGTGTGGCAATCGTGTCTCCTGATAGGGCAGACATAGTTCTTGCCATTCCTGAAGATGGAAAACCCAAAGGCTTATGGTTCACACTGAAAGAAGCCAGCCATTATCGCCTCAAGTTCACTTTCCAAGTAAGCAACAACATCGTGTCTGGTCTCAGGTACACAAACACTGTCTGGAAAACTGGTGTCAAAGGTAAAAATTACTATCCAAACGATTCTTACCAAATAAAACTGTTAGATCAGTACTCAGAAAATGTTCGATTCCTTTTCGTTTCAGTTTACAGCACGAAAGAGATGATCGGAACCTTTAGTCCTCAGTTAGAGCCTTACACACATGAAATGCCAGAAGAGACAGCCCCTTCTGGGTTTCTGGCTAGAGGATCTTACACTGCAAAAACAAAGGTAAGTTCTTCATGTCGGTCGGACGCATACTCGTATCCGACATACACCGTGTCTGAATTCGAATAACATAGCTTTTGTTTATTTCAGTTCCTTGATGATGATAACAAGTGCTACTTGGAGATCAACTATACATTTGACATCAAGAAAGATTGGTCCTCTGATGAATAGATCAGAACAAGAATTTGATGATCACATCCATGCACACATCATGGCATGTTCTTGTCGTGCCTATTTGAATGTTCTTCCCCCCGACAATAAAAGCGAGTGAGGTTTCATTTGGCAAGTTTAAGGTTTTATTATGATTATGAGAACATTGAGTTTAATTAGCATTTGTTTGGTTAGGGACATTCTTTTGATAAAATTAATGATGTCCTAGATATCATTCTTCTTCTATTCCATCTATGTTCATATAAAAATAAATGTGGGATAGTGGACGATGTTTACATCTTAAATCTTAAACTCTAAAAAATATATCATAACCCCTAATTTTCTAAATCTAACCAAAACCTTTATCTTAAACCCTAAACCCTAAACTCTAAATCTACTAATTTAAAGTAGAGACACCAATATAGACACGATTAGGAGGTAGATGATTTGCCCCGATAAACTTATATTTTGAATTTTGTAGAATAAAAACCAAAAAGAAAGCAATGCATGAGCTTGACATTAGGTTCTTGTTATGCATTGAGATAAAAAAAAATAATACAAAACATATTTTTTTAAAATAAAAATATTATTCAACTAGAATTGAAAAATATATTTCAAGAAAATAAAACTTTTAGTGGTTGAATTTTATCAAAAAAATATATTTTTTAACAAAATTATTCATTTCTTCTTGTTTATATCATTGATTTTTTTATATTTTAAAAATACGTCTAGAATAAAAAAATTATTGTTTAGAAAAATACTTTTTTACATTAATTTCAAATACAAAATATTTAAATTAAATAATCTAAACCTATTTTTTATCATATTTTGGAAAAATATTTTTTTTCATAAATGTGTTTGGAAGGTAAAATGGAACAATGGAAAGTAAATGTATTTTTTATTCAATTCAATGCTCCATAAAATTAAGGGGTAAATTATATGAATAATCACTAAATTTATTTCTAAAGCTATTTTAATTACTGAAATTTAAAAATATATATATTTAATTTATTCATTAAATTTTATAAATTAAATTTATTATTATTCTTCGGGTTAACTTTCTTGCTCCATAAAATTTGATAATGTTTAGTGATTACCACAAACACTGATTTACAAATTCTCTCATATTTTTCTTTCAAAGAATGAATTATTTTTACACATGAAGGTAAAAATGATAATATAATCTTTAAAACTCGAATATGTTAATTTATTTATTTTTTAAAAATATAATATAAGTTTATCAAGCGAGTATTTATCAAGCAAGTCGGTCACGAACTGAGCAATGATTAATCGAATAAAAAACGGTTCAAATTGTGTTATACTTGATAAGCTTGATAAAATTTTGTTTAACTTATGCTCGTTAAACAAATCGTTGCTTGTTAAGCTCGTTAAATTTTTTACTTTGTTTTTTTAATATATTTAAAATCTAATAATATAATATAAGTTTAATATAAACATAAATTAATAAATTCAAAAAAAATTCAAAATATTATATGAAGCAATTTTAAAATCTAAACTCTAAAGTAGTAACTCCCCAAAACATCAAATTAATATACTATAAAAAAACGCTGACGAATTTATCGAATCAAGTTACACCTTGCTTGACTCAATTTGTGAATATCTCAAGTTGAACAAACATAAATCGAGTGTTAACTAAATTTTAACTTGGTCAAATTTGAGGCGCTCTACTCGGTTAGCTCCTCGTATAAAGTATTGTATCCACAATCAATGACAGTTTTATAAATATTTTTGAGGATGAACACAAATCAAAATATATTTTATGGTGATCACAAAATATAAAAAAATTAAAAATTTTATAAAGTAAAAATAATAAAAATAAAAATATAATGCCAATGAAATGCCTTCAATATTGAAAATAATAAAAATAAAAATATAATATATTTTTTTATATTTTAAAAATGAAAGACAATAAATTAACCCATCCCTCCCTCGGGCGCAATGCATGCCCTCCGACACGGTTTACCGAAACAAATGCTGCGACGCTTTTGCAAAGTCTTCACCTTAAAGGTAATGCATATTTTACATTTAATTTGAATTTAGATAATTAATTATTTTTTTCGAAATTTTATTTAATTTAATTATTAATTGAATTGATAATTTATGCCATAAAAGATTTAATAGTCGACAATTTAAGAAAAAATTGTTCTTTGAATTGTTTGGTTTCCAAACTAGCAATTTTATTATAAATATAATATAATCTCTATAAATTAATACGTGATAAATTAATAGTTTTTAAAACAATAATTTTTTAGTCTTTACTTGAGTCTAAGGTTTAAATTATTAAATTAATAATATTGATAAATTAATAAGATAATAATCTTTTAAAAAAAATCTTTATATAAATTTACGATCTTTTAATATTATATATTAATAATTTTATAAATAGCTTAACAAACTATAATTCTATTGTTATTTATTTCTTGTTAAAATTTAAATCTACTTATAATTTATCTCTAGTTTTCCTTGCTGCATCATAAATTTCTTGTGTTACGTTCTCATAGTGCAACCAAAATTATGAAGAATTGTTGTCACTATGAATATTTATTTTTACGTTATGAGTACTTATTTTTACGTAATTGGTTGCAAAGGTATTGTATCATTTTCAGTTTCATTCTAATATGATTTTAGTAACATTAGCCACAATTTTCTTCTAAAATTTAAAACTTTGATAATATATTATTTTCACCCGAATAACCCATTAGATGATTTATATCCATTTTGTTGTTGTACTCAAAACTAATAACGTAGTTTCGTTGAATAAAAAAATATCTCTTTAAATTAATAAATTATTAATTTATCAATTAATTAATTAATGTTACTTTAAATTAATAAAATTATATATCTCAATATTATTAATTTATAGAGATTTTATTGTAAATGATCAAATATTTTAAGGAGAGATTATATCACTGGCCCGACTTGTCACATCATCTGTGGTCTCTAACCAATGAAAATCACTCATTCCACTATTAATCATCCATGTCATTAATCTAACTTTCAAGAAATATATATTTTTCTAAATGACATAAAAAATGAGTGAAGATTTATTGCTTCAAAACAAATAACTTAAAAAATAGTGATGAAGTTGGTGATTATGATTGGATGAGACTATAGCTGATGTGATCAACCAGACCCATGATATAATTTTTCATATTTTAATTTATTCCGAAATTTATATACATTATATATAAATAAAATACTATTAAACTTTAAACTCTAAATTAACATTTAAATTTTAAATTAAATCTATTTATAAAAAAATACTACCCTTGAAACGACATGAATATAGACATATAGTAACTATCTTCTTCCACGGCAGGCCATGCGCCGGCCGGCCGACGTCGACGGTGGAAGCGCCTTCATCAGTCAACCACGCGAAGGGAAACTTCAGAAAGAAAATAGTCGGAATTACTGTAACCAATCTTTTGTAAGCAAGCCATTATTACATCGTGTTTCTTCCTCATCTTCTTCATAACTTTTTCTGGGATTCATAACAAGAAAACAGCAAAAAGATACTGAAATGGTAAGAAAAAACTGAAGATATTATATAGGAATAAGCAATGAATATATATAATTATAATTAAGAGAAGTAGGAAAAGGTGGAAGGGTGTTCCCAAGAAGATGACAGCGTTTCGCGTTCACTTGTGTTTGCAAATGTAAATTAAATACAATTATAAAAATACGAGTATTATATAGAAGATTTTTTAATTAAAAATTGCGTCTAAATATTTTATTTTAAAATTTATAGTACAATAAATATGGATAGAGATCTTCTACCTCTTTATTGTATCTCCTTTCATATCTACTACCTAAAAATCTTAAAATATTGAATTTCAAACCCTAACCCTCATTTTCTAAATTCTAAACCCTACATTTTACACCCTAAAAAATACACCCTATCCTCAATTTCCTAAACTCTAACCACAACTCCTAATCTTGAACCCTAAAACCTAAACCCATTAATTTAAAGTGGAGACACATGATTAGGAGGTAGACGATTTACACCCTACAATATATTTTAATTCTCAATCTATGATATTTGTTATAATACATGTAAAGTCGGATTTAATTGAATTCGACTATGAATAGTAATTTATTAAAAATATTCTTAAAGATAGGTACAACAGGATCCGATTTCATGTCATTCTTGATGTTACAGTAGAGATATTTTAAGAAAAACATATTTCATAGTCGAATTCAGCTGAATCCGACTTTACATATACTATAACAAATATCATAGATCGAGAATTAAAGTCGATTGTGCTCTATGTTGAGAATTTTTTATATGTGTAATATTTAAGTAAAACCTCCATTATATATATGAAACAAGGACGGACTGAGCGGTTAAATGGGTAGTCTAAAAATTTAAAAATTTTGTGTGATTTAATCTTTATATTTTTTTTATTGAAAATCAGTTTTCGATCTTTCTTGAAATTTTATAAATTCATCTATTTGATAATTTTAGATTCGTTCTTTAACATAAAATCTTATATTCGTTCATGTATAAAAATATTGAAAAATAATAACAATATAATAAACATATTAAAATTTATATAAATATATAATATCTTATCTATTAATTGACTAATCTAGTTCGAATATTACAGTTATTCATTATAATTCTCTTAACCTAATTTATTTTATTTAAAATATAATAACTCAAATTTTTAATTTATTAAAAAATCTAACACCTCAATCAAACATACAATAGTATACAAATTATTTTTTGTTCATTAAAGGGTGGGACAATTAGGGCAAACCATTTTTTTTTCACACGTTGGGGTGTTACTTTTTGCCATCCCTATGCAAATCCAATATAAAAACAATGAGTCAATGGATTTTTAATGACTTTCATGGTGTTAGGTTTGGTTTTTCTCTCTTCCATACTTTTGCCTTGATTTAGGGAACAATGTTGGGGTTATGTTCTGACAAGAACATTGTCAGTTCAATGCATAATAATAAATGTAAATTATATTTCAAGAAATGTAATTGAAAGAATAATAATAATTTATTTTTTTATAGTTTAGATTATTTTATGGTTTACGTTTTAGATTTATGATTTTTTTCAATAATACTATTTTAAGATTTGTGTCTTATTATTATACCGAACACTTATTGTTATTAAATAAATACGAAATGATATAAAGTTATAAAAATAATCTATAAATTTTGTTTTTGATAATAATTATTATTTTTTATTAAAATAATAGAAGATATCTCGATTATAATACATTTATGAAGGAGAATAATGAGATTGATTGTCAAAATCTACTATAACCCAAAAATAAAGAAATGTGAATATTTTTATAGAGATAAGTATATAATCAAAATCCAGAAGCTTTCTTAAATCTCTGTCTCTTTTTATTTGAGATGTATAATGAGTGAAAAAAAAAAGTGGTGGGACATCAAATTATCGAACAAAATGTTCTACTACTTAGAACTGATTACATAAAAAAGTAATCATCAATCAAATAAGGATCTAACTTTTTATGACCATCGACAAAATCATAATAAAAACTAGTATCGTTAAAACCTTTGTACGAGTAAAAAAAAATCGTTAGGACATATTGAAATCACGTCAAAATCATATAAAACGAAACAAAAAAAAAACAAAGACCTTCAATGTAGGGGAACCCAACAAAAACCATGATAAAGCATGATGGCAGTGTCACCCTCCTAAACAAAGGAAAGATAGAAACCTAAACCCTAGAAAAAAATATGATGATATTTAAAATAATAGACTTAAACATAAATATTCACTGCATCAGGTTTGGTGTATAACAATATTATTAACAACATTCAGTGACGGATCTAAAAAATATATTTGAGGGTAAACCACGCATAAAATTTTAAAATCTGAAGGTGAACACAAACCTTAAATATTGCAAAATTTTAAGAATTAATTCATAAAAATTAAAAAAATTAAGGATAAAAATGTGAACTTCGAAAAGTTTAAAGTAAACCCGTACCTACCCTACATCTTTAGTGTATCCGCCACTGGCGACGTTTTTAGAACAAACATCACAATAAATCACATATTAATGGTGTTTTATTTATAAACGCCGTAATAAAACACATTTTAGTTATGTTTTATTTACAAGCGTCATAAAAAACTCATATATATCAATGACGTTTTATTTACACTGTAATAGAACATATATTAGTTAGGGGTTTTGGTCAGAGTTTAGAGAATTAGGAGTAGGGTGTAAAGTTTAGGATATAAGATCTAGGTTTAGGATATAAAAAAATAAGAGTTAAGTTTAAAATTCAATTTTAAGAAGTCTACCCCCTCCAAAGTTTAGGGAGTTGTTAAAAGGAATCTCGTCATCGTCTAAGGAATAAATTATTTTTGAGAATCTAATCTAATGTATTTTTATTTTTTAATTCCCTTCATAGATTAAAATTCAGGGTCATAATTTTTATTAATAATATTATTAAAATTCGAATATATATTGTAGAGTTAAAAATATGATACACTTTTGGAAAATTCTACAACAGGCGTCGAACACCGCTGAATACCGCTAATAATGAATACCGTTGAACATTACTAAACTAATTAATAAAGTTTAAAAAATTTAAGAACTTAACATATAATTATAAATTATTTAAAATAATTTTTTTATTAAATTGTTTTCTATATATTATTTTATTTTTAAAATAATTGAATAAAATACTAATTTAAATTAATTTTAAAAAATAAAAAATCCTAAACTCTAAACCCTAAAACCAAAATTCAAAACCTAAATCACTAAACATTAAACTTTAAAACCTAAATTATAAAATCTCAAAACCCTAAATCTAAAACCCTAAAAATACTAAACAATAAACATTAAATCTAAACCCTAAAATCCTAAACCCTAAAATAACCAAAACTTTTATATCTAAATCTTAAACTAATTTTGGGTTTAGCGTTTAGGGTTTATATTTTTTAGAGTTTTAAATTTTCTATTTTAGGGTTTAGGTTATGGTTATATTTTAGATTTTATGATTTATGGTTTTATTGTTTTAAGGTTTAGAGTTTATGATTTAGTGTTTTAGATTTTAGGATTTAATGTTTAAGATTTTTAGTTTGAGTTTAGGGTTTTAGGTTTTGGATTTAATATTTTTTATTTTTAAATTAAAAATAATTTAAATTAATTATTTTAAAAAATTAAAATAA
The DNA here is from genome assembly GCA_035048815.1 of Abelmoschus esculentus. Taxonomy (NCBI): domain Eukaryota; kingdom Viridiplantae; phylum Streptophyta; class Magnoliopsida; order Malvales; family Malvaceae; genus Abelmoschus; species Abelmoschus esculentus. The sequence continues at coordinate 16,408,566 of JAUCBN010000002.1, read as the reverse complement.
TTTGAATTTAAATAATTTGAAATTATATGTTTAGTCCTTGAAATTTTTAATTTTTATTAATTAATTTAATAGTGTTCAACGGTGCTTACCGTTAGTGATGTTCAATAATGTTCGACGCACGTGATAGACTCATCCTATACTTTATTATTATACCCTATAATTATTAATACTTAATATTAATATATTCATGATTAACTTAAATTAATTTATACTAAGTGCAAATTTTTGTAGTAACATCTATGTGATTAGTTGATGACCCTATGATATCTAGGTATATAATTTTTTATTAAATTTAATGTCACAAATCAAATAATATTAAATAAAAATGATACAAATTTTAGTTATGTTAAAATGATTTAAAGAAATTATAAGTATCATAATCAATCTCCAACAATGATTGCATAATTATAATTTTAATAAAAGCATGGCAGAACATAAATTATGGAGTAATTAGAGTAAGAAAGTTTCTATTAGATTCAAGGTAGGTCATAGGTGTACATAACGTAGGCCAAAGTTCATGGGACTTTTAACCCTTCAGCCATTTTATTACTACACTGCTTCTTCTTGTAGTGATACATGTAAGTTTTACTATGGAGATGGACCGGATTCATCGTCATATATATGCATAGCCGCCGTTTCAACAACTACATTAATATCCGCCTCCGCCACCACCACCTTTCCCTCCTCCACTTCCTCCACTGCCACCTTTTCCCCCTCCACTTCCTCCACCGCTACCATGCCCTCCACCACTTCCACTTCCTCCCCCATGTCCTCCGCCACTTCCTCCCCCATGCCCACCGCCACTTCCTCCCCCATGCCCACCACCACTTCCGCCACTTCCTCCCCCATGTCCTCCGCCGCTTCCTCCTCCATGTCCCCCTCCACTTGCACCCCCATGCCCACCACCACTTCCACTTCCTCCCCCATGTCCTCCACCACCACTTCCGCCAGTTCCTCCCCCATGACCCCCTCCACTTCCACTTCCTCCCCCATGTCCTCCACCACCACTTCCGCCACTTCCTCCCCCATGTCCCCCTCCACCACCACCACCACTTCCACCGCCATGTCCACCACTACCACTTCCTCCGCTTCCATATCCACCACCTCCACTTATGACACCCCCATGTCCTCCCCCTCCATGTCCTCCTCCCCCTCCCCCATATCCTCCATGATTCATTCCTTGTTCCTTCACCTGGTCTGGTTGGTTACTAAATTTGAACTCATTCGCCACGACCTCTGCACCGACAAAAACACGTTTCATCAAATATACCGAAAAAACAAACATTTCCCCCCCTAAACTACCCATGACTTATTAAATCCCAAACCAAATCTCTGTCCCTGTCCGTACCTGAAAAACTGCAACACTTACAAACACCATAGTGGCAACAACGATAGCGGCAATGATACTTGCCATCATCAACCAACCCCACTGAGTCAAAAAAAGAGTAATGTCTGAAATTATTATTATAATCCTTAACTGAGATCAAAGATGCTGAAAATATTTTAAATGTGAAGTGTTGCTTCAAACCTTTGTTGGTTCCATGTTTGTCATCTTCAGCCCCTGCCGTTGCAGACAAGGAAATGATTGCCAGCAAAATCAACATCTTCATCTTCATGTTTGGTTTTTTTGTGAGTTAAGTCGATGGTCTGTTTCCATGCAAATCCAGCCTTGGGGGTTATTTATAGTGCAAGTAGCACCGAACAGCAGAGAGTGTCCTAATCGGTGCGAGGGTTTTAAGGATGCAGGTGAGTCGATGTTGTTGGGAAGCTGACATGTGGAGTGGTTCAGAGAACTTTGAAGAAAAATGCTGACGATTTTGATGACTACAAACGTAGTTTTTTCTCATATCTGATCTCATCGTAGTCAAGGATATGGATCAGATACAATGCAATGATATATGTGGACTCTTTTCGTTGAGAAACATCGCATCATCATCGTCATATTATTATTATTATTATTATTATTATTATTATTATTATTATTATTATTATTATTATTATTATAACCTATTTATTAGAACCCAATGACCCATTACAAAACCATACCCGGTAGCCCAATACCCATAAACCAAGCCCCCACCCGCAAAATAACCCAAATCCAGAAACCTAACCAAACCCTAATTATCAACTAAACATAATTAGCCTCTAACCCTAGCCGCTGCCTTTTCCTCACTGCTGTTAACAGTCTCCGCACGTGGTCGTCACACGCGACGGTTCGACTGTCGCATAATAGTCGCTCTCTCTCTCATTGGTTGAAAAAGACGACCACCACTCACGTCAACTTCGTCGCACTGCTCTTAAAGAGGAGATCAGTGAGCCAAACCGAGAACGAAAACTATAAGAAAATAGAAAAATATTTAGATATTTTTTAATAATTAATAATAAAAAATAAATTATTTTAGTTCATACAAGAATCATAAAATAAAAAGATAATAAAATTAGAATAAAAAAACTCGAATAAAATATAGATACAAACATATCTTACTGCTTTAATAAACAAATCATAAAAAATATCAAACTACTGAAAGAATATCAAAACCACAAATTAGAGCTAAGTATCGGAGAAAATCCAAAATCCAAATCGTGTATTCAAATTTAAGTTATGGGTCCAAAGAGAGAAGATCTACAAGATAAAGTTAAATAAGCGTCATTTTGATCAATCATGACGATATTAAATCGATCCAACCTTGAGAAAAATTAAAATAAACAACCATAAAAATAATAAAAAATGTTCCAAAACCAAAAAAAAAATGTCAAAAGACAGAAAATATGTCCAAAAGGGTAGAAGAAACTAAAAAACATACCACAAAGGCAAAATTATTCTTAATAAAAAAATAAATAAACAAGAAAAATATAATGAAATATTATAAAATAAAAAAATTATCGATGGTCGACAATCAACACTAAGATTAATACGACCGATATATCTAATTTGAGAGAAATTATATGATAATCTTATATATAATTATCAATATTTTATTCAACTAATATAAATCAGGTATTATAAATACCTTTTCGATAACAATCTTTTTACATCTAATAATATTAATATTTATAACAATATTTATATTTTTTGAATATATTGATATGTTACATGAAAATATATACTCATATTCTATATTTTTAGTCATTATAAAATGTATATATATTATACTCATATAAATCATTTGAACTCGAATCTTTTAAAAATAATTATATATTTTTTCGGACACTCAATGAATTCTAACATTTTATATTTTTTAACACAATTATTTTTATTAAAAAATAGGATGAATATCATTAACTTCCAAGAATTCCTCAAAGATGTATGGTCTGAAAATTGTACAATTAAGAATAATATCATTAACTTTCAACAGGAATGTCGGGTGTGGAATAGTAATGTCTTCGGTCATATTGGTAAGAGGAAAACTCTTTTATTAGCTCGCATCAAGGGTGTGGAAAAAGCACTTGCAAACTCACAATCGTTACAGTTAGGAGAATTGGAGGTGGAGTTGAAAAATGAGTTAAATATAGTTCTTGAACAAGAAGAGAGTATGTGGAGGCAAAAATCTAGAGCGGATTGGATTGTGGATGACGATTGTAATACCTCTTTTTACCACAAAAGTACGATGGTTTGAGGCAACGTAATACCATTCGAATGCTGCAAATGGAGGATGGTTCATGGTGTGATGATCTGATCATGTTGAGAACCCATGCTAGTTCCTTTTTCCAACGGTTATACACTAGTGAACCGCGACAAGGTGGTGCGAATATCCTAAAAATGATTTTTTCAGTTTAGTGAGGATGACATACGGCCCTTGTGTTCTCGAGTCTCATCTGAGGAGATTCAGCGAATTGTCTTTGGTATGGCGCCCCTTAAGGCTCTAGGTTGGGACGGTTTGCCAGTTTATTTCTACCAAAAATTGGACTATTGTAGGTGAATCAGTATGAAATACTATCAAATAGTTTTTTAAAGACGGCGTGATGGAAAGTTGGTTGAATAAGACGTTGCTGGTCCTTATACCGAAATTGAGTCAACCAACTTTAATTTCTCAATTCAGACCGATTAGTTTATGTAACGTTTGCTATAAGATTATTGCAAAGATAGTTGTTGAACGTCTGAAGCCGTACCTTCCAAAATGGATTGATGCTACACAAGCTAGCTTTGTACCCAGTAGATGTATTACAGACAATATAATATTAATGCAGGAAATCATTCATTCTATGTATCATAAATCGGGGCGTAAAGGGTGGATGGCGGTGAAGGTAGATCTTGAGAAGGTCTACGATAGAATAGAATGAGATTTCTTGGAAGAGACTTTGGTGCAACCCGGGATGCCACAATATTTTATCTCTATTATTATGTCGTGTGTGAGCTCTGTCTCTACTTAGGTTATATGGAATGAAGATCTTTCATAGGAGTTTCAGCCGTCTCGGGGCATTATACAAGGGGACCCTCTTTCCCCTTATCTTTTTGTTATGTGCATGGAGAGATTATCCCAAGTAATTCATTTTGAGGTTCTTAGCGGGAAATGGAAACCTATTCATTTGTCGAAGCATGGGCCGGGTGTCTCACATCTTTTCTTTGCGGACGACCTTGTACTATTTTCTGAGGCATCTTCGGAGCAAATGATATTAATGAAGCAGGTGTTGGGTGATTTTTGTAGCATATCGGGGCATCGGGTTAGCACACAAAAAACGCATGTTTATTTCTCCAAGAATGTGGCTACCACAATGAAGGATGAAGTTAATAGATTGATGGGTTTTGAAGTGGTTAAGAATCTTGGAAAATATCTAGGGGTCCCTCTTCTCCACTCTAGAGTTAACAAAGTGACATATGCATATGTTATTGAAAAAATAGAACAAAGTCTTCTTGGTTGGGCTGCACAATCCCTTTCTTTAGCGGGACGTATCACTTTAGCAAAATCTGTGCTGCAAGCTATCCTTTCCTTTATGATGCAATCGAGTTGGTTACCTAAAAGCTTATGTGATGATATCGAAAAGATTATTCGGAGATTTGTTTGAAGAGGTTCAAGTGAGAAATCCGGTGTTGCATTGGTTAAATGAGATGAGATGTTGAATTCTACGGATAGTGGAGGCATTGGCTTACGCTACATACATCAACAAAATAAGGCTCTCCTCATAAAGATAGGTTACCAATTGGCGTCTAATGAGGATCGGTTGTGGGTGCCTATTCTAAAGCGTTAGTATAAATGGTTGGAGATATTACCCATGCATCTACGTGGAGGGCAATGCTCTCATCTTTGGAGAGCATTAATTAATGTTTGGGCTGATGTACGACGGAGTATTGTATGGAATGTTCGGGATGGGCGAAGTGTAGATTTTTGGAAAGATGATTGGCTGAATTTAGAGGCACCTTTGAGCTCTTTCGGCTTCGGATCAGAGGGATGCAATGATACTAAGGTGGCTGATTATGTTGACGATTATGGGGAATGGGAATGGGAGCGTCTACGCCACCTTGTTCCGGATTCAGTGCAACGAAAAATTGCTACAACCCCTCATTCTAAAGATTCCTTGGGTGCAGATTCTATTGGATGGAAGTGGAAAGATTCTCGCTTGTTCTCTACAAAATCAGCGTATACTGCTTTAAATTGGAGAGTTGCAATTGGTCCTTCAAGTCTATGGAAGTTTATATGGCCCCTTAAGGCTCCGCAACGGATCAAAATTTTCCTTTGGTTAGCAGCACGCGAGAAATTGCTCACTTATGTTGAACGTATGCGACGTCATATGACATTAGATAGTCGTTGTGTGATTTGCAAGAGTGATGTTGAAGATGTAACTCATGTCTTGCGAGAGTGTCCGAAAGCAAAAAGAATCTGGTTTGCATTGGTTCCCAATAGAATACTTCCTCATTTTATGTCGCAACCTTTACATATTTGGTTTCAAATGAATTTGGGTGTGATGAGCATAGGGGATTAAAATGATGCGAGTTGGGCTCTACTCTTTGCCGTTGTCTGTTGGCAATTGTGGAAAGTTCGCTGCAGCATTCTTTTAAATGCTGAATTCGTGTAAAGACAGGATCTTATCACTTACTGCAGGTCCCTTGTCGCAGAGTTTGAAGCAGCATCTAGTCGATCCCAACAATCGCTAAGTCTTCGTCCGGCTGTTGACTTGTGTTGGAATCCTCCGAAGGAAGGTTGGGTTAAACGCAATTCTGATGGTGTTGTTAATATTAAGGATGGTAACGCTGCGATTGGAGGTTCATTACGGGGTTGTAATGGTGAATGATTGTTTGGTTTCTCTAGAAGTATAGGGGCATGCTCGCCATTAATTGCGGAACTGTGGGCGATCTTTGATGGACTTCAACACGCATGGAATCTTAGATATCGTAAAGTAAGTGTGGAATCTGATAATGTTGAGGCCACTCGAATACTTCTTTGTCAATCGAAGACGTTGAGTTCCCATGCTCTTGTTGAAAAAATTGCGCGATTGCTACAACTGCCATGGGAAGTGGATGTTAATCATATTCATCGTCAATGTAATATTGTTGCAGATAAGCTGGCTAAGATATGTCGCGGTGATCCTATAGGTGGTTTGTTGTTTTTCGAACCGCCAGTTAAAGTTGCGTCTGATTTGCTTCACGAAGCACATGTTTGAATAGTTTATTCTGTATTATCGAAAAAAAATAGGATGAATATGGTTACGATAGGTTCTAAGTCATGAAAGTTTGACAATTATACTTTACTATTAATTTAGTAGAGTTATGAGGGGACAAAGTGAAAGAATAAATAATACAATCATTCTTGAATGAACTTTTATATTATTTTTTTTAAGAATTTGAATTAAATTAATGTAAAGTGTAATTATTAAGAATTAAATATGTTGTTATATTAATTTAATTACTAATCACATCATTCCTTTGGAAAAATGATTAATTTAATGATTAGGGCAAAAGATTTCTACCTTTGATATAGTGATTTTTAAAAATATTAAATCCGATCGATCCGATTGTCCATTGACACAATTTAAAGATTCAAATATTTAATTTAATTTTTATTTTAGATCATATATTTGATTTGATTTTAAATTTTTTTGAATCAGATACGGATTTTAATATTTCAAGTTATGGATTATAAAAAAATTAAAAATTTTAAATTTTCATGAATATTAATTTTATTTAATTTTTAAGAATTTAATGCATTTTATCCAATAATTAAATTAAAATATATTTTTACGTAATCAAATATCCAAATATCCAGCTCTATTATCCAAAATCTAATTATGCAATACCCAATTAAAACTCAATACCCAATACAACCCTAATTGTAATCTAACCCTAGCCCCCAAGAATCAGCTGCAGCCTCTTGCCTGTTGCTTTCCAGATCACGCGTGTGGTCATCATGCACGGCGTTTGGCCTACTGTGTGGCAGCCACGTGCTTCATCATTCGTCAAAATAGCGACCACCGTCTCACCGCCTAGTCTTCTTCAGATCTGCAAAACATAAATAAATAGGATTAGATGTAATGATGGTGAATTAAAAAAAATCGACTTTTATGTAATATTTTATACATGAAAATCAGGTATAAAACCCAGAAATTATCATGTAATCGGTTTATGGAGAAATCGTAGCAAAAGCAAAAAAAGATTCGAAACAAAATATTCTTGAAGCAAAGAGATCCACAGAAGTCGAAACAAACACACAAAAAATAGTGAGGGAAGATCGGAACATCAATCAAGCAAAGGTAAAAAAAATTCGAATCACTTATCTTGTTCTCTAGATCTACGCAAATCCAGTCCCGATCTTAAAAAACCGAGGCCAGATTTGAATTCCCCACGTCGAATAGTGTTGGAAAGGTGAGACCTTTTCATCTTCCGTCAACGACGACGGCGACCAGTGCAGCGACCGACGATGACGAGCGGTGGTCCGACGCCGAATTTCCAGAAGGTTCAAGAGCTTTCATATATGCTCTGATTTTGGTTTGAATGAATAATGAGGAAGATGGATGATTATGTGAATAAAATGGGTATTTATTATACCACCAAAACGACATTGTTTCACCTTCAAGACCCACAGACCGACCTGTATTCGTACCCATACCCGCGAAAGAGAGAAAACTACACCCTTGGTCCTTGCAATCATAGCGTGTTCCTGATCCAAGCTCACAGTTTGTATCCTTTTTACTTTTGGTCACTAATTTTCATAATATTGGTCATATAATTTAATTATATTTGATTTCAGTCCCTATTTTCACTATTTTAACCATATTTTTTTTTTTGCAGATTGACCCTTATAATTGTTTTTATTATTATTAATATTATATCTTTGTTTTTATTATTTTATTTCCACTCTAATACATCGTTATCTAATATATTTATTTTGCAGATTTAAAAATATTCGGGATCACAACGGTAATTTTAATAAACTGGATTTATATTTTTGATCATATAAAATATTTTGTAACCAGTAGGTGTCAATTTTGGGAGTTATGGTGTGCTCTCCCTTCCCCACTTGTAACAGACTCACAGATCAAACTTTGGTTCGCAGACTCGATTTTGGTGTTCCAATCGCACCTTAAAAAAGATTGGTGGCGATTCTCCAGACAAATTTCGGTGATTACATATGGCGAATCTGTTGGGGACTATTTTTCGAGAGTCGAGCCTCAAGTTAGTTACATTTTATTTAATGATCAAAAAAATAAATTAGATTTATTTTTAATTTCGTGATCCCGTTTATTTATTTATTTACTAATTTGTTTTTAAAATGTCTTTTCAGGAACCCTCATTTCATGAGCTCTCAACCCGGGATTCGTCCAATTAAGTGGGAGCATGAAATCACTCCTTCGTGAGGTTCTACCTCCGTGTAGTATGGTGAATTTTTTTGGGGATATTTTTCCTCTGTCTTCGTGAGACATACGTCTCCGCATAGACTTAGAGAAACATATTTCCCTGAATCGGAATTATTATTCTCAGTAGGGTAATAAGTTCCATTCGGGTACCTTTTAGAACTACACCGCATGTAGTGAACCCTAGAAGCCTACCTTTATAGACTTCATATCGGACCTCTACCGGATTAGAGGGTTACCTTGTAGGGTTTTTCTTTTTAGATAAAGAGTGGGGGGTTTCATTTATTTATGCCCTTATTTTCCTGCTATTTATTTATCGTTATTTATATTCACAATATATTTGTCATGTGCATATTCATGTATCATAAAGCATGCACGTTTATTATTATCTAATTCAATACTGACATTTGTCATAAAGTATCAACACCTTTTAGGGGCGGATGTGTGTTGCCACAGGTGTACCAATCGAAGATACGGACAAATACACTCCCCAAAGGCGCGGATGGACCAGAGACTTTTGCCATAAAGTAATGCAGATCACACAAGCGGAGCCAGTCCAAGTAACGCCCCAGCAGTTCACTACTGATACTGCTGCCGGGGCCCAGTACACGACAGACATGCCAGACACTGCCCAGACCTCTGCCACAGTAGATCCATACCAGGAGATATTGCAAAGGATGGCAGCGATGGACCTCAAGCAACAGAGATACATGGAGTATCAAAGAGACTTCAATGGCACATTAGCCCAAATGATGCTCCACGCTTTTCCAAACCAAGGGGCGTAATTTCCAGAATTTCCAAGCAATATGTTTTTCAGAGCCGCCCCTTATATCGAGACTACACTAACTCCGGGAGGACCAAGGTCGTTCTTCTACGCGGGCCCTCCACCACCGTACCAGGCTGTCGGCCCATCCAGGGCAAAAGACTCTGTCGCGGCATCATCTGACAGCAGAAGACCATCCAAGCGGAGGGCATTCTTCAGCACTCCACCACGGTCCCCAATCATCATGGGCAATTTATCAGCTGAGATAGATGCCTATGTGCACCAAAGCTCAACCGCCGCCGGACCGAGTACACATCATACCGAGGCAGCCACAACAAGGGAAGGAGGAATGGACATAATGATCACCGAAGAGATGGCCGACGTGGAAGAAGGAGAAGAAGTGGAGGCTCCGATGCAACGGACACCACCCACAAGAGTCCAACCGCCCCGGCAAGCAAAAGCTCAACCATCGCCCTCACCAAGAACAAAGTAATTGGCAGCAAGACCAAGGAGAAAAATTGTTACAAGCAGCTCTTCGGAGTCTCTTTAAATTTTTAATATAATTCAATATTATTTGCTGCTGGTTCCTTTATATGCTGCTTATTTCTTTAATATTTTTTTGTTGTCCGCTATTTCTTCTAAATTTAAAGCATTGAGGACAATGCTTGGTTTGAGTTTGGGGGTGCAGATTGACTGCCAAGGCAGCAAACTATTGCTGAGGCCATGCCAAGAAAAGGGATTACTTAAGTGAAATTTTTAAATTTTTTTATGCTCCCCGCCTTACTTGAATTAAATGCTTATACTTTTTCACTGCTTATCATCAGTATTGCCTTAGTTTATTCTTTAAGGCTATAGAAATCTTTCTCCTTACCATGATTAGGTCCTGTTAAGAAGGTTTAACCTTAGGATACTTAAGTATGAAAACTTAGAAGCTTACTATAAGATAAATTTTTAAAACACTTTTGGGACTTGTTGGATTATAGGAATTCTTTTAATGAACTTAGGTGATAAAGACTTAGATTCTTGGGAAAATAACTAGAGGTGCCTATCACCGGCTCTAGGAAGTACTCTTCTTAATGCTAGAGGTGCCCGAAATTGGCTCTAGTGTGTTATAAGAACTATCAAAAAGAAAGAAGGAATTAGTGAAGGGAAAAACAAAATTCTTGAGGTGCCCGAAATTGGCTCAAGAATTGGTTGTTAGAAAAGAAGAGAACACTTAACCCAATTCTACTTGTCTTGAACTTAGAGTTTATCTAAGAAAGCCTTTAATCAAACTTGTCCACAAAAACGCACACACTCACCAATTCTAATAGTTTGTTTCTAGGTAAACCCGTGGGTAGCCGAAAGGTTAAGTCTAAAGAATAGATATAGTTATGGTGGGGAGAATAGATGGAAACGTAAGACCAAGAGAGAGTAGAGTTCGGCAAATTGATGGTTTGCATTGCTTGAGGACAATCAATAGTTCGAGTTTGGGGGGTGATAAGTGCTACAACTCACTATCACTTTTTACACCTTTTAGGGGCATTAATCACCGAATTTACAACCACTCGGACCAATGCACGTACTTAATGTGACATATTTAGAAGTTGGGCTTATGAAGATAATATTTACAGAAAAGGCAAAGTTTTACTGCATTTTTATATCTGTGCAGGAGAACTAGTGCGGCAGCAGCAACATGGCCGAGGCAGGACCTGATGCCGAGGCAGCAGTTGAGAGCCAGGAAGCAAGACTGTAGGAGAATGGAAGAGAAAAATCCAAGGGACGTGTCTGGACATAAAGAACATGGATCGGAGCTGGCTAGCATGAGGAAAAGCCCAAGACAAGGCCACGCGGGAAAGCCTCTTAGTTGAATTAAACTTGGAAATATTTTAATTATGTACATGACTTGTTCCCTACTCCAAGTTGTATTCTACTTAGGAAAGGTTTGCCCTAGGTCAAGCCTATATAAAGACCTAGTCGTCCAATGTATTAGAGACCAATACCCAGAGAGATAACCGATTCATAGATTCTTTGTTTCTCTCAACTATGTTCTAAACTTTCTTAGGGTTTAGGTGAAGGTTGTTAGTATTTGTAAGAGGAGATTGTACTTTGTCATTGTTTCAATGCAATAAAACTATCAAGGTTTGCTTATCCCTTGTTATTCCTTGTTCTTACATTCAAGCCCGGGAGGGAATTTTGTAAGTAATCCATTTATCTAGACTCGAGAGAGTTAGATTCACGAAAGGGGTAAGTACGGTGTTTCAATCGCGAAACACTAACTCGGCCTAGGGATAGGATAAGAGTTTCAGCGGCTAAAAGAAGTGTGAGATTGGTTGGTGAGTATAATTGATTCACGCCGGGAGGTATCATCAAGGACTAGTCATCAACAGTACTTCGACTTAGGGATAAGCGGAGTCATTCAAGGACACTTTGCTGAACTTTGGTAAAGTCCACCCACGAGCAAGGGATTGCCACAGCGGACAGTATCGTCGCTGCCAAGGCAGTAATCTGCAGTGCTGCCGAGGCAGTGATATACGATTGCATTGGGCAGAGACAAGTCAATCAATTCCACAATAAAACGCAACTGGATCCTGACCTCTCTCTCTACTTATCGAATCTCTTTATTTTATTTAGTTGTTTTATTTTAGTTCCATCATAACCCAAAACTACTTGTGCTTTATTTTATTTCTACAGAACAGGAAAACGAAGAAGACATATTGAGTATACCAATCCCTGTGGAGACGATAATCCGATAAATACTTATCACTTATTACTTGCGATGTGTCCACTTGCACTAAACGCACATTTTTGAAACGCGACAATTTACATGCTTATTCAGATGCGGATTATGGAGGTTGTAAGATAGATAAGAAAAGTACTTCCGGTACATGTCAATTCTTAGGTAGTATGCTCATATCTTGGTTCTCTAAGAAACAAAATAGTGTAGCTCTATCTACCACCGAAGCGGAGTACATATTCTTAGGGAGTTGTTGTGCTCAAGTGTTATGGGTGAAACAACAACCCTTAGATTATGACATTAAGGTAGAAACCATACCTTTGAAGTGTGATAATAATAGTGTCATATGTCTTACTAAGAACCCCATTCAACACTCTAGAACCAAACACATAGAAATTACACACCACTTTATTAGAGATCATGTGTCTAAAAATGATTTTGTTTTAAAGTTTGTTGACACCTTAAACCAATTAGCGGACATTTTTACCAAACCTTTAGATAAAGAGCATTTTTGGACTTAGGGGAGAGTTAGGTCTAACAAGCCTATCTTGACCTCTTAAGTGTTATTTTTATGCAAATATCTTGAATCTTGATTGAAATCATGCCTATGTTGTTTTGCATCTTGATGCTTCTATGCATGTTGCTAGGGGGAGTATGAACTTGTTCATGCATTTTAATCATGTCATAACATCATTTGCATGTCTTTAGGGGCTTTAGAGACTCATTCCTAGAACTTTAGAAGCCTAAAATGCAAAGCACAGCTAAGTGGTATCGATACAACTAGCACCTGTTTCGATACCTGTTCATCAAGTTCATTTAGGAATTTTCTGGGAAGAACAGGTATCGAACCATGTTCGATACCTGGGTATCGATACTAGCATCGAAACAGGCTGTTTCGATACCGGTATCGAACCACGCGACGGCAGAATGCTTTAAAAGACTCCTAAACCTATTTTAACTTAATCTAAAACACTTTCATATTTTTTCTCTCAAACCCTAGCCGTCTTCCCCTATAAAATCCTCTCTAATCCGTCCCTTTTAACATCAAAATCAACGATTTCTTTGAGGGATTTTCATCTACTCATCAAAACCTACACTATATCATCAATTGGTGCTTCACAAACCTAAATTTCTTCCTAATCCATAATCAAGGTAATTTTCGAAAAACCTTATTTTCGTTTGATTTTAGGTTGTTAAAATTTAGATTTTGAACATATTTTGAATGCTTATTGTATGGGTTATCATAATCATACAAAAAAAATTTAAAAATAAAATTTTTTTCATTCGAATATAAATTGATTTTCGTCTTGAGGACGAGAGTATTGAAGATGAAACCTCTCTTGGTTATTTCACCGGCTCAGTCACCTCTCTTGACGTGCATGATAGATTTTTACATCTTATCATCTCTTGGTGGATTCTTCCATCAAATGGTAAGTACTCTTGCATCTGTCAAGTTGATAGTTTTTGGATTAAATGTTTTCGTGAAAATACTCAACCAAATCTTGCCCAAATCGTTTTCTCGGACATTTTTTGGCATGTTCAAAACCGTGCCACTCCACTTGTCCAATCATTTCCCTATGCTTGCATTCTAAGCTCTATATTCTTGCATATGGGAATTGATTGCTCTTTTGACAAAGTGGAATCACTTAAAGAACCTATTGGTGAAATATCTCTAAACCGTGCCCACTTCCAATATGTCTCTAATGGTGAATGGGTTCGCGTTCCTCCTCCTCCTCCTCCCATCGATCTCGATCCTCTTCATCAAGTTACTCCGAATGTCAACATGATGGCTTTTCTCACTACGAGGTTCGACAACTTGGATGCTCAATTTGGTACTTTTAATGCTTGTTTGGATTCCATGGATGGAAGACTTGACTCTATGTCAACTCAATTCCAATCCAATTTTGATTCTATGGGTACGAGATTGACAGGCTTAGAGACTCAATGCTATTCAATGTGAATCTCTATTGAGGCTTTTCGCTATAGCCAAAAGCTTGCCGATGAAGATAGAAATGACAATGAGGAAGAAGAAGATGATGATGATGATGGTGATGACATGGCCGATGAGTGATCTTAGCTTTTTTTTTTTTTTTTTGCTTTGCATTGGCTTTAGTACTAGTTATGTTTCTTTTTAAGCATTATGTTGCATTTTCATTCATATTAGAACTTATGCACCTTTGGTATTTCTTTATGCTTTGAACTTATTTTGTTGGATTTGGATTTGGATATTTTATGCTATGGATTATGGTTTATGAATTATATTTCCTTTAAATGCTATACTTGCTTTGAATCTTGCCTTATATCCCATTGATTTTGATCCAATAAAAAGGTGGAGAAATATTTTTTAAGTTTTTAAGTTAGGGAACCACCCTTTTTTAAAAGTTATGCATATATTAAGGGGGTCCTTTTTTAAGAGTTTTCAAAGTTTTGGAATCTACAATCTTGACTTAAACTTAAAAATTTTTCAGTGGTTTTGTTATATCAAAAAGGGGAGATTGTAAAACTAAAATTGATTTTGATATAAAAATTAATTATAAGGACTATTTTGTAATAATTTTTTAAGTTTCTAAGTCAAACTTTTGTTTTCAAGTCAAACCAAGAACTTTGAAATAAACTTTCTAAGTGTTTTTATACGAGGATATCGATACCCTAAGAACAGGTATCGGTACCATCTGGGGTTTTAAAGCATTGTTCTTGAGATCAAGTACAAGCATCGAAACATGGTTCGATACCTTTTTGTCACTGCCAGCATCTATTCCGAACCAAGTATCGAACCACTTCAAAGGTTTTAATTAATTTTAAAATTATGACTCCAGGTATCGATACAGGTATCGATACACCCTTTAATCCCCAACGGCTATTTTAGCATTAAATGAGTTGACCGTTGGTGGCAGTTAAGTTTTTAATTGGTGGTTAACATGTTCCGAAACATGGTTTGATACCCAACCTTACAGTTTCAAAAAGGTATCGAAGCATGGTTCGATACCCCTTGTATTAAATGCACAACATCTCTTTCTACTTTGGTCTGTTTCGAAATAGGTTCTTTGTGTTTCGATACCGCCTGTTGCAGAGTGCATTTATGGTGGGAAGATGAAGCTCCAATGGCCTTATTTACATTCCCAACAACCAGAACGGTTAGAAATCAATGAGAGGGTATAAAATGAAGCATTTTCAACAGCATTAAGGACTATTGAACCTCAAGCAACATCTAAGCAATCAAATCCAACTCCTAAGCACCTATTGCATATCTTTTGCTCCCAACTCTTGTAATTTCTTTTTGATTATTTGTAATTGAGTTTGGGAAGATTTTAATTGTATTTGGGGCTTATCAATCTTGTGAGAGAAACCTATTTGCCCTTCTTTCTTCAATTTAACCTTGTGAGGTTGAATTAATTCTTGGGTAGAAGAATTTATTCGAAATTGTAACGGTTATCCCTTGAACCGAGAAAAAGGTCGAATTCAATTAGTGAATTGGTTTCAAATCCTTAGTGGGAGCTAAGGTAGTGGATGTAGAGCTTGTTACGAAGCTTGAACCATTATAATTCTTTGTGTCCTTCATTTTCCATTTTTCATCGAAAAATCTTCCACTAAATTTTTAATTGCCAATTCACCCCCTCTTTGCCATCTTTCTAAATCGATCAACTCAACACATGTCCTTTGTAGTAATTCGGATATCTGTTAACATGCAACATCCTTATTTACAAGAAGCAAAGTCGAAGACATGGAACAAAGACTAGTGAAACTTGAGAAACCATGCGAAGACGTCAAACAAGATATTGAAAACAAGTTAGAAAAATATAGCAGATTACTCACGTGTACATTTCACAGTCACATGATGACATGATCAGAAGAATGATCAAGATGTTGACTGAAAGGGATCTCGAAAAGAAAAAAGAAGACCCAAATGCAACGTGTTTTGAAGAAAGATGTGTCAACCTAGAAATGCAGTTATCATTACTGGAAAACGAAAAGGACCGGATGAAGTTTGGGACACAATCCCAGGAACAAGAAATGGAAAGGATAAAGAAAGGCAAAAACAAATCTGAAGAAGGCCTACGTGAGTTGCAAGGCAAGTACAAGCTTCGAGAGCCAACAAAATATGCGGGTACTGAACGAAAAGTTGGTTACTAAGAAAAGAAGTTTAAGGATGCACAGACACAACAAGATCTTATTCAAGAAGATTTGGCCTATAACAAATCCGAGAATATCAGTTTGAGAGCTTGAATTATCGAGGTGGAATGACCCTCACAGAGGCACCGCATCCAAAACTTTAAAGATGAAGCGAAAGCCAGAAGATTCATGCAGAAGAAAAGAAGTTTGCCCATACAGCGAGTTATATAAGAATTTGTATAATGCACATGTAGTATCCCCGTTTTACATCAAGCCGTTGCAACCTCCTTACCCTAAATGGTATGAACCCAACGTTCAATGTGATTACCATGTTGGAATTGCGGGGTATTCCATTGAGAATCACAATAGTTTCAAGAAGCTTTTGAACAAGCTTATAGATATGGGGGTTGTAAGATTTGAAAACTAGGAAATATCTAGCGCGATATCGAGAACCCTTGACGTCCCTTTTTTGGAAACTTTTTTCTAAAAGAATTTCCACCTTGTAATTACTCGGAACAACCAGACTATTAAATAATTCCTTTCCGTTTTTAGAATGTTTCAAAAATATGTACATAACATATTTGTTACTCTAGCCTGGGAGTAACGAGATTTTTAAAACTATCCATATTGAAATGAAACTTTTTGTGCTAAATATAACAAGCATTCTTGTTTTCTTTGTATGCACGAATGTCGAATCGAACAAATTATGAACTCTTAGAGACAAGAAAATGTTTCAAGTCTTCAAATATCGACACATCAAATTTTTTCGCAATGGATCCTTAACTCGTTTTCGAGAGAAATATGTCACGGGGAGCTACCCGAGTCTGAAAATGGTCAAGACTATGACGCGCCTTCTGATCTATTAAGGCTGGTAGAAGAAAAACAGACGAAGAGGACATGCTTGGACTAAGAACGAATATCATGGTACACACGCTTCCCGTAGAGAAGGATTTTAAACAGTTCAACAAAAGTTGCAAAGAATAAGGTTCGATCTTTGAGAGAACCTTTTGCTATAAGTTAATGCCCTTTTGACTAAAAATGTTAGGGGTAACATATCAGTGAGCCATGATCGCTTTGTTCCATGACATGATGATTGAATTTTTGTGTTGAAAATATGATTTCCAAGTCGTGCGTAAAAATTTTCTTGAAACTAAGAAAGTTTCCACTGAAGCTAAATCCTGCCAGATGCCTTCGAAGTCGCATCCGAAAAGATGTGAGTCTCATAGTCAATAAAAGGAGGCCTAAAACCCGAGATCTGAACTTTGACGATGATTTCAATTCCACAGGCACAAGTTATTGGAGCAATGCTAGTATCCCCAGAAGATGATTGCAACCCTTTCGTTAGTAAGCTCAACTCTAATTGCACCGATAATATAGCAAGGTATGAAGCCTGCATTACAGGAATTCAAGCTATAAGTACATGAAGGTAGGTCACTGAAAATGAGAAAAGGATGTTACAAAGATTAATAAGTGATTGCATCCTAAACAAGGATGTGATATACAAGAAAAGAAAAATCAAGCGCCACCACGATACGTAGATACCGTTGAAGATAAAATGATTCTCGATGTATTCTACGAAGGCATATGCTGAAATCATACCAATAGATTCACGATGGCAAGAAAAATTATGGGATTTGGTTATTATTGGTCCACAATGGAAAGAGATAGCATAGATCATGCTAAATAAATGCCACTAATGCTACATGAATGTTGATAAAATCCATGTTCTTCTATCATCTCTGCATGTGATGAATTCTTCTTGGTCATTCTCTATGTGGGGCATGGAAATCGTTGGACATATAAAGTCAAAGGTTTCAAATAGACACCGATTCATCTTCGTGGTTATTGACCACTTTACGAAGTGGGTAGAGACATCCACTTATGTTAATAGCAAATTTCTAAAGAATAAGATCATATGTCGCTGTGGAGTTCCAAAAAGCATCATATCTGATGATGCACTGAACTTGAACAATAAGATCGTAAAAGAAATGTGCAAACAATCCAACACACGACCCCATAATTCCTTGCCATATCGTCCGCAAATAAGCGAGACAGTGGAAGCCGCCAATAATAGCACTATGAAGAACAATGGAAAAATGGTAGAGACTTACAGAACATCATCTAGAACTTCTATCAGGGCAACCTCTTTTTCCATAATCTAGGCGATGAACGTGACATTACCCGTAGAATTCAAAAATCATTCCTTAATCATGGGAGGGGGAATTAGAAGCCATTACTAGTCAAAACTTCTATTGGGGAAACCTCTTTTTCCCTAGTTTATGGTATAAACGTTATATCACCCGTAGAAGTTAAAGATCATTCTTTATGAGTTTGTCAAAAATCGAATCAAGATGAAATAAAATGAATCCAGCCATATATGAGGCTCCGCAAAACAAGAAGAACTTGCACTTAAAGCCTCTCAAATGCATGATGTCTCTACAGAGCTCGTTAACAAGATATATGGGACATCAAATTTTGCTAGTTTGTCTGAATAACTATCAATGGTTGTTGCCTGAACATTGTCTACATTGCTCTTGAAACATCCCTAAAAGTACAGGGTCTGAGACCAATTTTGATTCAGAAAATGATATTTTTAAGAAAACAACTTAAAAGGAAAATAGATACTCCACAAAAAGAAAGGGGTCATATATTTTGCCTGAAAAAGAGGCTTGGTCATGGAAACAAAGTTCCGACAGTCAATTAGGACAACCGTTCAAGCCTATCCTGAGACAAATTCATCATCACATGCATTTTGCATCTCATGCTAGTATCATGCATGCATGCATCAGAAATGTTAGGATTAGAATCATGTGATGCATGCTAACCCTAACATTTTGAATTTATTTAAGAAAGAAATACAAATCTTGTACCTTCAAACAAGCAATGGAACAAACGAATATAGCATCGTCATCAAGGCATTTCGACAGAGTAGTGCAACTCTACCTCAGATTATGACCTTTCATCGAGGTGTGCAAGTAAGATTCATCCTCTTTATATATTATCTCTTTACTCATTAGATACGTCATTTCGTGAAAAATTAAAAACAATGAGTGATAAGGACTATTCAAATGTCAATAAAAACCATTTTCACGAATGGTCGAAGGAAATCAAATCCTTTGGAAAAATCCAATCTCATGATTGGTAAAAACTGATTGTACCTAGGGTAATGGTAGAACAAGCCCGGGGTAAACGGAAACCGGTAAAGACGAGTAAAATTCGTTGACCCCTGTACATTGGGGAAGAATGCATTAAGGAGGACCTTTCATATGTCCATTAAAATCTATTTTTACGAATGGTCGAAGGAAATCAATCTATTTGAATAAATCCAATCTTAGGATTGGTACCAACTGATTGTACCTAAGAGAATGGTACAACTAGCCCGGGGCAAACGACCACAGGTAAAGGCGAGTTAAATTCGTTGACCCTTGTGCGTTTGGGAAAAATGCATTAAGGAGGAGTATTCAAATGTCCATTAAAATCCATTTTCACGAATGATCGAAGGAAAACCAAATCCTTCGAAGAAATTTGATTTCACGATTGGTACCAACTGATTGTAACTAGGGGAAGGGTACAACTAACCCGGGGCAAACGGTCATCGGTAAACGCAAGTCAAATTAGTTGACCCCTGTACATTTGGGAAAATGCATTAAAGAAGGATCATTAGAATTTCCATTAAAATCCATTTTCATGAATGGTTAAAGAAAAAAAAACTTCGAAGAAATTCAATGTCATCATTGGTATCAACTTGTTGTACCAAATGAAATGGCACAATCAACCCAGGGCAAATTGCCACCGGTAAAGTATCGAGCTTCATCGTTAGTGTAGCAGCTAGATCAGATAGATCATTCTTCTTTATCAGTGTTGCAGCTAAATTGAGTGTCAGAACTCGTCGTTAGAACCCGCTTCTTCGGTAGTTTTGTAAGTGGATCAAATGGTGTGCTCCCTCTCATCGACAGTGTTTGAGATGGATTAAGATTTGCAGAACTCGTTTCTCCAACAGTGTTGTAAGTGGATCAAATAGTGTGACTCATCTCATCGATAGTGTTTGAGATGGATTAAGATTTGCAGACCTCGTTTCTCCGGGAGTGTTGTAAGTGGATCAAAGGGTGTACCCCATTTCATTGGTAATGTTTGAGATAGATTAGGATTTGCAGACTTCGCTTCTCCGGCAATGTTATAAGTGGATCAAATATTGTGCCCTATATCATCGGTAATGTTCCGGATCTACGCGAATCTACTCACTATCTTAAAAATCTGAGACCAAATTTGAATTCTCCACGTCGAATAGTGTTGGAAAGGTGGGACCTTTTCATCTTCTTTCACCGGAGAAGACGGCCGACGAGCGGTGGTCTGGCACCAGAGTTCCAGAGGGTTTAAGAGCTTTCATAAATGCTCTGATTTTGGTTTGAATGAATAATGAGGAAGATGGATGATTATGTGAATAAAATGGGTATTTATTATACCACCAAAATGATGTGGTTTCACCTTTAGGACCCGTAGACCGACCCATATCCGGGCTCATACCCGTGAGATAACCCGCGAAAGAGGAAAAACTACACCCGTGGTCCTTGCGATCATAGCGTGTTCCTTATCCAGACTCACAGTTTGCATCTTTTTTACTTTTGGTCACTAATTTTCATAATATTGGTCATATAATTTGTTTATATTCGATTTCAGTCCTTATTTTCACTATTTTGATCATATAACTTTATTTTTTTGCAGATTGACCCCTATAATTGTTTTTATTATTATTACTATTATATATTTGTTTTTATTATTTTATCTCCACTCGAATACATCGTTATCTAATATTTTTATTTTGCAGATTATGTTTTAAAAATATTCGGGATCACAACGCTAATTTTAATAAACTGGATTTATATTTTTGATCATATAAAATATTTTGTAACCGATAGGTACTAATTGTAGGCGTTGTGGGGATGCTCACCCTTTCCCACGCGTAACAAACTCCCGGATCCAACTCTGGTTCGCAGACTCGATTTTAGTATTCTAATCGCACCGTAAAAAAAGATTGATGACGACTCTCCAAAAAAATTCCAGTGATTACAATCTGTTTATCCAATAATTCAAGTAAACTAGTCATATATTCTAATTTAAAACATAATACAACACAGTGGATTAATTTAATGTGTATAACGTTTGACACCTATACGAGGGAATAAATTTTTCAAATGATTTCTAAACAATGATAATTTATTGCTTTCTTTTCAATTAAATTATATTTGATTTATTGATTAGTTAATTTAAATTATATATGATAAATATTTTATTTTATTTTATTTAAAACATCATAATTCTTATATTTTTTAATCTTAATTTATACATCTAATTAGGGACAAAATCAGAATTTCAACGCAATAAGATACAAAATAACTTTTTTGAAAGTAGAAAGACTATTTGTAATTATCCAATATTTATTAAATTTATTATATAAATTAATGGTAAAAAAATTGGGACAAGACCCATAAACCATTTTAATAATATTATAATTTTTTTACATATAATATCTTGTTAAACTAAATCAAATAATGATCGGTGACAAATAATAATACTTTTAATATTTATAAAAATTTATTATATTTAAACCACAATTATTTTCTTTAGAAAATAGAATGATTGGGACTATGAGGGGTTATAAGTTTATGAAAGTGTGACAATTATTGTTTAGGATTAAATTATTATAGTTATGATTCGATGTAACATGAAATAATATTTCTATCTCTGATTTAATTAATGAATTTCTTTATTTTTTTATTTAAATTTCAATAAATCATAATTATATTACAAAAATTATATTAAATATTTTCTAGTTGTCGTTTGTTAACGAAAGAAGAATGTAAGTTGTAAGATTATCCAAGATAAAACCCTATAAAAGAATAATTAAGAGAAAAAAGAAAAAGAAAGTTTCTAAGAAAGTTTAATTTTAGTTTTTTAAAGGACTTCGAGAATCGAGACTCTCAACCCCTAAATATTTATCTTTTTATATAATTTATTTTTAAAAAAACTTCTACTATACTTTCTATTAAAATCTATTTTTACACTTTAAAATTTTTGTACCTCCTAGGTTTTTATAGTTTTGTCTCCGACATAAATTCATGTGTCCACCATTCCTATTTATGTTGCAATGAACATGTAACACTCTTACTCGATCTAGTAAATAATCAAATCAGAGATGTTATCAAAAAATATATCTATAATCACTTATTTTTAACCGGAATTTAAAAACCTCAATTTTCTTACATTTCGAATAAGGACTTATGTGTTAGTATGTATGTATTATGTTGTTTGCATGTGTATGTCATAATATTATATATTTACTATGTTATTTAGGCATGTATACGTATTATGGATGGATGTGAGATGTGTGTTATTTATCCTTGCAAGTATATATCATTGTGTGAAATATATGTGTATGGTATGTACTTGTCATGTTTGTATGCATGTGGTGTATATATGATATTAGATGTCATTAAGTGCATGTACACCTTTATATTACACCCGTATATTATCATTGTGATAGTTAGATAATATAAATTAATATCATGTTTTATTATTATTATTATTATTATTATTATTGTTATTATTATCATTATTATATAGTAATTTGGTCCGAGTAGTATAATATAACCCCCCTTTGATTAATAAAATGATCAACGTCCAATAATAATGCAGACCCAAACTTAATTACATGGCCCGTTTTGGGAGGCCCATCTTTAAGAAAACTCTAGTTTAACCCTAAATTTTCTATCTGATGTAGGTGCATTGCTCGCTCCCATTCATTCGATCAGGAAGGAAGATCAATGGTCTAGATTTGATCTGGGCGAAGCTTTTAGAACCTGCACGTGCCACGTGCCAGTCGTTCCAGCTTCTACTCATGCGTGAGGTGCACGCGCAAATTTTTCGTTTACCCAAAGACGACTCTTCATTTTTCATAATGGTCTGGCCGATCGTTCACATGTTCGCCCACATGTCGCTGTCATCGGAGCCCTAGAAGTGCCACCATGTCGTTTCCGGGACCCCTACCACCAAACCCATCCTGAACATGAAAAAAAATCAACATCAAAATTTAAATCAAAGATCTACATAAATAAAAGAAAGCATCACCAACAGTAAAATGATAATGATTATCAAGATTGTAAACAAGGATTTAAATTAAGAAGAAAGGGTCTCCTTGGGCCACCATCCTTGGGAAGAGTTAATTAAATAAAGGTGATCTTCCTTGTAATTGGAGAGCAAAGAGAATCATAAAAGAGCTTAGGTAAGGAGAAGATTTAGAATCTGCTGTGGAATTCTTTTAGCTCATTTTGGATGTTGATATACTTTCAAATCCTATGTATTTTATGTTCATCATCATTATTTGTATGCTTGATTGGTTTGTGATTGTTTTGTTAAGGTTAGAGCTTATGCATGCTTTAATGGTGGATTGAATTATGTTTGATGATATGGGGTAAAATTTGATTAGAAACATATCTAAATACTTTAATATTGGTTCCTATGGGTTAATTGATTAGAATTTATGTTATGAGTTCCTATGGGTTAATTGAGCTATAAAATGAATACTAAAACCTGAAATTGATATTTTTTGATGATGATGTATTGACTCATGCCTTGTATGCTTGGTCTTTGGTTTGATTATGGTATAGAGGTCTGTGGATCGTCTTGTGTGGTTTGAGTCTTTATTTGGTGGGATCTGGATACTTAGTGAGTGATGCAACACAATAAAGATCATCTGATGTGAGATTTCAAGTGATGTATTGAAGGTCATCTGATGTAAGATTTCAGGTGATGATTTTGTTCGATGTGAAATTCTAAGTGAAGACTCGATGCGAGATTCTGAGTATATTAGCTCAATGACAGATTCCGAGCCGCTCGATATAAGATTTCGGGATGGGTGAGTTTTCCAATATCGGGTTGGCATTGGAACTCACTCTTGAATTGGTTATTTTATGCTTTGATTGTGTTTGTCATAATATGTATTTATGTGATTACGGCAGTGCCAAAGCTTCATATGATGCCATCATGTTCTCATCTAGCGTGTATTTATGTCATAAATATGATTCACTTGAAGCACAGTCGATAGGTTGTTTATCCACTTAGTTTTAGTAGCTCAGTGTTTTTGGAATATGTTTCCATACGTAGGTAAGTAGACGGACGAACAGACGTGGCAGAGCACCATCATCACGAGACTTCAACATTGACCGGTTGGTAGAGTACAACTGCTAGATTAGTGGGCTATGTATTCGTAAGACCATTTGTTGTAATTGTAACTCTATTTTATTTATGTTGTCAAGGTTAAATGTTTTGTTTAAATTTGTATTTGAAGCTTCATTACTATTTTAGATTTGTTAAACTACTGTTGACATTTAATATCGTTTTAAATTTTATGTCGTAATTGGTGGTTTGATTTGGACTTGACTTTAAAATA
The DNA here is from genome assembly GCA_035048815.1 of Abelmoschus esculentus. Taxonomy (NCBI): domain Eukaryota; kingdom Viridiplantae; phylum Streptophyta; class Magnoliopsida; order Malvales; family Malvaceae; genus Abelmoschus; species Abelmoschus esculentus. Next base: position 16,383,747 of record JAUCBN010000002.1, on the reverse strand, counting down.
TAAAATTTTTTATGAGAACGAATTGAGCTTGTGGCCCAAATGTGAAACCCGGGTTTGGGGTGTTACATACAATAACATATATCATATAATATACAAAATATTATATACATATACATTACATTACATATAATATAGTATATGTAATCACTAATTTTATCCGGGGTTATAAAACTCGGTTTTAATTTTTATTTCTATTCGAATAAACGGGCTTGTAATTCTTAATCAAAAATGTAAAAAAAAAAATTGGTACTAATTTTCCTAGTTAATTGTGGTTCCATTTCAATTTTATCTTATCAAAATCAAAATTGTTTAGATTATACATATTACGTTTTTAATTTATTACTTTGTTTAAAAATTAAAAAAAATATTATATTTAATAAGTTTGTTTTACCTTACTATTTTCGGTTACTTATATATATATATAATAAGTTTTTGATTACTTATTTTATTATTTCGTTTTTAATCAATATTTACTATTATTAATTATTATTATTATAAATAAATCGAAACTCAAACATTATAAATAAATAAACCCATTAAATAAATAAAGTTCAAACTTAATTAATATATAACAGTTCAATGGTTTAAATTCAACAGACCCATATTTCTTTTAATAATAACAAGCCCGAATCATTTAAATCTAGACCACATTCCTTTAATTACTAGACCAACAATGAGCCCAAACCGGAAACCCTAGCCCTAACATTTTTCTTTCTTGCGCAGCTGCCCCAGAACCGTTGGATCAGATCTTGATCCAACGGTCACAATCCAAGGAAGGAGAGCCGGTTCGCATATTCCCCACGTGCCACGCACCGACGATTCAGATCCTTGTGCGCGCGTGTGGTGCACGCGCTGACTTTTCGAATGACCAGGTGACCGCTCAGATCCTCCGGTCGCCGCCGATCAACCTCCGATCGTGACTCGCACAAGAAAACAAAAGAAAACACGTCAGAAACGTACGATTTTTACAACGAAAATTACAGAGGACGAATCGTACGATTTTAGAGGTGCTAATGCATCAGATTTCAGAGATTCCAGAGACAAACCAACAAATATTTCAGAATATCAGAGGCACAAATAAACCGTATTTCAGAGCCAAACGCACATCAAAAAATCAGAGACATCAGAGGCAAAACGAAAAATTCCAGAGAACCAATAGGATTTTAGATGGAATTTCTTTTCATATTTTTTGTAATATTCGGCTATAAGAACCGCATCAAACAGTGATGTAAAGGGGTTCCCCCATTCGAATCAATACCAAGCAAAAAAAATTCAGAGGTAATAACCTCTTGTTCTTCTTTTCGCATACTTTAGGGAACCAAACAAAAAAGAGTAAGTTTTAGAGTCTTTACCTTTCGAAGATAATCTCACCGGTTCGAATCCCCTGTCCGGCGACAAGCCTTACGTCCTCGTGGTTGTAGTTGGTGAGCCGAAAGGAGGAACTCCGAAACCGAGTCTTCGCTTCGTTTTCTTAAAAGAAAACCTTTTTTTCAGTTCTGTTTTTGAAAGAAAAAGGGATTTTAGGTTTGATTTTTGTGAAACTAAAGGTGTTTAGGGGTTTAGATTTTGAAAAAGGAGATTTTTTGGGTGGTTTTCACCTCGCCGGTAGCGGCGGCCGAGGCGGTGGTTCACGGTGGCCGTCTTCTGGGCTTTTGAAGAACACGTTTAATGTTCTTGGTTTTCTGGAAATCAGTTAGAACATTTCAGAGGATATTGAGCTTCTCTTTGTTTTCGGTTTGAAAAAATGAAAAGAAGGGAGGGATTAATTTTTAAGTGTATTTTATACTAAGGTTTAAAATAAAGATGGTCTATTCGCAATTTTAAATCCCTCCGCGTTTCAATAATAACGCTAGAGGTCCTCGCCATGTTATTTGGCTTTACAATCTAGTCCCGATTTGAGCTAATCGGCTGTTTTAATAATGGTTTTATATATTTTAAGTCCTTCCGTGTTCTGGTGGTTACTTTCAGGCCCTTCCTCGCTTCGAAATAGCGTCGTGAGGGCTTGAAAGTTTTCGGTTTCTTGCAATTTAGTCACTTCCAGTGGTTTTTTTTATTTTGGTTTTTTTTATTTATTTATTTATTTATTTTGTTTATCATTTTATTTTATACATTTTATGTTATATATGTATCTAATTTTGTATATATTTTTGTACATAATTTGCTTTAGTTGCTTGTTTTTTATTTTGTTATGACATATATTTTATATTTGTGCATTTATTTGATTATTCACATATTTGTATTTATTTGCTTTTCACATGTTTAGGTTGGTACATATTTTATTTATTTCATGCTTTTTTATGCATTTTATTATATTATTCGTATATTTGTTTTTTTATGATGCATTGTTATTTAATGCATGCCTTTTATTACGTTTCTAGTTATGCATGTTTTATTTTGTGCATATCATTACCTTGTTCACATATTTGTGTAGTATTTTGTTTTTGATGCATTGTTCTTGTTACGTGCATTTTGTCAATATTGTTTATATTTTATTTTGCTTAAATTACATTACATTTTTAATTAATGAACATAATAATAACGTCTTTATTCGGTCGTAACGGGCCCGCCTTATCCGACGTAAGGATGGCGGTGTATGCGTTGCCTTCGAATAAAGACGCGATAAATTTAAAATAAATCCGAATCATTAAACAAATTTTAATTTAATGCCACTTTAAACCGAAAAAAATCCAAAATTAATTAAGCGGTTATTTTGATAAAGGTGCCAATTTTGGGCGGTTTGTAACGATAATATCGTTTTAAATCGTAACTGACTCTCGAACCCAATTTTTAACGAATCTCTGGTTTTCCCGGTGTCCGGTCTATCAAAAGTGACCGGTGGCGACTCCAACCTTTTTTAAAATCGTTTTCCCAATTTCTAATTTTACAATCCCATTTTCAAATCAATTTTTCAAACCCTAATTTTGAGACATTTTAATTTCTCATTTTTTATCTTTTCAAATTAACACCCTTTTAAATTTATTTTGAAATTAATTTTTAAAAGGGTATAAATACTATATAATATACATATATAGTTGTAGTAAATAATATATAAAATAAATATACATAATACATATAAGTATATATAATATAATATATAATAATACATAATATATACATGGTATACTATGGACCAAAATGTACGAAATGCAAATAAAAGATGTTGGAAATATGAAATAGATAACTAAAAGGACTAAATTAAAATAACATAAAAATATTAAAAATATGGAAAGAGACAAGATTTAAAAAAATAGGAAAAAAATGGCAAAAATAACAAAAAACAATAAAAATAAAATTTTAGGGACCAAAAGTGCAATTGGACCCTAAACAGAAATAGAAGGATAAAAGAATGAGGACTGATAGGATAATTAACCCATAATCCAAAAACATAGATTCTCCTCAAGTTTCTGGTTCACCGTTCAGGCTGGTCTGTCCAAAATAACAACATTTTGGGAGGTCGTTTTAAACGTATAAGGGTTGTTTATTTCTTAAACCAAATTTAAAATAATTTAAAAAATAAATCTAATCTTAACTCTAACCCTAAACCCTAACCCTAAATTACTCAAACTCAAATTGAAATTCTTCATTTGTGTTTGGTTTCCAATTTAAAACGTGAAAAAAATTATTTTTATTTTTAAAAACTAAATTTCTTTTAATTTTGATTCACGGTTTTAAAAAGAAAATAAATATTCGATAAAGAAGAGCTTATTTTAGAGTTCTTAGATATTAGAGAATGGTTAGGGTTTATGATTAGTGTGTTTTAAAATTCATGGGGTTTAGAGATTATAATTTAAGGTTAATAATTTTTTAAGTTTATGTCATTTGGGGTTTAACAAAACCCTAACGGTACTAATACAATAGTGATATCTCGTATATAATAATCTTAATTATATTTCTTAATTAATCGATAAATTAAGATAAATCGAATATTATAAATATTTTTTTATAACTATATTTTTATATCTAATAATAATAATATTCATAACAATATTTATATTTTTTGAATATTTCGATGTGTTAACATAAAATTATATATTATATTCTTAATCATTTTAAAATGTAAATATATTATATTATACATATAAATTATTTGAATTCGGGTTTCTTAAAAATAATTTTTACCATTTTCTTTTCTAGAACATTCAATTAATTTTAATATTTATATTTTAAAATTACAATTATTTTTTATTAAAAAATAAGATAAATATGGTTATGACAGGTCTTATTCCTAGGTTATGAAAGTTTGACCATTATACTTTGTCATTAATTTATTAGAGTTATGAGAGGAGAAAATGAAAGACAAAATAGTACAATTATACGTGAATGAATTTTTATAATACTACATGTTTCATGGTTGTATTCATTTAGGTTGAGAGTTGATTTTTTTAAGAATTTAAATTAAATTAATATAAAGTGTAATTATTAAAATTAAATATTATTATTTTAATTTAATTACAAATATTTTTAGTTGGTTAATCAAAATGAACATTTATACATACTTGGTGACTTTTATTGTAGTTTATCTTGCATATATTTTCATGCATATCGTTATTTTTTTTTAATTTTTGATATTCGATTTATTAATCGATTAATTTAAATCAAGTTTTATATGGGACAACTTTCTCGAGTTAATTTTTTTATTCATAACATTATGATTCAAATGTTTAGACCTTGCCTAAGATACATAGTACTATGTGTGTTATCTATCTAGTACTCGGTTTTCGAGTATCTAATCCCTTAAGGTATATATTTATTGGTCCATGTCTAGATCCATTTAAATCGGGTAATTATAAAACGGGGTACCTAGCTAATAGGGCACTATGTGTGTTATTTATCTAGTACTCCGTTTTCGAGTATCTAATCCCTTAGGGTATATATTTACTGGTTCATGTCTCGATCCATTTAAATAGGGTACTTATAAAACGGGGGTACCTAACTAATCGGATAATGAGTACTTGACTAATTCAATATATACACTTATAAAACGGGGGTACCTAGCTAATCGGATAAAGAGTACTTAAATAATTTTTAAAAATTATATATTAAATACATAAAATTTAAAATTTTATAATATATAACTAAATATAAAAATTTAGTTATTTTATGTTTTAATAAATTGCTCTCACAACTCAATAATAGAGTTAGCTCACATCAACTCATAGAAATAAATGAACATGACTAATTCAATGTATATACATTAAAGAAATATTATTTTTTAAAATAGAAAAATAGGATTGGATTTATATTTCGTATTAATACGTGTCTATGACAAATAAAGATGTGTTTTCTTTATCATAATAAATTTATCAAAAGCTTCGTCGTTTAAAGTAATTTTGGAAACTATAGAAAATACTTCGTTTTCTAAAATAAATTTCTTCCAAAATCATTTCTTTAATATTTTAAAGATATTATTATATTAATTTTGTAATATATTTAGGTTTAGTTGTATGTAGACCAATAAATTATTTTCTAAAAAATATATTGAAAAAAGGAATTTATTCGTAATAAATTTTAAACCCATAATTTAAAAAAATAGTATTATTGAGAACTTTAATCACTTATTCTAAAAGTTATGATGAAAATAGCTTTGCCGGCCTCACTCCATACCTTTTTTCCTCGTAGTTAAAATCGCCCTTCAACCCTCGCATGCAACCTATTGTGAAATCAACGTTATCGAATGCGAATAAAAAATTAGATAATTTTATCGAATATTTTAAAAATACGATGATTATAATGAATCTAATTTAAAAGTTAAATGATCTTATCAAATATTTTAAAAATATTATGATTAAAATGAATCTAATCTAAAAATTCAGTGATCATTTATAAAATTTATCTTAAAATAAAACATGGAGATATATTTTATTTAACTAAACTGATAAAAACGACAATAGTATTTTAGCATATAATTTGATACATTATTAATACTAATTAAAAAAATTTTTATTCATAAATCAAAAGATAATACACATCTAAATATGTTTAATTTTATATAATCTTGTATATTATACTGATGATAGTATTAATAGAACTAAACCTAATCTTAAAAAATAATGATAATTATAATAATAAATGTGATGAACAAGGCTGACTAATAACAGGAGTAACCTTATCAACAGAGGTTAGTTTAAGTGGTAAGCAGCTTGGTTCTGCTTAGGCAAGTATTAGGTTCAAGATGTTGTGTACGTAAAATATCCCTGTTGGGAGACTTACCCACTAAAATTAGGTGTGCAACGCGAATCGATCTAGATTAATCAGAGTTAGACTCTGAAACAGAAGAGCAATAAAAAAAATAACAGTAGCAGCCTGAGCTCCTTCGGGCTCCACTATCATGTGATTTCCTAAATATATTGAATTTTCATGATTTAAAAAAATGCTTAAAATAAATTAAATCTATTAAAATAAATTTGTCAATAATTCAAATGGAGAATAAATATTTGTATGAATTTTTCATAATAAGAATCTATCGTGTCATTAATTGACGTCATCAAATTTATTGCTTTTAGGCTTTTACTGTTGGTATTGGTGGTCAAATATGTATAATATAATTGGCGTAATAAAAAATTATATTTTAATAAATAAATTATATAAAAAATTATTTAAGAATATAAAAGTTTTTCAAGTTTTGAAAAAAAATTAAAATTTTAAATTTTTTGCATTGATTAAGTATTGAACCAAAAACTTAACCGATTAAGATTTTGAATAAAAAGTTAAATCATTTAAGTTATTTGACCTTTAGTTTTTTATATTTCTTTAAATATTATTGACACATGATAACTAAAGTTTTATCATGTTGCATTTTGAGTTTTTTTTAATATTTTTTATAAATTTTAAAAAAAATAAAAAATTAAATAAAAGTTTAAAGACTTCTTACACTCTTAAGCCAAAAAATTACACAACTCCATATATTTAAACTAAAACAATAAAAATAACGTGTTAAAAGAGTATAATAATATTTCTAAAAAAAATTAATAATTAAAATAGATAAAATGTATTTTTGTTCTATATAAATCTTTTTTAAGCTTTTTCTCTGAGTTTCAAAAATATTGGAGACGACCTTGGTGATGAGATATATATATATATGAAAGTTTTTTCTATACGATCATGGTTATTATAAAAAAAATTAATTTTTAACTATATTTTTTTAATTAAATTATAAATTATATTTTTAAAATTTGGGTGAGAGACATAACCCCTTTTAATATTGTTATAATTTTATTCTTGTATCTAATATTTTATTTTATTAAATCGATTAATGATGACGATAAGTAACAATAATTTAAATATTTTTAAGAATATTTAAAATCACAATTATTTTCATTAAAAATAGAATTAATTCAACTTCAATTCAATTACAAAACTTATAATAAAAAACAAATTATGAAAACCAATTATTGGTCGATTTATAATAAAAAACGTTATTTATGGTCTAAAAAGTTCCTCCCTCAACTCAATAATAGAGTTAGCTCACGCCAAGTCATAGACATAAATGAACATGCCAACATGGTAATACCATGTTTCATGTCTCTTATCCTTTAATATTTTCATATATTTTTTTGGAAATATAAAAAATTAAGAATTATTAAAAGCATTTTTATAATATTTAAATCTTTTATTGATTTATTTTATTGATAGCAACATATAAAAAATAATTGGTGTATTTTATTGATTTAAATATTAAATTTATTTAATTTATCGAGTATAAATATTTAATTGAGTGCTTAATTGATTTTTGGGTAAACTACTTATTTGATAATTTACTTATTTCTATTTGATTACTCAATTATTTTTTTTAGCAAAATGTTACATAAAATTATGTTTTATTTTTATCTTGTTACTCCATTGTTAAATGTTGACGAAAAAATTATATGATATTTTTATAAAAGAGAGAAAATTAAAAAATTAAAAAATATCTCATCAACTTTGATCTTAGTTCTTTAATATAGAGTACCAAAGTATAAATAAATTGTCCGTCTTATTATTAAAATTTTAGGTCTAGAATTGTTGCGCGTAGGAAGACCTACACCTTAATAGTGCAAGCACACACATTTGTTGTAACACCCTCGATCCGGTGCCACATCGGGCCTCCGACCCAAAACCTGTATTTCAAAATTTCTTTCCAAAAGCCCATAAAAACGGGTCCAAAACCATTTCCATCATAATGAAATAAAGTTCAAATCCAATTTAAAACATAAATCCGAATAAGTAAGGGAGCTCCAAAATATTACAACCGTTTAAAAGCATTCGACAATAAATAAAACGAAGTTACCAAAATTACACATATAGGGTCCTACAAGTACAAATGCCCACTATGCCTAAAAACAGTACTCTGACAATAGATGTCGATGCTGAACCCACCACGATGATGCTCCTCCGAAAGCTTCCTTAACCTACGCACGAAAACACATTTCGAACGTTGAGCTACTAAAGCTCAGTGGGTACTCGACCAACCGGTCCACATAAACTAAGCATAGCAACATGAATAATGGCATGGCATGAGTACAATGGCGTTACCATATTCGCCTAAACACATGATATCATGATGGCATATATCGACACATAGCATATGCATGACAAGAGAAGACCACACAGCAACTCAAGTTCTTAACTCGTATTATATCTCATATATATATACTTATATATATATATATCGATGTCCATATCACCTCGTAGTAGTATAGAACTAGGGGGACCCATCAACACTAAGCAAGGCCCGTGGCATGCCACTCCACATAATCCGCTAAGGAACCCATCAACACTAAACAAGGTCCTAGCTGGTCTTCCGCATAATATATTACCGATAACCCATCAGCACTAAGCAAGGTTATCGGTTTTATCATCATATAATATATCACTAGTAACTCTTCAGCACTAAACAAGGTTACTAGGTATCATATCTTGTATATATATGTATAATATACCCGAGGCAACCTATCAGCACTAAGCAAGGTTCCTAGTAGACCACATGACTCGAATGTCACACCGAACCCTTTTACGGTTCCACATACTGGTTTATACCACTAGACTCTATGTATTATCCAATTATCTCATTAACGGGGTTTTAAGTCTATCTTTCGGTTTAATTATTCATTTTAGAGTTTACACGACTCATAGGAACTTCTAAGATTTCATTACGAGACTTTACCACTTTATCCATAAGAATAGAGCTGATTTGCCTTGGGGTATCGATACCCCTACTTGGAGTATCGAAACACCAGGCATCGATACCCTCCCAAAGGGGGTATCGGAACAACGGTATCGGTACTAATATCGAATCACTTTGACCCATCTAAAAGTCAACAAAAGAGGACCTCTTATTCCGATACTGACATCGATACCAATATGTCACTAGACAACTCGGTATCGAACCACGGTTCGATACACCTACTCTTGTAGCTTAAATTCTCTCAGGGGTATCGATACACGGGCCACCGGTATCAATACCCCCTGCATGATAAGTGCAGTTTTTGCAGTTTGAACACTTAGAACCTTACCCGAATCAATCTATCCAATACCAAATTGATCCTAGACTGTAATGGGACTTTCCTAAGCATGTTTACATTGTTTTTATGGAGGTTTATCCACCATAACCAATTCCACCATTAGAGACCCCTTTTTAAGCTACCATACACATAACAAGCAATACAATGCAACAAGCTTACAATATGATATACATGATGTTTTAGAGTTGTAAGAGAACCAACCTTAAGCAAAGAACACAGCAAAAGCACAACAAACCCGAGCTCCAAGCCCAACCTCAAGATTTCTCCTTCCTCAAGCTTGATGATGGCTCTTCCACTTGTTTCTCTACAAAGGGAAGGTTAAAAACAACTTAGAACCATTCTAAGATGATCCTCAAAGCTTTAAAACACTAAAAAACTAGGATTTAAGCTCTCCAAAACTCAAATCCCGTACTCCAATCAAAACCCCTCCTAAACCTCTATCCTCACCAAACCAACATTTTCTTAGCTTGTTTTATAGATCCTTGTAAGCCCTACAACATTCCCTTCAAGGCAAAAACGGGATTTCTAACAAAACTGATAAAGATCTTACCTTTTGCTCTTCCTTTCCTTGCCACAAAGATGGAGAAAAAGAAGAAGAAGAAGAAAAGAGAGAAAAGATGAGCTTATTCTCTGCAGAGGAATTAAACCCCCAAATCCCTCTTGTCCTCTAATTGTTCATTTACCAAAAAGCCCTCAGCTAACAACCCATAAGCCCAACAACCAAGAAGCCCAACAAACCTAAGGCCCAACAAGGCCCAAACTACACAAACCGGGGCCCAAAACCGAAGCCCAAGCCCCTCGAGTTAGCCCGACCCTCGAATCCGAATCCGGGTCGTGACAACTCTCCCCTCCTAAAAGAAAATTTCGTCCTCGAAATTTACTTGTTAGGAAGAGATGCGGGTACTGAGCTCTCATGTCCTTCTCAACCTCCTACGTAGCTTCTTCGATTCTGTGGTTTCTCCAAAGAACCTTTACCAACGGTATACTCTTGTTCCGTAGCTCTTTTACTCCTCTATCCAAGATTCCTATTGGTCTCTCCTCGTAAGTCAAATCCTTATTAACTTCAATTTCCTCAAGCTGAACAACATGAGAAGGATTCGAACGATAACGCCTCAACATAGACACGTGGAACACATCATGGATACGTGCTAACTCTGGAGGCAAAGCTAGCCGGTAAGCCACTGGTCCCACTCTCTCAAGAACTTCATACGGCCCCACAAACCTCGGACTCAACTTTCCTTTCTGACCAAACTGGATTATTCCTTTCCAAGGAGATACCTTAAGAAACACCTTTTCCCCCAACTCATACTCGATGTGCTTGCGCTTACGACCCGCGTAAGTTTTTTGCCAATTAAACACTGCTTGTAACCTTTCTTTGATGATCTGAATCTTTTCCTCGGTTTTCTTAACAAGCTCGGAACCTACTATCCATCTCTCATTTAGCTCGGTCCAACACAAAGGTGTCCTACACCTACGCCCACACAAGGCCTCAAAAGGTGCCATCTTTATACTCGACTGATAATTGTTGTTGTAAGAAAACTCCACAAGTGGTAACTAATCTTCCCAACTCCGAGCAAAGTCCACTACACAACACCTAAGCATATCCTCCAAGATTTGGATAACTCGCTCAGACTGTCCATCGGTCTGAGGATGAAAAGTTGTATTAAAGTACAACTTGGTATCCAAAGCTTTATGGATAGACCTCCACAACCTCGCGGTGAACCTCGGATCTCTATCAGATATGATCGAAGAAGGTACACCATGCAACCTTACGATCTCCTTTATGTAAAACTAAGCCAACTTTTCCAAATTAAAGTCCATCCTAACCGGTAAGAAGTGAGTCGACTTGGTCAACCGGTCAATAATGACCCACACAGCATCATGCTTCCTCAACGTCATTGGTAACCCGGTGACAAAGTCCATGGTCACACGATCCCACTTCCACTATGGAATCTGGATAGGCTGAAGGAACCTGATGTTCCGCTTTCACGAGCTGACACGCTAAACATCTTGTCACAAACTCGGAGACATCCATTTTCATACAAGACCACCAAAATAAGGGTATAAGATCCTGATACATCTTGTTACTACCCGGATGCACAGAAAACGGACTACGGTGAGCTTCCCTTAAGACACGGTCTCTCAGATCCTCAAGAGTAGGGACACACAATCGACCTTTGAAGTAAAAGAACTCACCATCTCGTACCTCAAAATCTGACACCTCACCTCGCTGACAAGCCTCAAGCTGAGCCACCAACTCCTCATCTAACACTTGTGCTCTCTTTATCTCCTGAACTAGCATGGTCTCCACGTGCAACTCTGCTAACAAACCACCATCCTCGGTCATCCTTAACCGTGCAAACATGGCTCTCAAGTCTGACATGGACTTCCTACTCAAAGCGTCGGCAACCACATTCGCCTTACCGGGGTGATACTCTATGACACAATCATAGTCTTTCAATAACTCTATCCACCTTCGTTGTCTCAGGTTGAACTCTTTCTAGGTGAGCAGATACTTCAAACTCTTGTGATCCGTGTAGACATAACATTTCTCCCGTAGAGATAATGCCTCCATATCTTCAACGCGAAGATAACTGCTACCAACTCGAGATCATGGGTAGGATAGTTCCTTTCATGGGGTTTCAACTGTCTCGAGGCGTAAGCAACCACCTTACCCTTCTGTATAAGCACAAAACCTAACCCACTCAAGCAAGCATCACTAAACACCACATAATCTTTCCCCGATTCCGGTTGCGTCAAGACCGGTGCCTCGATAAGATAAGCCTTAAGCCACTCGAAAATTTCTTGTCTTCTCTCGTTCCACACAAACGAAACCTCTTTCTGAAGCAACTTTGTCAACGGTGTTGCTATGATCGAGAAGCCTTTCACAAACCGCCTATAATATCCAGCAAGTCCAAGAAAGCTACGGACTTCCGATGCATTCCTTGGTGGGTTCCATTCCACCACAGCTTGGATTTTCTAAGGATCATCACGGAAGCCATCCGCTGCAACGATGTGGCCGAGAAATGCCACCTCTGAAAACTAGAACTCACACTTACTGAACTTGGCGTACAGACACCTATCCCTCAAAACCTGGAGAACAACTCTTAGGTGGTAGTCATGCTCCTCCTCTGAGTGTGAATACACCAAGATATCGTCGATGAACACAACCACAAACTGATCTAGATACGGCTGAAAGATCCGGTTCATCAAGTTCATAAAAGTTGCTGATGCATTCGTGAGCCCAAACGGCATCACTAAGAACTCATAATGCTCGTACCGTGTCCTAAAAGTGGTCTTTTGGACATCCTCTTCCACCACCTTAAACTGGTAGTACCCTGATCGCAGATCGATCTTAGAAAACACACGGGAATCCCTTAACTGATCAAACAAGTCATCGATCCTAGGCAACGGATAACGGTTCTTGATCGTGACTTTGTTGAGCTGATGGTAGTCGATGCACATCCTCATCGATCCGTCATTCTTCTTTACAAACAGAAGCGGTGCTCCCCACGGTGACACACTCGGTCTGATAAAGCCTCTCTCTAACAGCTCTTGGACCTGCCGTTTTAACTCTTTCATCTCTGTCGGTGTCATACGATAAGGTGCTATGGACACCGGTGCCGTGCCTGAAAACACCTCTATATGGAACTCTAACTCACGATCGGGAGGTAAACTGGGTAACTCCTCCGGAAACACATTGGGATACTCACAAACTGTCCTCAAACTCTCTAACTCAGGGCTCTCAACCCTCACATCCACTACGTGAGCTAAGAAAGCCTCACAACCTTGTTGGATCAACCTCTGAGCTGACAAAGCTGATACAACATTCGACAAACAGGGGTTTCTCTCGCCCCTCACAACAAGCTTAGACCCATATGCAACACGAAGCTTTAAACTCTTTGAACTACACTCAAGACTCGTGTCATGCTCGAACAACCAATCCATCCCTAGGATTGCGTCGAACTCTTAGAAAGGTAACACCATAAGATCTGCTGGAAAGATCGAACCTTGCACCTCTATCGGACACCTCCGATAAACCTTATCCACTAAAACATCTAAACCCAACAGACTTGTCACACGAACTCCTATTTCTAGATCTTCAGCTGGCAACCCCCAACACTGAGATATCCCACTACGGATATAGGAGTGGGTAGACCCCGAGTCCACAAGAGCAACTATGGGAACTGAAAACAAGGTAAACGTACCTAAGATAACATCGGTAGCCGTACAATCCTCCTATGCCCTCATAGCATACTGCCTAGCCGTCGCTCTCGCCGTGGACTAAAAGGTACCACCCGAACCATGACTAGACCCTCCACGGGTAAAACCTTACCTCTCTGACTGGGATAACCGGTCCTCTAAACCTGATCTGATGTCTCATTGACCTTCTCCGGGCAGTCCTTCACTAGGTGTCCTGATGACCCACAACGGTAACAAGCTCTGACCGCGTTCCAACACTCTCCTCTGTAGCTCTGCCTACACTGCTGACAAGTCGGAACACCTGAGCTCCTCTGAGAACTCTTCCGGCTCATCATCGGAGATGACGTAGACTGTCTCTTCCTACCAGCAGACTCAGACCTACGGTTAGATCTTGCACCCTAACTAGAAGCTCTTCTACTCTGATTCCAACGCTTCCTATTCCTTCCCGAAAAGGACTGAAAGTTGTTGGAGTAGCTCTAATTACCTCCACTAGCACCACCCTGACCGGAAGATGAACTTTAGGTCAAACCTTGCACCTGCTCTAAGGACTTTGCACTAGCAGTCAACTCTGAAAACACTCTGGGTGGAGTAGCGGTGAGATACGTCTGGATCTCTTTCCTTAGACCCTTGAAGAACCTATTGCATCTAATTTTCTCCATGGCCAACAACTCGGGTGCATACCTACTCAGCTGTAGGAATTCCTGCTCATAAGCGAACACCGAACGGTTACCTTGCACAAGATGGGTAAACCGCTCCCTCAGGGTGTCAATGTGGGCCTCTCCCACATACTTCTTCTCGAACTCATTGAGGAAGTCATTCCAAGTGGGTCTCTCGGGATCCCAACCAAGCTCCACTGTTTCCCACCATTCACGTGTATTGCCTTTCAACAACGACAGAACACATGACAACTTGTCCTCAGATCTCAACCTTATCTGTCTCATGATCCAACGAGTGTCATGTAACCACTGATCAGCTTGCACGGGATTATCTTGTCCTTTCCCATGAAAGTCAACAACTCCCTGTCTACGCACCCTCTCCACTGGTGCCTCTTGAGGCGTAGCAGATGGCCTCGGTATAGCTCTCACTATCCGGTCCAACGCTCGGTTCAGCTGCAAGAAGTAGTTGGCCCCTTGACCAACTGCATCATCAGACGGTGCCTCCACCGCTGGCATATACTCCTCATAAGATTCCTATCGAGAACCCCAACTCTCTTCCATAACTCTGTTCCTCCTTGGCATACTTACTGCACACAACAAACAAGCGAGGTTACATCATCGAATATTCAGCATCTAAGCAATTACAACTTCGAATAATGGGCATGTACTTATCTGACACCTATATGACACACTAGACTCCCCCGGGGACTTCCTAGAACCGACTCAACCTAAGCTTTGATACACTAAATGTAACACCCTCGACTCGGTGCCACATCGGGCCTACGGCCCAAAACTTATATTTCAAAATTTCTTTCCAAAAGCCCATAAAAACGGGTCCAAAACCATTTCCATCATAATGAAATAAAGTTCAAATCCAATTTAAAACATAAATCCGAATAAGTAACGGAGCTCTAAAATATTACAACCGTTTAAAAGCATTCGACAATAAATAAAACAGAGTTACCAAAATTACACATACAGGGTCTTACAAATACAAATGTCCACTATGCCTAAAAACAGTACTCTGACAACAGATGTCGATGTTGAACCCACCACGATGATGCTCCTCCGAAAACTTCCTTAATCTACGCACGAAAACACATTTCGAACGCTGAGCTACTAAAGATCAGTGGGTACTTGACCAACCGGTCCACATAAAGCATAGCATAAACTAAGCATAGCAACATGAATAATGGCATGGCATGAGTAAA
This sequence comes from Abelmoschus esculentus, assembly GCA_035048815.1. NCBI lineage: Eukaryota > Viridiplantae > Streptophyta > Magnoliopsida > Malvales > Malvaceae > Abelmoschus > Abelmoschus esculentus. The sequence continues at coordinate 16,368,177 of JAUCBN010000002.1, read as the reverse complement.
ATGTCGCTACCATATTCGCCTAAACACATGATATCATGATGGCATATATCGACACATAGCATATTCATGATAAGAGAATACCACACAGCAACTCAAGTTCTTAACTCGTATTATATCTCATATATATATATACTTATATATATATATATCGGTTTCCATATCACCTCGTAGTAGTATAGAAGTAGGGGGACCCATCAATACTAAGCAAGGCCCGTGGCATGCCACTCCACATAATCCGCTAAGGAACCCATCAGCACTAAGCAAGGTCCTAGTTGGTCTTCCGCATAATATATTACCAATAACCCATCAGTACTAAGCAAGGTTATCGGTTTTATCATCATATAATATATCACTAGTAACCCTTTAGCACTAAGCAAGGTTACTAGGTATCATATCTTGTATATATATGTATAATATACCCTAGGCAACCTATCAACACTAAGCAAGGTTCCTAGTAGACCACATGAATCGAATGTCACACCGAACCCTTTTACGGTTCCACATACTGGTTTATACCACTAGACTCCATGTATTATCCAATTATCTCATTAACGGGGTTTTAAGTCTATCTTTCGGTTTAATTATTCATTTTAGAGTTTACACGACTCATAGGAACTTCTAAGATTTCATTACGAGACTTTACCACTTTATTCATAAGAATAGAGTTGATTTGCCTTGGGGTATCGATACCTCTACTTGGAGTATCGAAACACCAGGCATCGATACCCTCTCAAAGGGGGTATCGGAACAACGGTATTGGTACTAGTATCGAATCCCTTTGACCCATCTAAAAGTCAATAAAAGAGGACCTCCTTTTTCGATACTGGCATTGATACCAATATGTTACGGGACAACTCGGTATCGAACCATGGCTCGATACACCTACTCTTGTAGCTTAAATTCTCTCAGGGGTATCGATACACGGGCCACCGATATCGATACCCCCTGCACGATAAGTGCAGTTTTTACAGTTTGAACACTTAAAACCTTACCCGAATCAATCCATTCAATACCAAATTGATCCTAGACTTAAATGGGACTTTCCTAAGCATGTTTACATTGTTTTTATGGAGGTTTATCCATCATAACCAAGCCCAACCTCAAGATTTCTCCTTCCTCAAGCTTGATGATGGCTCTTCCACTTGTTTCTCTATAAAGGGAAGGTTAAAAACAACTTAGAACCATTCTAAGTGATCTTCAATGCTTTAAAACACTAACAAACTAGGATTTAAGCTCTACAAAACTCAAATCTTGTACTCCACTCAAAACCCCTCCTAAACCTCCATCCTCACCAAACCAACATTTTCTTACCTTGTTTTATAGATCCTTGTAAGCCCTAAAACATTCCCTTCAAGCCAAAAACGGGATTTCTAAAAAAACTGATAAAGATCTTACCTTTTGCTCTTCCTTTCCTTGCCACAAAGATGGAGAAGAAGAAGAAAAGAGAGTAAAGATGAGCTCATTCTCTACAAGGAAATTAAAACCCCAAACCCCTCTTGTCCTCTAATTTTTCATTTACCAAAAAGCCCTCAGCTAACAACCCATAAGCCTAGTAAGTCCCAAACTACACAAACCCGGGGCCCAAAACCGAAGTCCAAGCCCCTCGGGTTAGCCCAACCCTCGGATCCGAATCCGGGTCATGACATTTGTCAAGTTATAGTATTTTAGATATCGACCCTACAGGGACTAGTTAATGCGATTATACTTTGTCAACCGTACACCTTAATGGTGCAGGCTAGGTTAGATTGCTTCGTAGTGTGAAATCTAATTGTACAATATTCTTGTCTTATTAATGCGAAAGGTTGAAGTGACACATCGGCAGGTCATCTTAGCTGCCTCAGTGGGTTATATTTCGTCGATAAATCAATAACTCGTAGCTTGACAGAGCATCCTTTATTGCCTCCTCATTATCCCTAATTTGAAGTACTATTGAGGGTCACGTCTTGATGATATCTCCCAACGTGAATCAAGGATGAACAATAACTAATGATATGCTTCCTTTTAGTCGTTGAAATCCTGTTGACTTATATCTAAGTCGGATTAGTCAATGCCCAAGAGCAAAGACCGTATTCACTCGTTTTGTGAGCCTAATTTTCCCTAGTCTAGACAAATAGGTTTTTCCTCGCAAACTTATCTTCCGAGCTCGTATGCAAGAAAGAGTAAATAAACTGAGACTATGAAAGAATTTAGAACATGATAATGGTGGTGGCAACTAGGATTCTAATTAGTGGAAATAAGTTATTATTTCCTATGCCTAAGGGTCGGTATATATTGGCCAAGCCTAGGTCAAGACTTCCCATAAGTAGTAGGAGTACTAATTGGAATAAAATACAACTTTATATTAAATACAAGATATTTATTTTATTTCCTAATTTTACTACTTTTGGACTCTTGAATTCTCGTAGCTTTGACCATGGCTTGACTTGCTTCCTTTGCCCTGTTTTTTCTCTAACTTGGTTCAACAACTTCGGCTCTTTATTCTTTTTTTATCGCTCACCATATGTATTCGTTGCTCTTCTACTGCAACAACCAGATTGCTGCCTTGGCGGGTGTTTCGTTGTATCTTATCTGATCTGTATCTTTCTTCATTCAGCATCTATGGGTGATATCTAGTGTCATTGAGTGGTCTATTCTCTGTCTAAGAAAGAAAACCATAATCATACCCATTTTCTACCAAATGTTGTATAAAAACAATAATTAAGTACTTGGATGCTGAAATATAGAAAATATGCAGAATTATCTAATATTGTCATCAAAGTCTATTAATTACTAGAATTAATTGAGTGTAAAGTGATGACGACTTTGGAGTCTTGTATTTTTAATTGAAGCTTTCACTTTTTGCTAAGTTTTAATATTTTAGGTATCTGTAGATAGGCAAACCAGGACTTGGCACTTGGATGGTCTACACATTTCCTAGTTATCTATTTTGATATAATGTTTAAATCTTCCGATTTGCATTTAGGTCACATGTGCCTATATTTTGTTAACTGATATTTGAATTATTTTGTGGACAATGATGTTTACAATACACTTTATTTTGTGGATAACGTTTTTATGACGTACTTTGTTTTAAACGATAATTATGATTGAACTTTTACAAATACATGTTATCTTTGAGTTCATTTGAAAAAAAATGTGATCACTCTATATCAAACTTTTTGCATAAGAAGGTCCAAGGGGTTACAGAAGGCCTTGAATTTCTTCTGTGATATAATCCTTAAGGGGAGCAACTTTGTCTTTCAGTTCCTCGAGGCGATTATTAACAACGTCTAGGGATTCTACCGATTCTTTTGAACTGTATTCGAGTAAGTATACCTTCTCCTCAAAAATTGTGAACCAATATTTTAAGGAAACCCTTTTTTTGTTCGTTGATTGGGCCTCCGTGGCCTTTGTTACTGCCTCAATCTCATCTTTCCTGACCATCTCGAGCAAGTTACCTTGCTCTGATACCATTTGTCATGCCCTAGAATTCTAGAATCAAGACATGCGATCTTAGGTGTCTTTTAGGATGATTTGGTGTTTAAGTAAACCTATCGTATCCAAGCAAGAGAGCTTAGTGACGAAAAAATTTTAATGACAAAAAATAAATAATTTAATGACAAAAAATTATTTTTATTTAGATGATAAAAAGTAAATTTATATGTATTTGGGTGACTCCTATTATAGTTTACCTTGCATATAGTTTCAGGCATATTGTTAATAACATCTTTGTTTAATCATCAATATCTGATTCATTTGTCGATTAATTTTGATCGAATTTATTTAGACTCAATATCTGATTCATCTTTGACTTAAATTTTTTTCATTCAAAACATCATAATTTGAAACTTTTCACCTTGTATAATATACTTAATGATGACCTCCATCAAAGACATAATGATAACAATTTATTAAACAAAGCAATTATTGTTTTGATTGTATATATTAATTGTGTGAAAAAAATATAATATTGTATATTATACTGACGATAATACTAATCGAATTAAATTTAATTTTGAAAAAAATAAAAAATTATAATAATAAATGTGATGAGATATTCAAATCTTATAAACATTATATCTTTAAATATTATATAAAAGTTTTTTTTTATACGGTCATTCTTATTATCAAAAAATTGAATTATAAACTATATTTTTAAAATTTGGGTGAGAGTCATAACCCTTTTTAATAGTCTTATAATTTTTTTCTGCATCTAATATTTTATTTGATTAAATCAATTAATGATCGACGATAAATAACAATAATTTAAATATTTATAAGAATATTTTAAATCATAATTATTTTCATTAAAAAAATAGAATGAATTGGATTATGATGAGTTATAAATTTAGGAAAGTCTGACAATTATAATATATGTTGACTTCAACTCAACTAGAAAATTTATACTATATTTACATTCTTTTCAAAGGGTAATCATTAGTATTTTTAAATTATGAAAACAAATTATTGATCGATTTTATTTTATAATTTCCAATCGTAAAAAAACTTATATTACCTTTTTATACTTTACCTATTCACATATTTTTGTTTTAATCATTCAATTAGTTTTTTAATAAATTAATATATAATATTATATTTTATTTATATTTTAATATTTCGTTATTAAAAATTAATGATACATCTCGATGGTGAATATGCTTGACACTGTGATGGAAGATACGAAGATAAGAAGTTGGTCTAGATCCCGAGGTGTAAAAGATATCTAAATATTTAAAAGGTATCTTTCGTTATTAATAAATTAATAAAAATATAATTTTAAATTTTAAAAATTAAATATATATAATAAAAACATATATAAAATTAATTTAAAGATTTAAATTTAATTTTAGATAAAAATATTAAAAAATTTAAAATAAAAGTAAAATTTAAAACTAATATATTTATATATTAAAAGTTACCGACAGTGGCGATGCATGAGGAAGAAAGGGTGGACTTGTATCCATCCTAGATGTTTTAAAATTCATATATTTAGTTTTAAATTTTTATGAGTTAGTCCTAAAATTTTTAAAATTTTTATGTTTGTGTTCACCCTAAAGTTTTAAGTTTTTATGACTTGTTTTTACCCTAAAAATATTTTGATTTGTGTTCACCCTTACAAATATTTTTAGATCCCTTATTAGTTACAGGGTCGAGTCGAATATCCAATAATAAAAAATCAGTCTAGACTCGATTCAATTATTTTCAAGTTGAATAACCGCTTCGGTCGAGTAACTTTTTGATATTTTTTTGGATCATCAGGTGGAATTAATTAAATTAAATAATTTTGGAAATCCTTACCTAGTACCTATGTCACAAAATATAATTATTTAATAATGATAACCTCCCTCATAGAAATAATGATAGCAATCTATTACTTTTAAACAAAGCAATTATTGTTTTCATTGAATATACTAATTGTGTGAAAAAATTATTTTATGGTTTAATAAGTTGCTTTCAGAACTCAATAATAGAGTTTTCATCAACCCATAGGAATAAATGAACATGACTAATTCAATGTATAAACATAAAAAATATATTGGTTTTTAAAAAAATTCTGATTTAAGGTTAGGATTTATCTTTGGAAAATTAGGTTTTTCAATTTAGGGATTGAGTATGATTAGTGTTTGATTCAATTATTTAAAAAAATTAAAAAATATATAATATATATGAAAAATAATTTAATTAAAATTTTATTTTAAAATTTTTATAATTATATATTAAGTCCTTGATATTTTTAATCTTCGTTAATTAATTCAATTGCGTTCAACAATGTTCAACGTTAATAATAATCAGTAATGTTCAACGCACGTGATAGACTTATTTTTTTTAAAATAAAAATAGGATTAAATTTATATTTCGTATTAATATGCGTCTATAATAAAGAAAGATGTGTGTTTTCTTTATCATAATAAATTTATTAAAATCTTCGTGGTCTAAAAGTAATTTTTGGCAACTATAAAAAATACTTCATTTTCTGAAATAAATTTCTTACAACCTCATTTCTTTAATATTCTAAAGATATTATTATCATAATTTAGCTATATATTTAGGTCTAGTTGTACCTAGACAAATAAATTATTTAAAAAATATATATTTTTCTAAATTTACTGTTAAAAAAATTTAAACCCATAATTTAAAAAATGTCATTAAAAATTTTAATCACTCATTCTAAAAATATTTAAAGCAAACAAATAAATTATAAATACATATTCTAAAAGTTAAAAAAATTAAACAAAATTTTCATCACTGTCCAAAATCCTTTATTATTTTTAAGATAAATTACATAAAATACTACTGAACATTATGAATCACATAGCTTATATTATTAATTTTTTAGCTTGTTCAACTATAACATTAAATTTTGATTTTAATTTTAACTATATCACTGAATCTTTAACTCGATAACGACATAGACAACAATTATTGATGTGATCAAAATGTGTTTTAAATGTGATTTGATATCTAAAATGGCAAGTGTACCGATTTTAACATTAAATTTTAAAACTTATTCTAATTTTAACATATATTATACATTTTAATTGTTATTGACCCATAATTACATGCGATTGATTACCATCCGCGATAAAATTAATATCAAAATATTTGTATTTTTTATGATATCCAGTCAATATTGATAAAAATTCATCAAAAGACTTTACGTGCTAATATCAAAAGACTTAAACATGGATTCGTCTTCAGTTAAGTACGTTTCCAAATGACGTTGAAATTCTTTAGTCTTCCGAAGAACATGACTGCAATGAGAATAGCTTTGCCGGCATCACTCCATCTCCCCACAAATCCATACCATTTGTCCTCGCAGGTACCAACGCCATGCAACCGGCGATTGCAGCTGTAACCCATCGTGAATCCAACGTTACCGTAGGCACTGAAAAAAAAAGAAAATTTACTATAAGCTTTTTTATTAAACTCAGATCGAATATTCACCCAGAATATACTAGGCTGACCTGACAACTTCTAAGACTATATTAAAGACATTGAAGTTGAGGGGATCTTCCTTTATATTTTCCCTCTCCGTTATGCAAACAAGAATGACGAAAATGGAAAGATAAGCAATGTTTGAGACCCCAGTCTTTCTGATTCTTTCTCTTCTCTTTTGCAGATGCTTCTCCTCCTCCTCCTTTAGGAAAAGGAAGGTGGCATAAGGAGGAAGATACCTGTTTAATAATAAAATAAAATATGGAGATGTATTTTATTTAACTAAATCACTAAAAACGACGATATCAAATAGGGAAAGAATGTATGTGGAGGGACAGAGAGAGAAAGACTGACATGTAGACGGTGGTAAGAACCAGTATAGCGGCGGAGATGGTGGAGATGTCCACAATAGTCTCTCCGGCGTGCCTTGCATTCACACTCTGAAATAGCGCGCCTACTACTTTCTCAAAAGAGTTCATCCCGTTTAAAGAATCCGAGTTCCATTCCATGACCAAAAATACCACAACCTGAGCCACCAAAAACACCAGCGCAGTGACAAGTAAACACCATGAACGCCGGCTCGGAAGCAAGTGAGGATACTCGATTCCCCCTGTGTTCTTCAACAGATAATTGGAATCTTTCCTCACTTTCTTCACTGCTTGTCCCAAAACCCAAATGGAAAACCGCAAAAATGGAGGGAATAGAGCATTCCCTAGCAGAACCTGAGGGATAATTATAAGGAGCAGACCTGGGTTTTTACTGAAAACCACCATGTTTTCATTTGTAGGAATGAAGCCGCAGTTGGTGAAACTCGAAACGGTGGTGAAAACCGAGAAGGTGAAAGGTTTCAGACCCTTGCTATTTAGTATACTTTCGGCGCCTGAAACAAAGGATAGATAAAGAGAGACGAAGGCTGCTCCGATTAGGTTTACGGATAAAAGATAACCCAAAACAACAAAGCTGAGAAACTTTCTCGAATGGTCGTCTTCCCGGAAAGTCTCCGTGTTTAGATTCGTCATCATCGTAACCCCCGACTCGATGCTGCCATTGACAGAATGATTTCCAACTTTTGCTCCAAATCTACGTAGTTTTTCCTTCAAATTTCTTGTGAAAAGTGCAGTCATGGAAGTGAACACCTCTCCACCAAGGAACATCAGAATGGTGATTACGATGAGTTGGGAATCAGAAAACACCTCCATTTCGACAGTGGACATGCTCGACACCGTGATGGAAGATACGGAGGTGAAAAACAGGTCTAGATTACGAGGTTTAAAAGAATCGGTTCTCGGCTTCAGAGCTTTGAGCGCAACCAAACCTAGCAAAGAAAATGAAAGAAAATATAAAATGCGGTGCCAAAATGGATTCACGCTAAGGCGGGAGACTACATTTCTCAGATTGGATGGTTTTGAGGTTGAAGAATCAGGAAAAATCAACATCTTTCTCTTACTTTTTTTTTTTTCTGGGGAAAATTGTTCTTGTGATATGAGCAAAAGAACACCAGAATATATAGGATTTATCTTCGGTGAGTACTGAGTACTTGGTTTCTTTTCTTTAGCCTACGTGGCATCGAACCCAAATCATCTACCTTTTTTCATGCCTTTATTTATGCCCTCACTTTAAATTAGAGGTTTAAGGTTTAGGGTTTTAGGTTAGGGGTTTTGGTTAGGGTTTAGGAAATTAGGGGTAGGGTGTATTTTTTAGGGTGTAGGATTTAGGGTTTAAAATTTAATTTTTTATAAAAGTACAAAAGAGACACAAAGAGAGACACAAAACAGAAATAAAAGATTTTTGTTCCGTGACATCATTCCTTATTAAATAAAATTTTAAAAACACTATTTCAATTTAATATGGTTTGACGTTGTGGTATTTAGAAATAATTACTTTTAATATTTTTAAAAAATATTATTATTTTTAGACCACAATTATTTTCATTAAAAAACTAGAATGATTGGGACTATGATGGGTTATAAGTTTAGGAAAGTACGACAAGTATAGTTTAAGATTAAATTATTATAGTCATGATCCTATGTAACATAAAATAATATTTGCATCTTTGACTATTTAATTAATTAGTGAACCTCTTTAAATATTAAATTTAAATTTATTAATGAAAGAAAATTTTAAAAGTTAAGATAAAACTTATATAAAAGAATAGTTAAAATAAAGAAGAAAAAGAAACTTTTTGAGAAAGTAATAAAAAAATGTTTATTATTTATTTTAAAATAAGAGGTAAGATTAAATTATTGTTTATTTTTTTTTTTGACTTTGTGAGTTCAATATATTTCAACTAAAATAATATAATACAACACGAATCATCTAACCTAATCGATTAAAAGAACTGTTGTTGTTCTTGAAGGTCACGAGTTTGATCACTAGTAATGTCAAAATTAGTACAGTGATTGAGCGATCAATGTTCAATGATTGAGAGTATATTTTAGACCAAATACTACTGTAATCATTATAGTTGAATAAAAAAATAACACGATATATATATATATTCAAAATTTTAAATTTTAAATTTAATAAATGAATTAAATAAAATTAAAAATATATATATTTTTTAATCATAACTTTACAAAATAAAAATATATTCTAAGAAATCATGAGAAAATTGTTAGCAATGATATTGACATGTATGAATAGCACAACAAGCATTGGGAGAATTGTGTTTTGAGAATGAAGAATCATGGAAAATAATATCTTTCTTTTCCTTTTTTTTTTTCTGGGGACAATTGTTCTTGTGAAATGAGCAAAACGTTGATTGCTTAAACGTTGAGTTATATCTTGAGTGAGTACTAAGTACTTGGTTTCTTTTCTTTAGCCTACGTGCCATCATTCCTTATTATCACATTATTTTTTAGTTTTGGATCTGATATCTAATTCGATTTTAATTTGTTTGGTCGGATACATATTGTAAGATTTTATGTTTTGAATTATCCGAAAATTTAAAAATTTTAAAAATTAAATTTTCATGAATATTAATTTTATTTTCTTAACAATTTGATACTTGTTATATTCGAAAATTAAAAAAAAAATCATAGATGTAAATCTTGTTATATTTAGTAATTTGTTGTTTGTATATTCAAAATTCTAAAATTTTCATAAATATTGAATTTTAAATTTGTAAAAATAATTAAATTAAAATATAATCTAGGGTAATTCGATATCCAAATATCCAATCCGATTATCCAATATCTAAATACGCGAATATCTGATTTTTCTGGATTAGATACAAATTATTATATCATCAATCCAAAAAATCAAATATCCAAAAAAAGAAAAAAGATTCGATCTAATATTCAAAAATAAATACTACTAACTTAATAATGCTATCATGCTACGACTTACACGTGTCACTTTTATGGCGATATGAGTTAGGAGGTGTTTGGTTCACGGAAAAAACCATTACTTGGGGGAATAATCTTTCTTAAAATCTTATTCCTTTGTTTGATTTATCTTCATTCTCACCAATCCGAAAAAAATATTACCAACAATAACTTTTTTTTGCCAACATTCCGAAAATATGATTTCTACCATTCTCTTGGGTGCGTTTGGTTCACGGAATATAAGATTACCTTTAGGAATAAAATAGAATCTAGAATATAACATTACTTGACATATTATTAGGAATATTACATTATTTTGTTTGGTTAATTGGTAGGATTATAAGATGGCAATGTTTGGTTGATGGAATATAAGATTACTTAAAAGTAAACTTTACCAAATTATCCTTATGAATAGTTTATTTGTAATTATTTAAACTTAAAAATATTTATATTAAAAATCATACAATTATTTTATAGTATAAACAACTAAATTTTACAAAAATATTATATTTAATCTATTATAAATGTAATCAATATCTTAAACAATATTTAACAAACTATTACATAAATATATATACATTATATTTATTTTTATATTAATATATAATAAGAAATTTAGTTAATTTTTTAATAATTAAAATAATTATATAAATCATTTGAAAATAGTTTACAGTTAAAAATTCATCATAAGATTATATATTTTTGTTAAACAAACATTATTTTATTAATAATGATCAAAGTTTTCTAACAAGTGTTCATAACTATTTTCAGTCCAAAATATGTTAATTTTATAATTTTGAGTTTTAACTCATTTTATTGTGAAACCAAATTTAAGTAAACTTAAATAAATCATATTAGTTTCATTTTCATAAACTTGAAATTCGGAATCTCGCACCAAAATAAGAAACCTAAACTTAAATTAATTTTTTATCGGTAAGAAATGTCTTTATATAAAAGCAACAATGTCAATCTAATGCCTTTATTTAGATATTTTATCAAATATTTTTATAGTTATATTTTTTTTCTTTTATTTAAGTTTTAAAATATTTTTTAAATATTTATAAAATTATTTTAATATTAAAATAATATAAAATAAAATTATTTAATAAATTTATGTCATTTAAATATGCTAAAAAGTATTTAAATTAAGAAAACCCATTATTTCAAGGGTAAATTTGTTCAAAGTGACGAAATTTAACAAATACCTAAGGGAAGGGTGGGAATCACATTCCCGGAATATTGACAAAAAATTTTACTGTTGGTAATAATCTTTTTCGGGTTGGTGGGAATAATGACAAACCAAACATGTGAGTAAAATTTCGGAAAATATTATTACCCCTAGTAATAATCTTTTCCATGAACCAAACATCCCCTTAGGTATTTGTCAATTTCTTCCATCTTGGACAAAATTATCCTTAAAAATAATAAGTTTTCTTAATTTGGATCCTTTGTAACATATTTAAATGATATAAATTCATTAAATAATTTTATTTCATATTGATTTAATATTTTAATATTTAAAAAAATATGACTATAAAAATATTCAAAAAAATGTCTAAATATTCTTTAAATTTTCTATAAAATAGACACATAACATATTATTAGGAGGTCCTTTGAATTTATTGATTTTATGTTATATTGTCATAAAAATCCTCGTAACTTAGTGTTTTCTGATACGATCATCATTTTTTATTTATTATTTTTTTACTTTATATAAATTTATTGTTTTATTATCTCAATCATGATTTAATATTTAAGAATATATTTATTTAATATTTAAACTTCATTACTTATTAATTAATTATTTATTTAAATATAATCTCAATTTATTACAACTAGGAACACCTTTGTTTTCAAAATTGAAAGAAAATATTATGATAAATTTAAATTGTTAAAAAAAATATATCTGAAGGATAATTTAGTAAAATATATATTTTTTATTTTATATTCCTTCATCCAAACATTGTAATGTTACATTCTTGCCAAACAAACCAAACAAGATAATATCACATTACCAGTAATGAATCAAATAATGCAACATTCCGGTAATCTTTTTCCTAATAGTAATCTTACATTTCGTGAACCAAACAATCCCATCATAATACAACACAATGGACTAATTTAATGTGTCTAATTTGAAACATAATTCAACATAATGCCACCATGAGGGAATGAATTTTTCAAATGATTTCTATATAATTATAATTTATTATTTTTTAATCAAATGATACTTATCTATTGATCGATTAATTTGAATCAAATATTAAAAATATTTATTATATAATAGATATTTTAATTTAATTTATTTTATTTATAACGTCATGATTCAAATATTCTGATCTTAATTAATACATCTAATTAGGGATTGAAACCAGAATTTTAATACTATGAGACACAAAATAACTTTTTTTAAAGTAGATGACAATTTATGATTATCCAATATTTTTTAAATTTGTTATATAAATTAATGGTAAAATATTGGATAAGAGCCATTAACCCTTTTAATAATGTTATAATTCCGTTTTTATATCTACTATCTCATTCAATTAAATCAATTAATGACTGATGACAAATAATAATATTTTAATATTTATAAAAATATTCTTATTTTTAAACTACAATTATCATTTTTAGACCACAATTATTTTCATTAAAAATTAGAATGATTAGTCTATGATGGGCTATAAGTTTAGGAAAGTATGACAAGTATAGTTTAGGACTAAATTATTATAGTTAGGATCAATTTTTTTAAAAATATTTATGAAAAGTTAGATATCAAAAAAAAAAAAAATCGGATACGAATCATTAGATTATCGATCAGAAAATTCAGATATCTGAAAAAATTGGATCAGATCTGATAAAATATCCGAAAATAAACATCCTAATATTAAGTATTTAAACATATTTAATCTTATATCATCATGTATATATTAATGACAATAATAATGGAACTAAACTCAATTTTAAAAATAGTAAAAATTATAATAATAAAGGTGATGCTATATTCAAATCTTAAAAACATTATATATTTAAATATTATATAATTTTTTTTATACTATCATACTTATTATCAAAAAATTAAACTATAAATTATCTTTTTAAAATTGAGATGAGAGCCATAACCCCTTTAATAGTCTTATAATTTTATTATTGCATCTAATATTTTATTTAATTAAGTCAATTAGTGACCGATGATAAGTAAAAATAATTTAAATATTTATAAGAATATTTTAAATCACAATTATTTTCATTAAAAAAATAGAATGAATTGAATTATAATGGGTTATAAGTTTAGGAAAGTCCAACAATTATAATATATGTTGACTTCAACTCAACTACAAAACTTATACTATATTTATTCATTCTTTTTAAAGGGTAATCATTAGTATTTTTAAATTATGAAAAAAAATTATTGGTGGATTTTATTTTATAATTTTCAATTATAAAAAATATATATATTTTATTTATTTGTGTGTTTTTTTTGTTATTCAATTAATTTTTTAATAAAATAATATATAATATTACGTTTTATTTTTATTTTAATATTTCATTATTAAAAATTAATGATATATTTCGATAGTAGATATACTTGACACTGTGATAGAAAATACAGAGGTGAAAGACTAGTCTAGATTCCGATATTTAAAAAAAATAAAATTTTTATTTATGTAAATCTTGTTATATTAGCAATTTGTATGTGTTATATTCTTATTCTAAATTCCAAAATTTTCTTGACTTTTAAAATTTAAAAATAATTAAATTAAAATACATTTTAAAGTAATTGGATATCTAAATATTCTATCTAATTATCGAATATCTGAATACGCAAATATTTAATTTTTTTAGATCGAATACTATTTGACGCTTACACGTGTCGCTTTTATGTAATACTATTTGTCAATTCATCATCGGTTTATCCAATATGAGTTAAATTATAAACTAGTCTTATGGACTAATTTAAAACATAATTCAACACAGCGGACTAATTTAATGTGTTTAACATTTGACGCCTCTATGAGGGAATGGATTTTTCAAATGATTTCTAAATAATTATAATTTATTTATTTTTTAATAAAATGATATTTGATTATTTATTGATTAATTTAAATCAAATATTAAAAATATTTATTATATAATAAATATTTTTATTTTATTTTATATTATTTATAACGTCATGATTCAATTTTTTTTATCTTAATAAATACATCGGGATGAAATCATAATTTTAATACCATGAGACACAAAATAATTTTTTTTTAAAAGTAGTTGAAAAATTTATGATTATCCAATATTTTATTAAATTTTCCAAATAAATTAATGGTAAAAAGTTGGGATAAGAGACATAAACCATTTTAATAATATTACAATTTTTTTATATTTAATATTTCGTTCAAGTAAATCAATTAATGACCTGTTATAAATAATATAATACTTTTAATATTTATAAATATATTTTTATTTTCAAACCACAATTATTATTTTTAAACAATAATTATTTTCATTTAAAAATAGAATGATTGGGACTATGATGGGTTATAAGTTTAGGATTAAATTATTATAGGTAGGATCAGATGTAACATAAAACAATATTTGTATCTTTGATAATTTAATTAATTAGTGAACCTCCTTAAATATTTTTATTTAAATTTAATTAAGTTATATCATAACTATGTTACAAAATTATATTAAATATTTTTATAAGGATCCTACATGTAAATTTTTAGTTCATTACCTTATTCGTAGTTCTCTAATTGATGATTTAAATTTTAAAGACTAAAAGAAATTAGGTTCATAACGATTTTAGTTACCTTCTTACCAATACTCGAACTTTTGTATTAGTAAGCTTGGTCTTTATTTCCGTTATGACAAGTATGTGTATCGGTACAAAGTTTTTCGTATCTGTAATCATTAATTTTATTCGGTATATTAACCCAAATTATTTATCAATTAATATTAGTTAAGTATACTTGTCATTTATTGATATAAAAATAAAAAATATTACTATATATTTTTTGTTATTTATTTATTTATTATTAGTTCTATTATATATTACTATTAAGCTATGTCATAATACTTTTCTTCCTTTTTATTTATTTACTTTTATTAATGTACATTTTATTTAGTATTATTTATTATTATCATTATTATTAATTATTATCATATATTTTCTTTTCTTTTCAGTTTGCTTTTATTCTTCCATTATATTAAATATAAAATACCAAAAACATTATTATATTATTGTTATTACTATTGTATTTAATTGTTATATAATATATAAATACTATTAAAATATAAAAAATTATAACTAAGACAATTTAAGAGGTAAATAAAAGCTCATTTATTAAATGAAATTCAGTTACATGTCAAAAAATTATAATGATATCAAATCCAACATTGAGAAAAATAAACGAACATACAAACAATAAAAAAATGTGCCAAAACCAAAAAAAATCGTCATATGACAAAATAATATGTCAAAAAGGTAGAGGAAAGCGTATTACAAAAGCAAAATTATTCATAATAAAAATTAAGTAAAAAAAAAATATTTTAAAAAATTATCGATGATCGACAACCAATACTAAAGTTGGTGTCACTGACACGATCAAAACAAGATAACAAAGCAAAGTAGTTATTTGAGAGAAACTTTTTAACACAATGCTCGGATGAGTATAAATTGGAGTGTGTTATACCTCTTCTAGCAGATGAAGGTTTGAGCTGGTGGGAAACCACTACCTTGACTGTTCTATTTGAAGCGATTACATGGAAATTCTATGTTGAGAAGTTTAAGAAGAAATATATAAGTGAGCAGTATTTCGCTGAATGCAAAAGGCGTTTCTTATATCTCAAGCAATCTAATCGGTCAATTGAACAATATGTGACTGAATTTTGTAAATATTGTAAATATAGCTCGGAATACATAAAGATGAAAGAAGAGAAGTGTCGAAAGTTCATCGATGGTCTGAATGATGAACTAGGTCCCATGTTCACAACCCATGGGATCACATATTTCCAAAATTTGGTGAATAGAACCATTGCAACGAAGGCTAAGATAAACAAAAAAAGAGAAAGGGTGGAAATCAAAGTGACAAAAAACAAAAACAAAACGATAAATCTCACTAGCAATCCAAAAAGGCTAATTATAACAAGGAAAGTTCATCGACCAACACCTCATATCTTAGATGAAATTTCAAACTGAGACACCGATCGATGGATAAACTAGTATTTTTGGGTATATCAGTCAATAGCACGGAAAGTTCATAAAAGATTTCTCTTTGTAAGTTTTGCTAGAAGCTCCACCGAGGTCATTGTAGAATCCTGTCTAAATTGTGTTTTGCGTGTGGTGGGAATGACCACTATATCAAAGATTGCCCTCAAAAGGGTGATAAAACTTCAACTCGACCTCCCTAGACAAGCTCAGTCTGGGAATCAGGGAAAAGGCAAGGGAAGCCATTTTAATGCTCATACTTATCAGGAATCTCAGGCTCATGCTCGGATCTATCATATTCAGGGAAGAGGTGAGGAAGAATCTCTCGATGTAATTTCAGGTATGATTGAGTTAAATTCAAATCATGCGTATGCTTTGATTGATTCTAGATTGACACATTCATTTATATGTTATGCTATGCTTGTGAAATTGAAATTGAAGCCTGAAGTAGTTGCTAATAGTTTGATAGTACCAAATTCAATAGGGGGCTTAATGAATATCATCCTAGTGTATAAAGACTCTCCCATCACTATTCAAAGATAATAAGCTAATTAAGGGTTGTCTCACTAAGTATTTGTACTTACACTCTCCTTTCTTCCTTCCCTAAATTTTCAAGTTTTTTTTTTTATCAAGAGCTTGTTAGGAACAAGATCAAAGCAAGGCAGCAACATAAACAAAAGCTTTGGTTTGTACATATAATTACAAGTATGAATATGGTTTATATATAAAGTTAACATAATTGATTAGTTGATATGAATCTTTGTTTGGTTGATTAGGATTAGGATGCTATAGACGATATGTACTAGATCATAATATGATTGAGAAATGCTTGCTTGAATTGGAATTGATTGAAATTGTGTGATTTGGTATTTATAAGCCAGATTAATGGATTACTTGTCACCTAAGAATAACCAAATCGTTTATTTGAATAACAAGAAAGTCCTAAATGGTAACTAACTATCATGTTTAAATGCATTAGCTATGATATTTTAGCAAATGAACTTAGTGGTACTTCAAGTAGAAGAATTTTCGAATGAATTGTATGTATAGATGATATAGTTTGTTTGATATGGTTTGACATGATTGATTTACATGACTTCTTGAAATATTGTAAATTGATTGAATCTTTAGGATGTGAAGTAGTACTTCTTAGACAAGCCATAGGATTAAATTTTTTAAATGAAACTGAAAATTGATACATCTTGACATGATTAAATCAAGTTCAATAAATGTATAATATGTTTGTAACAAGAAGAATAGCTAGTTAATATGTTATGTAGTAATATTCCTTTCTCTTAACCTGGGAATGGGTATTACATTTGTATTCAAACGATGTTAATTCAATAGTCGTATCTGGTATATGATAATCTTATTTATAATTATTGATATATTAATCAACTAATATAAATAAAAGATTATAAATAATTTTTCTATAACGTTCGTTTTGTATCTAATAATATTAATAATATATATATTTTGAATATTTTGATGTGTTATATAAAAATATATGTTCTATATTTTTAGTAATTTTAAAACATACATATATTATATATAAATTGTTTGAATTTGAATCTTTAAAAGTAATTATCTTTTTCTTGGATACTCAATGAATTCTAACATTTATATTTTTTAATCACAATTATTTTTATTTAAAAATAGGATGAATATGGTTATGATGGGTTCTAATTCATACAAGTTTGACAATTATGCATACATTGCTATTAACTTATTAGAGTTATGAGGGGATAAATTGAAAGAATAAATAATACACGCTTGAATGAACTTTATAATATTATATATTTGAGAGTTAATTTTTTTAAGAATTTAAATTAATTTAATGTAAAGTGTAATTATTAAGAAATAAATATGTTGCTGTATTATTTTTTTACTAATCACATCATTCCTTTAAAGCTAATGGTCTGTGATAAAAAAAAACTGATTAACTTAATGACAAAAAATTATTTTTAGTTAGATGTCCAAAAATAAAATTTATATGTATTTGGGTGACTATTTTTGTAGTTTACTTTATATATATTTTTATGTATATTGTTAACTATTTTTTTAATTTAATTATCGATATTCAATTAATTAATTAATTTAGATCGAATATTTTATAAGTTAAATACGAGAACAACTCTTCTAATCTAAATTTTTTACTTTTAAATAAAGCAATTATGTCTTAATTGATTATGTCAATTGTGTGAAAAAGTTATTTTATGGTTTAATAAGTTGCTCTCACAACTAAATAATACATTTAACTCACATCAACTCATAGAGATAAATGAATATGATTAATTTAATGTATATATATCATAGAAATAAATGAATATAATTAATTCAATGTATATACATCATAGAAATATTGTTTTTTTAAATGGAGAAAAAGGATTGGATTTCTATTTTGCATTAATACATGTCTATTATAAATAAATGTGAGTATTTTCTTTTTGATAATTGTAGCGATCTAAAAATGATGTTCCGCTAAAAATTCATTTTTTTTTTGTTTTGAAAAACATTTTTGATGTTGTTTTTAAAATAATATCTTTCAAATGGGGTTTTCATTTAAAAATGTATTTTTTTGAAAATTAGAATCGCTACCGTCCGTTTAGGTTGACCGAACACTGTAAAACCAGAGGTTTTTGAAAATGGGTCTCGGGAGTCAGTTACGGATGGAGAAAAATTAGCACCATACACCCCCCAAAATTGGTATTTTGATAAGTATCATTTTACAAATATTAAATTTTTTAGGTTAAGGTGACGATCAAATTAGTTTTTAATTGAATGTACACGATTATTTAGACGCACCTAAAATCAAAGATAAGTGTCCTAACTAGGGATGGCAACGGGGTGGGGCGGGTCGGGTTTTTGGCCGCGCCGGCCCAGATTAAAATATTAATTTACCCGCCCTGCCCCGCTCCGATATATTATTTCTTAAACCCGACCTCGACCCGAAAAATTAAAAAAAATTAATCTTCATCAATGATAAAAGTTAGATTCGATCAACCTTTTATCACAATCATAAATTATGGTTTTTAAGTAACTTTAAATTTATTTTAAAAAATAAAATAAAATATAATTTAAATTACTCACATGTTAAATTACATATTTAAAAGAAAAAAAACTTGAATCATCGATTAACAGAATCGAATATATTAAAATTTGAACAACATTTAATATTTTTTATTATAAGAATAAACTTCAAAAGTATAAAATACTTAAAACCCATAAAATATTTATGTATAGTGATATTTTTTTTATAAAACATATAAAAATATACTGGGGCGGGGAGGGGAATTTTAAATAAATACCCGAACCCAACCCGATCCGACTTAATGATTCCTAAGCCCCGCCCCACCCTGATCCCCAAAATATAAAGAGAAAAACTCGACCGGGTCGGGTCGGATCGAGGACGGGTATTTTTGCCATCCCTAGTCCCAACCACCATCACTATATTAGAGTTAGCCTCACTTACGACCGAAAAATATAATAAATCATATTATTTAATTACACATACATACCAACCAATAATAATAGCAAAACATGGAGTAAGACATTAATTTAAATATAATGCAAAATAAAGATAGGATGAAACAGTGAAAATGCAATGAAAATTAACTATAAAAAAATTAAAAATTTAAGCTCTTAAGAAAACTTCTGAATATCCCAACCCTCTCCCTTGTTCTCCACTGGTTCATCTTCAAGAATCCAAAATGTTGGGATTTGTTTAGATTAGTTAATCTATTTTTAGTTAGTTTGGTTAATGAAATCCAATTTCTTTAGGGACAGTTTTATTCAAAGTCCTAAAGAATTGGACTTCTTTTTTTCTCTCTGTTTTATTATGTTTTATGGCTATATAAAGCCATCTTTACCTTCAATAAGATATGCAATCAATTCTGATCTTTTAAAACTCTCTTTATATCCAACATTTGGTATCAGAGCCATCTCATAAGGCCTGATTAAATTAGAAAGCAGCAGCTTTCTACGTGATTAAGAGATTAAAGATGAAAACAGAAAGTTCTTTTGTGCTGTGCCAAAATTTGATGGGCATTATGATCATTGGGCAATGCTCATGGAAAAATTTTTGAGATCCAAAGAATATTGGATCATAGTGGAGAAAGGGTAAAGAATTATTTGTTTCAAGCTATAGATCGTACAATACTTGAGACAATCCTTAATAAGAATACATCTAAAAGCATATGGGATTCCATGAAACAAAA
This sequence comes from Abelmoschus esculentus, assembly GCA_035048815.1. NCBI lineage: Eukaryota > Viridiplantae > Streptophyta > Magnoliopsida > Malvales > Malvaceae > Abelmoschus > Abelmoschus esculentus. Next base: position 16,347,514 of record JAUCBN010000002.1, on the reverse strand, counting down.
TTTTCAAGGTGCAACAAGGGTAAAGAACGCACATCAGCAAGCGCTACGAAAAGAATTTGAGATTCTAAAAATGAAGACAGGTGAATCTGTCAATGAATACTTTGCTCGCACTCTCACAATAGTTAACAAGATGAATGCAAATGGAGAGAAAAAGACAAATGCTGAAGTGGTCTAAAAGATTTTAAGATCAACGACCTCAAAGTTCAATTATCTTGTGTGCGCCATTGAAGAATCTAAAGACACAAGCATTTTAACTGTTGATGAATTGCAGAGTAACTTATTGGTGCATGAGCAACGAATCAACATGAATTCTTTAAGTGAAGAAGCAAAGCCTTAAAGATTTCTTTTGGAGAATAATTTGGCACAAGATGTCGAGGTCGGAGTAGTTATCGAGGAAGAGGAAGGGGCAAAGGGAGACAAAGTTTTAACAAAGCCACTGTAGAATGCTACAAATGCCACAAGCTAGGACATTTTCAATGGGAATGTTCAAACAAAGAAGCAAACTATATTGAAACTTAAGAGGAAATGTTGTTAATGGCGTTCTTAGATGCAAAGAATGACAATAAAGAGGATACGTGATTCCTTGATTCAGGATGCAGCAATCACATGTGCGGAAAAAAGGAATACTTCATTGATTTTGATGATAATTTTGCAAATACAGTAAAATTAGACAACAATACAAGTTTGGCTGTGACTGAAAAGGGTAATATAAGATTGCAAGTGGATGGTAGAGTGCAGGTCATCACAGGAGTTTTTTATGTGCCAAAATTAAAAAATAATCTGTTGAGTATTGGCCAGTTGCAGGAGAAGGGACTGGTTATTCTGTTTCAACATGATAGATGCAAAGTGTATCACTCAGAGAAAGGTTTGATCATGGATAAGAAGATGGCTGCGAATCGGATGTTTAAATTACATGTAATAACTGCACCATTTGTTTGTTTCAGCACTATCACAGAAGCAAAAACTCAGCTTTGGCATTGCAGATATGGGCACTTGAGTTATAACGGTTTAAAGACACTCCAACAAAAGAACTTGGTTAATGGCCTGTCGAAACTTAAGTCTTCATAATAGATTTGCAAAGATTGTATGGCGGGAAAACAACAACGGATGTCGTTTCCACATAAAGGCACTTGGAGAGCAACACAAATTCTTCAACTGATTCACACTGATATTTGTGGACCAATTACGCCCGCTTCAAACAGTGGAAAAAGGTACTTGATTACTTTCATTGATGACTTTAGTAGAAAATTTTGGGTGTATTTTCTTTTAGAAAAAGCAGAAAAATTTGTTGCATTTAAAAATTCTAAAGTTCATGTCGAGAAAGAATCAGACTTTGCTATCAAATGTATACGAACGGATCGAGGAGGCGAATTCACATCACATGAATTTACAAAATTATGTGATAACAATGGCATTAAAAGACAACTGACAGCCGCTTTTATGCCTCAACAAAATGGAGTAGCTGAGCGCAAAAACAGAACCATTATGAATATGGTACGTAGCATGCTCTCTGCAAAGAAAATCCCAAAAACCTTTTGGCCCGAAGCAGTAAATTGGACTGTACATATCTTGAATCGAAGTTCGACACTTGTTGTTAAAGATCGGACTCCAGAAGAAGCATGGAGCGGAACCAAGCCCTCAATTGAGTATTTTCGTGTCTTTGGTTGCATTTCTCATGTTCATATAGCTGATTCTAAAAGAACTAAATTAGATGATAAGAGCATGACCTGTGTATTATTGGGAGCTAGTGAGGAGTCGAAGGCTTATAGTTTTTACGATCCTAATTAAAAGAAAATCATTGTAAGTAGAAATGTTGTATTTGAAGAAGAAAAAGGCTTGGGATTGGGATGAGAAGAGAAGAATGAAAATGCGAGTGTGTGCGACTTAGAATGGGAAGATTAAGAAAATGATGCAGCCGAAATCGATGATGAGATTAATACAGATGTAGAGAATCCTACCTCAGATGTTTCAATCGGAGATGAAGTTCTAGGTCCAAGTGAAGAGAGAAAGAGAGTTCAACCAGCTTGGATGAGAGACTATGAGACAGGAGAAGGACTTTTCGAAGATGAAAATGAAGCTTATCTTGCGATGTCTACAGATGATGATCCTGTATTGTTTGATGAAGCTGTTAAAAGTGAAAAGTGGAGGAATGCAATGGATGCAGAAATGGAAGCAATACAAAAAAATAATACATGGGATTTGACAGAATTACCAAAGGGAGCGAAAAAGATAGGAGTAAAATGGGTTTATAAGACCAAATTTAATGAGAATGGTGAGGTGGATAAATACAAGGCAAGACTTGTAGTAAAGGGATACTCACAACAATATGGAGTAGATTATACCGAGGTATTTGCACCGGTTGCGCATATGGAAACAATTAGGATGGTTGTAGCATTCTCCGCTCAGAAGGGATGTATTATTTATCAACTGGACGTGAAATCTGCATTTTTACATGGTGAATTATCCGAGAATGTTTTTGTGGAGCAGCCAAATGGTTACATTCAACAGGGAAATGAGGGGAAAATTTATAAACTGAAGAAGGCACTTTATGGGCTTAAGCAAGCTCCACGTGCTTGGTATAGCCGCATAGATGTTTATTTGAGCAAGGAAGGATTTGAAAAATGCGACTATGAACATACTTTGTTCAATAAAAGACATGAAGAGAAATTGATAATTGTCAGTTTATATGTCGATGATCTTATCGTGTGTGGTAATGATGAGCTGTTGCTGATGGAATTCAAAAATTCCATGAAAATTGAATTTGACATGATAGATCTTGGGAGGATGAGGTATTTTCTTGGTCTTGAAGTTTTACAAAAGTCTGATAAAATTTTTATTAGTCAAAATAAATATGCATGTGAGGTGTTGAAACGTTTTGGGATGGATAAAAGTAACTCTGTTCATAGTCCAATTGTTTCTGGATTTAAGCCTACGAAAGATGGTGGAGTTGTTGTAGATAAGACATACTACAAGCAAGTTGTTGGCAGTCTCATGTATCTTACTGCAACACGTCCGGATATGATGTTTGTAGTTAGTCTTGCTAGTAGATATATGAAAAGTCTGACTCAACTTCATTTGCATATGGTAAAACGAGTGTTGAGATACTTAAAGGGTACTATTGATTTCGGAATTTTCTACAAGAAAGGAGGAGGTGATGAACTTGTTGCTTACACGGATAGTGATTATGCTGGAGACACAGAAGATAGGAAGAGTACTTCAGGTTATGTGTTCTTATTAAGCTCAGGAGCAGTCTCATGGTCTTCCAAAAAGCAACCAATAGTGAGTTTGTCTACTACAGAGACCGAGTTTATTGTTGCATCATCGTGTGCATGTCAAGCAGTTTGGTTAAAAAGAGTGCTGTCAAAATTGATCCAGAATTGTGAGAAATTAACCACTATTTATTGTGATAGCAGTTCATCAATCAAGCTTTCCAAGAATCCCGTAATGCATGGTCGCAGCAAGCACATTGACGTGCGTTTTCATTTTCTTCGAGAATTAACGAAAAGAGACAGTGTTGAACAGGTGCATTGTGATTCACAAAATCAAGTGGCAGATATGATGACTAAACCTCTTAAACTAGATCAGTTTTGCAAGCTCAGAAAACTTATGGGCGTTTGTCCAAAAGCTGATATAAACTGAATGCTAGAGCATTTAGTTTAAGGGAGGAATTGTTGGGATTTGTTTAGATTAGTTAATCTATTTTTAGTTAGTTTGGTTAATGAAATCCTATTTCTTTAGGGACATTTAGTTAGTTTTATTCAAAGTGCTAGAGAATTGGACTTCTTTTTTCTCTCTGTTTTGTTATGTTTTATGGCTATATAAAGCTATCTTTACCTTCAATAAGATATGCAATCAATTCTGATTTATTAAAGCTCTCTTTATATCCAACACATAATGTGAACCAAACCCAGAAACGAATAAACCTTCCAACTCACCACCACCTAGAATCCGATGAGAAAAATCAAAGCATCGCCGAGACATGACCATATTGGCCGTCTAGGAATATCATTGATCGTCTCTCGACCTCGGAGGAGTCAAAGATTCAAACCAGACACACTAAACAAATCAGAAATTAGAGACCCTTAGTGTTTCAGAAGAGGAAGCGAAAGGTTCTACTCCTCGATAATGGTGTTACTCAACGGCTCACCCAGAAATAAGGGTTATCGCCTGTCAAGATCCATTCACTGAAAGGGGAGTGTTCGAAAACCCTTCTTTTTTATGTTATTCTCCTTCTTTGAATATCGTTTGGTGCATGCAAAATACTAGAGAAAGAAATGGAAAAAAAGGGTTACCAGAAATTACATCAAGATTGAAGAGAAATCAGCATATAAAGGGGTAATGTTCGTATGTGATTTTTTTATTTAGGTTTTATATTATTTTGGTGATTTAAATTTAAAAAAGATTATTTTTATTATTTACGTCTGAAAACGTTTCTATTTTAATTACTTGCTCTTAACTTTTATTAATAAAAAGTTAATTTCTAATTTAATATTCAAAAAAAGAATAAGGAACGTCACCGTGCACGATTCTCTAGGCACGTCTATAAAAATCCATAACGGGATAAAATTATCTATTTTTTAATTATGTTTTTATTGGTACTTTCATTTTAAATTATTGAATATAGGGTTTATGATTGAAAATTAGGGATTATTGTTAGGATTTAGAGAATTAAGGGTAGAATATAATTTTTAGGTGTTAGGTTTAGGGTTTAAGATGTAAAAAATTAAGATTAAAGTTTAGAATTTATTTTTTAAAATTTTTTAACAAAAAAAATAATCAAGAGGTATGAGATTTTTATTCGAAATTAAGTTAATAGTACCTTAAAAATGCTCGTTTCAACCAATTGACTTCACCTGCGAGCCAGAAGCCTGGATGCATATTGTCACGAGCCGTTGTTTGGGGTCCAGGACATTGGCATCACTTGGTGTGATGTGGCCTGCCCAAGTAATTCCAAGAGCAATGTTGGGCTTGCGAAGACCACCAACGTTGGCCCGATCCAGGGAGAGACTTATCCATCCAAGGTGTGTGAACACTTTGTGTGAACACAGAAGATTCTTTCCATAGTTAGGTGGGAATATTCCCAGAATTATGCTTTGTAAATAGATAAGGTTGTATCATAGCCGTCGGTGTAAAATTGTATAGACCGTAGGATCGAGGGGAGTTCAACTATAAATAGAGGCCTTCCCCACCTCATTTGATGTATCAGTGAGTATTAGAGTATTCCAAGTTTCCAAGGAATAAAGGCATTTTCTCTAAATCCTCTGAGTGTGTTCTTTCTTTGTTCTTTAGTGTTCTTGAACGTTCTTAAGCGTTCTTGAAGAGTTCTTCCTAGCTCATCTCTTTTGATTCGTTTCCGCATAGAACGCTTTGCGTTTGTCGGTGCTGGGAAGTTTGATCTTCCGAAAGTAGAGAAAAGGCTTACTTGGGCGTTTTTCTTGAGTCCGAAGCGTCTAAGGCCGCACGTTCTGATAGAGAAGCCGAGTTCTACGGGCGTGAAACTCTAGGGGCGTGACAAGTGGTATCAGAGCCTTGTTCGAGCAACGTTCTAGCCGTTCGAGGTACGAAAGCATCGATTTTGAGATGGTACCAAAGAGGGAGACTATTGCTACTGTAAGCCAAAAGGGTGTGGAAACCCAGGCTAACAAAGAAAGCCGAGCTAACTCAAGGGACAAGTTGTCTGCACTTGAGGACAAGGTCACCAGGATGGAAGGATCCGTGAAGGATGCTGTAGAGAGACTCGACGTGGTGGACACACGCCTCGAGGAACTGGATGACCAAGGTGATAAGTTGGAGGAAAAGAGAGATGCTCTCAAAGCCAAGTTTGAGGCTTTGAGGGAGGAAATGTTGGGACTCAAGGCGGAAGTACTGGTATATCAGGCTGCTATGCGGAACGGTGTATTGAATTCGACAACGACACCTAAGCCAGTGAAGGACATCCCAAAACCCAAGGAGTTCAGTGGAACCAGGTCGACGAAAGATGTCGAGAACTTCATATGGTGCATGGAGCAATACTTCCGGGGAATGAGTATCACTGATGATACCGAGAAGGTAAACACTGCTGTAGTCTATTTGACTGATGTTGCCTTATTGTGGTGGCGAAACAAATGTTCTGAGTCGGATGACGACATTCTAAACGGGACATGGAAGGATTTCCAGTCTGAGCTTAAGGAGCATTTTTATCCAAAGAATGCCAACGAGGAAGCTCGAGATGGGCTTTATCAATTGAAGCATGACGACTCAATCCAGGATTACGTCAAAAGGTTTACCGAGCTCAAGTTGCAGATCAAAGACTTGAGTAAATCGGAGAGTTTGTATCTCTTTAAATCTGGTCTTCAGCGTTGGGCAAGAATGGAGCTGAAGAGAATGGGCGTTAAGGATCTTTCAGAAGCGATGACCGCTGTTGAATCGATTGCGGAGTTTGAGATACAAAACGAGTCTTCCAAGCCCCATGGCAAGGGCAGTGATAGGGAAGATGAGAACGAACCCAAAGAAAAAAGCGTCGAGGGAAAGCCATCCCCTAAGTCTAATCGGTACGACAAGCCAAATGAGCAGAAGGATCGAGGAACCGTAAGGTGCTACCATTGTGAAGGACCTCACATAGTGAAGGAGTGTCCGAACAAGAAGAGTCGCCTTGATGCCATAGTCCGTCAGGACAACGACTCAGATGGTGAACCAGCGAGTAGACTTGGTGCAATCGCCAGTGTCAAAGGTGATAAGTCGAAGGTAACGGGATGCAAGTGTTACCGGTGCAAGGGGCCGCATAGAGCGCGAAAGTGCCCTGGTCGAGTTAAGCAGTCCAAGGTGGACGAGCCCGAGAGTGATGAGGCTGCGAAGCTTGGCTCGATGATTCTGAGTTCTGCCAAGAAGAATGGCAAGAAGCAGAATGGGTTGATGTTTGTCGACATCAATGTGGCGGGACGATCGAAGAGTGCTTTGGTGGATACCGGGGCAAGTGATCTGTTCATGTCTAAGAAGGCTGCAGTGGAGCTTGGTCTGAAAGTTGTGGATTCAACAGACAAGATCAAGACTGTGAATGCCAAGGAAGCTCCTGTGATAGGGACTGTGCGGAAAGTTGAGTTGCAAATTGGTGATTGGAAGTCGAAGGAAAACTTCAAGGTAATCAATATTGATGACTTTGATTTTATTTTGGGACTTAACTTCCTTGACCGTGTAGAAGCGATCATCATTCCGTGTGCCAACGTCGTGTGTATCTTGGATCCGAGACAACGATGTGTTGTACCCGTACGACGAGACGTCGGGCAAGGGACCAAGAGGTTGACAGCTATTCAGCGTGTCGAGGATGCTCCAAGCCGAGGAGTTATCGTGGAAAAGGCGACTGTTGGGGACATTTCCTTGGTGAGGCATGTGTTGCCTGAGCCTATTGACGTGGATGCCGTCGAGGAGCCATCCGTGGACAAGATGGCCGATGCATCGAACTTCAAGGGGACCGAAGTGTCGATAGGTGTAGCATTGCCGCGGAGCAATAGGGCGTCAAGCTTCAGGGAAGAAGTCTTGTCGGAGAGAGAAAATGCTGGGTCAATGAGTGAAGTACCTCTTGAACACGGGGATAGTGATCAAGATGTGCTTGGTACGGTTGATTTTACTAGACGGTGCGAGCCGAAGCGAGCAGTCCTTATGGGGGGACAACTGAATCAGAGTCCGGTGCTCTTTATGGGAAGAGCGGTTCTTATGGGGGGACATTCAAGCCAGACTTCGAGACAGAAGCAAGCCAAGGTACGCGAGAAGCCCCAGGATCGAACTCAGTGTTGTCCGAGTGGCGCGACGAGGGCGTCGCCAAGTTTGGTGGGGGAGAATGTCACGGGCCGTTGTTTGGGGTCCAGGACATTGGCATCACTTGGTGTGATGTGGCCTGCCCAAGTAATTCCAAGAGCAATGCTGGGCTTGCGAAGACCACCAACGTTGGCCCGATCCAGGGAGAGACTTATCCATCCAAGGTGTGTGAACACTTTGTGTGAACACAGAAGATTCTTTCCATAGTTAGGTGGGAATATTTCCAGAATTATGCTTTGTAAATGGATAAGGTTGTATCATAGCCGTCGGTGTAAAATTGTATAAACCGTAGGATCGAGGGGAGTTCAACTATAAATAGAGGCCTTCCCCACCTCATTTGATGTATCAGTGAGTATTAGAGTATTCCAAGTTTCCAAGGAATAAAGGCATTTTCTCTAAATCCTCTGAGTGTGTTCTTTCTTTGTTCTTTAGTGTTCTTGAACGTTCTTAAGCGTTCTTGAAGAGTTCTTCCTAGCTCATCTCTTTTGATTCATTTTCGCATAGAACGCTTTGCGTTTGTAGGTGCTGGGAAGTTTGATCTTCCGAAAGTAGAGAAAAGGCTTACTTGGGCGTTTTTCTTGAGTCCGAAGCGTCTAAGGCCGCACGTTCTGATAGAGAAGCCGAGTTCTACGGGCGTGAAACTCTAGGGGCGTGACAATATATATATGCTAGATTGCTCTAAATCTTCAGTTCTTTTTAAGTACCATGTTTCACATATTCATGTTCTATGAACAATGGTGAGTACGATGAGTTGGGAATCAGAAACACATCCATTTCTTTGTTAGGTTTTGTAGTGCTAAAAGCTCTAAAACCGAGAACCGATTCTTTTAAACCTCATAATCTAGACCTGTTTTTCACCTCCGTATCTTCCATCACGGTGTCGAGCATGTCCACTGTCGAAATGGAGGTGTTTTCTGATTCCCAACTCATCGTAATCACCATTCTGATGTTCCTTGGTGGAGAGGTGTTCACTTCCATGACTGCACTTTTCACAAGAAATTTGAAGGAAAAACTACGTAGATTTGGAGCAAAAGTTCGAAATCATTCTGTCAATGGCAGCATCGAGTCGGGAGTTACGATGACGAACTAAACAAGGAGACTCTCAATTGGAGAAAGTTTCTCAGCTTTGTTGTTTTGGATTATCTTTTATCCGTAAACCTAATCGGAGCATCCGTCGTCTCTCTTTATCTATCCTTTGTTTCAGGCGCCGAAAGTATACTGAAGAGCAAAGGGCTGAAACTGTTCACCTTCTTGGTTTTCGCCACCGTAAAAACCCAGGTCTGATTCTTATAATTATCCCTCAGCTTCTGCTAGTGAATGCTCTATTCCCTCCGTAAACATCATAATGGTGATTACGATGAGTTGGGAATCCGAAAACACCTCCATTTCTACGGTGGACATGGAAGATACGGAGGTGATAAACATGTATAGATTCCGAGGTTTAAAAGACTCGGTTCTCTGCTTCAGAGCTTTTAGCACTACAAAACCTAACAAAGAACTGGATGTGTTTTTTGATTCCCAACTCATCGTACTCACCATTCTTCACAGAACATGGATATGTGAAACATGGTACTTAAAAAGAAATGAAGTTTTAGAACAATCTAGCATATATATGCATCCAGGCTTCTGGCTCGCATGCGAAGTCAATTGGTTGAAACCAGGACGGAGTCACAAATTTATATAAAAGGTGTTATTTTTTGAAAAAATATTTTAAAATAATTAATTATTTTTAAAGGGGTGTCAAATTATTTATAAAAAGATATTAATTATATATATTTTTAATTTTTTATATACAAGTTATATAAAAAAATATAATTTTCCAAAATCAACCGATACACTAATTATGCATATAGCTCGTCCACGTTTGAAACTACCATTTTTAAATTACTATTAACTTAATTTCAACATTGCCCAGAGAATCGTGCAGGGTGATGTTCCATCATTATTTGTTTATTTAATTTTTGAGGGTGTGGGTTTTTAGAATTAAATGCGGTAAATTAAGGGTTTCGAAAGTTTTGAACAAATACGGTGAAAAATAAAGTTTTAAAACTTTAAGTATTAAAGTAGAATATATTTTTATTATCGAAGGTTAAGAGTTTAGTGACTAAAATAAAAATATTTTTAAATATAAATAATAAAAATATTCTTTTTTACATTTAATTGATAAAAAAAGCTAATTCTAAAAAAACTATGAATGAAGATTACCCCTTTATGATATAAGTTGACTTCAACTCAACTACAAAACTGATACTATGTTTATTCATTATTTTTAAATGGCAATCATTAGTTTTTTTAAATTATGAAAACAAATTATTGGTCGATTTTATTTTATTTTATTGCAATGATAATCGAGTAATAGTAACGTTGATCTTATTTATACGTAATCTTTATATTTAATATAATTTGTTTAAATTTTTAAGGATTAGAATCCAATTGCTAAAATGTCAAATAGGAGTATTTAAAATTATCTGATTCGATTGATTAGATCTAATTTTTTGACAATTCGAAAAAAAGAATGAGTAGTTTTTTTTTTTAAAAAAAAGAGATTATTTGAGTGGGTCGAGCATCTGACCCGAGATTTTTATCAGGTAGTTGGGTTGTGTTGGGTTTAGACTAAATTTTTTGATTATCGGGTACTTGACCTGACCCGATACTTTTAACTTTCTTTAGTTTTGAATTGCATTTTAGCTATAGACAAAGGTATTGTCGAAGATCTTTATATCGTGGGAGACTGACGATTGACGAACTCAAACACTTTAGAGTAGTCGAAATTTGTCTTAAAGAAACTACTTACCTACATGCCTCAACATGTTTTCTATTGCTTTCAATCGAATGTGAATTTATTTTCTTTATTGTTGTATTTGATTATTTTATAATATTTAATTTTTATGGATTTCGATTGAATATTTCTAATATTGTATTATTTTATATTGTATAAATAAAAAAGTAAATTATTGGTCCTTTATATAATGGTTGTGAATATGATAAAATTGACAGGTTAATTAAAATAAGTTGAACAAGTTGTTTTTGAATTGTAAAACATAAGGACAATAATGAAGTACATTTTTAATAATCAAAAAAAATAATATAATTACAATATTAACGAACCAAAATAATTAATGAGATTTTTATACTTTGCCACCGACAATTTTAACATATAAGATAATTGAATACTGATATTTTTTATTAAGTCGAGAAATTATATTTTTAAAATAATTGTTAAGATTTAAATTAACTATTTTTATCGTTTAATTAATTATTGAATCTCTTTAAATATTTATATTTTAATTCAAGTAAGTTATATTGTAATTATATTAAAAATTTTATTAAATATTTGTTAATCTTCGTTTATTAATGAAAGAGGAATGTAAGAGGAAAGATCGCCCTAGCTAAAATCTATACAAAAAAAAAGAGAGAATAGTTAAAATAAAGAAGAAAAATAAACTTGTTGAGGTTATATCCTTTAAATTTATTATTTTAAATTATTTATTTTTATTTAATTTTAGTCATTATTAGATTAAATATATATTTTTTAGTTTTACAATATCAAATCCTTCTTTTAATTTATTTTTTTTAGATTAGGATCAATACAATTTAACGTTAAAAATTTCATAATCCGTGAATTGACACCTTATTTTCTCTATACTATCTTTCTATTCATTTAATTAGAGAAATAAAAATTATTTATTTAAAAATTACGATGTTTGTCAACACCAACCCACGAAATTAATGAATATACCAACTCCACTCTCATGTAGAGTGAACTCACCAAAAATAAAAATCATTTATTTATAAATTTTTTGTCACTGAAACGTTTATTATCGTTAAACTTTAACGGTAAATTAATGTGACATAATAAAAAAAAATTATCTAAATAATTCTTAAATTATTATTTTAATTTTTTATCTTTAATTTAATTCTCAAAATTTTAAAATTTTATCTTTTTATCATTTTTTTAAATGTTTTTTTTAAATTCTCTAATTCAAACTCCAATCATTCTCTTTATAAGTAAAATGTCTATCTTTTCTTAATAATTTCATGTTAATCCAAAAAATACTAACTAATTTCTTCTTAGAAGATGAAACTTGATCGTCCTTTTCATCAATCGCTTCCTACAAACGGTTTGAAACTGTTTTTAAAGTTCTCAACTTGCTTTGATTCTCTTGCACTTGAGCTTCCAAGCATGAGAAAAGAAGGCATTGAATTGATTTTTTTTCTCGACGACTCGACTCGATCAAATATTCACCCCTATTTAAGGTCTCAAAAAATTTGATAGCTATAATTGTTTTTAGTAAGCTGGTGTTAGCTAGGAATGTGCATCCGGTCGGTGACTGAACCGAATTAATCGAATTTTTTAAAACCTTAACTGTTAATCGAAATAATTTTGATTCGGTTAATTTGAACAGTTTTCAAATTAACCGAATTCGTTATAAACTTTGGGTAAATTACATAATAGGTCACTGAATTATGCTAAAATAATCTTTTTAGTCACTAAACTTTCATTTTATGCTAATTTAATGAAAATTTAATAATTTTGAAAATTTAAATGACTAAAAATAAATATATATAATACATATAATATTTAATATAATAATTTCAGTTAATTCAGTTAATTTGACTAATTAACTTATTTCGAACCGAATTAACTGATATCTGAATTTTCAAAAAAAAAATCGTTAGCCAAACTTATTTAAAATAACCGACCGAATTAATCGAAATAATTTCGATTCGATCGATTAATTTGATTAAAACCGAATAATACACACCCTTAACTAGTGTCTATAATTTTTTTAAATATGAGACAAAATTGTGTCTATAATTTAAATTTATAAATTATTATTGAATAATTTATAATCACAAGACATCGTTAAAGGATAGAAATTCTCATTATATATATATATATATATTTATATCTAGTAATTTTTTAAATTTAACATTAGAATTTAAAATTAATATTTAAGAAATTAAAATAAAATATATTTTTAAATTCAAAAATTAAATTTTAAAAATTAAAATTTAAAATTCTATTATTGGAACATAAAAATAAGCACGAAGAAAGAATCAATAAAAATTGCAAACGCCACTTTTAACCTAGCAAGTTTTGCTAAAACAACACCATATTTGAGATACGGGGTTTGAGAATAGTGTACTAACTTCCTCAAATTCGAAATCTTTAATTTCCTGGATTAACTTTATCACTAATGATCACGCTTTCGTCCACTATATGTATCTGTGGTTGCACCATCATGATTATTCTTCTAATTTCATATCGTCGTTAAATAATGATAGTTGTACAGATTGATTTCTTAACGAAGCTAAATGCAAAAAATAAAAGTTAATTGATACATCTATTGTTGGATATCGATAAGAGTGATCATGGTGGTCTGATAATGTTAATGTTAGTTTTTGATGAGGCGATAAATGACAACAATTTGAGATTTTTGAATTTTAAGTTAAGATTTTGTGATTATTTCGTAAAAGATATGTATACTGATTTTATGTTTCGGTACGAAAAGTAGGCATATGAGAACACAATCTAGTTTAATTCTTTCAAACATAATCTAGGCATCAGTACTCGGGGTGGGATTATTGATGCCCATAGAGGGAACCGATATGCATGAAGATGTATGACAAGTGCATAAAAGTCCTAAATATTATATCATATTTTCACTCGATTATTGTTTGTAAAGGACAAATTTAATGACAATTAAGGATAATTCTGCATATTTTCTATTTTCCAACATTCATGCACCCAAATTATCATTTTATCTATTATTTGGTGTAAAACTGGTATGGTTAATGGATTTCTTTCTTAGACAGGAAATAACCATGTAGGTATAACCAAATAGATGAATGGATGCTGGAACAGGAGCTGAAATGCAAGGATGTACCCGCCACGACAGTAGATTGCCTGCCGCGGCAATAGAGGAAAGATTTTAACTGGTGATTGATAGATGAAGAAAAATATGTTGAATCGAGTGGACGCTATGCGAGACAAAACGAAAAAGAAGAAATAGAGTCAAACCATGGTCAAAGCTGATGTGGAAATTAAGGAGTTAAATTAGAAAATAGAATAAAAGAGTTGTAATTCTTTAAGGACATGTATTCTTTTCCTTTTAGAACTCTTCTTTTTATGGAAGTCTTTAACCTAGGCTTGACTTATATAAAGCAAACCTCTAAGGCTAGGAAGACAAGTTGGTTCTTATAGACAAAACCCTTCATGTTCTAAACTCCATCAAGGCTTAGGTATTTTGTGGAGTAGTTGGGGAAGAAAGTTGTATCTTATTTGAGAGTTATTAATGTAATCTTTATTTTCATAGTTTATTCTCTCTTGGTTCTTACTCTTTTTCACTTACGAGCTCGAAAGATAAGTTTGTGAAGAAAAATATATTTGTCTAATATTAGGAGAGTTAGACTCACGAAACGAGAGAATACGGTCTTTACTCATGGACATCAACTAATCCGGCTTAGAGATAAGCCAACCAGGATTTCAGCGACTAAAAGGAAGCATATAATTGGTTGTTATCCATCCTTGATTCACGTCGGGAGGTATCATCAAGACGTGGGTTTCAATGGTTTCTTCACTTAGGGATAAGGAGGAACAATTTCGGATGCTTTGTCAAACTATGGAAAGTTGAGTTGTCGACAAGGCATAACCCAGCCGAGGCAGCTGAGGCGACCCTTCGAGCGACCCGCTGCGGCGACAATTCAACCACATGCTTTAATAACTAGAAAAATAAGTACAACTGGATTCCCCTCTACAAAACAAACTGACTAGCCTTACTTCTATCATTATTATTTCCTTTAATTATTTAGTTTTCTTTTTAGTTAATTCATCTTCACTCCAAATTACTTGTTTCTTTACGTTTAAGTGCAGATTTATTGTGCAGTATAGGTTACCCAGTCCTTGTGGGTTCGATATCTAAAATACTACAACTTGGCAAAAGGTGAAGAAATTCGAGAACTCTAAGCCCGTCACCAATGTATCAGTAAAGATAGAGAAATTTACCCAAATTTTTAAGTTTTGTATTTGAGGGTTTCATAATTTGTGATTTAGGCTCTTATGGTTCTCTTAAGATGTAAAATGAATATTAAAGCTCAAAAATTGTGTTTATAATTGCTTATATGAATTAAATGGCTTGTGTTAGCAAAGTTTAGAAATCCTTGGTGGATCTTGTATGTCTATGCCTTGCGAAGACACTTGTTTGGTTATGAGTCTTTGTTTGGTAGGATCTAGATACTCGATAAGTGAGTGAGCTTTCTCTTGATTTACTCTGTGGGTTTTTCAAATGTTATTTTCGGTGATAAGTGAATGCTAGAATAAGTTCGTGATCTCTACGGTAATGCCTCCTTTGTTGAACATCTTTTATTGTATCTTGAGAGACAAACGACCAATGAATTCGAGCCATGAGAGTGATCGAAAATCTGTCTTAAGAAATCTGCTTTCATGCAGGTTTCAACACGATTAAATCGATTTGATTTAAATATTTCATATATTATTATTTTTTTCTATTCGTTTAAATAATAATATTTTATTTTATAATTATTATTTTATTCTTGGATTAACACTTTTTCTAATAATCTTAAGAAATTGATCCAAACGTTGTTAAAGAAAATATTGAACCCTTTGTTGGTTCGTAAATATGCAGACATGCACGACGAGGGAAATATTCGATCTGGTCCTTCGTGGGCATGTGAATATTTTTACCTAAAATTTAAAAAATATATTTGCCAAATTTTATTTTGGAATTAAAAGGCTAAATATTAAAAGTTACTTTTAATTCAAATAGTAATTTTAGAAATTGACTCTAAAAGAATAAATTGATTCTTAATATTAAATGTCCCATTAGGTAAAATTTCTATTGAAACCCATATAAATAGCATGTCATTCCTTTGGTTTTAACACACAACGAAAACCCTATAGCTTTTCTCTTGAATTACCTTGTGGGTTTTTCAAAAGTTATTTTCGGTTATAGAAAAATACAAGAATAAGTTTGTGATCTCTACGGCAATGCATATGTGGTTGATCATCTTTTGTAGTATCTTGAGAGACAGAAGAACAATAAATTCGAGCACTTTGGGAGTGATTAAAAATCTGTCTTAAGGAATCTGTATTCGTGTAGGTCTCAACACGATTAAATCGATTTGATTTAAATATTTCATATATCCTTATTTTGTTTTGTTCGTTTAAATAATAATATTTTATTTTATAATTATTATTTTATTCTTGGATTAACGGTTTTTCTAATAATCTTAAGATAATTTTTTCTTTCGGTTTTAATCTAAGACGAATAGATTACCATGTTTAAAGCTAATTAAATGTTATTCTATATCACGCTTCTAATATTATTTTGGATCGAACGGACGAAATTTATACCATAGAGAAGCAACAAATACAACCATAATTGAAGCTAGAGGATTTGTGTTTAATCCTTCGATTGCATTCACTTTTTGATTGGTGTTTGAAATAAACACTTTTTAATTGTTAATTCTCTTATTTTTCATGAATTTATCATTGCTAATTTGAGTGTATTTCGTTTATTTTATATGCAGTGAACTATTTACTAGAATTGGTGATTAAAAGGACAAATTCTACATTTTTTTAGCGTGTCTCGAGACACGGGTACGACGCTGGGCACGACTGCGGGCACGATGCAAAGCTGAAGTGGCAGATTTAGAAGATTCGAGAAGATTCTGGGAGCAACTCGATCAGCACAATGTGAGAAGATTTTTAGGATATCTTGTTTTTATATTTTAAAACTCATGAATTATCTTTTATTTTATTTTAAATCATTTTGTTATTTTTAGGTAGTTAGTATCCTATAAATACCTTCCATGGGTAAGACTTTAGATCATCTATCGTTTTATCTTTGAACTCTTGTCTCGTTCCTTTTTTATTCTATAAATTTTCTTTCTTTACTTTAAGTCTTTTTATATTTTTCAAAAATATGTTAAGTATGATAATTCATATCATGCTTAGCTAATTTTCTTTAAGTCGAGAGCTAACAATGAATCAATTCCATGCGTGAGAATTGAATAGTACTTAATTCCCTTCGGGATACATTCTTGTTTTTCTGTTTTATTAGTTTGGAAATCGGCCTTACTTACAAAATTAAAACATTTTCAAACCAAAAAGAGCTCATTGGTCTAGATGTTGTTTTAATATACAGTAGGAGGAAGGATTGGCTTGTGGCAATTCGACTTCCTGTGAACACACTTAACGACAGTTCGCTAAAGAAAAATGAGATCGGATTCGATTCTCGACGAGACAACATAATTCGAGTCGGGACTTTCTAGTACTTAATATGATTTTTTTTAACGACAATAACTGTGGTTAATCCACTCAAGAATCATCTTTTCAATACATGCTTAGGAAGATTGGTTACAAAAGAGAAAGGCAAGTTACAACGTGTTATGCCTTGTAGACTGTAACCGACATGAATCCCGGAGTAAAAATTCATTTCAATGATCAAGGGGATTGAAACAAAGTTAGCTCGAGACGATTTCTTCATTATCATTTTTAACAACTATTTCTTTTTCTCAATCTTTATTTTTACTTTTAATTCATTTATTTTAGTTTCTTTATTTTTCATCACAATCTCATAAACTCTACCCTTTTAATTAATTGTTTGTAGCATCCTAGACTAGAATTGATACCGAATTACATTAGAATTTCCAAATTCCCTGTGGATCGACCCTCTTTACTATACTATTCTTTTACTTATTTAATTTAAAAAGGATTGTTTTATTTTGAGGAGTAAAACGACACTTGTCAAATTTGGCGTCGTTGTCGGGGAATTAAGGCAAATTACTGATTAAATTTTGTTTTGCTTTTATGAACAGGAGCAATCCGAGAAATCTTGTTGACTTTGACCTGGAGATTGAAGCAAGAGCTCGTAGAACTCACGGACAAACACTTCGAAAGAATAAACAACAATGAGAACAAGACAAGCAATCAAATTCGGAATCCATTTCTTAATCATTATCCCATAACCAATCCTACGAAGAATTAAATCCAAACGTCTATCCAACTTCATCAAACTCAAACCATACTCTCGAACCAAGATTGATGGCCAACCAAATGACTAAAGAGCTTACTCCAACTTCCGAGATACAACAGTCACTTGGCATTACCTTTCCTATTGGTGAAACCCTATTTCAACTTAATACGAGATTGATCCACCTCCTTCCCACCTATAACGTTTTGCCTAGTAAAAGTCTACATAAACACCTCATAGAATTTCATATGGTGTGCAGCAGCATGAAGCCTCAAGGAGTTTCATAGGATCAAATCAAACTAAGGGAATTTCCTTTTTCTTTAGCCAGAATGGCTAAGGAATGGTTATTTTATTTACCGCATAATTCAATTACTACCTGGGTTGATATATCATGTGTTTTCCTTATAGGTTTTTTCCAGCGACAAAAGAAAGTGAACTAAGGGGAAGCATTTTTGGAATTCAACAAAAAGAATGTGAAACTCTTTTTGATTACTAGGAAAGGTTTAAAAAATTGTGCGCTAGTTGTCTACAACATGGTCTATCTGAACAGACACTCTTTCAATACCTTTATGAAGAGACGTTTTTGGTTGATAGAAAGATGATAGAAGTCACGAGTAGCGGTGCTCTTATAAATATGACACTCAATGCCGCAAGAACATTGATTTCCACTATGGCGACAAACTCGCAACAATTTTGCTCCTCCAGTGAACCTAACCGACGGGTTTACGAAGTGCAGTTTCAATTGAAAACAAACTAGATAAATTAACAGACATAATTAATTTGCTTGTTTCAGGAAAAATTGGAGTCGCAAAAGTGTATGGAATTTGTATAATTTCAAATCATATGACATAATGTTGTCCATTATTACAAGATGCATCCGAGGCACAAGTTAATGTCGTAGGAAGCTTTCTACGACCTCCTCAAAGATCATATAACTCATATGGAAATACGTTCAATCCAGGATGGAGGGATAACCCAAACTTGAGTTATGGATACAACCAAAATGCCAATCCAAATTATTAATCGAGAACTCCTTTTTTTCCAACCCAAACGACACAGATATACTCCCTTGAATCAATTGTTGAGAAATTGGTCATATCCCAAGAAAAATTCCAAACTCAAACACAAGTCTATCTCCAAGAAATTGACAAACAAATCTGCCAATTAGCTCAAAAAGTTGGTCGCCTAAAATCTCAAAGCCGATTACCGTCATAAACAGAAACAAATCCAAAGAAAAATGTAAGTTCAATCACTCTTAGAAGTGACACCATCATCTCACCTGAACAACTAAACAAGTCTGCTAAAGAGTCTAATGAACAAAAAAAGGATGCACCATCAAAGAAATAAGAAAAAGATCATTCATCTTCAAACATTTCTGGTAAATATTCTTCACATTCTTATTTTTCTTCTCCTTACGAAACTTTGCTTCCTTTTCCTTCTAAGCTTATGAAACGTGACAATAAAGCAGAAGATAAATAAATCCTCGACATCTTCAAGAAGGTAGAAATTAACATCCCTTTTTCTTGATGCAATCCGAAAAATACCCATGTGTGCAAAATACAAGAAAGATCTTTGCATAAACCGAAGGCGATTGAATGGTAATGAAAAGGTGAACCTTGACGAAAACGTTTCATCAATCTTTAAAAAAAGGCTTCCACCAAAATACAAAGATCAAGGTATGTTTGCTATACCATACAAAATTGGTAATGTTGGAATCAAGCGCGCAATGTGTGACTTTGGCGCATCTATCAATTTGATGCCATTGTTTGTTTATAACAAGATTTCTAACGAACCATTGAAAGAAACAAGGGTCACGGTACAACTCACCGATCGATCAATCATCTATCCTGAAAGAGTTCTAGAAAATGTTTTAGTAGAGGTAAATGATTTAATATTTTCTTCTTATTTTTATATAATTGACATGGAAAATGATCGCAATAATATTAGATCTGAAATACTTCTTGGGCGACCATTCTTGAGCACGGCACACACGAAGATCGATGTTCGTAGTGACATTTTAACTATGGAATTTGATGGAGAATTTGTCAAGTTTGACGTATATAAAGCTATGAAATATCCGGATAATGTGGCAAACTTGAATTTCGTTGATATTGTCGATCCATTTGCTAATGAATTTTTGGAGACTAATTTGCTACTTGATTTTTGTAGGGAGTTAGAAAAAGAGGAATTTAAAGATAGAAAGTTTTAAGAAATTATTTCTACCATTTATTCTACTTCTAATTTTCATTTAATGCCTTCAAAAATTAAATCTTTTCTATAATCTTACAGGCATCAAAGGTGGAGTTAAAGTTACCACCAGATAAATTGCATATCAAAGAAGATACTTTATCAAAAAAAAATGAACTTCATGATCGAAAAATTTCTCATAGAGAAAATGTCAGTTGGATAAAGCATGTGAATTAGGAAGAGAACTTCTCACAGAACCTGTAGTCTGAATCAGAATTAGTCTCAGATTCGAATGGCTTGATCATGCATGAAACTTGAAAAATGCAAATGAGCAGTTGCATACTCCTTACAACCCCAAAAGTCGTCGTTCTCCCCATAAACCAAAAATAAAACTCACCTTAGACACGTGATGTATCTCTATTCCTTCTCTTATATTTTAATCTTCATATTGAGATAATATGCTTTAAGAGAGGGGGTAAAGAATTGAATCATATTCCGTTTTAATTGTCTTATTTGTTGCTTGATTGAATGCCTTGATTAAATTGGTCGGATTCTTGGTTAAAATTCTTTCTTTTTCGAGCCTTGAAAATGTTTCTTCTATTTTTATGCTAGTTTTCCTTGTTTGAGTGTGTCGAATTGGATATTGAAAATCTAGAACTTGTGGTATGAATACATTTTGAGACTATACATAAAATATGTTGATTTGATATGATTTGAGCATAGGCAAATTGAATCTACACATGAACTAGAAATCCTGGCCTTTCTAGAGTAATCCAGGGTTCCACGTTTAATGTTTCCGGCAGGTAGTCGCCCGGATGATCAAATGTTTACAGACAAGGGTTACTAGGAGCGTCGCTCATTCTAGGGTTTTGGTATTTTAGAATGTGTTTTATTTTATGTTTCGACAAACTATCGTTTAGGCACGCTTTGTTTTATTTTATGCTTCCTAATTAAATGACACCTTAAACTTCACATTAAATAAGCATGATTCTTGATTAGGGTAGTTGAATTTATATTTTGAAAAATCAATCTTTATTGTACATTTGATTTCTGGAATGTAATATTACTTTTAGGAATAAAATTTTCAAAATAATTTATTACTTATATTATTACTGGAAATATTATATTATTTTGTTTGATGTGTTTGATTAAAATGTAAAATTACATTGTTTGGTTGATGGATTATAAGATTATTAGAATGCATGTTTTACAAATTATCTTTGTGATATTTTTTTAACTAATCAAATTTCTATAATATTAAAATAAAAATATTTATACCAAAATTCTTAAATACATTTTCCTATTATTTTTAATTTATATAATTTTTTATAAACTTTTTACACAAATAATTGAATATAGTTAATAGTTTTTTAATATTATAGTATAATATTTTATATTTTAATATTTATGATCTATTATAGTTTTATATTTAAAAATATAAAAAATATGAACTTGTATAATAATCATATATTCGCTATTAAATAAAATATACTAATAAAAAACTATAAATATTATATTTATATATATTCTTACACAATTTACATTATTTTTAAAATAATTTTTTTAAAAATTTAAATTTTTAAATAAATTTTATAATACGGCTTAAAATTAAATATTATAATTTTTTATATTATAAATAAAAAATATTATAGTTTAGAAAAGAAATAATATTAAAAATTATTTGTAATGTTTAATATTGTTTTTTTAATGATGAGTGTGTTCTACTTATTTTACTATACAATAATTAAGATTAGATAAGTAATTGTTTTAAAATATCAAAAATAATATTGAAGAAATAAAAAATAATGATTTATTTGAATAAAAAATATTATTTTAAGGATATTTTAGTTCAAAGTGGTGGAAATTGTCTAATACCTAAGAATAGGATGGAAATGACGTTCTCAGCATTCTAAGGAAAAAACTACTATTGAGAATTTATTAGGAATTCTCATAAACCAAAAGTTGGTATACAATTCTGAAAAAGATTATTCTCCTTGATAATGTTCTTATTCACGATCCAAACACCCCCTATTTTAAAACTTATAATCATCACAATCAGGAAACATGTCATAATTCAGAGATAAAAACAAAACATAAATTTTAAAAACCGAAATGATAAAAAAAAATCTTTGTCGAATAGCTTCATCCCTTATCATACAATGTACAACATTAACTAATATGTCGAGAGTTATATATAAAATAATTATATAGAAGAGTCACATTTAGATATGAGTGTAAGATGTAAGTATGTATTACATAAGTATATTTTTAATTTTCGGTAAACTATGGCTTATGTCAATAAACTATTAGTTTGATTCTATTTTGATTATTAAACTAAATATTTGGTGAATTAAGTCACTATATTTTTAATTTAATTTTAATTAAATTACCAACCATTAATTATTAATAAAATTATTTACGTGATAATTAAGAAAATTTATATAATTATACAATTGGTCTATATTATTTACACATTATATCAATTTTGTATTAATTTTAATTAGAAATAGTTTTATAATTCAATTTGATCATCATTATTGGAGGATTAAATTTATTAAATTATTTTTGATTAAAATTAAGAGCAAATTGATAGGATGTATTAATAACGAGGATTGAGATTCACTGATTGACCTAGTGATAAGGATGCTCATATTATCTTATTTTATATGAGTTTGAATCTCGATATAAATATATATATATATATATATATAATCTCTTTATAACGATGACATTTTAAAACAACAATTATGCACAAAACATGGAGCATTGGGGTGTCATGTCCCACTTTTCTTTCCTAAAGTTTCGTTAAATACAAAGAAAAAAACACATAATGCTGTTTATCTACGTTTTGTGGCTCTGAAGAGATTCGACAATCCATTGAACCTGTTCTAAATTCCATCCATGGTGGCAAACATCTATGCATGTAGCATGCTACAACCCACCATCACCTTCATTGCTTTATACAAACTTTTCTCACCCTCTACATTGTCAAACGATTGGATCGAATTTGAATTTAAATAAAAATATTTATACTATAAAAACAACATTTGTATTATGATCGAATTCATTTACTTATTATTTTATTTAAAAACTGAATCTGATACATCGAATTCAACAAATGATTCAATCCACGAGAACAAACACTTCTAATATGTTTGTTTATTACATGATCTGAGTTGGCATTCCATCCACCACCCATTGTTTTTGGTTTAAAAAAATGTTTGACCTTTTTATTTCAACTGCTCCACTTTGATTAATTTAGTTGCAATGCTTATGTAGATCTTATAACTACAATGTCGGATAAGTGAATTGAATGTGGCATTGGCAATACCTGTCGCCCTAAAAAATTATTATTTAAAAAAAACATAATAGGTGACAGTTAATTGAGATAATAAGACTAAGATTCGAATTCCGATCTTTAATAAACAAACAACGAATCTCAATCACTACCTTGAGAAGATGTTGACCTATAAGCTTTAAATTCTATGTAATAATACTAAAATTAGCTTCCATGGTATAAAATTACCAAGATTTGATTGTTTTAGTGAAGAATAAGGTTAGCAATGGAAAGATGTCTGGGTTGATTGTCCTGACATGAAATTGTTTAGTATTCAACTTTTTTTTTGACGGTTGATGATATTTTATTTTTAGTCAGCAAGGCTTGGGATAGGTGCAATAGAAGAGATACACATGATCTTTAAAAGAGATACAAATGTGATACACTTGAAAAAAATATATTATTTCTTGTAGAATTCAATAAAATCAACCTTTCGAGCCATGCCCTTTTTAGCTAATGAGTCGGCTAATTCGTTGCAAACTCTGTGAACAAACTTAAACCTGTAATGATCTCCAACACATAATTTTAAGCATGAGTCGATAACGAGCTTAAAAACAGAAGGTGTGACTTTTGAATTTTGTAGTCACTCCACCATCATTCTCGCATCAATTTCAACAATCAATTATGTTTTTTAGTTTCAGCTTGAGGCTCTGAAAATAGTGACAGGTTCTTTGATTGCTAAAATCTGAGACGATGTAACATCAGTTCTACTTACTGATTTGGAGAACATCATCAAAATGTTACTTTCTTCATCTAACGATAAATAAAATTATTAGGAATGTTAATATAATAAAATGATATATTGACAAATCGATTTTATTATAATTTAACTGTAATACATCTTTGATGATTACTAACATCTATCAATATGAATAAAAATATTAATCTAATAGTCTAAAGTAAAAATAAATCTATATTAGTATAATAAAATCAATGCAAATCGAAAAGACGATTTTAAATCAGAGACGGATTTAGAGTTTTATATAAGGGTGTAAACTATTAAGAAGATATATTAGAAACGTAGAGGGTGTAAAATTACAAGAGTTTAGGAGTGCAAAATTAGATTATTAATAGAAAAATACAAAAAATATCTAAATATAAGAAAATTTTAAACTTTTAGAAAATACGACTGCATCCTCAGCATCCCAAGTCCATCCCTGTCTCAAATATAACATTAAAAAAACATAAAAATTTTTTGAAGAAAACAACAACATGAGTTGTGACAAAAGAAAACATGAGGAAAAGAGCGATCAGTTAGAATTATGATAAAAATGTAGGGATAATTGTTTGGCTAAAAGAAAAGCGCAACCCTCTTAGACAATAAAAATCTTTATATGTTTGATAATTAGTACATAATTTATAGTTAACAGTGGATTATATTTATTAATAGTTGATAATTAATTATATTAATTAATTTATTTAGCGGATTGTATTAATTGATTGTATAAAAGTATTTGACAAAATTAATCGGTAACTATTTAATTATTTAAATAAATTAAATGACATACAAGAATATGACTATATTTATTATTTATTTGAATAGTTTATTAGTTTTCATTATTTTGTATCTATTAATATTAATTAGATTATTAAAAATATATTTTTAATATAACATTACTAAACATATTTAAATGATCTATATACTAATTTATTATTTATATAACTATGTTTAATACAATTTAACTAATTATTAAAATTAAATAAAAAAAATTGTGAGAATAAAAAAAATAAGTATTAGTTTACAAATGTCACAATGTTATAATGTAAATATGTGAGGTTGAAGAATTAAAATAATATATATAGGTTATTTAAATATTTTATATAATTTTTAAGGGGTAAAAGAGTTTATAACTTTTATGTCAAAATCTCTAATTTAAAAACTCCTATTAGCATCCTTTGCAGAATTAGAGGTTTTACTCCACTTCGTTATTTTAATTTTATTTTAATCTGTTATTCATCAAATATCTAAATTAAAAGATTTGAATGGTAAAACTTCTAATATTAGTTTAAATTTCTAATTTTGGTTTAAACCGCTATTTGCCAAACAAAACCACTATGAAAAAAATAAAGAACCACACGCATAAATTAATTTGAATTATTATATTGTCATGTCTCAGAAGAGGTACAGTCATTAATCTTATATCAAAAATGAAAATGGATATCTTAGGATAAATAAACGATAGCATTATAAGTTCTATTATATATGCCCTTAGGAGAGAGAATAATGATTTCGTAACAAGTGATACTAAAATGATCTTTTAATTGTTCGATTTCACGTTAAGTGTCAATGAGTAGGATAAGCTAGGTGGACAATAATAACAATTGGCCAATCACGTAAACGAAAAGTTATGACGAAGGTATCTCGAGATTAAGTGGAGGATAATATTACGCTTGAAAAGAGACGTGGTTATCTCTCTTCAAAACAAATCTTATAATATATAAATAATGATATTATACGTCTTACTAAATATATCTTTTAGGAAGAGATTAATATCATATGATAATATGCATATAATTCGGTGTATGACTATAATATATTCTCATTTTTATAAAAAAAATAGATCAAAATTTTTTAGTATTTTTTTCTCAATTTCAAAATTTCTTTTCTCGGTTAAAACTAGTTAATCTTCTATCACGTTTTTTTTCCATTTCATCTCGGTAGAATTTGTGTATTATATATAGGCTCGTAATGAGACGAGACAAATTGCGAATTATTTGAGCTCAATTCGATCAAAATTCGGTCAAAACTCGATTTGATTGAATTTGGCTCGAACTCGACTTGAGTTCTTGACGAGCCGAGTCGAGCCGAGCTACATGATACCCGATACGAAAAGCTCACGAGCTACTCGAAAAATATAAATATACTATTTTTTATAAATTCAAATCTAAATTTCTAAACTTAAAATCCTAAAATCTAAACCATAAACATAAGTCTTAAACCCTAAATTAACATACTAAAACTTAAAATTAACAAGCTTGAGTTTACAAAACTTGTGTATCAAAAAATTTTCTCCATTAGGATTTAAATGAGACTTGGGGGATAAAAGTTATTCGAGTCTAACACGATCAAAGATCGGTCAATACTTGGCTCGATTAGCCTCGAGAAAAGGTCGAACTCGACTCGAGTTCTTAACGAGTCGAGCCGAGCTCAGATTTTTCAGGCTCGTTTAAAACTATTAAAGCTCGAACTCGACTCAAAATCTTAATGAGCCAAGCCAAACTTAACACTACTCGAACTCGACTCAGCTCGTTTACACCCCCTACCTATATATATATATGTATTTTTATATTTTCATTTGTAAATATTGAAACAATACATAAAATTGATTAAATATTATTTTATAGAATAGAACAGTTTATACTGATAAATCAACACTGCCACACACATCTATAGACTATAGTAAGATAAGTTGAAGAAAAAAAGGGAAAAAACAAACAGAAAAGTTGAACATAGATGAACATTGAACACCCTAGTAATTTTCTGCAAAAGATCAAAGCCAAAGCTCTCTAGCACTACTTTATGCTGTTGCAATGGGAGTAGTAGTTTCCATGGCTTTCATGGCTTCAAATCTTGGTTCCTTGGCATGAAATTTCAGCCCTGCATACAGTTTCATGTAATCTTCAAACACGAATTTGGGGTAAACTTCTTTTCTCTCTTCCTCCACCAACTGCGGCGCCGGATAGATAACCGCGTCACTCCCGGGGTTGTAGAACGATGCTATTGACATCCGAGCTCCGTTCGTTTGAGCAATCACACGGTGCTCAACACTCTTGTATTTGCCATTGGTGATCACCTGTATAGGTTTTCGAGTTTAACTCGTCAAGTCGGTCTAATTATGATTTTAGTCCTTTTAATTATAGTAAAATTTGAGATTTAACCATCGCACCTCGAGTTGATCCCCGAGGTTGATAACAATGGAGTGACGGAGTGGGGGAACATCGACCCATTCGTTGTCTTTAAGAAGCTGAAGGCCGCCTACAACGGGGTCTTGGAAGAGAAGAATGATGCCGCCGGCATCGGTATGGGCTCGGAGTCCCTTGATTTTGTCCGGTGTGGGACACGGCGGGTAGTTGCTAACTTTGGTTCCAAAGGTTGGACCCTTTGCCCCATAGAAAGCCTTTTTCAAGTACCCTTTCTCAAGTCCAAGATTCTCACACAACAAGTCCAACAACTCCTCTGCCAGCCTCTCCAATTTCACTGCAAATTCCTTCATCACCTCTCTGCATTTACTTTAATTCGTAAGTCGAGGACTTCGAATAAAAGAAACTTTACAATTTGGTCCCTGTTCAACATATAACGTTACCTGTATTCATCGGTGAGATCCGGGATTTCAGACATGTTTGATTCGGGGAGGTGGCGCAGGAAGAATGTGCTTTCCCAATCCATATCGGTAACCTCAGCTTCGAGTCCTTCGAGCGCCTTGCTCGCCATGAGCTCTTTAAACCTCTGCTCCATGCATTTCTTGTAATGCTCTTGCGTTAATCTCTCGACGGTGTCGAGAAAATCATGGGGAATCCCATGGTTCAGAACCTGAAACCAGAACAAGGAATGAACAGAGGAACAGGAAAAAACACAGAAGAAAACAGAGCATATGGCACCGCCATAGGTGTTTTTTTAAGCTTTTTGGTACCTCGAAAAAGCCCCAGTTTTCACAGGCATCCTTGATTTTCTCCATGGCTGTTGCTCTGTCTTCACCATTAAGCTTCTCTAAGTTGATCACCGGGAAAGTCGCCATTGTTATGGAAAAAAGCTTAGAGTTGATTAGTGCATAGTGGAAGAAAGGTGGTTGGGTATTTATAGAAGATTCTACGGTATAATTTAAAGTAAACGGGTAAAATAATAGTGAAAGTAAATGGAATAGAAAAGGTCGAATTTCGTAAAAGGTCCTTGTATTATGGCTTAATTTTCAATCTTGGGGCTAAGGTTTTTGGTTTGTTTCATAAATAGATTAATAATCTTCTTCTTTAAAACATGTGATCGGGCATGGAAAAAGAAAGAAATCATGGGATCAAATTGCTTAATTTATTGATAAGGACCTAAAAAGTATTAAAATAATTAAATAAAAATATGAGAATGAGTTTTTTCCTTCGATTTTTAAGACTAAGTCTTGATTAATTCGTATAGACTCGTCTCGCACATTTAAATTTAGTGGGTAAGTCTTTCGATTAGAATTTTTTGTATACATAACGTCTAGACTTTACTAGAGACAAAAGTATTTGACTCGACTCGAAATTTTATAATCTCGACTAAAATATTCAAAAAAATTGAGTTGTAAAATAGAAACACGAATAACTCAAAACTTTTAGTAATTATAAGATTTATTTTTAAGTTCAAGGTGAGTCTTTCAAATTTTTTATGATATCTATACCAATATATATAAATATGAAGAAATATTATCACATATTAAAAAATACGAAGAAATATACATATATATTATTAGAGAAAGTCGTTTAAATTGCAATCAAATCATACTATAACATGATAAATAATTATAATTTTTTTTTAAGAATTCGAAAACTCGATTTGACTCGAATTGAATTTCTTAAACTCGAATCGAATAAAAAAATTAAATAAAATTTAAATTATAAAATATGACGTATCAACTCAAATAACTCAAAAAATTTTAACTCGACTTGATTGGACGTTGATCCTTATTTTAACTCAAAAACCCTGTATATAAATTTTATAAATACTAGTGAAAGTTTTATTTCATTTTATTTATATATTCACTACATAAATATTACCTTGCGAAATATTTAAATATTTTTTGTTATTAATTGCATCCTTTAGTACGGGTTTGTCTAAAGGCCTGCAGTTTAAATGATGGCTAAAAAACGACCTAAAATTTGAAGCCGTTAGATGAAGTTAAGTTATTATGAACCGTTAGATAAAAAAAATATAAAGTTTAACCGGTTGTTTAAGTAAAAAAATAATAATAAAAGATCGGTCGTTCTCTAAAATTTTTAGAGAACTCTGAGTTTGACGAAGGCCTCAACGAAGCTAAGGATAAATCAGGTCGGCACCTCTCCTTTTTCTTATCTTCATTCTTAATCCCTAGTTTTTTTTTTTTTTTTTGTCTTTAACTTGTCTGATTTGTGATATAGAATGTGAAAGATTACGAAAGGATCGAAATTAAGATTATAATTTTCTTTCTTGCTGCATTTTAGGTTTTAGCAAGGCTTTATTGCGTGGATTGAGACTTATGATTTCTTCGATTTTCTTGTTTGATTCGTGGCTTTGTTAGTTTCTTCTTTATCTTTTATTCTTTTTTGTTTTTAATGGTTGATCTGGTGAATTTGGAAATACTCCAACACATCTTGATGTGGGTGTTGACAAATTGGATTTGGAGAACTTTTTTTTATCGGGTGTAGTTCCTAATCCGGAAAAATGTAGTTGCTGAAGTTAAAACTGATTTACCCAAAGGTCGAGCGGCTACAGAGAGCTTTAACGAGCTAATGCTGCAATTAAAATCAAAAGCAAACAAAGCATATCCTTTTTGGTTAAGTATATTGTTGTTCAAGTATATATTACATTAATGCACATTGTTGTGTTTTTCTACAAAATTTCCTTGATAAAAGTTCACTTATTGGGATGAATGGTTGAGATTGAATGAGAACCACAAAGGTCGACAATTCTTTCGTCCAGAAATATGCAGAACATATAACTTTGGTGAGCATGTATGTATCACCTTGTCGTTTAGAAGATTTCTCGTTTAAAATTGTTGTGTTCACTCTTATGAGTACTGGTAGCTTTGATGAGAATGTTTGCTTGGTAGGCCATCCACCTGTATGTGTGCCTTGTGGTTGTGGATAGAAACTAGGTAGAACATGAATAAGACACATAATCCATATGTTTCTCATCTAGAATTTTGTGCTATGATTTTATTGCATTGTTTCTGCAAGAATGTACACTAAACTTTGATGAATATATTACCTCTGTGGCTTTAATGTTTGTGTTTTTCTCTTTTTAGGGAGTTTCTTTCAACTTTGGAATGACTTGTTTTCATGCTTAAATGAAATTGAGATTCCCCAAATTAGGGGCATTTTTATCCCTCATTAACACAACATAGGCAGTTTTTGTAATTTTAAATTTTCTCAAGGACGGGTGTTAACATTTTCTTGCTCCAGGTGGATCTTTACACCCCTTTTTTACAACCATGGCCTCATTTTGTGTTTTCAATCTTTGATTTCAATGGTTCAAGCATGGGTCAATTTTTTAAAAATATCTTGAGCCTATTAAGATGAATGACATTAAGGTTGGCATCAAAATTTCTATTGTTTTATTCAGAATGTAAAATTGTACATTATTGTTATTGTCATCTCAATAGTGTTTCTTTTCTATGCGATAGGTGGATTGGAAGTCACAGGATTTGAGCTACCTGATGGAGGTAAAATCAATGGAAATGGAAACCGTTTTTCCTTAGGTTCTAATTTTTACATTTGAGCTCCAAGAGGCCAAGAAGCACTTGGAAGAACATGCCTCAAACTTTATGTCCTCAAACATAGTTCAGACTCTAGGAACTATGTTCGACAGCGTAGTGTTCTAAACTCTTTAGCATCTGTCAACTGTTTTCAAATTCAGAAATTGCATTTACATTGATATCATAGATTTTTTATGAAGTACACTGCTACATTGTTTGGTGAAAAATTGAAAGTGCCTATCAAGTTGTCTCATTAACTTCTCTCTCTCCCCCTCGTTCTTGATTTTGCATTTTAGGTTGTTCGATTTGTTTATACGTAGCTCTGGTGTTTTGAGATTCATAGGTGTTAAAAAATGGATCTTATAAAGGAATTAAAAAATGCTTAAAGGAAATGGTATCTTACAAAGATCTTCAGCGACCCCTTTTTTCAATGAATTATTTGTAACGTTTTCCCAACCTAAACACATCTATTTTACCACTCTCTGCCACTATATAAGCATGCCCGTTCATATCCCCCATCTGCCACTAGATAAGCATTCATGCAAGGGAAAATTTGTCTACACTTTCTTTCTCATGATGTTAAAAATTTAATTTTATGATAATCGTCTAAAAGGGACAAAGAGTTCCCTAGTTTTGTAGGGACCTCACGACGATTCCTCTATTCAAAATCACTTAATAAAAGCCATTGTATCTCATTTTCACATACTTTCATAAGCGTTATTTCAGTAGTTTTGTCCTAATTTTACTATGAAATTTGCTTATCCTGAAAGCAAATAGGGATTTATAATTTATTTTTCATATATTGAAATATTCTTCATTTTATAAAAATTTTGAATGCTATTCGAACTTTCAATTTTGACTTGAATGAAAATTTTGATTCGATTAATTTGAACCTAATTTCAAGTTAATTTGATCGATCATTAAAAGTCAATTATTTAAATTCAAAAAAAAAGTAAAAATTAAATGATTTAGACTTAAAAAAAATTAAATTAAATTAAAATATTGAAGATGTAACTCAAAAAATTTAGGTCTCATGTACTAAATTCGAAATAAAACAAAATCAAACGCGGTTATAACTCAAAATAATTCAAGCTGTAAGGATTTATGTATATACATTTTTCCTTACAATTTTCGTAAGTATTTGTGTATACTTTGCAGGGATTTGTGTACATGCACAAATTCTTACCATTTTTGTGTCATATTATGTATTCTCGTAGTAAATTGTGTATGTACACAAATCCTTACCCTTAGATGACCTCCTTTAACACATGGTAAGAAGTTGTAAGGATTTGTGTATATACCTTTTTCGTTACGATTTTCGTAAGCATTTGTGTTTACCTTGTAGGGATTTATGTACATACACAAATCCTTACCATTTTTGTGTCATATTATGTATTCTCATAGTAAATTGTTTATGTACACAAATCCTTACCCTTGGATGGCCTCCTTTAACTCATGGTAAGAGGTTCTAAGAATTTGTGTATATACCTTTTTCCTTACGATTTTCGTAAGCATTTATGTATACTTTGTAAGGATTTGTGTACATACACAAATTCTTACCATTTTTGTGTCATATTGTGTATTCTCGTAGCAAATTGTGTATGTACACAAATCCTTACCCTTGGATGGCCTCCTTTAGCTCATGGTAAGAACTTGTAAGGATTTGTGTACATACCTTTTTTCGTTACGGTTTTCATAAGCATTTGTGTATACTTTGTAAGGAATTATGTACATACATCAATCCTTACCATTTTTGTGCCATATTATGTATACGCGTAGCCAATTGTGTATGTACACAAATCCTTACCCTTTGATGCCTCATTTAGCTCATGGTTTCGAAGTCGTAAGGATTTGTGTGCATACCTTTTTTCTTACGGTTTTCGTAAGCCGTTGTGTATACTTTGTAAGGAATTGTGTACATACACAAATCCTTACCATTTTTGTATCATATTATGTATATTCGTATCCAATTGTGTATGTACACAAATCCTTACCCTTTGATGCCTCATTTAGCTCATGGTTTCGAAGTCGTAAGGATTTGTGTACATACCTTTTTCCTTACGGTTTTCGTAAGCCATTTTGTATACTTTGTAATGAATTGTGTACATACACAAATCCTTATCATTTTTGTGCCATATATACTATGTATACTCGTAGCTAATTGTGTATGTACACAAATCCTTATCCTTGGATGGCCTTCTTTAGCTCATGGTTTCAAGTCGTAAGGATATGTGTACATACCTTTTTCCTTACGGTTTTCGTAAGCTATTGTGTATACTTTGTAAGGAATCGTGTACATACACAAATCCTTACCTTTTTTGTTCCATATTATGTATACTCGTAGTTAATTGTGTATGTACACAAATCCTTACCCTTGGATGGCCTCCTTTAGCTCATGGTTTCAAGTCGTAAGGATTTGTGTACATACATTTTTCCTTACGTTTTTCGCAAGCCATTGTCTATACTTTGTAAGGAATTGTGTACATACACAAATCCTTACCATTTTGTGCCATATTATGTATACTCGTAGCTAATTGTGTATGTACACAAATTCGTACCCTTGGATGACCTTCTTTAGCTCATGGTTTCAAGTCGTAAGGATTTGTGTACATACCTTTTTCCTTACATTTTTCGTAAGCCATTGTGTATACTTTGTAAGGAATTGTGTACATACACAAATCCTTACCATTTTTGTGTCATATTATGTATACGCGTAGCCAGTTGTGTATGTACACAAATCCTTACCCTTTGATGTCTCCTTTAGCTCATGGTTTCAAAATCGTAAGGATTTGTGTACATACCGTTTTCTTTACGGTTTTCGTAAGCCATTGTGTATACTTTATAGAGAATTGTGTACATACACAAATCCTTACCATTTTTGTGCTATATTATGTATACTCGTAGCTAATTGTGTATGTACATAAATCCATACGTTTATAACAATTTATATATATACCTTTTTACTTAAAGTTTTTTTAAGAAATTTTGTAAATATTTCGTAACCAATTGTGTACATAAATGACCGGGTAAACCAATCGATTTCTTTTTAGTCGGCTTTTAACTGCCGTTTGCTAGAACTACCCCTTTAATACTCTATCATCAATCGTAAAACTCTACTAACGGTTTCTTCAAATATGAATGTTTGGTATTTTAGAACCCTATTCTCAGCGTGGTGGCCTATAATGTGAAGAAAATAAGGATATTTTTTTAGTGTAAATTGTTTATTTTTTATTATATTTTTATTAATGTTTTTAGTTTAAAAAATATATTTTTATATAATTTATATATAAAAATTAAAAATATATAATTAAAAACTCTTTATAAATAATTTGACATTCATTTATATAATTAATTCTTCTTAAATAACGTTTTAAAAAATAACACCCTTTAAATAAATTTTTATAAATATGATGTGATTTTATTTAATTGGGTAAGATTATGGATGGGGTTGTAAAAGTTAACGTTTATAGTATTGACTTTTTTTAGTTAATTTTTTTAATTTTGACTCATTATAATTTTAGATGTATTATTGATAAAAATATAAAAAATATATTTAAAAAAAATTTAATCAGTTTAAAAATATATATTTTATAAAATTTAATAAATTAAAATATTAAAAATAACTATGGTCAAAGTTTTAAAATTTAAACTTTTAAAAAGTCAATACTGAATATTATAAGTGGGACGGAGGGAGTATATATTAATGAGAAAAATGGTTCATATTCAATTTTTTAAGTTCTAGATACAAGTTTAGTCATTATTTTTGTTCGAGATTAATTTATGATAATAAATATATTGTCAGGGCCGTCTCAGAAATTTTTGGGGCCCCGGGCGAAAACTAAATTTTTACCCCTTTTTAGTACTCTATTTATGTACCAAGGTATTGGTGAAGTATTTATAATTTATGATATAAAATTTAGGGTCATGGTTTAAAATTTATTTTTTAGTGTTAGACATAAAAAATGACATAAAAAAAGAATTTTTATTCATCTCATTAGTTCAACCATTTAATTTAATATTTCAAACACATTATTTTTATTGTTAGATTTATTTATATATTTTTAAAAAATAATTTTAATCGTTAAACTAATTTATTTAATAAATTATATAAATAAAAATTAAAAATATAAAAATTAAATTTAATTTCTAGGTTGATCAGAGACCCTAAGCGGACGCTCAGGGTGCTCCCCTCACAGTCAACCTTGTAGATTTTCAACGTACTTTAATTCTATAATACGTATTCATTTTAATATTGTTTGTTGATTTTTTTTTTACTTTTATCGTCGAATTATGATGACGTTTTATTTCGTGTTTTAAAAATATATTCAAATTAAATTTAATATTATAAACTTTTATCTTAAACTTTTTCTACTTTTAATAAAATTTACGTACTCATATTAAAAAAATCACTAACCTACTTGAATTACATATTTGATTATAATTTCAGTCTTATTTGACAACATGATGAAAAAAACTCCAATCAATTTTCAAAGGTTCAATATTTTAAAATTGTTTTATAATTCAATATAAAAATAAAAATTGTTTGTTAGAATTTCTTTTTCATAGAAAAAGAGTGAAAGATGTTAATTAGATAAACAACTTATCATTTAATGAAAAATATATTTAATATATTATCATTTAATGAAAAATATATTTAATATATTTTATATTATTTTTATTATTTTAAGCGTTTTATCTTTTTAAATTTATATTTACCGAATAATTTAATTTTATGTTAAATATCATATAGAATTCTAGATCGAGCGACGCACATCACTGAACATTATTAGCACAATACACCATTAAATACTATTATTGTTTAATGACTTTTAAATAATTATTAAAAATCTCAAAAGCTCGAATATAATTAATAATATTTGAAAATAAAATTTAAAAAATTATTTCATAAATTATTCACACAATTTCAATTATGGACCTATCCAATTAAAAAAAAAAACTCACATCATCTTTATCTTCTATTAAATATTATTTTATGTTACGATTAATTTGGCAGAAAAAAATAAAATTAAAGAAAAAGTGAGATTTATGGTAGGTGCGAAGGATGACAGACAGTAAAGGTTTTTCGCAAAACTTTGAATTATAGATGAGAATTTAGTTGAACAATGGAGTTGAGAAAAAATTTAAAAAAATAAATATGTTTGAAAAATATTTGAGAAAATAGATTAAAAAAGAATAGTGTTTTTTTGGATCTTGTCACCTATAAGTGGTGAAGTGCATGTATACCGTTGATTTCAGTTTAATTTAACGATTAATTTAACGATCAGTTTAATCTTAAAATTACCTTAAATTTATTTATTTATTAAGCAAAACCCTAAACATCGTTGTTCTCCTAGATTTTCCTAATTGAAAGGATATTTTATAAATATATAATATGATTCAGAGTTAAATAAATGGTTTTAAAAATCTTTAGAACGTACAAAATTTTCTTGTAATTGTTTTTAACATTATATTGAATGTTCTCTTTTTTGTCCGTAATATAAATATTTTATAAAAATCAATATATTATTTTTGTGTGTGATTACATACTTAATTGTTATTATATAATAAATCTAATTATTTTTCCGATATAATCCGAAAAACGTTAGGACAAAAGAAGACGGGGGAATTTCCTTCTATAATTGTTCATATACAGTTGTCCTAAATCTCTCCATGAATTAGGGTGTAAATGAGTCGAGACAAGTTCGAGTAGTGTTGAACTCGATTCGATTCGTTAATATTTTAAATCGAGTTTGAATTCAAGTAAATTTTAACGAACTTGAAAAATTTGAGCTCTACTCTGCTTTTTAAGAATTTAAGTCAAATTCGAGTTTGATTCAATCTCAATCGAATCAATTGTTGACCGATCTTTGGTAGTGTTGGACTCGAATATCTCATCATCTATTACAGTAAACTCAAGATTGTTAATTTTAAGAAATAAAGTGTTAATTTAGGGTTTAGAGTTTAGTATTTAGATTTTAGTATTTAAACTTATGTTTAGGGTTTTAAGTTTAGAAATTTAAATTTTAAAATATAAAAATTAAAATAATATATATTATATTTTTTAGTAGTTCACGAGCTTTTTGAGTCAAGTATCAAATAACTTGATTTAGCTCGTTAAAAATTTAAACCGAATTCAAACTCAAGCCAAATTTAATAAAATTGAGTTTTAATTAAAAATCAAAAATTTGAACAATTTACAATTTATCTCGTCTGATTGCACCGGTGTACAGAGGTGTGGATTAGGCAGTAGAAGATGGACTTTTTGACTAATAGGACATTCTCGCACGTGCGCTTTAAAAGCTAAACCCAATTGACCCACTTATTTTCCCCATTTGACCATGATTTTCAGGACCATTTTTTATATACTACACAAATGTCTACTTTATTTATATATTTTTAATGAATTTGTTTGATTAGAAACTTTAAGATGGAAAAAGACTTCATAATTTTATTCATAGAATATTAGATTGGTAAACACATTTTAGAGATTGCGGGTTTAAATATATATTAGATTAGAATTATTTTTAATTTAAAAATTTAAATATTTTGAATCTAATAAATAATATTCTTAAAATATTTGAGTTCAGTCGTTTTATTTATAAGGTGTGTATTTTTATTAAAAGGTTAAAAATATATATGAATAAATATATTTAAATTATTTAAAAATTTCAAGTATTTCATTAAAAGGAGACATATTTATATTTAATTATATATATTAAATTTTTATTATTAAATTTTCTAATAACTCATGACACCTATTTAATAATTATTTTAAAACAAATAGATAATGACTTTGAAACATTGGATGTCTAAAATTATATATAATGGAATGAATTTACGATAGAATCAAAGGGAAGGCGATGCTTATTAGGGGTGTTTATTGTCGGATATTGGGTTAGATCGGATTTGGTTTTTGTAGATATTCAGGTTTTTGGATCGATGATACAATAATCCGTATCTGATCCCGAAAAAAGTGAATATCCACATACTCGGATATCGAATATTCAGATTGGATATTCGAATATTCGATTATCCAAAAATTTAATTTAATTAAACTAATTTTTTGAATTTAAAGATTGTATTTATAAAAATTTTAGGATTTTAAATATAATAAACAATAAATTACTAAATATAACAAGATTCACATTTCTAAAAGTTTTAATTTTTTAACTTTTTGAATAAAACAAACACTAAATTGTTAAATATAACAAGATTAATGAAAATTTGAATTTTTAGATTTTTCGATAATCCGAAAGTTGAAATATTGTGATTTGTATCCGATCCGAAAAACTTAAAATCAAATTGAATATCTAATCCAAAAATAAAAATTAAATCAAATCAATAAATAATCAGATCGAATCAACTGTATCAGATATTTTTTAACGCCCCCTAAATTGCTGATGAGCCACTGTATTTACTTATAGTGAGGGAAAAAACAGGACATGTTGGAGGTGTGTCTTGGGCCAAAATGGATAAATTTGAGGCTATTCCATAACTTGGTACCTTACATACTAGGGGATGGATCAAATCAATCTTGAAGTTTGGAAATATTTTGTATATTTTTCGGTTCATATTATATTCTAATTATATTTTATATGGTATAAAAATTAATCATAACCCTAAAATCTAAATTATAATAGAAAAAATTATAAATTTAAATATATTCAAAATCGAGACTTTTATTTTGTTAAAATAATATCAGTTTCAACTAAACTATCAATCAATCGACAATCCTCCACCTAGAATTGTCAACTTAACCTTCTTATCCGTAGGTTGTGCATTTATTGCATAACCAAATCTTGAAATCTAAGTCCACAAACAGCAGAAATTATATGTTATTTTCATCGCTCGTCTATAATATTAATTAATTAAATATATTTATTTAATTAATTTTTTTATTTTATTTTATGAATTGAATCTTCATTTAATGAAAATTGTTTTTAAACTTAATTTACGATAAACATCAATGAATATTTACTTCATAAAAAAGATAAGATAAAAAAATTAATTAAATTGATATATTTGATTGGTTAGACTCAGATAATGTGACAGTAATGACTTATGATATAATTTCTCGACAAACAAAGCATCTAGTTTTTTTTTTATTTCTCAAATAGTTTAATATCTGATATATTGATCATATATAATTTTTTTTATCGTTAATAAACCCGATAATGGTACTTCATTATAGAATTTTAAAAACAATCTTTTAACAATGTACATCACCTTATACACAAATCATGAATAAAATTATACATCGTTAGTGCACAAAATACTCATATATAAATTTTGACAAGTAATATGAATAAGATTGCAACATAATTAGAGTTTAGAGTTTAAAATTTAAAATTAGGGTGTAGGATAATAAGGCTGTGAATCTAAATTTAAACCTTAAATGCTAGAGCAATAATTTAAACTCATAAACCGTAAACCATAAACCCTAAAATCCAATCTTTTTGTGGGATATTTTCGCCTTTATTATATCGAATAATTACCCACTAATACATTTATTTTCAAATCACAATTGCATTCAGTGCCAATAAGAAGTTGATGATGATGATGGGTAGATAAAGGTGCAATATTCCCTCTTGAGTGTAGTATCCTAGAAAACCCATTGGAAAGCAAGAGGGTTCACAAATTTGGTTTGAAACAAATGAACCCTTTCTATTACAGACATTGGAAGTACCTTGGTTTTCAGCAATCACACCTCCTCTAATATTCCTTTTCCTCTAGGGAAAAATATATAAAATAATATTTTTCGAATCTAAAAACGGTTTCGACAACTTAACTTTAAAAAGACAAACACATATATAAACATGTACTTATATGATTATTACATGCATGATCTCATTTACATGGTCTAAACAGATATCTAAGAGAAACCCTGGAAACATGGAAGATGTTCCTACATGATTTCAACGGGAAAATGATCCAAAAAGATGTCGTTGTTGATTCGAGTTCGAGCAACGTAGTTTGCGAGTTGTGTGTACGTTTTTTAAAAAGTTAAAAGTGACAAACAGATATTACCATGTAATTGTCTGGTTTCTGTGTGTCATCGCCTGTTGTGTAATGGGTTAGAGCCTGTCGGGACTCTTCGTTTCTCCTCCAAGTGTTTGGCTCGGTCTGACCCTGGATTTAGAACCCCTTGGCGATGACCTGTGCTGGCATGTCTGCTGCGTTTGGTTGCAGGGTTTCTCCGATTCGGTGCTGCTTCAGGCCTGGGAGTGAAGAGAAGGAGAGTAATAACAACAAGGGAGCAAAGTTGAAAGCGATTCATCTTTTGTTGGAGATAATTTGCTCCTGAAGAGAGATAATGAGAAGGTGGACAACACCCCAAGGAGAAATTATATCATGGGTCAGTCCCACCACGTCATCCATGAGACCGATCAATGATAATCATCCACCTCATTATTTTTTAATTTTTAAAGTGAAGATTCATTTGAAAAAAAAATATGATATGAAAAAGTTAATGAAGTGGGTAGTTATCATTGGTCGGTCCCATAGACACGTGGTGGGACTGACCCATGATATAATTTTTCCCCAAGCAAGCTTTTTTTTTTTTTATCACAATGCAATATGGGAACGGGGAAGGCCTAATTTTGTTTAATTTCATATATATATATATAATACGGAGAATTATACATGTGTAATTTCCATCACGTTATCTATGAACAATCAATCAAATGTATCTATTTAATTATTTTTTTACCTTATCTTTTTTACCAAGTGAATATTCATTTTGATAAAAATTGTTTTTAAACTTAATTTACGGTAAATATTAATAAAGATTCATTTGATAAAAAAGATAAAGTAAAAAAATTAATTAAATGAATGTATTTGATTAGTTAGTCCCATAGATAACGTGACAGGAATGACCCATATATAATTTCTCATATAATATGGTCAGGGATGTAAAAATAGTTAATCGGATGGATTTTAGGTCGGGTACTAGCAGGTCGGGTAAAATCGGATATAAGTCATTTCAGGTTGATTTGATGTTTAGATTCGATCCGGGTCGGGTGCGAGTCCATTTTAGATCGGGTTCAAACGGTTCGGGTCAAAATCAAATAATTAGCAAGTTCATTTCAGGTAGGGTTCATTTCAGGTCGAGTTCATTTCAAGTTGGTTGTATTTCAAGTCGGGTTAATTCGAGTTTTGAATTCATATTAATTATTAAGTTCGAGTTTGGTACAAATAATCGATAGACTTTGAGTTGATCATTCATTTAGAGTTAATTATTCAACGTCTAACGTCTTTCACTATCATGAATCACATTAAAATTAAATATTACGCATTAGACTAAACAAAAATATCATCATATGATTCATATCTTAAAAATTAGACTAAATTACAAAAATTAGAAATTAATAAAGACAAATTTTGGTCTTCGAAGATAAATAAAAATATCATGACATTAAAAACACAAAACTAAATTACAAAAAATGAATAGGGATCAAATTGGAATAAAAATGGAGTTTTAGGGACTATAATTAATAAAAATATAAATTTAAAATAATAAATATTAGACTAAATTACATAAAATTGGTTCAATTTTAACTAAAAATAAAGATTTAAGGACTAGAAAGAATAAACATTGGAGTAAATTACAAAAATTAGAAATTAATAAGGAATAAATTTAAGTTTAAAATTAAAAAAACATGAATAAAAATAAAATATCATCTTATTAAAAGCACCAGACTAAGTTACAAAAATAAATAATGATTAATTTAGAATAAAAATAAAGTTGTAAGAACTATAAAAGAAAAAAAAATCATCAAATGGGTCTTAAATATTGAACTAAACTACAAAAAATATAAATTAATAATAATAATAAATTTCGGTAAAAATCTAAATTTTTAGAGACTAATATAAATAAAAATATAATTAAATTTTAGTATGTATGTATAATATACTTTAATACATATATAATATACTTTAATATATATATATAATATGTATATAAATTATATAATATACTTTAATATATTATATATATGTATGTATAATATATATATATGTATATACTTTAATATATGTATTAATTAATATATATATATATCAATATGTATAGATAATATATATGTATATATACGTATATTTTAATATATTTGTATGTATATGTATTATAATTTTCAAGTAACTACTCACACTTAATGATATATAAGAAAAATATGAAAATTCTTATTAAAATAAAAATAAGATAAAAAATTATTATTAAATAAGACCACGAGTTATATGATGAGTCAAACCTTACAAATAATTTATCCTCGTTATCAGTTTTGTAAGATAAGATATACGTTTTAAAGAGATTAACTTATAAAATTTCGATATATAAAAATATATTATTAATATATATAATTTTAAATATTTTATATGGGTAAAGTACATACTGAGCTTTTGTTATCAGTGCGCTGTATTAATTCCCTTATCTCCATCTTTAAGGGATGATAGCTAGGATTTGATCCGACCCTTCCTTCCGGTCTGGGTTTGATTTCTTGGGTTCAGATTGCTCAAATCCCTTGAGCCGTTGAAATCAGGATTTAGAAGAAAATTTTCCACGATCCCTAGAGGGCATAGGGATTCATATGTACTGCCATTTTTCTCCATTTTCTTAAGGATTTGTTTGCATGGTAAGAAATAGGGGTGATAAATGAGCATATCCTCGCGAGCTATTCTGGTTCAATTCGGTAAAAGTTTGATTTGAGTGAGCTCGACTTGAGTTCAAATTTGGCTCGAGATCTTAATGAGTTGAATCGAGTCTACCTAAGCTCGATTCGAGAAACTCATGAATAGGCTCGGAATAATTATATTATATATATGCTATACATACACTATAAGTAATCTCTTTAGCAAAAGAAAAATAATAAATAATAAAATTAAATAGGAGAAATCCACTAAAAATAAATAATTAAAATAAATTGGACACTTTTTCCCTTTTTCAATATTGAATTTTATTTTCGGTATTGGTTATGAAAAGAGTTTTTAATGAGGTCGTATCTTTTATATAAAAATATAACAAAATTATCTATTTTGGGTCGAGCCGAGCCTTACGAGCTTCGAACCCGAGCTGAGCCCAATAATATTATTTTCGAACCGAATCCGAGTTTAAAATTTCGAATTCGTCGAACCTCGAACCCGAACCAAACTCAATAACACTGTGAATAGACTCGGCTCGTTATTACCGAAAAAAAATGCATGGACAATGTAGTACTTGCTACTTTCAAACCAAGACACCAGTTCTGTACCTATCTGGTTACCCTTAAAACAGATCTAGAGTTAGGGTCATGATGATTTATGAAAAAAGTAGATGGAAAAGAAAAGTGGAAACCACATGAATAAATAAAGAACATTGTTTTGTGGATCCGGAGTAGGGGTCTAAAAAGTTAATTCGATTTGAAAGCTCGATCGAAATTTATTCGAATCAGAATCTGGTTTGACCCGAGTATGTAATAATCCGAACTTAATCTGTATTGGATTGTTGTTGACCCGAATCCAATTTAGATTTGTTACTGTTGTAACCGAACCCGACCTGCATCCGACCAAAAATGCTCTGAATCCGATTTGAACCTGTTACTGAAGACCCGAAGTTCGACATGCATTCGACTGAAATGAACCCGAACCCAAGTCTGTCTAGCAGATAACCGATATTACCCGACTAAACCGACCCAAGACCTGATTTTACCTGACCTGTTTTGAATCCTACTTGTTTTGAACTCGACCTGATAATTGACCCGACTTATTTTGAACCTAACCTGATAAATTGACATGAACTAATATTTACATGACATGTAATTAAGGATATCTATAATCTGATGAATTTAAAATATTGATAAATATAATTAGGTTCACAAAATTAAAATTGAGCATGAATTTAGAGAATTAATTTAAGGATTAATATTTAAATTTAGTATTACACATTTAATTTAATTATTATTTTATTTAGTTTTAGTGTACTTAATTTTATTTATATTTTTAAATTAATATTTTATTAAAAATTATAATTTTTAAATTTAAATTAATATTTAATTCAATTTTTTATTAAATTAATCTAATTCGAATTGTCTTTCAACTATTTTTTATTTTTTTTCTTATATTTACTATTTTATATGATATGTATATAAAATGATGTATATCATGTCAACAAAAATAGGTTAGTGCAGTGGTAAGGCCTTGCTTTTAAACCAATAATTTGCTTTTATATTTTTACTATTTTATTTCAACCATTATGACATGTCTCACAACCTTATTGGAGGAACATAAATATAATAAAATTAAAATAAAAATAAAAATTAATGGACTTAAGTTTGTGCCTACAGCAGTAGTGCGTATGTAGAGGACATTCATTCTAGTTTGTACAAGCAATTCCAATGGACTTAAACTTCTTTAACACCAATTTACTATCGGTTTGCAGAATGTGTAAATTCTGTGTTTCCTGCATCCATACCAAGCAGGCAAGCATAGAGAAAAGAAAGGATACCCCATTGATTGAGAGACAAAAGGCATGGCAACAGTTGGAGGTACGACATTTGGACTGAAGCAGAACTCAAAGTATTCTCGTTTCCATCCCTTTATCTGCACGATGGGAGTATGATCATGTAAGCTTTCTCTTCTATCCTTCCAAGTGAAAATTTTAACTTGATCTTCGCCAGTATTCACTGTAATATGTTACCAAGAACCAGTAATTGATAATGAAAAGCCTTTTCTGACATGCAGAAACCAGAAGAGGTAAGTGAAGAATGAAAATTGTTAGATGCCTGCATCAATCCTAAGGAATAGATCTGATACTTCTGGTTGAGTTTCTTTCTACCCTTTTGAAATTGTTAGATGCTACTTGCTAGTGTCTTTTCTGCAGGAGAAGTTCTAGGTGATAGGAGACTCAACGAGACGCATTGCATAGAGTTAAGAGGGACAACAATTTCTTGGCAAAAGTCTTTCACATTGTATAATCAAACTATCCTACATTGACAATGGAGATATAGCAGTTAATATCCACAAAAGGTTGGTT
The DNA here is from genome assembly GCA_035048815.1 of Abelmoschus esculentus. Taxonomy (NCBI): domain Eukaryota; kingdom Viridiplantae; phylum Streptophyta; class Magnoliopsida; order Malvales; family Malvaceae; genus Abelmoschus; species Abelmoschus esculentus. The sequence continues at coordinate 16,302,775 of JAUCBN010000002.1, read as the reverse complement.
GACTACTTACCTTTCACTTTGTCAAAAGAAAATATGTTCCAAGATACCATACTAGGATAAACTTTGATGAGTACCAAACCAGTGAACTGAAGGTTACTGATAGAGTCCTTATTGTTGAGTTGAATTTCGATTTGGCCAATCTAGGAACTTGTACCCTAGAAGTGAAGGTGGTAGATATGACTGAGTCGATGAAGATGGGTTATCTGGGGGATATATATAATCCTTTCTGTATCCAAGTTCCTTCATATGTTTGGTTGGTGCATTCCTTAAATGAAGTGGCACTCCTTCGTTCTGTCCTACCGATTCCCTAACAACCTTTTGTGCAGCTCCGAAGGCTCGATACACAGCAATAGATTTGGGAGCCAAAGCTAGGTATGCAACACATTGTGCAAGAATCACGTTACACTCGGGCATGCCTAAGAAATGACAAGCTTGATAACAGGAAACAGCCTGGTTTAGGGCTAATGGATCAGCCAACCGGACATCCTCACTGGCAAACCTTACTAGTCTGCGTGCAATGTAAAGAGGCTCTTCGCCTCCTTCCAGCATTCTTGCCAACCAGTAAATTGCTGCATCTGCATCACTTCCTCGCATTGATTTGTGGAGCGCACTGATCAGATTGTAATGCTCATCCCCTGCTTTGTCACATGCAAGATGCTTGCATTGGAGTGCCTCTTTAACATCATCCACTGTAACAACTGCTGCAAACGAACTGATCTCGTTTTCCTCACTCCCTGCCGAATCGAAATCCCTATCCAGCTCTAATCCTACACCTTTTGTTTTACTTGACTATCAGCCACTCGAGCAGCCGCATTAGTGGCAGAGATTTCTAAAGCATTCAAAGCCACACGAGCATCACCATCACAATTCATAGACAGAAATTCAAGAGCATCATCCTTAACATCAACCCTCATCCCTACATTCCTCGACAATCCCTTCTCTTGATCATTAACAGCTCTCTTCAAAACAGTTTCAACATGATGGGGTTTTAAAGGATTCAATGTAAGAACCCTACACCTAGACAACAATGGCGTAATCAAATGGAACGAAGGGTTCTCTGTGGTAGCCCCCATAAAGACAATGCTTCCATCTTCAATCACAGGCAAGAAAGAATCCTGTTGTGATTTATTAAACCTATGAACTTCATCAACAAATAGTACAGTCCTCTTATTATTCTTAACTCTCATCTTAATAGCTTCCTCAACAGCATCTCTAACATCCTTAACACCACTCGTAACAGCAGACAACGATACGAATCGATACAAAGACCGTTCTTGAGCCGAATTAACAATGGATTTAGCAATGGAAGTCTTACCAGAACCAGGAGGACCCCAAAAGATAATAGAAGGGATTCTATTACGATCAATAGCAGAACGGAGAAGACTATTGTTACCCAAAATATGATCTTGACCGACTACTTCGAATACTGTGCGAGGACGCATCCGTTCCGGCAAAGGCTCATGGGTTTGATCAGTTTTGCCTAGTTGAATAATGGGTTTGGGATGTTGTAACTTTTGGCGTTTGTTGTGGAGCGGAGATAGGGTGGCAGAATCATCATCTGGGTCGTTTTGGGGTACGATACGGATGCTTGGGGCTGTGGGTTCAGGGGATGAAGGGGAAGGGGAAAGCTTTGTGTGAAGATTGAAGAAGCGGTCGAGTTTGGGTTGGAACGGAGGAGGAGAGGGGTTCAGATTCGGGTTCGTATTGGAGGATTTGTGGGAAAGAATCCATTCGGTGGCTTTGAGGTTGGATTTGCCACCGGTAGCGGCAAGAGCTTGTGCTGCTAATTCACCTGAGAATCCCATACTCAAGAGCTGCTCCATCTCCATCGAAACCTGACGAACAAAGGTACTATCTTTCTTCTTGGATAAATAAAATCAAGTGGGAGGCCCCCCAAGCTCTTTCGAATGCCTAAATTAGACTCTTGAAATCCCCTATTGGTCCAACAAAAGAGGAATCTTTAAATGTACATGTATATTCATTTTATAAGTATTTATATATGCTTACGCTGATTGAGAGGTTAGGCCTAAAGAGTGATGGCAGTGGCACACCGCCTCTCTTCTTCATTTAGCAGCACCACCAAAGGCAAAGTTCCTCTTCTTTACAAATGCCCTGAAATCAACGAATACACTGTAGCTAAAGCCGCGACAGCCCTGGTCCTTTCATGGGGCAGGGGAGCATCAGGCCATCTAGGCGGTGGCATTGAAGAAATCTGCCATGACCCTAACAGAGGAATTAAGGGTTGAATGGAAAAAAGATAGAAAATTAAGGATTGAAGCTCAAGACAAAAAAGAACTAAGGATTAAGGAATCAAATGATAGAGTGATGAAAGCGAAAATAGGAAAATGAAAGCAGATTAACAGTATTAGTGGTTCTGGTGATATTTTACTTATGATAGAATGGTATGACATCCAACTGGAGATAAAATATTGCAGTTAATTGAAGAACCAGCTTAATATCAGACTAATAATGCAGAATAAATAGATAAACATGAAATAGTTATTATTGTTAAACTTTATATTACAACTATCTTTTTATTATTTGTTGGTACAATTATATGAAGGAAAACAATCTTTGTACAAAACATTATGAGAGATTTTATCAACGAATTCTATCTGATTTCTTCTTCTTCTATCTTTTATTAACCTTTCTTTTCCGATTAATCTTTTCAACTAGCAGGGTTGTGACAATTGGTATCGAGAGTCATCTTTTTGATCCACCATTTTTTCAAACAATCATATAATGGATGATGATATTAAAGCTCCTAAAGCATGGGAGGTGCAAACAATCCACTTAAAAGAGATGATAGATCTCTTAGAAGACAAGTGCAGTGAAAATTCTAATTATTTGAAAGAAATATTAAAGTTACCGTGTAAGCAGAGTGAACTAGAAAGACTGAAGGTTAGCTGGGAAACAGGGAGAAAACAACTTGTTATAGATGAAGAGAAAAAGTTAAATTCTTTGGAAGAACAAGGGCAGATCTTACAAACCAAAGATGATGATATTTTTAAAAGTTTTAGAATTATTGACCCACTTTCTTCAATCTGATATTGATAACTCCGCAAAAGGCTATATTTTAGGCCTTTTTACTTAAGTTATTGAGTGTCCTTAAGCTCATATAGGTTCATTTAGTTGCATTTAGGTTCATAACATTGCACATAGTCTTTTAGTTATGCCTTGGCATTTTTATGTGGTAATATGTGCTATTTAATGGGAAGGGTAGTTCTTTTTAGTTGTGTTGTGCAGATGAAGCAAAAACGGAAGTTGAGGCAATTTGTCATGGCATTCGCAGAAGGATAGCGATGGAAAAATGCCATGGCAAAGCTAGAGAACTCCTGGGCTGAGCTAGACGACAAAGAGATATTTTGATAAGAGTGCCAGCTGGTGCTACCACAGTCGATCGGGACCAATACAGCCTGGACACAGCCACCTTGGTAGGGGACCACAGCAAATATGGCCTGTATGCAAGCCACCTCAGTAGGGGACCACTGTCACCTCTGCCAATCCTACAGGAATGTCACGATAAAAAGAGGGCAGAAAAGGGTTTTTGCCTATCTTTTAGGGTTTTTCATCCCTTCTTTATAAAGGGTGGTGACCTAAGAAAAGGTAAGAGGAAACCTAAGAAAAGGTAAGAGGAAAGAGGAGGCCTTTTGAGGAGCAAAACACAGTAAAAGAGGCACCTTTGGAGCGGTTTGCGGCGGAGGAAAGCTCCCACCTTTCTCCTCCAAACTCCGGCCAAGGAGTCCTCCATTAATAGAGCTCAAAGGGAGTGGTGTGCTAAGCACCCGGAAGGGGCTAGCACACCAAGGCGCACTGTGGTGGTGAAGATCCGACGGCCCGATCAACTGAAGGGTGTCTTCTAGTCCTCCTTTCATTTGCTTTATTTTCTTTATCTTTTCAAGAGGATGATTTGTTAAATGTTTAAGGTTTTATGTGGATGATTTAACTTTAACATTTAGCACCGCCATGTGTTAGCTTTGTTTAAGTGGTTGCTTTTGTGGATGATTATCTTTTACCTTTATTAATATAATGTCTTTCATGTGTTTGTGTATTTGCTTTGTTCATTGTTGATAATCATCTAAGAATTGTAAGAGGCACGGCCAATGTCCTTTGTTTAGGTGCATGCTAGAACACTCGGAAGAGGCGTAGCTATAGATCCTTAGATCACTCGTAAGAGGCTAAGGGAGGATCTACGTGAGCAATGGGTTCTAGGCTGAAAATAGAGCCTAATCCAAACCTAGAGCACTCGGTCGAGGCGTAGGGGAGGGTTTCAACGACTAAAAGGAGTGTGCTTTAACCGATAGGCTAGAGTGCCATTCGCGTGACAGGCGAAAATACCATGGCATTTTAGTTTGTCAGGTTCCTATGACTCGAAAGAGCGGGAACACTTAAGAAACCTCTGTCGAGTGAGTATACACCATGGTAGCCTTATGTTAGTAAGACTGAGGGGTAAGAAGTCTATAGGAGTTATCCACCCAGTCATTCTCAAGAGAGAGTTCGTCAATAGAGGGATAATACAACATATAATTTAAACGTGTTCTTGCATCATGCTTTTGCCTCCGTATTTACAACCTGTTTTCTTTATTTTAATTGTTATCTTGCAATCACTCTACTTTACACTTCACACCACCTCCATACATTCACCTTGCCATCATCATCCATTCTATTTTGCCTTGGCATATTTTAGTTGCTTGCATTCTAGAATTGCCATAGCATTTCCATGTTATACCTTCACCGTACATATCCATTTATCTTGGTTATATCTTTTCCCTTGTTTTTCCTTTTTCGTTAGTGACACCTTTTTGCCTTGACAAATTGATTATGCACTTTACATAGATCCTCGTGGGAACGATACTCACTCACCCTATTATTACTTGTATGACTGTGTATACTTGCACATATATGTGTGTTCACATACATCATTTATAGCACTACACAGAACACACCAAGTTTTTGGCGCCGTTGTCGGGGATCTCTCTATTCTTAGTGAAGTTTGTCATTTTTGTTTTGGCATTTTCGTTTTGCTTTGTTTATTTTTTTAGTTCTATTTTACTTGTTTTCTTTGTTTTTCTTTTCAGTGTATGTCTAGATGGTCTACTGACGGACCTCTCTATCCTATAGTGCCTGAAATTAAGCGTTTGTTTCGTCAAAGAAGGCGTAATCAGCGTAGAGCTATGGACCCACCACCAATTCAAGACCCAGTAGTTCAAAATGCCGGGGCAAATCAGCATGCTGCTGCACCTCGACCGAGAGCTATTAGGGATCACCTAAATCCTGTCTTGGATGATCTTAATCCTGGCATCGTGGCACCAGAAATTACAGCTACACATTTCGAACTTAAGCCTGTTATGTTCAATATGCTTAACTCGATTGGGCAATTTGGAGGTACGGTGTGTCGCGTGTCAAAAGTGCGCGTTTAGTGCAAGTGGACACATCGCAAGTAATAAGTGATAAGTATTTTATCGAGTTATCGTCTCCTCAGGGACCGGTATACTTAATATGCTTTCTTCACCTTCTTGTTCTGTAGAAAGATAAAAACACAAGTGAGTTGATTTGATTTATTTAAACTAAAATAACTAAATAAAAATAAAGGATTGAAATAGTAGAGAGAGATGGGCTATGATCTAGTTGCGTTGTATTGTGGAATTGATTGACTTGTCTCTGTCCAATGCAATCGTATATCACTGCCTCGGCAGCACTACAGTTTACTGCCTTGGTAGCGACAATACTGTCTGCCGCGGCAATCCCTTGCTCGTGGGCAGACTTTACCAAAGTTCGGCAAAGTGTCCTTGGATGACTCCGCTTATCCCTAAGTCAGAGTGTTGTTGATGACTAGTCCTTGATGATACCTCCCGGCGTGAACCAATTATACTCACCAACCAATCTCACACTTCTTTTAGCCGCTCAAACTCTTAACCTATCCCTAGGCCGAGTTAGTATTTCGCGATTGAAACATCGTACTTACCCCTTTCGTGAATCTAACTCTCCCGAGCTTAGATAAATGGATGATTCATAATATCCTCTCCCGAGCTCAATTGTGAAAACAAGAAATAACAAAGGATAAGAAAACCTTGATAACTTTATTGCATTGAATCAAAGACAAAGTACAATCTCCTCTCACAAATACTCGACAGCCTTCACCTAATACCTAAGAAGGGTTAGAACATAATGGAGAGGAAAGAAACAAGAGTAGAAGTCGGCTCTCTCCCTCGGTATTTCGTGTATTGTACATTGGGTGGCTAGGTCCTTATATAGGCTAGACCTAGGGCAAACCTTTCCTAAGTAAAATACAACTTGGAGTAGGGAACAAGTCAAGTACATAATTAAATATATTTCCAAGTTTATATTCAGCTAAGGGGCTTTCCTGCGTGGTCTTCCTTTGGGCTTTTCCTTTAGCTAGCCAGCTCCGATCCATGGGCTTCAAGTCCAGACACGTTCCTTGGATTTTTGTCTTTCCATCGCCTATAGTCTTGCTTCTTGTCTGTCTGCTGCTGCCTCGGCATCAGGTCCTGCCTCGGCCTTGTCCCTGCCGCGGCACTGGTTCTCCTGCACAGATATGAAAACGCAGTAAAACGTGCCTTTTTCTATATATATTATCTATATGAGTATAACTTCTAAATATATCACATTAAGCACATGCATTGGTCCGAGTGGGTGTATATTTCGTGATTAATGCCCATAAAAGGAGTAAAAAGTGATAGTGTGTTAAGCACTTATCACACCCCCAAACTCGAACTATTGTTTGTCCTCAAGCAATACAAACATCAATTTACCGAACTAAACTCTCTCTTGGTCTTACATGTCCATCCATTCTCCCCACCATAACTAGGCCTATTCTTAAGCCTTAACCATTTGGTTACTCAAGGGTTTACCTAGAAACAAACTATAGAAATTGTGAGTGTGTGCGTTTTTGTGGACAAGTTAATTAAAGGCTTTCTTAGATAAACTCTAAGTTCAAGACAAATAGACATTGGTTAAGTGTTCTCTTCTTTTTCAAACCCCAAATCTTGAGCCGGTTTCGGGCACCTCAAAGACTTGTGTTTTTCTTTTCACTAAATTCCTTCTTTCTTTTTAATCTTCCTTAACACATACTAGAGCCAATTTCGGGCACCTCTAGCATGAAGAAGAGACTTTCTAGAGCCGGTGGTAGGCACCTCTAGTTACTTTCCAAAAATCTAAGTCTTTATCACCTAAGTTCATTAAAAGAATTCCTATAATCCAACAAGTCCCAAAAGTGTTTAAAGTTCTTCCTATAGTAAGCTTCTAAGTTTTCATCCTTAAGCATCCTAAGGTTAAGTCCTCTTAACAGAACCTAAACATGGTAAGGAGAAAGATTTCTATAGCCTTAAAGAGTAAACTAAGGCAATACTGATGATGAGCAGTGCAAGAGTGTAGGCAGCGAATTCAAGTAAGGCGGGGAACATAAAAATTAAAAAAATCACCGGAATACTCCCTTTTTGGCAAGGCCGCGATGTAGATTGCTGCCTTGGCAGTGAATCTGCACCCCCAAACTCAAACCAAGCATTGTCCTCAATGCTTTATATTTGAAGATGTAAACGGCAAAACAGAATATGAATTATAAGCAGTAAGTAAAAACAGTAAAAGCAATTAATATTGAATTAAGGACAAAGAAATTTAAAGCGACTCCGAAGAGATGCTTGTAACAATTTTCCTCCGTGGCCTTGATGCCAAATGCTTTGTCCGTGGTGAAGGCGATGGTTGTGTCTTTACTTGCCGAGGCGGTTGGACTCGAGTAGGTGGTGTCCTTTGCATCGGGGCTTTTACCTCCTCTCCTTCTTCGACATCCGCCATCTCTTCGGTTATCATCACGTCCGTTCCTCCTCCCATCGCAGTTGCTCCTCCGGTGTGGTGTGTGCTTGGGCCGGCGGCAGTGGAGCTTTGGTGCACATAGACATCTATCTCGGCGGATAGACTGCCCATGATAATTGGCGATCGGGGTGGAGTGCTAAAAACGACCCTTCGCTTGGATGGCCTTCTGCTGGTAGAAGAGGCCGCGGCAGAATCTGCCGCCCTAGATGGGCCGGCAGCCTGGTATTGGGGCTGAGGGTCCGCATGGAAGAACGACCTTGGTCCTCCCGGGGCTGGTGTAGTCTCGATGTAAGGTGCGGCGGTGACAAACATGTTGCTTGGGAACTCCGGGAATTTTACTCCTTGGTCTAGGAAGGCGTGCAACATCATCTGGGCTAGAGTGCCATTGAAGTCCCTTTGGTACTCCATGTACCGTTGTTGTCGAAGATCCATTGCTGCCATGCGTTGCAAGATTTCTTGGTACGGGTCTGCTGCGACAGAGGTGTGGGCAGTACCAGACATGTCTGCCGTGTACTAGGCCCCGACAGCAGTGTCGGCAGTGAATTGCTGCGACGTTGCCTGGACAGGTCTGCTTGCGTGATTTGCATGACTTTGTGGCAGAAGTCCCTGGTCCATCCTCGTCGTGGGGGCGTGTATTCGTCCGTTTCTTCAATGGGTACACCTGCAGAAACACATAAACCCGTAATCAAGCAAGGGAAATACAATGGTCCTCTATCTTTCTTACCGCACTCGTGAATTTCCCATAGGATGATTTCTCCAACGTTGATGGTACTCTTGTTGATGATGGATTGGATAAGCACCAATCTCTTGCGATCCACCGTGCTATTGTATGATGTTGGGATGAGGCGTCGTTTGACGAAGGTATTCCACATCTTGGCCTCCGGCTTTAGGCTTTGTCTTGTTACGAATCCTCGATGGGTACCGGTTTCCCATGGGGTATTCCCGTAACAAAGATCGTCTTTGATGAGTTCATAGTCCTCGACAGTGATATCTTCCAAGAATTCGGCGTGGATATCACTGTCTGGGGTGAGGCCGTAGAAATTATTGATCGTCTCGGCATCGAGCTGGACTGGCCTGCCGTGGCAGTGAACAAATAGGGAGTCTTTGCTGGGCCCATGAGCGTAGAACTCCCGCACGATCGTGGCGTTCGCCTGGGCAGGTTGCAGACAGAAAACTTCCCAATTCTGGTACTTAATTCTGTCATAGAGGTAGTGTTCAATGCCGTAGTTCTCTTCGTCCGCATGCTAGAACCCTTGCTCTTCCCAAAGTTGCCTAGCGATGAAAGATCGGTTGAATCGATCTTCAACGTTGGCTGGGCGAATCTTTTGTATGTTGCCATCAAGATAGAGAGATGTGAGTTCTTGGAGGTTTTTCTTGAAGAGAATCTGGAGATTTTACAAGAATTAGAAGGCAAAGAGTAATTGAGAGAGAGATTGTTATGAATACTAAAGAAAACAAGAAAGTAAGAGTGAATAGTTCAAGAGGAAGGAGTTTCTTATATAGGCCTCGGCCTTGTGACCGTTGATACCACTAGCCGTTTGTAACCGTTTCCTTTTTCTGCCGCGGCAGGAATCTCGGCAGACTAGCCGTTACACTGTTCTGCCCGTTGGGACTGCTGCGGCCCTGACACTGTTTTATTGCCTCGGTAGAGTTCCTGCTGTGAACTATTTTTCCCTTATTTATTCCTAAATAAAACACACAAAAGAAAAATACTGAAAACGAAAATAACAAAAATAAAAATAAACTAACTAATCCTACTATATTAATAAAGAAAAGGGAGGAGAACATGTTACTGGTGGAGAGCATGTAAATGCATCTCCCAAAATTATTCTCTCCCTTAGGCCCAAATTGTGAATCGGTTGTGGGCCACTCCTTTTTGCTGTCTGTCCATCCACCTTGGGCTTAATCTTCTTGCCGAATATTCTGCCGAGCAGACTGCCTAGGCAGGATATCTTATTATCTACGGTGTGGATGGCCTTGCATTCCTCTAGATCATCATACTTCTTTAAGTTGTGGAATGCGTTGAGTTTGACTTGTTGGTCATTGACCCGCATAGTCAACTCTCCTTTTTCCACGTCAATTAATGTGCGTCCAGTTGCTAGAAAGGGTCTCCCAAGGATGATCGGTACATTGTCATCTGTTTCACAATCAAGGACAAGGAAGTCGACAGGAAAAATAAACTTGTCAACTCTTACCAGTATGTCCTCAATTTTGCCTTCAGGTTGCACATAGGATCTATCCGCTAGTTGGAGCATCACTGTTGTAGGTTTTGGCCTTCCAATTCCAAGCTTTTGGAAGACTGATTTAGGCATGAGGTTTATGCTTGCTCCAAGGTCGCATAGGGCCTTACCTTCATAGCTCTTTCCTATCGCACAAGGTATAGTAAAGCAACTAGGATCTTTTAATTTTGGTGGCATGCGGTTATGCAGCATTGCCATGCATCCCTCGGTAGCAACCACTGTCTCAAACTCACCTATTCGTTTTCTCTTTGATACCATGTCCTTTAGGAACTTGGCATAGTTCGACATTTGTTCAATAGCTTCAACGAACGGTATGTTGATGTGGACTTGCTTCAAGATGTCGAGGAATTTCTTGAATTGCTGGTCCTGTTTTTGCTTTTTTAACCTTTGCGGGAAAGGTGGTGGTGGTCTCATCTCCTCCAGGGTTTCTTGAGTTTGAAATTTTATACCTGGCACCACTGGAGTTGTTGCTGCCTCGGCAGGCTGTTCAGGAGCTGCAGCGCTTTTTGCCGGGGCAGTGTTGTCAGCTTCAGTTTGCTCGGCCTTTTCTTTCGCTTGATCCGCTGATTGAATTTGGCTCTCTAGGATCTTTTCCTTAAGCTGTAGACCACTCCTAGTAGTGATTGCCTTACACTGTTCATAGCTCATTACCTTAGCAACTTCAGTATTGCTAGGTAGGCTTTCTTGTGGTCTAGTGTTTATGTATTGAGCAAACTGCCCAACCTGAGTTTCCAGCGTTTTTATGGCCGCTTCTTGATTTTGCAACCTCATCTCAGTTCTATTCATGAAGGCATTTGTCCTCTTGATGAAATTACTATTTTCTGCCATGTATGACTCAGTTTTCATCATGAAGGCCTTTAGCGTGTTTTCCAATGAACTTACCGGTTGTTGCTGCATCTGCTGCTGCGGCATTGGTTGCTGAAATCCCGAAGGTTGGGTGATTTGGTTTAAGGCATTGTTTGGGTTGCTCCATGATAGGTTTGGATGCCTCTTCCATGAGGGGTTGTATGTGTTGGACATCACATTGTTACGGTTGTAGTTCCCAACATACATACCAGTTTCTTGATTCATGCAGTCAGAGGAACTGTGGTTACCTCCACATAAGTCACAGTAGGAATCAATTACCTTGACCTCATGGGTATTTTGTTGTAACTGTAGGTTTTGCACCATCTTGGTAAGAGAGGCCAATTGTGCTGCCACTGAACTTGATGAATCTAATACATTTACCGTGGCTTGGCGTCTTACTCCTCCTCGCCTAGATGTAGGAAACTGGAAGTCATTCTTTGCGAGTTTATTTAGTATTTCAATAGCTTTCTCAGGTGCTTTATCTAGGAGTGTTCTGTTTGCCGAGGCATCTAACATCATCCTTGTCGGGGCATTCGTGGCATTGTAAATGTCCATAGGGGAAATCCATGCAAAGGACACTTGTGCAATAACTCTCTGTAACGTTCCCATGCCTCGTACATTGGTTCGTCTTCTGCCTGTCGAAAAGAAGTAATTTCATTACGGATTTTATCATATAAATTAGTAGGATTAAAACGAGTAATGAAATCACGGCAAAGTTCACTCCAGGAACCAATAGATCCTGCTGGAATGCTATTTAACCAAGCTTTCGCCCTATCCCTCAGTGAATAGGGGAATAGCTTTAATCGCAAGACATCTTCATGGACTCCTTGGATTTTGAAAGAGTTGCAGATTTCCATGAAGGACTTGAGGTGCTGCCTTGCGTCTTCAATTGCAGACCCACCAAATTGTCCAATTGTATTTAACATATTGAACATAACGGGTTTGAGTTCAAAATGGGCTGCTTCAATCTCTGGTGTAACGACTCCTGGGTTTAATCCGTTTAAGTCCTCTTCCAGGAAGTCCCTGATAGTGAGCTGCTGCGGCCCAGGTGGCGGCGTAAGTACTCCATTACCGGCAGGTAAGTTTTGTCCTGCCGGATGTTCTTCCATGGCTCCTTGGATCTGTCTCCTCAACCTTTGCCTTGTTCTTTCGATCTCTAGATCTAACTCGTACAAGGGGTTAGTTGGATTGGCCCTGGTCATACACCACGAGAAACAAAAGTAAAATAAAAATAAACAAAAAAATAAAGAAAACAAAATATAGTTGCCAGTCCCCGGCAACGGTGTCAAAAACTTGTTGCGTGTCAAAAGTGCGCGTTTAGTGCAAGTGGACACATCGCAAGTAATAAGTGATAAGTATTTTATCGAGTTATCGTCTCCTCAGGGACCGGTATACTTAATATGCTTTCTTCACCTTCTTGTTCTGTAGAAAGATAAAAACACAAGTGAGTTGATTTGATTTATTTAAACTAAAATAACTAAATAAAAATAAAGGATTGAAATAGTAGAGAGAGATGGGCTATGATCTAGTTGCGTTGTATTGTGGAATTGATTGACTTGTCTCTGTCCAATGCAATCGTATATCACTGCCTCGGCAGCACTACAGTTTACTGCCTTGGTAGCGACAATACTGTCTGCCGCGGCAATCCCTTGCTGTGGGCAGACTTTACCAAAGTTCGGCAAAGTGTCCTTGGATGACTCCGCTTATCCCTAAGTCAGAGTGTTGTTGATGACTAGTCCTTGATGATACCTCCCGGCGTGAACCAATTATACTCACCAACCAATCTCACACTTCTTTTAGCCGCTCAAACTCTTAACCTATCCCTAGGCCAAATTAGTATTTCGCGATTGAAACACCATACTTACCCCTTTCGTGAATCTAACTCTCCCGAGCTTAGATAAATGGATGATTCACAATATCCTCTCTCGAGCTCAATTGTGAAAACAAGGAATAAAAAAGGATAAGAAAACCTTGATAACTTTATTGCATTGAATCAAAGACAAAGTACAATCTCCTCTCACAAATACTCGACAGCCTTCACCTAATCCCTAAGAAGGTTTAGAAAATAATGGAGAGGAAAGAAACAAGAGTAGAAGTCGGCTCTCTCCCTCGGTATTTCGTGTATTGTACATTGGGTGGCTAGGTCCTTATATAGGCTAGACCTAGGGCAAACCTTTCCTAAGTAGAATACAACTTGGAGTAGGGAACAAGTCAAGTACATAATTAAATATATTTCCAAGTTTATATTCGGCTAAGGGGCTTTCCCGCGTGGTCTTCCTTTGGGCTTTTCCTTTAGCTAGCCAGCTCCGATCCATGGGCTTCAAGTCCAGACACGTTCCTTGGATTTTTGTCTTTCCATCGCCTATAGTCTTGCTTCCTGTCTGTCTGCTGCTGCCTCGGCATCAGGTCTTGCCTCCGCCTTGTCCCTGCCGCGGCACTGGTTCTCCTGCACAGATATGAAAACGCAGTAAAACGTGCCTTTTTCTGTATATATTATCTATATGAGTATAACTTCTAAATATATCACATTAAGCACATGCATTGGTCCGAGTGGGTGTATATTTCGTGATTAATGCCCATAAAAGGAGTAAAAAGTGATAGTGTGTTAAGCACTTATCATGGCGCATGAAGACGCAAGGCAACATATCAGGGCATTTTTAGAAGTTTGTGACTCATTCCGTCAACAAGGAGTTCATGAGGATGTCTTGAAACTCAAGCTATTCCTTTATTCTCTATGTGGTCGAGCAAGGGGATGGTTGAGTGGAGTACCATCCGGATCGATGGAGTCATGGGCTGATCTATGCAAGAGCTTTTTGCTACGGTATAATCCTCCGAATCTCAATACTCAACTTAGAAATGACATTGCTTCTTTTCGACAAGGTGACGATGAGTCAATGTGCGAATGTTGGGATTGATACAAGGGACTGCTTCGCAAATGTACAAATCATGGATTTCAAGATTGGACTCAAGTTTTGATGTTTTACAACGGAGTCAATGCACCTACTAGGATGATGTTAGATGCCTCGGTAAATGGAACTTTGCTAGACAAATCACCCGAGGAAGCATTTGACATTCTTGATAGAATTGCCAACAATGATTATTAATTTCCTTTTACAAGACTTGAAACCGGGAGGAAGGCACAAGGAACATTTGAGCTTGATGCAAAAAACTCACTATCCGCCCAACTCTCAGCTATCACCAACATGTTGAAGAACATTCAACGCTCCAATGAAGTGAAGGAAGTGAATATGGCCAGTTCAGCATGTCTGTTATGCCATGGCAATCATCACGAGAGTGAGTGCCCAGGAAGCCATGAGACAGCTAACTATGTGAGCAACTTCAACCGAAGCAACAACAATCCCTACTCAAACACCTATAATCCAGGATGACAACAACATCTGAATTTTTCATGGGGAAACCAAGGACCTAGCAATCCTAATCCCCCAGTGCGGAACCAAAATCAGTATGAGCCCCAGAATTTTCAACCGAATATGCCCTGGCATAATCAGAACAAGGAGGTTGCATCATCATCTAATACCAGTTCTTTGGAGGCAACTATGCAAGATTTTATTCTAAGTACCAAGACGATGCTTCAAGAGCATACAACAGCTATCAAGAACCAAGGAACTTTACTGCAAAGCCACAGTGCTTCGTTGCGAAATCTGGAGAGTCAGGTTGGCCAAATTTCCACGGCATTACAAGAGCGTCAGCTTGGACGACTGTCGAGTGATACTAAAGTCACCAAGCCGCGTGGTAAGGAGCATTGTAGTGCGATCACACTCAGAAGTGGCACTCAACTTAATCAACAAGATAAGTTTGGGGGAGAAGATGTCTGAAGATTCCCTACCCGAACCTATGCAAGAAGAAATGCCTGAGCAAATTCTCGAGGAAAAGGATCAGGAGGAAGGTTTGACAAAGGAAACTGCCGATGGAGCAAGCAAAAATGCCACGGCAAAACCAGTTCCTACACCACCAGTGGAAGAAGTTAGACCCCCACCACCCTTTCCCCAAAGGCTGAAGAAGCACAACGATGAAATTCAGTTCAAGAAGTTTGTGGACAAGTTGGATCAGTTATACATAAATGTCCCGCTATTGGAGGCAATTGACCAGATGCCCAGTTACGCTAAATTTCTGAAGGAGATAGTCACGAAGAAGCGTAAAGTGGAGAAGTTGGAGACAATTGCCATGACAAAAGAGTATTGCTTTGCTTTGAGTAATCTACCATCAAAGAAGAAGGATCTGGGCAGCTTCATTATTCCTTGTGCCATTGGAGAAAAGTTTTTTGGGAAGACACTTTGTGATCTTGGATCGAGTGTAAATTTGATGCCTAAGTCAATTTTCGTGAAGCTTGACATGGGAGAAGCGAGACCCACATCCGTCATATTGCAACTAACCGATCGTTCCCATGTGAGACCCTAGGGGAAGATCGAAGATGTCATAGTGAGGGTGGACAAGTTCGTGTTTCCAGCCGACTTCCTCATACTTGATTGTGAGGCTGATGCTAACACACCCATTATCTTAGGGAGACCTTTCCTAGCAACCGGTCGCATTCTCATTGATTTTGAAAATGGTGAGCTCACAATGCGTGTAGCAAATCAAAGATTGAATATGAACATCAACAATTCTCTCAAGTACATGGATGATTCTGAAGAATGCCGGAGCATTTTGGAAGCAGATTATGAGCAATCAGCAGAAGTTGATCATTTTTGCCACAACAATTTCGTGCAACTGGATGAGTATGAAGAGCTCACGAATGAAGAAGATGAAGAAGCTAGTGAATCTTCATTGGAGGAACATCAATCTAGTCCGCTGATAGCTAGAAACAATTCAAGCTTCGAGCCTCTTGATTTCGAGGAATTCAGTCCTCCTAAGCCTTCATTACTCGATGCACCGAAGCTGGAGCTTAAGATTTTGCTACAGCATTTGAAATATGCTTATCTAGGTGAAAATGAGACCCTGCCTATTATTATTTCTGCGAACTTAAATTCTGATCAAGAGAGAAGTCTACTTGTTGTTTTGTCACAGCATAAACGAGCAATAGGATGGACCATGACGGATTTAAAAGTGATTAGTCCTACCATCTGTATGCATAACATGCTTCTGGAAGAATGCCAGGGAAAATCTGTAGAGCCACAGCGTAGACTTAACCCCATTATGAAGCAAGTTGTTATGAAGGAGATCCTTAAATGGCTTGATGCTGGAGTAATTTACCCAATATCAAACAGTTCATGGGTAAGCCCGGTTCAATGTGTGCCAAAGAAAGGAGGCACGACCGTGGTGAGAAATGAAGACAATGAGTTATTGCCGACGCGAGTAGTGACCGTATGAAGGATTTGCATGGACTATCGGAAGCTCAACAAGGCTACGAAGAAAGACCACTTTCCTCTACCCTTCATCGACCAATTGTTAGATCGCTTGGCGGGCAAAGCTTACTATTGTTTCTTGGATGGATATTCGGGTTATAATCAAATAGTTATCGCACCGGAGGACCTAGAGAAGACCACATTCACTTGTCCTTATGGCACTTACTCTTTTCGAAGGATGCCCTTTGGATTGTGTAATGCCCCGACAACTTTCCATCGCTGCATGCAAGCTATCTTCTCAGATATGGTTGAGGAATCTCTTGAGATATTCATGGATGACTTTTTTGTTTCTGGAGACAGTTTCCAGAAATATCTTGGCAATTTAGCAAAGGTCCTGAAGCGATGTGAAGAGGCTGACCTTGTGCTGAATTGGGAGAAATGTCACTTCATGGTGACGAAAGGTATTGTGTTGGGCTATAAAATCTCACACAAAGGCATTGAGGTAGACAAAGCTAAGATCGAGGTGATCGAGAAGCTATCACCGCCAATAAATTTCAAGGGAATAAGAAGTTTTCTTAGACACGCGGGATTCTATCGGAGATTCATCAAGGATTTCTCCAAGATCTCCAAGCCTTTGTGCATGCTGTTGCAGCAGAACCAATCTTTTGTGTTCGATCAAAAATGCCATGGCGCTTTCACAGACTTGAAGCAAAGCCTGATCACTGCACCAATTGTTGTTCCCCTAGATTGGACACTACCGTTCGAGCTGATGTGCTACGCGAGCGACTACGCAGTGGGAGCAGTCTTGGGGCAGCGTCGAGGTAAAATTTGTCATGTTGTTTATTATGCTAGCCGTACTTTAAATGATGCACAACTTAACTATACCACCACAGAGATAAAGCTACTTGCCGTGGTATTTGCATTTGAAAAGTTTAGGTCATACTTGATAGGCACTAAGGTCATTGTTCACACCGATCACTCAACAACTAAGTACTTAGTGACTAAAAAGGATGCCAAACCTAGACTCATTAGATGGATACTGCTGTTGCAAGAATTTGATTTAGAAGTGGTAGATAGGAAGGGAACCGAGAACCAAGTTGTTGATCATCTTTCTAGGCTAAAAGTTGACCTAGAATGTCATGACAGAATTGAAATACATGATGAATTTCCTGATGAGAAAATTCTTTATGCCACGGCAATTCCGTGGTACGCTGACCTTGCTAATTTTCTTGTTAGTGGTGTTTTGCCTTTTGACATGACTAGCCAGGGAAGGAAGAAATTCAGACATGACGCGCGATTCTATTTCTGGGATGAGCCGTACCTGTTCAAGCGTTGTGCCGATCAAATTATCCGAAGATGTGTGCCGGAAGAAGAGCAACGTGATATTCTGCATCACTGTCACATAGGCCTATGTGGAGGTCACTTCGGAGGGATGAGGACTGCTGCAAAGGTCCTCCAATCAGGTTTTTATTGTCCTACCTTATTCAAAGATGCCCAGGCATTTTACCTAGCCTGCGACCGATGTTAGAAAACTGGGAACATCTCCAGACGACATGAAATGCCACGAAAAAATATATTGGAGGTCGAGTTATTTGACGTATGGGGTATAGACTTTATGAGACCATTCCCATCCTCATTTGGAGATTTATACATCCTTTTGGCAGTGAACTACGTGTCCAAATGGGTTGAAGCCATTGCAACGCCAAGGAACGGTTCAAAGAAAGTGCTTAAATTTCTGCATAAGTACATCTTCACAAGATTTGGCGTGCCAAGGGCTATCATCAGTTATGAAGGTACCCACTTTGGCAACAATTTAATTGCCAATGCATTATAAAGATATGGGGTGCGACACAAAATTGCCACGGCATATCATCCCCAGACCAATGGGCAAGCCGAGGTTTCCACCCGTGAAATCAAGTAAATTTTGAAAAAAGTGGTGAATCTGAGAAGGAAGGATTGGTCACCAAAGCTTGATGAAGCGTTGTGGGCGTACCGAATAGCTTTCAAAACCCCACTAGGGATGTCTCCATTTAAGTTAGTCTATGGCAAAGCATGTCACCTCCCGGTCGAACTAGAGCATAAGGCCTATTGGGCAATCAAGAAACTTAACTTGGATGCTGAGTTAGCTGGTGAGAGAAGACTTCTAGAGTTGAATGATATGGAGGAATTCAGGAACCAAGCTTATGAGAATGCTAAACTCTACAAGGAGCGAACCAAAAGATGGCATGATCAAGTGATTTTGCCACGTCATTTTCAGGCAGGACAACAAGTGCTCCTATTCAACTCAAGGTTGAAGCTCTTCCCTGGGAAGCTTAAATCGAGGTGGTCTGAGCCATTTGAAATTCACCATGTATATCCCTATGGAGCTGTCGATATCAAGAATGTTGATAGTGGGAAAATTTTTAAATTCAATGGCCAACGTCTGAAGATCTACACTGGAGCCCATGTGATGCAGGATAAACCCACCGCACACCTTATAGATGCTTGACATATTGAAATGTCACGGCATTTTCAGTTTACTCCTGTTCATAAATAATTTGTTTTTAAGTTTGTCTTATATGCTTTAAGTTATTTAGCCTTCTTAATCTTTTCTTTTATTTGTTTTTTTAGGTTAAAATACACCCTTGGAGGCTGGCGGCTGAAGGGAAAAGAAGGAGAAAAGTAGGAAACCCTACTTGAAATTTTGGGCGGCAAGAAGACAAAAAAAGGAGGAGTTTTTATTTTGAAATTCAAAACAACCCTCTCTCCTCTTTAAAAATCTGACACCACCCACCAATCAACCCCCTCCACACATTCTTGCCCACACCCCCACTAAGAAACAAATAAAGGTTTCACCTTTATTTTCTTTACCCATCTTCTTCTTCTTTATCTACCCACCTCCATAGCCGAAACTCCTCCCTCCATTAAAGCAAAGCTTCAAGCTTTCTTACTTTCTCTCTTTTCTTTCAACTCCAAAATTGTACGCACAAGACCCTTAGGATCCGCACCACCGCCTCCTCCCGTTTTTGTGGACGGTGCGGCGGAAGAAAGATTTAAAACCTTCAAAAACCGAAGACTTTTCTTTGAGCTTGGCTTCATCCTCTCCGACGAGATAGGACCAGAGGTGAAAGATGTGGTGGCGCAGCACCATTGGGAGAAATTTGCCGCCCATCCAGGCTCCACCAACGCCACCATAGTGCGTGAATTCTATGCCAATATCTATAGCGCGGACTAGAAATCTGTATATGTTTGGGGAAAAAACATTCACTTCACGAACACCGCTATCAACCGATTCTTCAAGATCCCTCAAGGAGTGGACCGACATGCTAAGAAGGAATAAGAGGCTGATTACGAAACCTACTGAGGCGTGAAGGAAGATTTATGTTTGCCCGAGACCGAGTGGAATGGTCAACAAGCAGCACGGCGCACGGTGAATCGAGAGTCTTTGCTTCCCAATGCCCGGTTGTGGAGCCACTTTGTTAGATATAAGTTGATGCCCACTTCGCATCACACCACTGTGAGTTTGCCCTGTCTTATGTTGTTATATTCCATTCTCTTTGGCTGCCCCATAGATATAGGGAGGATTATTATGCTAGAGACGCACGCTTGTTGGAAGAGACCCAAGAGCACCCTCATATTCCCAAACCTAATCACGGCTTTGTGCCGAAAAAAGGATGTCCCGGAAGATGAGTATGATGAGATTCTAGAAGGAATGAAAGGGCTATCTGCTGAAAAGGTGACCGCTTTAATGGGAAACATAGATGAGCAACCGGAATCTTCTCATGTTGCTGCTGCTAGAGGAAGAACCCCATTCTACAAAGATGAGGCACTGGAGCTATCCAAGAATGCCATGGCAAAAGTGGATGACTTTTCTAAGGATCTCAAGGAATTTTTTCTCTACACGAAGCAAAGAGACGAAGTCATCAAAGCTTACCTGGCAGAGCTACTTCCTCCGCTCGATCAAGAATTTCCTACTTTCCCAGACTCAATATTTCCCAATGCATCAGCAAATGCCACGGCATTTACAGCCGCTTCAACTCCAACCAGGCGAGTTGCACCTGATCTAAATCAGGTACCATCCCCATCTGAGCCGTCTGAAGAGGCAAGACCAACAGAGCCGGAGAACGAGGAGCAAACCCAAGAAGCACATTCACCTACACGAGAACAAACTCCTGAAAATGTCACGACATTTTCCGAGGAGCAAGCCCAGACTCAAGATCAACCGGACCCTACTGCTGAAAAAGAAAAGGAAGCCAGTTTTATTTCTTCACTTTTTGAAGACCCGCCCGCCCCACCCGCACAACAAGAAGAACACCAACCAGCAACCCCAACAGTTGAATCACCAATGCCCTCTCCCCAAAGGAAGAAATCGAGGCGTCGACTCAAAATGTCGGCCGGAAAACAATCCACCCCACCACCAGCTGCTGAAAAATCCATGCGACGGGGAGTCGATGAAGAGACTGATCCTGAAGTCAGCCCACCCCGTTGAAGCGAAGAACATCGCGCCACCCAAGTAGCCAAGGTACATTTCATCGCATTTCATTTCATTGCATCTTACTTAGTTTCTTTTTAGTTGCATTGAGGACAATGCTTGCCTCAAGTTTGGGGGAGGTATCTTCCTCTACTCTACTTCATGTGCATGAGAGCAGTAGTTGTAGAAAAATGTCATGACATTTGTGCAAGTTTTAGGTTAAGTTTATAGGATTATAGTTGGTGATGCCCGATGATGATATTCCTTATATGGACAATAATGATTTGAATATGCATGACTTGAGATTTGAATAGAACCTGTTTTAGAATTTTGTTGCTTGTGTTTATTTTATTGCTACACGAGTGTATGTTCTCCAGGCTTAGGGAAGTTAGAAATTTTTATAGAATGTAAACTTGAACAGCCTTGCATGCCTTTAATGAATTGTTTTGTTAATAGAGAACCCCCAATAGTTTAGTGTTAGAAGATATGAATAAATGCCTGGACATATCTGTAGAGGGATACTTCGCTATGCCATGGCATATCCATGTGTATATGAGTTACTGAAAGAGGCACAGGGTGACGCTACACTTTTAACTTGCCATGGCATTGCCTAGATACTACGTTTAAATAAATGGCAGCTATGCATGAGTAGAAGGTAGTGTGACAGGCTGGCTCCTCTCGTAGCAGTTTGTTGGTATTTTTGTGTAAAAAAAAGTATTATATATGGGGAGTTATAATTGTGCTTTAATGAACAAACATGCCTTGCTAGGATAGTGAACATTCCTTAGAATTTTTCTAAGTTAACTAAGCATGGATTAGATACACTCACTCACACACACTCGCATTCGACCTGGTCCTAGGGCAGTGTTCTTGAAAATTCCTCGAGTCTTATATATTTATGCCATGACATTTTCTGAGGGCTGAAACTCTGACCTATTGCTTGCCTAGATTTTGAACTTTGTCATGACATTCTTTCTCTGCTATCTGCTATCCAATGCTTGAGGACAAGCAATAGCTTAAGTTTGGGGGTGTGATAACTCCGCAAAAAGGCTATATTTTAGGCCTTTTTATTTAAGTTATTGAGTGTCCTTAGGCTCATATAGGTTCATAACATTGCACATAGTCTTTTAGTTATGCCTTGGCATTTTTATGTGGTAATAGATGTTATTTAATGGGAAGGGTAATTCTTTTTAGTTGTGTTGTGCAGATGAAGCAAAAACGGAAGTTGAGGCAATTTGTTATGGCATTCGAAGAAGGATAGAGATGGGAAAATGCCATGGAAAAGCTAGAGAACTCCTGGGCTGAGCTAGACGACAAAGAGATATTTTGATAAGAGTGCCAGCTGGTGCTACCACAACCGATCGGAACCAATACAGCCTGGACACAGCCACCTTGGTAGGGGACCACAACAAATATGGCCTGTATGCAAGCCACCTCAGTAGGGGACCACTGTCACCTTTGCCAATGCTGCAGGAATGTCACAATAAAAAGAGGGTAGAAAAGGGTTTTTGCCTATCTTTTAGGGTTTTTCATCCCTTCTTTATAAAGGGTGGTGACCTAAGAAAAGGTAAGAGGAAAGAGGAGGCCTTTTGAGGAGCAAAACATAGTAAAAGAGGCACCTTTGGAGCCGTTTGCGGCGGAGGAAAGCTCCCACCTTTCTCCTCCAAACTCCGGCCAAGGATTCCTCCATTGATAGAGCTCGAAGGGAGTGGTGTGCTAAGCACCCGGAAGGGGCTAGCACACCAAGGCGCACCGTGGTGGTGAAGATCCGGTGGCCCGATCAACCGAAGGGTGTCTTCTAGTCCTCCTTTCATTTACTTTATTTTCTTTATCTTTTCAAGAGGATGATTTGTTAAATGTTTAAGGTTTTATGTGGATGATTTAATTTTAACATTTAGCACCACCATGTGTTAGCTTTGTTTAGGTGGTTGCTTTTGTGGATGATTATCTTTTACCTTTATTAATATAATGTCTTTCATGTGTTTGTGTATTTGCTTTGTTCATTGTTGATAATCATCTAAGCATTATAAGAGGCACGGCCAATGTCCTTTGTTTAGGTTCATGCTAGATCACTCGGAAGAGGCGTAGCTATAGATCCTTAGATCACTCGTAAGAGGCTAAGGGAGGATCTACGTGAGCAATGGGTTCTAGACTGAAAATAGAGCCTAATCCAAACCTAGAGCACTCGGCCGAGGCGTAGGGGAGGGTTTCAACGACTAAAAGGAGTGTGCTTTAACCGATAGGCTAGAGTGTCATTCGCGTGACAGGCGAAAATACCATGACGTTTTAGTTTGTCAGGTTCCTATGACTCGGAAGAGCGGGAACACTTAAGAAACCTCTGTCGAGTGAGTATACACCATGGTAGCCTTATGTTAGTAAGAGTGAGGGGTAAGAAGTCTATAGGAGTTATCCACCCAGTCATTCTCAAGAGAGAGTTCGTCAATAGAGGGATAGTACAACATATAGTTTAAACGTGTTCTTGCATCTTGCTTTTGCCTCCGCATTTACAACCTGCTTTCTTTATTTTAATTGTTATCTTGCAATCACTCTGCTTTACACTTCACACCACCTCCATACATTCACCTTGCCATCATCATCCATTCTATTTTTCCTTGGCATATTTTAGTTGCTTGCATTCTAGAATTGTCATAGCATTTCCATCTTACACCTTCACCGTACATATCCATTTATCTTGGTTATATCTTTTCCCTTATTTTTTGCTTTTTCGTTAGTGACACCTTTTTGCCTTGAAAAATTGAATGTGCACTTTAGATAGGTCCTCGTGGGAACGATACTCACTCACCCTATTATTACTTGTATGACTGTGTATACTTGCACATATATATGTGTTCACATACATCATTTATAGTACTACACAGAACACACCAGATATGCAGCTCAAAACAAAAGAGACAACCATGATTCAAGATTTAAAGGACAATCGATATCTAATGCTAAGATGTTTAACAAAATATCTGTGACAACAGATGAGGAAGTCGATGTTGGCATGGTTAAGCAACCACCTTCGATTCTTGTGCCCAAGGGAAAGCTAAACAAAAAAATTCAAGCAGTGTCGGCAAGAACAAAAATCAATGAAGTTTTTGAAATCAATATTGTTGGTTTTCAAGGAAACCATACTTTAAAACCGTATAGTAATATATTTCACAACAAAGAAAACATGACCGATGAAATGCTTGCAAGAATCAATGGAGGGTTATTGACTGTTACAGATCCTATTCATTTGACAGGTATTTCTACATCTACTGCATGCTTATTTGGTTTAAGTAACGGGTTGGATGGATTTTAAATTTTCTTGGTGATTGGGTTAATGAGTACAAAATTCACAAAGTTTTAATACCTTCTTTTGATCCTAGGGAAGATGACACTATAGTAGGTTCTAGTTGTGATAATTTAAATGCCTTACAGTCTGAGTCTGACAAACAATTCTTTGTATTTGGGGGTTGTGTGAAATTTTTTGCTGATAAAGAGAAAATACCATTTAGAACTGAAAATGATTTCCAGCAACTATTTATTTTAGAGATGGGAGAAAATCATTGGTTTCAGCACTGGGTAGTTCATGGATTTGATGACAAACAAAAGAAAGCTTTTTACACTCAGATAGCTAGAGTAAATTTTAGTTATTATTGGGGTTTGGGGTCATCTCTTAAATTTGAGAAAGAGCTTTTGGCTAAATTGAAAACATGGAAAAAAAATTATATTATGATTTCACATGGTTAGTCTTGAGTGAAAGTTTTCACTTGTGATGATGAAAAGTTCATTGAATATGAGAAGTTTAGTGTCAAAAAGTATTTAAATGCAATGTTGGTTCCTGTTGCAAGTGGTCTTAATGAACAATTAAGCTACAACATAACTAAGGCAACCTTTCCTAAGGTTACCGGAGCATGTTTCTTAGAACTGTGCATTGAGGTTATCCTAGCTCTTGAAAGAGCTAGTAGTTGGCTCACACAAGAAGAATTAGCTCAAGAAATTATTATCGCATCAAATGTGAAGTCGAACAATTTTAAAGGGTGATATTTCAAAAAAATAATAAGGAAGATACACATGTCTAATGTACTCGAAGAGCAATTACACAAAAAACATCAAATACAACAACATGTGGACAAACATAGAGCCTCTAGAGAATTTCAAGTTGAAAATTCAGTTTACCTCGCCCTTCAGCAATACAAGCCGATATCAATAGCCTTTTAAATGAAATTGAAGCCTTCAACACAGTTCTATGAGTTCTACAACAGTTTCAACAAAATCGGATTAATGAATTTCAATTTAGATATGCCACCAACAGTGAGAATGCAACATATATTCTATGTTCATTTCTTGAATAGAAAGCTTGGAAATACACTGATATAATTATTTGATGCACCTGAACTTGAGAACAACGATCTGTTGAAAGTGCATCCAACAAGAGAAGTCCACAACAAAATGATTAAACATCCCAATTAGGTCATTCCTCAGTTATTGATGCAATAGTCTACAATAAGTGAGGGGAATGTAACATGTGAGGATTTCACTCTATTGACCTTCCAAATTATCGATTTCAATCCTTTGAGATAAGGATCTTTTGCAGCAAGAGGTAATGTTATGATCTGGAAAGAGGAATTAAGGTTGTCGAAGAGAAGGAAAAATAAATTAAGAATTACAGTATTGGTTGATTCTATAAAGATTATGAATAAAGAACAAATGAGTCAACTCAATCAACTATTGCAGAATCTATATAACTCACAAGTTAGGGAAGTGAAAATATTGATGCAGTTGAGACAACATACACACAGATTATTATAAGAGATTTTTTTTGAAAGTCCAACATAGAATGAAGCAATACACAGATATGGATAGATTAAAAAATCAACTTTAAGTGGGAATAAAGAATTACCTTAAGCTACAACAACAATACATTCAGACTTCGATTATCCTTGAAAAACACTTGAAGCCTGGAACCTATAAAATTTCCAAAAGAATTAAGTTATTGCTTTATGAATTGTCTCTCACTTTAAAATTTCACCTTGATTCTTATAAGAGCATCCTGAAGAATGTTTCTTTTGCAAAACTAGAATAGTGTTTCGATCTTGGATTCAAGAATACAAATTCAAAAGAGCTTATGTTACAAACTCCATTACTTGATTCTTATCTTTGGGGAAAAAGATCGAATGTTACGAGAGGTATTGTCATGACCCTAATAGAGGAATTAAGGGTTGAATGGAGAAAAGATAGAAAATTAAAGATTGAAGCTCAAGAAAAAGAGAAACTAAGGATTAAGGAATTAAATGATAGAGTGATGAAAGCGAAAATAGAAAAATGGAAGCAGATTGACAGTGTTAGTGGTGGTGGTGATACTTTGCTTATGATGGAATGGTGTGATATCCAACTGGAGATAAAATATTACAGTTAATTGAAGAACCAGCCTAATATCAAACAATAATACAAAATAAATAGATAAGCATGAAATAGTTATTATTGTTAGACTTTATATTACAGCGGTCTTTTTATTATTTGCTGGTACAATTATATGAAGGAAAACGGTCTTTGTACAGAGCTTTATAAGAGATTTTATCAATGAATTCTATCTGATTCCTCATTCTTCTATCTTCTGTAACCATTTATTTTATCTTCTATTATCTTTTCTTCTCCGATTAATCCTTTCAACTAACAGGGTTGTGACAAAATCAGAATTTACCCATCTTCGGTAGTTAATCTCCTTTTACCCGATGCTTCTTTTTCTCTCTCCCCAACCCCAGGTAAAATCTTTGATCAAACTCAAAACCAAAACAAAAAGGAGCAAGCTTTCCATTCGGTTGGGATATCATGCAGATTGTTCCATTCGGGTTTGGTTGTGGATGTAGGGCAAAGGTGATGGGGGTTGTCTTTGTTTTGGCCATGAGAATCATGTTTTTTTGTCTACTTTGAATCCTCACTTGGATTCTGTTTTTTCTTTTTCCTCTGTTTCTTCTGTTTGCTTTGGTGGTCTTCACTCTACGGTTTTTACTTCCAAGGGGAAGGTCTTTACTTGGTCAGTTCTCAGTCTTTTTACATTTCACTTGCTCATTACTTACCATTTTGTGGCTCTCCTCATTCATCTTGATCTTGTTCAAGCTCTATTCTTGGATGAAAAAAACTTTTCTTTGTGTTATTCTCTCCTTTGAATGCTTATATGGCAATATTTTTTATAGTTAGCTAGCTGAATCATACATTTGACTAGATATCAAAACTATGTTTATAGCTTTATATGAGAATTCAAGTTAATATATAAGCTTATATTGAGGTGACAAAAGAAAAATGATTATGTAAGAATCTAGACTATGATTGGAAATGTGAAAAATTACTTCAATTTTTGTTAAATGATTATGTAAGAAGTTTTTTTAAGTTTCAAAGAGTTGTGTGTATCAATGAGGCCGAAATCGTTTTAAAGATTCAATCGAAGATTTGTTCTATTGCTACCAGATAGCTGCAATAGACGAACACTATTTGAATGATTTATATCAGAATTTCGAGTATTAGAAATTTAGGGATAAAATTCATCTTTTCTGGATTGAAGCTTTCGATCAAATATTTTATAAACATTAATTCTAAAGCCTAGAGTTCTAGTGCCACTATCATTTTCTTCTATGTGTTTTCTGCACACTTAAAAAAAATAATAGTTATGGAGTGAAAGAGTTAGATACGGAAGGCGATGTTAGTTTATGATTGTAAGCTGGATTGGTGGAAAATATCCAGATAAAAGCTTACCTAAATTAGAGATTTTCTGGTTGAGTTGGTAATTCATTTCAACCACTCATCTTAAAAGTGTGTTAGAGAGGTGGAGGAATGATTAGTGCTTAAATTATATATTATTTTATTAATAATTATTCTTTGATTGATTGTTATAAGTTACTATTTGGGTTTTTTCGTTCATTTTCGATACATTACAGTAAGATCAAGAAATGTTGCTAAAATTAATGAAATCATACAAATTTTATTTTTCTGGATTCATGACTGGATTAGTGAACATGAATCTGGACATGAAAGTCTAACGTGATATCCAGTCAACAACTTCTAGAAGATGACGTTAGCATCTTTTAAAAGATAAACATCAGTGATAGTAGAGCAGATCCAATCCTCTTTGAAATTCAATACTTGAAAACTATTCTTAGGATTTGATTTGATTTTAATTTAATTATCTTTAGGATTTGATTTGATTTTATTTAGGATTATCTTTCTTAAGTGAATGTTTTTAAGATTATAAATACTCCACAGGAATAAACCTCAAAATGCATTTCATTATTTATTTTCATCTTTCATTCTTGTTTCAAACTTTTCGGATTTTATAAATTCTCTTCTTTTACTTTTGTTCTTAGTTTTTATTATTTTCTTTTGAATGCTAATTATGATTTTTATCATAATCATACTTAGTTAAGTTTTTTAAGCCAAAAGCTAAAGCTATTACTTATTTCCATTCGTAAGAATTAAAAAGGAATTTATACCCTTTAGAGTTACATTTTTTTTTTTTGGATAAATTAAACTTTTATTCATCCAAAGTAACCATCCACATCCATCAAATTTACAAACCAATCAAAGGAAAACACAAAATTAAATTTACACTATACCCCAATTAATGGCTATATCCCTATCAAAAGAAAGATGACAAGAATTAAAATATAAACCAATATCATATTTAATTTACTCAAAAACAGAATCGGCTGAACATGATTGTTTCCCATGTAAACGGTTGTTCCTCTCTTTCCAGACATGATAATTTAATCCATGCCAAGTTAAACGCACAATCGCAGCTCGTAAGGATTTCCCCTTCCCAAACTGCAAAACCCAGTTAAATCTAGCAGACCAATCCCGTTAAGTCCATTGTGACATGCAAACAAGAACAAATAAATGCCATACTCGAGTTGAGAAAGCGCAATCTCCAAATAGGTGATCTCGGGTCTCAAGTTCAAACCCATCACAAATTAAGCACCCAGGGTCAATCTGGATACCCCAACTTACCATTCGACTCTTTATCGTCAATCTATCTAAAACAACAAGCCAAGTAATAAAAGAATGTTTAGGGATTGAAGGTCCTTTCAACACAACTGTACGTCAAGGAACTTTTTCTTTCTTGTGCCGTAGAATATTCCACAACTTCTTAGTGTTATACCCTCTTTGCAATTCACTCCAAATAGCCACCAATTCATCTCGCAGGCGAAGCAACTTTTTCCATGCCCAACTGTGAGTAACTTTAGGCTGAGCATTCCAAATAGAGTCCCCTTTTAGAATATAATAGTTCACCCATGCAACCCAAAGTGAACCCGCTTGAATAACAAGTAGCCAAATGCTTCTTGCCATGAAAGCTCTATTCCAAGAAACAAAATCCTTAACACCCAAGCCTCCTTCACACTTGGGAAGAAAAATTGAATTCCAACTAACCCGAGCCCCTCGAGCATTTTCTACTCCCCCTTTTCAAAGGAATGCATTACACAACTGCATTAATTTATTCAAAACTTTCATAGGCAAGAGAAACATGCGACACCAAAAAATTTATATACTAAAAAGGACAGACTGAACAAGTTGTAACCTACCAGCAAAGGTTAAGCATTTAGAGGGCCAACTTCGAATTCTGCCAATGATCTTACTCACTAAATAATCACAGTTAGCCAAAGAGAGGTGCTTAGTGATCAAGGGAACACCAAGGTATCTTACATGCAAAGAACTGACCTTGAAGCCAGATTGAAACTGTAAAGAGCATATGATATCCTCAGACAACCCTGCAGTAAATAACTCACATTTGTTTACATTAATCTCCAAACTAGACATCCTGTAAAATTCGTGCAATACTTTCTTTACACCTAGTATAGAATGCACATCACCTCTTGTGAATACTAACAAATCATCAGCAAAACAAAGGTGGGTAAGTTGAATCCCCTTGCACCTTGGATGAAACTCAAAGACACCAAATTTAGCCGCCCAGTTCAAGAGGTTTAAAAGAACATTTAACACCAAAATGAAAAGATAAGTAGAAAGCGGATCACCCTGTCTTAAACCTTTTGCACCCTCGAAATAACTTGTTAATCCACCATTTAAACAAATAGATAATGAAGGATGCATGACATACGCTTCAATCCACTGCTGAAACTGAAAAGGAAAACCCAAAACTCGGAGGAGTTGACTAATAAACCCTCAATGAACAGAATCAAAGGCTTTACGCAAATCAATCTTTAAGGCACACCGAGGAGATAGATTTTTACGACTATACCCCTGTACAATTTCCTGAGCTAAGAGAACATTATCTACAATGTCCCTCTCAAGGAGAAAAGCACCTTGATTCTGAAAGATAAGGGATGGGAGACACTTCTTCATTCTGTTTGTGAGAATCTTTGTAACACACTTGTATATAATATTACAGCAAGAAATAGACCGAAAGTCAGTGACCTTTGTAGGAGCAGCCACTTTAGGTATCAATGTAATGGTAGTAGAATTCATAGCCTTGGTCATGATACCGGTAGAAAAAAAAGAATTCCACCCCTAGCAGAACATCCTCACCCACAATATTCCAGGCCTTCTGGAAGAAAGTTGCAGTATAACCATCCGGGCCTGGAGCTTTATTTCCATTCATAGCAAACAACACCTCTTTGATCTCCTGCTTGGTGACAGGAGCAATTAAATCATCACACATTTCAGAAGTCAGTTCAACTCTTAAAATATCCCTCAACAAATCATCAGATATATCTTCAACCCCATGATCAACACTACCAAGAGATTTGGAGTAAAACTGGATCAATTCATTGTAGATTGCTGTGTAAGTCTCTAATCTATCCCCTGAATCATTGTAAAGTAATGAAATTGTATTCATTTTGTGTTTAGCCTTTACTTGTCTGAAGAAAAAAGACGTATTTTGGTCTCTATCTTTAATGTATTGCACCCGTGATTTCTGTCTAAAAAATTTCTCTTTTGAATCTAAAAGAGCCTTCAATTCAGCAGCTACAATCTTAAATTGGGTGACATTTTCTCTAGTAGGCATAACCATAACAACTTTTTGCAGAGTATCAAATTCAGCTTGCTTAGCAATGACTCGGTTTGATATATCCCCACAAACTTCTTGATTCAACTTTTTTAGAGGACCTTTCAAACGTTTAAGCTTGACAAAAAGTTTGTGCAAAGGATTACCAACAACAGGAAGAACCCAGGAATTTCTCACAATAGACATAAAATCATAATGATTCTTCCAAAAGTTAAAGAACTTAAAAGGCCTAGGAGGACGAAACATTTGCGATCGTAAAACAGTAAGACTAGGGCAATGATCTGAGCAACCAGGATTTAGAAACTCCATAGTAGAACAGGTAAAAGAAGAAAACCAAGACTGGGTTACGAGAACTCTATCTAATTTCCTAGATTAAGGCCCCTCGTCACGAAGGTTACACCAAGTATAGAAAAACCCTGTAAAAGCATGATCCAGCACATCTAAGGTCTCATAACAATCATTAAACTCTTGCATGCCACCGGTAGTAACCTGACTACCATTAAAATCAGAACTTTTTCGAGGGCATGAGATAATATTAAAATCCCCAGCTAAAATCCAGGGACAATCACAAAGACTACCTTTGAAAGCAATCAAATCACGCCACAACAAAAACCTTTCTTCCCTACTATTACTATAACCCCCTAAACCGGCCTATGCGGGAAGCCCGACTAGAGTGGTCACATTGTTTTTATTTATAAATCATATTGCATGAAAATTAATTAACTTGAGCGAATAAAGGTAAATATTGTCTAACAATTAAAATATATAAAATGTCAACAAAATAAGGTATCTGGAAAACATTGTTCGCAAAATAATTCGTAAAAACCAATAACAAAAAAAAAATAATACGTTTAAATCACCAGTAATATAATATATAGGCACATGTCACCCTAAACATAAACTGGAAAAGTTTAAAAATGTTACATCAAAGTGTAACCAAATAATGTATAGATCCTCCAAATGCCAAGTCCGGGATGTCTATCTACGGATATCTGAAAGGGGGAAGAAAACATGTATGAGCTATGAAGCCCAGTGTGTTCCAACAGTGCAAAAAAAAATACGGATGAAATCATTAAACAGTAATATAGAAAATCAGATTGTGTATATGCATGATATGCTACCCTCCAACCGAACTCCTAAATACAGTTCCCCCGAACAGTATCTGATACAGGCATTAACCTAATCCCTTAGGGCGAAGGTACCGACCTAAGGAATTACCTTAGGGAACAGGCAGAATTACCCCAGCTAAAGCACGGTAACCGATAACAGGCGGAATTACCCTAACTGTAGTTAGGAACCGTAAACAGGCGAAATTACCAGCTGGATCAAGGTTGAACCGAATATTAGACACTACTCATCATCCCAATGCTAAAATGGAAGACATGCAATAATAACAAGAATCATGATGGTAGTAACCGGAACTAAGCAGGCAACATGTGTACATAAATCAGGGAATATCATACAGGATTTATCGGACATATAGTAATCATAAAATAATCAATCTTACAGTTCAAAATGAGTACTTAAGTAAATCTAGAAAACATTCATGTGCACATACTTAATTTACTTTAAAACGTAAAACAATAAAATACGATTATATAGCACACAAGGAACGCACCTCAATGGCAGAAACAGACAGGTGATCTACTGGGCGTTCGAGCCTCGCTCTGTAACAGTACTGGACCCTAAAAATACAAGATAGAATTTTTAATAATACTGGAGTTAAATACTGAATTGACTATTCACAGGTATTAAAACATACGGGTCACGATCGGATCTCGGGATCGTTCAAAACAGGAGGAATTGGGCTGGGTCGGTACACGATCGGGAGAACTATGAGGTCCTAAACACAAACAGGTATCAATATTAGACCTTAAAATAAACTCTGGGCTTAACTTAACTTAGAAGAAAAGTTTGACTCGAGACTTTAAAGTCCAAATTGGAGGCTTTCGGGTTCAAATTTCGAGAAACGGACTTCACGGATGGGCTCAGGACGTCGAAAAACATAAAATAGGAGTTTTTGAAAATTTTGACTTTTTGGGTCAAAGTCAACACTGACATCATCAGTCAAAGTCATCAAAGTCAACAGTCAACGCTGATGTCATGCCGACGTCACAGTCAACAGCCAACGGGTCAGGTCAGTCAACGGGTCAGGTCGGGTTGGTCAACGGGTCAGGTCAATGGGTCGGGTCGGGTCTGGTTAGGGTTTGACCGGTTCAGTTCAAGGTTGGTTCGGTTGAAGTTGACCGGTTCAAGACCGGTTCGGATCAGGTTTATGCCATTTTGGACTGGCCGGCTCTAGGCCACCGTCCAGGGCGGCCGGAACTCGCCCCGGAGGCGCGTGGAGGCCATGCGCGACCCTAAACGGCCGGAAAACACTCTTAGAAACCGGATTTTTCAGTGATTCAACTTAAAACACCTTAAAAACGAACAAAAGTATAAGAAAACAATTCCAAAGGCTTACCCAAAAACCGAAACGGGAAATACTCCGGCGAAGACTCAAACAGCGACGATCTGAGACAAAACTAGTGGGGTTTTGGACGGCTTCGAACGGTGAACACAACGGAGCAAGGGACGCGCCTAATCGGCGTTGATGGTGGCTGAATCGAATGAAACAACAAGGGTTCAAACCCTAACCGACGAGGCTTTCGGCCTCGATTACCGGCGATAGCGGCGGCAGTTCGGCACGTCGGTTGAGGGGTTTTGGTCGAGAGATGATGGTGGTTCAGGTGGTGCTGGTGGTGAGAGCCACGGACCGGCGGTGAGGGAAAACAGACGGTGATCGGGGTGTTTAGGGAGATGGAGAATTTTGATTCGAATAAAATTTTGGTTCCAGAAAATATGGATTCCTAAAATGTATTTATATATATATTATTTCATATTTCATATTTCATATTTCATATTTCATATTTATTATTTGTTTCCATTTAAAAAAAAAGGTTACAATTACTAGCATAAACCACAGTGTAACAAAACTGAGTATCCCCTTGTGACACCATGCAAGTAATAAACTGGGAAGACATAAGCAAAACATCCAACTTCCAATTACCCCTACTAAGAATCCAAACTCTATCATTCGAAGCAAAATCATAATTATGAATCAAATTCCAATCTTTGAATCTGCGACTAACAATACCAACAAAATTAGTATTATGAATTCTTGTTTCAAGTAAACACAACACCTCAACATTCAACTGATTTGCCAATTTTAAAACTCTACTTTGTTTGAAAGATTCATTAAGACCCCTCACATTCCATACTAAGAAACTCATTTAAAAGAAGGAGAAATACCATCATTCTTGGCCTTTACTTGCTTGTCCCCTTTTCCTTGTCGCTTCTTTATCTCCTTAAGCTTTAATTGCTGCATCAATTCAGTAACACGATTAACTGCTACTCGGCTTTTTCTAAGAGAGACTCCCTCTTTTTCACGATTTAAAACGGTTAGGGCTAATCAAAGTCTCCCCAGCAATAGCTTGAGATGTAGGTAACTCTGTAGCTTTCTTTTCATCAACTAATTAATTACTAGAACCTGGAAGCATATCAAGGTCACCCAAACCATCCATACCAGAACCAATTTTAGATGAATCCGGTATAGCAGAAATTGGAGGCACATTCAACTCAGCATTAACACCCATAATAGTGTCATCAATAAGCCCTTCAGCATCAGATTGAACAGGCACAATAATAGCATCAGAAAAATTTTTAGAAACATCTAATACTTCAGACGAGCATCTTGTAGTACATTTATCAGAAGAATGGCCAAAAATAGAGCAAACCTTATAACGTGAATGTGACCAAACTAACTCTACAACAATCTCCATTGTGTGACCATCCTCCAATTCTAACAAAATTGAATTAGGCAAATCATCTTTAGCATTAACCTCTACACAAACCTTGGCATATTCTAATTGTTTTTTCAGAACCGTCGCACGATCAGAGTATAGCGGCTTCCCCAAAGCACTTGCAACAAATCTTAAACCCAAACCCTGCTTCGAATAGAGTTCTAATGGGAGATGCCACAATTTGACCCACACTGGAGCAGCATCCAACTTTAACTCATCAAATCTTAAACCCGGTCTCCATTTTCGTAGGATAAGAGCCCTTTGTTGGATATGCCAAGGACCCGATTCCAATATCCAATCACGAACTATCTGAGAGGGAAAGGTAAGCATATAAACACTCGGTGCAAGAAATTTAATTTCTACAGATCCTTCTTTTCCCCATAGGCGATTAGCCGTTTTCTGAAAAACATTGAGCAACGGTGATTTGCCTAGAAAATTACCTACCAAAGCAGTCGCCCATTGTTGAGCACCAAAGGATAAAACCGTAGAAGGAGGTTTAACCACCAATTTTCCATTTCGTTCCAATGGTGAAAAAAATTCCAACGATTGATCTAACATGTTCCAAATTGGAGTCCCATCAACGCCTGGAATTTTAGAATTAGCACCATAAGGAACAAAATGAACATCACAATCATGGGTAGATTGCTTGTTTTGAAGCGGAGGTAACTCACCCAAATCTAAATCCCTGATCGGAGACTTTAAGGAATTTTCAGTCACAGATCTAACCATGATCCAAGAGTGAGACTAAGATTATACTAGATTAGAAAGAAATCAAAAAAGAAAAAGCGAAAACCGACGAAAGATAGATGATCGAAAACCTAGAAAAAACTAAAAATTCTCTCGGCGCACAATAGAGTCGTTAATGTACGCATCAAGTTGAATTTAATTTCAAAAGTGCACGTTTAAATTGAATTTTGGTTTTGATTAATAGTTGAAAGGAAAGATCGGCCTGTGGCATATTTGACTTCCTATGAACAACTTAGCGATGGTACGCTACAAAAAACTAAAATTGAGTTTGATTCTAATTGAAACAGTATAATCCGAGTCGAATTTTTCTAGACTTTAAAGGTATTGAATTAATTAAACGATTTTCGTGCTTAATTCAAAAAGGGTTGATATCTAAAAATTAATTTTAGATGCTCAACTCATTTGAGAGAAAAACAAGTTATAGGGGTTGAGCCCTATAGACTGTAACCGTTGTGAGCTCAAAGGTAAAATCTTATTGAAAGATCAGTTTGAATTAAGGTAAAAGCTTTAGCCCAAGAATGATATTATCAATTGAACTTTTACTTATCTTAATTTAATTTCTTTATTTTCATTGAATCATATTTTATTTTTATCTAAACACTCAAAAACTCCTTTTTTAATTTTCTCTATAAGTAACGCATGATCAAGATCAAAAGCAAGGAAATCGTTAAACTCCTAGTTCTTGTGGATCGACCCTTGCTCTCATTATTCTACTTTACTTTATTTATTTTATTGAAATTAAGGCTTATTTTATTTGACATCATAAACGACACGTTGTCAAATTAGCGTCGTTGCCGAGGACTACAATAAAAGAATAATTAAATTTTCTTATTTTTGATTTATGACCAAGCAAAATCCGGAAACATTAGAAGAATTTGATCCAGAAATAAAAGCACGAGCAAGACGAATTCACAGCCAAACACTTTGTGAAAAGAGAAAGAAACAACAAGAGCAAGCAAATTCTGAAACCTCTATTAACACCATACACAAAGAATCAATAACATCCACGCCTATATCCAATCTTACACACGGCTTACCACATCCAATGTCTTATCAAACAATCAAGGAGTTAACCACGGCATCCGCCGTTCAACAACCTGTTTGCATCGCCTTCCCTCAAAGCGAAACACCATTTCAACTAAGACGAGGCTAATACATCTACTTCCTAATTTCAAAAGTCATCTTAATGAGAGTCCACATAAGCACTTGACAAAATTTTATTTGGTTTGTTCAAACATGAAACCTCAGGGAGTATCCTAAGACCAAATTAAATTAAAAGCATTCCCATTTTCTTTATCTGGTATTGCAAAATAATGATTATTTTATTTGCCTCCTAATTCGATAAATAATTGAGCTGAATTAAATCATATTTTTCTTGATAGATTTTTCTCAAAAACAAAAGCAAGTGAACTAATAAGATGTATCCTTAGAAATAAACAAAAGCATGAAGAATCGCTTTACGATTATTAAGAGCGATTTAAGAAATGCGCGAGTTTTCTGTAACACGGATTGTCTGAACAAACATTTCTACTATATTTCTATGAAGGATTGCATCCCATGAAGATAAAAATGGTCGATGTTGTTAGTGGAGGAGCTCTTGTCAATATAACCCCAAATGCAACATGTGAATTAATTTCAACGATGGTAGTCAACTCTTAACAGTTTGGCAC
Source organism: Abelmoschus esculentus (assembly GCA_035048815.1). Taxonomy (NCBI): domain Eukaryota; kingdom Viridiplantae; phylum Streptophyta; class Magnoliopsida; order Malvales; family Malvaceae; genus Abelmoschus; species Abelmoschus esculentus. The sequence goes on along the minus strand of JAUCBN010000002.1, from coordinate 16,265,847 downwards.
TATGAGTGAACCTAGCCGATGATTTACGAGGTAAGCACCGTTTCACTTGAATTTTTTTTTTTGAAAAATTAACTAACATCATTAATTCTCTTGTTACAGGAAAAATTGAATCAGCCAGAGTATGTGAGATATGTATGATGCCAGACCATTTAACTAATATTTGTCCTACATTACATGAAGACGTAAGCGCACAAATGAATGCAATAGTGAATTTTTCGGGACCTACCCAAAGACCCTATAACCCTAAAGGAACACATACAATCCGATATGGCAAGATCATCTGAATTTTAATTATGAACAAAACCAAAGATTGAATCAACCTTAACAATAGAGGCCACTTGCAACACAACAATTTCAACCGCAAAGATCTTCACTTGAGTCCTTTGTGGAACGATTGACTCAATCCCAAGAAAAATTTCAAAATCACACAGAGTCACATTTAAAAGAAATAGAAAAATAAATTAGTCAACTATCATAAACTGTGGGGCGCCTAGAATCACAAGGTAAACTTCCAGCGCAAACTGTAGCAAACACACGAGAGAATGTAAGCACCATAACCCTTAGAAAAGGGAAAAATGTTGAACAACCTGTTCGAAAGGAGATTAATGCAAAGTCCCAGAAAGATAAAGAAGCAGTTGATGACAACTCCTAAGAAAAGAAGGGAGATGATGTCATGATCTAAAGAAAGGAAAAAAAATTCTGAACCAGATTCATCTTCATACGTGGTACCACCTCCTTTCCCCTCAAGATTCATAAAGAAAGACAAACAAACCGAGGAGAAAGATATCCTAGACATATTCTAGAAAGTCGAGATAAACATTCCACTCTTATAAGTAATCCGAAAGGTACCAAAATGTGCTCAATTCCTTAAAGAATTATGCACTACAAAAAGAAAGCTTAACGGGCACAAAAAAGTAAATCTTGGCGAGAACGTTTCTGCCATTTTTCAAAGACGAATTCCACTAAAGTTGAAGGACCAAGTCATGTTCGCCATACCTTGCAAAATCGGTATAAAACGCGCGATGTGTAATTTGGGAGCCTCAATAAACATGACGCCCGTATCCATTTATAATACTCTTTCAATAGAACCCTTGAAGGACATGAGAGTTATCACTCAATTGGTAGATCGCTCAATTATTTACCCAAAAGGACTCTTGGAGAATGTCTTGGTAAAGGTAAACGAACTAATCTTTCCAACTGATTTCTATGTCATTGACATGAAAAACGACTACTTAATTACTATATATGAGATTCTCTTGGGGTGATATTTCCCTATTACTGCCAACACAAAGATTGATGTAAGAAGCGGTATCCTGACAATGGAAACAATAATTCTCAGTTTCTTTTTACCAGTAAGATACCCCATCTCCTCCAATAGTCTCTCAAGGTCATCCATCCAAAGTAATTCAAAATAGAATTTGTAAACCAAAAATTAAGTACAAAATTAAAAAGTAAACATTCTGAGAAATAGAGAAAATTGAATAAACAATTTTATGCATGAAGTTTAAAAACATCTCAAATACCTAATAAACCCAAAATAACTAAAGTAAAAATATTTGTAAATAATCGTACTGAAAACAGAATAAAGCGTTGTTCGGTAGAGTTCTCCGTGCACCAACTCCTAGGGCTTGATATCTAACAATAAACTAAAAGAATAAGCTATAAAGTCTAATGTGTCTCTAAAGTGTAGACAAATATCATAATATCACTCAGTTCACAATAACATGTATAATATAGATTTTCGCAGTAAATAAACACAAAAATTAATGAATGCAATACCATACTCTAAACGTCAAATACAATGGTGACAAAGTCAACCGATCATAGTGGAGGTAGTTCCCTAGAACTCCCCCGTTATTTTGCCAAACACAATGTGGTAGAACAACCTTCTCTGTACAATCTCACCCCATACACATATTATGCAATCAATGTCACTGATCTCAAAAGTCTCATCAACACAATTTAGATAATCTGATTATTACAATCTCATAATGTAACACGCAAAACACAGTATCACATAACGTGTCAAAATATCAAAAAGTTGCAGTAAATAGATAACCACTAAACAAAGAAAATTTAGCACATGAAGAGACCACACCTCTAAAATCACAACTTAATGTTGACGGTGAAGTTTTCCTCAATTCGAATTATTACCAGTTCTATCAGGGTTGAATCCTACAAATATTTCTAAAATTAATAATAAAATCTCAAAATTCTTTACTATAACGAATATAAATCTAAACAAACTTACGAGTGTCATGCGGGGATTTTCTAAAGCGTTCTGAACAGGCAGTTGAGGCGATGGTAAGATACAGTACTCAATATTGACGTCGTTATATTATTCTCCAGTGTTTAAAAAAACGCTACCGATGCGTGCCTAGGCACTAAGGTGACACCAAAACGCCTAATTATATCTAGGCATGGCGAGTTCAATGATACGCAACAAAACGCAAAAAGGCGTATGAGGCGAAAAAAGGCGATGCCTTTCTAAAAGATTTACTTTTTTGTATTTTTATATCTATTTTCTTTTACATACTAAAGTAGATCGTATATGGATTACATAAAACAATATTAATCAAATTAAATTTAAAATTTGTCTAATGAAATTTAAATTGACTTGGTTGAATTTTTAAGTTTGAATTAAAATTGATTGTTTCATACATTGTAAATACAAGTTATTTCAAATTTGAATTTTAAGTTATTTAAATTTAGATGAATTTGATTCAAGTTATTTTCATCATGATTTGTCCGATAATATTAGAGCATAATTTGTAGTTTGAAAAGCATAACACAATATATAGAAATATTAATTAAATTAGATGTAATTTATTTTTAATTAAATTGATTGAGTTTTTAAATTTATCTGATACAATAAAATATTATGACGAAATTGAGTTACTTTAAGTTTAAATTAGTCTATTTATCACTTGAACCATATCAATCTATTTACCACTTTAACCATATTGTTGGCTATTATTTTTTATATATTTAAACTTAAACTATAACTCTAATTAAATCAAATTTAGAATTAAATTAATTTATTCAAATCTTAAATATCAGTGGCATAAATTAATTAAAGGGATTAAAAAAATTGGATAAAAAAACCTATTAAGAGTAAAAGAGGAAAAGAAAAAACTTGTTAAGAAAGAAAGAAACATAGCCAACAATTATGGCCGACGTTTCAACTCTTAAATATTAGTGGCAAAAATTGGAAAAGAAAGAAACATTGTAGCCGACATTTCAACTCTTAATACGAAACAAAACAAGAAAATTCAACTTTAGGGAAGAAGATAAAAAACTCAAGATACTCTTCTCTCTCTCTTTTGTGATTTTCATTCTATAATTTTTTTTTCATGTTGTGACTTGAACTGCTATATAATTGAAACAATATTTTACAATCTAATTACAATTCGAGAAATTAAATATTGTTGAACTTTCATACATCACATTGCAGAAAACTTCCAGTTTGAATTCTGAAATACTTCTTGAGCATAAAACAGAATCACTTACTTCAGACTTGTCAGCGAAATTGGAGTTACTTATAAGAAACTATACAACTAAGACAAATCGGACAAATAATTATAAAAATCATTAGCAGATAAAGAACACATATGTTTGCAATTAGCGGCAGAATATATTTGATATGTTTGCAATTATTCAAATTTTAAATTACAGTAGAGTCACGAACAATATTTCTTATATTAACAGTGGAGTTACTTGATATGTTTGTATAATTGGTAATTTGGTATGTTTGCAATTATTTAAACTTCAAGTCTTCAATTAACAGTAGAGTATATTTGATATGTTTCTTATATTTACAGACATGGAAAATGAGACTCAGACTACCAAAAAGACATATTTGGGATGGAATCATGGTTATTTGGTTGATCCTAAGGTCACGAACAATATCACTTTTAAATATTGTTCGATAATTTCTAAGGGTAGAATTCATAGTCTTAAACAACATCTAGCTGGTGGATATAAAAATATAAAAGCTTGTATCAAGTGCCCTGCCCATGTGAGAGAAGAAATGATTGATCACCTCGAGAAGAAAAAGAAAAACGAGAGAAGATAAACTTGGTGCATGAGAATGAATAGGATCAAATGACTGAATTTGACGATGAAGATCAAATGCAAGTGCTAAAACTCGACCCACAAATAAAAAAAAGCAAGAGATCAATAAATCTCAATGTGAAAAGATCAAGGCAAGTTGGTCCAATGGATGCTTTTATCAAATCTCCTACACCACCAACAACGGGCAAACAAAGAACCATTAATGAGACCTATAAAAAAGAACAAAGGGAGAAGGCATGTGCTGATTTTATTAAATTGATGTATGATGCTGCAATTCCTTTTAATGTTCTCACTCATCCTAGTTTTAAAGTTGTTATTGATTCAATCACTAGAGCTGGAATTAGAATGAAGCCACCAAGTGCTTATGAAGTAAGAGTCCCTTTCTTGAATAAAGAAGTTGCAAATAGTAATGAGAATATAAGAAATCACAAAGAAGAATGGGCCAAAACAGGATAATCTATTATGTCGGATAAATGGACTGATTGACGTGGAAGGACAATTATTAATTTTTTAGTTAATTGTTTGAGAGGAAACATGTTCCTAAAGTCCATTGATGCGTCTAGTTATTCAAAGACAAGTGACAAGTTATTTGGCCTACTAAGTAGAATTGTGGATGAAGTATGTGAAAACAACGTTGTACAAATTATAACAGACAATGGAAGCAACTTTGTGCCTGCGGGTGTACTCTTGATGACAAAATATCCGCATTTGTATTAGAATCATTGTGCAGACCATTGTAATGATCTGATTCTTGAAGATATTGGAACAATTTCTGTTATTGATAAAATTTTAAAGAAGGCAATTCAGATTAATAGTTTTATTTATCAATGCCTAGATCTTTTGAATATGATGAGACAATTCACCAAATAAAAGAACTTGTTAAGATCGGCGACAGAGTCGGCTCTGGGGGGTGGGCAATAAGGGCGACCGCCTCGGGCCCACCCCTATTCAGGGCCCAAAATTTTAATTTTTTATTAAATATTTAATTTTAATTTTTTAATATTTATAATTATGAATTAATTATTTTTTAATACTTATTATTATACGAGTTTAATTTTAGTAATTATTATTATGATTTTATTTTTTTAATAATTGTATTAGGTCTACTCTTAAAATTTATTTTTCACTATTTTTTATTATGATTCTTAAATCCAATTTTTTGCAATGCTTGTTGTTAGGGCCCCATCTTTTACTAAACTTATTATTAGGGATACTCTAAAAAATATTTTTTAATATTTATTAGTATAAAATATTAAAATTTATTTATTTTCTTTATTTGCTATTATAGTCGCGATTTTTTTTAACACTTATTATTAAGAGTCTAATTTTAAAATTTATTTTTCGATATTTATTGTAAAAAATCTATTTTTAATATATTTGTTATTAGGGTCTAATTTTTTTAATACTTATATAAGAGGTCTATTTTTTCAATAATTATTAATAGGACCATAGATTTTCAATATTTGTTATTAGAGATTAGATTTTCACAATATTTGTTATTAGATGTTTACTCTTAAAATTTATTTTCCTCGTATTTATTATTAATGATTAATTTTTTATCAATATTTATTATTAGGGGCCTAATTTTTTCTAATATTTGTTAGTACGCATATAATTAATTTAATTTATTATAATTTTTATTAAAAAATTGTTTTTTTTAATATTTATCATTAAAGACCTATTTTTTTACGTTTGCCCTAGGGCCACTAAAATCTCAGAAACGGCTTTGATCGGCGAAGACAAGATTTACAACTGCCTTTATCACACTTTCATCAATTCACAAACAAAAGATAACTTAAGGAAGATGTTCACATCTGAAGAATGGAGGACTAGTAAATGGGCCAAGGATCCTGGTGGAAAAAAGCTGCTAATACTATTTTGATGCATTCTTTTTGGAAAGACGTTGCATATGCATTAAAATTAAGTGATCCTTTAGTTCATGCACTAAGATTGGTTGATGGAGAGAAAAAACCTGTCATAGGATACATATATGAAGCTATGGATCGTGCTAAAGAAGCTATTACAGCTTCATTTAATGAAAATGAGTCTAAGTACTCCGAAGTGTTTAAAATGATAGATAAGAGATGTGAATGTCAGTTACATCACCGATTACATGTTGTTGGTCACTTTCTTAATCCTAAATACTTTTATGATAACTCTCAACTTCAAGAATATGAAGAAAAGGTAGATGGCTTGTATGAATGTATCTTAAGGTTGTTTCGTACACCTGACAAGCAAGATAAGATTATGGAGGAGCTTACTGCTTACAACAGAGCACATGGACTATTTGAAAATCAATTAGTTATTAGGCACCGGACGACTAAGGCTCCATGTACTTAAAATTTAACTCTCATATATATGATATATCCTATATTTTTTTTATTTATCTAAATCTAATTTTTAATGTTGCATCTGATTGGTGGGCATGTTATGGTTCTTCAACAACTATTTTGCAATAATTTATCATAAAAATTTTGAGCCTTACTTGTAACGCATCAAGTTGTGAGCGAAATTGGAGCACTTTTGAGCAAGTAAGTCATACCGGTCAACTAATAAATTATTTAATTAGCATTGGTAATGTACTAATGTTAAGTTCTAAGTGTTGAGGTACTTTAATAATTAAAACCTAAATATACTTCTCTCATTGTCTCATAGATTCATACCAAAAATAGAAATAGGCTCACACAATCGAGACTAAATGACTTGGTGTATGTCAAAAACAATCAAGCATTGATTCAACGGTATGAGTTACGGGATAAAATTGACCCAATAACTTTAAAAGACATTGATGAAAGCAACGAATGGTTGACCGAAATAACAGAGGAAAATGCTCAAAATGAGTTTTTGTTTGAAGAGGATGAAGGTCTTACTTGGGGACACGTTTCAGTTGCTTCTGGAGTTCATGAAGATCGATTTAATTTGAGATCAAGAGAAAACACATAAAGAAAAAGAGATGGTAGTTTAAGTCAATCTTTTAGACAAGAAAATGAAGATGGCGATGAACATGAGGAAGACGAAGGCTATCACTCTTTTGATGAAGATGATATAGAGAAAAATTTGGTAGAGGAAGATGATTATATATGATGTCATGTAATCTTTCATCATTTTGAGATTATTATATAGCTATCTACCTAACTTTGCTTATTTACATATAAGAAATTGATAGTGCACTATAAAATGTTATAATATTACTCTTTTTTATTAAAAGATTAAAAAGACAATTAATGAAATTATGAGCTTTTGTTAAACATGTAATCTCTTTTAAAGTTCTAAAATTTCATTGGATATACATGTCATTGTATAATTAGATCAAATACCAATTTTTAGTTTATGTTTTCTTAGAGATTATTTTAAAAAAAAAAGAAGTCTTATAATTTGTATATTTTTAATTTTGAAGGGGGCGCCTTATTTCAATAAGGCACTCGCCTTTCGCCTAGAACTTCGGTTATGGGATCTCTATCGCCTTAATTCGCTTTATGCAATTTTTAACATTGTTCTTCTCTGATTTTAATAACTTAGCTCCTCCTAAAAGATACTTGTTTAGCTTGTACTCCTCTTACAATCTCATCTGTAAATTCATTAGTTTATCACGTTCTTTTGCAAGTTCCATCTTGAATTGCTTTATTTGTACTTCATGACTAGCTTGAACTGCCTCCAAGAACCTATTTTTCTCTTCCAGCAAATCTTTAAGCTCCTTTTCTCTTCCATCAAGCTTAAGAGAAAACATTGTTGGACATTTGGTTTGCACCAGGACGTGGTTTTCACCTTGCTGACTTATGCAGTTGGTGTGGTAACTGGTCACCATTTCCCTTGGGTGCATTAATTCCATTACTTGATACTTTGGAACTTTCAATTCTATCGGAACTCAAAGCTACACTTGTCACATTCAAATATTGTTTGAATGAGCTAGTCTCTTGGTCCAGTCTGAAAGTTTATTCCTCTTTTTCTTTGAACAAGGCAACATTACAAATTAACATTCAAAACACCAGACATCAGATTTCTATCAACTAAGAATGTCTTGACCATAATCCAACATTAGCTTAATTTATCCTGCAAGCATATATGACACCTCCATGGAAATTAGCATTTACCATAACCACATCAAAAAACAAGCAAATGTAACATTCAAAACCTAACGGCCCATCAAGAACGAAACATCAAGCTTCTGTTGCCTCTCTACCTACACTAATGTGCACAAGACTACCTAATATGTCCACATATTCACTGAACCTGAGAGTATCTACCTGGCATGTTACCATCACCAGTGGTGGTGGTAAAAACTAAACCCAAATTTCATGCATGCTTTACAACGATATCAAAGACTAAAACCAAGGAAAAGAGTGTAACTCAATGATCATAACTTTAGCATGATCTTCCCATGCATATTTAGATTACAGAGCTGCTAAATGCAGCTGGACATGTACACTATACTTCAATGACCGGCTAACAAGTCATGGTTTCAATCAAATAAACCAATCAAAGACATGCACATGTGCTTAGGAGAGAAAAAATAATGACAAAGGGTAAAGATAAATAGCAATTTTCACATCTCAGTTCATTAATAAAATGCTCAAAATCTGGCTTTCAAATGTAATACCAAAGTTTTAAACTCAAGTGACAATATGATAACAAAAAAAAAAACAACTAATGCTATTACATAGTCAAATAGCTGCACATAACCCACAAAAAACAACCTCACTTCTTGTCTTCTTTCTCAGCCTCAGCTGCCTTCTTCAATCTGGCACCAATATGGCGCTCATTCATGCGTTCAACACAAAGCTTGTTGTATGCCTTGAATGACTTCATCTCCTCGGTTACTTTCACCAGCTCCACAGAAGGCTTATCACGAGAAATAGGCATGTATGATCCTTGTACTTGGGTAGCAGTTGCAAGCTCCTCAGCAGTAGAATCACCAGACTACTCGAACACGTAGAACAAACAACATTTAAGAACACTAAACCAGTTTAAGGATTCAACAATGCAAAAATACCCATACAAAGTTTTACCTTAAACTTGCGAGCACGTCTTGGGAAGACGACGAGCTTGACCTTGTAAGTCTTAAGCCTCTGAACATTGGCTTGAAGACCTTCAAGAGATCGATTCTTACGACGGTGGTCGACTGCAATACCGATGGTAGGTGCGAGTTTCTTTGAAATACCAGCAGCCTGGTTCGAAAAGAGGGTTACAACAGATTCATAAAACTATAGGCAAACAATATCAAAACAAGAAATCTATCTTATCTAACAAAACATCTATACACATCCATTTACAAGCTAACAAAGGACACCTATAAGATTCATTGTTCTTGGTAGTCAACAATGATACTTAAACCAGATCAAATTGCAAACCCTAAATCTATACAAGATTAAATAAAAAACCCTAAAACCAGAGAAAATAAAAGAGCATACTTTAAGCTCTTCAAGAGTGAAACCCCTGCCAGCTCTCAACTTCATGTTGTACTTCAAAGTCTGGCCATGGACAATCGGACGTAGAGGTCCAGCAGTTGGCCTTGGGAAAATCTTCACGGCCTTCTTTTGCCTTGCTACAAATCCCAAAACCCCAAACACAAATCAAATTTCAGCCGTTCAAAAAACACTAAAATGAGTTCACAAAAGCGGATAAAGGTAAAAACCCAGAGTATATTAGCTCACCGATTCTTCTTCTAGCCTTTCTTGCAGGCTGATTGAACCAAGTTTTCACATAGTTCTGCCAATGCTTCTTGAAATGGCCATTGGGTATAACATTGTTATGCTTAACCATGGCTTACCTGTGATTTAACATTACAAAGAAACTAAATTTGTCAAATGATTATAGAAAATTGAAAAGAAAATTGGGGGAAAAAGAAATCAAGGGAAACGAAAGGGAGAACCTTTGGCTGTGATGCTGGCCGGAGAGACAGATGAAGGATGGCGGCGCAGACGAAGATTTTAAGCCCTTAGCCTCCTATTAAGGTTTTTTTCAATAGTGATGGATTAGGCTTTGCATTAAGTGGGCTTAACTGAAATTGAAGCCCAAACAAGATGTACTACTAGAAAAATAACAAATTATATTTTATGTTAATTTATTTCAAAATTTGGCATGGCTTTTAAAAAACGTAAAGAGTTAAATTAAGGAGTGATTTTAGTTAGGGTGAGCGTTGAGTCGAGTCAAAAAATTTGTAGTTATTTGAGTTGAGTCATCATATTTTATAATTTAATTTTTTTTAAAAAAAATTCGATTCGAGTCGATTTTAAAGAAATCGAGTCAAGTTCGAGTCGATTAGATTTTTTGATTTTATGTATAAATTTTAATTATACTATTTATAATACTATAATATAGTTTGATCTTAATTTAAACGGTTTTCTCTTTATATTTAGATACATATTTCTTCATATTATCTTTTACATGTGTAAAAAAAGATTTTAAATTATTATTATCATCAATCAAATATCTTAGTTATAAATATGTCATTTTATTATATTACAAACTTTATTAATAACTTCCTTCTTATCAAGGTAAGACTAAAACTAGACAAAAATAATGAAATTAAATACAAAAATTAAAAAACAAATAGCATAATATAAAAGATACAAATAAAAATTATATTAAATAAATTAAAAATAATCTAGAACGTGACCAGATTATAAAAAAATTAAAATGTAAAAAAAAGAAGGGACAGAAAATAAAACTACATATGCCTCTATAAGTAATAAAAATTTCGAGTTATTCGATTTTTATTTTGTAACTTAAACTTAATTTGAAATTTTTTCGATTTGATTCGAGTTTATACAATTTCGAGTCGAGTTAAAACGAGTCAAGTTTTTTCACCTCGATTCGAGTCGAGAAATTTGATTTTTTTTAGTCGAGTTTTGCTCACCCTTAATTTTAGTAGAATTGAGTAATTTATTCTCTTTCAATGATTTGGATATAAAAAATATAATTTATATAATAAATTATAAGTAGATGTGTTTAAAAATATTCAATCCAATTGATTTAATACGATTATCCATTGATACGATCTGAAAATTTAAATATTTGATCTGATTTTTATTTTTATACAAGATATTTGATCCGATTTTAAATTTTTAAATTAGATACGAATCACAATATTTCAAGTTCGAATTATTTAAAAATTTATTTTTTTAATATTATTTTTTATTTTTAATAATTTGATGGTTGTTATATCCTAAAATTAAAACAATTAAATTTTTTATAGATGTGAATTTTATTATATTAAATTATTTTTTTATTATTATATTCAAAATTTCAAAGTTTTCATAAATATAACCTTTAAATTTTAAAAAAATAATTAAATTAAAATATATTTTTGGCTGAAAATCCGATTCGATTATCAGAAAAGTAGGATATCAAAAAAATCAGATTGAATACGAATCATTATATTATCGATCTAAAAACTCGAATATCCAAAAAAATTAAATCTGATCTGATATCCGATAATAAATACACCTAATTATAACTAGCATACAACTACCCACAAATGAATTACAAAATTATTAAATTGAAAACGAAACTAAATATATTTTTTTATAAAAATGATTTTTTTCTAAAAAAATAACCCACGCTCCTAATACTGTAAAAATACATTTAACTTCTCATGAAAATCATTAGTCTTTATTAAAAAATAATAGTCTAGCAGACCTAGTTTGATATAACCTTCAAAATGTAATAAAAAATAATTTTAAAAAATTAAATTAAAGATTTCAATGTTTATTATTAATGTCAAAAAATAATTTTAAGAAGATAATGTATTTATTTTAGATCTTATATTATAAAGTAAAATAAGTAAATTTGATTGATGTTTAAATTTATTAATATAATGATATATGAAAAAAATTTAATTTAAATTATAATAAAAAGGGAAATTGTAACACCCTCGACCTGGGTGTCATATTGGGTCTCCGACTTAAAACTCGTATTCCAAAACTTTTCATTTTTAAAGTCCAAATAACAAGTCCATTTAATTCAAATTCATTTCAAATATGTAAATACAAGTAATTCAAAATAGTTGGAGCTCCAAAATAGTTACAAATCATTAAAAGCCTTCGACCAAAAATAAATAAAAGTTACAAATACGTAGGGTTTGATAAGTACTAGCCCAAATACATCAATAAATTGTACTTTGACACAAAATCGATGCTAAAATCCCAATCTCGATGGTGCTCCTCCAATTCCGACTTCACCTAACCTACGCACGAAAACACATTTCGAAACGCTGAGCTACAGAAGCTTAGTGGGTACACCGCCACCCGACCAACATCGCACATATCATGAATAAAGTAATGTAATACATGTAATAGCATGAGTGATGAGATGATACTACCATAATCGCCTAAACACGTGACATTAAGAATGTATACTATCGCACACAGCATATACACATCAAACACAAAACACAAGGTAGTGAGGCCCTGGTCCATACAGCATCGGGATCCTCCATTACGAGTGAGGCCCATATCCACACAACATCGGGATCCTACACCTTGAGTGAGGCTTGTGTTCACACAGCATCAAGATCCTACACTCAGGGATTGAGGCTCGCGTCCACACAACATCAGAATCCTCCAATCCCATGCTCAAAATGCCCCATCGAGCATTTTCGAATGAAGCTTGCGTCCACACAGCATCAGGATCTTCCATTCGAAAAAGTATTCAATTCATCACCTAGAATGTTACATCGGATGGTGTAACCCCCTTGACCCGGTCTAGACGCCACCCGACTCGAACGAGCTACATGGGGAATACCGAGACTAATCCGGAGACTCGCTCTGATAAAAAACCCTAAATTATTCTCCTTTATCTTTTCTAAATGCATTAATTAGATCCTACATGTTCATGCAAGGACCGAGTTTATTTGCAGCGGAAATTAATGAGAAATAACTCTTAATCAAACGGAACAAGTTTTAGGGACCTAATTGTAATTTTTCAAAAATTCGTGATCTAAAAAGTGAAATTAAGATTACCGATCCTTAATTAAGTATATTTCATGCTTTAAACGTGACCACAAGTGTACTAGATGCATTTATCAACCTATAGGGCATAAATCACTCAATTCAACAAGATTTCTAGATGATTGGCATCCTAGTTCCATGCTCTCAATACAAATTAAAACCACTATTCATTAAAGTCATAATTCAACATGAATAAGCACAATTAATATGTGAATAAAATCCAAAGACTTTATTAACATAAAAGCAACATACCAATATGCAAAGTTCAATATTCAACTTCTATGTCATAAGGTTCCTTATCACCATTGCTCCCTAAACTACCTAAGGTCCAAAATATAACAACAACATACTTGAGCTATAATATGAAATAAAAAGCACTAAGATTTTTCCTTGCTTGCCCGGATGACTAACTCACTTCTTGTCTGCATTACAAGGAAAAGAGAGAGGTTAAGCTTACGCTTAGTGAGTGAATTATAAAACAATTTTAACTACTTGTAATGCAGCCCATATTATACGGTAAAATAGTTTAAAAACAAGTCATGCTCAAGAAAACCATTTGTGATTATTATGTCACTAAGATATTCAAAAATCCGCAAATGTTTATCACATGACATATGCCACAAAACAAGTCTTACATGCTTAACAAGCAATGTTTCAAAACATTTGAGCTCTTTTAGTAAAACACATATAATTTATATATTGCACAAAAATCAATAAAATGTTTACAATTGCGTTTTTCACATGTTGGTTAAGTGACAAGAATGGAGATTCCTCCAAACGTTGGGATAAACGGACAAACATGCGAATGACATCGTACACCAATTCACACAAATTGACTATAACAATCTAAAGATCTCACCTTGGTGTCCGTGATAGTTCACCATACCCGAAAGTGATAAGGTAACAGTTATATCACACAGCATTAGGCTAACCTCTAATGCATCACTCAAGGAATTTATACTCGTACGTATTTTAATTTATAGTGCACTCACATCCTATTGATCGATCAAATTATCCCAGGCCCATAAACTTAATATCCGAAACAAAACAAAACCAATGCTCAAGTTTTCAAGTTAAAACGGTATATAAAAACTCATGCATACCTCTAACACATGCATCAAATGCATAAACCGGTAAAAAAACTACTTTTCTCATGTTTTCAAAACAAAATCATGGGAGTATCATATGTATATAAAAAATTTAGTAAAAATATCTCATGAGAATTGAAACACATGCATATATACATATGCACAATTATTTAACGAGCTTGACTAACACATAGAAAAATAGCATAATATGGGAAAACCGATTTACGAGAGCAAACGTAAAACTTACTCCGGAGTATAGGGAGGTTTCTCACACCTTCCCTACACTCCCAGCACTTTGAAAACAAAGTTTAAAACACTGTCGAAGCAGCCCACTCTCAAATCCACTCACCGCTAACCGAAACTTGCTCGACAAGTCACCCGAAAACACGATTCGGCTTTTCTATCTCCCTCAAACTTGTTCCTCTACCTCTTTACCTAATTCAAGCATCAAAACTAGAGGGTTTACTGCATTAAAACTCAACCAAACATCCCTCAAGTCGGATCAATACATGGCAGCCACTAAAAACACCATAAAACCTAACTGAAACTCACTGAAAACCTCTCCAAACACCATCTAAAACTTATGTCTGGAATTATATACTTAAAAGTCATCTTAATTACATCTAAAAACTTCAATATTCATGTATTTAGACATCAAAAACATCCATGGAAAGCCCTTGAACGAAAAACAAGAAAACAATAGATTTTTTATCAAGAAAACCAATTTTATTGATTTAAGACTTTAAAGATTGGTTCAATCAGCCAAGAACTTAGGAATTTCATTAAAGAACTTTAAGTTTCAGAGGTTTGAATGATTCTCACCTCCAAAATTGATCCAACCCCTTCAAAGGTTTAAAAACTAGAAAACTCGTAGAAAAACGTAGAGATTTTGATGAAAAAAATAAAGAATTCATCAAACGAATTTTTATTGAAAATATTGGTGTTTAAATTTGAAAAGATGATGGAGAATATGTATTGGGAAGTAAGAAACCGAAATCTTGGAGAAGGGTTTAAAACTTGATGCAAAAATAGAGTTTTTCAATTAAAACTAAAGAAAAATGAAGAGAATTTGAAGAAGAAAAATATAGGAAAATAAAACAATAAAATTTTATTAAAAAATAGATATTTAACTTGAAATTATGATTAAGAGATTGCCTTGGAGAAGAAGAAACCGAAATTTAAAGAACAGATATTTTTAAAAAATAAATTTTTGGGTTTTAGATCAAAATTAGAGAATTTTGATTACTTAGGTTAAAACAAGGGTTTAAAGGTTGTTTATATAGGCTCTTGAAAGGTTTAGATCAACTAGTATTAGGATTATATCAAATTACCTTAAAGATTCAAAGTTTTGGCTTAATTTATAAAATTGTCCTCAAGTTTTCAATTTTTACAAAATAATCATTAATTTGAAAATCTTAGGGTTTCGAGGGTCAGTTTTCAAAATTAGTTTGACCAAAGTCAAATATATATTAAAAAAAGATTTTATGATATTTTTCCATAATTTATTTCGACCAAAAATCAATTTTTAAGAATTTAATCCTGAACTAGGCTAAACCGGCCCACTAACTTGTATGCCTAATTTTGGGACGTTACAGATGGTCTTCTTTGTGTTGCAACACTATTTTGGGTATCCGGATTCCTATCACACAAGGACTCAACCACACAAGATGATCTACCTAGGATCTTCACACCAAACTATACCACGACCAAACCAAAGACCAAGACTCGAGCATATTTCATCATATCGAAGTTATTATCACCAAATCCAGATTTTAATATTCATTTTATAGATTAATTAACTCATTGGAACCCCTAGCATAAATTATGGAACCCATGAACTTAACCTTTAAAAACTTGGGTTGATTGCTCAAGTGTATCGAAACGACTAAGTGGGGTATCTAAACGCCCCCATATCGATATGCCTCCAAAGAGGGTGTCAAAACAACTCGGTATCAAAACGTCTCCTAAGTATATCGATATGCTATGTAAACCCTTTCAAGAAGACCAAAGGAAACCTACATGTTTCGATACACCTTATATGGGGTATTGAAACGATTTGTTACTGGAATTTTTGGTATCGAAACACGGGGAAGAGGTTATGAAACGCCTACATTCTAAGCCTTAGTTTTCTCTCTCAGGTATCAATATGTGACCATCTGGTATCGATATGCCTATACGAAAATGTAGGTCTACACTCAAAAATTGCTTAGAACACTACCTTAAACCTAACCATTTAATTCTAAATTATTCCTACACATTATTGGAAGATTTTAAGGTGTGTCGCTATTAGTTTTAAGTCATCAAACATCCAAATACGAAATTCACCATTAAAGGCTTTCTAAGCTACCAGACCAATCAAACATGCATATCACAAGCAATGCAACCTAATTTCATGATGTATGATGCAATGGGAGTTAGAGGGGTACAAACCTCAAGCCAAAGCAGCCCTAAATGTCTTACCTACTCATTTAACACCTTACTCTTTCCAAAAGCCTTTGAAGATCCTCCCATTTCTTTCTTTACAAGGAAGAGGTAACTCAACCATTAAACATTGTCATTGATAAGTGTTGCAAATAGTTATTATTTTATGCTTAATTACTCCTTGATTTGATGAATTAAGTTACTGATCTTAGTGCTTTTCGTGTGTTTTTGTGCAAGACTCTGAATCTGGAAAATGCACTTAAATGACCGATTTCTGAAGTTTTTTTTTTTTTGGATCGAGTCTGGATTGGTGGGCATGATTTTGGGCATGAAAATCTAACGTGGCATTTCATCAGCATCTTCTAGAAGATGACATCAGCAAACGCGTGATAGCTTATCCGCGTTCCAAATAGCTTATCAGCCTCATTTTGAATTTCAAATTAGGATTTATCTTTTGTAATTTGAATTTAAATGTTTTTAGATTTATCTAGGATTTATCCCCTTATTTTAGGGTTGTAAAAAGCTATAAATACCCACCTTGGGTAAGCCTAAAACATCTTCAGTTCATCTTTTAATCTTAGAATTTTCTTTCATCATATATTTTTTTCGTGCTTTTATTTTTATTTAATTTTTATTATGTCGAGCATAATTCTTTCCATAATTATACTCGGCTAAGTTTTTTAGCCAAGGGCTTAAGCAATGACTCGATCCAAATGTGAGGATTGAAAAAGTACATCAATAACTTTGTCTTTTTATTTCTTTAAGTTTTCTTTTGAACTTATTTTTAAATTAAATTGATTTCAAAACTAAAGATTGACTTTATTCAAGACGTTGATTTAATTACTCGTGTGGGAGGAAAGATCGACTATTGAAGCAATCCGACATCCTGGGAACATACTTAGCAAATTGATTGCTAAGAAGAAAACTAAGATTGGATCAGTTATTATTGAAATAACATAATCAAAGTCGGTTTAAACGATTTAAATGATTTCTCTACAAACATTGAGTTGGTGGATTAATCCATGAAACCAATATCAAAGATAGACTTGGGTATTCAGTTTGCTGTAATCACCGGAATTCGTCCGGGGAGTCGCCACCAATCATTTTTTACGGCGTGATTGGAACACCAAAATAGAGTCTGCGAACCAGAGTTGGATTCGGGAGTCTGTTACGCGTAGGGAAGGGTGAGCACCCCCACAACGCCCGAAATCGGCACCTGTCGGTTACAAAATATTTTATACGATCGAAATTATAAATTCGATTTTAATTTAATATCACGATTCCAAAAAACATAATATTGTAATAACAATAATAATGTAAGCATAATAGTGTAATATTATTATTGTAATGATTTTATAACACGTAGCAATTAAAAACAATATAATAATAAAGTAATTATAATATGTCACAATTATATTGTTATAAATAAATATTATATAATGGTTATAATAATTTATAGTAACATTAACAACAATAAAGTAATAAGAACATAAATTAATAATAACATAGTAATAATATAAAAATAGTGGTTAAAATATAGTGAAACGGAAATTAAAAAGACAAAATTAACACCAACTAGTGACTAAATGTTAATAAAATGGAAAATATAAGAGCAAAATTAATAAAAACAGTGATCAATTTGATAAGAAATTAAACTTTGAAGGCCGAAGTGTATGAATATAGGGAGTGCAAGGACTGCGCGCATGATTATCCCTCTTTCCCGGGTTATGACGTGGGTCGGGTCGGTCTAATGGGTCAGATTCGGATGCCCAGGCTCAAAACGACGTAGTTTTGGTCTGTATGACCATGGACCAAAACGACGTCGTTTTGGTAGGTCTTTATAAACCAAAATCATAACAAAAAAAATCATTTTTGCACCATCTCTTAAAAAAATATAAGCTCTCTCTCTCTGTTCTCTCAATGGCCGGGTGAAGCATGGCTGCCGGCCGCCGTCGCTGCCGGTCACCGGTGGCGGTCGCCGCCGTCCCGGTGACCGGAACCGAAAAAGAACACACTTTTTCGAAGCTCTTCGATGTGAGGAATACGAATCCGAGGTCGGTTTTTCGATAATACAACCGTGTGAGGCTAGATCTAATGAAAGATAAGTGAATCTCACCCTTTTTTTTTCTTTCTTTTTTGCTCTCGGTTTGGCTTCCGATTAACACTATTTTCTCAGTTTTGTTTCGAATGCATGATAATGTTTTTGAATCTGTTTTTTTTTTGCTTCAATTTTTTTCCTTTTTTCGATTCCTCCGTAACCGTTTACATGAGTTTTAATCCGGGTTTTTATATCCGGATTTTTTACATATTATAATACAAAAGATCCTTGCTTTTCAGATCTAATAACCCTTATCTCTTATTTTGTAGGTTTGGGGCGGTGGAGACAAGACCGGAGCGGTGGCCTTCCGTGAAGGCCAATGAGAGAGTGACACGTGGCTGCCACGCGGCAAGCCAAACGCCGCGCATGGCGGCCACGCGCCGGAGGCTGCTGATCACAAGAAGGAAGGCGACTAGGGTTTGGTTAGGGATAATTTAGTTTGATAATTAGGTTTTGTTTTTGTTAATGGATCTGGGTTTAAGGGTTATTGGGTTTGGTTGGTGGACTTTGTTGGGTCAGTGGGTATTTGTAACATGGGTTTGAATGGAATGGGTTATTACAGCTGCCCCTCTTTGCTCATTGTTGTGTAACGGAAATAGAGCAAAGATAAAGAATAACCCATTTCATCTGGCATGGTTTAGAGGTTCTTCTTTGGTAAGGTAAGGTTCTTTTTTAGTAAGGTTGAGGTTATTTTTAGTAGGTTATGGTTCTTTTTGGTCACCGTTTCTTCTTGTGGAGCTTTCACTTGATCAAATGTATCGCCTTTGTCAATAAAATCTTAAAAACTGACGATCCGTTGGAGGAGACGATCTGAGCTTGACTTGTTGTAAGATACAAAATATGCTTGTTCTGCAATGGCATTGATGATGTTGCCATCTTCGGAGGAAACTTGATCTTAGTTGCAACATTGACGGAGCTGCAAGGTCTATAATCTTGATTCATCTGTAGCACTGACGACGAGATGAATTATAACATTTGATACAGCTACAACACCGTCGAAAAGATAGTTTCTGACATCTAATCCAACTATAATGTCAATTCTGATCCAACTGCAGGACTGATGGGGAGGCAACGTCTTTAACTCTGAGGGTTCTGATATTAAATTTGTCTGCATCATCAACGAGGAGATGAGTTGTGACATTCGATTCTGTTGCAACGTTGAAGAAGCAGTGATCCTAATTTAGTTGCATTTTTTCCAAATGCACAGGGACTAACGGATTTGGTTTGCCTTTACCGGTAGCCGTTTGCTCCGGGCTAGTTGTACCATTTCCCTAGGTACAATCAGTTGGTACCAATTATGACATTGGATTCTTTTAATGTTTTAATCCCTTGACCATTCGCGAGAATGAATTTCGATGGACGTTTGAATGGTCCCTATCAATACATTTTTCCCAAATGTACAGGGATTAACGGATTTGATTCGCCTTTATGGTAGCCGTTTGCTCCGGGCTAGTTGTACCATTACTCTGGGTACAATCAATTGGTACCAAGGAATTAATTCCTTGACCATTCATGAAAATGGATTTCAATGGACGTTCGAATGGTCCTTATCAATGCATTTTTCCCAAATACACAGGGATTAACGGATTTGAATTGCCTTTACCGGTAGTCGTTTGCTCCGGGCTAGTTGTACCATTACTCTGGGTACAATCAGTTGAAACAAAAGACTTTATTCATTGACCATTCGTGAAAATGGATTTCAATGGATGTTTGAATTGCCCCTTGTTTCATTTTTCCTCCCCTTATATGTTCATACAAAAACATGTTAGGTATAACAACTTCCTCCATCTTGCTATCTTCAACATCTATGTCCTCCAATAGGGATATATCGGCACCAACTACAGCTTTACCTGCATCTTCGGATTAGTCATCTCTCTATTTTACGAAATGAATTGTTTATTAAGATACTTTATAAAGAAAACATAACACGTAAAGCTAGTAACGCGAAATAATTTAATGAAATAGCATGATGTGGTATGACCGAAAAAAGGATTGATCCGCACGACATCTGAGGAAGTGATAGGATCCTCATTAAAAACTGATCGATACTACATCTGAAAAAGTGATAAGATCTTTGTGAAATATTGATCCGCACGACATTTGAGGAAGTGACTAGATCTTCGTGAATAACTGATCTACTCAACATCTGAGGAAGTGACTTGATCTTTGTGGGAAAATGATCTACACAACATCTGAGGAAGTGGTGGATCTTCGTGAAATATGGATCCGCACGACATTTAAGGAAGTGACTAGATCTTCGTGAATAACTGATCTACACAACATCTGAGGAAGTGGCTTGATCTTCGTGAAATATGGACTCGCACGACATTTGAGGAAGTGACTAGATCTTCGTGAATAACTGATCTACACAACATCTGAGGAAGTGGCTTGATCTTCATGAAAAACTGATCTACACAACATCTGAGGAAGTGGTTTGATCTTCGTGAAAATTGATCTACACGACATCTGTGGAAGTGGTGGATCTTCATGGAAAGTGATCTACACGACATCTGAGGACGTGGTGGATCTTCGTGGAAAATTGATCTACACGACATCTGAGGACATGGTGGATCTTCATGGAAAGTGATCTACACGACATCTGAGGAAGTGGTGGATCTTCGTGAAAACGATCTACACAATATCTGCGGGAGTGGTGGATCTTTGTGAAAACGATCTACACAACATCTGCGGGAGTGATGGATCTTGATGAAAATGATCTACACAACATCTGCGGGAGTGATGGATCTTGATGACGAAATTGTTGTGTTCGTTTATTCCCTCGTTTATTGGAAGAGGAGTGAATTCTATATCACTATTACAAATAGATTCAGAATGTTATGGTTAGCATGGGTTGCATGATTGTAATCCTAACATGTTTGATGTATGCATGCATGATCCTAGCATGAAATGCAAAGTGCATATGTTAATGATTTTTTTTTAAGATTGGCTCAATCAGCTAGCCTGATTGTCTGTTGGAATTCTGTTTCCATATTTGTGCCTTTTTCTTCAGGCAAATTATCTAACCCCATTCTATTTGTGGAGTGACTGTTTTCCTTTTGAGGTGTGATCTTGAAGAAAAATCTTTTTCTGAATTGAGATTACTCTCAGTCCCTGTACTTTTAGGAATGTTTCTGGAGCAATATAGACACAATTATCAGTTGATTGGCAAAAGCCCAAGCAAATATATCTGACCCCAATCTGATTGTGGAGTAGTTATTTTCCTTTTTGGTGTTTTCTTAGCAAAAATCCTTTTCTGGATTGAGAACGCTCTCAGTCCCTGTACTTTTAGGGATGTTTCCGGAGCAATTTAGACAAAATTGTCAACTGATTGAAGAAGCCCAAGTAGCAAACATTGATAACTACTCGGATAAATTGGCGCAATGCGGTGCCCCACATTATCTTGCTAACAAGCTTGGTAGGATCAATTTAACGAAACCTCTTGTAGTTTGGAGGCTTTTAAGTTCAAATTCTCTTTGAATCATGGAGCTTTTGCTTTATCTTGAAAAACCCATAAAGAGTAGGTTTTTGACTTGTACGGCTAATATAACGTTTATCCCCTATATTAGGGAAAAAGAGGTTGCCCCAGTAGAAGTTCAAATTAATATGAAGTGAAGGAAGGCTTCTCATGCCCCTTCCTGTGATTAAGAGAAAAAAATTGACTTCAACGAGTGATATAGCGTTTATCCCCTATATTAGGGAAAACGAGGTTGCCCAGAAGAAGTTCGGGTTGATATGAAGCGAGGGATGGCTTCTCATACCCCTTCCTGTGATTAGGAAAATAATTTTTTGACTTCTACGGGTAATTTTGCGTTTATTCCCTACATTAGGGAAAAACAAGGCTGGCCTGATAGAAGTTATAGCCAATGTTCTATAGGTTTATACGACAAATGGTAGCTTCTTGTGCCAATTTCTATAGGTCTCTACCGTTTTTCCATTGTTCTTCTTAGTAGCCTTATTAAGCGGCTTCCACTGCCTCGTTCATCTTTGGACAGTTTATGTTGGATTTGTTATGTCATATGTTGAATTGTTTATGCACTTCTGATGTAGTTCTATTGTTCAAATTCAGCGCATTATCAGCTAAGATGCTTTTTGGTGCTCCATATCGGCATATGGTCTCCTTCCTTAGGAATATGCTCATGATTGTTTGGCAACATTAGCTTAAGTGGTTGTCTCTACCCACTTAGCAAAGTATTCAATAACCACAACGATGAATCTTTAACGAGGAAGGTTCAACAATGTTTATGCCCCACATAGATCATGGCCAAGAAGAAATCATCATATGCAGAGATGATAGAAGAACATGAATTTTATCAGTATTCATGTGGCATTTTTTAGCATGATCTATGCTATCTCTTTTCATTCTGGGCTTGTAGTACCCCAAATCTCGTGATCAGCCTACCAATGTGAATATGTTGGTATGAATTCAGCATTCAGCAAACACTTTCGTAGACTTTTCGGGAATCATTTTTGCTTCAGCGGCATTTATGTATCGTGGCACCGCCTTATCTTTTCTTTTTCGTGCGTATCACATCCTTATCTAGGATGTGATCACTTGAGTTTCTGTAACATTTCCAGTGACCCTTTTTCAGGTACTCACAGCTTGAATTCCTGTAATGCAGGCTTCATACCCTATTATATTATCGATGCAATCAGAGTTGAACTTACTGATGAAATGGTTGCAATCGTCTTCTAGAGATACTAGCATTGCCCCAATACATTGTGCCTGTGGACTTGAAGTCATCATCATAGATCAGATCTCGTGTTTCATCATTTATGGCCTCTTTTTGCTGTCGGTGAGACTCAACAACTTTTTGGATGCGACTTTGAATGTGCTTCTGGTAGGATTCAACTTTGGTGGGAACTTGGTTAGTCTCAAGGAAAGTTTTCTATGTGCTCGTCTTCAGTTCTCGAATTGGCAATCATGTCGTCGACATATACCTTGATCTTCATGTCATGGAATAAAGCGATCATGGCTCGCTGATATGTTGCCCCCAACATTTTTAGTAAAAAGGGCACTAACTTATAGCAAAAGGTTCCTTCATACATCAAACCTTATTTTCTGTAATTTTCATTGAAGGGTTTGCAGTCCTCCTTTTTGGGAAGCATGTGTACCATGATATTTGTGCTTAGTCCAAGCATGTCCTCTTTGCCTGTTTTTCTTTTATCAACCTTAGTAGATCAGAAGAACGATCGTAGTTTGGTTTATTTTCAAAATTCAGAAAGGTCTCCTGGACACAATCATTTCTCGAATATGGATTCTGAACCAAACTCGACATCTGAGGTCTTGAAACATTTGTTTGGCTATGAGGATGCATAACTTGTTCGACATTATTGTATTGAAAGGAGAAGCTTTCCATATATAACACAAAAAGTTTCATTTCATATAGATAATAAACTTAGGCCCTTTTACAAAAACATTCTTATTACTCTCGGGCAAGAGTGATAAGTACGTTATGTACATAGCTTTAAGATACTCCGAAAGCCGTAGAAAACTCTTTAATAGTCCAATTGTAGTAATTGTAGGGTGGGTGCACCCTTCGAACAAAAAGTTTCAAAAAGGGAAATCTAAGGGTTCCCGATTACACTGGGTCCAACAGAGTCGTCAAATCTCACAACCCCTAGGTTCATAAGCTTCTTCACGATTTTCTTGAAACCAATGCAGTCCTCAATGGAATGCCCCACAATTCCAGCATGGTATTCACATTGAACGGGTTATACCATTTTGGGTAAGGAGGTTCCAATGGCTGTGAATAAAACGGGGACATTATGTGTGCATTATACAGAAGCTTATATAACTCGCCGTATGAGATAGGGATAGGGGTAAACTTCTTCTCTTCTGCATTCTTCTTTTGATTTGATCTTGTTTTTCTTTCGCTTTGACTGCCAAATCTTGGTTATGGCGCCCTTGTGAGGGTTTTTCCAGCTCAATAATTCGATCCTTCAAATTGATATTCTCGAACCGGCTATGGACCAACTCTTCTTGCATGAGGGCTTGTTGCGTTTGTGCATCTTTAAATTTCCTTTCCCAGTAACCAGCTTTCTTCTGGACTTCAAATTTTCGATTAGAAGAAAACTTCCCGAGACTCGCATATTTTGCTGATTGTTGAAATTTTTCATGATCGCCTTACAGATCACCTCAGCCTTCTTCGACTTTGTTTTTTCCTTTACTTAGCCTTTCCATTTCTTGTTCCTGTAACTGTATCCCAAACTTCACCTGGTTCCTTTCATTTTCTATTGATGGCATCCGTCTTTCCAGATCGGCACATCTTACTTCAAAACCCATAGTATCTGGGTCTTCCTTTTGCTTCTCGAGATCCCTTTCGGTTAACACCTTTGCAACTTTTCTCATCAGGTCATCTTGTGAAAGACAAATATGTGCTTGCATATCTAGTTGTATTTCTTCTAACTTGTTCGCGATATCCTGTTTGACGTCTTCGTATGCTTTTTCAAGTTTAATCAGTCTTTGTTCCATGTCTTCGGTTTTCCTCCTAGCAGAGTAAGGATGTTGCATCTTAACGGTGTCCGAATGACTGCAACGTGCATGCCCCATCGATGTTAGAATCATGGTAATAATGATGCAAAATGATATGCTTGATGCAACTAGAATGATGTCATGCACATGTAACATGTTACAAAATACTATAAAAAAGGTGTTGACTCAGTACAACTTTGAAAAGGAAGCTCGAGTCAGAACGAAGCTTTTCCTACATAAAGTGGGTCTTGTTTGGCCTTCATCTTCGAAATTTTGATTTTCTTGGAGAGCACTATCAACTTCTTGCCCCAAATAAAAAAAATCGGTTCGAACATCCAGAATCCGTAGATATTCGACCATTTTGGACCTGTATTAAGGCTTTGATCATGGTGCGATCTAACCCTGCATCTGATCGAGGTGAGCCTTCCACTATTTCTGGAACGAATTATCTCGAACTATGATGTTTTGATACTATCTGTGGAGCCCATCCGGTTGCCCCCCACCATATCTAGAAAGCGGTTCTGTGTGGCTAAACCTTTTTAACGATTGTACTTGTATCAACACCCTTTTTTATTAAAGTAAGAAGTGTGAATGCAAAAACGAGAAATAATGCAACATAAGGATGCAAAAATATTAATATCGAACTAGACAATAATAAACGTGCATGCTTTTATGATGCCTGAATATGCACATGACAAATATATTGCGAGAATAAAATACGAAAAATAAATAACATGAATTAAAGGGCATAAATAAATATAAACCCCCCTCTCGCTCTTTTTCTAAAAAGAAAAACCCTACGAGGATGATCCTCTAATCGGGCAGAGGTTCGGCATGACGGCTCTAAGGGTAGGCTTCTAGGGCTCACTATATGTGGTTCGGCTCTAAAAGGTACCCGAATGAGATTTATTACCCTACTAAGGATAATAAATACGATTCAGGGGGATACGTTTCTCTAAGTCTACGCGGAGACGTAGGTCTCACGAAGACAAAGGGAAAAATATCCCGAAAGCAATTCACCATCCTACACAGAGGCGTAACCTCACGAAGGAATAGTTTCATGCTCCCACTTAATCGAACGGAACCCGGGCTGAGGGTTCGTGAAATGGAAAGTCCTGAAAAAACATTTGAAAAATATTAGTAAAATATTTTAAATAAATAAAATAAAATTAAACCGAATTTATATTTTCGATCGTTAAATAAAATGTAACCGATTTTACGGCTCGACTCGCAAAAATTTGGTCCCCAGTGGAGTCGCCAGCTGTAATCACCGGAATTCGTCCGGGGAGTCGCCACCAATCATTTTTTACGGCGTGATTGGAACACCAAAATAGAGTCTGCGAACCAGAGTTGGATCCGGGAGTCTGTTACGCGTAGGGAAGGGTGAGCACCCCTACAACGCCCGAAATTGACACCTGTTGGTTACAAAATATTTTATACGATCGAAATTATAAATTCGATTTTAATTTAATATCGCGATTCCAAAAAACATAATATTGTAATAACAATAATAATGTAAGCATAATAGTGTAATATTATTATTGTAATGATTTTATAACACGTAGCAATTAAAAACAATATAATAATAAAGTAATTATAATATGTCACAATTATATTGTTATAAATAAATATTATATAATGGTTATAATAATTTACAGTAACATTAACAACAATAAAGTAATAAGAACATAAATTAATAATAACATAGTAATAATATAAAAATAGTGGTTAAAATATAGTGAAACGGAAATTAAAAAGACAAAATTAACACCAACTAGTGACTAGATGTTAATAAAATAGAAAATATAGGAGCAAAATTAATAAAAACAGTGATCAATTTGATAAGAAATTAAAACTTGAAGGCCGAAGTGTATGGATACAGGGAGTGCAAGGACTGCGCGCATGATTATCCCTCTTTCTCGGGTTATGACGCGGGTCGGATCGGTCTAATGGGTCGGATTCGGATGCTCAGGCTCGAAACGACGTAGTTTTGGTCTGTATGACCATGGACCAAAATGACGTCATTTTGGTAGGTCTTTATAAACCAAAATCATAACAAAAAAAATCATTTTTGTACCATCTCTTAAAAAAATATAAGCTCTCTCTCTCTGTTCTCTCAATGGCCGGGTGAAGCATGGTTGCCGGTCGCCGTCGGTCACCGGCGGTGGTCGCCGCCGTCCCGGTGACCGGAACTGAAAAAGAACACACTTTTCCGAAGCTTTTCGATGTGAGGAATACGAATCCGAGGTCGGTTTTTCGATAATACAACCGTGTGAGGCTAGATCTAATGAAAGATAAGTGAATCTCACCCGTAAAAAATGAG
Source organism: Abelmoschus esculentus (assembly GCA_035048815.1). Classification (NCBI taxonomy): domain Eukaryota; kingdom Viridiplantae; phylum Streptophyta; class Magnoliopsida; order Malvales; family Malvaceae; genus Abelmoschus; species Abelmoschus esculentus. The sequence continues at coordinate 16,238,423 of JAUCBN010000002.1, read as the reverse complement.
TTGGTCGATTTAAACGATTTAAATGTTTTTTTATTCTTTTTCTTATAATTTAATATTAGTATTATTATGTTATATTATTACTATATTATCATTATTATTATTTTTATAATTTAAAATATGGGATCATTATTAAAATTTAATATCGAATTTATATTTTCGTTCATATAAAATATCGTGTAACCGACAGGTACCGATTTCGGGTGTTGTGGGGGTGCTCACTCTTCCCCACGCGTAACAGACTCCCGGATCCGACTCTGGTTCGCAGACTCGATTTGGTGTTCCAATCGCACCGTTAAAAATCTTTTTCCAATGATCTATTTAAATTGAGTCAAAGTGAAAGCCTAAGGCTAGTTTTTATTATAATTAAATCACTTTATTTATTTTATTCTCTTCAATCATTTAGTTTCATTATATTCAGCAACAACCCCTTTTACTTAAAACATCATTCAATATTCTTGAATCACCAATCGAACAAGTGTAATCAGGAAGGTTCTAGTCCCTGTGGGATCGACCCTTACTTCTCCTATACTATATTTACTTTCCTATTTATTATTTGAGAATAAAGATTTTATTTTGACACTACACGACGCGTGTCAGTCATTGATATTCTTATAAGCTAAAAACATCTATAAAGGTGCTGAGAAAGCCCCACAACAACTCTTTCCCATTCTTGATTCTCCAAGCTCACCAAAACCTCCATTCACCAAATCTCAACATGTTTACCTTAACTTGTAGATCCTATCAAGGTTTACAACTTTCTCTCAATACTCAAAACGGGATTTACAATACATAACAAAAAGATTAAGCTTTGAACTTGATTTGGGTAGGAAGAGAGAATAGAAATGATGAAGACAAGGTGACCTCACCACATAAAACTTTCTATAGAAAAACTTCCTCCCCACTCCTTTCTTTTTTTCATCGCAAAAGGAATTTACCATAAAGCCCCTCTCATAAATTATTTTGGGTCAAAGATAACCTAACAACTCAAGCCCAATGCCCAAAAACCAACCCAACACATAACTCGAGGCCCAAACATCGAAGCTCAACGCTTCGGTTTAATCCGACACTCGGATCTAAAATTTGTGTCGTTATAAAAAATACTTTGATACACAAGTTTATGTAAACTTTACAAGCTCTTGTATATGTATAGAATTTAGAGTTCATGGTTCATGATTTAAGGTTTAAATTTTAAGGTGTTAGAGTTTAAGATTTAGGTTTTAAATTTTATAGAATGACTGTATAAATTTTAAGGTGTTAGAGTTTAAGATTTAGGTTTTAAATTTTATAAAATGATTGTATAAATCTTTTACACAATTTATGTATCAAAATATAATTCATAAAATTAATTTAAAAATATAAACTATGTTTTAGATAATATATGAAAAATAAAAATTATCAATTTAGAATAAATTTAGAATAAAATAATTTTATTCTTATTATAAATATTATAATATATATTATTTTATATTATATGTATTAGAGGGTAAAAAGGTAATTTTATTTATATTAAATGACAAATATATATATACACACACGTAACCTAACATCTATATAATAATAACACATCGTACAAAATATATATTATATACGTATGACAAAATATGACATGAGGTACGTGCAAAAACTTAACTCAAATGTTTAAACCTAATCCTAAAGCGTAAACAAGTACAAATATATGATCTAAATAAACAAGGAAAACAATACATAAAGACTAAAATACATATGTATATGTGTATAAATGTATGTTACATTTAAAATATTAAAAAAACAAATAATAAAAAATATAATATAAACAAGAAAAAAGATATGTAAATAAAATCAAAATTAACGTATATTACATTAGAATAACAAAAAATGGATGATTCAATACGTACATAAAAAAATAAAAAATATATAATGTAATTTATTTAATGAGATTAATATATACATTAAAAATAATTTTTATATAAGAACGTGTGTATATATAATAAAAGCATAACATGCTTATAACGTATAGATATAAAAATTTTATAGTATAAAAAGATAAAAATAAAATATATGTATTTGTAAATGATGATATTTATATCTATACATGAGTAAAAAATGAAAGAAAATAATACATATACAATAATATATGTATGTATAATATGTGACATAAAAATATAATATATAACTATATATAATATATATGTGATATAAATAAAAATATAAAATAAAGAGAAAAAGAAACAACATGAAACAATTAAAGGAAAATAAAGGAAGAAATTTAATACTATTAAATTTATAAAAAATAAATAATAATAATAATAATAAAAGAATTGAAAATATATATTAAAACATAAAGGACTTTGATTTTATTGAACAAATAACAAAAAGTTTTGTTTTGTTTTTTAAAAACGAAAATCCTTTTGATTTTGATTTCGAATTTAAAGAAAAAAAATACATGAACAAAGAAAAACTACAACCTGATTTTCGATATGAAATCCCTTTTTATTTCTTTTCCAAAAGTTTCCCTTTTGCATATGGTGGATTACATCTATTTATATTGGATTTTTTTTTGGTGTACAAAACATGAATACTCCCTTGATACTATTGATTGATGATATTTAATATTTTCTTTGTGTGTAAGAATGAATAAAAAAATTCTTTATTTTTTGTATGATTCCTTGTGGTGGTCGACTGAGATATCATACGATTGTCTTGGAAGTTTGGTGGATGAACCACGTAATCGGAATTGCTGAAGATAAAAAAACTCAATCGGTAAAAAAAAATTGTTCGTTGAATTTGGGTTAATGGAAACGAGTTATGACAACTAAATGTCTAGCTAATAAACTTTGGATATATTTTTATTGTGATCATTAAAAAAAATTTTAATGATAACCGTCATACTTTTTTAATTTTTTAAGTTAGTCGAAGATTAAGCCATTAATATCATGGTGTTACAACACCAAAACACTCTTTATTTTTGAAATTAACAAAATAAAACTTCAATCAAAATATTAATCTTATATTAATCTGATCTATATTTTTTATCGTTTGATTAACGTGAAATTATTATTATTATTATTATTATTATTATTATTATTATATGTATTGATGGGATTTGGAAGAAAATTCTTCAACATTATTGGATTGAATATATACATTTGTTTGAATATCAAAATAACGTATGAAAGATAATTTAGATAGTAGATTTGCATAGATGTGAATATCTTATTTTTTCGAATCAATTACGATAATTATAATAATATACGTTTTAGAGTATACTCTCAACCATTAGTCATTGATCGTTCAATTACTGTATTGCATTACTGGTGCTTAAACCCGTGACCTTCACGAATAACAACCGTTTCCCTTAACCACTGAGGCAAGATGGTTCGTGTTGTGAACATCTTATCTACTTTTTGTGATACATGTATATATATATATTATGATAAATTATATTATAGTCATTTTCGTCACGTCATCTTTGAGACCAATTATTTAAATCCATTTATTTAATTAATTTTTTCACCTTATTTTTTTACCAACTAAATATTTATTTGGTAAAATTATTTTTAAATTTAATTTACGATAAATATTAATAAAATTCATTTAATAAAAAATAAGATAAATAATTAATTAAATGAATATATTTGATTAATTAATCTTATGGTAACGTAGCGAAAATAACCCATGATATAATTTATCATATATTATAGATTTGGATTATATTTAGAATTGAATCTATTCATTATAGATAGAGAGTGGATGAAGATAGACACTTTATGTATTCATCAGTAGAACTCAATTATTTGAATCTGACTCTAGATTATAAAATGAAAGGTTGTTAAGAATATTTTATTTATGGTGAATATCCATGTATTATAGGAAGGTTTAATGGGCTTTTATTATTAGGGTTTAATACCCATTGGAATTAGGGTTTCCATCCATGCCTATAAATATAGACTTTTGGAGAAAGCTTTGTACACAACTCAACTTTGAGAATACAATAAAACCTCTCCCTTTTGTCTCTCTCTTGTGTATTTTCTTCTTTTCTTTATTTTATTCACAACACGTTATCAGCACGAGTTTGCTCAGAAGATTTTCATTTCAAGTCTCTTTAAAGATTTACCTGGTATGTTTTTTTTCTTCATCTTATATATTTTAATTTATAAAATAATATATGATGATGATGATTATATATTTTTTTTGTATATACTTGTTTTTGTCTAATGTTATTATGTGTTTATTTCATGCCATTAATATTTTTTTCATTTTGATAATTTAATCCGAGTATATTGGTTGGACATCCCGTTCTGCGAGGCTACTGGTCTCAAAGGAGGTTCTTTTATTAAAGGACCTTGTGGACTGGTTTAACAACGCCGCGTATGAGAATTAAATCTTTCGTTGTTTGTATATATATTTAAGATATAGTTGATCTAATTTTTTTCATTTGTCTTTTATAGTATATCAATGGCAAATATTGCAAAAATTGAGTTTGCGGCTCTTGATATTTCCGGAAAGAATTATTTATTCTGGATCCTAGATGCCGAAATACATCTAGATGCAAATGGCCTGGGAAATACTATTAAAGAGGGGAATGTAGAATCTGCTCAAAATAAGGCCAGAGCCATGATACTTCTTCGCCGTCACCTCCATGAGGGGTTAAAATCTGAATATTTAACGGTGAAAGATCCTCTTATTCTTTGGAATAATCTAAAGGAACGATATGACCATCAAAAAACCGTTATTTTGCCTAAAGCTCGATATGATTGGTTGCATCTGAGATTGAAAGATTTTAAATCAGTAAGCGAGTATAACTCTACTATGTTTCGAATTACTTCACAATTGAAGTTATGTGGTCAAAATATTACTGATGAGGATATGTTAGAAAAAACATACTCCACTTTTCATGCCAACAATGTTGTCCTTCAGACACAATATCGTGAAAAAGGCTTTAAGAAATATTCTGAGTTAATTTCTTGCCTTCTTGTGGCTGAGCAAAATAATGAGTTGCTCATGAAAAATCATGAATATCGCCCAATAGGCTCCGCTCCATTCCCTGAAGCGAATGTGACATTATATAGCGGAAAAAATAAAGGCTATACCAATAATCGTGGTCATAGTTATGGGCGTGGGCGTGGTCATAGCCACAGTCGAGGACATAGGCGAGGTGGTCGTTTTAAAAGTAACTATACCCACCGCAAGTGGAACAATAAGGATGACAATGGTGCAAAAGATCAATCCAAGACATAGGAATCAACGTGTCATAGATGTGACAGCACAAATCATTGAGCCTGTGCTTGCCGTACTCCAAAACATCTTGTGGACCTTTACCAACAATCAATAAGTGGTAAAGGAAAAAGAATTAAAACAAATTTTGTTTATATCGATGACAAAGATGATTATGGCCTTCACAAAGATGATTATGGCATTTTTGGTAGTGGCCAGGACAATTATGGCATTACAAACATAGAAGTTGATGATTTTCTCATATCCCCTGAGAGAAATATTTGATGCCTTTTAATTAATTTCATATTTACTTTATGTTATTAAGAAGATGTTTTATTTTATCATGTATTTTCTTTCAAGAATAAAATTTATGTTTACTTTATTAAAATCATTGATGTTATTTATTTATTTATTTTGAATATTATTGTAACATTTATTTATTTATTCTTTGAAGAATATGATTACGTCACAAATACAATCTGCAAAATATGGTGACGACTTATGCTTAGCAGATAGTGCAAGTACTCATACAATACTTAAGCATAAGAAATTCTTTTCCCATTTAACAATGCAAGGGAATAATGTGAGTACTATATCCGGAAGTGCTAATATCATAGAAGGCTCCGGAAAAGCGCATATGTTATTGCCAAATGGAACTTTATTCCATATTCAAGATGTGCTATACTCTCCAAAGTCGGAACGAAACTTATTAAGTTTTAAGGATATTCGCAAAAATGGATATCATATTGAGAGTATTAGTCAAGGAGATGCTGAATATCTCTACATTACGAATATAACTCAAGGCAATAAGAAAATGCTAGAAAAATTACATACACTGTCATCCGGATTGTACTACACAAGAATTAGTGCAATTGAAGCACATGCTATTGTAAACTATAAGTTTACTGATAACTTTATTATTTGGCACGACCGGTTAGGCCATCCCGGTTCGATTATGATGCGAAAAATTATTGAGAACTCATGTGGTCACTCATTGAAGAACCAAAAGATTCTTCAAAGTAATGCCTTTTTATGTGATGCTTGCTCTCAAGGCAAATTAATTACTCGACCATCACCAGCTAAAATAGATTATGAATCTATTAACTTTCTGGAACGGATACAGGGTGATATATGTGGGCCCATACATCCTTTTTGTGGACCATTTAGATATTTTATGGTTTTAATTGATGCATCGACTAGATGGTCAAATGTATCCTTGTTATCGACCCGCAATTTGGCATTTGCGAGGTTACTTGCTCAAATAATTAAACTACGAGCACATTTTCCAGATTCTCCTATAAAGACAATTCGTCTTGATAATGCTGGTGAATTTACTTATAAGGCTTTTAATGATTTTTGCATGTCGATTGGAATTAGTGTTGAACATCCTGTAGCTCATGTTCATACACAAAATGGTCTTGCAGAATCATTTATTAAACGACTTCAATTAATTGAAAGACCTTTATTGATGAAGTCCAAACTACCAATTTCTGCTTGGGGGCATGCCATTTTACATGCGGCATCACTGATTCGCATCAGGCCATCATAATTTCTCCCTATTACAAATGGTTTTTGGTCAGGAACCAAATATTTCCCATCTTAGAATTTTTGGATGTGCGGTTTATGTTCTGATTGCTCCACCACAACGCACAAAGATGGGTCCTCAAAGGAGATTGGGGATATATGTTGGATTTGAATCCCCCTCGATAATTAAATATCTTGAGCCTTTGACGGGGAATTTATTTACAGCTCGATTTGCCGATTGTTATTTTATTGAATCGGTTTTCCCGACATTAGGGGGAGAAAATAAACAGCTGGGAAACGAAATAAGTTGGAATGAATTATCGTTATCTCACTTTGATCCATGTACCCAACAATGTGATCTAGAATTTCAAAGGATAATTCATTTGCAAAACTTAGCAAATCAATTTCCAGATGCTTTTGTTGATCCTAAAAGAGTGACTAAGTCACATATTCCAGCCGTGAATGCTCCTGTTAAAATTGATGTACCAGAAGGACAAACTCTAGTTGCTAATGAGTCAAACGCACGCTTGAAGCGTGGTAGACCATTAGGTTCTAAAGATAAGATTCCTCGAAAAAGAAAAGGAGCTATATCTTGTGATGGTCCAATTATGGAATCAACGAATCATGAAATATCTCAAGAAGAGATTAAAAGGTCTCTAGAAGAGACATCAGACATGACTCAGGTACCTGATAATGATGAGAACTCTATAAATTATGTCATGTCTGGTAACAAATGAAACCGAAATAAAACTAATGTTAATAATACTTTTGCATGCAATATAGCACTAGAGATTTTGGATGATAATGTGGATCATGAACCATTGTCAATTGGAGAATGTAAGCAAAGAGATGATTGGCCAAAATGGAAAGAGGCAATTGAAGCGGAACTCAAATATCTTTCAAAAAGAGAAGTCTTTGGGCCTATAGTTCGTACACCAGAAGGTGTAAAACCCGTGGGGTATAAATGGGTCTTTGTGAGAAAGAGAAATGAAAAAGGGGAAATTGCGAGATATAAAGCTCGTTTGGTTGCACAAGGATTTTCACAAAGACTTGGAATTGATTATGAAGAAACATATTCCCCAGTAGTGGATGCAACCACTTTTCGATTTTTGATTAGTCTGGCAGTAAAAGAAAGACTTCATTTCCGCTTAATGGATGTTGTTACAGCCTATCTATATGGGCCTCTTGATAATGATATTTATATGAAACTTCCGGAAGGATTTAAACTGCCTGAAACAGTTAATTCAGGTTCTCGAGAACATTATTCAATTAAATTGAATAGATCCCTTTATGGATTAAAACAATCTGGGCGCATGTGGTATAATCGCCTTAGTGAATACTTATTAGCGGAAGGCTATAAGAATGATCCAATTTCTCCATGCATTTTTATTAAGAGGTTTAGCTCCGGATTCGTCATTATTGCCGTGTATGTTGATGATTTGAATATCATTGGAACTCCTGAAGAGATCTCTTTAACAGTGGAATATTTAAAGAAAGAATTTGAAATGAAAGATCTCGGAAAAATAAGATTTTGTCTTGGATTACATATTGAGCACTTAAAGGATGGAATCCTTGTGCATCAATCAACATACATAGAAAAAATGCTAAAGGGGTTTTACATGCATAACGCACATCCGTCGAGCACCCCCATGGTTGTTAGGTCACTTGATGTCAACAAATATCCATTCCGTCCTCGAGAGAAGGATGAGGACATTCTTGGTCCAGAAGTTCCATACTTAAGTGCTATTGGTGCTTTGATGTATCTTTCTAGTCACACACGACCTAATATATCATTCGCTGTCAATTTGTTGACAAGATTTAGCTCATGTCCAACCCGAAGACACTAGAATGGGGTTAAACATTTATTTCGTTATCTTCAAGGTACGAAAGACATGGATTATTCTTCCCTAATATATCCAAAACAGAATTGGTCGGTTTTGCAGATGCAGGATACTTATCTGATCCTCATAATGCTCGATCACAAACTGGTTATGTATTTACATACGGTGGTACAACAATTTCTTGGCGTTCAATGAAACAAACTATTACCGCCACTTCTTCTAATCATGCTGAGATTTTGGCTATCCATGAGGCTAGTCGTGAATGTGTGTGGTTAAGATCTGTAACCCAACATATTCGAGAAAATTGTGGTTTACTCTCTCGAAAAATTTCTCCGACAGTCTTATATGAGGATAATACAGCATGTATCGCCCAACTTAAGGAAGGATACATAAAGGGTGATAGAACAAAACACATCTCACCAAAATTCTTCTTCACTCATGATCTACAAAAGAATGGAGATATTGATGTGCAACAAATTCATTCATGTGATAATTTGGCAGATCTATTTACTAAGGCACTCCCTACTTCTCCATTTGAGAAGTTAACATACAATATTGGATTGCGTCGTGTCAGAGATCTTTTCTGATGCATTTATGAGGGGAGTAAAACACGTGTTGTACTCTTTTCCTTATCCATGGTTTTGTCCCATTGGGTTTTCCTGGAAAAGGTTTTTAATGAGGCAACATATTTTGTGTATTAAAGATATGTGTAGTCTTTTTCCTTCACTAAGCATTTTTTCCCACAGGGTTTTTATCTTAGTAAGGTTTTAACGAGGCACAATATCTTCATGGATATTCAAGGGGGAGTGTTAAGAATATTTTATTTATGGTGAATATCCATGTATTATAGGAAGGTTTAATGGGCTTTATTATTAGGGTTTAATACCCATTGGAATTAGGGTTTCCATCCATGCCTATAAATATAGACTTTTGGAGAAAGCTTTGTACACAACTCAACTTTGAGAATACAATAAAATCTCTCCCTTTTGTCTCTCTCTTGTGTATTTTCTTCTTTTCTTTATTTTATTCACAACAAAAGTATATTTATTTCTAAAGAGATTCAAACTTTACTCACCTAAAATTTTAACATATTCGAATTCGAATTTTTATGGATTTAGATTAGGGATAGAAACATAAACCGAATCTGATATCACCGAAGAAAAAAATTGATTCAAATTCAAATAAAAAAGTTTGAATTCGAATCCAAAAAAAATGTATGAATCCTAATAAAAGATGAATCGAAAATGAATATTGTCCTGATCCGATCCGAATTTAATTCAAATCCATATCAGATATGAACTCGATTCATATATAAATCCGAATAAAATATTTAAAATTCTTAGATTTAAATATATATTGAAATCTTAATTAAGTTTATATATAATTAATATTTTAGATAATTAATATATTCTACAATTATATTTATGTTTTCATCTTATTTTATAGGCTTTTATTGAGTTTTAGTGAAACAATGAAAATTTGATTGTCAGAAACTTTTTCTCTATGTCAAATGCTAATAGTTGAACATTTTGATTATAATTTTAATTTGTTTATTAAGATTGTAATATTTATTAGACATTTTATAATTGTGATTTGAAAAGTAGATATGTTATTATATTAGTAAGATGTAAGGATAATTTATTTATTGTTGACATTCTTAATTGCAGCTTGAGTTGTTACTTTAATTTATTTTATATTGAATTATAATATTTTTGAAATTTTTTATGCGATAAAATAAAATATAATCGTTTGATGAATATTATTATTTTTTAAATATATTTTCTTGAATTATTACTTTAAAAAATAATTAAATTTGTACTTTCGAATTTAGATTTATGTAATTGGATTGGATTTGACTTGGATTTTTTTGAGAGTTCGACTATTAATTGGATTGAACTTAAACGTTATAAAATTCGATATAAATCCGATCCATTACGAACCCTAATTTAGATACATATGATTCAAAAATTCAAATTCAATTATTCGATGAATAATAATATATATTTTGAATAGTAATAGAAAAAAAAAACATATTCAGATTTTCAGATTCAGATCTTAAATAAAAAGCTTCTCTAAATCATTCTTAAGCAATATAGAATTACAGCATTACAAAACTACTACTAATATTCAAAGTGTCTAATTCTTTTGAAGGACTATAAGATTACAACATCCCTAAAATTATGCTTAGCACAAGGGTTTAAGCCCATAGAGCCATAAATGACATTAGACCAGCGCCTAGAAGAAGAGAAACACTGGCACTTGCTTTAAGGAGTCTATTGGCTAGGAACTTTGGGTTCATGAAATCAACAGACAAAAGATTCACCAGAGACATATAGATCAAGATCCCGGCCGACGCCGAGCTAAATAAACCTTGAACGATTAGAGCCGCGGGGCTGTTCTCTTTGTATATGTCCGTTATTACTATTCCGATTCCGATTCCTACCGGGGTTGTAACACTGAAAAATACCGACATGATCGCCACATTCCTCACCGGTAATTGTGCCTGGAAACAACATGGAATGGTAAGGACCGGAGTTTACATTACTAAAGGTCGGGTACGAGTTTGAATATCTATAGGACACGAGTGTGTCGGATACGGATAACATTGTTACCTGAGAAATGCATCCACCAATTCCGACGCCTTCGAAGACCTGGTGAACCGTGAGTGCAGCCAGCAGTGGTTTTATTTGCTTTGGATCGTCGGAAGTACCCAAAGCAATCCCGATTATCACCGAGTGCACGAGTACTCCGAATTCCAAAACCTTCAAAACAAATCATCTCTATAGCATCAGCTTAAATTCATCGTAGTTTTCGATTTGTTTTGTCATAGTTTGGAAATAAGAACGAGTACCTGAGACAAAACTCGATATCGAATGACCTCGGATGAAATTAGAGGTTCGGACAAAGAATTCGACCGACGAACATGTTCGTTTACCCCTGTTCTTTCCTCATCCCGACTAACCTGTCGTGTGATGTCATTTAAATGAGACTTGGTGTAATGAGAAGTGACAAACGCATCCACCATCAATGTGCCAATGGCACACACCATGGCCACCAATCCGGCAAATGGAAACTTCCTCCAAGGATAATCATTGAGGCAAGGAGATGTCAAGTACTTGGTGGCATCGGGAAAGACGTGGATAAACCCGGTCGATAATATGACGCCGGAAGCGAATGCCTTGATAACGAAGAAAACATTCCTCTCTGGACGTAAAGCGTCGATTGTTTTCCCTAGGAGAGGAAAGCTAACACCCATGGCCCCGGCTAAAAAGACCCACACGATAGCAACCACTTTGTATTTGAGTGCCAGAGGCTCATTTCGATTCCGCTCTTTGGTTTCACATGTGCACCCTCCTAGAACTAGGGAAGGAAACAAGACGACGAAGCAACAAAGGAATGCCAAGAACCGAGTTTGTTTGAAGTCGATCATGGCCGGAAACCGGAATCCAAATCGATCGGAGAGGGTAAAGAAAACGAAATGATAGAAGAGAAAGTGAAGGAGCTCAAGTCATTGTGACTCCATGATTTTCAACATGGCAACCATGATTGAAATTTCCAAATTAAGAAAATAAAATAAAAGCTTCTAGAGAGAAATAATGAAGAGTTTTTAGAACATGGAGAGGTGCTCAATGAATGTCGCCATAGCAACCGTTAAGAAGAGAATTTAAAGCTCTCCCTTTGTCACGGCCATTAGAATAAAATGTGGACATTCTTTGACGGATTTGTGGGGGTGGGGGGGGGGGGGGATTAGATTTGGAAAGAGTATGGTGATCATTCAGATTAAAACATAATTTAAATAAAATTTTATTTTACGGATTGGTTTAATAGAATGAGATATTAGGTTTGGGATTGTTCTCATATTAAGGTTTAGGGCTTAAGGTTAGGGTTTAGTGAATTAGGGTATAGTTTATTTTTAGGGATGTAGGATTTATGATATAAAAATTAGGGTTAAAGTTTAAAATTTGAATTCTTAATAGTTTTTGAAGTGGGACATAAAAAGAAACATATTAGGGATAGAAGATTTACAATCCATATTAGGCCTATGTAAAACTTCGTTTAGATTAGTCGGCTAATGAATAAAATATTAATAGTTAAAAAAGTAATTTATATTTTCACTAAATATTTAAAATCATGTATCAACTATCGATTGATGTAATAAAAAAATGTTACGATAATTATTATATAAACTATTAGTTGAATAAAATGTATAATATCAAAAATGCCTTTTACTAGGGGTGAGCAAGACCGGGTACCCGACCAATTTAAATAGAATTAGTCTCGGTCTCGGTAACCACCGGTTCCTGAAAATTGGAACTAGTCCCGGTCCCGGTCACACTGGGTCCTAAATTTTAAGAACCGGTCCCGTTACTGGTGGGTACCGGTTCCAATACCAGGTACCCGGTCAATTAGTTTATTCTTAAAAAAATTGAGTAATTGGAGAAAAAAATTTCAACCACCAATAATAATATTAAATATTAAAATTTGAATATAATAGACTTGAAAATTAAAGTTTTAAAACTAATCATACTCATAATATTTATACATAAATAGAAAATTTTATAAGAAAAATAAATAAAAGAAAAAAAATCAATACCAGATATTTGGTATTGGTCCCGGTCCAACTGGGTACCCATCGGGTATAAGTTCCTAAAAATTGGAATCAGTCCCAGTCACACCGGGTCCTAAATTTTTAGAACCGGTCCTGTTACTGGTGGGTACCGGTTCCAATACCGGGTACCCGGTCAATTAGTTTATTCTTAAAAATTTTTGAGTAATTGGAGAAAAAAATTCAACCACCAATAATAATATTAAATAATAAAATTTGAATATTGTAGACTTGAAAATTAAAGTTTTAAAACTAATCATACTCATAATATTCAGACATAAATATAAAATTTGATAAGAAAAATAAACAAAAGAAAATCAATACCGGATATTTGGTATTGGTCCCGATCCTATTGGGTACCTATAGGGTACCGGGTCCAAAAAATCAAGATTCAGTCTCGGTCCCGGTCCCGGTCCCGGTTATGACCGGGACCTAAATTTTGGATCCAGTCTCGATCCCACCGAAAATCAATATCAAATAAAAATCTACCGGGTTTTACCGAATCCGGGACCAGAACCGGATAATCGATTTTTTTCCCACCCCTACCTCTTACATTTAATTATTTTGACATGTACTCTATTAAATGTTTTAACCATCAATGATTAGATACTAATTATTATGAAACAAACTAAATCATTTTATTGTTAATAAAAATTGAAAAAGATAAAGTATTATTTGAAAAAGTGAAAATTAAGTATGGAATTTTATAAATATCGAATTCACATTAATAACACTATTTGGTGTATTAATAAAAATTAAATATGAAATTTAATTATATTACTTGATAACGATAAATATTGAACTCGTGAGATTAGACATGAAATTGATTTAATTATTTGCAGTTTAATTACTTTTAAAAATGTGTAATTTTATTATTAAAATATTTTTTATTTAATAGGAATGTATTATATCTTTATATTAGGGTTTGAATTATACAAAATAAAATAATATAAATATTTTTAGTCTGTCGAGGCCCATTACAAAATAATATTTTATGTGATTTTCTAAAACACATAATAATGTTGTGATATAAATATTCGAACTATTTTTAATAATTGGACAACTTTTTTAAACATTTAAAAATAAAAGAAGAGAAAAAGTTATATATTAGTATTTTTTTATATAAACCACTAGTTTTATTAAAAAGATGAAATATTCGAAATTATAGTGAGGCTATACAATTATAATCATAAACAAAATGCATAAAAGAAAATATATATATATTATTTGTTAAATTGTAGAATATAGAGAATTATATTTTTAATATATAATATGCATGAAAAATTATATAATATTTTATATTTAAATCATATAATGTTTAAAATTATGTATCATTTATATATATAACTTATAATATTATGTCTAAAATAATCATTTATCTTATTAAAAGCACTTTTTGACAACAATATTAAATACTTAAATCTCAAATCCAAAGATCCAAAAGAACTTCTGTAATCAACTTTTCAAAATGTACTTTTTCACCGCACCTTTTGAAAACAATGTTAAATTGATCTTAAATAATAAAATATGATTGTACAAAGAAGAGTAGAAGCGCTTATATAACACACGTAAATAAAAATTTTATATCAATAAATCACTATATTATGGTTGTAACGACCCGGATTCGGATCCGAGTGTCGGTTTAACCCGATGGGTTTGGGCTTTGATTTTGGTCCCCGAGTTGTATGGTTATGGGCTTAGGCTTGTTGGGCTTGAATGGTTTAGGGCCCTAGGGGTTTTAAGTGGAGGACAATTTGGTAATTGTCTAAATAAAAATTGAATAGTAAGGGGTTAGAGAGTGATGGGCTGTAGAGAATTAAGTCATTATGTTGGAAACTTTCTTTCATCTTTCCCCTTGTTATCTCAAGAGAAGGTTGAGCAAAAAGGTTTGATCTTTATGGTTTTTCTTTAGAATCTTGTTTTGTTGCAAGAGAGGAAGTTGTAGGGCTGTTAGAGATCTTTAAAAAGAAGTAAAGAATGATAGTTTTGGTGAGGATGAAGGTTTAAGTGGGGGTTTAAAGTGTAATTTGGGTTTGAGTTTTGAGGGCTTGTAATCTGAGTTTTTCCTAACGTCTTAGGGTCAAGAAACATCCCAAGATATTGCTAATTTTTTCTTCATCTTTCTCTTGTAGAGAAAGAAGGTTGCGAACCATCAACAAACTTTGGAAGAGGAAAAGCTTGAAGTGGTGTGGAACTCGGGTTTGTTGCTGTTTAGCTCAAGGTTGGTACTCCCAACTCTTCTAATTATCATGCATTTCATGGTAGAATACATAGCATATAGAATCCATGTATGTATGTTTGGTTTGCTTGGTTTGCTTGAAAGAGGTCATTAATGGTGAAATTCGGACTAATGTGATTGATGGCATGAAATTGGTGTTAAAACACCCTAAATACTCCTAAAAACAAGTAGAATCACTTTAGAACCGAATAGATTAATGTTGGGAAGAATCCTTAAAATTTTCTAAGTGAAACCTGCAAGTTCGTGTAGGGGGTATCGATACACGGGCCTGAGGAAAAAATAGGTTAGAGAAGAGGGGGTATCGATACGGGTATCGATACAAAACCCTCCAGTGGCATATTCGATTTGATACTAGTATCGAAGCGGATGTTCCCCTTTTCGTTGACTTTAAAAGTGGTCAAAGGGTATCGGTACTAGTGTTTTGATACCTTCTTTGGGTGGGTATCGATCCAGGGTGTTTCGATACCCCACATAAGGTTATCGATACCCCTGCGAGAGCTCGACAAGTTTGGTGTTGGTTGAGGTTCGATAAGAGAATTAAGGGTCCAAATAAATCTTATAAATAATTAAATGAATTGTTATCGCAAGATTAATGTTATAAACCCTGAACGGCTAAGCTATGTTAAGTCTTGATATGTTTTGTTGATAAAATCCTAGGTGGATCATTTGTGTGGTTCGAGTCCTTGTTTGATGGAAATCCGGATATCCAAAAATGTTGTAACACGTCGAAGGCCATCCGATGTAACATTCCGGGTGATGATTTGAAGACCATTCCAAATGTAGGATCCCGATGCTGTGTGGACGCAGGCCTCATTTGAAGATACTCGATGTGACATTTCGAGTATGGAATTTGGAGGATCCCGATGTTGTATGGACGCGGGCCTCAAATCCCGGATGTAGGATCCCTATGCTGTGTGAACGCGGGCCTCATCCTTGAGTATGGGATCCCGATGCTGTGTGGACGTGGGCCCTGCTCGTAGTGTAGGATCCTGATGCTCTGTGGACGCGGGCCTCACTACCTTGTGTTGTTGTTTTGACATGTATATGTTGTGTGCGTTATTATACATTGTTTATGCCATGTGGTAGGCAAGTATGCTAGATCATCATATCATGCACGATATTTTATATGTTATGCTTTACTGCTTATGATATGCATGATGTTGGCCGAGTTCGGCGTACCCACTGAGCTTTCGTAGCTCAGCGTTCGAAATGTGTTTTCGTGCGTAGGTTAGGTGAAGCCGGTTCGTGGAGCACCATCAAGGTTTGTATTTCAGCATCGACCGTGTTGTCAGAGTACATGTATTAGATTTAGTGGGCTAGTACTATGTCGAACCCTATGTAATGTAACTCTGTTTATTTTAATTTAGGTCGAATGTTTTTAAACGGTTTGTAATATTTTGGAGCTCCGTCTACTTATTATCTTTTGGAATTTACTTTTATCCGAGTTTGGGCTTTATGATATTATTTTGGACTTGAAATTGGATTTATTTGTTGGACTTTCGGAAAAAAATTTGGAAAGCAGGTTTTGGGCCGGAGGCCCCATGTGACATCTGGGTCGAGTGTTACAATGGTTATATACGAAAAATTATATTATAAGTTTGTTCTATCACATCATCAATCATCCCAATCAATAAAAATTATATATCAGTTTTTATCAAATGAATCTTTAATCGTATTTACTGCAAGTTAAATTTAAAAATACTCCCTCTATACCATATATAATGTCCCTTTCTTTTGTTTTCTAGTAAAATAAAATTTAACCTTTTTAAGGATAAAATTATCATTTCAATTATTTTATATCATATTTATTATACAAATTTTGTCTTCCTAAAACTACGTGAAAAATCAACAATAAATACTAAAAGTGAGACGGAAGGAATAATTTTTATCATATGAACATTCATTTGATAAAAAAATATGATAAAAAATAATAAAATAGATCATTTTTATTGATTGAGACAATAAATGATATAATGAGACAAACATATAATATAATTTCTCAGTCATATATCGATCGAAATTAAGACTAACACAATCAATAACATCCATAAGGTTGATATTTTTTAACACATAACATCTTAAAAATCAGTGAAAAAAATAAAGATTGTTATCATTGATAATTTAAAACTTTGTTGCTGAATCGTTTGTTGCTACCTGTGAGGTATCTAGGTATTCCTTTTGTTATTAAAAAACTCTCTGAGAAAGACTGTATGGTGTTTATTGAAAAGGTCAAAGAGAGATAAGAGTTTAGAGCAACAGAAAACTTAGCTATACAGGGAGGTTGCAGTTAATTAAATTTATGGTTTTTAGCATAACCTCTTTGATTTATAAAGTATTTTGTTATGTTTAAATAAAATCTAATTTCTTGTATTTGTTAAAAAATATTTTTTTATGATTTACGATAATAACCTATTATATAATTTTTTCTTCAGTACTCTCAAATCATGCTTGTTGAAATGAGTAAAAATTCTCTACCTTTTTATCGTGTCTCTTTCTATGTATTTTATTGAAAATTTCTAAAAAAAATAAATTTTAAACTCTAACTCTTATTTTCTATATCATAAACCCTAAATTCTACGCACTAAAAAATACACTCTATCCCTAATTCTCTGAACTCTAAACACAACCCCTAACTTTGAACCATAAACCTTAAACCTTTAATTTAAAACAAAAACATGAAAAAATATATGAAAAAAAACAGACGATTTACACCTATTAAAACCAAACCAATCAGTTGAATTGAAAACCAATTCGACGGATTGTTGTGAACCATTTTTTTATTATCAAATTTCTTCTCATTTTTTTTATTTATTTGCCAATTTTAATATTTATAATTAAAGAAATTAAATAATTAACGAGAAGCTTGGAGGAATAAGTAGACACGTGTCTATTACCATACGTGTCGAGTCTTACTTTGCATGTGCCAGATCAAATCAACCACAAAAATAGCCTACTAAGACTACGTAGGAGTTTAAACTGTTTCATTCCCACGACGCTCTCGTTTGCATGAATTTCCTAGGATTCAAAATACAAACAAAGAAAAGTATGGTTTCTACCAAATTTCTTCGATCAAATCTAAAAACCCAGGTTATAAATCTTATTTACTTTTGTGTTTGATCTTTCTTTTTCTCACATTGATGTGATATATAGATAAATAAATAGATATATAGATACAGTTTTACGGATTTTGTATTGTATTCATCTCAATTGAAAGTGTATTTTTATGAGTTTAATGGGTAATGGACGAGTATAGATATTAAAACTGGCACTCGCTGTTATTATTATTGCTGATTATAGTTTGTTTCGCCATTTCTATTTGCAGATTGGATCATATATAAAAAATGTTGCTGCATACAAAGGCTTTTCCGAGCATCCAATCAAAGGTTCAGCTGTGTTCAGATTATATAGCACCCAGCAATCCTTTAAGGGACATGATTTGCTGGCTCCATTCACTGCTGGGTGGCAAACCACTGATGTGAATCCTTTGGTTATTGAGAGGTCTGAGGTATGAGTTCGACGCAAGTATGCTTTGATCGGAGATGGGCTTAGGTGATGTTCGGCCGGATACAAGCTGAGGCCTGCAACACAAAGGACACAAGTATGCTTTATCCTTTGTGTTACAGGCCTCGGCTCGTATTAGTCCAACATTTCCGATCAAAGGTGACCGAAATGTGCCTCAATATATGTTCTGTTTCTTTCTGAAGCTCAAGTTTGATCTTGAACAGGGGTGCTATGTGTATGATATCAATGGGAAAAAGTATCTGGATACACTTGCTGGTCTATGGTGTACAGCATTAGGTGTTGTTCGTTTTGATCCATTGAACTTTGCGGTTTTAGAAAAAAGATCGATTCAAATGTTATGATTTGTTTTAACGGATGAAATCGATTCGGTCCCTTATGACTGTTACATTTTCTGCAGGAGGAAATGAGCCTCGACTTGTTGCTGCTGCAACTGCTCAATTGAATAAGTTGCCATTTTACCATTCGTTCTGGAATCGAACAACGAAACCGGCATTAGTATTCCATCAATCCATCCGATATGTTTTATTATTTTTGAATCAATCCTATGATACTATTGCTCAGATTCTGATACTATTGATCTTACAGGACCTTGCCAAGGAACTTATTGAAACTTTTACTGCAAGCAAAATGGCAAAGGTTTTCTTTACAAATAGTGGATCTGAAGCAAATGATACACAGGTGAAGCTTGTTTGGTACTATAATAATGCACTTGGAAGGCCAAAGAAGAAGAAATTCATTGCTCGAGCCAAAGCGTAAGATTCGACTTTTCCGCCACGGTTATTCACTGCTTGTTTATGTTATGGCATGAAGCACTTATGTATCATCCTTTTCTCTTGACATTTCTTCAGATACCACGGCTCAACTTTGATATCAGCTAGTCTTTCAGGGTAACTTGATTTGGTAAAAATGGTTTTACCTTATTGCTTGTGAAATCCTGAGGGTTTTAACAGACAGATTTACCATTTTTACAGACTTCCTCCTCTTCATCAAAACTTTGATCTGCCAGCTCCATTTGTGTTGCACACCGACTGCCCTCATTATTGGCGCTATCATCTACCAGGTTTCCATTTTTTTACCATTATGTTCATAGATATTATTACTTTTGGAGCTTAAAATGATGATAGCCATGTGTTTTGGTTCATTGTAGGTGAAACTGAGGAGGATTTCTCAACAAGATTAGCCAATAATTTAGAAAATCTGATCTTGAAAGAGGGCCCGGAGACGGTAATCGATGCCCTTTCATGCCTAGACGAGGCTCGTTCTGTTTGTGACTTTGTGTAGCTGATCTTATCTGGTTTTTGTTGTCCATATCAGATTGCTGCATTCATTGCCGAGCCTGTGATGGGAGCTGGTGGTGTTATACCTCCTCCGGCAACTTATTTCGAAAAGGCGAGTCTTCAATGTCTTTGAAACTTCTCTGCACTTCCTTACTAATGTAGCCATTTCAAACATCATTCAGGTACAAGCTGTTGTGAGGAAATACGACATACTTTTCATTGCAGATGAGGTATTCTTCTATTTCTGTCTATGTCGCTCGAACTCGAATCTCAAAAAGGGTGTTACATAAATGTGCATTTGTGTTTGATGTATAGGTTATTTGTGCATTTGGAAGGCTTGGGACAATGTTTGGATGTGACAGATACAATATAAAACCAGATCTTGTTTCACTAGCAAAGGTGAAGCTGTAACAAAATATTCAGATATAAAATATTATGTGATCCTCGTATGATTGCATCTGCTGTTATTTCAGGCCCTTTCTTCAGCATATGTGCCCATTGGAGCAGTCATGGTGAGCCCTCAAGTTACAGAAGTGGTTTATTCTCAAAGCAACAAGCTCGGTAAGTCGGTACCGGACACATATTTGTATCTGACACTCGCATTCGCGTACGAGTGACAAAAGTATATGCAATATTCGAATTTACTCCTTTGTCTAATTTGATTCGTTTTCCAGGTTCTTTCGCTCATGGATTCACCTACACAGGGCACCCTGTAGCCTGCGCTGTTGCAAGTGAATCAATCAAGCTCTACAAGTGTGTCTCATCCTCCATCAAAATAGAAAATATTAAATTAATAATGGAACAACGTGAATATATTCGAATATATAAAATCCTTCGAATACAAGAAGAAAGTTAGAGAAGTTAAACAAACATGTCCATATGACATCATTGCAGGGAAAGGAACCTTGTTGAGAAGGTGAAGAATATATCCCCTAGGTTTCAAGATGGTTTAAAAGCATTTTCAGACAGCCCTATTGTTGGAGAGGTGAAATTCTACATTTCACATAATATAATTTACTAAACATGCCATGAACTTCGAATCGTAATCCGTTATTCGATTATGCAGATCCGAGGTACTGGCTTGATTCTGAGTACAGAGTTTACAGATAACAAGTCACCTACTGATCCTTTCCCTCCTGAATGGGGCAAGTTCTTCTATCTCTCACTCATATAGATACAATTGAGTGTGATTTTCGTGTCGGTCTATTTTCCTCCTGAAACAAAAAAGAGTATCGAATTACGACTCGTCTCGAAAAAACTATTCCGAGTTCGAGTGTGTACACTAATAACAAATGATTGGTGATCTTGTGTGTAGGACTTGGTGCATATTTTGGGAAACAATGTGAGAAACATGGGATGGTAGTACGTGTTGCCGGGAACACCATAATGATGGCTCCACCATTCATAATATCTCCCCAAGAGATTGATGAGGTAAGTTAAGGGTCTTATACTCTTACTTCCATCTGGTCAGTTAATTCGAGCGGTTTCGATAATCGACCGAACTTAACAGAATAGCTTAGAAAACTATAACACCATAATGATGTTTCCACCATTCATGATATCTCCCCCAAGAGATTGATAAGGTAAGTTTAAGAGTCTTACACTCTTACTTCAACTTAGTCGGTTAAGTCAGTCGATTTTAATAATCGATTGAAAAAACCCGACTTAATCGAATAGGTCAATAAACTATCTCTCAATGGAACTCATTATTTCTGTTTACAGTTAATAAACATATATAGCAAAGCATTGAAGGCTACCGAGGAGAGGGTGAAGGAACTCAAGTCTCAGCATAAGAAATAGTGATGATGCTGAAAATTATGTAAGCCTTCTTCATTGGGGGGGGGGCGGGGTCAATGAGTTTTATTCATTCTTCTTGTAATCTAACAACTTATCTGCTGCCTCTTAATAAAAGAGTTTATTTTAATTTTTTTTATTTTTAATATATTATTGTTATACTTTTATGTTTAAGAATTCGGATTTAATTGAATATGAATATTTAAAAAATTAAATTATTAAAGTTTCATAATACCGATATAATATATGAAATGATACTATTTTATTAATAAAATAGTCTGAATTATCTTATACTATTTTATAATAATTATTTTTATTTCAAATTTTACTTGTGTGACATTGTTACACTCCAACAATGAATTGAATTTGTGACAAGTTATCATATTAGTATTATGAAAACAAGAGTTATCATATTATAACTTATTGGTTAGTTTAAGTAGTAATTAGTTTTGTATTGCTTAAACGGATTTTGAATTGAATCCTTATATACATAAAAGTCTATGTTAGGAAACAATGTATCATAGTTAGACGTGTGAATCTGTTAATTCGTATTAGCCAAGATAAAGCCCTGAAAAATTAGGAAAAATCGAAAAATAACAATAATTATTTTTTACGTGTGACACTTTTAAAATGAGAAATTTAAATTTTAAAGATAATATTAAGAATTTATATTCAATATGTAGGCGGTAGAATCAAGAGTTTGGAGTTAAATTTTAAGGCTTAGATGTTAAGGTTTTAAGGTTGTGGTTAGAATTTAGAGTTTAAAGGTTAGAATTTAAAGTTTAGAGTTAGGGTTTAGAGTTTATTGTGATACGATTAGGGATTTAGATTTTAACAAATAAACTTTAAATTAGAACTTCAATCCCTAAATTCTAACAACTCGTCAATTCTAAATCATTAAACCTAAACCCCTAATTTTTTTAATTTCTAAAATTTAATTATAAACCTTAAACCTAAAACATTTGCGTTTGCCAAAACTTTATGTTTTTACTGTTTGTATATTGAATAATTACTCATTATTAGAAGAAACAATTATAAACCTTAAAAAAAAATCACAATCCGAATATATCATAAGTCGAACATATATATTAAAAAATTTACAAACCCTAAATATATACAACATATATATGCGTGGACAAAATCAAAGGGCAGGCAGTGGCAATCAGCCGATCATCATCTTAAAGTGAGAAGATTACTTTCAGTTTTTTAAAAGATCATAAAATTTTAAAATAGTAAAAATTAAAAATAACTTTGTTATATTAATTATTAGTTAGTTTAGTAGAATAAAATACAAGATTTTTTAAATAAAGTCAAGATTTAAGTTTTAGCGTTATGAATAAAGAAATTAGATTAGAAGAATCTTCTCCATAATAAGTCTCTGTAAAATTGAATTTGGGTTAATCTGTAATGACCCGGTTTTTTCCAGTCAACATCGGGCGTTGACTCGGGTCATGGATTGTCAAGTCGGGTCCCGTGAGGAGCTCGTGGGATCATGTTGGATCATGATGGGCCTCGGTTTTGCTTGTTGGGCCTAACTTTTGGGTTTGGGTTGGATAAAGAGATGTTAGTGAAGGGCAAAGGGGTAATTTCCTTGCCCATTCACTTGTGACCAGACCTAGAGAAAAAGGGGTTACCTCTTTTCCCCATCACACTCATCTTCTTCTCTTTACTTTACTCCAACCCAAGTAAAAGGTGAAATCTTGTTAGCATGGAGTGAGAATCTCGTTTTGGCCCTTAAGAAAGAGTTGTTCAGCAGCTTGTGATCTTTAGTTCAAGGTGTATATCCTTTGGGTTGGTTGAGGAAGAGGTTTGAAGTGCAAAGACAAGGTTTAAAGGTTGGAAAAGCTTGAGGGAAGCTCAAGTCCGGGTTTGTTGCTTGAGGTCAGTACATTTCTGACTCTTTCACTTCATATGCTCCATAAATTCGTGCTTAGCTTGATTGTTGGTTATTGAATGCTTATGTGAGGGTTGAGAAGCTTAAGAAACCCTAGAAATGGTAGAATCCGTATTAGGGTTAAATGGATGTAAAAATGGTAGGAAATCATCTTGTATACTTTATTAAACTTGTAGAATTAATTTGGTAATTAATTATTAAGGTTTGGAGATGTTTCTTAGAGATTTACAGCCTTAGACCTGCAAGTTCGTGCAGGTGTATCGATACACGGGTAGGTGTATCGATACCCTATAGGCAAAACTTAGGCGAGAAAGGCAGGTGTATCGATACACCCTGCCTGCGTTTCGATATGGAGTTGTCCAGTGGCATTTCTGGTTCAATACCCGTATCGAAGCGGGTAAGTCCTCCTTAGTTGACTTTGAAGCTGGTCAAAGTGTATCGATACCCGTATTGATACAAGGCGTTTCGATACCCTTTAGAGAGGGTATTTGTAGCGACCCTCTTTTAAAAATTTAAAAATTAATAATAATTAAATTAAGTGTGAAATAATAGGGAAAAGGAGTGGAAAAGGGGGGTTGCTAGTGGAAACATCGGGAAAATTGAAAATTAGTTAATTAGGTCATGAAAATTAGAATTGGGAATTTAGACCTAAAATTTAGGGATTTTGAAATCTAGGGTTTAATTAAAAATTGGGATTCTTGAAAATTGAGAATTAGGAATGGAATTTTGAAAATATGATTTTAAAATTAGGGTTTAAAAAAGGTTGGAGTCGCCACCGGTCACTTTTGGTAGACCGGGCGTCGGGAAACCAGAGATTCGAAAAGATTTGGGTTCGAGAGTCGGTTACGGTTTAAAACGATATTATCATTGAAAACCGCCCAAAATTGGCACCTTTATCAAAACACCGCTTAATTGATTTTGGATTTTTCGGTCTTAAAGTGGCATTTAAATTAATTATTTGTTTAAAAATTTGGATTTGTTTTAATTTACCGTGTCTTTACTCGAAGGTAAACGCTCACACCACCGACACTACGTTTGAGGGCGGGCCCGTCACGACCGAATAAAGACGTAATTCTTAAATTCATTAATTAAAGAGATGTGATATGAGCAAAAATAATGTGGACAATATTTACAAAATATATGCATGAAAAAAAATAAAAGACAAGTATATTAACAATAAAATAAAAAACTAAAATAGACATGGATGATATATATACACAACATAACAAAATATAAATAATGGACAATAAAGATAAGTAAATATGTGCAAATAAAAGATGTATGTACATAACATAAATAAAAACATGATGAACATAGAATATTAAAACATTGCAAAACAAATTTAAAGCAGAATAAACAATATATATATAAAATGCAAATAAAATGCGTAAGTATGAAAATATGGCATAATAAGTAAATATGTAGTAAACATAAATAAAAAGCATAATGTAAATAAATAAATAAATAAACAATGTATGATAAAATAAAATACAAATATTTGAATAAAAAATAAAATACATAAATATAAAAACATAATATAATATAAACAATCATAAAATAAAAAACATGATAAATAGATAAAAAAAACAAAATAACAATAAAATAAATAAAAAGGCACCGAAAGGGACTGAATTGAAAGAAATAAAAAAAGTTTAGGCCTTCAAAACGCTATTTCAAAGCGAGGAAGGACCTAAAAGTAGGTTCCAAAACACGGAGGGGCTCCAAGTTAAATAAACCATTTTGAAATGAATGTTTATAACTAATTTAGTGACTAAATTAAAAGACGAAATAAAACACAGGGACCCGGGGTGTAAGAACTAAAACACGGAGGCCCTTAATGAGGTAGTTTAACCATTTAAAAAAAGACGAGTATAAATATTAAAAACAAAATGGACCAGCCCCTTTTCTTTCATTTTTTTAAAAATCGGAAACCCCTAAAAGAGAGATCCTCTCGTTTGTTCTTCCCCTAACCCAGAAAAATGATGAACATGCTTGAACGTTCATCAGTTCCGCCATGTTCTCCAGAAAACAACCGTAAAACCCAGCTTCCGAAACTCTTAAAAACTTCCTCTTTTCGAAACCAAAAATTTTCGAACCCCAAAATCCTTTGAAACCATTCGATAAAACTAAAAAAGAAATCCTTTTTCGGATCTGGAAAAAGGAAAAGGAGAAAAGAAAGCCTCTCCTTCTTCCTCGCATGGCTCACCCTCAAACGCACGAATGCCGCGTGATTGTTGCCGGAGAAGAAACGGACGATCGGAGAAGAGAAAAGGACTCGACCAACTCTAAAAGGTAAGAAAAAAAACGGAACCCTAACCCCTATTTCGGTTAAATGCATGCAACGAAAAACCGAGGATATACCTCAAAAGACTTTGTTTTTCTATTGATTAGAATAGTGGGGCGGGAACCCTGATTATAATGGTTTCGGTTTCCTTTTATAACCGATGAAAAATACAATGAGAAAGAAAAAGAAAATTCGATTCTAATTTCCTATTGGGTGATCTGGAATTTGTTGTTGTAGCCTCTGATATTTGGTCGGTTATGCGCTCTGATTTTGTTGTCGATATGTTGGCCGATTGTTTGTTTTGGTTATGGAATTTCTGGAATTTGGCTCTGGAAATTGTCGAATTGTTTGTTTGTTGGTCTTGAAGCTCTCTGAATTTGTTGTAATCTTTGTACGTTCTGACATCGTGTTTGTCTTTATTTGGTTGTATGCGATCGTGGCGATCGGAGAGGCAACGGGGAACTCCGGCGATGTCACGACCACCGGAGAACGAGCGGTAGTCGAATGGTCTTCGAATGGATTTGAAAGGCCGCGGTTGAGATGCACGCACGCGTGGATATGGGAACGGTCCGCGCGTGAGCGCGTGAAGGAAGCCAATCGGACGCTTCTTTGTCTTCTCAGGACCGTTAGATCCAATTTTGATCTAACGGTGTAAACAGGGCTGCGCATCAGACAAAAGGAAGAGATTAGGCTAGGGTTTTTAACCGGTTTGAGCTCTTGTAATGGGCTTTGTAATTATAATGGGTTTAAATTTTAAACTGGGCTTGTAATATTTATTTTTGTAATTGGGTTGTAAAATTAATTATTATTGGACTGTTAAAATAAATAAATAAAAGGCTTATATGTTTTAATCATCTTATATTTATTTAATTATGTAATATGTATAATAATAATAATAATAATAATAATAATAATAATATTTATAATAATATTAACGATAATGAAGGAAAGAGATAGAGTTATGAACACGGTAAAAATAATAATAAGCACATAATTTTTTTGAATTTTTATAATCAAAATAACTAAATTTGAAAGGATAATAATAATAAACTTTATAATGTATACAAAAAAGTAAATGAGACTAGAAATACATAATTTAGTAGTATTTTTTAGATTTTTGAATTATAAAACTTTTGATTTTTGTTTAATAATTACAAGCCTGTTATTCGATCGAAAGTAAAAATTTAAAAACGGGTCGAAGACCCCGGATAAAATTAGTGATTATAGTATCGATACAGGGTGTTTCGATACCTCAAATGGGAGTATCGATACCCCTGAGTAAATTGCACAAGTTCTTAAGGGCAAAGTTGGAAAGTCTCATAATGTTACCTTAGGGATCCTATGGGTCGTTTTAAATGTAAAATGAACTATGAAATACATGGAACGAGTTGATGTCCCAACACGAGAACTTATAACGAATAACTCAGTAAAAGATAGATGACTTAACTAATATCATGTTTTTGAAGAATCCGAGTAGATCAGAAGATAACGCGTGATGGGTAGGGTACTTGTCGTGTGTTGATAGGACACCAATATATTTTAGAGGACTATGGTTAATGACATGATCTAAAGAGGATCGTGTGAGTAACCTAGTAGTTTGGGTATCTAATCTTAATTATGAGAGATGACTCGAAATATTAGAAGCATGTCTTGAACCTTGTAGATGGTTTGGCTTGTAACCTTTGCATATGTATTTGTGTGTGGATGCTGAGAGAACATGTTTTATTTATGTCTTGTTATTGTAATCTGGATATCCAATTAGTGTTGCAACACAAAGAAGGCCATCCGATGTAACATGCCGGGTGATGTACTAAAGACTTATTCCGAGTGTTGGGAGGCCTCACTCGAAGATGTTCGATGTAACATTCCGAACATGGGATTGGTTGGGCGGCCTCCATCCCGTTTTATTTCGAGTGTTAGGCGGCCTCAATCGAAGATGTTCGATGTAACATTCCGAACATGGGATTAGGAGGGCGGCCTCTATCCCGGTTACTATATTCCGAGTGTTGGGCGGCCTCACTCAAAGATTTTCGATGTAATATTCCAAACATGGGATTGGTTGGGTGGCCTCTATCCCGTTTTATTCCGAACGTTTAGCGGCCTCGTTCGAAGATGTCCGATGTAATATTCCGAGCATAGGATTTGAGTGCTGCCTCAATCCTGAGTATAGGATCCCGATGTTGTATGGACACGGACCTCACTACTTTATGTTATATCTTGAGATAGTTAACTTGATAACTCTAGCTAAGGCAGAATAAGAGATGAACCTTAGTTAGAAGACTTTCCGTGCACTCTTGACTATACTATCTTGCTTACTCATTTTATGATGCTTATGAATTGTTAGAGTTGAGATCTACCACTGAGCTTGTTAGCTCAGCGTGCGAAATTGTGATTTTTCTGTGCGTAGGTGACAGGTAGCTTTGGAAGGGCACATCGAGGAAGGACTTCCCAGCATCGAAGTCGTTTTAAGAGTACAGTACTTGATCTTTAGTATGACTTAATGTATTCATAGGACCTTACCACATATCGAGTCTGTATCTTTATTTTGGATTTTATTTTGAGTCGGATAATGTATTTTGAAATGAGCTCTTATTTTGTAAATATTTTATTATATTTTATTTTGACTTACGTGGAATTATGAAACGTGATATTTTAAGTATTTGGACACGTGCTTTCAAAAGAATTTTGATGAGTCAGTTTTTGGGTGACCCGAATGTGGCACTTCGGATCGGGATCGGGATCGGGGTGTTACATTTAGTGGTATCAGAGCTTAGGTTGAGTTGGTTCTAGGAAACCCCAAGATGGTATAGTGGTCGTGGTAAGGTGGCTAGTGAATACAAGTTCCTAAATTTGAGTTGTAATTATAAGACTGGGAATCCTGATGTGTTGCCTTGTTTCTTGTGTTTTAGAAAAGGGTTGATGGAGGGTGGAAATGGTAATGATGGGGTAAGTCACATTCGTGACTTTACCGCTACTCTTTTGCAAGTGGTGCAAGCTACCCCGAGGCAATCTGAGACGCCTTGTAAGACACCTGTTGAGAGGCTTCATCGGTATGGGCCTATGATATTTGAGGGTTTGGGTGAGGACGACCCGATCAAGGCTGATCAGTGGTTATGTGACACGCAAAGAATCTTGAAACAGATGAAGAGAACCCCGAAGGATGATCTCGATTGCATTGTTTCCCTTTTAAAGGGTAATGCCATGAGTGGTGGGAGTCCATCGAGCTTGGGATGGAATCAGAACTCCCGACTTGGAACACCTTTTTAGAAGAGTTTTGTATGAAGCACATCAGTGAGGTGTACATGGATGAAATGAGGGATCAGTTTCTGCGCTTAACCCAAGGAGAGCGGTCAGTGTTTGCTTATGAGCAAGAGTTTCTACGATTGAGCCGCTATACACCGAAGTTGGTTTCTATCGAGGAGTTGAGGTGTAAGACGTTTAGAAAAGGGTTAAGAGTTGAGCTTCAGGTTCATGTGTCAGCGGTCCACTCGGGACTTTTGCGGAGTTAGCCAACAGTGCGAAGGCCTTAGAAAGGCTTCAGGAAGTGACACTTGTTAGGATGGAGAATCCACAGGATCTTAGGGTGGAGACCCAGGATGTTATAGGATCTTCTCAATTTCCGCAAAGAAATCTTTTTGCCTTGAAGAGTTCGAAGAGGGTTGCTTCGGAACAGTTACCGATAGTTGGTTCAGGCTCCAGACCGAGGACCCGTAGAGGTCCTTTATCGTCTACTCCAGGAGGGAGTACATTTGGATCAGTTGGAAGGCCATTTCCACCGACTTGTGATCACTGCGGTCGTCATCACCTTGGATTTTTTTTCTGCTTCAGAGGGTTTGTTATCAGTGCCTTGAACCAGGGCATGTGGTGAAAGACTGTCCAGTTTTGGATGAGAGTATGATAGATCAATCTCCGAGAGTGGGTTCGTCGCGACATGTTTAGAGGGTTGCCAGAAGTAGAGCTAAGGTACAATCAACTTACCATGGTGGAAGACCTGTAAGATCCACCGCTAGAGTTGTTAGACGAGTGGTTGCTAATCAGTCTGCTGCTCAGGTTGAAGATAACAGTTCTGCTATCGGGGAGTTGTCAGGTAATCGTGTGTTGTCCCTGTTTTAGTTGTTGTTATTCAGCTTGTGAATTTTTTGTTTGTTGATAGGTTAACCTTGGTCGAGCATGCGTTAAGTAGAATCTTAAGTTAGTTAGGTTGAGTAATAGTTAGTGTTGTATCTTTTGTTCGAATGGTTTTTGCCGTGAGTGGAGTTTAGGAATGAGAGTAGAAATTCTTGCGAACTTGTTGTAGCTACTCTCACTTCCCAGTTGTTATCTGTTGCCTAGATTACCGTCAGCGGTACGGAAGGTAAAAAGGGTTATGAGTGTTAAGTAAAATCCTAGTTGTTTTGTACCAAGTTATTGGTAGTAGGTAGGTGAGATCTTTACCTTTCTGAGTAATGTAGTGCCTTGTGGTAGTGGTTCAGCGAGTTTCTTGTAGTGAGATGTGTTGAGGTTGCAAAATAGTTATAGAGGTTTTGAGTTCTAGGTCTTCAGGCTTAGAAGTGTTAGGGGTAGGTGGAAGTACCTGTTGTGTGTAAAAAGAGTGCGCAAATAGTGCAAGTGTACACGTCGCAAGTAATAAAGTGATAAGTATCAAGTATCGTCTCCATATGGATTGGTGTACTTAATATGCTTTCTTTTCTCTCCTCGCTCTGTAAAAGAAATAAAAGACACAGATTAAGTTGGTTGTGTTGAAAACTAAAATAACTGAATAATAAAAAGAGAATGGTAAATGGAAATAAGATCAGATTTAGAGAATGGTCAGGGTCCAGTTGAATCGTATTCTGAGTTCAATTGACTTGTTTCTGTTCTGTGCAATAATGCAACACTTCCTCGGTAGAACTGTAGTTTCCTGCCTCGACAGTGAAGACCAGCGTCCGTCGCGGCAATCCCTTGCTCTTGGGTGGACTTCTTTAAGGTTCGACAAAGTGTCCTTGGATGACTTCGCTTATCCCTAAGTCGAAGTACTGTTGATGACTAATCATTGATGATACCTCCTGGTGTGAATCAATGATAACCACCAACTAATCTCACACTTCTTTTAGCCGCTGAAACTCTAACCTATCCCTAGGCCGAGTTAGTATTTTCCAGATAGAAAAATACCGTGCTTATCCCTTTCGTGAGCCTAACTCTCCCGATATTAGACAAATAAATCTCTCACAAACTTCTCTCCTGAGCTTGAATGCAAGAACAATGAATAGCAAATAATAAGCAAACCTTAATATTTTATTGCATAAAACAAGAAAACAAAGTTCAATCTTCTCTCACAAATACTTAACAACCTTCACCTAAACCCTAAGAAAGTTTAGAACATAATGGAAACAAAGAAAACTCTAAAAATCTATGGAGAACTCTTTTCTCTCGTGCGTTTTGTATTTCTCCTTGGACGGCTATGGTTTATATAGGCTTGACTTAGGGCAAACCTTTCCTAAGTAGGAATACAACTTGGAGTAAAACACAAGTCAAGTACATAAATAAAATATTTGTTTCATTTCCAAATTTATTCTCACAAGGATTCTTTTCCTTGTGGCTTTTGACTTGGGCTTTCTACTCACTTCCTAGCTCCGATCCTTGTGCTGCTTGTCCAGAAACATCCACCTCATTTTTCTCTTTAGTTCGCCTACAATATCGGTACTTGTCCTTCTGTTGCTGTCGCGGCCTCAGGTTCTGCTTCGGCCTCCATTACTGCCGCGGCAGTAGATATTCCTGCAATTGCATAAAAGGTGCCGTAAAGCTTGCATTTTCTATAAATATCATCTTTACAAGTTACACAAGCAGAACATCTAAATATATCACATTAAGTACATGCTTTAGTCCAAGTAGGTGTAGATTACGTGATTATTGTCCATGAAATGTGTAAAAAATGATAGTGAATTAAGCACTTATCAATACCCTTAGAGAGTAGTTGATTTTACCGTTAAATCATGGTTAGGACTACGATGAAAGTAAGGTCGATTCTGTTGCTAGTGGTTGCCTCTTAGTAATTCGGTTTGGAAGTAGAGCCTTAGGGTAACAATGAAAGATTGTTACTTGGTTCTCTAGATCCATGACAGTTAGTGGATCGTAGCTTGGTGGTGGTCCGGTAAGCCTGTTTGGGAGAAGGGTGGTGTGCATGGTCATGAAAGGTATTTATAAGTGGTGCAACAGTTTGTGAGCAGTTAACATCTATGATATGAGTCAGCTAGACGTTTATCGTAGGTTTGGACATGAATAAAGAAGCTACCAAAGTCTGTGTTTGTCTGATAGCTTCATATGTGCTTGTTGAGATCAGACAAGAAAATAGTTAAAGAGGAAAAGTTTAAACCTGGAGATTAGAATTGATAGCTTAGCTGCGTAAGAGGTTGTGTTTGTGGCAATAGTAGTACTAGTGATGAGGGATGTGGAAGAAGGAACCTTGTGTGTTGCAAGTAGTAATTGTCGTGGTAACAACAAGTGGGTTAAGCAAAACGTTAAGTCTTATCTTGTTAAGTTAAGAACAAGGAGTTAGGTCCCTAACTTTTGTTTTTGTAAGAACAATGATGTTTAGAGGGGCGAATATGTAAATCACACTCTTGGGTTACCTTGTGGTAGTAGTGCATCGGTTTAGTTGAGGCAAGTTACGATTTCTTGTAAGGATGTAAGTGGTGGTGGTTAGGCCGTTAGAATCTCTGTGAGAGTTGATCAGTTTTAGTCAGTTTAGTGTGTTGTTGCTATAAGATGGTTGAAGGGAGAGTCCCCGTTTTGGTTTGTTCTTAGAAGAGTTGGGTGTAGCTAAACCGTTGTGGTTACACCTCCTTACTCCGTTTAAATTTCGAGGATGAAATTTCTTAAGGAGGGGAGAGTTGTAACGACACGGTTTTTCCCAGTCAACATCGGGCGTTGACTCAGGTCATGGAACGTCAAGTCGGGTCCCGTGAGGAGCTCATGGGATCGTGTTGGATCATGATGGGACTCGGTTTTGCTTGTTGGGCCTAGCTTTTGGGTTGAGCTAGATAAAGAGATGTTAGTGAAGGGCAAAGGGGTAATTTCCTTGCCTATTCACTTGTGACCAGACCTAAAGAAAAAGGGGTTACCTCTTTTCCCCATCACACTCATCTTCTTCTCTTTTCTTTTCTCCAACCCAAGTAAAAGGTGGAATCTTGTTAGCATGGAGTGAGAATCTCGTTTTGGCCCTTAAGAAAGAGTTGTTCAGCAGCTTGTAATCTTTAGTTCAAGGTGTATATCCTTTGGGTTGGTTGAGGAAGATGTTTGAAGTGCAAAGACAAGGTTTAAAGGTTGGAAAAGCTTGAGGGAAGCTCAAGTCCGGGTTTGTTGCTTGAGGTCAGTACATTTCTGACTCTTTCACTTCATATGCTCCATAAATTCGTGCTTAGCTTGATTGTTGGTTATTGAATGCTTATGTGAGGGTTGGGAAGCTTAAGAAACCCTAGAAATGGTAGAATCCGTATTAAGGGTTAAATGGATGTAAGAATGGTAAGAAATCATCTTGTAAATTGAGTTAATAAAACTTTCTTCTAAATTCATCTATTTAATAAATATTATTGCAACAATTAATAATATCTGTAATTTGTTAAACATAATTAATATCTTTAATTGAGTTAATATAAATCTTTTAATGTTCTCGTGATATTAATTAAATAAAAGTTAAATTATTAAATTTTGGTTCATAATTTAGGAACGAGAATTCTTACTATTTTGTAAGTTGTTTTTATTCTGAGGAGAAATTATATTATGGGTCATTCTTACCACGTTATCTATAGGATCAATTAATCAAAAGTATCTATTTAATTATTTTTTTTACCTCATCAATTTTATCAAGTGAATCTTTACTAATATTTACTACAAATTAAGTTTAAAATCAGTTTTTACACTAATATTTACTAAAAATTAAGTTTAAAAATAATTTTTATCAAGTGAAGCTTGATAAAAATGATAAAATAGAAAAAATAATTAAATAGATATTTTTGATTGGTTGATCCCATAAATAACGTAGTAAGAATGACTCGTAAGATAATTTCTCCCTTCAGAGTAGCCAATTGAAGTAATAATTTCACATTCTTTGGCTGAAAATGTGGAATTTCAATTTCTTATGATATTTGCATTAATAATCGTGAGATAGCATCAAAATTATTTGTAAAACTGATATTCATCGTTTGATTAAAATCATTTATATTATCTTATTTTATATGAATTTAATTTTGATATATAAATAAAATATTTTTATTTAATTAAAAAAATATTTGTAAAATATTTTATGATTTCTTTAGTATGTTCGAAAGATCCCGTTATTAGGGTGTGCATATCCGGTTCAGTTAATTACAATTTAAGTATTTCAATTAGCCAATAAATTAAAATTATTTAATTTTAGATTTTAGATTTTACAAACTAAATCACATAACCAGTTGAAGATTAATCGAATATTCAATTTCAGTTCGATTAATGACTTTTACTTAGATTATTAAAATATCATATTGAATTATACGATAAATTTCATATTTTTTAGTTATAGTAAAAACAACTAAAAAACTAAAAATTAAGAGTTCACGTTTTCTAATAATCAAACTCAGAATCAACAAAACTTCAAAGAATTAAAAAGACAAAAAAATTATTAAATTATATAATATTTTTTATTATGTTATTCGTGGTTTTAGTTAATCAAATACATTTATTTTATATTTTTTAAATATAAATCGTCATATTTTTTTCTACATATAAATAGTAAATAGATATTTATCATGTAGTTACTTAAAGATAAACAAATTTAATTGCATGGACAGAACCGTTCCTGATCCTGGACAGCAAGAAAGACACCGAAGGCATCAAGGCCTATTATCAATTAAATTAAAATAATTATTATTGTTAAATTTAATTAAAATTATTTTTTTATTATTAAATTATATTAAAAATTAAGAGTGATTAAAATATAATAATAATTTTAAAAAAAAAACTCAAATTTCACTTTAATTATATTAAAAAAACTCAAAATTAAGAGTGTTTTTAAAGAAAAACGCTGCTAAAGATCTTGTCTCTAGTGACGTTTTTCTTTATAAACGCAACAAAAAATATCATATTTTTTTTTTTAAAAAAAACCTCAAATATATATATCAAAATAGGTAGCTATACTTTATTCAAATATGGCTTTGATCAAGCATGAAAAAAAGGAAAACAAACCAGTGTCCTTTGATACAAAGAAATATGTGATCCACAACAATGACAACCAGAGACCGTCCAGTTGATTCAAAGTTCACTACCAGGTTAAAGAGAAAAAACTAAGTAAAATGTTCCCATAAAATGAAGTGAGATATACCAATTAAGACAAATGGTTCCCATTTTACCATAAGAATATTTGATTAGGGGCTTCGACCAAAGATTAACTAAAACAAAAGGTTTTCATTTTACCAAAATAAAAAATTACTTTAAAGATTAATCAGATTTTGAGTTAAAGGTTATCTAAAGGCGATGACAATGTCGTCACCGAATTTCTTTAAAGTATTGTCCATAATTTCAAGTAGAAAAGTATTGTCAAATTCTTTAGCTAATTTCTAGAAATCTTTATCCTCTTCTTAATAATAATTAACTCGAAATTAAAATTAAAAACGGATTTTTTTTTCTCATGTTGTTGAAGTTTACTTGGAGCAGCCATGTTTTCTGTCAGATGAACAATGCACTCATTATTTTTGGCTCTGCATTCACAGCCTTCACCGCACAACGTCTTCGACTCAAATTCATCGTCGCATGACGATCCGCTAACCAGAAAGAACCAATTTGAGGAGCTGGTTTTTTTAACACTTTGTCGATCTCCTTCTCTTCAATCTCAGCTTGACCACAAGACTTAATCCGGCGAGCGACGACTTTTACCCATTTTCTCTGCTTCTTCCTTGCGTTTTTTGGCCGCCTTAGATAACCGTGGTTGGGGAAATGAGGGGGTGTCGATGGGAGAAGGAGATAAATTAGGGTTTGAAACATTAATTTAGGGATGAGTGGTGTGAAATATAAACGATCAATAATAATAAAATAAAATATATACTTTAAATAAGAAAAGAAAGAAAAAGGTTTCCGTAGCGTTTTTAATTCAAATGCCCTTAAAGAACATTTTTGTTGTGGCGTTTTTAACATAAATGCCGCTAAAGAAGAAATTAATTGTGACATTTTTCTACAAACGCCGTTATATATCATTCATTAACGACTTTTATTCTAAAAACGCTGCAATAGTTGTTATTTTTTTACGTTTTCCCCCAAAATGCCACAATACGTAAAAGATTAGCGGCGTTTACTTCATAAACGCCACAAGTAATGCCGCTATAGACCAAGTTTGGTGTAATGATGGTATTTTTTCACAACTTTTTGAATTGTTTATTTATATTTTCTGATTCGATGTTTCAAGAAAGCAATGATTTATTTATTTATTTAAAAAGATTATGGTTTATGATATTTACTTTTGATATGTTATATTAAGTTTGAAGCAAAATTTCAATAATAAAAATTCAGGTGTTTGTTATTTGACGTTTAATAAAATTTCTTGATTTTTTTATCATTTGATAATTATTAAGTATAATAAAAATAATTTAAAAATAAATTTATTTATTTTTATACTCTTTTTTTTTAAATATTTGTTATTAAGGGGCCTTATTTTTAGATTTACCCATGGACCACCAAAATCTCAAAAATAAAAATTTGTTATTAGGATTCATGATATAATCTCTTTAATAAATAGATAAATTTTCAGGTATAAGATGTATATGTCAAAACTTAAATTTTTAACCATATTACCCTAAAACTTAAACCTCAACTTTAAGCCCTATATTCTAATCATAAACCCTAAATTTTAATAAAGAACCCTAAAATCTCAAACCATAAACTAAAAATATAAACTCTAATCTATAAACCAAAACGATAAACCTTAAAATTAAGGTATTTCTGAAAACAAAACAAAAAAAAATCACAATTTATGTATAAAAAATAATATTTTTTTAAATAATTTGAATTTAAAAATTTTATCTATAATAATTCAAAAGGAGAAAATTTAGCTATAAAATGTATGCAAGTTTTATTCATGACTAGGAAACAAAACAAATATTACTATCAGAACATGTTAAAAATCTTAAAAGTATTATATTTGATAATTTCAATATTTATGTTTTTGAGTTTTAATTTTTATCCAAATATTATAATTGATAATATAATTAAATTATAGAGATTGAAATGATAGAATAAAAAATAAAAAATAAAAAATAAATTTAAGTTTTATATAATACATAAAAAAATAATAAGAAAGTTTGATAACACGCATAATTATAATCAAATTGAAAGTCCCTTAAATTATTTTGTTTATTATTAAGTCCTTAAAATTATTTTTTATAGATCGATTTGGGTTAGAACATTTATTTTCGGATTGATTTTTTAAAAAAAATATCTAAGTTAAGTCGGGATCGAATTTGAAATATTTATGTTCGACTCAAATTTAAATGAGTCAAAAATTCGATCTAACATGTACCCATCTCTATGTGTTTTTATTATCTCTCAATTTTTTAAGTTTTGTATTAATCCAGACTAATTTTCATCACACATATAATTTTACCTCAAACTTATATTGATTTAAATAATATCCAACTATTCATCACTTTAACCAATCAATTAATTATAAATATCGTTATTATCAAAGACGAGACCTTTTGATCCAAAATTCTTGAGAACTTTAATAGAATTTTAGATATACAAAAATAGAAAATGAAAAAAGTATTTTAATCTGACGGCTGCCAGGCGGAGGCAGTCAACAAGGACAAATCTTTCCACCCTAACTTCAGACACCCATTCTCCTCCAACACTGTATACCCTTTCCAAGGGAACATACCCAGCAAAAGGTTTGCCTGAGCCGCCGGGTTCCCGCTCAACGACACGGGTTGAAACCTGACCCGAATCAACTCATCCCCCCATCTCTCCACCTTCACCTCCCCCGTCCTCTTGGGACCACCCACCGCCAGGATGTTCCGAATCTCGCTCCCAAACAGCTGCTGCTCCACCGAATGTCTCTCTGGACTGTCCACACTCAAACCGTCCCCAAGCGCGTTGAATAACGCGCTATAATAATGCAACGCCTCCACGAACCTACATAGGAAACAACCGCCGTGACTCAAGTCCTGTTCGACGATGGTGATTAGTTTCGGCTTCAGCATGGTCAACAATCTCAACGTCGCTAGATCGCTGCGCGTTACGTCGTACAGGCAATGGTGCATCCAATGAACCACCACCGCTTCACTCGACTGGACTCCGAGTTGATTTAGACCTGTTACGTTCCCGATTTTTCCTTCCAAAGGAAGGAACTCGAATGGTAGTCCTAAAGAAGCCGCGATATCGGCGAGTCTTTTCCCGGTCAATTCTAGGAGCTCCGAGGATTGGAGCAGGAGACCTAAAAGCCTTAATCCCGTGGATTCACCTTCGATCACCGTTTCTTCTTGTTCACCGACCACCGCTTTTTCGCCAGAGGAGTAGTTGAGACGCTTGTTTGAAGGATCATCGGCAGCAGAATCATCGCCGGTGGCAGCGGAGACGTCTCTTTCGAGGCGCTTCGACTTCACGGAGGAGCTAGGATCGGAATTGTGTAATGAGTCAAAATGTTAAGAGAAAGTTTGACGCATTAGTTATGAAACGGTGAGTTTAGATTATTGGTTAGACATGAAACGTTCCCGTTTTACAACTTTAAGGATACATGTACAGAAACTTTTGTTTTGAAAGGATATCGAATGAATTAATGAAAATCAGTCTTTTTCCCCGATTTCTATATTTCTTGGTCTTCCCTGTTATGTCTACTTCTTTATCCCCAGTTAATTCTTCTTCTTCAGTTTTGGACTATTACAAAGGCATTAAAGCTCAGGTTGATCCTTACGAATGGCAGTGAATCAGTTGCATTCAGAGTTTAATCGTCTGGAAATGTCCATTGATCGAATGTTCAACGAATTTCAAGTAAGGTTTTTAACCGACGCAAAGATACTTTTAGAGAAGGCTTTCGGAAAATCAATCGATTTTCCTATTGTTGATCTGCACAGTGGCGAGGGATCGGATGACTCACCATTGGTGCCCGATGACGACCAATCAAAGGATCAAGTGTCAACTGGAATCCCAGCTATAGAGGAGGTTAGTAATTGTTTGTTGGAACCACTATCGATTCAATGTGTAGTGTCGAATTTACCTATAATGGACAGGGAGGTGGGTTCCAATGAAGTCAAGGTGTTTGATGAAATACCTGTCTATAATATTGCAATTAAAGATGGCCAAAAGGATCTATTGGAATCATTTTCGACAATGAATATTAATTTGGTTAAAGGAGTTGAGAGTCTTGAATCTATTATGAAAGATATGAGTCTTAATTGGACTAGAGATTTGTTAAAGCCACCACCGGAACAGAGCATAATGTTGGATTCATGTATTGTGGCTACTGAGCAACTAGACCAAAAGGTGAATCATTTTATTAAAGAACAAGATTATATTGAAGTTCATGAAAATCGTTTTTGGAAGACATTTGTGGAGAAGTATATCGATGGAGATGATAATAGTATAATGGGATATTATGATGTTATTAATGAGCCGATTGTTGAGTCAATGATTTTTTACACAGAATCGATATGTTTGTCTCAATATTATTTGGTTGAATCGACAAGTACAATATAATTCTTGGAGTGACAATAAATTCAATGTTATATTACAACGCTTGGAGTGTAATCCTTCCGTAGAGTAAACCTTGAAGAATTATGGCCTTTCTTCTGTTGATGTTGCTTCTAAGGCACAACGTGCATCTAAGATGGTTGAAACTATGAGTGTCACTTTATTTGTTTGTATGTTGCCTGGTCAGGTTACTTCAGACCGCTCGGG
The DNA here is from genome assembly GCA_035048815.1 of Abelmoschus esculentus. Taxonomy (NCBI): domain Eukaryota; kingdom Viridiplantae; phylum Streptophyta; class Magnoliopsida; order Malvales; family Malvaceae; genus Abelmoschus; species Abelmoschus esculentus. Next base: position 16,198,356 of record JAUCBN010000002.1, on the reverse strand, counting down.
ACCAGGAAAGAGGAAACTTGGTCTGGGAATTCATGGAGAAGTGAAAGATCCTTATAAGTTTAGGTTGTTAGTGATGAGGAACAATAATGTGATTATCCATGGTCATTGTCCAGAGGTGATCAACAATATAGGCTATTATGGTGTGATACCTTTTGTCTTAATGGTTGGTTACTTGCCTTTTGAGCACCACAAGTCAGTGAGTTGCATGTTCCTAGATGATACTTATGGTTTTAAGAAATTGTATGAAATTGTGAAAATATGAAGGTGTTTGTTAGTCTCTTTGTAGAGGTAACGAGAAATGAGTTTGAGCCCTGGGCAAATAAAAAGAAATTTAAGAAAGGGCCACTGAAACTTTACCCATAGACATGGAGAATGGAGTGGACATAAGATGTGGGAGAATCGGGCTGCGAGAAATAAGTGTGGCAGCATCCCATTATAAACTTGATCCAGAGGCTGCAAATGTCATGAAAGTTTGTTGCAACCAGGATATTTACAAAAATGTATTAAAAGGGTTGTTACCTAAAAATATTCATTGGAACAAATGTGAGGAAGGATTACTGGAGTATGTTGAAAATATGAGATCAATGAAGGAATTTAATCTTAAAACAGAGATGGTGTGGTCAGACCTTAACCAAACTTGGTACACCAAGCTTTTTTCATGCAGGGATTATCAAGAACATTTCAACAAGGAGAAGCTTGAACAACAAAATATTGTAGAAAAAGGTAGTTTGGTTGTTAACCATTATGATGCTGTAGAATTTGCTAGTGATCTAAAGGGCATTATCAACCTTGTAGGAAGCTATTATCATCTTTGTTATTTTCACCCTTCACCTATTTCATCAGTATCGCTAGAAAGACATGACTTACAAGGCACCAATATCCTAGATGGGCAAAAGCTTGTTTTACTTGCAAGTGTTAAAATACCTTATTGCAAGGAAGGGGAAAAAATGACATTTATTCTATTTATTTTTCTGGTTACTTAGAAAGTAATGCAGTGAAAATTTATTATACATGTCCAATAGCTGTTGAAAAAATTAGAAGACTGCAATTTTGGGTCATAAATTCAACATGGAGTGCAAGGGCAGAATAATTTATTATATTTATTGAAGATCACATATCTGATTGGATAAGGGAGATGAAAAGATATTGCTTGTTTATGCTACAATTTTTGATTAAGGCAAAGAGAGTTCTCGGGAATATTTGATCTAATCATTTGAAGAAGATTTTACGGTTGTTCAAGAACTATTGTCATGAAAATTTTTTGTTAATCCTTGAGGACAAGGATTATTTGAAGGAGAAAGTATTGTAATGAGTCAAAATGTTAAGAGAAAGTTTGACTAGTTAAAGGCAGTAGTTATGAAATGGTGAGTTTAGATTATTGGTTAGACATGAAACGTTGATGTTTTACAGCTTTAAGGATATATGTACAGAAACTTTTGTTTTGAAAGGATATCGAATGAATTAAAGAAAATCAATCTTTTCTCCTAATTTCTATATTTCTTGGTCTTTCCCTGCTCTGTCTACTTCTCTATCCCCAGTTAATTCTTCTTCTTCTTCTTCAGTTTTGGACTGTTACAAATTGATTGTAGATGGAGGAACTAAACTTTGAATCATGATCGGTAAGGAGAAAGATAAAAAATAGTTCGAAAGTTGAGGAAGTTTTGGGAGAAAAGGGACAAAAATCTTTTGAAGAGGACTAACAAAAGTTCATATTCCCTGTACAGTGTTTTTTGCAGAGATGTGTTAGAGATCGGAAGTTGCTGGGTCTGTTTGGGACGTGAGAAACTGAAAGAAAATTTCTATATCAAAGAGAAAAAGGTACAAAACTTTATCTTCTTTTAATTTTATTTAAAAGAAATTCTATAAATATTATTTTTTATTCTTAAAATATGGTATAAGTCAAATTATTTTTAAAAATATGATTGTTTTTACCGTAATTATAAAGACAAAGATACTAATAGAATTCGTCATTTACGGTAAATAAACTACAATCGATATTAATAAAATTTAACTTTAATTTTTATCGAAATATTAAAATATTATTAAAATATACTGTAAAATTATAATATTTTAAAATTAAACTGGATTATATCATATTTAGGGAGAAAATTATATACAATATTTAAGTGAATTTTTTAGGATTAGGATTAGTAAATTAATTGTTATTTAATTCAGCTAAATATCCTCCTCCTTGGTTTTTGGGTATGTTGTTCTGTGTAAGTTTCGTGTTTGAACATTTTGTCTTTTGTGTTAAGTTAGAACGTCCATAGCTCTAATAATTATTATAACATTAATAATTTATGGTTTTATCAAAGGAGCTGGACTTTATAACTTCTTCTTAATCATTATTAGGGTAAATTACGATAAATTATTTAATTATGGATATATTATATTTATGTTATCTAATTATTAAAAATTATATTTTTATCACTTATTTATGGGTAAAATTATATTTGGACTACTCAATTATTAAAGGTTATATTTGGGTCACTCAATTATTAAAGGTTATATTTGTATCACTCAATTATTAAATGTTATATTTGGATTACTTAATGGTATGTGTACGATTATGTCACCTTTAATATTTTAAAAAAACATCAATTTTATTATTTTTTTCTTCTAAATTATTTGTATACATTCGTTAACATTAGAGTACTTCTTGAAATCATTAATTAATCTAATACATGAATTAATAAACTTTTTTTAAATATGATGAGTGACTCAAATATAACCTTATTTATAATTGAGCAATCCAAATATAATTTTTATTAGGGTTAATTACAGCGGAGGTCATGTTTGTTTGCCTCCAGTACAAATTTAGTCACTGATTTTGAAAATCGAGAAATATAGTCACATACGTTTTCGGAATGCAAACTTATGGTCATTGAGATGTTTGTTGCCGTTAAATTTTAACGGGAAGCTGATCTGTCATAATAAGAAAATGATAAAGTACTTAAATAGTCCCTAAATTATTCTTTTACTTATGTTTTATCATTAATTTGACCCTCAAAATTTTAAATCTTTATATTTTCACCATCTTCTCAAGCTGATCTGAGTTAAGCTTTCAAGATTTCTTCCAGCTTCTCATCCGCCTCGTTTTTGCTTGCAATTATCGCTTCCAGCTCCGCCATGGCAGCGATTATTTTCTGCTAAAATAGCCTCTTCTATTGCTCATGCTGAGTCAAGTGAGTGCTGAGTTAGACAAATTTGGGTTATTTTCCTTTTTGTCTGTGTGTTTGGAAAATGGCTCTGTTTGGCTGCCGAGAAACTACAAGGAAAGAAAAGGGTCTCCTTTAGACTGTCCAATACTTATGCTACTGACATTGTTGTTGTTGTTATTGTTTGCAAGATAAATTAGATTTTGGACGTCTAGTTTTGCTTTGTTCTAATTTCTTTGATTTTCTCAGTAACAAAACGATGTCTCAAGCTTTAATTTTTCTCCTTCTTTTGGTTGATAGGTTTGGGTGGTGGCGATGATCTATATCCAGAACTATGGAAATTATGCGCTGGCCTGTTGGTGCAGATTCCTCGAGTTTAAGAGAGAGTCTTTTACTTCCCTCAGAGTCACATGGAACAAGTAATTCTCCATTTTCCTCTAGGAAACTATTCAGATTTTTCCTGATTATTAAAATTTTCAGTTACAGCTTTAAAAAATCTGGAATCTGCCCTTTGTTTTCCTCTACAGTTAAAAGCATCAACTAATCAAGAACTTAATCATGAAGCCCCATTGTTTAGTCTTCTTTCTAAGATCCTATGCCGTGTTCTCCATGTTTAGTTACTGGTATTCTATTTATGATTCCAATTCTTATTACTTATTAGCATTCAATTTTTTTTTTCTGAGCTCGAAGAGATCACGGTGTTATCATTTTTTCTATAGGCTGAACAAGAGACAGATGAAGTTTATGCTCAAATCACTTTGCAGCCTGAAGCAGATGTAAGTCAATGCTATCCCTTCCACTTTCACTTGTGACACTTGTTTGGCTACTTATATTATCATTACAACAAATTGAACTGACAAGACCGGACCCAAATTTGTCTATCTAAAATTGAGGTGATGTTTGAGAAGATGGTGAAAATATAAAGATTTAAAATCTTAAGGGTTAAATTAAAGATAAAACATAAGTAAAAGAATAATTTAAGGACTATTTAAGTAATTTATCATTTTCTTATTATGACAGATCAACTTCCGTTAAAGTTTAATGGCAACAAACGTCTCAACGACCATAATTTTACACTCCGAAAACGTATGTGACTATATTGCTCGATTTTCAAAATCGGTGACTAAATTTTTACTGGAGACAAACAAACGTGACTTCCGCTGTAATTAACCCTTTTTATTAATTGGGTGACCCAAATGTAAACATGCCTATAATTGAGTGACCCAAATATAACCCTACATATAATTGAGTGACATTCGTTGTAGTTTATCCTTATTATTATTTTATTATAATAAAATATATTAATTATTAAAAGGGGATTGATCATGAGTTATTATTGATCCGATTGATAAATATTTTTTTTGAATATGTTGGTGTGATTACAAGTTAATATCTGTTAAATAATTAGATTTCTCTTAATGAAAATAGTAAGCTTCTTATCTTTATTTATGTTGGATATCTATATATTAAATTAAATTTTAATAAGCTTTATTATTAGAGTTTAATACCATTTAGAATTAAGATTTTCATCTTATGCCTATAAATATAGATTTTTGGAGAAAACATTGTACACAACTCTACTTTGAGAATATAATACAAGTCTCACTTTTTGTCTCTCATCTTTGTTCATCTATTTTGTTATTTTTCTTTACTTTATTCACAATATGTTATCAGCATGAGACACTAACCAACTTTGGTGTTTGTCGTTCAAATATTAAAGGAGTTATTGAAAATAATTTGTTACCAGCATGAATTAAAGATAAGTTCTTCTCCCTTTATTGTATTTTAATTATTGATTATTTTTCTCTCTTAATCTTTAACTTGATTTTTAATTTTTGAAAAATCATTGGTTATTTTGTGTTTGTGTGGCGATATAGTTACTCAATTATCGTGGTTCTTGTCAATAATTCCTGAAAAAGATTTTAACAAGATATTGGTGACTAAATCTACCATATATTAAACCTAGTTTGGAAACAACAATATGTTTTACTTATTTATCTTGATATAGTGGATGATTAATTATTCTTAAATTAAGGGATGATTGTTCAAAGCATAAAATTATCATGTATTTAAAATACAATTACATATACAAGTAGTGTTTTGTATTTGTTTAATTTGAGATTTTTTTCTTTAATTATGACCAATATTTGTTTATTTTATTTTGATGATAAAAGTTTGTGTTTTTAATTATGTTTTAAGTATTACGTGATATTGGGACAAATATCAAACCTTTAATTAATTAATATATCCTTTTTTATGTTGATTTAATCCGAATATATTGGTTGTACATCCCTTTCTGTAAGACTATTGGTCTCAAAGGAGGTTCTTTTTAAAAGATCTTGTTGACTAGTTTAACAATGTCGCGTATGAGAATTAATCTTTGCTTTAAGTATTGTATATATATTGGTTCAATTATTATTTAATAGTATGATTGTTATAAAGTTCATATTTACTTGAAAACAATATTATTTTTGTGTCGAAAAAATTCGACTATAGATTTCTTCTAAGTTCAAATTACGAAAATTCGTCTTATTCCAAGAAGTTTTATGGGATACATTCCCTAAAGTGATTGTAAGCATGATGTTTATTCTATGTGGTTATTAAATTTATGTCATTCCTTGAAGTGAATACAACCATGATGTTTATGCCATGCAATTATTGGATTTGTTTTATTCCTTGAAGTGAATACAAAAATAACACTTCACTATATGATTAGTGAATAAAACTCAGTTATGTGAATATTTCAAATTAAATTGAATTTTTGTGGTCAGAGTATCATTAATTTTGTGGCCAAAAGTGGGATTATAAGGATGACATGAATGATAGAGATCATATCAAAATATTTATTGTTATCAATGCGATGGCACAAATCATTGGTCTCATACTTGTTAAACGCCGAAGTATTGTAGATTTTATCCATAATCATGAATAATAAATGAAAGAAAATATAAACATATTTTTTTTACGACGAAAATAATTAAGCGTTGTTGGTCTAACTCAATGGATATTGTTAATTTTCTCATAACCCTTAAAAAATAATTCTTCATTTATTATATTTCCCTTATAACCCTTAAAGGTAAAAATTGATCTTTTATTTATTTTGTTTTATGTTAATTTATTTTCTTATTTATGTTAATTTGCTTTACATATTATTTATTTACGCTTTATGTTAATCCTTTGAAGAATATTATTATTTTTGGAATAAAATATGCAATAAATTGTGGCTATTTATTGTCAAGCAGATAATGCAATTACTTATACTATACTTAAGCATAAGAAATATTTTTCCCTTTTAAATGCAAGAAAGAAGTGTGTTGAGTTGATCAAACAATAAGATTGGACAAGATGAATTGGCAATTTGAATTTTTTTTATAGAAGATTGGAAAAATCGAAAATATTGAAGATACAAGATTTATAGTGGTTCAAGCTTCAAAACAAGCTCTAAATCTACTACCTTAGCCCCATTAAGGATTTCTAACCAATTCACTATTGAATTCAACCTTTTTTAAGTTCAAGGGATAACCTATACAAACAAGTTAATCTTTCTACCTAAAGATTAACTTTAAACCTCACAAGGGTTACAAAGACGAAAGATGACATTTAAAGTTTCTCTTAATAGAAAAATATGCCCCAATTACAATTTGACACTCCCCCAACTCAAATAAAAAGAATAGAAATGAAGTATAAGAGTTGAGTGTATGAATTTAACAATAGAGTGTTTGGATGTTTGCTTAAGGTTCAATAGTTGTTAATGTTGCTTAAATTGCTTGTTTTTATACATTCTCATTGAATTCTAACCGTTGGTGTTAATGGAATCATAATTATAGACGTTAGAACTTCATCTTCCCACCATAAATGCACCTCTACAATCACCGGTATCGATACACGAGCTACATGTTTCGAAATGACACAAAAATAGAAATAAACATTGTGCATTTATTAAAAGGGGTATCGAAATTCTATGTAAGCGTATCGAAACGGTTAGTCTTTAAAACGGGGGTATATCGAAATAGCTATAAGGTTATATCGAAACATTTTGAAACTGTGAACATCGATATGGAAACGCCCCTAGGGTCGTTTCGAAACGGTTCAACCACCATTTAAAGTTTACTTGTCAAACAACAGTCAAAATATTTAAATCTGAAATAGTCGTTGAGAAAAGCTGACATGTATCGAAACGATGACAAGATGTATTGAAACGCCTTGTTATTTATATTAAAATTCATTAAATACATAACGGTATTGATACAATTATTGGCTGTATCGAAACGACTGTTTCGATAATAACTTTAAGTGTTTCAAAACCAAACTTAGCAGATTCAAATCGTATTGAAACGCCCTTAGGGACGTTTCGAAACGTTTGTTAAAACTTTAAGAATTTAGTTAAAGCTTTGAAAACCGTTTCGAAACTAGTTTTAAGCTTAGCAAAACGCCTGATAAAGCTCAAGAATATTTTTCGAAAAATTAATCTGGGTTTTGAAACCATTTTTGATGGTATCGAAACACCTGTAACAAAAACGCTTAGTAACTTGTTTTTATATTCTTGGTTTGACTTAAAGTTATTTGTTTGACTTAGGGACTTAAAAAAATTATTTCAAAATAGCCTTTTGACTTATTTGTTATATCAAAATCAATTTTAGTTTTACAACGTCCCCCCTTTTTGATATAACAAAACCAAAAAAAATTAAGTTCAAAACTACAAAACTCCCCTTAAATATGTACATAGGTTTGAAAAATTTGTTTTAAAGACTTTTCCCTCATTTTTGTTAGATCAAAGTCATTGATAAACAAGGTATATAAAAAAGAATAAAACAAGTAAATAAATATAATCCAAACATAAATATATCATTAATCATAAAATCCAACTTAAACAAAGTCAAATCATAATACATGAAATAACATAGGTGCATAAGTTCTTAAAACATAAAACATGAATGAAAATACAACTTAATCTTAAAAACATAACTAGTCCTAAGAAAAGTCGTAGCAAATACTAAAGATAGCTAAGATCACTCATCTCCATCACTATCAACTTCGTTACCATCACCATGATCATGCTCACCACTACCATCCTCATTCTCACCATTCTTGGGAGCACTTGAATGTCGTCACTCATCACGAAGAGCTTCAATAGCCATCGTCATAGATAGTTGTTGACCTTCAAGAGCCGTCAACCGTTTATCCATGAAATCAAAACGGGTGTTGAAGTGAGTGTTCATGGCATCAAACCTTTTGTCCATTTGATTTCCCAAGTTTTCAAATTGAGATGTGAGGAAAGCTATAAGCTCGACATTAGGAGCAAGTTGTTGAATTGACTCTGGATCAACGGGTTGAAGAGGAGGTTCCTCTCCACGAACCCATTCATCTCAAGGAATTGAAATTAGGAACAATTTAGGGAGGTTTCATCGATCGGCTCTTTCACGGACTCCACAATGTCATATGAGCAATCAATTCCCAAATACAAAAAGATAACACTTAAAGCACAAGCATATAAGAACGATCGAACCTGTGGAGTGTAATGGTTTTTGACTTGCCAAATAATATCAACAAATATGATTTGAGTAAGGTTGGGACGGTTTGCTTGACGAAAATAATTGATCCAAAATTTGTCGACTTGTCGAATCCATGAGTATTTTTCATTTGATGGATGAATCCACCTTGTGATGATCAAAGGTAGAAATCTATCATGGACGTCGAGACTCATGAAGGATTCGGTGAATGTGTCAAGGGAGTTCTCATCCTCTATGCCCTCATCTTCGAGACCAAAAACCTCACAAAGAAGTTCGATGTCCACACGGAAACGTCATCCCATTAGATAAGACTCGATAGCTACCACTTTGGATTTTTTTCTTCGAAATAATGCAAGTGGCATTATCATAGAAAATAAGGACAAAGGTCGGAAATAACTTTCCAGTAAGTGAAAGAAACTTCATGAAAGACCATAGACTAAGGAGGTGAAGATAACGGAACCGAGACTTGTGTAAATTCATTGAAATTCACATTGACACATCGTTCTTTTTTTAGCTTGTGATTCCGATATTGTTGAAAGTTCTCAAATTTAGCACGATCTTCAAAACACTCTTGAAAGACACGACGAAGATCGGTTCGGGTAGGTTGATTGGCGACGGATGAACTAGCTCCCTCGATTCTTTATCTTTTCTTTGGTGTCATTATCTAAGGATTAAAAATTTAGAATTAATTTAGGCACATAAAACCATATATGCATAATAAACCTTATTCAATCCTATTAATTAATAATTCAGGGGTTTTGAAAAATTAAAAGAAAACAAAGTTTAAAAAATTGAAAAACAATGAAAAAAATACGATTAAAAGAATTTATATTTGAAAGAAAAATTTTGGAGTTTTGCAAAGATTTTTTATGATTTTGAAAACCCATACATGCAATAAGTAAAATATATACAAAAATTAAATTTTAACATTCTAAAATCAAACGAAATTAAAGATTTTCGAAAATACCTTGAATATTGGTTATGAGAGAATGAGAGGTTTTTGAAGCACCAAACTTTGATATAGTCTTAGCCTTGTTGATTTGATCAAAAGCCCTTAAGAAAAACTTTGATATAACCTTGACTCTAAAAAATACTTGTGATTTTGTGGAGAAGAGAGGGTTGAATATATAGGATTTCGGCTAGGGTTTAAGAGTGTTTTAATTAAAGTTAAACTCGTCTATTGACCTGCTACACCACCGACGGAGAGTCAAGGTTTGGTTGAGTCGTTCATCTCTTCATTTTATTGAAAGACAAAACTTGCACAAATAAAAGAGAAAAGTATTTCAGAAAATGTTATCTACATATTTTATTTAAAACTGTAAAATTAAAAGATAAGAGTAAAAAGAGAAAATTTGGATATGATTGATTTGCTACCCCACCGACGACGAGACAAGATCTGAGGTTTGGGTCAAGCTACGACTTTGACGAAGAGGCATGAACGGGTTTTTTAGGGATGATCTAGCTACGACTCTGACAAAGAGGCATGATCGTGGTGTTAGGGGTGATCAAGCTATGACTCTAAAGAAGAGGTATGATCGAGGTGTTAGGGGTGATCAAGCTATAACTCTGATGAAGAAGCATGATCGAGGTGTTAAGGGTGATCAAGCTACGACTCTGACGAAGAGGCATGATCGAGGTGTTAGGGGTGATCAAGTTACGACTCTAAAGAAGAGGCATGATCGGTGTTAGGGGTGATCAAGCTACGAATTTGACGAAGAGGCATGATCAAATTTGTTGGATCAAGCTACAACTCTAACGAAGAGGCATGATCGGTGTGATAATATTGGTGATCAAGCTAAAACTCTGAAGAAGAGACATGATCAAAATGATAATGTTGGTTGACCCGCTACACCGCTGACGATGAGACAACACCTAAAAAGGAGAGAGAAATCAATGGTTAGTAGATGTTCATATAAAATTGCATTTTCTTTGTTTAGTAGTCCTTGATCCACCAAAGTGCCCACCAAACGATGCTGCATGACAATAGAATAGAATTTCTTTTTGTTCCTTTTCCGGAATGCATTGTCGAAGCAATTGGTCAGCATATTGCTTGAACAAATATGGCTTATCCCAATAAAAAAATTTTGCATCATGCTTGAACTTCTTTCGACCTTGTCTAGATAAATCAGGAGGCAAAATATCACTGAAAAGAAAATTAACTATATCTGCATACCATGATGATGTTGTAGCATATAAAATTTTCTCATCAGGAAAATTTTCCTTATTCTCAAAATTCTCTCCTTAACAATCTAGATTTTCTAGTCTAGATAAGTGATCTGCTAATTGATTCTTGTTGCGATCCTCCTGCTAAATAAAATAAATTTTACAAGTTTAAAATTTAAAAGTCTTGAAAATTAGAAGTTGGGGTTGAAATGTTTGAAAATTGAAAATAAAAAATTTGGGTTAGAAAATGAAAATTTTGAAAAAGGGAAATTGAGAAATTAAAATTTGGTTGGAAAAAGGGAATTTTAAAAAAGGAATTGAGAATTCAAAAACCTAGAGTTAGGGATTTCAATTTAAAATTGGGAATTTAGGGTTTGAAAAGACCTAAAACGATTTCAAAATGATTTGAAAATTATTTTAAAAAACTAGAAGTTTAGATTTAGAAATTTGGGGAAATTAGTGTTAAAAGGTTGAAAATTTAAAAGGATTGGGAATTTTAAAATTGGGGATTAATGAAAAATAATTGGAAAAAAATTCTAAAAAAGTTAGAGTCGTCACCGGTCACTTAGGTAGACCGGACACCGTAAAAACCAGAGATTCAAAATAAATTGGGTTCGAGAGTCGATTACGATTAAAAAAGGTTTTAGCGTTTAAAATTGCCCAAAATTGGCACCTTTACAAAATACAACTTAATTAATTTAGGGATTTCCGATTTAAAGTGACATTAAATTAATAGTTATTTAAAAATTCCAATTTTATTTTAGTCGTATCTTTATTCGAAGGTAAACGCATACAGCGCCACCATTATGCCTGGTGTCGGGCCCGTTACAACTGAATAAAGAAGTTTGACATTAAGTTCATTAATTATGAGGTGTGACTAAAGCAATATTAAAATGAGATAAGATATACAAGATTGCATGTACATGAATAAAAGAACAAGACACATAAATAACAACATAGCACAAATATGTACACAACCTAACAAAATATAAACAAAGGACAATATACCACAAAAAAACATGCACATGGATGATAAATATAACTAAACATGCTTATATAAAACATTAAATAAAATAAAAAAACATATCACTGGGAGTGACCAAATTAAAATGAAAAAAAAGTTTAAGGGATAAATTAAAAAGAAAAAAAAAGAGAAACTGGAATTAGTGACTAAAATAAATTAAAAATAAGACCAAAGATTCAAATTAAACATTTAAAATTTGAAATCCAGATTCAAATCGACCTGGGGACTGAATTGTAAGACCAGATGAAATTATGAGGACTGCGGAAGTGATTTTCAAAACGCGGAATGGCTAGAAAGTTTATTCAAAAACACAGACGGACCTCTAAATAATAAAACCATTTTTAAAAGAAATTATAATAGAAATAGGGGTGAGATTGAAAGGTTTTCAAAAATTGGAAGGGCCCTAGGGAGAAATATTTTATAACGGAGGGATTTATGAAGATATAAGTCCATTTTTAAAAACTTTAAAGACTATAAAACACACATTGAAATTAAAAAATGTCCCTATTTAGCCATTTCTCCTTAAACCGAAACCTAAGAGAATCAAAACTCTATGGGGTGTTCTTCCTTATTTCCATAAATGAAGAACACCACCATGTAAACCCAGATTCCAGAGACCAAAGATCGAAGATCGAGACTCCTTTTAGATTTGGAAAACGAAGGAGAAAAGAAAGAAGAAACGAAGCAAGATTTCTCTCTTTCTTTGGTTCACCAACGATGCCCCTAAGGCACGAGGATTATTATCGATGAAAAAGGAGAATCAGAGGAGCAAACGACGTCAACCCCTTTCTAGGCAAAACGATTCAAAACCCTAATCCTCTTTCCCTTATTTTTTCGATGCATGCAAGAAGAAACCAGAAAACCGAGCGGTTGTTACCTCTGAAATACTCATTTTTGTTGTAGACTCTGATTTTTTGTCGATTTAGCGTTTTGCTTCTGAAATTTGTACGAAATCTAACAATAAATTTTTGTTTATGTATATGGTGGCCAATTCTGCGAGATGTTTGGGTCTATCATCGGAAGAACATCGAACGGAGACCGGAAAAACTGAAGAGTCAAACGAAAGCCGAAGGTGTCTTGCACGCGCGCATAGGGAAGGTCAATAGTCGCACATGGGCGCGTCGAGATCTCCAGAAGCTTCTTTGGTTTCCATCTGGACCGTTGGATCTAGATTAGATCCAACGATCACCAAGTAGCTGCGCAAGGAGAAGAAGATGGTTAGATTAGGGTTTTGGTGATTAACCCAATTTTAGCTCATGGGACATGGGCTTGTTGTAACTGGGCCATTGTAATTAAAATTATATGGGTTATTTAAAAATCGGGTTTGTATATTATTATTGGACTGTAAATAATAATAAAAATTAGCTTTTATTTAATTTCAAAGTGGGTTATTATTTTATATTAAAATATCCGTTATATATATATAATATGTTATATTATAATAATTATAATAAAATGACAATATGATAACTAAACTGAAAATAAAAAACAAATTTTCTGCAAATGAAAATAAGAGAACAAAATAAATATATTATATAAAACAAAAATGAAATGCTATTATTAGTAAAAAAACGAAATTAAAAGAAATTTCCAAATAGTAATAAATCTTTTTATTACATTATTATAATTTACTTACATAACATATTTTTTGGAATTTAATAACAAATATTTGATAAAAACAAATACAAATTAAAGAGAATAGTAATATTTCTGCACATATATATATTTTGGATTTTATAAAATTCAAGCCCGTTATTAACGAAAATTAGAAAAAACGGGTTTAATACCCCGGATAAAATTAGTGATTACAATTCTCAGTTATTTTTCTATATCTTATTTCAATGTCAAATTCTTATAACAAAAGTATCCACCTAATAAGTTTAGGTTTAGCATCTTTCTTCGTCACTAGGTATTTGATAGCAGAATGATCAGTGTGCACTATAACCATAGTTCCTATAAGATAGTCCCTAAATTTATCAAAGGCAAATACTACAACAAGTAACTCTTTATCGGTAAAGGTATAGTTAATTTGAGCATCATTAAGAGTACGACTTGCATAATAAATAACATGGAAGAGTTTACCATGTCTTTGACCTAGGGCTGCACCCACTTCTTAGTCGCTTGCATCGCACATCAGTTTGAATGGTGCAGTCCAGTCTGGTGGTAAACAATTGGAGTTGAGGTAAGCATCTTCTTTAATTTAGTAAAAGCGCTGTGACATTCTTCATCAAAGATAAATTGTTGATTTTGCTGTAGCAAATTGCAAAACGTCTTGGATATCTTTGAGAAGTCCTTAATGAACCTCCTATGGAAGCCGACATGTCTCAAAAAGCTTCTAATTCCCTTCAATGTTGTTGGAGTTGGTAGCTTCTCTATCAACTCAATTTTCGCTTTGTCAACCTCAATGCCCTTGCTCGAAATTTTTTTGGCCCAAGATCGTACCTTCGGTCACCATAAAATTATATTTCGCCCAATTAAGTACAAGGTTGGCTTCTTCACAGCGTTTGAGTACCTTGGCCAGGTTGCCTATGCATTTATCAAAAGTTTGAGGCTAATACATTAAGATGCATGTGTAAGCTTTGTTAAGTGATTAACATGTAAGATTTGAAATTTAATCACTAAGAAGCGAGTGATTTTAAAAGGCCATAAGCTTTGTCGTGTTAAGGCATGTGAGTCTTGAGTTTTAAAGCTTCGAAATACTTGAGATTTGTCGTGTTAAGGCATGTGAGTCTTGAGTTTTAAAGCTTCGAAATACTTGAGATTAATGACACTTACTAAGTTATTATTTTGATTTGAAACTATGTTGATTTGTTTTATAAAGAGCATGACATGATTTTAAAGTGATAAAATGGTTTATTATAGGTTGCATTACAAAGATGGTTTTTTATGGTTTTATCCCTTACTAAGCTTATGTTTAACCTCTCTTTTACCTTGCAATTCAGAGTAAATGATGTTGAGGTAGCAAAGGGAAGCAAGTATTCAGTGTAATCACCAAGTGAAAGCTCAAGTATATTTTTTATATCATTAGTAGTAGTGAAAGAGCAATGAGGATGAGTTACCATATTGTGAATATTGTTTATACTAATGAGACTTGAAATAATTGTATGCTTATACATATCTAATGAATATCAAAGTTGATGTTAGCTTGTGATTTGGATTTAAATTACCAATTGGTATACTTGTTAGATATAATAAATTTATATTGAAGCTTGATTGATGAATTAACTTATACTTGCCTATAAGTGTGTTTATCAGATTGTTGATAATGAAGCGTGATTATTTTGAATTGAATTTATGATGTGATTTATTAGGTTGAAATACATCTAGAGATCATATTGAATATATTAAGGATTATTGCTAATGAGATAGGTTATGATGAGGGTTCATATGCCTAAGTATGTTTAGTTGTGATTAGGATTGATTTGGGCATATTTTGATGTGGTTCAAGGGTATTTAAAGTATTGTTTGTTGTGAAATTTTGTGTAGGGTATCAGTACGGTGGTGTCGATATCGATACGGAATGCTTGATCCCAACAAGTGTATCAATATTGGAACCAGGTGTACCGATAAAGAGAGTGAAATTATGGCCGACGTACCGATACGGTCTATTTTTATATCGGTATAGTAGTATTAATATTGGCCAATGTATCGATACGGCTTTACGTATTGGTACGGGAAATAGTGTCTGGAATTTTACTTTTTCGATCAAAACCCGTGCATCGGTACGACCTTAAATGATTATCAATACTAGTGAGTACCACGTATGCTTATCGATACCCCAAGACTTGTTATTGATACCCATGGCAGTTAAACTTAGGTAATGGAATCTGCAAGTCTGAAATATGTGCTTTTTAGTCCCTAAAACATGTTTATGCAATTAAATGAGTCATAGATCGTATCTTGAGTTGAAATTTGAGATGCAAACATTTAATGAAGGTTGATAATACTAATTTCTTAATTTTCCCTAATTTTTTAGAAAATTACATTTTGATCCCTAAAACATGTTCAATCAAATTAGGACTCGTTTCCATTTTTCGTTGTAATTGAACTCTATCTATGCATGCACATGTAGTAGTAAAATAAAGCATCTAGATAAGATAAAAGAAAAAATTAGGGTCATTTAGCGGAGCGAGTCTCTAGATTTGTAACCCTCTCGACCAGGTCTAGATACCACACGACTCGAACGAGTTACACGGGTAATACCGAGGCTAATCCGAAGACTCGCCACGATAAACAAACCTAATTTTTTTTATCTTATCTAGTTGCTTTAATTAGATCCTACATGTTTATGTAAGGACTGAGTTCAATTGCATGAAAATCGATAAGAAACGAGTCCTAATTTAACCCCACAAGTTATAAGGACCTAATTGTAATTTTCTATAAATTTCTGGACCAATTATAAAATTAAAGTTATCAACATTTAATTAAGTTCATTACATGCTTGTATCTCAAATTTCAACTTAAAATAATATCTATAAGTCATTTAATTGCATGCTCAAAGTTTAGGGACTATTTCCAGCCTCCAAATGTTTCATGACATTCTCTATATGCAATTTCACCTAAAAACACTTTAGGCAAAAATCAAGGCATATTAGCTAGATCCAATTCAACCTAGTTAGTAACAATATATTCAACTCCTAAGAGTATGCTTCAACATTAACAATCTTATAAACATACGGAAGAACCGCTTCAATATACTCAACATGATTTCTAGATACATTCCAACCTAAATAACAATATCATATATTCGACTCATAAATAGTCATGCTTCATTATCAACAATACTCAAATTCACATATAGGGATATCAAGAATCAAACTTCAACATAACTTTTATTATAACTAATGAAATATCAATAGACAATTTAAGTTAAAGTCGTAAAGCTAATATCAACATAGATAAACATCAAACATGTATAAGCATACGACTACTAAAAGTCTCATCATTATAAAAAAAAATTCTTAACATGGTAACTTATCCCCATTGCTCTCTCACTACTACTAATGTTATAATAACATACATGAGCTTTCACTTGGTGGTTACCTGGATCCTTGCTTTCCTTTGCTGCCTCAACATTATTTACTCTGCATTGAAAGGTAAATGAGAGGGTAAGCATAAGCTTAACGAGTGAATAAAAACAAGTATAAAAACACCTTGCAATGCAGCCCATATTAAACCAATTTCATAAATTTAAAAACATGTCATGCTCTTTATAAAACAAAACAAACATAGCTAACAACGCCACTTTTTAAAACTCATTAAGTGTCATCAAACCATGGCTAACAATGCCATCATTAAAATTTAATAAAAAACACTTTGAAATCACATGCTTTAAAAGCTAAAACACAAGTCTTACATACTACTCATATAGCAATGCTTACACATGCATATCAATGCATAAAGCTCAAGTTTTACATGCTAACAACATAGCAATGCTCAAATCACATACATATCAACGCATAAAACCTCGCATGCATAATATCATATGCTATCAATTAAAAACCATGACACTTACCTTTGAAAAATAAAAACATATATTGGTGCTAGTGATCCGATTTGTACTACTCCAAATCGTTAGGATAAACGGGCAACCGCATGTTAGTACTACTCCTAGAGCATGCGCATGTTGATACTAATCTCAACATGAATTATCTCACCTTGGTGCCCGGTGAAAGTACTACTCCTATCAAACCGGATGTGACAGTACTACTCCCATCAACCCGGATGTGACAGTACTACTCCCATCACACATCATTAGACTAAAAGCCAAAATGCAACACACAAGGAATTTAAACACGTACGACTTTTGAATATTTATAGTGCACTCTAGGCCCTATTGTTCGATCAAATTATCCCAATAGATAAATCAATTAACTATCCAATATATTATCAAAAAATAATGCTCAATTTTCAAGTTAAAAACAATTAAATAAACTCTTGCATCCCACCAATACATGCATCAAATGCATAAATCGGTAAAAACTATTTTTCTCATGATTTCAAAACAAAACCGTAGGAGCATCATATACATATAAAAACTTTGTTAAAATAATCTCATGAGCATTAAAAAACATGCATAATCACATATGCACAACACAATAAGAGCATAACAAATAACGTTGTAAAAACACAGCATAATATGAGAACCTTTAAGAAAGCAAAATTTTAAATTTACTTCCGAGTATAGGGAGGTTTTTCACTCCTTACCTACAACCCAAAACTTTGAAAACATATTTAAAATCATGCCAATTCGGCAGCCCTCATAATCCACTCACCGATTTACCGAAACTTGTTCGACAAGTCACCCAAAAACGCGATTCGGCTTTCCGATCTTCCTCAAACTTGTTCCTCTACCTCTTGACCTAATTCAAGCATCAAAACCAGAGGTTTTAGTGCATTATAACACACCCTAACATCCCTCAAGTCGAACCAATACATGGTAGCCCCTAAAAACACCATAAAACCTAACCGAAACTCACCGAAAACCTCTCCAAACACCCCCTAAACCTTAGGTCCGCAATTAGATACTTAAAAGAAAAATTAATTACTTCTAAACACTTCAATATTCATGTATTTAGGCATCAAAAACATCCATGGAAAACCCTTGAACGAAAATCAAGAAATCAATGGAATTTTTTATCAAGAAAACCAATTTTATTGATTCAAGACTTTAAAGATTGTTTTAATCAGCCAAGAACTTAGGAATTTCATTAAAGAAATTTAGGTTTCAGAGGTTTGAATGATTCTAACCTCCAAATTGACCCAACCTCCTTCCAAGGTTTAAAAATAAGTAAAACCGAAGAAAACGAAGAGGTTTTGAAGAAGAAAAATATAGGAAAATAAAACAACGAAATTTTATTAAAAAGAAATGATATTTAACTTGAAAATATGATGAAAAATATGTCTTGGTAAGGAAGAAACCAAAATCTTGGAGTAGGGTTTAAAGCTTGATGCAAAAGTAGAGTTTTTCAAGTAAAACCGAAGAAGAAAATTATAAAGAATTAACCAAACTAATTTTTATTGAAAATATTGATGTTTACCTTTGAAAATATGATGGGGAGGCTTCCAAGAAGATGAAATGTCGGAATTTTAAAAACAGGTTTAGATTTATGACATAAAAATAGGTTTTTAGGATTAATATTAAGTTATTTGGGCTATTAATTAAAATTATGGGTTATGGGTTATTAAAATAGACCATTGGAAGGCTTAAATCAGATAGGATTTGGATTGGATCAAAGACCCTTAAAGATTCAAAGTTTTGGCTTAATTTATGAAATTATCCTCAAGTTTTCAATTTTTACAAAATAGTCACTAATTTCAAAATCATAGGGATTCAAGGGTCAATTTTCAAAATTGATTTGACCTAAGTCAAATATATACTAAATAATGATTTTAGGATATTTTTCCATAATTTATTTTGATTAAAAATCAAGTTTTAAGTATTTAATCCCGAACTAGGCTAAACCGACGAAACTGGTTCACTAAACTTCTAGGCCCAATTTTGGGGCGTTACAAGATTAGCCTCGGTATTACCTGTATAGTTCGTTCAAGTAGTTTTTTTTAGACCAAGTCGAGGGGATTACAATTGTACCACCATCTAAACATGTTCTTTTCTTTGGCTCTAACTTGAAAGACTGGCTATTGAAGAACATTAAAAATTCACAGTTAATTGGTCCAAACTCTACCCCTTGTTATTGTTTCTTTCCATCCCTCTGGCATAAATGAAAATGCCTTAATGATTTTATCTTTAATGGTGTTTGTTCTCCCTTAACTTATATCTATAAGTTTGGTCTTATTTTGGCTACCTACTTTACGGAGTATATTTTCGTTGCATTGACTCGTGTTCATTCACATATTGACTTAATAAAATGGAATGCTCCTCAGGCCAATTGGTTTTGTCTTAATAGTGATGTTGTTGTGTCTCTTGGTGATAGTACTAGTACAATAGGGGGAGTGATTCGTAATTCTTCAGGTGTATAGCTCAAGGGTTATTGTAAGTCAATTGATATTGTTTCACCGCTACATACTGAGTTTTGGAGTATTCTTATAGGTCTTCAGGTGGCGTGGTCTCTGGGTGTGACTTGTTTATAGGTTCAGTCTGATAGTGACGTTGCTATTCGTTTGGTTCTTAATCCTAATGTTATTAATAGTACTTTGAATCTGATTAAAACTATTGCTTGGTTGTGCAATCGTATTTGGTCTCTTCACTTCAAGTGGGTGCCGCGTGAACAAAATATGATCATAGATTGTTTGTCGAAGCTTACTCCTTCTGGTTTTCAATTAGTGATATTTAGATGATATACCAGATCAAGTCATCCCGCTCCTCCATCGTGATCGCTTTTGCCCACTGTATTGTCGGTATAGTCATGCAAACCAGGGCACTATTGATAGTTTATTTGCATCCTTTGTATTTTAAGTTAACCTTATGGTTCCTTTAATGATACTATATACATTTTTTTCCTCTATATATGTTAGAAATATTTTTTAACGAGACATATGATATCATTATGATACTATATATATTCTTTTTTCTCTATTTAGGTTAAAGAGATTTTTTAACGAGACATCATTTCTCAATCAATTCAAAAAATAAAAATAAAAAGTTCTCTTTAGATCTAAAAATATTAGTTAAAAATACAAAAGGGATATTCGCACCTACCATCCTATTTTCCATTCTTATTGCTATGGACTTGGGCATTAATTAAGTACGCACAGCCTCATATCTACTAAACTTCATCAGAGTTTCTTGGGTTACCTTGATTTTTTTAATAGTCTTAATTCTTAAGATGATCAATCAGATAATATAGATTTTTTTAATCTACTTTCTTTTTTTATAATTCACAAATATTTTATATATAATTAATCAAATTCAAATTTTCTATAATTAATATCATCTTCTCTTACGCTTTGAAATTTATCTTGGTGTCTAAATAATTCAAATATTTTTAATACATTTTCTTTTTTATATATATAAACTAATAATGATAGGATCTATCTTTAATGTATTGTCCGTGAAATATTTAGTTTTCACAAATGTTTTAGTTTTAAAGTTTAGGGACTCAATTTAAAATATAAAGTTTAAGGATTTATTTGTAGGGGTTTAGAATTTAAGCTTAAAGACTAGAATTTAAGGGTTATGGTTAAGAATTAAAGTTTAGAGGTAAGAATTTAGATTTGAGGGTAATATGTTGAGAATTTAGGGTTTAATCTATAAACCTTAAATTTTATTTACAATCACTAAATTCTAAACTATTAAACATAAACCATACGCTCTAAATAATATCTTTAAACCCTAAAACTAAGACGCTTACGGAAATTAAAAGTTTTTACCATGTTTGGAATAATTGTCCATGATAATATAAGAATGAAGAAGAAGAAAATCAATGCACTCAGCTAACAATGATGACTTACAAAATTACAATGTTTATCTGAACATTTTTCATATAATTATGTGACAAATAAATTTTTTCAAGATTGATTGTATAAACTTGAATCTTTCAAGTGCTAATGTAAAACATAATGTAATATTTTTTTAAGTGTTGTGATATGTTTATCTGAATGTTGTAGTTTAACTCAAATTGTTGTATTTATTTGATTCAATTTCATATCATGATTACATATATTAAAATTTTATTGAGTAAAGGGTTATTCTATTCTTATATCAATATTTAAAATCATATAATATAAAACAAAATAAATATCTTAATTTTGAATTATAAAAAAATAAATTATCCTTTAGGAAAACTTTAGTCGCTCTCCTCTATCAAAATATCAATCCTACTCGCTTTTTAATTTGATCAATTCCTTTAATTGGTGGTCGAAAATTAATCTTAATATTGGTTGTCTACCACCGAATCTATTAGTTTTTATTTTATTTTTAATTTAATAAGAATCTATACTTCTATGGCATGCTCTTTCTCTATACACGCTTTTTTCTTTTATCCTTGTGACATGTTTTTATTTTTGTTTTGTGGCTTGGTTTATCTGTCTTTGTGGCATATTTTAGCATACATAAGCGGTCTGTTGTTCACACAGAGATTCAATCCGTGCTAGTTTCTAACTTATGTTATTGTCATTAGTCACTTGAAAAGATTTATCCTCACTTGATTGATGGTTGTTTGCCGATGAAATCAGTCTTGTGTAGCAATACTTTTTGAATAACAGTTTGGATCACAAATCACTCCTTTCTTATTCTTTTTTTTGTCTTGTTTGGACAAAGACAAAGAGATTCAGGAAACTTCTGAATTTTGTTGATATACTATCTCTATAGAATTTATCATTTTTATTTGTTTTGGGGTTATAAGGATTTTTTTGAATTGTTTAATCCAATTAATCTTCTTTTTGAATGCATTATAATTGTGATTTTTCTATACATTCAATAAAAATTTGGTGGCTATTTATAAAAAAAAAAATCTACATTACAAATACTAACATTCATATCAAATGTGTACTAAAAGATCTTCATTTATCAATTGTTAAAAAATAATTATTTTATTTATTTCTTAAAAATTATTTTGTTCTAGTATTAGTGTCACTTTTCGGTTTATAAATTATCCTAAAAAAATTCAATCTACCTTTTTAAAACAAATTTACTTTTTTTTAGTTTTGAAAAAAATAAAAGTTAATTTTTAAAGGTAAATTTATTATCTTAATTATTTTACATCATACAATTTTTTTAAGATTATGTAAAAAGTCAGCATGTGACATAATAAATGAGTTGGAGGGAATATAATAGTTACAAATGTCCAATTTATTTAAATTTTTAAATATGCAAAAGCATTTTAAAATAAATTTAAATTAAATAATAACTATACATTTATGTTACCACCCATTTTTTTTCTCACAAGTCCAACCGAGGTTATAGCCATCTTTGGGCCATTTTTAAGCAAGCTAGCACCAAGGAAGGCACTAGAATGAGCTAGGACGGCCAAGTTCATGCCACAAGGTTCTAGAAAGGTCCGGGACGTTCTACCCTAGACCCACCCGGGAGGACCTAGAAGGCTAGGGAAGGTTCAAGACTACTCTGGAAGACCATGGAGTTCTCTACAACATTTTGGATACATGTAGATATGTATATACACTTGTAGAATTCTCTAGATTCATGTAGGTGCTTGCAGATATTTTAGGAAGCAAAATACTAGCCGTTGGATCAAAGTAATCCTAGCCGTTCATTCGGGAGGTGGGAGCCTATAAATACTTGCAACTCACTTAAGAGTTAAAGCATTCTTAAAACTTAATACAAAAACATTTTTCTTAATTCCTTTGCCTTCTCTTGTCTTTCTTTCTCCAAGCCATCAAGTAGGGAGCAAGTAATGCTTGTTAGCATAGTTCAGAGCTGCTAACGCCGCACAGATCAAGTTTGATAGAATTAAGTCCATGACAGTTGGTATCAGAGCATGTTCGATCACACTTGGGACATATCCAAGATGGGGAAAAACAAAGTTGCTAGCTCAACGGAGGCCGAGATCACGCAAGAGCAACGAGGGTGTGAGGAGGAAGTCGATCCCATGGTGCCAAGGCCACGAGCAAAGTTGAGGGATGTTATCTCTAGCTTGGAGTCGCGTTTAACTCATGTAGAGGAAAGCGTTGGGGCGTGGGATCCCAAGTGGACGACCTTTAGCAAAGGGTAGAAGTCCTCGAGGCGGAGGACGCTGAAATCCACACGGCCATGAAGGCCATGATGCTTAAACTAGAGGGATCTATGCTCGGGGAAATAGGCAAGGTCCAAGACCTTCTCATGAGTGAGCTCTCGAAGTTAAGTGTTTCTCTTGACCAAGAGCTAGATAATATTCTGTAGAAAATCAACTTCCAACTTTATGGAAAAATAAAATAATACATAAGAAAAAAGAAAATTTAAGCCTTTTGTGAAAAGGAAGAAAAAACATAATTGATTTTCTGTTGTTTAATGAATGAATTTGATTACACAAGCTAATGCCTTTTTATAGGCTTTAGAATAGGACTTTGAATAGGATTGGAAGTCCTAATTACTTTAGACTTTTAATCTTATTAACTTAAGACTTTTAATTCTACTAAAATTATCTCTAAGTAATAAATACTAACTCAAATTCCTAATAGTACTATATATATCGTATAGACTCCCACTCTATATAATCTCACACTCTCCCTCAAGTTGGAGAATATATATTGTATATTCCCAGCTTGAATATAAACTTGTCGAAAGAAGCTTTTGGTAATGCTTTTGTAAACACGTCTGCCACTTGTTCTTTTGTAGGAACATAGGATAAAGAAGCTATCCCATTAGTAATCTTTTCTGAGATAAAATGTCTATCAATCTCTACATGTTTCGTCTTATCATGATGAACTGGATTTCGAGCAATTTGTATGGCAGACTGATTATCACAAAAAATCTCAAACTTTTCGTCTTGGTTCACATCTAGCTCTTTCAATAGCTTTAATAACCAAATTCCTTCACACATTCCCAATGCTAAAGCCCTATATTTTGCTTCAGCACTGCTTCTAGATACAACTGTTTGTTTCTTACTTCTCCAAGTCGCTAGATTTCCCCAAACAAACGAACAATAGCCACTAGTTGATCTCCTTTCTGTCAGTTCACCTGCCCAGCTTGAATCTGAAAAAATCTGAACAGTACTTTCTTGAGTCTTTTTAAATAGCAGTCCATGCCCTGGTGTCCCTTTCAAGTATCTCAAAATTCTAATTGCAGCTTCCATGTGATCTTCCCTCGGATCAGTCATGTGTTGACTGATAACATTAACTGGAAAGGCAATATCTGGTCTGGTTAATGACAAATAAATCAACTTTCCCACTAACCTTTGAAATTTACCCTTATCAACTTTATGGCTTGAGTCCTCTTTAATAAATTTTAATCATGCTTCCATAGGAGTATCAACTGGTTTGCATCCTAGCATCCCTGTTTCATTAAGTAAATCAAGAACATACTTCCTTTGATTTATTACTAAATCTTTGCTCGACCTAGCAACCTCCATGCCTAGAAAGTATCTGAGTTTTCCTAGGTCTTTTGTATCAAACTCTGTATTTAATAACCTTTTCAAGTGACTTATCTCTTCCTCATCATCACCTATCAAAATTATGTCGTCCACATACACTATTAAAATAACTTTTTTATTATTAGAGGTTATCTTAATGAAGAGTGTGTGATCTGCTAAGGATTGTTTGTATCCAGCTTTCAGAATCACTTTAGTGAATCTTTCAAATCAGGCTCTAGGCGACTGCTTCAAACCATAGATAGATTTATTAAGTCTACAAACTTTATGATCACGTTTTATCGACTTCAAACCCGAAGGTACTCTCATGTACACTTCTTCTTCCAATTTTCCATTAAGAAAGGCATTCTTAATGTCAAGTTGATGCAGCATCCAGTCCTTGTTTACTGCCAAACTTAAGAGAATTCTAATTGTATTTAGCTTAGCTACATGAGCAAAAGTCTCATTATAATCAATTTCATAGGTTTGAGTAAAACCTTTGGCTACCGACCTTGCTTTATACTTTTGTATACTACCATCAGAGTTGTATTTTATGGAGAATA
Organism: Abelmoschus esculentus; assembly: GCA_035048815.1. NCBI lineage: Eukaryota > Viridiplantae > Streptophyta > Magnoliopsida > Malvales > Malvaceae > Abelmoschus > Abelmoschus esculentus. Next base: position 16,172,976 of record JAUCBN010000002.1, on the reverse strand, counting down.
CCCACTTGCATCCGACTGGTTTCTTGCCCTGCGGAAGATCTGTAATGGTCCAAGTACCATTTTTTTTCAAGTGCTTCAATCTCCTCTTCAACAGCTCTTCTCCACTTAGAATCTTTTAGAGCCTCCTCAATAGTGTCAGGTATTTGTTCTTTATCTAAGCAAGCTGTAAAAGCCTTGAAAGATGGCATTAGATTACCATAAGTAACATACCTCTGAATGGGATGCTTTGTACATTCTCTTACCCCTTTCCTTTTAGCAATTGGCAAATCATCGACCTCAGGTAGCGAGGAAGGAATCTCGGTTAGAACATTACCTTCATCATTCTCATTGGCAACTGAACTCAAGTCTAATTCTTGGCTAGTGTCAGATTGTAAAACAGTCTTTGGAATGATTTTCTGTTTTCTGGTGTAAAGTTTCAATTGCTTAGAGGGTTGAGGAGTTTGTGAGGGAGGTTTAGGTGAGAATTGAGGAGCAGTAACAATAGGTGAACGATGAAAAGTTGTAGGTGAAGAAGTGGAAGAGTTATGAGTTTCAAATGACAAAGGATTATTAATAAATAAATCTGAAGAATAAACTTGATTTCTGAGAGGCTGAAAGGCATCACTATTCTCCCCCTGATTTTCAGTCGAGTGGAAATAAGGTTCATGTTCAAAAAAGGTGAGATCCATTGAAGTAAAAAAATTTTGAGAAGGAGGATGATAACATTTGTAGCCCTTCTTAAGTGAAGAATATCCTACCAAGACACACTTCAAAGATCGAGTGGAAATAAGATGCTTTTTTTTGTTTAGCAAGAGGACATATATGGCATTTAAAAGAACTTGGATTTTTATTAACAAACAATTTAGGGAATAATTTAGCAAGATAATGAAAATTAGGATGCCCTAACCTAAAATGCCATAACATTATATTATCAATTTGTCCTAAAGAAGTAAAGAAACAAGAAGTATTTGGTATGGTAGTTGGTTGATTACCGAGAAGGACATAAAGACCATTTTGTAAGCTAGCATTGCCAAGCATTTTACGCGAATTCATTACATGTAAAAAACAACCAGATTCAGTAAACTGTAACGAACACTTCAAATTTTTGGAGAGTTTACTAACAGAGATGAGATTGCAGGCAAGATTAGGCACAAACAGAACATCTTCAAGCAACAAGTCATCATTAATGAGGACCGAGCCACTTCCTTTGATAGGAGAGAAGGAGTCATCGGCTGTTTTAATAGAACTTGTAGAAGATGAGTCTAAAAAATTAAGGAATAATTCTCTGTTACCAGTCATGTGATCAGATGCTCCAGAGTCGATGATCCATGTTGATGTACCTTTAGAAGAAAAGAGTGCAGTAGGAGAACAAATATTTTGTATGCCTTTATCCTCCATGAGAGCTAAATTTGTTTCACAGGTTACCGTCGAACCTGGAATTGCTTGAAAAAACTCTAATCCAACCGTCTGTTTTGTTATGGGTAACATCTCAGAGGTTGTCGAAAGGAATCCCATTAAGAATTCAGACTAGGATCGATATTAGACTGATACCATGTAGAAAATCAACTTCCAACTTTATGGAAAAATAAAATAATACATAAAAAAGAAAATTTAAGCCTTTTGTGAAAAGGAAGAAAAAACATAATTGATTTTCTGTTGTTGAATGAATGAATTTGATTACACAAGCTAATGCCTTTTTATAGGCTTTAGAATAGGACTTTGAATAGGATTAGAAGTCCTAATTACTTTAGACTTTTAATCCTATTAACTTAAGACTTTTAAATCTACTAAAATTATCTCTAAGTAATAAATCCTAACTCAAATTCCTATAGTACTATATATATCGTATAGACTCGCACTCTATATAATCTCACATATTCGTGCCAAAGTCGAGGCCCTACAAGACGATGTTGCCTTGTGTAAACGTGCGATGGTCGCCGGGCCAAGCACATCTTATGAGGCTAGGAAGGTCGAGGTGCCCAAGCCAAAGACCTTCTCAGGGACACGCAACGCAAAGGAAGTAGGCAACTTCCTCTATGGCTTGGAGCAATATCTTGGAGCTATTGGTATTCTGGACGAGGTTTCCAAGATTCAAACCGACACCTTGTACCTCACCGACACCGTCATGCTTTGGTGGAGGAGAAGGCGCCTAGATATTGAAAAAGGTACGTGCACCATCTCTACTCTCGATGATTTCAAAAAGGAGCTTAAGAGACAATTCTATCCAGAGAATATCGAGGATGAAGCAAGGGCACGCTTGTGACGATTAAAGCAATCAGGGAGCATTCAGGACTATGTCAAAGAGTTCACCAATTTGGTGCTCAAAATCTCAGATCTCTTCGAAAAGGACTCACTCATTAACTTCATGCATGAGATCCAACAATGGTCCAAGGCCGAGATAAGGCGTCGGGGAGTAAAAACTCTTGCCGATGCCATAGCCGTAGCCAAAAGCTTGATTGATTACTCTAGTCATAAAGAGTCCAATAAGCTGAAAGATAAGAAGAGTGGTCAAGCCAGAGGTGGGGGAGAGAAGGGCCAACGTAAGGAAAGCCATCATGTTGATCACCCACCGAAGCACAAGGAATCATCCTCATGGAAAAGCAAATACAAGGGCAAGTTTAAGGATAATCGAGGAGCAAAGAGGGCACCCTCAAACAAATGCTTCATCTACGATGGGGACCACTGGGTCCGGGAAGGCCCACAAAGACAAGCCCTTAACTCGCTCCTTGCCAAACATCGAGAGGGCAATGACACCGAAAAGGAAGTTGAGAAAGTGCTAGCTGATCGGGTCATTTGAAGGAAGGACGTTCCAAGCTACAAAGAGTACTTCATAAAGTGAAAGGGACTGCCCATTACCGAAGTGAGTTGGGAAACGGAAGAAGCACTATGGCAATTCAAGGACCAGCTTGCTCAGTTCAATCAAAGCACGATGAGGGCGTCGCAAGCTTAGGTAGGGGAGAATGTCACCACCCACTTCATTTCCCACAAGTCCAACCGAGGTTATAGCCATCCTTAGGCCATTTTTAAGCAAGCTAGCACCAAGGAAGACACTAGAAGGAGTTAGGACGGCCAAGTACTTGCCACAAGGTTCTAGAAAGGTCTGGGACGTTCTACCCAAGTCGAGATCCACCCGGGAGGACCTAAAAGGCTCAGGAAGGTTCAAGGCTACTCTGGAAGACCCTGGTTCTCTACAACATTTTGGATACATGTAGATATGTATACACACTTGTAGAATTCTCTAGATTTATGTAGGTGCTTGTAGATGTTTTAGGAGGCAAAATACTAGCCGTTGGATCAAAGTAATCCTAGCCCTCTATTCGGGAGGTGGGAGCCTGTAAATAGGGTCACCCCCTTCATTTTGTAACTCACTTAAGAGTTGAAGCATTCTTGTGAAGCATTCTTAAAGCTTAATACAAAAGCATTTTTCTTAATTCCTTTTGTATTCTCTTGTCTTTCTTTCGCCAAGCCATCAAGTAAGGAGCAAGTAAGGCTTGTTAGCATAGTTCAGAGCTGCTAACGCCGCACAGATCAAGTTTGAGAGAATTAAGTTCGTGACATTTAGCTACCCAAATTTTATTTTGTTCTTGTTTTAATCATTTAACTTTTTAAATTTATAATTTTCTTTATCCAACTTTCGCAATTCATAATATAATTTTTTTTGTACATCTATTTATGAACTTAATCTAGAATTTTATCATCCTTTACCATGGTTGACACCCTTCTCTATAGATGTTCGACCATCGTTTTGTGACGTAATTAGTACAAAAATATTTTTCTTTCACCCTCTTTCTTCTATTAAATTTATTTATGTTTCTCAATTCTATCTTGATCCGTTTTTTCGTCTCGATTTTTTGAAGAACCACGGTGTCGTGGGTTCGAATCCCTCCTCGCCCACAAACGGCCCAAAAGGGAGGGACCTTACCCTCTGCAAGTAGGAAAATCATATCGGGATAGCAGACCCAAAGCTATGAAACTTGAGCGTGAGTCTTTTGCCGAAATGGAGTGGCCTTTTATTTATCGTATATTTACTTTTCCATTTTATATTTAGTATCGTAGAACCTAATTATATCATTTTTTTAGTTTTCCTCAACATCCCACTATTAAGATTTGAAAAGAAAATACTCTAACATCAATGAATCAAATAAAGTCTAAAAATTTAGGTTTAAGAAGAAAGTTTCAAGATCTTTTCCAATAAATTCACCTAAAATAAATTAAATGGCATTAGACAAGTGAGGACAATGATGGACAAAAAAGCAAATTTCGAAAGCTGAATGAGAAAATTGAAAGCTTTGAAAATTATGTGACCAAAACAGAAATAAAATAAAAGTTCAATGACTAAATGCATAGTTTACCATACGAAATTACAATTGGGGGATAGGCGCATAATAGCCTAACCGCTGGTCCAAGCGACAAACCTAACAGCTCTACTGAATTAGAAAGGTACTAAGAAAAACCAACAAATCGGATATTTCTCCGATGGGTATTTCCGGCTGAAGATCAAACCTTTTCCTTCGGATTTGATACACTCATGGCTTCCAATGGCGCTTCTACGGTAATTCCTTTTCTCCTTTCGCTTATAATAATTGGAATTTGAATTGAAATTGATTCGTTTTGGGGGGGAAAGGAACAGGGAATTAGGGATACGACGGAGAACAGTTTGGAAAAGATCAAACGGCAGCTGGCATCTGGCTCTGGCAGGAACTTGCTACAAGGTCCTCTTCTCAAGCGATCTGAGACCGTATGATCTTCCTCCACTCTCTCGTTAATTTTGTGATTTGTCATTTACTGTGCTAATTCCAGCTAAATTTCACCAGATTAGTATTTATAAGATATTTTTCAAGTAATTTGGTGATTTAGTTTATGTGCTGTACATTGGTTTAACAGTTGAGGAAATGGAATGAACGTTGGGTGATATTAGACCCTACAACAGGGAGAATGGAATACAAGTATGTGTATTTGTAGTTCTTATTTTTTTTTTCTTCTTAAGGTTGAAATTAAACTAGAAATTCTGTTGTTTGATTGTTTTAGGACTAGGAGGAATGAGCCAAGCATTAAGGGAATCATGACTTTCAATGAAAACAGCACCATTGCCATATCCCCTGTTAACTTTCAGTAAGATGATGTTCTTATTTAAAATTTGGTTGATTGTTGCTCTGAGTCCCCATTTGGCTTGTTATTAATATTATAGTATATTTTTTACCTATGTTTGCTGCAGTGGACTCCCGAAGTATGAAGGCTGTTGTTTCTGTATCCAGTTAAATTTTGAAAGAATAATTGATTTTTTAAGTTTTTCTTTATTATGCTATGTGGAAAATCTAGTTGCTAAACTTGCATACCTCTTAACGATACCATTTAGATATTGGGACTCCCCAGAAAAATGACTACTTTCTTTGTGCGGAGACTCCTGGTGCTGCTAGAGCTTGGGTATCGACTTTACAGTAAGTTAACTTTTCATGCATCATATTTCAGTCTTTTTACTGTTATGCACACACGCTTACACAGTGTCTCCATTTGATTGTTGTTTCTTCTTTTTCAAAAATAGTGCGGCACAGTTGGTTCTAAAGGCCCACAAAGAGGCTGTCAATTCCTTAAGTGGAAATGGTTCTGCGAAATTGGGTATGGTTGCAACAGTAGTTGCTGCTGCTAATTCAACAGCCAAGGAATGTTCTAAAGAAATTGAAGCGGCAATGCAGATAGCGTTGAGAAATGCCTTAGGATTGGTGACAAATTCTCCCACTGATGGTCCAATGGATGATCTTACAATTATGAAGGTACGCTATCAGCAGTTCCTCCTTTTAATCGCTTGTGCTAGGGGGCTGTTCTTTTAAGTTATTTGAACATACCAGTGCGTTTAAGTTATTTGAAGATGCCGGTGTTATACTCAGATTGAAGCCTTATTTACACTTAGAACTTATTGTGAGAGCATATTCGAAGTGCAAAACATTTACTCTTGATAAGAATAAGATTACCTTTTCCCTAATGTTAGAAGCTAGACCTGAGATGTTTGAAAAATTTTAACATGACTTATAGTGACTGGAGTAAAAAATATCATATTTTACTTGACATTCTGAAATGTTTTCCGCTAAATTATTAGCAATCTAGATGATTCTCATGTAAACATACTTTTAGCAGATTGCTCCTTGCATTAGGATTAGGTAAATATTAAAACTATAACATGCCTACCCTCAGTTCTGCTGGCTGTTCTTGAAGTAACTGGATAGATTAATATATACATATTTGTTTGTTCCTGAGATGCGGATTCAAATGCTTCTGGTGGTAAATTGTTAGGTTTGCTTTGCTCCAGCTTGCCTTACCTAGTATATAATGTGGAGTAGGCTGTTTACCTCAGAATCTTTCTTAAATAAAATGACATGGCTGAGAAATTTGTGTTGTAAATGACAAATTAAATTATAAATAAGAGATTTATTTCAGTGCCTTATCCTCACCTTGGTATTGGATATGGATAGGGATGGGCACGGGTCGGGTCGGATTTTCGGTCCACCCGCACCCGACCCGAAAAATCATACCCTCCACCCGCCGCCCGACCTGACTTGGGTTTCGGTTGAAAAAAATCCGACCCGACCCGACCCAAATTATTAAAAAAATTAAAGTTTTAGGGACTAAACTGTAAAAAGAATTTAGGGATCTAATTGTAAAAATATTTAATTTTAATGATCTAATTGTAAAAAAATTTAATTTTAGTGATCTAATTGTATAAAATATATATAAAGAGGGATCATTATTGCAAATATCCCTAAAAATATATATAGGAAAATTACACTATTAGCCCGGGTCGGATTTTTTCACCCGAGACCCGACCCGAGACCACCCTTGAAAAAAACCCGACCCGACCCCGAATTTTTTACAAAAAAATCCGACCCGACCCGACTAGATCGGGTCGGAACCCGTCGGGTTCGAGCTCCGTGCCCATCCCTAGATATGGATCTAGGCTCTTCCTTGTGTAATTTCTGTTTGCAAACATGATTATTGTTTCCGGATGTGTGAATCTGCACATGCGTGAGTGTACACCAGTTTTGCTGTTTAACATGAAATCTTGTCCTGGGTCAACAGCTATTAAATGCATATTACGTGTTGTTTTGGCCTATTAAGCAGGCTTTCTAACTCACTGTCTTGTCTCCATATTGTGGTTAATGCTTGGTCAGTTAAAGGAGTTTGTTCTACTTAGATTTGGTTTTCTGAGTGGTAGCTAAATCTTGTAGGAAACACTAAGAGTCAAGGATGAGGAATTGCAGAATTTGGCCCGAGATCTTCGGGCCCGTGATTCAACAATAAGGGAGATAGCAGAGAAACTTTCAGAGACTGCTGAAGCTGCTGAATCTGCAGCATCTGCAGCCCATATAGTGGATGAACAAAGGAGAATTGCTTGTGCAGAAATTGAGCACTTAACAAAAGATTCAGAAAAACAAAAGGAAGCATTCATGCTAAAGGTATTGCTAGCATCTTGATCTGATGCAGTCAATTGCATCCAATAATAATCTATTTTGCCCTTCTTCTCCTCGCATCATCTTCCTTCATTTTTGTTCAAATCTAATTCACTTAGCATCACTAATATGCGTTTCACTTTTGAGAAGTCACCTCAATTGTCTTGGCCTGGCCTTCATGGTTCCAGTGTGACATATATGACTTGTAATCAACGTAAATTTTGTCGTAAACTTTTCCTTTTGTTGTTTGTAGCTGAAGGAGTCTGAAGAAAAGATTGGGATCCTAAGTAAAGAAAGAGAACAATTGATTATGCAGAGAGACTCTGCCATGCAGGAGGCACATATGTGGCGTACTGAGCTTGCAAAAGCTCGAGAGAATGCTGTGATATTAGAAGCAGCAGTTGTGAGAGCAGAGGAAAAGGTCAGAGTCACTGAAACGGATGCTGAAGCGAGAATAAAAGAAGCAGCAAAGAAGGAGGCTGCCGCTGTGAAGGAAAAGCAAGAACTTCTCGCATATGTGAACGTATTACAGGCACATCTCCAAAGGTTTGATACCTTCTATTTTCAAGAATTATAGCAATCATCCTGCTTTCCCCTCTATAAATCCTTAGAACTGTGTCTCGTAAATATGCTCGTGAGTCAGCAGAAGTTGATATCGTTTTCTACTTTCATTCGCAGACAACAAAGTGACACGAAGCAGATTTTTGAGGAGAAGACAGAGTCCTCAAACACCAGTAACAGTCCACCCGACACAAAGGATGTTGACTTGTCGGACAACATAGATAAAGCTTGTTTAAGTGTTTCTAGATCAGTGCCACTGCCAGGGGAGAGTGTGGTCCACATGGCAGAGGATCAAGTTAACATCCAACCGGATGGTGACGGTGAATGGAGTGATATTCAGGCAACCGAGGCAAGAATAGATGATGTGAGAGAGATAACCCCAGAGGAGGGAAGCAGCCATGATATTTCTGTTGATAAGCACCACGAGCAAGAAAAAAGCACCTTCCGCCAACCATGAGACGATTTTAGGGAATTCGGGGCTGGAGATATGCAAAAGATTGTTCGGTCTGGAGTACTACAATTCCCATCCTCCCTCTCAGTTCCATGATTTTAAGCAATGGACCAGATGTTTGATGTTGTTGTGGGTAGGGAGTCTAGTTGAATACAAGCGAGCTTCTTAAATAAAGTTCCTTAGTCTAATATGTGATAATAGCCATAGGGAAAGAATTGCAATTTCAGGTATTTTAATTCTAAACCTATTAAATGTCACCCCTTTTTGTGTGCTAATGGTGTTGAACTCCACGTTCAATAATATGCTAATTTCATATAGCGGACGGGACATAGGCGGGGAAGAGAATTATCATAATTAGGGATGAGCACGAGTCAAGTCAAGTTTTTTATTCATCTGAATTCGATCTGAGAATAGGTGGGGATAAGTACGAGTCAAGTCAGGTTTTTATCCATCTGAATTCGATTTAAAAATATGTACTTTAAATTCAAATCCAATTCGATTTCTTTTCTTAAACAATTCAACCAGACTTGAAAATTATAAAATTAAACCTGAAGTTGACATATTAAAAAATAAATTTAGAGATTTAATTGTAAAAAAATAAAATTTAAGGATTTAATTATTAAAAAAAATTAGAGATTTAAATGTAAAAAATAAATTTTAATGAGCTAATTATAATATATATAGATGAGATCAAGTTATACAATATAAAACTCTTTGCTTTATACGTTTTTTTGATATTAAAACGGATGACTCAAATTAACTCTTTAAATATTTTTTGCAAGTGATAATCTTCACATAACCGATTGTTATCTGAGTTATCCATTTCAATCATCCAACGATCTTATCTCATATATATACCATGGAAAACTTAAAAGAGTTTTACACTAATTTTGGACCATTGAATATGATACCATGTAAAACTCTTTAAATTTTATATTAATTTTGGACCATTGAATATGATAAGCAATTGTTAAAATTATTTTCTTATTTTTTTAAGAGATAATCTTCATATATTTTAACTGTTAATTTCATTGATCTATTTCACTCATTCAATGGTTATGGATTGGTGTAAAAATCTTTATATATATAACTTAAAGGATCTTGCACTAATTCATGACTATTAGAGATGAGTGAAATGGATGAATGAGATTAACAATAAAAATATAAAGATTATCACTTGAAAAAGATAAAGAAATAATCTTAATTATTTATTATCATCATCCAACAATCTAAAATTATTTTAAAATTAAATAAGTTTTACATTGTGTAAGTTAATCCTGACCCTATATATAAAGAAGGAGCATTATCGTAAATATCTTTAAAAGTATAAGAAAAAATTATACTATTAATTTTGAATCAAGTCGAATATTTTTACTCTAAACATGACCCTGACCGAATGCGACCTTAATAAAAGAATATATGTAAAATATTTTATATAAATTTTTAAAATTATTTTTTATTGTTGTGTTATTTTATAAAGTTAATATTTATCTATATGATTTTATTATCACGGTGTACATTATTATATAGATTATTAACGTCATTTTAAATTATATATCATCAGTTGACTAATAATTTTTACCTATAAAAAATATTAATTTATCCAAAATAAATCATTGAAGGTTCTATTACTTTAAAAAAAATACGAACTACAATGACTATTCAAATAAATATTAGGACTGCTTTTTTAACGATATGCTGTTTATAAATAGAAAAGATAGTCAACGTAACTTAAACTAGTTTCACAATATATTAGGGTCAGTTTGGTTCGAGATTATAGAGTTTTTTCTTCTTGAAAAATAATATAGTTGGTCATAAAATTAGATAATAAATTTTAAAAAAATTAAATAAAATTAAATAAAAAAATTAAAAATTATTTACAATATAATAACCTTAAATCTATTTTTTTTTTTAAATATCCTTCAATCGAGCGGTTAAAATGATCAATAAAATTTTTTGTCTTTTTCGACAAACAATCGTTACAACTCAACGATTGTCCATAGGAGGTTTAAGGGGTCAAATCTATACCAATTATTATTTTGATATATTTAAAAAAGGTAAATTTTATAAAATATATAATTTATTTTAAAGTAATTGTTTTTTATTTCTCCAATCAAAAAATATATATTTTAATCTATTTTATAAAAGAAATTTAATTTCACCCCTGGTCGCACGCCACCGCCACCAACGATTGTCGCTCGCCGCCATCGTTATTAGAATTGCTAAAAATAACCGTCTCCTTTGATTGTTTAGTTAGTAGAGAGTATTAAATATTGCAGCAGATTGAATATTCATCAACTGTGAAATCGCGTGCGCTTTTTCTCATGAATTATTGCGAGGTTTAATTCTCCTTTTGGTCCTTGTATTATTAAAAAATTAATAAAAAAACTATAAAAGTAGATAATTAGAAACATCATTTTATTTTATTTTTAAAATGGTTAGTTTAACAAGAATAAAATAATGAACTAAAACAAGAATAAAGAACAAGAATGAAAGAATAAAGAGAAGATAGAAAGAGAGATATTTGTATTATTCTCAATATTAACTTGTGTACAATGCCTTCACAAACTCATCTATTTATAGGCATAAGAAGTACATAATATATTAAACTCTAATTAATGAAGATTATATTCCTAATGATAGAGTTCTTATAATGATAAACATCCATATAGATAAATATTATTCATAACACTCCCCCTTGGATGTCTATGAAGATAATGTGCCTCGTTAAAACCTTACTAAGATAAAAACCATGTGGGAAAAAAATTCTTAGTGAAGGAAAAAAAGTATACACATCTTTGATACGCGTAACATGTTGCCTCATTAAAAACCTCCAGGAAAATCCATTGGGACAAAACTTCGGTTAAGGGAAAAAAAGTGCAACGCGTATTTACTCCCCCTCATAAAAATATCACATAAGATCTTTGAATCTTCATAATTCAATATTGAATATAATCTTCAAATGTTGAAATAGATTATGCATTAGTGGATAAATCTTTCAAATTATTACTTGAAATGAATCACGAATACTATTCTTATGAAGATCATGAGGGACGAAACTTGAAAGAAATATGTTTCGTTTTATCACATTTGATATATCCACCTTGAGATATAAATTTTTTATTATCTCTACACAAGATACCTTGCATCTTATCTTGTGAAAAACATTCACATATTCTTAGGATATGTTTAGCAAACACATATCTCGGCTTTGCCTCATGCATAACAATTATTTAAAGGTAATGATCTCGTAACACTTAAATAATATTTTTGGACCAGCTAAGATACGATGCTTCTAGATCAAATAATGTGTATATTTTGCTTTAGACCAAGAATATCATTACCCTTTTCGTGAGGCAAAAAAATCTTTGTTTACAGTAATAGATCTAGCAACAACCATAAGGGTGATCAATAGATATGTGTTATGCATGTAAAGTCTCTTTCAATATTTTTCTGTATGTCGATTGATGCACAAGGATTTGAGGAGATCTCTTCACGAGTATCAACAATATTCAAATCATTGAAATACATAACAATAAAAATTCAGAGCTAAACCTCTTAATAAAAATACTCGAGGAAATAATTCATATAACATTATGCTAATAAGTATTCAATGAGGCGATCATACCAAATATGCCTAAATTGTTTCAAGCCATAAAAAGATATATTCAATATGATTGAATAATGTTCTCGAGAACTTGAATTAACTGCTTATGGCAATCTAAATCTTTCCGGAAGTTTCATGTAAATATTACTGTCAAGAGGCACATTCAAACATCCATTAGGAAGAAACCGAATAATTTTATTTATTGCCAGACTGATCAAAATCTAAAAGTAATTGCATCCATCACCAAGGAATAAAGTTTCCTCATAATCAATTTTATGTCTTTGTGAGAATCCTTGTGCAACCAAATGAACTTATATCTCATGATTTCCCCTTTTAATTTCTCTTTCTCACAAAGGCTCGTTTATGTAAAACCAAAATTGATTTTGATATAACAATTATGTATAAGGACTATTTTGTAATAAATTTTTAAGTTCTTAAGTCAAACTTTTGATTTCAAGTCAAACCAAGAACTTTGAAATAAAATTTTTAAGTGTTTTGATATGAGAGTATCGATACCATTTGAACCGGTATCGATACCCTACTGCATTTTTAAAGCTTTGTTCTTAGAACTAAGAACAAGTATCGAAACATGGTTTGATATCATTACCTTACTGTAAATGCATGTTTCGAACCACATATCGAACCATATCGAGTATTTTTAATTGTTTTAAAATCATTTAAAAATAGGACTCATGGTATCGATACCGGTATCGATACACCCTTTAATTCTCAACGGCTATTTTAGCATTTAATGAGTTGACCGTTGGTGGCAGTTAAAACTTTAAAAGATAGTTGAGATGTTTCGAAACATGGTTCGATACCTACCATTACAGTGTAGTAATGGCATCGATACATGTTTCGATACCCTCCCTATTATATGCACAACGTCTCTTTCTTTTTATAGGCTGTTCTGAAATAGGTTCCTTGTGTATCGATACTTTTGCCTGCAGAAGTGCATTTATGGTGGGAAAATGTGGTCCTAACGTCTTTATTTCTATTCCCAACAACCACAACGGTTAGAAATCAATGAGGACATATAAAATGAAGAAATTCAAGCAACATTAACAACTATTGAACCTCAAACAACATCCAAGCAATCAAATCCAACTCCCAAGCACTTTCATTGAATATCTTGTCTCCCATCTCTTGTACTTCAATTTAATCCTTTGTAATTGAGTTTGGGGAGAGTTTGTTTGTATTTGGGGCAATTATCTATCTTGTGAGAGATTTAAATTTGCCTTTCTTTTATCATCTTGTGAGGTTTGAATCAATCCTTGGGTAGAAGTTTTGATTGGATTTGTAAAGGTTATCCCTTGAACCTAGAAAAAGGTTGAATTATTAGTGAATTGATTTCAAAGTCCTTAGTGGGAGCTAAGGTATTGGATGTAGAGCTTGTTCCGAAGCTTGAACCACTATAAATCTCTTGTTCTTCATTTTCGATTTTACCGAAATGTCACCGAAAAAAATTTTAAATAGCCAATTCACCCCCTCTTGGCCAATTATCAAGATCGATCAACTCAACAATTGGTATCAGAGATAGATCTTTGAAGGGATTCACCTCCACCAAAGAAGATCTAGAGATTGTTGATTAATTTTTCAAGTCAAATACAATGGCCTCCACCTCCGGTAGTTGGAACGAGTCCCACTCCATCACCAAACCTCTATTCTTCAACGGTGATAATTACCCCTATTGGAAGAATAGGATGAGGTTGTTCATCAACTCAAATGATTATATACTTTGGGATATAATTGAAGATGGTCTCTCAATTCCAATGAAGATGGAAGGAGATAGACAAGTGTCGAAGAAAAGGAACGAGATGACCGATGAAGAGCGTAGAAGGAAGTCTACAAATGATAAAGCTCTACACATCCTCTTTTGTGCTCTTGGTCCTAACATCTACTCCAAGATGTCATCTTGCACAAGTGCCAAAGAAGTATGGGACTCTTTGGAGACAACATATGAGGGCACAAATGATTTCAAGGAGACAAAGATAGGTCTTCTCAATCTTAGCTATGAGAACTTCAAGATGGAGCCGGATAAAGACGTTACCAAGATGTTTGATCGGTTTTTCGTCATAGTGAATGGTCTCAAGGGCTTCGGTGAGATCATACCGGAAGATAAGCTTGTGAGGAAGCTCATCTACTTTCTTCCCGAGTCTTGAGATAGCAAAAGAACGGCTATCATAGAAGAAAAAGACCTCAAGACTCTCAAGCTTGATGCTCTTTTGGGATCTATTCTCACTCATGAGATCATGAAGAAAGGAAGAGAAGATGAAAAGAAGAAGGAAGAAGTGAAGCTAGAGAAAAGAGAAATTGAAAACAAAAAACAAGGAATTATATTAAGACCGATTGCCCACAATACAAAAGGAAGGGTTTTGAGAAGAAGAATAAGCAAAAGGCTCACGTTGCCACACGGAGTGATGAGGAGTCATCATCTGATGAGGACAATGAAGTAGCCAACCTTTGTCTCATGGCTCTTGCTGAGCCTAAGGTAACCCTTGAACCCTCTTGCAATGATCTTACATACGATGAATTATATGATACTTATGATGAATTACAAGATGTTTATGATGAGTTGGTTTTGAAGTTCAAAGAATCAATTTTGAAAAGCAAGAAAATCATTTCCGATTTAGAAAAGAAAAATGATTCTTTGACAAAAACGATTTTGGATTTGGAAGAAAAGGTTGTTACTTTAAATGATGATTTAAAGTTCTTTCAAAATAAAAATGTGGATTTAAACAACCTTATTTCTAGCTTGAGTGAGAATCACCATAAAGTGGTGAATGAGCTTAAAGAACAAATTAAAGTGGTTGGTAGTTCAACTTTTGAAAAAGAAAGCTCTTCAAAACCCAACCATGTGAAAAAGAATTTTTATGGCCACAAACAAAGAGGTTTTCAAAGGCATGCTAGATATAGAAAAATTAGGAGTGTGTGGGTTCCTAAGGAACTCATTGTTTATAATAATATTAATGTCATTGCATCTTGGATTCTTAAGGGAACCAAGCTTTTGGGAACTAACTCTCATGGACCAAAAATGATTTGGGTACCAAAAATCAAAAACTAAATCTTTGTTTGTAGGTTGAGTATTGCTTAAAGGCCAAAGCTTCAAGTCAAAACATGTGGTACCTTGATAGTGGATGCTCAAGGCATATGACCGGAGACAAGGGACGATTTAAGGAGTTAGAGCTTAAAAGTGGTGGAGTAGTGACTTTTGGTGACAACTCCAAAGGCCAAATTGAGGGTATTGGCTCTATTGGTAATCACTCCTCTATTCTCATTGAAAATGTCTTGCTTGTTAATGGTCTTAAGCATAATTTGTTGAGCATTAGTCAATTGTGTGATAAAGGCTTCTATGTCTCTTTTGATAAACATGGTTGCAAAATAATAGATATAGAATCAAATAGAACAATACTCATAGGTCATCGCATAGGATATATATATATGGTGCATCTTGATGACATTAACCTATCTCATGCATGCTTAGTTGCTAGTGATGAAAATGATGCATGCTTATGGCATAGGAAACTAGGACATACTAGCATAAGTGTTTTAGAGAAACTAATCTCCCAAAATCTAGTTAGAGGTTTACCTAAGCTCAAGTTCTCCTTAGATAAAATTTGTGATGCATGTGCTAAGGGTAAACAAAAGAGAGTTTCTTTTAAGTTCATTAATGATGTTTCTACTAGTAGAGTTTTACAATTGATCCATATGGATCTTTTTGGACCTATTAGGATAACTAGCTTGGGTGGAAAATCATATGCATTTGTTATTGTTGATGATTACTCTAGATACACTTGGGTTCTATTTTTAAGTACCAAAGATAAAGCCTTAGAAAAATTTATCACATTTTCAAATATTTCTCAAAATGATCTTGATCAAAGAATTTCTCATATTAGAAGTGATCATGGAACCGAATTTCAAAATTTAGGTTTTGAGAATTTTTGTAATGAAAATGGGACTAGCCACAATTTTTCGGCTCCTCGCACTCCTCAACAAAATGGGGTAGTTGAGAGGAAAAATAGAAATTTAGAAGAAATGGTTAGGACCATGCTTTGTGAAAACAATTTACCTTAGTATTTTTGGGCGGAAGCCACAAACACTTCTTGTTACATTATTAATCGAGTAATAATTAGGCCAATTTTGAAAAAGACTCCTTATGAAATTTTAAAATCCAAAAAGCCTAACATTAGCTATTTTCACCCTTTGGGGTGTAAGTGTTTTGTTTTAAACAATGGAAAAGATAATTTAGGTAAATTTGATGCAAAAAGTGATGAAGCTATTTTTCTTGGTTATTCTCAACATTTAAAGGCTTATCGTATTTTTAACAAAAGAACCTTAGTTGTAGAAGAATCTATACATGTGGTTTTCGATGATAAACTCTTTCCTATGAAGGATTCTTGTGATGATGATGATGTAGGAATCATTGAAACCATTGATGATGGACAAGCATCAAAGGTGGATGGGGTTCCAACCAATGAAGAAACACAAGATCCTCCAATAGAAGCTTTAGGAGATGTAAAGCTTGAAGAAAGGTAAGTGAGCTACCCAAGGGAGTTCAACTATGTCAAAAGTGGTGAAATCTTGAGTGATCCATCCAAGGGGGTAACTACTCGCTCTTCTCTTAGATTAATGAATCATATTGCATTTATCTCATGCATAGAGCCTAAGAATATCAATGAAGCCTTAGATGATGATTATTGGATATTGGCTATGCAAGAAGAGTTAAATCAATTTGAGAGAAGTAATGTGCGGACATTAGTTGATAGGCCTAGTGTTAAATCTACTATAGGAACTAAATGGGTTTTTAGAAACAAACTAGATGAGAGTGGTAACATTGTGAGAAATAAAGCTAGATTAGTTGCTCAAGGTTACACTCAAGAAGAGGGAATAGATTTCGATGAAACTTATGCACCCGTAGCTAGGATGGAAGCCATTAGGATGTTACTTGCATTTGCATTTTATCATGATTTAAAGCTTTTTCAAATGGATGTCAAAAGTGCTTTCTTAAATGATTTTATAAATGAAGAAGTGTATGTTGAACAACCACCAGGTTTTGAAAATTCAAAATTTCCAAACCATGTTTTTAAATTAACCAAAGCTTTATATGGTTTGAAACAAGCTCCTAGAGCTTGGTATGAAAGGCTTTCAAATTTTTTGATTGAAAATGGCTTTTGAGAGCTTTGCTCACCCTTTGTGGATCTGTTGAGGTTGTTGTCCTGTCTTTTACTTTTTTTCAATAAAAAGTAGGTAGTTGCTATAATTTTCTCTAGAACTTGTCACAAAATCTCCAAACTTCGGTTCAAAATGATAAGGAGTAATGAGATGAGTGTAATTTTTCAGACATTTTAAGTGCAACTCTCCACTCGGAAATTTGTTGATGCCTGCAGAATACCACCAGTAGTCCAGTACCATGCATTAAATGGCTCATCAGATGAGCCAACTACCAACTTCAAACTCCATTAAGC
Organism: Abelmoschus esculentus; assembly: GCA_035048815.1. NCBI lineage: Eukaryota > Viridiplantae > Streptophyta > Magnoliopsida > Malvales > Malvaceae > Abelmoschus > Abelmoschus esculentus. The sequence continues at coordinate 16,155,471 of JAUCBN010000002.1, read as the reverse complement.
ATAACCCAGTGGCCAGTGTGGTGAATGAATTTTTTTAAAGTATACGAATTTGACATATATTATGAAAGAGCATGAAAGTATTATCTCAAAATAAGACAAATTTAATTAAAACAAGTGAACATTTAAATCTTGGAATGCAAGAAAAACTAAGTTCTCCTGTCATGATGATTTGTTTGACAAGATGATCACAAATGCCCCACAAAATGTACAAATGTTTCTCTACATGTTCTCTCATTTCAAACTGCAAGAATGCAACACTAGTGTAACTGTGTAAGTGCGGTGTCATTCTTTTCTTTTTCCCGTATAAATTATGCTGATTCATATCATAGAAACGAGCATAGATACAACGAATACACAGTTGTGATTATGAGAAACAAATACTATATTTACAACACAAAATCATTATTTAAAAAAAAACTGAGAACCCTTTATCTCAATACAACCCAGAAAGCAACCCAAAGGGGGAAAATCATATCCGTTTTGTCTTGGTAAAAAAATTCACAGCAGGGCCCGTTAATATTTAAAACTTGGAAAGTACGGGACCAACTGTGATTAAGACAAAGAGGTGGTGGTGCTTCAAGTTTCTTGGTGTGTTAGTGTATTGTGTATACCCTCAGAACTCAAAATACCAAGGCACTTTCTTAAAAACTCTCCATTTTGTTTATATGTTGAACAATGGAGGGGAAGTGGAGCAGTGAGGCCTGAGAAGAAGACGGCGTTTGGTTGTGTTTTTGTGAGGATATAAAGAGAGATTCATTTGTAATATCAGGGACATTTTTTTTTGGAATAATCAAACATGTTGTGTTCACAACACAAGAAGACAACACCAATGCGTACAAACTGAATCCTTACTATCAAAGCAAACAGCAGCAACAGCACAAAAACTTTCCACTATATGACTTCTTTTGTTTTCCACAATTATACTTTCTCAATGATTCCCATTTTTGTTGCTTTCCTACTTGTTGTTTCTTCCTCTCTTGGACCTGTCCTGCCTTTTCCATCGCTACCAGATTCCGGTCACCACCAACCGGTGAACCACACTTTAAACACTTCTAAAGATACTCGGAAGCTAAGGAGAGTGGACGCTTATCTCAAGAAGATAAACAAGCCAGCTGTCAAGACCATTCAGGCATCTTCTTTGTAACTTTCAGTCAGTCTTTGATTCGTTAGCTTGATGGTTATATGATTTTGGTTTCTTCGTTTGTTGCTGCAGAGTCCAGATGGTGATATCATAGATTGTGTTCCATCTCACCTTCAACCTGCTTTTGATCACCCTAAGCTTCGAGGACAGAAGCCATTGGTAAATTTTCTTTAGATAGGGACAAGAATGCATTAAGTTTCAAGACATTATAGTTTAGTCATTAGTGTCGGTGAGGACGAACCAAACACTAATGGAAACCTGGTTTGGATAGGATCCACCGGCGAGACCGAAAGGACATAACTCTACGAAAGCAGGCTACGAAAGCTTCCAGCTCTGGACAGACACAGGTGAATCCTGCCCCAAAGGGACTGTTCCAATCAGAAGGACGACTGAGAAAGACATTCCGAGAGTAAGTTCAGTTAGAAGATATGGAAGAAGAAGGTATGTGCGGAGAGACTCCACAGGCAGCGGCCATGAGGTTAGTACCTTCATCCTTAGCTCACATGATGGAGCAATAGAAACGCCTAAAGAACTTGGCAATGAGATTGGATTCAGAAAAAATATATATTCTTGCATTCCGTCCAAGTGTTTTCTTTGAAGCTATGATTTTGTTGTATTTTTGTTTAGTAATCCAGGATTGAGATGAGTAGAGCAGTAGTAGTGTAGACAGTTTACCTTTTTTTTCTCTCATTACAGCATGCAGTTGTGTTTGAGAATGGAGATCAATATTATGGAGCAAAGGCAAGCTTAAATGTATGGGCACCTCATGTGAAAAATGCATACGAGTTTAGTTTGTCGCAGATATGGATCATCTCCGGTTCTTTTGGTAATGATCTGAATACCATTGAAGCTGGTTGGCAGGCAAGTCCCTAAACTTTTAGTACAAAGATTCAGAAGCTTTGAATTGAGAAACCCTTGGTAAAACTTCTTCTTGCTTAAATATGAGTTGCATATTCATGTTTGTTCAGGTTAGCCCTGAACAATATGGAGATAATCTCCCAAGGTTCTTCACATACTGGACGGTGAGTACAATGTCTAGCAATCTTCTTATCTTTCCAAGTTTGAGAATGAGATTTAAAATCGAAAAAATGGGAACCAACTGCTAATAAACTTTGAATTTACAGAGTGATGCATATCAAACCACAGGATGCTACAACTTGCTTTGCTCCGGATTTGTCCAAATCAACAACAAGATTGCTATTGGAGCAGCTATCTCTCCAAGGTCCTCTTACAATGGCAGACAGTTTGATATCAGCTTAATGGTTTGGAAGGTGAGTGCTTCCCGCCATTCTACAAAACCAAGTTATCAACAGAATCACCGTACAACGTCCAACATATAAAAACTGTTGTTTGTAGGATCCGAAACACGGACATTGGTGGTTAGAATTTGGATCGGGATTACTGGTGGGATACTGGCCTACATTTCTTTTCAGTCACTTGAGAAGCCATGCAAACATGGTACAATTCGGAGGAGAGATTGTGAACACCAGATCCTCAGGGTTTCACACATCCACACAAATGGGCAGTGGTCGTTTTGCTCGAGAAGGCTTCGGAAAAGCAGCTTATTTCAGGAACTTGCAGACGGTCGATTGGGATAATAATTTGGTTCCTTTGAAAAACCTTAGACTATTGTCTGATCATTCAAATTGTTATGACATCAGACAAGGAAGAAATAATATTTGGGGAACATACTTTTACTACGGAGGCCCTGGAAGGAACGTAAGATGTCCTTGACTGTTTCAACTTTTTTTCCTTTTTACCCCAAATTTTCTCTCTGGGTATTTAGTTTTCATCCCAGCTTGATTATTAGAATTTCCCTCTCTATCAGCCAATGTATATTCGGGTCCCCTGGAAGGTTGATTTGCCATCACAACTGGGGACTATATATGTATATTTTGGAGGGAAAATACAAATTGTTAATAATACTAGCCGGTGATGTCTGTTCTGTTGTTAGCTTCTAAACTCTCAAATTCTTAAACCATAGTAACTAACAGGCAACAACACAAATTTCTACATCAGATTACACACATTTACATATTTGAGAACTCAAGAAAAGGGCCAAAGAAACGAACTTATCTAGGTCAAGTTTCCACAAGCTTTGCTCGAATGCTTCTATATGCCTTTTGTCTGCATTATCAGCTTCACATTTGAATTGAGGGCGCACATGAATATGGAATGAAATGGCATCGGAGCATCCACTAAAAGTAAATAAATAAATAAATATAAGACCGTCCTCTAAATCCTCTAAATTTTGGTATACAGATATAAAAACCAACTGGAAGAAGAAAATAGAACACATTTCAGCTGAAGAAAAAACTGAAATTAAACATGTGGTAAATGATCGTCATCCAGCCAGAGAGCCTGAACTTTGGATTTACCAAAATGGGTTGAAAAGTAAAGGAGGTTAGGTTGACCATTGGAGGAAACCCAGTGCTTGGAGTTGGAAGCTGTCCAATCATCCACTAAACCATTTAATAACATAGCCTACTTCTCTTCCATTCATATTTGCCCTCCAATTTTCAAGCCCAACTTTATTCTTTATGCCTGCAAGCCGGCTTAAGAAAACTATACGATTTGTATTGGGCTGAACGTGTAAAGAAGATTGAAGGATTGAATCCTTGAAGGTGAAAATTTTAATGTGTTTGGTTTAAGGAAAAGATGATTACCTTTAAAAATAAGATTACTGAAATATATCATTACTTGATATATTATTGGGATTGTTATATTACATTGTTTGGTTTATTAGACAGGAATGTAAGATGACAATGTTTGGTTTAAAGATTATAAGATTACTTAAATATGTATTTTACCAAATTATCCTTATGATATATTAATAAAATAATATGTTTATGTTGTTAAAATTAAGTTTGAGAAAATATAACTTATTTATAATGTCTAAATATGTTAAGATTATTAAATGATGGTTAAATTTTTATTTTTATTTTTTAAAATTTAAAATATTAATAAAATAATTTATTTAAGTTGTTATAAATAAATTGAGTTTATTAAATTTTATTTTTTTAAGAGTATAAAATTTTATTTTTTTATTTTTTTTATTAATTTTATATTTTTAAAATTAAAAATTTAATTTGTATGTTAATAAAAATAAAAAAAAATTGTACGTTAATACAAATCAAAAAATTAATGAATATTTAAATTTAATAAAATTTAGGATCAGGAGAAAATATGATTAAAATATATTATTAAATTCTTAATTGTATAACTTAATTATTATTGCTCTTGACTTTATACTTTATAAAAAGGTTAAATTGTAATTTTTTTAATTTTATATGGGTGATGTTGTCTTAAAGAAAGGGAATTATCAAATACTAAAAAATTTCATAGGATTGGGATTCCCACTTAAACACCCAAAACACGACACTGTAGGTAATATTATATTACCTTGTAGTGGGTATCTTCTAAATTCAAACAAAGACTTAAGATGCTGGAAAAAAAATTTCCCCTTAAGAATTTTTTTTTCCTTAATCTAAACAACCTCTAAGTGTAAAACTACAGTCTAGTATTAGTGTTTCTTTTTGACTTAATGCACAATTTGTTCCCTAACGTTTACCTCATTTTATCTTGATACTTAATGTATTTTTAAAAAAATTATTAGATGGATATGACCTAACACATCATTCGTAATTCATCCAATAATATTTTTTTTATTTTTTTCAACGTGAATCTTCACCTCTTTCTTTTTTTTTCAAGGTAAATTTTTATATACATATCAGATTAGTCTCATTAGATAAGATCATAGATAATATGGTGAATCGAGATAATTTCTCTATTTTGGGGATTATGTGAACCTTAACGTACTTTTCTTGGACATTGGCATAATTTGAGCCCATTGCCTTGCATTGGGCTGATCAGCTGGCTGACATACATATTGAGAATTTGTACAATTAAAATCGATATTTTTAACAGAGTTTTTATAGTGACTGAACTGTTACACATAGAATGGAGTTCACAAAATAGAGATTGTTATTCTCCACCCCTTTCCCTCTTTGAACCAATCCTACTCTGGTAAACGAAAAAGATTAGTCTTGCATTCATGATGAGAAGAAATAATAGATGAAGAAAAAGTTATGCCATAGTAGAGTCTCAATCAATCACCTTCTGATATATACTAAAGCCCTATACTGACTTAACCAATATTAATCATTATAAAGTTATGCTCAAAGTGAACCATAATTTTTCTGAAATTGATGTAAAAATGACTCCTTTATTCTGAAATTTATCATCATCCTCTGAATCCTTTTTCTTATTCTCATTTTCTTGATATTTTTCTGGTGCAATCACCACAATTGGTATCGAGAGCCTGTCCAAGATCCCCTGCAAAACTGGGTAAACCTAAAAGAAACCAAACAATGGCAGAAACACCAGATCTGTCAGATATCCAAAAAGCACTTGACTCCATTCAAAATCGCATATCTACTCTAGAGGCTGAAGAACATGAGCCTAAGTGGTGGTCGAAATATAAAGACACCACTGACCAAAGGGTTTCTCACCTGGAGACTCGAATGGATGTCACCCAAGGATATTTAGAGAAGATTCTTGAAGTAGTACAAAAACAAGGTGGTTCCTCCAGTCCCGCACCAACAGAAAAGCCATCAGCTGGAGCCTTTTTGGGAACTACTAGTAAGTTATCTCCCTTAGTTACCATTCTAGATGCTAAGGAAAGATTTTCTTATAAACCTGAAGAACCTGGAGTATTAGCTTCAAAACCAATGCCTACACCATCGCCTCAACAGAAATTAAAAATGAAAATGGAGGAGCAAAATCAGGCAAACCAGTAATTACCCGACCCCCTAGTTTTTCCTTCATTCCAGGGAAACCATAAAGGCAGCACCTTTAAACCTAAACTTGACCTCCCTATGTTTGATGGTAGCAACCCGAGAGGGTGGGTAAAGAGATGCCAAAAATACTTCACATTGTTAGATATTCCTGAAGAGCAGAAGATGGAAGTGGCTGCTATGCACTTAGAAGGCAAGGCCGAGACGTGGTTTGACGGCTATATTATGCAGAAACACAGGATTTCTTGGCATGAGTTCACGGCTGATATATGCCATAGGTTTTGTGATAGAACCTATATGGATGTTATTGAAGAATTCAATAAATTAGTTCAGAAATCGACTGTAGAGGCATATCAAGAACAGTTTGAAGCACTCCAACCTTACATCATTCAACACAACCCTTCTTTGGATGAATCTTACTTTGTATCAAGTTTTCTCAGCGGATTAAAGGAGGAGCTGAGACATAGAGTTAAAATCCATCAACCACAGTCCTTGAATGAGGCATCCAGATTGGCTAAACTCCATGAATTATCATTCGAACTTGAAACAAAAAGGCTTAAACCAAAAACCTACCCTTATACCCCTCAGCCCACACTTTCTAAAACTTGGACACCAACCGAACAAACATTACCAAAATCTACCAGTACCAATCTCACTCCCAACCCCAACAAACAGACTTCAATAGAATTTCGAAGGGCCAACAATCTTTGCTTTAAATGTGGAGACAAATTTACACCTGGACATCAATGTAAAGCCAAGCAATTCAATTCTATGGAAGAGGAAGTGATGGCTGATGACCTTGCTGAACCAGAAAGTGAAGAAACTGAACAATGCCCTCCTAAACCAATGGAAGAAGAGCTGGAGATTTCTATTAATGCTTTGACAGGGAGTGTTGGCCACAGTACTTTACGAATTCAGGGCTCAATCAAGGGTAAATCTTTGAGTATTCTTATTGATAGTGGGAGTACACGTAGCTTTGTTAATCCCGGTTGGGCAAAGGAAGGAGAGGAAATAATTACCACCAACCCTTTGGTAATCACTGTTGCAAATGGTGATAAACTTTATAGCACTGCTAAGTCCAAGCAATTACAGTGGAAGATGCAAGGTTATACCTTTCAACATGATTTTCGGGTTTTAAGTATGGGAGGTAGTGATATGGTCTTGGGAGTTGATTGGATGAGAAGGTTCAGCCCTATCAGTTTGGATTTTAAACTAATGACATTGAGTTTCCTAAGGGATGATGAGTTAATTACTCTCAAGGGAGGCACAAAACAGGCCAGCTTCCAACTTATTTCAGGTGATAAATTTCACAAGATGACTGTAAAAGATGAAGAGTTAGTAGGGGAAATATATGTTCTTAGTTCTGACAGTGAAGAAGTTACTGTGCATCATGACATCCAAGTAATATTGGATAAATTTATGGATGTATTCCTAGAGCCTAAGACTTTGCCTCCTATCCGGTTCCAAGATCATGCTATTGTCTTAAAAGAAGGGACATCACCTATTAATTTGAGGTCTTGTCGATTTCCTCACATTCAGAAAATCGAGGTGGAAAAACAAATTTCAGAAATGCTTGCTGCTTCAATCATTCGAACAAGCAAAAGCCCTTTTGCTTCACCTTGCTTATTAGTGAAAAAGAAAGATGGTTCTTGGAGGCTTTGTGTGGATTATCGACAACTTAATGCTGCTACTGTGAAGAACAAGTTTCCAATTCCTGTGGTGGAAGACTTGTTAGATGAGTTATCTGGGGCCAAATTTTTTTCCAAACTTGATCTTCGCTCGGGTTATTGGCAAATTAGAGTGAAAGAGGAAGATATTTACAAGACAGCATTCCGAACCCATCATGGACACTTTGAATTCAAGGTCATGCCATTTGGTCTCACCAACGCTCCGGCAACCTTCCAATCTCTTATGAATTCTGTGTTTGGTCCTTACCTCCGGAGGTTTGTCCTAGTGTTTTTTGATGACATCTTGATTTATAGTTCTTCTTTTGTTGACCATTGCAATCACATTCACATAGTTCTTTCTGTGTTGAGGACTCACAAATTATTTGCAAGGAGGAAAAAATGTTTTTTTGGACAGGTGCAAATTGAATACCTTGGCCACACTATTTCTTCTCAAGGGGTTGCTACTGATACTTCTAAAATTGCAGCCATGCAACAGTGGCCTGTTCCTAAGAATATTAAAGCTTTGAGAGGGTTCTTGGGTCTCACTGGATACTATAGGCGATTCATCCGAAATTATGGCACTCTTAGTCAACCATTAACTACTCTGCTTAAGAAAGATAGTTTCAAATGGTCCACTGCAGCAGCTACTGCTTTCCAGCAATTAAAGACAGCCATGTGTCAAGCACCAGTTCTTGCTCTCCCTGATTTTAACAAGGTTTTCTATTTGGAAACTGATGCTAGTTCAATTGGGATCGGAGCTGTTTTATCTCAAGATGGGCGACCAATTGCTTTTTTGAGTAAGGCTCTCAATCCTAAACATATTGATCTCTCTATTTACGAAAGGGAATACTTGGCTATTCTACTAGCAGTAACCAAGTGGAGGCATTATTTAGAAGGCGGACCTTTTGTGATTAAGACTGACCATGAGACTCTAAAGCACCTATTGGAGCAAAAACTCACCACTTCTATTAAAAAAAAAGGGTTGACTAAATTGCTCGACCTTGACTACACTATTCAGTACAGAAAAGGTCGTACTAATCTTGCTGCTGATGCTCTTTCTAGGCAACCAATGGAGTTACTTCAACTCTCTGCTACTCAAATTACTCCCTCTTGGGTTAGAGAGGTGGACATTTATAAAACAGATGAGTTTGCTAAGGAAAAAATGACTGATGCATCTATCCACACCACATCAGATTTTCCTTGGACATATTCTAGGGAAATTTTGAGATACAACAAAAAGGTGTATATTGGCCTTACAGGAAGTCTAAGAACCAAACTACTCCAGCAACTCCATGACTAACCATTGGGTGGTCATTCGGGAATTCAGGCTACCTATCACAGACTTAAATTATGTTTTCATTGGCCAGGGATGAAAAGACAGGTTAAGGACCATGTCCTTCAATGTGATGTGTGCCAACGAGTTAAAGATGAGCATGTGCATTCTCCTGGTTTATTACAACCTATTCCCATCCCTACTCAAGCATGGGATACTATATCTATGGATTTTATTGAAGGTCTTCCACCCTCAAAAAAATCCAATGCAATTTTGGTGGTGATTGATAAATACACTAAATATGGTCATTTTTTGGCTTTAGCACACCCATTCACAGCAACTACTGTGGCATCTCTGTACCTCGACCATATCTACAAACTCCATGGTAGCCCTAAGATTATCATTTCAGATCGGGACGAGATATTTACTAGCCTATTCTGGACAGAATTATTGAAGAAATTGGGTACCTCATCTCATTTTACATCAGCTTACCATCCTCAATCTGATGGGCAGACTGAGCGACTCAATTAGTGCTTAGAATTGTATCTACGTTCTCTTTGTTTTCTACGACCAACTACTTGGGTAACTTGGCTTCCTCATGCTGAGTGGTGGTATAATACGAATTTTCACACCGCTCTAGGTATTACCCCTTTCGAAGCACTTTATGGTTTTACGCCTAACGTGCTTAATTGGTCTGAGGATTCTACTGTGCAATCTGTCAATGAAATTACGGCTAGCAGAGAATTTTCCAGAAAACTTCTTCAAGACAATCTCCAAAAGGCTCAACAAAGAATGAAATTTTATGCAGACAAGAAACGATCCGAGAGAACATTTGAAGTGGGTGATTCTGTTTACCTTAAACTCCAGCCATATCGTCAATCTTCCGTGGCCCTGCGCAAGAACTTGAAATTGACTGCTCGTTATTATGGCCCCTACACAATAACGAAGAAAATTGGATCAGTGGCGTATCAATTGCAACTTCCAGCAACAACCAAAATTCATCCTGTGTTCCATGTTAGCCTCCTCAAAAAGAAAATTGGTGATCGATTACCTACCTCTCTTGATCCTCCGGTCGTTACTGATGATGGTCAACTTCGAATTTACCCTCTGAAAGCACTGGATAAACGCATGATTAAGCGCAACAATTTGCTAGTAACTCAACTTTTGATTCAATGGGCGAACATGGGTGCTGAGAACGCAACTTGGGAAGAATTCAGTGTCCTTCAATCTCAATTTCCCGAGTTTGATCCTTGGGGACAAGGATCCGATTGTGGGGGAGGTATTGTCATGATCGAAGCAGAGAAGGAGAAATCGAAGGATTTAGGGCTTGCAATTGGGAAATTGGATAATGCAATTGGGAATTGGGAGAAGGCAGAGACAATGGCAAACGACGACGTTTGAATTAAAGTCTGAAAATATCTCCAAGGCTGGGCACAAAAGTCACGTGGGTGGAATGAGCTGGAGACCGTTAAAGATTTTTATATTTTGTGACACCTGTCCTTAAATAATGTTTGGTGTCTTAGTATTATATACAGATGTCACTGTAGGTAAAAGCTAAGTTGAAATTGATGTAAAAATGACTCCTTTATTCTGAAATCTATCATCATCCTCTGAAACCTTTTTCTTATTCTCATTTTCTTGATATTTTTCTGGTGCAATCACCACACAAACCTTGTTTCTTTATATTGGTGAAATGAAATCACATGATACATTTGATTAGCAAAATGTTTTATAAATATTGTACTAACACGTTGCATCTATGATCTACGTTACATCCTACATGGTGTAGGGACATGGCTGGTTTGCATTCTACCTGATAATTTTTTCCTTCGTCCTTAAATACAGCTGATTATAATATAGGGATAGAGATGGGTGGATTCGTAAGGATAATCATTACCGATATATCTTTTTTCAAGACATTCCCGCATTCTTTTCACAGTTACAACTACAATTAACTTTATACAATGAATTTAACAACGGAGGAAAAGGCAATGTGTTATTAGATTATTAGGAAATGGAGTAAGTAAATCATCTGGTGAGAAAGAAGACTAAACAGTCAATGAGCTTTGAGATTGAGATAAGCGAGCCCTGGAGTGGCACCGATGATGAGGAGTATAGGATTTGCAAGTTAGTTTGCGAGGCTCTTCCTGTCGAATATCTTTTAGCAATGCTTCCACGTCTTTCATCGAGGGTCGATCTTCAGGGCAGTTGCTTGTAGTTGTACATAGAAATGCCAATGAGATTCTTAGAGTTTGGAGCATTTCCTCTATCTTCCTGTGTGATATGTACAGACTCTTTCTTCTTCTTTAAGTGATCTTTCACCCATTGGAATACATGTTGTCACTCTTTAACATGCAACCATACTCTGCACCAAGCTATTCCAAAACAAATGTAAATCACTCCATTACATTGACGTCAATTTGTATACACTATACAAAATGACGGTGTTACGGTGTCGGATTCTTGCCGATTGTTCTCGTATGACTGTCTATGAGAGTACGTATGACTGATGTATTTGGTTATCTTACAAGACGAAGATTGCTTATTCTGTCAAGGAACTTTGAAAACTCGGTACCATTTGTTTTCTGACTGCCCTTTTTTCAAGGGTATTTGGAGCAAATGTGTTCTTTGATTCAGACGCTAGGGTTCTGGGATGAGAAATTTCCTTGGATACCGGTGAACTTAAAAGGAGAAATCTTTGATTGTGTTTATCACTTTCTTCAATGGCATCGATTTTGCAGAGAGAGAATGTTTATGGTTTTGAACACTAAAATTTATATTTGATGTAATAAAAATTAGATTTGTACTTTGGTATACGTGTCATCTTCTTTCATGGTCTTGGACAAAACATTATCGATCATTGGACACAACGTTGGCAGAGAGAGAATGTTTATGGTTTTGAACACTAAAATTTATATTTGATGTAATAAAAATTAGATTTGTAGTTTTAGATAACAGATTGTTTAATCCGACAATTTTGTCCACCTTGTCAACGACGCTATTATTTGGTATATGTATCATATTTCTTTCTGGTCCTGGACAAAACATTATCAATCAATGGACACAACATACGCAGAGTGGGAATGTTTATGATTTTGGACACTAAAATTTATATTTGATGTAATAAAAATTAGATTTGTAGTCTCAGATAACATATTGTTTAATCCGACCGTTTTGTCCACCTTGTCAACGACGCTATTATTTGTATTTGTTAATATTATTTTTTACTGCCTGACTCTCCCTCCAATCAAATACATATTTTCTCCACCTGCACCAACCTCTCCCTCCCCTTTTCTCTGTTGTTCAAATTCGACACCCATATAACATACAAGATTCCTTCCCCATTTAATATATCTTTCATTTCAATCCAAATCAAGCGCTCTCTTTCGTTAATGGAGAGCCAAACAATTAGAACAACTTAAAGGACGAAAATGAAATCTAAGATTTCGATCCAATGACAGAGGACTGATTCTTCACTTTGTTCATGAAAAAGTAATGGAGAAGCGGGTTGAGGTTAACTACATTTCAACAAATTATCAAATTACTGACATCTTCACTATACCATTGTCTGTTGAGAGGTTTTGGGGCCTGCTTCAACAATTGAGAGTTGTTTCCAAATCATTTAGAATTTCCCTTAAAAAACCGGGTGAATATTAGAATATATAAGTGGAATGCATTTGTTAAGGAAGTGGAAAATGGTTGTACCTGTCTAACGGAACATACAGGATGTTACTCCTAATTGGTAGTCTGTTAGTGTCCATATTCATAGGCTATATAAACCAGCTAATGGGGAACTGTCCAATCAATTCATTGAGCCTACATTGGTTAATCTCAATTTTTTCTTCTTTGTAAGGGTTCTTTGTAACTCTTTTTCTCCAGCTGTAGATTGTTGCAGCTATTAACAGCAGTCAATCTGGTCTTCGTCCTCTGCGACTTGGTGATTCCGTTAATCATAGGACTTGTGGTTGGCTTCGCTTTCAATGCCAAATCTGTGGTAAACTTGGTCATCTTTCCGACAGATGATGGCATAGATTCAATCAGAATTACAAAGGGCCTAATTCCCAAAAGTCTGCCTCTCATGGTTCTCAAGTCCATTTTATCAACTGCTCAAATGTTGCTCATAGTGACTATCATTGCTTGGATGAATCTTGTTGCAATCCGTTTGTTACCAAACCTAACGAGTCTACATCAGAGTCTGTTCTTGGTCCTCATGATGGTGTGCAAGTCAATACTGTGACTCGGTTCGGTGGTTTGTGTGACAACAAATGGTACTTTGACTCTAAAACTACTCATCACGTTACTCATAAGCACAAAGGTATGCATATTGCTCATCCGTTTAATGGTTAGGGCATTGTTCATCTTGGTGATGGTTCGTCATTGGATATTACTCGTGTAGGCACTATTGCCTTTGATGTTTCTCTCAGGAAGTTAGCTCTTCAGCAACTTCTTTGCGTACCACATATCACAAAAAATTTAGTGTCTGTATCTAAGTTTGCATTTGACAATAATGTTTTCTTTGAATTTCACCTTAATAAGTGTTTTGTGAAGTATGAGTGCACAGGAAACGTGTTACTTGAAGGTGTACAACAAGGCGGGCTCTACAATTTTATTCCAACACCTTCTAATGTTCCCAACAGTTTTGTGCTCGCTACAGGGGTATCGTCTTCTCGGGATGAGTTGTATTGACTATGGCATCGACGAATTGGTCATCCCACTTCTAATGTCATCAACTTGGCACTCAATAAAACCATATGTCCAGCTTCAACTTTATGTGGTGCTTGTCAGTTAGGCAAGAGTAATAGGGTGTCTTTTTTTTTTGTTTCCAGTATTGTTTATACCAAGCCATTTGAATTGGTAGAAGTTGATGTTTGGGGTCCAGCTCCAGTTTTGTCATCTGATTTTCGATATTATGTTTCGTTTGTAGACATGTACAACATGCATTGCTGGGTATATCTATTAAAGAATAAATAAGAGGTTTAACAAGCTTTTACATTGTTTCATTCTCTTATTTTGAATCAATTTTCCTCTAAGCTTCTTGTTGTTCAAACCGATGGTGGGGTGAATTTCGATTCTTAGAGAATATATTTACAAGATTGGGTGTGCAACACAGACTTACATACCCTCACACGTCCTACAAGAATAGTGTTGTTGAGCGTAAGCATCGCCATATCACAGAAATGACACTCATGCTGCTTGCCCATGCATCCATGCCTCTACAATATTGGTCGTTTGTTGTGCTTAGCTCGGTATATTTGATTAATATATTGCATTCGTCAAGTCTGGGAGGTGTCTCTCCTCATCAGATTCTTTATGGAAAAACTCCCGAGTATGATTTTCTTCGAGTTTTTGGGTGTCAATGCTACCCTTATCTTCGTCCATACAAATCCAATAAAATTAATTTTCGGTCCAAACCGTTTACTTTTCTTGGATATTCTCTCAAGCATCATGGTTATCAATGCTCGGATAATACAGGCCGAGTTTTTGTCTCTCACAATGTTCGATTTAATGAGATTGTGTTTTCTTTTACAGCTGTTACAACATCGAAGTCTACAGTTGCTTCTGAACGCACTTCTCCTCTTGCTTTTCCTTCATCTCAGCATGCAACACCACCGGCAATGTCTCCAGGTTGCCCTATTCCTCTAGTTTCTTCGTTACCATCTACCCCAACTTTATTTGTGCCTCGTAAAGTTGGTTCTTCTCCTTGTAGTGTTGTTCCTTCATCAGTGCACAATGATGATAATATTATTCCCTGCGACACCACTGGAAGTTCTCACTCATTGGACACTACTCCATGTGCAGACACTGACTCACCTCATGATTTCTCGACACCCTCCACGGTTGCACAACACCAACATTCTGCAGAAAATTCTTATGTTTTCCTTCGTAATGTTCACCCATGCGTACCAGGAGTAAGGCCAGTATACATAAACCCAAAACCTTCTGTGTTGAGGTTGTTCCCGATAATACCACAACTTCAGCTCCTAGTCCTGCTGATACTCATATTCCAGCATCTGTTTCTGAGGCGCTACAACATCCTCTTTGGTATGAGGTTGTACATACTGAGTATAACTCCCTCATGTCCAATAACACGTGGCAACTAGTTCCTTGTCCTTCGGATAGGAAAGTGGTGGGTTACAAATGGATCTTTAATGTCAAAACATAATTCCGATGGGTCCGTAAGTCAGTACAAAGTGCGCCTTGTTGCTAAAGGCTACTCTCAAGTCCCAAATTGTGATTTTGTGGACATCTTCACTCCGATAGTTCGATTTTTACTGTAAATTTATTGTTGTCTATTATTGTTGATCGTAACTGAAAAATTCAACAGTTGAATGTCAATAACGCCTTTTTAAAGGGTGAACTCTAAGAAGATATTTATATGTTTCAACCAACGGGATTTGTGCAGTTGGACACCACTGGCAAACCCTTTGTGTGCAACTCACTAAAGCCTTGTACGGTCTTCTTGAGACTCCCCGTAATTGGTTCCTAAAGCTTTGCGAGTTCTTAGTGTCCCTAGGCTTTGGTAATTCAACTGTGGATCACTCTCTTAAATTACAATACCAATGATGTTGTTGTATATGTTACGGTGTATGTTGATGATATTTTAATGACTGACAGCTCCTCAATCCATGTTGCCAGGTTCATTCAACAATTACACAATGAATTCTCTGTTAAGTATCTTGGTGAAGTACAATATTTTTTTGGCTTGAAAGTTGAGCGTTCTGATGATGCTCTGTTCTTATGTCAACACAAGTACATTGGTGAGCTCCTTAATACTGTCCAACTCAACCAGTCCAATGTTGTTGACACACCTATGGAAGTCAGCCCTAAACTATGTAAGAATGAGGGTGATGTGTTTCGTAATGTATCCCTCTATCGTAGTATTATTGGGTCCCTTCAATATGTTTGTCATTCACTCCCATATATTTCGTTTGCCGTCAATAGGGTTGCTCAATTCATGCAGACACCTACTACGATACATTAAACAACCATTAAACGTATTCTTCAGTATTTAAAGGGTACTCAAGATTTTGGCTTATTCTAACGTCTAGTGATCTTCCTCATCTTGTGTCATTTGTTGATGCTGATTGGGGGATTTGACTTAGATGATCGTCCCTCTGTTTCGGGTTATTGTGTGTTTCATGGTGCTCATCTTGTGTCTTGGAGCTCGAAAAAAATAAAGGGTTGTCTCTTGTTCCATTGTTAAAGCTAAGTACCGGAGCCTTGCAGATGTCGCCTCCAAGTTAATGTGGTTCACAATTATCTTCCGTGATTTAGGCCTACCTGTTTCGAGTCCTCTCAAGATATGGTGCAATAATACAAGTGATGTGTCTATGGCTGTCAATCCGGTATTACATACAAAAACTAAACATGTTGATTTGGATCTCCACTTTATTCGTGAAAAAGTAATAGAGAAGTGGGTTGAGGTTAACTATATTCCAACAAATCGTCAAGTTGCGAACATCTTCACTAAACCATTGTCTGCTGAGAAGTTTTGGGCCTGAGTCAACAATTGGGAGTTGTTTCCAAATTATTTAGAGTTTCCCTTAAGAAAACCGATGAATATTAAAAGATATAACTGGAATGCGTTTGTTAAGGAAGTGGAAAATGGTTGCACCTGCCTAACGGAACATACAGGCTGTTATTCTTTGAGAAACTGGACAATCAATTCATTGAGCCTATATTGGTTAATCTCTATTTCATCTTCTCTGTAAGGGTTCTTTGTAAATTGTTGCAACTATCTTTTTTTAATAATTTTTCTTTGAAAAAATGTTTACCATCTGTTTTTGTCCATCGAGATACATATTTATTTATTCAATGAAGTGAGTTGCTTTTTGTAATAGAGGTTAAAGACATTTTTGCTTGTGAATTATGAAGATTAGGTACGTGTACTATAATCTTATGAATCAACAATAGAAGTTAAAAAAATCTTTGCTTTTACAGTGATGGAAATCAAAATCAAAGTATAACGCAAACTGAAAAAAAAAAACTTAATTACGAACATATAAAAAAAATATCAATTACTCTTAATCATCTATTAAAAAAATAATAAATAGAGTCTTAATCAAGAACCCTTTTTAATTATTTATATAATATTTATTATAATTTTAAAATATAATAATAAAACTTAGGGTTTCAAGTTAGAGAAAAAATTACAATGTAACCAATTAAATTGTCATGAAAATATTTAAGTCGTTGATTTAATAATTTTAATTAAAAAATAAAATAAGATTAAATACTATATTTTTAATAAAAAACGCAAAATAAATTTTCCTGTATTTTAATTATTACTATTTTTCAATTAAAAAAAATTACTATTTACTTTTTATAATATATTTGTAGGTGTCCCGATTCCCACTATATAAAGTGGCTTTGGAAGCAACTCTCAGCCTCTTCTCTTACATGTTTTGGAAGCAACTCTCTTTTTCTCTGCGAAGTAGTGACTGGTGACTGGTGACTGGTATTCGTACGTCTCCTACTCTCCTTTGTTTATTTTATAGTTAAAAATGTTTGCTATGATATTGTATTCTATTATTAACACTATGAGTTGATAAGCGGTTTTACGGAAGCGGTTTTCAGTCAAAACTTGTACACCTTCGGTATTTATTTTTTATTGTTGACGGATCTACTTTCTTTGGCTTGGTTTCTGTTGGTTTTTCTTCTTCTTTTTTTTTTTTTTTCTGATCTTCACCCGTTTGTTTTTTCTTAGATCTCCGTTTTATGCTTTCTCTCATCTAGGGTTTGATGCCATCTTACGGGTTATTATGTTGTTTCTGCTATGCTTATGTTAGGGTTTCTGTTTTTCTTCTTCTGATTTGTAGTTTCATTATGTTTTTCTTTGTTAACTTTGATTTTTTTTATATGTATGTGTATTTTTCTTCTCTAGAAATTAGAGGTATTCGATTTCTATTTTGGTTGTGTTGATTTGGTTGAAAATGGGTTTTAGGTTTTCATTGAGGAGTAGAGATTTTTAGTTTTGTAAACACACTTGTTGCGATTGCTTTCAATGCTAATCTCATTGTTGTATTTTTCCTTCTGTTACACAGTTATTATCATCATGGTTAGGAAGAAGAGAACTGACACACACTCTGGTGGAGGTGAGGGCTCTCAGTCCTATGACACTGGTAGTGGTAGTGGTCATGGTCCCCAACAACAAGGGGGAGGTTACTCAGGGGGAAGAGGTTGGGTTCCACAGTCCCAGCAAGGAGGTCGTGGAGGAGGTTATGGTACTGGTGGTCGAGTTAGAGGACCTCCTGAATACCAACAAGGTAGAGGAAGGGGTGAATATGCAGGAGGACCTACTGATTACCAACAAGGTAGAGGAAGGGGTGAGTATGTTGGAGGACCTACTGATTACCAACAAGGTAGAGGAAGGGGTGAGTATGTTGGAGGACATATTGATTACCAACAAGGTAGAGGAAGGGGAGGGTCCTACCATCAAGGAGGTCGTGGTCGAGTCGGTGGTGGCCGTGGTGGGGGACCTTATCCTGGTGGACCATCTCGACCACCTGTTCCCGAGCTGCACCAAGCAACCCAACCTTTTCAAGTTGAGGTGATTTCCCAGTCTGCTCTATCTGAGTCAGGTTCATCATCCAAGCCACCTGAGCAGTCATCATTAGCAGAGCATATGCAACAGCTTTCCATCAAGGAAGAAGCTAGCCGAGCAATGCAACCAGTCGTCCTATCAAGCAAGTCACTGAGATTTCTCTTAGACCTGGAAAAGGTTCCAGTGGTGTAAGGTGTATAGTCAAAGCTAATCATTTTTTTGCTGAATTGCCAGATAAAGACTTGCACCAATATGATGTGAGTACTTTTATCACTAGCTTTTTGTGTTTGCCTTTATCTGCAGAATCTTTATTGTTGTTGTCAATGGAAATAGGTTACTATAACACCGGAGGTGGCATCACGAGGAGTGAACCGTGCTGTCATGGCGCAGCTGGTGAAATTATACAGAGAGTCGCATCTTGGAAAGCGCCTTCCTGCTTATGATGGCCGGAAGAGTCTATACACTGCCGGTCCCCTCCCTTTTGTATCCAAGGAGTTCAAGATTACCCTTATTGATGAGGATGATGGTTCCGGAATGCAAAGGCTTTTTTCCTGCGTCTTATTTTTGTTAGTCATTAATTTGTGCATGTATTTATTTGTAAATGGGAGAAGTTATATCCTTATCATCTTACTCATAGGATCTGAGATTATAAACTTGAAATGTTTGTTTGGGCTTGGAAATGTCATGAATGCATTTGGTTTCAGGAAATATATACTCTTACATTTTCATTTCAAGAGTGAAAACATGTTTGGTGACTGAACTTGAATGCATTGACTAAACTGGAAATGAAAAATTGTTTTCAAATATGAAACAAGAAAAGAAAAATGTTTCAATGTGAGATGGGTTTTCTAGGAAAGAGAAAGCAAGACTCGTTTCTCCGAAAATAATTTTGATCTTCCTCTTAAAGTTTATTGGGCAGGAGGACTTAAAGAGAAAATGATTGAATGGGATTGGACTTTGATTTTTTTACTTCGATATTACATCACTTATTTTGTTCTTGATGCTTGATGCAGAAGAGAGCGAGATTTTAAAGTTGTTATCAAATTAGCAGCACGTGCTGATCTACACCATCTTGGGCTCTTTTTGCAAGGGAAGCAAGCTGATGCACCTCAGGAAGCCCTTCAGGTTCTTGACATTGTTCTTCGTGAATTACCCACAACTAGGTACTGCATTTTAGCTATTTTTGCATATATGTTTACCATACAATGCTTCTACTTTCCAAAATTTGATGTGCGGAAGCAATGGATAATAATATTTGCAGGTACTGTCCTGTTGGTCGTTCATTTTACTCACCTGACCTAGGGAGAAGGCAGCCTTTGGGTGAAGGATTAGAAAGTTGGCGTGGGTTTTACCAAAGCATTCGTCCTACACAGATGGGACTGTCACTGAATATTGGTACTATTTTCCTTTGGTCCATTTTGCATGTCTTGGTGGTTTATTAATGTAACATTGTACATGTGTTTTATGTCTGTGCCTTAATCTAACATGCTCTTATGTTGACAATTATCTGCTGGACAGATATGTCTTCAACTGCTTTTATTGAGCCATTGCCCGTTATTGATTTTGTAACACAATTGCTAAACCGTGACGTTTCTAGACCACTATCTGATTCCGATCGTGTGAAGGTTGGATTTTCTGAAATTTTTTCATCGGAAATATCATTACCAATTATGTTTGTTATCTTTATAGTTTGTTCTTGTTAAACCTGCTTTTTTTTGACAACTATTATTTGACATTGCTTTTTACTTGTCATTTTTGTTGAAAATTGTTTCTTGGTCAACCATCATTCCATGTTCATTGTAATTTTTTGGACTAAATAGATCAAAAAGGCTCTTAGAGGAGTCAAAGTGGAAGTTACACGCCGCGGCAACATGAGAAGAAAATATCGTATATCTGGTTTAACATCACAAGCGACTAGAGAGCTAACGTGAGTATACTATTATTCTATGATGCATTGTCCCTTTGACAATCTTTTTTGTTGTGATGTAAATCATGTGCAGTATTTAATTCTACTCTTTAAGTACAGAAAAATGTTTTATCTGTTTCAACTGAAAAGTTCTTACAAGCTAAGATGTGAGGACAATTAATAATATTGTTAAAATACACCCTTTTCTGGTCCTGAGCTGATAAATTACAGCATTGATCTGTGTTAGATTCCCCGGTCGATTGTGATATGGTGTGATTCATCTCTAACTGGCATTTTTTTTATAGTTTCCCTGTAGATGAAAGAGGTACAATGAAATCTGTTGTGGAGTACTTCCATGAAACTTATGGTTTTGTCATTCAACATACCCAATGGCCATGTCTACAAGTCGGGAATCAGCAGAGACCAAATTATTTGCCAATGGAGGTAAATCATGTTCCACTCTCCTATAGACAGTACAGGTAATTAATGCATGGATATGTGCTAATTGCTTGTGATTCACATACATAGGTATGCAAAATTGTAGAGGGTCAGCGGTACTCCAAGAGATTGAATGAGAGACAGATTACTGCATTGCTGAAGGTCACCTGCCAGCGCCCTCAGGAAAGGGAATATGATATTATGAAGGTATGAAGGTCACCGGCATTGTCTCTCAAGTCTTTCGGGTTTTTTTTTTCATTAGATGGATTGATATGAAACTTTTGCATAAGAAGTTTATTTATTTTTTAATCTTTATATGTGGTTGCATGCGAACAAATTGCTCAACATTTGCATCAAGGTTATTAAAATGTTTCTCTTGTTTTTTTTCTTTATATGTTGTTTGCATGTTAACAAATTGCCTGTAAAAACAATATTAATTGTCCATGCCAAACTGTTATCTCAAGGTTAAAAGTCAGTGCATTAAGTTCATAACTAATTGTCAAATGTGTTGGTGATATGTAACTGTTGGGATATTTTCTTATGTTCCTTTTTAGACGGTGGAACACAATGCTTATCACGAAGATCCTTATGCGAAGGAATTTGGGATCAAAATTAGTGAGAAGCTTGCTTCTGTCGAAGCACGTGTTCTTCCCGCTCCACGTGTAAGTTATTGATGATCTTATTCTTTGTTCTTTAATTTTGTGGTTCCTTCCTGGTTTTAATTTTATGATTGTAATTTCTGTTTCTATGTAGCTTAAATATCATGATACAGGTAGAGAGAAGGATTGCCTGCCTCAGGTTGGGCAATGGAATATGATGAATAAGGTATCTCTTACAGTTTTGAAGTGATAGAATGTACACGTTTTGTTCTCGAATATGTGGTCTCGCTATGTATTTGATCTTGATCAAACTGTTCTTCCGTATGCACAATTTTTGGAAGGGATAGATAAATAATTTGGTTATCTATGTGAGAAGGAAAATTATTTTTTTTGAAAATATGAAACCTAGCACCACTTCAAAGAAAAGGTTCATTGGTGATATAGTCAAGAAAATTTAGGTTGACATTTTTTGGGAGATTGGGGGAAGGTAGAAAGATTCGGCAGAAAAGAAGGGTGATTTTGTTCAGGATATATGCTGACGCCTGAACAACATTTAACATAATTTCATATAACATTTTTAAATTTAGATCGCATGCACGTGTAGTTCTTTAATTGTTTTACAAGATATTTGTAGTAATAAGGAAGCAAGGAGGAATCTAAGGGTACTTTTTTGTTGTGCAAAGTATTCAGTGAACAATGAACTAAATTTGTTAATTTTAGGCTTTTACAATTGGTCAAGTTGAACTCCAAAGTTAGTTGTAAGAGATGGAACTTCATGACTGGCTCACTCCATTATATATTTGATGATTTTGATTTTTTGTTGTTGATCATGATGGATTTTTAAGATTTATGCCAGGAGCGTGCCATAAAATTTTGCAATTTATAATGGCTTTATGGTGAATGTCATCTATCAAGTTTGTCATCTATTTTTTGTCCATTTTTTATTAAGCATTTTCCCACATTCTATTGTGATGTCATGACATTCTTATTTCGTTTTCCATCCAAGCGATTTCTATTTGCCATACCTACATTTGAGTGAAGTGTAATGGCAGGTGCATTAAGTTCATATGCCATGCCTGGAATGGTTGCATGATTGCATGTGAAATCTTGTGCATTATCTGAATTTTTATTATCTTGTTGCAGAAAATGGTAAATGGGGGGACTGTAAACAACTGGATCTGCATAAATTTCTCTCGACAAGTACAGGATAGTGCTGCACGAGGGTTTTGTTATGAACTTGCCCAAATGTGTTATATCTCTGGCATGGTAAGAGAGTTGCACTGATCTGAGATGTGTGTCTTTGTGATCTCAGTTCATCATTGTTGAATGGTTTTTATTTTGAAAGAATTCCGTGTAACATTATTGTTTGTATAATTTGCAGGCTTTTTCTCCTGAACCAGTGCTTCCTGCTATTAGTGCTCGTCCTGAGCAGGTTGAGAAGGTTTTGAAAACACGGTATCATGATGCCATGGTTAAACTTCAGCCCCAGAACAAAGAGCTAGACCTGCTTATTGTTATCCTTCCTGATAATAATGGTTCTCTTTATGGTATGAAATTTTCTAGTCTGAACATCATTTCTTTTAAAATAATCCAAAACCTTCCTCTGAATTTTTCTATTTCCTTGCAGGTGATTTGAAAAGGATTTGTGAGACTGATCTTGGTATTGTTTCTCAGTGTTGTTTGACCAAACATGTATTTAAAGGGAGTAAACAATATATGGCCAATGTGGCATTGAAAATTAATGTCAAGGTTGGTGGGAGGAATACAGTTCTTGTTGATGCAATATCACGAAGAATTCCTCTTGTCAGTGACCGACCAACTATAATTTTTGGTGCTGATGTGACCCATCCTCATCCAGGGGAGGATTCAAGCCCTTCTATTGCAGCTGTATGCCATTTTATCTGCTTTTGATGCTTGAATTTTATTTGCTCAATTGCATTGTTTGAAATTTTAATTACAAATATAAAACTTTCAGGTTGTTGCCTCTCAAGATTGGCCTGAGGTTACAAAGTATGCTGGTCTGGTTTGTGCTCAAGCTCATCGTCAGGAGCTCATTCAAGATTTATACAAGACGTGGCAGGATCCTGTAAGGGGCAATGTTTCTGGTGGCATGATCAAGTATGGTTTCGACATGTGCTTTTAATGTGGAGTTGGCCTTTTCATAGATTTCAACTGCAGCTTGATTTTGTTCCTTATTTTGTTCTTTTGTAATACAGGGAGCTTTTAATATCTTTCCGAAGAGCCACTGGACAGAAGCCACAGCGCATCATATTCTACAGGTTTAATCAAGCTGCATTTATTCTCTCCTGCCCCATTTTTTCTTGGTTTTATTAATTTATTTTTGATGTGCAGGGACGGGGTTAGTGAAGGTCAGTTTTATCAAGTTTTGTTATACGAACTTGATGCTATTCGTAAGGTTAGACCCCTTCTTTTGATCACATTACAACCATAATTTTGTACATCAATTTGTAGTGTCAAAGCTCCTGCTTCTCATTCACACGTGGTTAGGTTTACTGTCTATTTATTTTAATCTCAGGCATGTGCCTCTTTGGAGCCAAATTATCAGCCTCCTGTTACATTTGTTGTTGTGCAAAAACGACATCATACAAGGTTGTTTGCTAACAATTATAATGATCGCCGTTCTGTAGACAGGAGTGGGAATATCTTGCCTGGTAAGTACCATTGTCTCATAATTTATTATGATTTCATAATTGAGGCATAATCTATTATTTTCATTCTGTATGTATTTTCAGGCACAGTGGTTGACTCCAAAATTTGTCATCCAACGGAATTCGACTTCTACTTATGCAGTCATGCTGGGATTCAGGTTTTATTTGCATCATTTCTACAGTTGAATGTTTATCTTTGTGTTCTCTTTGATAGTATATGTTTCTAAGATTTCATCCACCCTGATATGCAGGGAACAAGCCGTCCAGCTCATTACCATGTGCTATGGGATGAGAATAAGTTTACCGCTGATGCTTTGCAATCTCTTACGAACAATCTCTGCTATACGTATGTTCTATCCCTGATCTTTATGATTTCAGTTTCAATGTTGCCATATTTGCTTAGATGGATGTTTTTCACTGCCTTCGTAGAAGGAGGTTGTGATATGAGTTGGTATCTCAAATTATTTTCACTTGTTTGCAGATATGCGAGGTGCACACGATCAGTGTCGATAGGTTAGATTTTATTTGGCTTGATCCAAATACAAATGCGTGTTCCGTATCCCCCATTTTCTTTCTTTCTTTTTTTCCTGAGTATTTAACGACCTAGAAACTAATAAATCTGCAGTTCCCCCTGCGTACTATGCTCATCTTGCTGCATTCCGAGCTCGTTTTTACATGGAACCAGAGACCTCAGACAGTGGATCAATGATGAGTAGCACCTTTGCAGGGCGTGGAGGTGCTGGTGGACGAAGCACAAGAGGACCCGGCACTAGTGCTGCTGTGAGGCCTCTGCCTGCCCTCAAGGAAAATGTCAAGAGGGTTATGTTTTACTGTTAAGGGGTTTGCTTCATCAAGCTTTTTAGCTATATATATATATTTATTTCACGTGGGTTGTGAACAATATCGCTTGTTGTGTTTTGCATACTGTACTAAAAACTCATTCTTCCTCGGTACTTTAAGCTTTATCTGTGTTTACTTTTGTTGACTGCTAATGGAATGTTAATTTGGAGACTTTTGTCGGACATAAGATATGTGAAAGTTGGATTTGGATGTGAGCATATTGTACTAGTTTTGGCTTTTAAACGTCGTCTGAAGCATGGTGTGCTCGAATTGTTCCCTCTTTTTTCATTCATATACAGTATTTGTGCTGAATAAGTCCAAACATGAAAACACTTGTACTTGCTATGCTTTCATACATGTTTACAAGGAAGGCTATTGAATTTAGGACAAGTATTAAAATATTTGCAACAACTATTCATCTTAATATTTGGATTACGTATCAAGAGCCTAGAGGGCGTAGTTGTATGGGGAAACTATGCACGGTAGAAAAACAAGCTATTTCCATACGCACAAGCAATCAAGTAAGCGTCAGGATGCCATGCGAGATGTTGCATCTTAGAACTCGTGTTCAACGGGAATTCATTACTAAGGTTTGTGTCTACGTTCCCTGTTGAACAATCAAAATTAGGAAACCCAAGCCAAAAACAAATAAAATAAAAATGTACGAGGGGATTATGGGACTACCTACCTTGTCTGTGAAATCCGCGTGTAAGGTTACTGAGAGATGATCGTCTTGCCCTTCGAAGCGTCTTCCTGCTTTTAATAATTATTACAAAGCTGTGTCAGGAAGAAGAGTAACCGAGGCTTAATAGACATTGTAATAGCTCCTGGAAACAGCCCACCTGTTTGGGTCTTTGGTAGCTTCTACTGTAGCCCCCTCTTCACTCCCAACGCCATGAGAGAAGATACGTAAGAGATTGCTGAGTCAAAAGAAAAGATATTCATGTCATCACGAATGCGTTAGGTCAGTGGAGGCCCAAGTCATTTGGTAAAAAACATTTGAGATGATTAAATATGCGGACAAGTAGCAGGTGAACCTATATGATCCAGTTGCAAAATGAAGTCCATCTCCGCTGAGGCAACACTCAAATTTATCAAAGATGGAGTCATTGTTATACAAATCGCACAACTGCATCACAAATTGCAAGCTATCAGTAATAAAACAAGTCTTGACTTTCAGATTAAGTGAAATAACTCAGATAACCTTCAACGTATTTGCAGAACTAGCGTGAAACAAGCTAAACAAATACCAAGAAACCAAGTTGAAGGATCAATTACTATATTTAAGATTTTAGCTAGAGAATTTTTTTTCCTTCAAGCAGCAAAAAATTGAAGTATGTCAGACTTGCTGGACCGCTTTCAAGACAAATGACAAACTAACTTGCAGATATAGTTTACCAAAGTTGCGCCATTTATTCATTTATTAGGACTGTCTAATATCCAAAACATGCTTAAGTTGGTCAATGGTCTCTGGACTCCACCACCACCGAATCCATTACTCATTTTATTTCACTCTGCATGTAGGTGCATGCCTCACATATCAACACCTCAGTTTGTGTGTTTGTGACGGGAATGGATTAAATGAAATAGGTCTAGTCCGATCATCTGTCACAAGTAAGTGTCTTCTTTCTTAAGATGTTTGTGATATATTGCTTTCAACATATCACTACTCAGTTGACGACTTAGAAACAGGTAAAAACATGAATAAAATAGAGATAAGAGAGTGGCAAATTTTACAGCTCTAGACAAGTAGTAACGAAGAAAGAAACTCAATGTCAAGCATTTGACACCTATCTTGCCGCTGAGCTAAGCTGGCTTCTTACTGAACAATACCATCATCAAGATATGCAAATATGCCGAAGTACAGGAAATACTAATTACTAACACGACATATAACAAAAAAACATAGAAGTTAGTTTTATCTGCCAAATAAAGTGTTTTGTGCTTTGCACTGAGCTAAGTAGCTTACTGAAAATACCATCATCGTTATAAGCAAGTAGGCCAGTCTATCAATGAACAGAAAACACTAACATAAAAGTTAAATAGTATATTAAAATGAGATTACAAACTTTTTGTTTTATTTTGGGTGTATATACAAATCATTCATAAAAAAAAGAGATTACATGTCTAGAAAGACCATTAATAGAAGACAATGGTACTCATTTATCATGCATTTCCACATGAGTTATCTTACAGTTAAACAGGCATTGGAACTTGGAAGGATATGCACTTACCTTTGGGCGTAAGTGTTCATGAACCTTGAATGTTGCAACTGGAGAAGAATCCATTTGAACATCCCATAGCTGAAACATAAGCATATTATTTGCATTCAGAAAAATCGAATAAGATCACCATGTTTCATGCATCTTTTCATACCATTATGATATCCAGAATTTGACATACTCGCTGATCAGTGATCTGTTCATATTAGTATCACTAGAACTTAGGAACTTAGAACAATATAATATAGGCAGAGTTAAGGGGAAATAAGAAACCATGCCAAAAAATAGACAGGATTAGAGAACACAGAATTTCTCTGGATAGCTTCCTCATTCCCAAATCCAGAAGCCTATAATTAAACTAAAACTCCAGAAATATCATCTTACCTTATTTATTTGAAAGAG
The DNA here is from genome assembly GCA_035048815.1 of Abelmoschus esculentus. Classification (NCBI taxonomy): domain Eukaryota; kingdom Viridiplantae; phylum Streptophyta; class Magnoliopsida; order Malvales; family Malvaceae; genus Abelmoschus; species Abelmoschus esculentus. Next base: position 16,127,974 of record JAUCBN010000002.1, on the reverse strand, counting down.
AAATATTTCAAAAAATAAGCAACTTATTGAAAAAATATCAACTAAATCAGAGAAAAGAAAGAAACCACAGAAAACGCTATTTTGAATTTGGATAAACATATTCATCATATTGATCCATATGGACGAGTACTGACCAATGGATGAAATTACCTAGAAAATTACATCTCATGTATGACGAGTAATGCTCATTGTAGGTTAGGTACCTTAAGGTTCATATAGTCACGGCTTAAGATGTGCCGTCCATCAACTGAAAACTTTATATCAGATATGGAAGCAACAATCTCAGTAAGGAATGACCGTGACCCATGGCATTCTTCATCCTGAAATCTGTATAATAGAAACCAAAGATTATGAGTACTGGAAACCTCCATTCCATGTTTGAGTAACTGAAGTCATTGGTCATGAAAAGAAGAACTACAAGAAATAAAGAGGACCCACAACTTACATCATTGAATTGTAATCACATAATGCTGATTGTCGCATGTCAACTAGACGAATAAAACCTCTTGAGCTGCCATATGCAAGGAGGTTACAATGAGTTGGATGGAATTCAGCTGACGTTATGACCTCTGGACAAAAGTAAATACGAATGGTAAGAAATGGATTAAAAACAGTTGGAGAAAACAGGGTCTTAGTCATAAATCAGAGAAGCTAAGGATGTCTTGTCAAAAGGAAATGCTAATGACTTGACATCAATCGCATTGGAACTACAACTGATAAGGTAGATTCGCAACTAGGCAGACCTTAACTGTGATTCAACCAAGGAATGAGAAATATACAATACTCATCAAACTTACCGGTTACCTCCTCTCACTATATATAACCCATTCATACCAAAAGTAAGAAGAAGAAAGAAACACAACAATAACAACCATTACCAGTAAGATCCTCCATATTTGATGGCTTCATGTCAACGATATTAAAAGACTGGTCAGTGACTTCGACGTTCCACAAGTTTATCCTAAGATCATCAGCAGATATAAATGTCTCACCATCGCTGCAAAAGGGTTATGAAACAAGATTATCCCTTAGATGCAGCAAAAAGTCCTGAACTTTTAATTATAAACTTTGTGAATTCCCCCTAAGACGGTTCTGTCTGAGTTCTGAAACACATTTGTCTGCAAGAACTACAAATATAGAAGAAAGTGCAAATTTCTATTTCTGTTGAAAAGGGAAAAAACAAAAAAGCACGGATAAAATTCTTTATGGAGGATTTACCTGTTATTTGAAATTGAATTGATATTAAAATCATGAGCATGAGCATACACCCTTCTACATCTTGCATAACGAGTGTCTTCATATTTGGCAATCTAATAACGTAAGAAGCCTGTAAATAACCTTTCATACCAAACAAACCAAAACAGTACCACTAAATGATCTCTGCTCAAGTCCATTCAATACTCATACACACCTTAGAATGCAATTCTTGAGATGGGAAAGTATTGTTAGCTACATTCTCTTCCCATTCTAGGTTATTGCCATTAGCAACAGATTGTATATCTTGCTCATTCAAAAAACTCCTTTCAGCCAGAAGAGTATTTTCTGAAGAGACAAATTGATGAGGAAAATCCATTTCCACAGCTTTCTTCACCTTTCGATCCTTTACCTGACAAGAAAATTTCTTTTAAATTTTGCATTCCGATGTATCTCATGTAAACCAAAGTGGAAGAGCAAGTTATCAGAAGTCATATGAACCCACACCTTCCACAGTTTAATTGTCTTATCGTTCGTTGAAAGGATAAAGAGTAATCCATTGAGACTTGCACACCATTTTAGTTTGTTGATTTTTTCTTCAATTTCCAGACTTTTCAAATAGTCGAACTATAAAAAGGAAAATACACTCAGGTAACACTATAAAAGGATACAATATGATAATAGGACAGTGTTTCAAATGTAAGCATACCTCAGGTTCATGACTTTGAAATTCAGTTTTATATCGATATTCAGGATGGTTTAAAGAGACATAATCCAACTGCTCCAGTTGATTTCGGGAATAGTGCTGCTCGGCCATCTATGAAGCAATTGTAAAAGAATGTCATAAAACAACCAATACAGGCTATACAGCTGCAATGCAAGCCTAAAACATAACAGACATTATTATTATTATTATTTTGAAATATCAGACATTAAACGTATCACAAAGGGGTAGAAATGGTCTGCCTCGTTACTCATCACAAAGACAAATAAGTCTCCATTTGATTTATTACTTTGGCCAATTGCTTTTAGGTTCTGTTTACATTTCTACCCTCCCAAAAGTTCTTAAAAGTATAAGAAAGCAAATGGATAAAGTAAAATCATGCGTTTTCTTAGTCAAAAAAGAAAAGTTTTCTTTATTGAAGCAGCTATTCACTTTTTACTCACAGCTTTCTGAATTAGAAAGCGAAAAAGCCTAACAATGAAAACAGGCCTAAGCTTAGGTTTAATGTATTGAAAATGAAGTTGCGACAAAACTGAGAAATTCTCACATCTTTTCTATCTATTGTCTCGAAGATCACAATCCGACCGCCTCGATCTCCAGCAGCAACGTAATTGCCACTCTTGTCAAATTCAACCGACGATATTATATCAGCTGAAAGAAAAGATAAACATCTCTGTTCTTCACTTTGTTTCAAACAAGTAAAATTTCAATTCCAAAGCAAATTTGAATTTGAACAAATAATGAAGATTGCTCATCAGCAGTGGGCATGCAAGCAAGACATAGCAACATTCGACGGAGAGAAAGAGCTGACCGTCTTGAATTTCGTCATCGGGGCTTCTTTGGCCGAAGACTTGAGAGAACTTCCAGTGGAGAGGAGAAACGCGAGTAGAAGGCTGGCGCGTGTTGGAATTCATGCTAGCTTCCTGCCTCAGTCCTTAAACGGTGCCGTTTCCATCCATCTTGTTGGGAAGAAGCTCAGATAAGTAGTACAGGATGCGAGAAGAAGAATGACTTGTTGGGAACATAGGAGGTCGGGTGTTGCTTCAGTTGTGTGCCGTGGAACTCCAATCCATTCCTACGTGTTGTGGGCAAGGGATAAAAACTGCGCCATTTTTAATGTTCTTGCTTCTAGTTTTCTCGTGCCTGAATACGTGGCGTGGATTCTCCGCACTAGCCAATGGGTTGTCTCGACTATATTTTTATTTATATGGACTAAACCATATGGATAAAGTATAATTTCTCCGACATATTTAAAAAAATTATTACTGAATTTATGGAATAATTTTAATAATAAAAGATAATATATTTTATGAGTTTTAATATCAATTTTATTTAAAATATGAAATAAATATGGATAAAAAATATGAATGTTATCGAATAGTTAAAAAATATGGTTAAAAAACATTTATAATTGGGGAAAGTGAGACAAAATCACAATTTCACTTATATTAGTCGTTTTATAAAAACTAAATCATAGATATATACAGGGAAATTTATCTCGTTTAGATTAATCCAATCCATATGCATCATATACTTAACATCAAAATATCAACATGATAACACGCTTAATTTGAAAATATATGAGATATATATGTTATGTTTACATAGCCTAATAAAATAGTTCAGACACAATAAGTTTTCTTAGCATAATACTTATAATAGTAAATAACATGATAACACGCTTATTCGTATAAATGATAGTTTATTTAACATCTTAATATAACTAGTATATCAAAACTAATTAACAATGCATATCAAAACATAATTATATCGTAATAAATTCTTATGTCTCGCCAAATTACATAGTAATTAATATTTTTTTTGTTCGACTAAAAGATTAAATCACAAATATCCCTTTGTTTCGTCACATATAAATCGTACTTCAAAGATTATAATCTACTCATACCAATGAGCTCATAAAACCTATAATATACAAATTATATTTTAAATCCACTTTTATCTGATGTTTTCCATTTAGTACTTACCATAGTTTATATACCCATGAGCCTTGGGTCTCTATAGTCACATTTTATATCATAGTTTATCATAATGAAACATCATGGAACACAATTACTTACGAAAGTACTTATACTTTTAACATGTCACATATATTTAAATTACATTAATCATATTTAAACTCATAATTAACATCATAGATGAGTTCCAACAAATTTCTCTATGATTCAAATTAAAAAGTATGAAATCGGAATATATTTAATTATTTTTGAGACACATAGCTTTATTAAAAATATTTAAAGTTTTCAGACGATATTTTTTTTCTTTAGAGAATTGTTTGACTTTGACAAAAGAATCAATTCCTCACTTGATTAATTTGAACTAAAATAAATTACAATCATTTCATAACTTGGTCTAATTATAAAATCAATAAAAAATAAACTTAAAACTCATCGATGTTAATTTAAGAATTCTTAAACTCAAAATAAACCTTGTTTTAGCCAATCAAATTACAAACTGTCTTATAAGTTTCTTTTTGTTGACTTCAACAGATAGATCAAAATTAAAAAAAAATAAAATTGAAGAATATCAAAGCTCTAAGCAAGTCTCCAATAAAAGTACTTGCTTGTTCATATCAAAAAAGTAGATGAAGATGATGGAGAGTTTAGCTTAGCCAGGTAACTTGTACTTTCTTTTCTTTTCATTTCAATTTTAAACTTATTAATCAATATCCTTGCCATGAAGGAATTAATTCTAGCTTGCCACGTAGTGATAATTAGAATTGAGAGGTGTTAATTACGAAAAATTATATCATGGGTCAATCTCACCACCTGTCCATGGGACCAACCAATAAAAACTGTCCACTTTATCAATTTTTCTATGTTATAATTTTTTTTAAGTGAATCTTCACTTGGAAAATTAAAAAATAATGAGGTGGACAGTTTCTATTGGTTGGTCCCATGGATGACGTGGTGGGACTGACCCATGATATAATTTCTCGTTAATTACCCGCTTAGCCTTACTTTTATACTTTGATTCTGAATCAAAAATTTTATCCTGGGTTTAAACTCGAGTTTAATTTTAATTTTGAATAATGAGTTTTAATTAAATTATCATGTTTAAAAAAATCTAAAATATTATAAATTACTATTTTTGTTCCTTTTGCATTATATATTATTTTCGGTTTTAATATATTGGTTTACTTACTATCACTATAGTTATTATTACATGTTAAAAAACCAAAAAGTTATAACAATAAGTATAATATTATTATTAGTTTTATCTTTCAATTCGGTTTTTATATTTTATATATTATAATTCTTTATTAGTATTATTACTTTTGTTATTGTATATATATAAACAAACATTAAAAATATAAATCCAATATAAATAATCAGCCCATCTTATTTAAATTTATATCAGTCTAATACATTACAACCCATAATAATATTTCAGCCCGAATTTAAACAAGAAGCCCAGATATTTTAATTAATCCAGCCCAAACACAATTAAAATAATGAGCCCGGTTTTAAGCCCAAATCGGATTAAACAATAAACCCTAACTAATCCCTCTCTTATTCTTCCTGCACAACTCCTTCTTGGCCGTTGGATCAAGATCTGATCCAACGGTTGAGATTAAGACGGAAGGAGATTCCAGGCTCCCATGTGCAACCTTTGGAGAGCCCTCACGCGCGCCTCTTCGAATGCCCGGTTGACTGTTCGAATTCCGGTCACCGTCCGATGTTCTTTCGATCATCCACGCCGGCAGCAGTGGTCCCCCCACGATTTCGGCAACCACGTATATACAAAAAAAAAAAATCAGATTCGTACAACATCAAGGGAACCAAAAACACAGAGAATTAAAGGCCAACAAACATCAGAGGAGACCATTCGACAATCACAGAGCCACAACGCCAAACCGTAACACAATTTCAAAGGCAAAAATCAGAGACAATTCGTACCAGATACAAACAAATTATCACCAGCAAGCCAATAGGAAAATTTAGTATTTTTCCTTTTTTTCTTAATCCATGTGTTCGGTTATAAAAACCGAGAACGAACATATTGTAAGGGATCCTGATCCCCAACCCTTTTGAATCAATACAAAGAAATACCAAGCATTCCAGAGGTAGAATCCTCTCTTTTCTTTTTTATATGCATCGAAATAAAACGAAAGGGGGTTTTGTGTTTTTACTTTTATTGTTCGTCGCTTCTTCCTCCTAGATCGGTGATAATCTCACGGTCTTAGTGTCAATCAGAGTGAACCGAGACGGAAAGGGCTCGGTTCGTTTTCGATTTTGACGGAAAAAGAGGTTTTTCATTTCTTCTTTTTAACGAAAAAGAAGCTTTTCGATTTGGTTTTTCTAAAATCTAAGCTAGGTTTTTGTTTTGGTTTCGAAAGGCTTTTGAAAAAGAGATTTTTCGAAGTGTTTTAATTTCTCCGGCGATGGGGTGAGTCAAGTTTGTATTTTCGTGGTAGGAAAATGGAAAATACATTGTTTATTTCATTAATTCTCATTGGCCAGTGCTCCATATGATTTGGCTAGGCGTTATCATGTGTGAATTTTATGTTGCAGGTGCCACTTTCAAGGTAGCAGGCCTTGTTCTTGATAGCAGCTGGTTCATTATCCCACTTTTTCCTTGACCACCAATTAATTGAGTGTTAAGGATTTCATCAAAGAGGAGAAATTATTATGCAGATATTTTCGCTATACTATCTATAGTTTTGTTCATTAAAATTTAATTAATTATTTTTTTCATGTTATTAATTTATTTATAATCAATTTATTTGTAAATACTATTTTTTATTTATATGACATAAAAAATAAAATTTAACATTAAAAGTAACAATAAAATTAAATGATTGAATTTTAGTAAATAAAATTCATAAAATAATTTTTAATTAAAGAGACAAGGACATAAGTCGCGCGTGAGATTAGTCATAAGGCGATTGGTCCACATTTACAGCGAAAGGCTGAAATCCATTCCCATTCCCATTCCATCTCTTTGTTTTTTATATCAGTTTTATTTTTTGTCGCACAACTATACTACTAGTACTACTGCTACTCCATATCTTCATTTTTATCTAAGAATTTCCCCAGCTGTTTCTTTGCAATTGCACGCATGACTTGTATCTGAATCTGATCACTCAGTTATACTATTATTATGCATGGGATAACGACATCTCACTTCACACTTTTGATTTTTATTGTCTTAAAAAATGTATTCAGTATTTTTTAGGGTTGTGTCCTTTTCCAAACTGGAAACTTGTAGAAACATTATTGGAGAAATATCTGTTGACACATTATAGTAACACCACATAATTGTATAATTTCTTGCACGTAATAGAAACGAAATATATTTTCATTTCTAACGTAATATCTGCGACATACATATTTGAAATGGAAATTATTAAGCTAACTTACGTGTTATTATATTAGGAAGTTTACATCCTCGTAATAGGTGAATGAGTAGTTATCAAGTAATTATAACAAACTTGATTGCATAAATTACGAATGACGTAGTAAACAGGGTTCATGATATAATTCCTTCTTAATTAATGAGTTCTTATTAAAATTACGTGATAAGTTCGTGATTATTATTGTTATTATTATTTTATTACTAAACACAGTGCGTAGCTTTAACTGCCGACATGTCGGTATTTAACTTTTGCATTGCTGTATGAAGCATACTGCTATTATTTTAAAACATGCAATAACAGTTGACCGAGCTGTCTGAAAATGGAAATTACAGTTTATAATTATGGTTTTATACCATCGAGTTTGATGTGCAATTTATTAAGTAATATTATTGTTAAGAGTGTAAAAAAATTATTCAACCGGTCTAATCTATTGATTCAATATAAAAAATCAAGTATTTAATCCATGTTTTTATTTTTTAAAATTATTTAAATCAAATATCTAAAATTTGTATAAAAAATTATAATATTAAAATTTTAATAATATTTTAAATTATTTTTTATAATTTTTAACGAATTTTAATATTTTAAATTTATAAATAAATTTTAAAATTTATTCTTTTTTAATCAAAATTTAAACCTGCTACACCTCAGAATCTCTCATGCTTTTGTCTTTTGCTAAGCATGATTTTTCATCTATTAACATTATTATTTAATTGAAAAATTCTATAATGGGCGTCGAACATCGCTGAACACTATTAATGTTGGACATTGCTGAACACCATTAAATCAATTAATAAAAATTTGAAATCTCAAGGACTCAATATGTAATTAATAAAAGTGTGATAAACTCAACATATTATTAATAATTATATGATTAGTCTTTTAAATTTTTATTCTTTATAAATTAATTTAATAATGTTCAGCGGTGTTCAACATTAACGATGTTCAGTGGTGTTCGACGCCCGTTGTAGACTCATCCTATTTAATTTCGTTAAAAAAGTATATTAGTATTATTTAATAACAAGCTTCCCTCCATTAAGCTTCAACCAACCACACGCCCAAAAAGTCTGAAAGTTTGCTTGAACATTCTGACATACCCGGTTTCCTGGGTAACATGTCTTATTTTCATTAGCCCATGTGTCCTTGGGCGGCGTTGTAGGCCCTACCAAGTATTGTCGGTAACCCAGCCGAGGCAGTGTTTCCGTACCAACTCAATCAAACCTAAATCCAAAGGCTAATTCAGTTTTGGAATAATTCGGTCGGACACCCTCAATTTATGGACTAACATCCAAATTGAATGTTGAAGTCGAACTCTTTCAAAGTTTTGATATTCTACATGTTCAAAAGAAGTTTTGATATTATATCAATTAAAATTTTTTATTTTTATTAAATAGAAAAATATTATATTTTTAAAATAAATATTAAAATTCAAATATATATAATATAGGATAATATGAACGTCTTTAGTTGCTCAACCAAAATTAACGAATCTCTCGGTTAATTTTTTTTAACAAATGCTACTAAATTTTTATTAAATTCATAGAAAATTATAATTATAATGCAATCAAGAAGTAAAATAATTAGATTAAAAAATCCAAAAATTCTTATAAACCAAAAACAAAGAAAAATAAAATTCTTATGAAAATAAGCATATCAATAAAATTCAATAGCTTCTTGAATCTCCTTATCTCTGTCCAAACGAGACGCATAGTGAAGAAAGGAGTTGTAGGCGATTCAAACTGTCGTGCAAAAAGTACCGCTACCCAGTATTGATTTTATCAGCAAACAACTATCAACTGAGTGAGAATAAGTCTTTCCAAGTGACCACCGACAAAACAATAAATCAAAAAACTAACATTGATTGAATCTCTGTGCGAACAACAATCGATTGCTAGGGTATGCTGCAACATGTCATAAAGGTAGACGAATCAAACCCCAAAATAAAAATAAAAACATGTCACAAGGACAGAGAAAAACGTGTCACAAAGACAAAAAAATAGAGATGCTTATTAAAATAAAACAAGAAAAAAAAATAAATCTGGTGGTCGACAACCAATACTAAAATTTATTATCGATCACCGATCAAAGATGACGATCAAAACGAAAAAAAAAGATAAAATTTGAAAAAGAAAAACAACAACTAAAAGGGTTTTGAGGAAAAAATTAGGTTTTTCAGTTAAGAATATTAGCGTAAATGTCAAATGATAACTTATGACATGTCACATATATATATATATATATAACAAACACGTATATATAAATAATTTAATTTTGACGTATATTTACAATAGTTCTCCAAAATTTTAATTATGTTTCTGATAATAAAAACTATATTATTTAATTATTTGATCGGCGTGTTCTAAATATGTTTCTTATTATATCTATATTTATATTTAATTTTTAAATTAATGAAAACAACTACAAGGTCACAGAACGATCGATTATTGCAAGCCTATTAGGATCACTAACGTCCTCCCATCGGAGCTATTACTGCACTTCCAGTTGCTTGATCTCATGGCATTGAAGTTTTGCAAATCCAAATTAGTTGGGATTTTGTGAAACTAATGAAGTGAAGTAAGATATCCTTCTTTCTCGTCCAATATGCAGACTTCGACAAAAATGGTGGATGATTTACTGTCCGAAGCCTTTAAAGACTTATTACACGTGGTTCCCTTGGTGCAAATTTGTTGCTATATAATTCCAGACCTAGGCCTCTTCCAAATAAACAAAGAAATGCTTTTATTAATATTTAAATATTTTGAAATTTCGAGAAGAATTTAGAATTATGAAAATATTTGTTTGACGCGTTGTGAATCATCCCTTCCATATTCAAGGTGGGGGCCCAGTCAACTCGGTAGCAGCAGCCAGTCATGTGATGACTCATAACCTGCCACGTGTCTACCAAGATTTTCTCGTTATATTTTGGATTGGATTAACGGGAACGCCTCACAAAGTTCTTAACAAGTTTTCGGGTTTTATGCAATTAAAAAGAAACAAAATCCTCTGCTCTTCTTTTCTCTGCCGTTTTAATTTTGCTCAATGATACAAACAAAATTCGATCAAACTGACCGCCGGATGTTTTCGTTTCCGGCTGTTCATCCATGCGAAGCAGTTTCTCCGGTCACCCTTCTCCGCTCATTGATCATTCTTTCTCAAAGTATCAATAATTACCAGTCAAAATCATTCGTTACTCAAAGAAGGAATACCCGGGAAACGATTCGGCAAATTGGGATACTTGTCGTGTTTTTCGAAGAGATTCACGATCGCGATTTAGTTGTTCCTGAGTCGGCTGTGCTTTGCTTATCCGAGCTTCATCTTACTTTCCAGAAAATCCGGTTCTTGCTGGAGGATTGCTCGCGAGAAGGAGCAAAGCTATGGATTTTAATGAAGTCGGAGATGGTGGCCTCTCAATTCCGAGTGCTAATTAGAACTGTTGCCACGGCCCTTGATGTTTTGCCATTGGATTCGATTGATGTTTGTGGGGAAATGAAGGAATTGGTGGAGTTGGTAACGAGGCAGGCACGGAAAGCGAAAATCGAAGTTGATCCTGATGATGAAAGAGCCATGAGACGAGTTCTTTCGGTTTTGGATGGGTTCGAGAAGGGAATCGAGCCCGAATTTCAAAACTTGAAATGGGTTCTAGATTATCTTGAGATTAAAACCTGGAGCGATTGCAACAAGGAAGTCAGATTCCTTGAAGAACAATGCGTTGAAGGTGAAGAAAGAGATGTACCATTTCTTAGTACTTTGCTTGGGTTCGTGTGTTACTGCCGGGGAAGGATTTTCGATACATTGGATGGTCAAAATGTGGACCAAACAGACGTACGATGCAACATGGAGATTCTCAGTTGCTTGAACCCTGAAGATTTTCGCTGCCCGATATCGCTGGAACTAATGATTGATCCGGTCACTGTCTCAACTGGACAGACATATGATCGGTCTTCCATACAAAAATGGTTGAAAGCAGGGCATACCATTTGTCCCAAAACAGGGGAGAAACTAACAAGCACTGTGCTTGTCCCGAACACAAATCTCCGCAAGCTAATCCATCAGTTTTGTGCTGATCATGGTGTATCTCTGGCCAAAACAGGAAAGAAAAGCCGCGATATAACGAGGACAATCGTTCCCGGAAGTCAAGCAGCAGCGGAGGCTATGAAGTTTCTGTCGAAACTCCTAGTGAGAAAGCTGGTTTTCGGACCCAGTGAGCAGAAAAGCAAGGCTGCTTACGAGATTCGTTTGCTTGCGAAATCCAACATTTATAACAGGTCTTGCTTGATTGAAGCTGGAACCATCCCACCTCTTTTGAACCTATTGTATTCTTTCAACAAGTCCATGCAAGAGAATGCAATTGCAGCTTTGTTGAAACTTTCAAAGCTTGCCAGTGGGAAGAAAGTGATGGTCGAAAGTGGGGGATTGAAGTCTATTCTTGCAGTTCTTAAGAGAGGAATGAGTTTGGAAGCAAGGCAAATAGCTGCTGCAACTGTATTTTACCTGTCTTCAGTGAAGGGATACAGGAAATTGATTGGAGAAATGGATGAAGCAATCCCAGCACTTGTGGATCTCATCAAGGAAGGTACGCCATGTGGGAGAAAGAATGCAGTGGTAGCGCTGTTTGGACTGGTTTTATATCCTGGAAACCGTCAAAGGGTCATCGATGCCGGAACGGTCCCATTGCTCCTCAAGACCGTCTCTTCGTTGGACAGACATGAACTCGTCACGGATTCGGTAGCACTTCTCGCAACCTTGGCAGAGAGTTTCAACGGAACAATTGCAATTCTCCAGGCATCATCTTTGCCTCGAATAACAAGGATTTTGCAGACTTTTACATCTCAAGCAGCGAAGGAGCATTGTGTTTCCATCTTACTGTGTTGCTGTAATAATGGCGGCGACGAGGCCGTCTCCGTATTGGCTAAGGATCCTTCAGTCATGAGCTCACTGTACACGCTTACTACAGATGGCACAGCTCAGGCAAGCAAGAAAGCTCTCTCACTGATTAAGATTCTTCACAAGTTCCATGAAACAAGCTCATCAGGACAAGGGTGTCAATCATTTACACATGAACAATCTGTTCATGTCTGGTAGCAGTAATCAAAGATTCTTTTCATTTTCTTCCTGTAAATATATTTATGGTCGTTAAGATCTGAATTTTGAGGCATTGGCTCAGTTTTTGCAGGAGCTAATGACTACATCTCTATCATTATCATTTATAACAATTAGTTTTACTTTGCACTGGAAATTTGTGTCTTAATTCTTTTGTATCAAATAAATAAATAAAATAAGATTTTGTGGCTTATGCTTTGAATGAATTGCATTCCTTTGTACATTATACATCTTTTCTTATTGGTAGGGTCTTCTCTACGTAGGACTTCTTAGTTAGACAAGCAGGCTCAAATGGTTGAACTCAACACAGGTGCCTCTGTTTGTTTGTTTTGTTTCTCGCACCGACTTTCCGCGCGCCCTTTGATCTATAGAAATCCTAATCCGTTATTTAGTTAGGTTGCTCCATAAGACTCGAAAAGACGCCCTTATTGGGAGCTGTCGACAACAGAGCTGTAACAGCGGATGTTAAAGCATTGAAAGCAAAAGGTATATTGACTTATTTGATATATCGGTCTTAAACTTGAGTTTCTTGCTGCATAGGGAGCCTGTTTCGGTCTTGCAATGTTTATACCGATTGGAATTTTGGCTTCAAAGCTGATCCGAGTTGCCAATGTTTGATACGATGAGCAAACCGGAACTTTTAGAGATATTTGTATTTGTATGCATGATGTAGGTGATATCTGTATTTAATGCTATGCACATTGTTGAAAATGATTGAAGGTGAGGTCATCAGAGTCGTCGGTTTCAGACCTGTGTTCCTTGCATCACTGGAAATATTGACAATGAATATTTTCATCATTCAGTGGAAGTCCCTCCGATGCACATCGGTGAAAATGACTGAAGGTGAGGTTATCAGAGACGCCGATTTCAAACCTGTTTCCTTGCGTCACCGGAAATATCAACAATGAGCATGCCATCATTCAATAGAAGTCCCTCCTATATCAGTTATTAAATTGAACCTTAAAATCTAAGCTAAATCAACTTTAATAATGCTGATTATTTAGCATCTAAAGAGTAATCTTATGAAAGAGAGTGCATGGAACTAAACTTGAATTCTAATGTAGATAAGTCTAGTGTATAAAGAGTGTTCTTACAGACAGGGATGAGGGGCTGGTCCACACTCAGACTGGGAAATATTAAAAAAAATACACATTCATGGGGTTGGAAACCCCCAAAAATTAGAAGAGAAAATAACAAAGGAAACAGCTTTACAATCATTCAACAAAGTGGAACGTGGCTTAGCTTCTAACTCCACCTTTTACCTCTTGGTTTGGATCGGATTGTCGTTTTCTGTTTTCATTATAAGACAAACTAGACTACCTTGCAAAAAAAAATAATACAAACTACACTTGTTTAACTTTTTATAAAACAGTCTCGCAGTCCTTTTTTAATGCATTTAGGAGGACTTCTTTAAGGCCCTCGATACCTCCGGAAGCAAAGGCAGCTCTGCTGTTGATCAATAGGAATCATACCTCCGCCTTTTGATGTGTCTATGGCTTCCAACATCGAAACTACCTCGTCCATTTCAGGCCGCTTGTCAGAGTTTGCATCCCAACATCGTTTCATTATGTTTGCAAGAGAATTGGGGCAACATCTTGGTATCTCCGGTCTCAAATTCTGTGGTTTCAATGCAAAGATAATTAGCTACTATGTTAGTAACATACAAGCATGTATGGATATTGTCGGATAACATAAATCAGCGATGGAGGAGGGAACAAAAATGGTCTACTCAACGGAGGGAAAGAAAGCAAAGTAAATATACCTGACGAACCACAGCCGAGGTCACTTCAGCGAAACTAAGGTCGGGATATGGCATGTCACAACAATATATCTCGCACAAACATATCCCAAAACTGTACACATCGCATTTCCTGTTATACGGGTTGCCATTGAGAACCTGAAAATCTCTCCCCTTTAATGAGTAACTAATCATTTAAACCACAATTTTTTACTCTTTTCATTCACTTTCTGTCTAATTAGCTGAACAATAAAGTCAGATTCAGAATCAATACATTACTGAAATAACTCCAAAGCTAAAACTTCCCATCTATACGAAAAATGTTAAACCTAAAATAACAATAACATCCCTACCTCCGGAGCCATGTAGCCAAGGGTTCCAGTCTCCCAAGTCATGTCATTGGGATTTGAAGCGTCCACACGAGCAACCCAAAATCAATAATTTTCACCATACTTCTCTTGTGGTGACGGGTTAGAGTCCTCGAATTTCTTCACCTTTTGTCAAGTTGTGGTATTTTAGATATTGTATCCACAAAGTCTGTTCAATCTATACTACAAAATAAATCTACACTTAAATATAAAGATACAAGTAAATTGAAGTAATGGTAAATTAATTAAAAATAAAAAAACTAAATAATTAAAGGAATTAACAATGGAAGAAGTAAGGCTAGACAGTTTACTTTGTAGAGGAAAATCCAATTACACTTATTCTTTAGTTATTAATGCATGTGGTTGAATTGTCGCCGCGGCGGATCGCTCGAAGGGTCGCCTCGGCGGGGTTATGTCTTGTCAACAACTCAACTTTCTATAGTTCGACAGAGCATCCAAAATTGTTCTCTTTATCCTTAAGCGAGGAAACTATTGAAACTCACGTTTTGATGATATCTCCTGGCGTGAATCAAGGATGAATAGCAATCGATTGTATGCTTCCTTTTAGTCGCTGAAATCCTGATTAGCTTATCTTTAAGCCGAATTAGTCGATGCCCATGAGCAAAGACCAACCGTATTCTCTCGTTTCGTGAGCCTAACTCTCCCGATATTATACAAATAGATTTTTCTTCCCAAACTATTCCACAAAGTACCTAAGCTTCGATGGAGTTTAGAACATGATGGGTTTTATCGGCGACTAGGGTTTGTCTACGAGAACCGACTTTTCCTCCTAGCCTTAGGGGTTTGCCCTTATATAGGTCAAGCCTAGGTTAAAAACTTCTATTTGCTAATTTAACTTCTTAATTCCACGTCAGCTTTGACTTTGACTTGACTCTATTTTTTCTCTTCTGTTTTGTCTCGCATATCATCCATTAGATTCAACATTTTTTTTCATCTATCGAGCACCAGTTATCATCTTTCCTCTACTGTTGTGACAGACGATCTACTATCGTTGCGTGTGTATCCTTGCATTTCAGTTCATGTTCCAGCATCCATTTATCTATCTGGTCGTACCTGCATGATTATTTCATGTCTAAGAAAGAAAATTATTAACAATACTTGTTTTACACCAAATAATAGATAAAATGACAAGTGGGTGCATAGATGTTGGAAAATAGAAAATATGCAGAATTATCCTTAATTATTATTAAATTTGTCCTTTACAAATAATGATTGAGTGGAAATATGATATAATAATTAAGACTTTTATGTACTTGTCATCTTGTCTAATAACATGTTCTCCGTTTTTACATCTCTATGAACAATCTTCTGTGAATGAAGGTAACACAAGCTACCCCATTTAAGTCTCAACTATCAAGTTTGAGAAAATTATAAGGTGTATATTATATGATTGAGCAGTAAAGAACCAAGATACAATAAAGAAAAGCAACTACAAATAGGAAACGGGGGACATATGTGTGTGTTAAATTACCCTCTTGCAAGATCAAGGGCAAGGTGAACAACCACTTTGAAAGCTAACTTCCTTCTCCTGTTCTTTATAAGATTTCAGAGCACCTCCGGGAAGATATTCCACAACAACACAACACGCATTATTTAGCAAGCCTATTTGGCCATTCTCAGTTTGTATCTGTAACCCTGATGAGCCTATTGTTCCCCCTATAAACTGGAAAGCATAAACCGGAGTTAGCAAAAATAAGAAATTACATAAAAGTTAATCGATACTAAAACAATATAGTTACAAGTGAAGTGTCTTTTCAGATATATATTCACTTTGTTGGGAAGTTAATCTCCTCAAGCACTCATTCATGGTTTTGTCATCTACAAACGCAGACCATACCTTATTTTTATAAGCAACAAAAGAAAGTAGAAGTATTTGATTTTCTGATAATTTTTGCTAAATTAAATCACAAAGTCTGGCTTAGTGGCTAAAGGGTGCTGCTTTCTTTTATGCCTAAATGTCTTAGGTTCAATTTTCTTTCATTTTCTTCTACTAATCAGGTGATGAAACGTGTCACCATTTTAATTAATATTAAATTTATGTCATTAAATTAAAGTTAGAGTTCAATTGATAAAATATGTAATTATACAAAATAATATATCCACGTTTTAAAGAATAATGATCATTTCGACACGAACTTCATAAATAGGTGTTTTTTTATATAGTTTACCCTATAATAAATGATAGGTGGGCAATTAACTCTCGTCTTTTGTTATCATATAAACTGATATATTGTTTGTATATAACATTCATTATTTTTGCGATCGACAACAATTAGTATTTTCCGGTGTGGGTAACAATCGTGTGACTTTTCTTCTTCATCATCACAAAAGAAGCTATGTGTATGGACCCGTATGATTCTTTTTTGGGCATAGGCTGCATTGTTCTATCTATTTCAGAATAATGTCTGGGATGGGATTTGTATGGTTCTATTTTGATCATAGGTTACTCATATGGAGTTGTATGGTTCTGTTCTGTCCATAAGTTGCATTCCTTTATCTGTATGAGTGCAATTCTGGCATTGACTGGTATGGTTCTATTTTGCACATAGGTTATGCATATTGTCACAGTTCGTGTATCGTAACAACGCGAGACCGGGCGAGATGCTTTCTGGTTGTGCTTAACTCTTGGGAGTGGGATAGCATTAAAGGTGTAGTACGTGCCGAGCAGCTGACCTATCTTCGGATGGGCGTGCTGATCGCGCACCACACTGGTCGGGAGCTGTCCCCGCTTCCCTGATGAGCCCATGGGAGGGCGAAACTAGTAAGCATCGAGATGGTAAAGGCTGAACCTCGGGTATGTGAGAGGCCTGAGGTGCCGCACGGGGTGGTTGTCCCTGCGTCAGAACTCTGACCCCGTGACAGATGGTATCAGAGCGTGGCCGTGTGCTAGCTGTCGAGTTTGCCAAGCGCCCCATGTGCTGCGGAGCGAGTCGTGTGGACGAGCGTGTTAGCTCGCACCCTAATGAGAAGGGGGTGTTCGCAAGTGGGTCCTCTAGAAAGAGATTGAGACGAGGATGGGTAGGCAGGAAGCCACAGCGAAAATTCTCCGGTTGGTCGAACTGCAATGTGACACCTTGTTGAAGTGGCGAGTGGCCATAAGGTGGTTGCAAGTAGACCTTGCCCAATATGGAGGGCGGTCCCAGTTAGAGGGCGAGTTTGGGAGAATTGCACACTAGTTCCTGGCTACTTTCCAGAAGGGAAAGAGTTTCCTCCCCATGCACGAGGGCGTGCATGAATCAAGTGGGGGAGATTGTCACGGTCTGTGTATCGTAACAACGCGGGACCGAGCGAGATGCTTTCTGGTTGTGCTTAACTCTTGGGAGCGGGATAGCATTAAGGATGTAGTACGTGTCGAGCAGCTGACCTATCTTCGGATAGGCGTACTGATCGCGCACCACACTGGTCGGGAGTTGTCCCCGCTTCCCTGATGAGCCCATGGGAGGGCGAAACCAGTAAGCATCGAGATGATAAAGGTTGAACCTCGGGTATGTGAGAGGCCTGAGGTGCCGCACGGGGTTATTGTCCCTGCGGAACTCTGACCCCGTGACAATATGAACTTGTATGGTTATGTTTTGTGCATAAATAGCATCGTTCCAGTACGATTTTAGGTTCAGGCATTGACTAGTATGGTTCTATTTTGCACATAGGTTGGCGCATATGAACTCGAATGGTTCTGTTTGGGGCATATGTTGCACTGTCATTATATACTTATTAATCAGCATAATTTTCATTTTCATCATTTAGATTTCCCTTGTATGTGAGAGGCTGAGGCTGAGCTCATTTAGCCGGAGAGCTACATTCATAGATTTAGTGCAATAGACAGACATATGCAGGTCGTTTGTATCACTAGGACTGTGTGAAATGCATAGAATTGCGAATCAATGCGTGCAAATGCTGAGGGAGGAATATGGGTTTCTTCTTTGGTTTGTGCTGCAGATACTGGCGTATCTTTAGATTTCAGCATCGTCTGCAGCAGCCACTCGAGGTAATGATTGGCAATCAAACTGGGGCAAAGATGAGTTCACTGAGACGGCAAGTGTCTCAATTGCAATGGCTTTCGATGCTTTTGCATTTAGCTCGCTTATCTCCACTTACGAACTCTGGACCCATGAATCTATTGCATTTAGAATTACATAACAATCGGATTAAAACAACTTTTGGATTGCAAATTATTGAATTTTTATTACTGTACAGAGAAGAACACATATAGCATACTTTTTCTCACAATTTTTTTCCCTTGAAAAGATAACAATGTATACATACTCAATTTAAAGACTTTCGATTTATGGATTGATTAAGTCAGTTATGACCGATTTCTGCTCGTCCCTATCACTATGGATGTATCAGTTAGGTTGGTTATCTATATGTGTTTCTTGTTAGGGGTCTATTATGGGATTAACCTTGTTTATACAGTTTTGGTAATAATATATTTTAAAAAATAATGAACTTTTAATTTCTCAAAACAAGCTACTTGAACTTGGGTTACTTAGGAATAACAACATTGAACCACTCATGGATTCTTATTTTATTACTATTTTGATGCAAACGAGCTCACAACTTGGGAGATATCCAAATTTATTTGATAATTTTAGAGCCAACAAGCAACTTAGAGTTGCATATAAAAGGGAAGAAATATGCAGATAATTGGTGGCTTAAACTCCAAGCATCAGATGCGGTGGGGCGGGGGCACTGCTGGTGCTGGAAAAAATCTTCCAGTTATCAAAACTTCCATTTACGAAGTCATAGTAACCTCCCCTTATTGTCAATTTTCCACTGAGCAGAGCATCTCTCACGAATGGATATGTCAAGAGATTTGTCGCCGAGAGACTCAATTGCATCTGCAACCATTTATAAATTCTTGATATCCTTTCATTTTCCATATATTATATGTTTGCATCGAAACAGGTTTTGGGGCTTAGCAGATTAACCAATTAGTATTACCAGAGTGCAAAGCTTCACTTGTCCCTCAGGAGTCACCTGACCAAAATTGTCCAGGACCCATTGCTTTGAGGGCAACCCAATTTTCACCCAATCATCTATGAAGTCACTGCAGTGCACCATACTTGAGAAATAAATCCCAGAAAAACGCATTCATATCTCAAAAGAAAAATGGTGGGATTTTCGTATTTAATAACATAAGCTTACAAAGTATCAGAGTGAGAGCCATTTTCATCAGGAAGATCCATAAGCCTTTTTATGCCACCACACCGACTATGTCCCACGATCAGTATGTTATCTATCTGTAAATGTAATATTCATGTTCATATTTAGTTTCATTTCTTCTTTCTTATCACAGTAAAAAATTCATCCAACATGTAACTGAAGTTCACCTTAAGAGCTTTAATAGCATACTCGAGGATTGCACCGGTTTCAGTGCAGAAGTGCTGTGCAATCAGTTTTTTAATTAGCACCAAATCCAATAAAGTAATCAAAAAGTATACAACTCAAACTGCGGTTTGGGGTGAATAACCTGGCCTACTCGAGGGACCATATTAGCAATACTGCGGGTAACGAAGGCTCGGCCTGGCTTCATGTTCAAAACAACTGAGGGGCATACTCGTGAATCCGAGCATGCGATCACCAAAAACTGAACAGTTGATGGATTAAATTAATGTTTAAGCCTTGATAGAAACAATAATTGTATATCTGATTAATAATATGTAGTATGTACTACCCTCGGATGCTGTGCTTCTGCCAGTTGACCGAAGTATTCAGGATTTTTGCTGCCATTGCCAAAGAAAACGTAAGTGCTGGTTTGGATAGTAAATTTGAAAATGATGTTGATGGTGGTCCTCTAACTCTTACTCAAAAACGTTGGTCTTGAAGTGACGAAAGCCATCTGAGATCTCTTGGGTAATTGGATCATTCCTTTTCCCCTGGAGCTCAGCAACAAGCATCTCAACTTTCGCTTTAACCTCCTCATCCAGCCCTTCTTCCTCACTGCAGCTCAACATATAGGTACACTTGATTACTATTGTCATGCATTAATATTATCAGCAGCTAAAAAGAGTATAATAATGGCATTGGCACCACTACCTGATAAGAAGCTTCTTCAGTCCTTCAACAACTTCTGCAGATTGCTTCGTAGCCATTTCTCCGCTTTCTTCACCCAAAACTTCACTACATTTTGCAGTAATTAGTACGTTTTAAGATAGAAATAAAGCCTGCAGCTACTGGAGCAATGTAATATCAAATATGTACGTGCTTGCATATGCAAATAATATCAACTAACCTTTTCTCCCGAGGACTTTTAAGATGAAGTAATTTTTAAACGGTACTGGATATGGATCGCTGAATACCTACAAGCTGCTATTTATAATTTATAGTCTGAGCCTGAGGTTCTAGATCACTTGATGTCTTCATACTTTATTTATTTATTGGAACTAAAACGTTGGTCACGTTAAAAATGACAATAACACGTTTTAGATTTTAGTGTGGGTGTCATTTAGCTAGCAAGGAAAAGAATGAATGGACACGCCTCCTCCACGTTTGGATTCTTGGAAAATTAACCCCCAGCAGTGATTTATGCGTGGAAGTGATTTTTTCTGTCATCTTTTTAGGTGTTGTGACTTGTGATGGTATTATCCATCACAAAAATCTTATCCACGTCAACTCCAGTTATGGTACTGAATACATGCATCTTGAAAGATAAAATGATTGAGCTTCAGTTTCTAAAGTATTAGGAAGGCCAATTTATCTAGATTCTAATAGAAGAGATCAAATGTTTAAATCAAAATTAAAAAAAATGATTATCAAATTAACTTATAATGGGATCCAAGTGTTACATGCTTATCGTTTACATATATATTTTTTTATTTTATCAAAAAAAATATCTGAATTCTGAAAGAAACAGGACATCACATTAGTAATATATGCTTACACATATGGCATGACAATAACTAAGGTAAAAACACCTAATAGTGAGCATAACACGAGATCTAAATAGATGTCATATGAATCATATAAAGCACCAACGTTAGCAACAGAGACAAACGGGGATCCAACGTTAATCGCCGGTGGGTTGAGGCGCGTGCAGCTTCTGGAATGTTCATCCAAGTTTGATCTCAGCCGTTGGCCTTCTCCCAGATCCAATGGCCACAAACGGGTGGCGACTGCAGCTGAATACAACATAAAATTTGGACTAATTAGGGTTTTGAAATACCAGGCCCGAATTGGGCCACTGATATTGAAATGGGCTTTTTAAAAAGAGACTTGACATTTTATATTGTTTTTTCTTGTGTTATTTAATCTGGGCAACGACACTTGAGATAAATAGTAATACTACGTGCATGGACTGAATGGGATCAGTAACACGTTATGAAGACAAAGATACATAACACATGATATATGACATAGGTAGCACACATCCATTTAACAAATACGCTACATAGATAATAATATACATACACAATACAACAATGTACATGGTACAGTAATAATACGCACACTCACCTAGTAGAGGCCACATACTAACGAAGTACACGACTCAAAGTACTTTAAATACACTAAACTATTCGTGCTTAACATGATAGGCCCTTACTTGAGATTGTACAAACATAAATTAAAATTATGATTAAAAATGGGTGGGTACAATAATTTATCAATCACCTTCCAAATTGTCGTCCCTTCAAAGCTAACAAATCTAAGCTTTTTATTAGTTTTTTTTTTTTTTTTTTTTTTTTATCATAGGATATTTAATACTATTCTTAATTAACAGTGTTAATATGGATGGTTATGATAATAATGCAATTAAAAGCCTGTAATTTAAGGCGAATGGGATGCGTTATTGTTGAGTCTGACCTTCATTAATTATTTAATAGAGTTATTAATTGTATCTATTTTTGTAATGAGAATTAATTATATGAACTTAAATGTGGTCTCAAATGAATGGTCAGACATCTCTTAGCTACAATACCCATAATACAAAAATTAGTTACTGTTTTCGATGGTAGATATCATAATTCAAATAAATTAAAAATATTATTTTTAAGTGAATAATCTCTAATTTAATTAGCATTTATAAATTATGATCAATTTATATAGAATTATACACAATCAGTCCATCAAATATAAAATATTTTATACAATATCATTAAAGTATCTGTCACAAATTTCAATTTTTCCAATTTTACAAATATACCTTCTTAACCTTTTCATCAAATTAACTATTTAAGCAAGATACTCATTAATATTTTTTGAACATAAAAGATTTATTAATAATTGATAAATATTAAAATTGTAAAAATATCTTAAATAAAAGATATTGTGTGGTGACACTTTTTTTAATCAGCGTGTTTTACTGTCAGCAATATTTGAAAATAGTCACAAATTGGATATCCCATTAAATAATCTTTACTGCCAAGGAGCAACTGTCATTTGGCCTACGGGCTATAGAGTAAACAAGGGCAGTGTAATATAATTAAGCTAGACTGTACGGCCTAGATCGAACGACATAGTAAATACCCTCCCGGCTTAAGGAACTCAAAGCTAACAAGAGTTACAACTTACAAGACACGGCCGAAACGTATGACTTTGGTTTGGTGAAGGGTGGAGTTTGATCCAAAGCATGACCCCTCAAGACCAGCAGCCGATGTTGCCGTCCAACATCTGTCTAAAACCCTTTGAAGCCACGACCCCGTCTCCATCCTCAAAGGACAATTATTTGCAAGACTTTCAACACCTCGATCAAATTCACGTCAATGGGTCGTCGTCTTCGAACCCTGTTTTTGTTTATGATTCATTCCCTTACGGTTGCTCCGCGAACAATGTCGAGTGTAAGCCGTTTGCTTCTGCAGCGGAACGTGGAGAGGTTATGGACAACTTGGGGAGCGTGGGATTGTTGAACATCTGTCATCATAGGAAGTCGACCTATGATGTTAGTATGGGATCGGATTACATGGCCCCCTTTGATTTTGTGGTGGCGGATGAAATATGGTTTGAGAGTGCAGAAAATGGTTACTGCAACAAGAAAAGAGTATTGGCTAATCCAACGGGTAAGAAGACTAGTAATTTGATAGGTCGTAAGAAGTCAAATGTTGGAGTAAAGAGACAATGGACAATGGAAGGAGACAGGTACTTTTACTAAATAGTAATACCCACTGTGTTGTTGATAAAATGTTGTTTATGGAAACAAATTAATCGGATCCGTATTCCCATGTTTGAACAGGGTGTTGATTCAGTTAGTTGAACAGTATGGATTGAGAAAATGGTCTCACATTGCTCAGATGTTGCCTGGCAATGCAGAGAGAGATGACACTTAATCATCTAAGGCCAGACATTAATAACCTTTACTTTGTGCATGCATGTAGTACATGAGATGAGAAGTGGGATTGTTAAATATTGCAGGACACATGGAGTGAGGAGGAGGAAGATAAGGTCCTAATACAGGCGCACATAGAAATAGGAAACAAATGGGCGGAAATTGCCAAGAGCCTCCCTGGAAGAACAGAAAACTCCATCAAAAACCATCGGAATGCAACCAAAAGAATATCCTACAGGCTCCATCTTGCAGGAATACATCAAGAGCTTAAACTTGGATCCCTGCAGCAGCGCAAGATCCCAAGGAAAGACTACTGCAGATAAAAGTTCGGCCAAGGATGCAGAAGCATTGGATTTTTGGCCTGTCTTTGACCGTTTAGTGCCTGAATATGAATATTCGTTTGATCAAATACCCACTGCTCATATGGCTTCGGCCGAGGAGGCGAAGAAGGAGCTGGACTTGGTGGAGATGATCTCGGCTCACCCCCACATCTGAATCTGATTACACCGCAAAAAACAAGTAGTATAAGAATAACTCTCAAGTCCAGGTTTAGGGTTCCTTTCCTTATATGCGGGAGGAAGAAATATCTTAGCTACCGATATGATGATTAGGGTGCCAAAGGGAGGTGTGGGTGCGGATACCACTCTTATATGATGATTAGAGATGGCAAACAGAGGTGTGAGTAGGATAGTAAACAAACCGAGTCGAGCTCGAGTAGTGGTAAGTTTGGTTTGGTTCGTTAAGATTTCGAGTCAAGTTCAAGCTTAAATAATTTAAACGAGTCTGAAAAATCTGAGCTCGACTCGGCTCGTTAAGAACATGTGTCAAGTTTGAGCTTTTTTCGAGCCTAATTGAGCCAAGTATTGACCGATCTTTGATCGTGTTAAACTCAAATAACTCTTATCTTTCACGTCTCATTTAAATCTTGATAGAGAAAAAACTTTAATACACAAGTTGCTTGTTAATTTTATATTTATTCTTGTTTATTATCTAATAAACTTATACGTTTATCAAAATTTATTTACAATTAGATGTTAGTATCCCTTATACAGTTGTATCTCTTAAATATCTTGCGAATGCCTCTTGTAATGCATATTGTTAGCATGTAATGTATTTCAGTTGAGTTCATTAACGAAAATTTTGGCTTCCACTGAAGAGATATTTTTTTTATTGATTTGTCAACCTACATAGAAATTAACTCAAAGAACTTATCCTTCTTGATGTTGCTGTTGAATAAAGTATAAAAATAAATTCTTAAAATGAAAATTGTTGCAGAAAATCTTGTTATAATTATGTAATTACGATTAAGTTTAAACCCTAATAGTGTTGTAAAATATGATAAAAGTGTACAAGTATTTATAGATGATTTGTAAGGGTAAAATTTGAGTTTCAGCTAAAATGAAGTTTGACATTTAAAATGTTATGATAAATTAATTGAGATTCGACACTTAAAATATTATTAAAAATTTAATTCAAGGTTCAAACACTAAAATATTAATGAAATTTTGTTTAAAATTTAACATCTAAAATATTATCGAGATTGAACATTAAAAATTGATTTTAAGGTTCAACATTTAAATATTATTGAAACCAAGTTGAGGTTCAGAACCTATAATATTATTGAAAACAATTTGAGATTTGTAACTTAAAATATTATTAAAGACCAGTTTGATGTTCAAACCCTAAAATATTAATAAAATTCAATTTCTAATTCAACACCTAAAATATTACTTAAAGTCAGTTTAACGTTGAAAACTTAAATTATGATCAAGATATTTAATTTTTTAAAATAATAAAAAAAATTATTTATCACCTAAAATGCTATCAAAAATCAATTTGCGATTAAAAACCTAAAATCTATGGAACATATTTCAGTTTCTATGTTTAAAGAAACATTTCCTCCAACATATAAACTATTAATAAATCAATTTAAAGATCAACCATTTCATTCGCTAACTTAAAATAATGCTTGTAAATGAACAAGCAAATACTGCTTCTTAAATGCCGCACCGCAGACCTTCCCAAAGATTATAGATCCTAAACGTTTTAAAACAAAATTGCTCCCTGTTTTTTTAAAAGTAAATCACCACATCTCGAAATTAACTAATAAGAGCCACTGGCTCCTGGGATTAAAGATCATGTGGCAAAACAATCAGAAAAAATAATCCAGATACCAAAAACAAGTCCTTCAATATGGGGAAGTAGAATTAAACTCCAATTTATCAGCAAAACTATTATGCTTCCTTTGCCTTTGGCTTGATGCGCTTCACCCTGGAATACAGGAAAACTCCAGCAAGAGCAATTCCAGTGCCTGCAAAAAATCACCATTAAACAATCATAAAAAACTCAAAACATCAACAAGTTTCAATAATATATTGTTAGAATGCAAATTTACCAACAGCATTGATTGGTGAGACGGGTGTCTTGAAGAAAATAACAGAGCTGACGATAACAACCACACGCTTAACGCAGTTGCCTACAGAATGAGTGACAGGGGATACCCTTTGCAGTATCATATATGAAACCTGCATTTCATAGTTATAATCAAACACTAATCGCCATTGCATTGAGCATACCACACTAAACAATATAAGGAAGAGAGAATAAAGATATTCAGACATCCAATATAACCACAGCACTTCCTTACATCCATCATTTTCTCTCTCTCTCTCTCTTAAGCCAAATTCTTCAATGAGAAGATCAGTAATAGGAAAAAAGTTCAATCAAAGTAACATTTAGGTAGAATTCAATAAAGATAGCCATTTAAATAAGTTATCGAAAACATATCTAACAAACTTTCTGAAATTTTGTATATTTCAATCCACGGATTTTGTTTTCCAAATTTAATTTACTTTGTAATTTTCAACAAGAGACCTCCCAAACTTGACCCAAGAAATATCAAGTCTTTTCCCATTTTTAATTCATTCTTCACGCTATGAAGTGACTTTGTATACAGGCCTTTTATTCTTAAGGATCACAAAAAAAATCAACAGCAAAAATTCTCACCTGCTGATAGGCATGGAAGGAAAGAGCAGCAAGCAGAGATCTTACAGCAACTTCTTTAACATTCAAACCCTGTTAGACAAGATACAAGTGCAGCCCATTACAAGGAAATTAAGACAAACGTTTTCAGACGTGAAATCAGAGAACCTATAGCAACTTAGCTCATCAAGAATACTCACAGTAGATTGCAAGTAGGCAGGGCTAAATTTTATGCCTTCCATAAGGATTGTCACAGGGGCTAGCAAGAAAAAGGACATGATTGTTATTATTGAGAAGAGGGTAATGTTGTCCATCGAGTCCTGTCACATAATAACTGCTTGTTATGCACCAAAACGCAAGTCAACTCCAGAATTATATTTCAATGAAGAGAGACCACTTTGTAGTGAATCAATCAGGGAGACAATTTATACTCCAATAAATGTTAACACCATAGTGACCAAGAACAGAGATCATAAAGTAAAATTACCTCTTTCTTAACCATAAGTTTTTTGCTAAGTACGTTACGGGACTGGTTTGTTAAATTGGAAGCCATTGCACTCCAAAATCCAGCCCTTTATTGGTAAAAAGAAAAAGGGTTATATTACAATGATATAAAGTAACCAATTCAAGTACTTGCATTTACAACAGTTCAAAAAAAAGACTTGCATTCAAGATATCTGGCACCAAAATCATAAATGGATAGCAAGTAAAATAAAACTTTCTGAAGTTTTATAAAGATAGTACATGCTAGCATGTACAATTCTTACCAATTGAATGAGGCCTCTGTAACAGATGCAAGTACAACTCCTCCAACAATTGGTAGAAGGGAACCAACTACCCAAGGAGTTGGCAGCTGTAACAGCAAAATAGCATATTCGAAGTTAGAATCAACATGAATTTGCATTATTAGTTCCAAAACGAAAGAAACTGCATCAGTTTTCACACTAAAGGAGTTTCAAACAGGTACAATAACCACTCATGCAAAGAAAACATCAGTTTGAATAACTTCAAGAGAGATTACAGAAAAAAAGGAAACTCAAAAAGGCATTTATAGATAAACTATAATTATGAAAACTTGAATGAAGAAATAATAAATAAAAATAACTAAACAAGAAATCACCTCTCCTAAAAACATTGCAGAAAGCACAACTGAGAAGAATGGCTCCATAGCTTTAATCGTGTGAGTGAAAGAAACAGCCACTTTTCCTAGACTCATATTTGTAAAGAGGTTGCCCAAGGTATGCACCACGGCAAGTGGCAAAATTACTGCTAGCTGTGAATAAACAATCCAAAAATTAGTATCAAACCAGAAAGGAACCAACAATCCCAAGAGCTTCACCATTTACAGTAAATTGTTTTTTGTGAATACCTGTGCACCAGTGATTTTCGGCCTCTTATACAAGTTAAAAGTCCACATCAGGGCAACAAGTACAGTCCCAACAGCAAACTGAATGAGAGTGACAGTTACTGGGAAATGGTAGACCTTGAGAACCTGTTTACAGAGAAACGTAATTCAATAACAGATCATTCTCTTAAAGTGTACTCTTAAGATTCTGAATATTGTTGTTTGAAAATCATACTGTAATTCTTTAAAAATGAACAAATAATAACTAGCATATACCACTAGTTTCCAACATTATTAAGATACATCAAAGTAAAATTATATATATTCTCCAAGCAGTTTAATCTCTCTCTCTCTCTTTGTTAATTCTTCAAACTATTATTTGTTCCTTGTATCCGGTTGCACTTTTTCCTTTTGATTCTGAAGGTCTCTGAACATTAATACTATCCTTTATAGATTTATTTAAAAAAATCGCTGAAATATTTTTGCAATAAGCTGATTTTCAAATTGAATTCAGTTAAAATAACAAAGAAAATTGAAACAAACATTAGATCTTAAAACAAGAAATAGGAAACCAAGGATTTTTAGTAAAAACAAAGAAAGCGAAACCTGTTTGTTGTAGATGTTGAAGTAGATGTTAAAGAGGTACCACAATCCAAACAGCAATCCAAGCTCCAATGTCTTCACCAAGCTACCTGACTTCTCGCCTTCACCGCCACTCTCCGCCGCCGTGGCTCTAACTTCGAAGCGGTCCGGTCTTGAATCGGAAGGAACAAAGTTCCAAGCCCTGAGCGGCAAGGACGAGGAGGAAGAAATAGACCAAGATCGATTAGGCAAAAAAGGAACTGAAACGGCATGGCTTGAAGAAGAATGACCGTGGCGTTTGGGAACAGAGGAAGAACAGGAAATGCGAATAGGATCAAACCCAGCAGGGGAACCAACTTTTCGCGGTTTCAGAGAAGGAATCGAACAAGGAGAAGACAAAGAAAACGCCGCGCTTTGCATTGTTGGTTTGATTTGGCGAAAGATCTGAATCGGAGATTTACGGAGACAAAATGATAAAGTGATTTAGACTGGAACCGGAAAAGAGCTCTGAGGAATCCGTCTAGAAAAGAGGACGGGATGATGTTGGTGGACTGGGACTAGTGGGGCGGCTTGCTTTACTTCCCTCCGTCCTCACACTCGCAGCCTTTCACTTTCAGATTACAAAATATTTTTACTAATCAGCGTCTACTCGAGACAGATAATATACATAAAGCTACAAATACAATACAAAAGCCAATGGATATTCTATGTTCTTTGTGTGAAATGAATTTAGCAGTTTTTGATTTTTAATTCCATGATCAAGAGCAAACCTTTTTTGTTAATATTTCAAATTTACTTTTTTAAGGTTTTATTGTTTTTAAAACACCAGTATAAAAAATATTTTATTTATTATCTTTTTCATATTTTAAAATAAATCTTACAATACAAATATGTATTTACCCCTACAGATCTATACTTATGACTGAAATTTATTTATATGATTTTTAGGGTACATTTGTTAGTCTTTCAATGTTTTTTAGGTTAGACGCTAAAAAGGACAAATGTTCATTCATTTATTTATTTCATACAAATAATAAATTGATCTTTGTTAGATTCTACAACTACTCTGACACTTGTGGACTTCAGATGTTTTTTTAATTTGAACTCAACATTTAGTATTTTCCGACAATTAAAACGGAACAAGCTCGAATGCCCTGTAGGTGTGATTTGTGAAGGTACAAGTGTACATTTACGTGAAACAATCTCTTCCAGACGATAAAATGAAAAATGTGTCTGTCTCCTACTCCCAACGGCTGGGGCTGACAACCATCCCATCCCTCTCCCTGGCTCTCAGATTCACGAGATTTATTTTCATCTTTAATCTATAAGAATGTCATTTTATAAAGTAAAAGATCAGCAGTGTGAGCAACAAGTTTCAATAAAGAAAGTTCACATTCCAGGGTTTCAATCCACAAATAAGTTGACAGTCCAGGTAGAAAATAGTTCTGAATCAACTAGCTTGGTACCGGTGGGTCAAAAACGAAGGAATATGTTTAACCACAAATACAAACAAACAACACACCTCTAAATCAACTAGAGTTGGACCACAAAGAGCTGAGCCTTGATGCAAGTTTTGCACTCTTGTAGTCGTCTCGAAGCTGAATAAACCTGAAGTGTGAGCAAAAGTCAAAACTAGCAACCTTCTGCAAACAAAAGCATCAACTGTAATTCACAGAAAAAGAAAACCAATAGTATGAGCAATACCTTTGTGCATCCTTCCGAATGCTAGGTGTTCCCTCAAACAAACTGGAGAGACTCTCAGGAGCAACAATAAAAACATTGGCCAAGCTGGTGGAAAACAGTTCATTAATTAAATATAGAGCCTTGAATGAGAAAACAGTGATTCAATTACTTACATCCCAAGGAGTTCAAATTTCTCATCAACAGAAGGGGCATTAAAACTACGCACAAATTCCCCATACTCCGTTATGTCTCGCTTCAGTCTTAGTCCTCCACTACAAGTTAGCACATAAACGATTCAAAAGTTTGAGGACAACACCTTTTACAAGATATCTATGGTAGACATGCAACAAATATACAAGAACAGATAATAGTCAAAGACATATGCATCAATGTGGCTATTTAGTTATTCAACAAAATAAAAACATTAGAGTAAGGTCAAATACCTCGGATTAAAAGTAAACTTCTGCCAGTGATTAAGTAGTCCTTTGTACAAGCGATTTCCCTAAAATGACATAGGATCCGTATATTCATTAATCAAAACATTCTAAACAGAAACAGGAAAAGGGACAATATATAAGAAAAAAGAAAATCAATACCACATACCACAAAACAAAAATACTGAAAATAATTAAGGGAAAATTTCAAGTGCATGAATTGCCTATGGCATGCAAACTAATCTTGTTTGTACACAAATTTAGTACACACTTGAAGTTGTGAAATTAAGAACAATATAATCAAGGGAATGTCAAATGAAACATCATACCAGTTCAGTCAGGAATGCTTGTTTGTTAAGACCCTCTAGTGCAGTGAAAGCAGCCTCCAAAACTCGAGAAAGATAAGCAACAACTCTAAACAAGGAAAAGAAGATGAGAAATGGAAGTAAAATAATTTGTTTCCATAGTTGCACTGCTAAAGAAGATATCTACCGTAACCAGTAAATATAGATTCCTTGCTCTTCGTTGGACACACAAAGTGGAAAAGTAGGGTTTCACTCGGTTGGTGTTCATTGTTGCAATTAACGACAAGAATCTTGTTAAGAATTTGCATGCGGAAAATATTCAAGGTGCGATCAACATAAAATAAGACATGCAAAAGACATACAATTTAACGTGGTTTGGTCTTGACTACCTCCTCGGATGAAAGAAACAAATAATTCACAATTGTAAGTTGGAACAGTGTAAATAATTAGTTTTACTGCAGTAAATTTTATCCTAATCAGTAGTTTAATTGTATAGGAACTTTATCTATATTAGAGATAAAGTGATAACTATACAGGAAGCCTAATTTAACTACAACTCCTGTACTAATTCTTTAAAACAGGATTCTGCCAATGTAAATTGTAATAGATGAATAAAAATATTTGATGAGATTTTTTTCTCTACTCTTGCGTTTCTCTATTTTCTACAACTATAAACATAGAGATTACGAAGAGTAAAAATACATCATATGTATCCCAAACCTTGATATATATATATATATATATATATCCCAAACTTGGTGTATCCAAAACACTCTCAACATCTCTACAATACTCATCTTAGCAACATAGCTGCAATAGTTGTAGAGATCCTAAAAGAGATTACATCTCTAGAGAATAATTCTCTCTCATAAGTCTAAAGGTTAATACTTAATCTATATTTATAGAGGAATATACTTTATCACCAAGAAACGTTATTCTGTAAGATTTCTCACTCAATATAAATATTTAGGTATTAAATTTATCTATTTATCAAGTATTATTCAACCATGAGAATTACAATAAAATCCAACTTTAATTACCAATTAGGATTTGCGTCAATATTTAACAATGAATTTGATGATTAATTACCAACCATTTGACCTACATATAATTCCCATTATCTACATGACCCTAAAGAGGAGTTGAGTCTCACCTTAACTGTGCTTCTTGTTTCCACAACTATCAATTCTGACATGTTTATATCACTCCCTAATCTTTAGGACTTTAGCTTTGTTTCCCAACAAATAACAATCCAGTTTATTTATTGTAAATATGCTAGGATTTGTTCTTGGTTGGAGGTTGTTTTGGTTAATATTATTATTTGAATTCTCAAGTTTATTGATTGTAATAGTGTTAAAGATTCTTCACTACTATATTTAATAAAAAAAATCTATTGTTCTGTTTTCTTCATCATTTTCTTTCCTTGAAAATTTTGCTCTATAAGTATGGCCCCGCAAAAGTTTACCTACAAAGGTTTACATCGTTCCCTAACCTTGTGCAAGCATTTGTAGGACGATGATCAGGAGCCATTCCATCATCAGTTGAGCGAAAATCTGTTGTCTTTTGTTCAGCTGACAACAATCGTTCAACCTACAAAGAATTTTCACCAAGATATAATAGCTAGTAATTAAGAAAACTAAAGCGAGTAAATCTAAAAGCGTGGCAAAAAATAGAGTTTAAAAAGCCACCATGTAGTTGGAGAGAAGAGAAGAAATGAAAACCTAGCTCATAAAAGACATATAGAACCCAAAATCCATTGGCTCATCTCTTAATATAGTAAGTAGTTTTAGTTAAAGTCTACTACCTAGGGGGATTAAAAGTCTATTGTAAGTAGGACTAAAATTCTCCTGTAAGAACTCCAAATTGTATCATAAGTCCTATCCTATAGTCTCTAAAAGTCTGTAACCTATGTAACTTTTGGATTCAATCGAATACATGATACAATTTTGTTTCTTTTATGGTATCAATCTAAACGGAATATGCTTGTATACAACAATTACCTGACAGTATTACTCAGAAGAATGTAAACGGAAAAATAGAAGTTAACTGACCGCAGCCATCACAGTTTCAATAAAGAAATACTTCAAAATAAATTGAGCAGACTCATGTTGGACAGGCCTGTATCTGACAATTACCCTGACAGTATTACCCAGAAAAATCTAAATGGAAAAATAGAAGTTAAGAGACCTCAGCCATCACAGTTTCAATGCATTGCTGAAGCCCTTTATGAGCTGCACCCTCTGCACTAGACATTGCTGTGGCCATTTCTTCACAAGAAGCCGCATGAGCACCATCAGCAGGCAATAAGAGACGAGATATAGAATTTGCAAAGTACTGGAAATAAAAGGTAATGTCGATTCAAGTAATCAGAAGACTATAATATTCTTTCGTTGTGTGAACATTACTAAAGGAAATAACCAAGAAACACAACATGCCTGCTGAACTATGGCCACACTACTGCCACAACGCTGTACAGCAACCATGAAGGATCTGAAACTACTTTCGCCAGCAGCTGCTGCAGCTTCTGCCTGTACAGCATGTAATTAACCAACCTTATTTTCATTACTATTTTTGGTTAAATTGAACTTAATTCATGAAATATATCATAACCATGTATTTACCGCAGAAGCAGCTGCAGCTGCCACCCTTCTACTGACACTTGTACCAAGCACAAACCTCTCTCTCATGGCTGCAGCCTCAGTCAAGCTATCTCTAGCCCGTTCAAGTCCATCAGTTATATATTGGCTAACCTAAAAAATTGAGATCAACTAAGTACCCAGACCAAAAACCAGAGAACCAACATGTCTAAAACCAACTTACTTGGTCAAGTAGGCAAGTAAACACTGCTTTTACATTGGCTGCAAGTGTGGTGGGCTGTCAAAAACATATTGCAATTAAGTTAGCAACTGGTCTCATTTATGTCATAATATTAGTTTTTATTGGTCACCCAACCCTTTTCTTTTTACCACACTAGCATTCTGTTGCATCATGCATGCTTAATTTTCATATATGCAATCATGTCACATTAGCTACCCTTTATTTATATTACCAGTCGTGGTAGATAAGGCCTCTGAATTACAAAAATTTGCAAAGCTTTTCAAACAACATATTAGCATGCACCTAAAGAAACCCACTGGAAGGTTAAGATTTACACAAATCTTTAAGGACAATACAATTAATATTAATAGTTCAAACATAACACAGACATTCAAAAGCCTCAATTTTTTCTTTGAACCACTTTTTTGTGCTCAGCTAAGTCCTCTATCCAGTCTCAATAGCAAAATGATTGTACACAAGTAACAGAGCATACCACTGGTTAGTGGATAAATTATTACCTGCGACGAAAATAAAGTGCATCTCGTTAATGCTTCTTCATTCCACCGTACAAACTCTGTCACAACTGCAACAGATATCTGCTGATGTGAAGAAGCCAATGAAGCCCCTCTAGAGCGCCCTATTGTTCCAGTTGAATCATAAACATTCTGGTTTTCAGCACGCAATTCTTCCAACTGCACCAGACCAAAAAGTTACAAGCAGCAAGAATGAAGCAAATCAAGCACTCAAACTTTAGGGAACAAGGAAGCAAGTTGGCAAACCTTTGCTTGATATAGTTGTCTGAGAGATGCTTGTTCATGTTCAGGATATTCATCCATGTGAGAAGAAAATAGAGACTCTGTGAGGCCTGTAAATTGGGTCCAGTTAACATTATTATCTGTTATACATACAATTTAAACTTTTCTACTATTGTCATACTGTTAGACATACTTTAATGGTCATATTTTTCTATCAAGATAGTAAAACGGTTACAAATTCAGCTAAAAGAACACATAACTTTCTTCCTACTCAGTGTTGTCAAGGTGTACGCCTACATAGCCCTGCGCCTTAGCATGATACAACAAAAGAGGCCAGGACCATTTGATATACCTTTACTATTAAGAAAGGGGTGATATCAGACTCTATACTTCATAATATTTGAGCATTTAATATCAAATATTGACCATATATAACCCATGCAAGTTAAGGCCAATAAAAAGATTGCATGTTTTGCAGATAAACTAGATCCCATTTTAGAGTTTGTAGTTTTATGTATATTACAAAACACAAATATAGATATTACACTTCACTCAGGCTAGCACTTTTTTTACACCTTGTTCCTAAACCAGTTAAAAGGTTTATTTGCCTTGCGCTCTATATAACATCATATCTCTATATTGAAATCCACATTATACATTTGATTTTAGTTTTCTAATTCAAATGAGACAACCATCATCTACTTTAGTCTATTTTTTATTTAATCCCCATCAACGGTTCCAATGACCATATTCAACTATTTACTAGATTAACTAATTATATTTAATTCCAAAAGGTATTTAAAATTATAAAAGGAATATTCAACTATTTACTAGAATTAACTAATTATATTTAATTCCAAAAGGTATTTAAAATTATAAAAGGAATATGCACTACAAGGAGATTTGTGAAGAAGTTGTTTTCATATTGTTACCTTCAACATCCAAATCACCACATCCAACAGCTCGTAGCTCACTAGCAAGTACCTGGGTCTTCTCGTAGGCCACAGCTAGCATCCTCAAATACTGAAGCCTCGAGTGGAATACGAGTAAAGTCATAATTTACCACGTCTAATTATGGATGCAAATTTATATGTTCACTTACCAATAAAAGTCCACCTTCCTCCATCGTAGGAGGATTCACAAGAGATGGCTTCACTAATAATTTGTCTAAAAGAGCAGTAACCCTCTGCTCCAATACTCGCTGCATATGACACGGGAAACAAAATATAACTAAAAAACAGGTAGACATAATGGTGCTGCATATAAATTGATTAAATTCAATAAAAAGGGAACTTGAAATATGGGTTCTTCAAGGCACCTGAACTAGAATTGACATAACATCATTAGGAGAAGGGAACACAGCCATAATTGTTGCTGCTTCTTTGCGCACAGTATCTGTGAGACAAACAACAAAGGAACAACACATCTAATGGTGAACTCAAACCCTTGACTTAGCAAACAATACAACAACTCTCTTACCTGTAGTTTCTTTGTATAATGAAGAAAGCGCACGAGCAACATTGCTAGGACTAGCTTGAGAGCCCTGGTCACCAAGAACTAATCTGGTGTCTGAATTCATGACTTCTACATCAATGAACATTGGACGAGTTGCCACGTAGTGTTGCATGGCACTGCTACCCCTGTTAAACTGTATTTGATAAAGAGAAAAATTCAAAATTGATTAACAAGATTCTTGCATATAGTAACCTTCTCAATAGAGGAAATTAATGTCTGAATTAAATTGTATAGAGGAAAAACAACTATATATACAATTAATAAATACCTGAGATAAAATTTTTGCACATTCAGACATTGTAGACAACTCCCTTCTCTGGGACGCAGCATCAAACCGTGCCAGTAATCTATTCTCCAATTCTACAAAGAGTTCATAAAAAAATAAAATCATGAGATATGGTACATTTATCCTTACAATAGAGGAGACCATTGATAAGACAGAATTTTGTGAACCTTTTCCCTTCACAGTTTGATTCTAAAGCTTCTACAAATAAAGATGAAAAAAATCAACTTAAATAATTTAGATATAATTACTATTCCTTTAGGCAACAAAACAATTTCATCAAAATTTCCTCTTTCATAATCCACTAAAACCACTCATTCACTCTTTAATGATTCTCAGTGATCACATGGTTTTCAAGTTAGGTAAGTATAACAAATTGGTTAGCATACCATTACAGTACTCCTGAAGATTAGCAACTGCAACTTCCAACCCTCTGCTGGCAGTTGCACTTCCCACCACTGATGGCACAGCTCTGGCAATATCCTCCTCAGCAAATGATCCTAAAATCAATGAAATGACATGAAAAGTAAAGAATGTTCATTAAGTTGTAAGAAGACAAAAATGTATATTTGCAGTTTGCCAATCATGAAAATAAGTTCCTATAACGAAATATGTCACATTTTGCCAGCTATAGTTTAGAATGGTCATATCCAATTCATGGCCTCACATTCAATCAGTCACTTTTCATGTACAAATTTGGTAAATCAAACAAATTGTGAATATATGCAGTAACTAAAGCGTTAGAAAAATGATGTCATCTTACGCAATTTCTGTGCAATTGATGCAGCCTCAGCAACACGACTATCATCAGAAAATAGAGGTGAGAGTTCCATTAGATCTCCCGGACTGCTATTAAACTCCATCAAGTACTGCAAGGTATTAAATTGCCAGTGTTAAAGCAATTTCAGCAACAGACAGCAAATGAAACACACCAACTCAAAGTACCTTTACAAGCTCTATAGTTTGACTAGCAGTTTCACGCTGAGCATCTGCACTCTGACAAACCAAATAAATGCATTCAGGAAATGCCATAAACAAATATCATTTTAAGAATATGTGTCATCAAATGATGATAACCAACTAGGAGCAAAACAACTAGTTAGTGTAGCTAAAACAAATGATAATTTTACCTGCAAATGATCTCCTATTTTAGCAGCAGTCTGCCCAACACTTGAAATACGTAAATCCAGTCTCGCAAAGCTGTCGAACAACCCATCTACACCTTTTTCCAGCTGGGAAAAAGTAAAACCAATCAGTTCATGACCCAATGGTAACTCATACTTTTTGAAATTCACCTTCTTGCTGTTCAAATCAAGGTAGAAATGTCAAAGGCTGGGTGCTTTCAAAAAGATAACATTTTTCTCAATATTCACTATTTGTTATATGTATCATCCTTGCAAACAAATTCAGTGAAACTATAAAGCTTCATCTTTTCATTTTTAGTTTTCTTATCGAGAGACAGGCATTAAATATCCAAACAGTAAATACTTTTTTCTAAAACAATGTTAGGCATGAAAGAGATAATTACTTCTTTCTTTTCGTACCATTTTCACATAAGTGATTCCAAAGAAATGGTGAGAAGGAACTTTGTTGGCTTACCTCAGATAGTGTCTTCCGGTGCTTAGCATCTTGAGTAGAAACCTCTTGCTTGAGATTGTAGAGTCTCCCATCAATCTTCATTTCATATCAAGAAAATTAAAATATTAATATGAAAAACCTATGGTTTTGTCAAACTCGTCATCAACTATGACAGAATATACCTGGTTGCGAAGATCAATCAACTCTTTACGAGAATCCTTGAATAGAGATAATAAAGAATCTACTTCAGGAAATAGAGGGGTCGATAGTCCTTGTGCGAATTTTGCTGCATCAGAAGAGGCATGGACATGTCCATTTGGTAAAACCTCACTCCCACCAAGTCCATGTTCACCTGCTAAATCCGCTTCTTCTTCTTTGAAAGATGGCAGGAGCTCATTAACCAGGTTCCCAAATAATGCATCAAATGAAAAATCACCCTACCAGTTGAAATCCAATCATAGAGTTATCCAAAGGAATCCAATGAGAAAACTAAAAGAGGCTATGACAGTCTTCTTTTTGGACAATGTCAATCTTTAACTAATGGTATGTTGAACCAATAGTTAGAATCATTACCTTAAAGTCATCAATGTCCAGGATGAGTGGAAGATTACTAACAGAAGAAGATTTTGACCTCTCTGGCATCTATTTGGCAGATTAAATCAAACAAAAGTAACATGAAATCACAACCAAAGTTCTTATTAATTGGCAGAAAAGA
This sequence comes from Abelmoschus esculentus, assembly GCA_035048815.1. Classification (NCBI taxonomy): domain Eukaryota; kingdom Viridiplantae; phylum Streptophyta; class Magnoliopsida; order Malvales; family Malvaceae; genus Abelmoschus; species Abelmoschus esculentus. Next base: position 16,089,199 of record JAUCBN010000002.1, on the reverse strand, counting down.
AAAGCCCTAGCAACAGTTTAATTTTGCGAAAAGAGATGATAAAGAAGCACGCAAGACAAATGTAGGTTAGTATGTGTAGAGTAGGAGTTGTAATCCTATCCTAACTAGTAGCTTAGTTGTAATCTAACTCTATCTTGGTAAAGGATACGAGTCCTATCCTAGAAGTTAACTACTCAACGTAAAACTCCTTGTAAAAGTCTATAAGTAGACTTATTTTCCGTGTATCAAAATATACAACAGTACATTAATTGCCTTATAAACCCAAAGTAAAATACTACGTTTGGTATTTTTCTTTATGGTCCAGAATCTTCTCAGCTACAAAATAGAAACAAGTGGGAACACAAAACTTATCTCCGGTTCACAGCTTAGTTACAATTAAATGAATTTTCATCTAACAATGATCAACAAGCTCATTGATTCAACTACAATGTCAAGTGCTAAAGTTCTTTCAGAGAAGAAAAACTAAACCATTGCAAAATACATGAAATAGCCATGCAATGGAGTGAATTCAAGTTTACCTTATTCTTCTAATGCACAGCAACAGATTAGGACCATAAAATAAGAAGAAAGCAGATTTTTAATCACTTTCTATCTCATGGAGTAAGTGACAACAGTACAGATCAAGACTTGGAACCTCTAAAATTTAGACAAATGGAGTGGTAGGAACTACCAATAAATGAAAAATATATGTTACAGTAAATGAGACTATGACAACATCTTCCCAAATTCAATCAGCTGAAAAGGAGTTTAAAGCTCTCCACTACTTTCACTTGATTTAGGAAACAGTTCTAGGTCCATAAATATAAAATTTAGGCTGCAAGGGACAAAAACAATAGATATAACAGTATAGTGTCTAGTGCTCCGTAACTTGATTTCAAGCACCCCAGAGACGGCATAAAACCTAAAAACTGTCCAAATTAGCTGGGAAATGATGATGACAAATCCACTGAAAGAAAGAAAAAAGCCTTTTTGAAACACACTCAACCTAATGTTAAGTTCCAACCATTTGAACAGTAAAAACAGTAAATTAATGAAAGTAAATTCAATAAATACAGCAAATAATCTTTGAACTTGATTTTCCACAAGCAGTAACAAAACTCAGTATACCAGAAATATTCTGAAAATTCTTAAGTTCTTTTCCACTCACTTTGGGTCCTTGGAGTGTGATTGTGTGTGTATATATCCCACTTGCATGTCCAAAGGACTTACCCATTTAGATCATAAAAACACTGATAATCCCAACAACTAGGTTACTCTTGTACTTAGTTCATAGAATTGGCAGAGAAAATGTCTACGGTATGCCAGACATTAATTCAAGCAATTATCACTATATGTCTAGACTCTAGCGTGTCTAACTACTTGGGAAAAAATACCATGAATAACCTAGACCTTTCCAGTCGAAACTAAGGTCATAATTCTTGTACTATTAATACAAACAAGTCTTTCTTGAGATAATTAGAATGTTAGTCCTAAAACTGAGTGTGTGTTTTTCCATTCAAGTTTAACGTGTACACAGCCGGTCCTATTAAAGCAATGTAGCCCTTTCAGTAGCCATCCAAACAGGAATACCGACCCAAGGCTTACATGGCATGTAAACGTCCAAATCATGAGCGGCATCCACAAGTTGGACAAGAATTTCACCTCCCTTTTTCCAGTTTCCCCATGAACCCTAGAAAAATAAAATTTCATATAATAATAATAATATAAAAATTTCTTCTCTTCGGCTTCAAAGACAGAAAAGGACTACACGAAATTATATCCCTTAGTACTACATACACAAAAGATTGTTTAGAATTTCTATTCAAATATGTATATATATATATTGCAATTCATATGCAGAAGTCTTCAATAAAAAAAGTAAAATGAACTTCAGATAAAAATAAAAAGTAAAATGGGAATTAAGGCTAGAAGTCAGGCAGGGTCTAGGGGTGATTGGTTTCATCAAAATCTGATCGTACAAAAATATACAAGATAAAAAGAAAATTATAGAATTAAAGGCAAGAAATAGAGAAATTTAGCAGAGATATGTCGGGATTGTCGGGTGATCTACCTTTGATCCACAAAGCTATATCAGGACCAGGATCAAAAATTGAGGGAAGATATCTGGGATGAATCGACGACACCCAAAAAACCAGCGGTGCTCTTTGATCGGGATTGAGTTGAGACTTGACCTAACTTTTCTTTTCTTTTCTTTTCTTTTCTTTAACTCAATTTAATCAGATAATGGGAAAAGATTACCTTTAACTTTAAGCTTAACAACTTGATTTGAAAATTTCTTCCCCATTTCATCTTAGGTCAACTCGACGACGGATTTAGCAAGAAAAAGTATTTTTTTTATTACTCCTATAACTATTATTGTTTATTATTATTGAAGTGAAATTAAATTGTGCTCCTGAATTATATATTTTTATTTATAATTTAAAAAGTTGAATTTTGTGCGTTGATTACTATTAATATTATATTTCGTTAAATATTATTAAATTAAAGATTAAAAATATGAAAGACTCCACATATAATTAATAATTATATATTGAATCTATTAATTTTGTATTAATTATATATTTAATTTTTAAGATTTATTAATTAATTTAATGGTGTTCAACGTTATTTAACGTTAATAGTATTCAATAATGTTCAACGTTTATTGTATAATTTTTCAATATCAAAATATTTTTTTCATTGATAAACGTGTGAAGTAAATATGTTGAATGCAAATATGGCAAAAAAATATTTTAGATAAAATGCTATTATTATTTTTGTTTTGTAAATCTTTAATAGAGAAATTGAATTTGATTAACTTAATGATTTTTAGAGATTTGTTTAAAATATTAATAACAAGGCTTCCGATTTCGTTTAATTCTTTATTTTCTTCATACTTATTCTAGTTTGTAAACTTTTTATTTTTGATAAATGTTATTTATTCATCCAAGAATCATAAAAAAACAATATAACTATTAAAAAAAACATCAAAGCTCCCAATTTTCTAACCCGAAAAACCTGTAAATTTAACACTAATATCTTGTTTGATACCTAAAAATAAAACTTCAACCGCACGAAAGGTATGCCTATGTAGACATAAATTCTTTTCCTGCCAAATAAAATAGTTGACACAACACCAAGAAAGCCTCAAGATAATAGCCAACAAACTCTTACCTTTTGTCCTTGATTGCAACCAAACATAGAGATCAGTCTACCCTCTATGTGCAAACTGTTGGAAAATAGTGAGCAAATGACCATCTTTGAAGCATATTTTGAGAATGTAAAGATGAGGATTCGAATAAGGAATTATTGATTCCTATTCTACTCTGCGAGATCTTTACAACGGTAGCTCATATGCTCAAAATTGTTGAGTAGTGAATGAGAAATTGATGCTCAAAGTAAGAAGGTTGAAATAAAGTAAGGAATGAAAAACCCCATTATCCCATATTGATGGGATAAATGAAGTGGGAAGTGTTTATATACACTTACTCACATAGTTATCATTGAATGACTTAACTTTTAGGTTGGGGTGCACAACGTGGGCGATGCAAATGTTCAAATCGGTCTGGCCTTTTTGGGGGGGCCTTAATTTATTTTTGAAAATATCCAGAAAAAATTTTAATTCAGAATGAAATTTGAATTAATTAGCAATTGACTGCTCTGGATAATTAGAGAGATAATTGGTAATTATAGTATTTAATTTGAATTAAATACCGGATAATTAGCCATTATCCCGGATTTTTCGAATCTTAATTCGGGAAATTAAGCTCACTGTTGCCCTAATTTCCACTATAAATATGAGATTGATTTCTCAGTTTTAAAAATATATCTCTCAAACACTCATCATCTCTCAAAAACTTTTTCTCTCCTGTTTTTCCTTCTGGTGACTGGCGAAGGCAAAAACGGTTCGGGAACTCAGCAAATGTGCTATTGTTGGAGTTTCTCTTGTTGTTGTATCTTGGGAGACAGACTACCAATAAACTCAGCACCATCGGAGTGGCAGAAAATCTGTCTTAAGAAAACTGCAATTGGGCAGGCCTCAACACGATTCCGATTTATCAAAATCAAATTCGGTTTGATCAAAAGTTATTTACTTTCGTTATGGTTTTTATTCTGTTCGTTAAATAATAATTTTATTTTGATATTATTATTACTTATTTTTCTTGGATTAACCACCTATTGTTCAACACAAACTGCATGCCACAGTGTCCAAAAACCAACACCAATAGCTGCCTAACAAATCTACACTCAACAAATATGTGATCCCTAGTTTCTATGGCCTCTTCACAAAGTAGACATAGGGGATCAATCTCACAACCCCAAGAAAACATGCGAGCCTTAGTAAGTATCCTATCCAAGACTACTAACCAAGTAATAAAAGAATACCTGAGAATAGAGTGATTGCCCCCACACAATTCTAGCCCATAGTATCTTTTCCAGCTTGTGTCGAAATTTCATCCAGAGCTTTCTCACTTTGCAATCACTCCGAGGTTGCACAACCATAGACAATTACAATCACAACAACTTTAGTTTTAAAAAAATTTCGAACCCAACTATGGTGATTTTTTGCTTGCACATCCCATAATGAAGAGCCTTTGAGCATATAAGCATTAGTCCAAGCAACCCACAATGAGCAAGAACAAACAAGAATCAACCACAAACATCTCATGAGATAAGCTCTGTTTCACGTATACAAGTCCTTAAGCCCCAAACCTTTTTCGCTTTTTAGGTGACACAACTGCATCTAACTAACCCTCGAGCCACAGGCAGATGCACACTTTCTTTTTTGATAAAAAAGAACCACAAAGAGACAACTTTTTTTTCACTCTTGAAAGAAGAAGAATGATTCGTCCCCAAAAGTTTTGTACGTTGAAAATAACCACTTGAATAAGTTGTAGCCTTCAAGCAAAGGCGAGAGATTGAGAGGACCAACTAAAAATTTTCTTATTAAACTTAATTTTATGGATTTTGGATAATATTGGGTAAGTTTAAAAAAATCATAAAATATTTTCAAAATATTCTTTTTAAATAAAATCTAGAATACACCTCTAACTCTTAACACACAAACGAAGCCCCTAATGGTTGTTCCAACTCTGGAGCTATGAACACATCAAACCACAGATGTTAAAACTGCCTTCAACTCGGTCTTTTTTTCACCGAACCATGTGAAGGTAGCAGATATAGAGAATGATATATTACAAACAAGACAAAACTACCTATAGTATATGTAAATCAGCACTTGAAGTGATTATTTTTCATCCTCTTACTAACTAAATTGGCTAAATATTGCATTATGTGCACAAAGGCTCTACTAACTATGAGCAAACTCGAGCTTTCTCCACCCTATCTCGCCCCTCGAACACAGACATATCTCTTTCTGTCAAACATCTTTTGTATGGAACAAACCCCTTACTACTCATTCTTGGAATCATTTTTTCATCCTGTGAAGACATATGGCATTGAGAATCATCAGAATCTAAATTCTTCTCCCTATTTTCTATTTGACTAACTGAGACAGTATTTGAACCAGTGCAATATCTTTTATTCAGAGTTTTATTCTCTTTCATCCCCTCAACACTAGAGTCTTTACGAGCTTGATTAAATAAAAAGGATAATAAAAGGGTAGACCTTGATAAAGAGACTACCATTTTACAGGAGCATGATTGGTGTATTCTACATGGTCATTTTTATCTGAGTGGATCTCAACACAAGGGGATAAACTAAATTTGGAAGGTACCATGTTCCAATTATTAATGACTGTCCCATGTGACAAATGCAAGTCCAAACTTGTTGACGGTAATGCTTGAACAAGCCTCTCACCGGCAACATCATTACCCACTACATTGTTCTTAAATGTGGAAGGTTTACCGGAATCTTTCACCTCAACTGTTTTCCCAAAAAGCTTAATACTAGTGAAAGGCACATCTACTGCTTCTGCATTACCTTTGTTGGCAAAAACAGGTTCATCATAATTTGCATTGGATTATGGGTGATCATAAGAAAATATAATGCATTTTTATTTTTGTTAGTCGTTATGACCTTGTTTTCTGTTTTACTTTTCTGTTTCAGGTTGTTATGTTAGCTGGCAAGTGGTTGTAAATGAAACGCTGTGTTTCATAGGAGCTTTCTAGGAGATTAAAAGAAGAAGCTCGGGACTAAAGAAGGCATTGAATACCTGAATGAAATTTCTTCTTCTTTCTCCTCATTTCTGTTCCTTCTATTATTCTTCAATCATGTCTCTTTTCTTTAATTCTTGGTTCAGTTTTATTTGAAGCATTACAAAGGCATCAGAGCCCGGTCGATCCTCACCATGGTTGACGGCGTGGTCACTCGGAGTCAGGTGGCGCAGCAACAACAACAACAGCAGCAACACATTGAAGCCCAATCGACGCAAGCTAACCCAGTCTCCAAATCAAATTTCGATCAGGAGATTTCTCAGATTAAGACTGATATTTCCCAGATGGATGCAAAAATAGAGACTCGAATGACGGATTTACAAACCTTTATTCTGACCGATATCAAAAATTTTATTTCTATGGTGTTGGGGAAAACTCCAGTCACTGAGGGAATTTTGGGTGCTCCACCAGAGACAGTGAGATCTCATGTGGTCTCTCCTCAACTTTCGGCTCTTGGACCTCAAGCGGCGATTATTGCTCCCGCTTCGAGCAGTAGAAATCTCGAGTCACCAGTGGAAATCATTTTAGAGCAGGATTTCAGGGAGAGGACAGTAAGTTCCGGTTCTTCATCCAACAATTATGCCTACAGACTAATGTGTCCTAAGTTTAATGGCACCGAGTTCAAAGAATGGTGGGCTAAATAACAATAATGTTTCAAAGCTGAATGAGTGCCCGAGACAGCACGAGTGAGGTTAGTGGTGCTTCATCTGGAAGGGAAGGCTCTTCATTGGCATCAATTTGTGATGAGGGATGTCACAGACTTGAGTAGAGTAAGCTGGGCTCAATATTTGCAGATGCTAAGGGATCGTTTTGCTCCAAATGGATTCTCGGACCCTTTTGCCGAGCCAGTTTCTCTCTAACAGACAGATTTAGTGAAAAAGTTTTATAAGGAGTTTGTCATGCTGTTGAACCAGATAAAATTACCCGATGATTATGTTCTTAGCATGTTTAAAAATCATCTTAGATTGGAGATTAGCCAATTTCTTAAGTTACTACAGCCCAAAAATTTGGTAGAAGCTTTTCATATGGCTAGACAATTAGAAGTGATATTTTGTCCTAAAAAAGTACAACCCTCTGTTACTAAGACTGTTATGCCTTCTACTTTGTCTATTCCATCTGGAACCTCTGTTGCTAGCCATAATTTCACTTCTCCTAGTATTACTCCTGTTGCTAGTCCCAATTCCAGTAAGGCCCCAATAATGAATAATGGTAAAGGGGTAGTAAAGTGCTGACTTCTGTCGAGATAGAAGACAGGAGGAAAAGAGGATTGTGTTTTTGGTGTTATTCAAAGTACACTCCAAAACATCGTTGTCCTAAGTCCCAGGTGTTCCAAATCATAGTAGAGGGTATTGAGAAAAATGTTGAACTAAAAGAATTTAAGGATTATGAAGATAATTTAAAAGGGGAGAAGGTAGAGTCTCCTATTTTATCCTTGCAGGCCTTGTAGGGAATGTCTTTATGGGAGACAATGAAATTGAGCATAACAATTGGAAAGATCACTTTTGTGACATTATTGGATTCTGGAAGCACTCACAATTTTGTGAGTAGCTCTGTAACTAAAAGATTGGACCTAAGGGTAGAGAAAATATCTAGCTTAAAGGTTGTCATAGCTGATGGTGGGATTTTAAAAACTTTGGAACTTTGTAAAGGAGTGGAATGGACAACACAAAAGCAGATATTTGTTGCTGATTTTTTGGTCATACCTCTGAAAAATTATGATTCCGTGTTGGGAATTCAATGGTTGTCAACTTTAGGACCACTAAAATGGGATTTTTCAGAGTTGTCTATGGAATTTTGGTATCATGGAAAGATGATTAAGTTAAATGGAGTGCAACCTACTCTCATGACTTGGATTGAACCAAAACCATGTCTTAAAATAATTAGAGAATGAGTCAACCCTTCTACAACTTGTATTTTGATGATGAATGCAAAATTGGAAATAAAATCATCAAAAGCAATTCTACCAGCAGCAATGAAGGATTTATTGGCTGAGTTTGAAGACATTTTTGAAGAGCCAAAGGGGTTACCCCTGAGAGGGGACAAGATCACAAAATTCATTTAATGAAGGAAGGGGTTGTAGTGAAATTAAAACCCTATAGATACCCTCCTTTTCAGAAGGATAAAATAGAAAGGATGATCAGAGAGATGCTGAAGACTGGGATCATTAAAGACAACAACAACTCATTTGCTTCTCTTGTGGTGATGGTAAAAAAAAGGATGATTCAAGGAGGATGTGCGTCGATTATAGGAAGCTTTTAAGGAAAACAATGCTGGTTTTTCTAGATGATATTTTAGTATATTCTATGAATTGGGATGCATCTATCAAAGTTATGAAATTTTATTTGAAGAGGGCTCAGGAGCGTATGAAGCACCAAGTTGATAAAGGTAGATCTAACTGTGAATTTCATATAGGGGATTTGATGTATTTAAAACTGCAGACTTATCGACAGCAGTCAGTACATGTGAGGGGGTGCCAAAAACTAGCCTCAAAATGGTACGAGACTTACAAGGTGATTGATAGGGTAGGGAAAATAGCTTATAAGCTGGAACTACCCAAGGATTCAAAGGTGCACTCAGTGTTTCATGTCTCTCAGCTGAAGAAGCATGTTGGATCAGCTAATGTACAACCTGATTTACATGTGGTAGGGAATGATGGAACCATTACGAAAGAGCCCAAATATATTTTGGATAGAAGAATGGTTAAGAGGGGCAATAGGGCAATAACTGAAGTTCTGGTTGAGTGGGAAAATTCTTTTTCAGAGGATGCCACGTGGAAAATTTTGTACAAACTGCAGCAACAATATCCATCTTTTAATCCTTGAGGACAAGGATTTACTCGAGGGGGAATTTTGTAATGCATTTTTATTTTTGTTAGCCGTTCTGGCCTTGTTTTTTGTTTTACTTTTCTGTTTTAGGTTGTTATGTCAGCTGACAAGTGGTTGTAAATGAAACGCTGCATTTCATAGGAGCTTTCTAGGAGGTTAAAAGAAAAAGCTCGGGACTAAAGAAGGCATTGAATACCTGAATGAAATTTCTTCTTCTTTCTTCTCATTTCTGATCCTTCTATTATTTTTCAATCCTGTCTCTTTTCTTTAATTCTTGGTTCAGTTTTATTTGAAGCATTACAGAAGATGAAAGAAAATCAGATTCCAAATTCTAAACAAAGGTCGGTAATACTTGTTTTATATAATGAACAAAAACAAATATTTTACCAAAGATAAAATGTCCTTATCAGTTGGATGTCCGGATACTTTAACAAAGGATAAAGAATCATTCTCTTTCTCTGTAGATGTCGCATGATCATTTTCTTTTCTAACAGGGGATGTATTGAGTGACTGTAAAATAGTAGTCTCACAAGAAGTTGGGTAAGAACATCTATTTGACGGCTCAGAGGAAGAAAATCCCATTGCATCGAAAACAAATGCGGACAAAACTGATGAAGGTGACTTGTTATCCTGTTCTAAAACAAAGTGATTGGGGGATGGAGATCGCTCTGGTTGAGATTATGGAGATATTCCTTTGAGTGAAGCTGCAGATTTGCGGGAATACGGATGCATTGGCTTCCTTTTTGGACGATGAGGCGGTATCTCAATTGGTTTAATGGAACTCTCAAAGGCACCATTTGATTCTCGAACAACCTATAACCACAAACATGCAAGTATGAGATGCTGATTAGAAAGAAAAAAAAAACTATCTAAAACTGTCTACACATGGTATGTTCACAAAACATAGAATCATTTTTCAATCAATAAATTTGCAATGAATTTAAACAATAAACCTTAGAGAAAAACTTTTGAGCATGACTTCGAATTTGAACATCAGTTTTCGTGCCTACATGCCCTGCATGAAAACAAGTGTAACTTGATCTGTTCACATCATAACCAGCGGAGGAGTAAATGCAAAAATCTTCGAAGTGAACTTACCTTCTATTTGGCGCCAGCCACAACCATACAGACTTAAAGCTTCAAGAAACTTTTGATGCTCTTCCTCAGTCCATTTTTTCCTTTGCTTAGTTATAGTATAAGGCTTCCGGATCTATTTTACAGGAAAATTTGAGTATAGTAAGAAAAGATTAATAATTACGCGTTATTAGAAACAGTAGATTTGCATTAGAACGTTTGACTCAAATTATGCGGATCGGACTACACGCAACAAATTCACAGTTTCCATTGTAATTTCTTTTTTTAAAATCCAACCTTTTAACTTAATGAAGTAGAATGCGTCATAGCACTACATGCAAAAGCATACAAATATAGAATTGTATGTACTTCGGTAGACATCGCGAGCAACAGATTTTTTTGTTCAACTATTCTTTTATTAGAAAGTTGGCGATGAACTTTTTCGGAAAAAATTTGTAGTTATTTTAATTTAAAATTTTGTTTAATTATTCTCAATCCTTGTAATCTTTGGGCTTTTGAAATTTAGGCTTTGTTTTGGAGGGATTACGCAGACTTTAGAAATTATACTAAGATAAAAGGCCACATCTTTAAAATTAAAACAGCTGAGGGTTTAAATTTTTTGATGAGCGTAGATTGGTTGGGCGGCGATCAGTACTACCAGAGGGTGTACTTGTTAGGCGCCAATTTAGTTTCAGCCTCTCGTTAGTTGAATTATTTTATATTACAAACTTATTTTCAGGGTAAAACTATTGAGCTGCCTGCCTTCAGGTTCAATTTAGGGTATATGGCGTCTCTCTAATCACCCTGTACCGCTTGCTTTAGCCTTATGCCTAATTTCTCGTTACGAGGCTTCCATCCAATCCTCCTTGCCAACTGTCAAGTACCCATTACCCAACATGGGCTGTCTTCCTTATCCTTTGGTTTTCTGATTCTCCTACACTCAGTTCTACCCTGTCTTCTCCTCTATCTATAAATTTTGTAGACAGAAAACAACACAATATTTAATATATTTATGAACGTACACAATAAAACATATATGTATGAATCCTAAACCATTTTATAAACCAGAATAATTTTTTTATTTATTCCAATCCTTAATCTTAAACGTGGAAAAACCCAAGCCAATGATATCGAACACCAAATCAAATCCAAGAACCTAAATACATAACTCAAGCTACAATGACTAATACTAGAATTTAACTTAATAGATCTCATTCATACAAATTACAATAGACTTGAGTATCACCAATTTAACACACAAACTGAGAAATTATATATGTAAACCAAATGACAAGTAGAAGAGGTTTATGCAGTGGTAGTGCTAGTGCCTAGTACTAATAGGCTGGTCAGAGTTGGAAAAACAAGGAAACGTAAACCTGTTGCCATTATTTTACCATCTCGCACACCAGTGCAAGCCTTGGCTTCACAGCAGCTGTAGCGGCCTTGATGCCATTCCAGAAAGAACAATCAGCATCGGAATGTTCTGTTTTCTGATTCACTACTTACCTTCTGACTTGATCAGCCAACAACACAAGTACAGAACTTATAAAAACTCCAGCATTTGTACAGGTAGAATTTGGATCAACTCATACATTAATAACTTTATACGAGCTTAAACCTTTATAAACACCCACCTGGTATAAATAATATCCAATCAAAATTTTGTAAAAAGAAGAAGTTCTAGTTTTGCCTTAAACAAACTAGAATAGTTTCATCTTAGCCACTGTAATTTTTTTAAAATAATTATAATATTATAAATATTCGATGTATTTTTATTTTTAATTACTAATTTATTTTTTTAATAGAATTATCAAACCATATTTATACATGTACTTATCTTAGGGTACAATTAATGAAAATTTTAGATATTTTAATTCTTTTCTACGTGTTAAATACTCTACATCCAATAAGTACACATATGTTAAACCCATATATTTATAAAATAGGTATTTCTTATCAAATTCTTAAAAAGTACTATCAATAATTAAGAGCAGTTGGTGGAATTATCCCAAGTTTATTTAATTTTTGGGCTTGAGTTTCATTTTCAGCTTCTTACATGTTTATTATTAAGACCTAGGACTCAGATTTGGGTCAGCCCATATCAATTTTATATTTAATAAAGTTCGAGAAAGCCCTAAAACCCTTCCGAGCTTTCAATTCCTTCTTGCAGAAACACACCCGCACTCTCCCATTTTATTTCAACGTTGTTAACTGGAAAAAGGGCTAGCCGACGATGTCGCTTCGAGTGTTGAACCCTAATGCCGAGGTTCTAAACAAATCGGCGGCGCTGCACATGAACATCAACGCCGCCAAAGGGTTGCAAGATGTTCTAAAAACGAATCTTGGACCCAAAGGCACCATCAAAATGCTTGTCGGTGGGGCTGGCGATATCAAGCTCACTAAAGATGGAAACACTCTTTTGAAAGAAATGGTTCCTTCCTTTCCCCCCTTCTTCTCCTGAAAAAATTATAGTTATTTCTCCCCCTTTTTGCCTTTTTATTTTCTTGGTAGAGAGATATTTCGTTTTCTTAACCAGACTTAAATGTTTCTTTTGCTATCAGTGAAAGAATGTTAAGTAGTTGGGGAAGATGGATATTCTTCATGTTTGAGAAAGGAAATGGTTGATTTCGTGCAATTTATTATGTTCCTTGATTGGAAAAATGTTTCAGCAAATTCAAAACCCGACTGCTATTATGATAGCAAGGACAGCTGTTGCACAAGATGACACTAGCGGAGATGGAACTACATCTACTGTACTTTTCATTGGCGAGCTAATGAAGCAATCTGAGCGTTATATTGATGAAGGTTAGGACTCGTATGACTGATTTGAATCCATGTTAAAGAACGTCTCACCTTGCACTTCTGTATTAGATTTAAGAATCTTTTTTTAGTTGGACGTCATTAGGATAATCGGAGCAGTTGTTTCAGTCTTGTTAATATTGTCTTTGTAAGGAAAATTTTGGAAGACTTCAGTAGGATTCTGTAGGTCAAGTCAAGCTCATGAATTAATACTGCCCGCTGAAAATGATTAAAGGAAATTTTGAATTTTAAAATCCAAATAGTTGTAGTCTACGAGTATTGGCATAGCATCCCACATGTATATATACACACAAATATATTCATACATATATCTCCTTTTTCTTTATCCATTATCTTTATGTTTAGCGATAAAGCTTTGGTTTAGGGATGCATCCTCGTGTTCTGGTTGATGGTTTTGAAATTGCTAAAAGAGCTACACTTCAGTTCCTTGAGAAGTTTAAGACCCCTGTGGTGATGGGTTCTGAACCAGATAAGGAGATCCTGAAAATGGTTGCGAGAACCACACTAAGGACTAAGGTATTTTCCAACTTTCTACATTCCCTCCTTTACTATCTTATCTGTTTTCAATTACATCTGCTTTACTTGATTGACTATTTTATTGTCACACAGCTGTATGAAGGATTGGCTGATCAACTGACAGACATAGTTGTTAATGCTGTAAGTGGGAAAATCATTTTTTTCTACCTTTTCTTTTTAGCATTTCAGTTACTTCTTTTCTTTTGTTTTACAGGTACTTGGTATCCGAAAACCAGAAGAGCCTATTGATCTCTTTATGGTTGAAATAATGCACATGCGACATAAGTTTGATGTGGACACACGGCTAGTATGTTTGTAATTCCTTCCTTTTATCTTGTATTGTATGCATGCCACCTTTCTCAGTACTTGTACTGTGTAAATCATTCAAGATTGAATATTCAATGTTGTTTGTGGTTGCTGCAGTTACGTTATGATACCAAATTCATATTTCTTATTAATCATACATTTATTAACATTTTTGAGAATTTTTGTTGGATGCTACTCCTCTTAGTCATGAGGCTTCTTGTTTTCAAGAGAGTCCCTCTTGAGGGGGAAAGTAGTTCTGTAGATTCTAACCGGTCCATTTGCCTATAGTTACAGTCTTCAGGTGCATTATTATTTTCCCCCTAAAATAGGTACAATTAAAAGTAGTTTTGTTCTTTGGTTTCATGTTTCAATTTTTATTGAATGAACATGTTAATACGGATAAGAAATCATGAAATTTGTTGTTGTTCATTCATTAAATATAGCTTTGATAGAGTTAACTTGACTCCTACTCTCCTAGTGCTACTCACTCCCCTTCTCTTAATGGAAGCAAGTTTATTTTTGTCTAATGAAGCCTGAATACTTCTGTTTTGTTTCTTCTTTGTTTTTTGTATGTGTGTTTCTATATTATGCAGTTTCCTATGTTTACTTTTTTCTGATTTCCCTAGGTGGAGGGACTAGTATTGGACCATGGTTCTAGGCATCCAGATATGAAGCGACGAGCAGAAAATTGTTACATCTTGACATGTAATGTATCATTGGAGTATGAGAAAAGGTATATATATATATATATATATATATATATATATATATATGAGCATGTCTTTAACTCCATTTTTTATTTGTTCATGATGTGGGGTGCAAGGGGAGGGTGCAGTAATCTGTTTCGGAACATTAGGTTCAGTATTCTTTTATGTATCCCTACTTGACTGTTATATAAATTTTCTTTCATGGAAGTATAGCTTCCTTGTGCTAAGCTTCTCATTGGGTATCTGCTACTGCATTCCTTTGGTTTTCCTCTATATGGGTGTATTTTGTTGTTATTGTTATCATGTAACTATTGTTTTTTCCCTCAGTGAAATAAATGCAGGCTTCTTCTACTCAAATGCTGAGCAGAGAGAGGCAATGGTTGCAGCTGAAAGACGCTCAGTTGATGAAAGAGTCAAAAAAATTATTGAGCTAAAAAATAAGGTAGCTTTTGTTATGCCTCATATACCCATTGTAATTGTGGCATTGGTGTAGCAGGTATGTATAAATTCTTACAATATTCCTACGGTTGTCCATCTTTAGGTTTGTGCGGGCACTGAAAACAACTTTGTTGTTATCAATCAAAAGGGTATTGACCCACCATCTTTGCATCTTCTTCAACAAGCAGGGGTAAGCAATGGACTTTTGTTCTTTCGATCTGTATTCCAACTTCCAATATTTTCATAATGTCTCTCTTGGGTAGTTGTGTATAGATTTCTTAAACATGTTGCAATTTATCCATTTTTCCTCAAGATAGAAGTAGTGGCATCAGATATAAGGCTGGTGTTGTGACTATGATTTTTTTTCTTCTATTAAAGTGTTGCATATATAACTGGCTTTGATACTTTAATGTTTTTTGTTGAAGTTTGTCTCACCTGTGTTTTGCTGTAATTTGCTGATTTATGATTTTGTAGATTATTGCCCTTAGAAGAGCAAAAAGAAGAAATATGGAAAGGCTTGTTTTGGCTTGTGGAGGAGAAGCTGTAAATTCTGTTGAAGATTTAACCCCCGACTGTCTTGGCTGGGCAGGACTTGTATATGAGCACGTCCTTGGAGAAGATAAGTATACATTTGTGGAAAATGTAAGACATCCTCATTCATGTACAATTTTAATTAAAGGTATGTATAACTGTTTGTCATTCAAGTAAATTGTACAAATTTGATATCTAGATGGTTGGTGCTGCTCATGGAACATTTAGCTTGCAGTTTGTTTAACACTCATGCTATTGTCTATAATATAGGGCCTAATGACCACACAATTGCCCAAATTAAGGATGCTGTTCGTGATGGTCTGCGAGCTGTTAAGAATACCATTGAAGACGAAGCAGTTGTATTAGTAAGTTTTGGTCGTTTAGCATTTTAATTGCAATGGAGTACACATTTCACGTTTTTACATTAGTTTCAGTCTAAGATATTTGAAAGGTGCAGGCAGCTCTTGAACCCTAATTTATCTATTAAGGCATAGGTTGAGACAGAATTTGATTTGATTCTTACTGATATTGTTTCATATATGAATTTATTTATGATTCAGGGAGCGGGAGCTTTTGAAGTTGCAGCTAGACAATACCTAATTAATGAAGTAAAGAAAACTGTTCAAGGGGTATGTCTCTGCTATATTTCCCTGTTTACAATCAGTGAAATGACATGAAATATTTATAATGTCCATAAAATTGGAACAGCGTGCCCAATTAGGTGTTGAAGCTTTCGCGGATGCCCTTCTTGTGGTGCCGAAGACACTGGCTGAAAATGCTGGGCTTGATACTCAGGATGTCATAGTTGGTCTTACGGTACTACTTATTTTGTCTGTTTTATTGTTACGTTTGAGCCCATCTAGAAACTAGAAGCTGAAGAAAACATTAAGCTGAGCATCGATTTTGACTCAATTCAGGGGGAGCATGACAGAGGCAGTATTGTTGGTCTAAACCATCAAACTGGAGAACCTTTGGACCCCCAGGTGGAGGGTATATTTGATAACTACTCTGTTAAACGCCAAATTATAAACTCTGGGTATGTAAAAGCTTTCTACATATTTATATTTCCACTTTGATCAATTTCCTGCATTGGATGTTTATTATATTTGCATGCTTAGTGCATATAACCATAAGAGTTTCTTGTTGTACAGGCCTGTAATTGCTTCACAGTTGCTGTTGGTTGACGAAGTGATCCGTGCTGGCAGAAACATGCGAAAACCAACTTAGGCCTTCCCCTTTCCTCTGTATGTGTGTTTTGGGTTGGTACCTTTCTGGCTTGTGGTATCATGTTTGATGTTTTGTAGTGCATCCTATTCCTGATTTACTAAAATGTTTCATGTATTGTTCTTCATGATCTGTTTTGGAAGATATTCCCATTTTTAGTGTTTAGTTAGTAATAGTATGAACAAGTGTTTTTCCCTTGTGTATTCCTTAATTAAATCTTAAATGGTTTTGAATTGGAATTTGTAAGGGTCGTGATTTTGAATACTCTTAGTGGGCGGAATTCGTAGAAGAGTTATTGCAGGCACCAAAGAAACATTTACATCCCTAAACCACAATGCAACCCATGCACCGAGGTCTCTCCCAAAGCTTTATTTCGCTCTTTAGCCTTAATCCTCAGCAACTCTGCTGTAAAGCCAAAGCTTTTCCCCTGAGATATATATGTCCAATACAAGTGGTATAAGACCAGCCTCAACACCAAATCCCACTTTCTGCATTCCCTAAAACGCTAAAATAATTTCCTTGTATTGGGGGTAATATTACTACTACTATTCAGTTTGAACGCTTTCCAATCTTCAACTTTGAACACCGTGTGAAGAACTGAACATCTTCACATTCAGTCCCCCAGTTTCCACTGGATATATACTATTACTCCTCCCTTCACCCTCCACAGAATACAAACCCTTTGATTTTATATTCATTCCATCTTTGGCAATGTTTTTCAGTTGGAGAAAAAGAGAAGCCAGAAATGGGAACAAAAAAGTTCATAAAATGGAGCTTGAGATCCCAAGGCAGTTCATTTGCGCGATAGCACTTGATCTTATGAAGGATCCGGTGACATTATCTTCTGGGATTACTTATGATCGAGAAAGCATAGAAAAGTGGCTCCAAGATGGGAATTTCACTTGCTCTCTCACCAATCTGATTCTTACAAGTTTCGATCAGATACCCAATCATACGTTGAGGAAGATGATACAAGATTGGTGCGTGGAGAATAGGAGCCACGGCGTTGAAAGGATCCCGACACCAAGAATCCCCATCAGCTCGAACGAGGTCTCCGAGATTCTGTTTTCGATTACTGATTCGAGGAGACGGTTGGACCGATGCGGCTGTCTGGATTCCATTCAAAAAATCAAGAAATGGGGTCTCGAGAGCGAGCGGAACAGGCGATGCGTTGTGGCAAACGACACTGTCGGAGTCATCGCCGCGGCGATCGCCGGCGACTCATTTGAGAAGAACGCCCGTGTGTTGGAGGAGATGTTGTGTGTAATGAACTGGATGTTTTCCATTGGCTCAGGAAGCTCAGCTATACCTTGGAACACTTGTCCGACAATCGAATCCCATTCAAGTTCATTAAAAACCCAATTTGTCCTTGGATCTCGAAAGCTTCTCTCATGGTGATTTTCCACATAGTTTCATCCTCAAACGAGAAAACCAAGGCTGAATTCGTGGAAATGGGTCTCGTTTCTTTACTAATCGAATCCAAAAACAACTACTGCGAGAGGGCTTTAGGTGTCATAGACAAACTCTTGGAGACCAAACAAGGGAGGGAATCTGCTTACGACAATGCTCTAGCGATGCCGGTTCTTGTTAAAAAATACTTTGTATTTCAGAATTGGCAACCGAGTACTCTGTTTCCTCCATTTGTAAGCTGAGCAAATACGACGATAGAGTTTTGATGGAAGCTCTGGAAGTTGGTGTATTTCAGAAGCTTCTGTTGCTCATAGCGATGCAACGACAGAGAAATCAACTGAGGTTTTGAAACTATTGAATCCTTACAGACCTGGATTGGATTCTGTGGATTTCAAGGACATCCTTTTGAATTCTTTTTCTTTATTCATTCACAATCCAAGCTAAATGTATCCGAGTTCATTCATTAACAACAATACAGCATGGTCTGTGAAGAACATCCGACTCCGAGTCATCTTTGAGAAGCCATCGGCTATTTTAGTCTCTTCCCTACTGATTCTCCGCATTGATCCACACCAATTTGGGTTCATTAAAACAAAAATAAGGATCAGCCTCCGGCTCCCTTTGATTACCAAACTCCCAGTTCCAGACCCACTGATCTCTCTCTAATATCATCGGTCTATTCCTCACATGCTACAGACTGAGGAAAGCACCCTTGGCCTACATGCTACACAATCCAGTCTGTACAATTCTTTTCTCCCCGTGGAACTAACCTAGTAAAACGAAGCTACAGCCTACAGCCTACAGCCATTTCCTTTAATTTATGGAAACATTAATACTAAATGGTTTAGACTGTGGGTTTGGCATTCTTAAATGAATCATCAAAGGATCTTCCCTGTGGAGCACTTCGATTAGATTATGAAGTAATGCAAATATATGACATGGATCCCAAGTATCATACGAATCAAGTAACGCATTACACAACATTTTCTTATATTTTTTTCATTATTATTTAAAGGCGGCGATTGGATCACTTGATTCAAGTTTGATTTGTATTATTTCAGGTATGATTATCGGTTTAAGTTTGGGTTGGGTTCGATTCAGTTTTAATTCGGTTCTATAATGATTTGGGTCAAGTATCAGGTAGGTTAATAAGAGACTTGGTTATTTTAATCAAATTTTCAGGTCAAGTTAATTTTTTTCACCTTATATATGACTTCATATAACTTGTACATTTGGTTTTTTAGTGAGTTGTGCAACCATTCAAATCTCATCTTTATTTATATTCTAATATATTTTCTTTATATCAGGTTGTCTTTCGTTCAGGTGAAATCGGTTCAATTGAAAATTGATTAAGGCCTATTTTCGATTCACTTGAAATTTGATTCGATTTCGATGTAATTTAATTATTTTAAGTTTTAGATCAGATTCGAGTTATTATGCTTGAGTCGATTTTAAACTTTAATTCAAATAAATTAAGTCGATTCTCAAATCTCATATCAAATTTGTTAAATCCATTGTTATTCTCATACTCCATCAATGATACACATGTAAGCACAGTTAAATAATGCTTTGCCATTGACGCGGTCAACGTAGGTCGCTCTTAGGGTGCTACTAAAATGAGAATAAGAATTCTTATTAATTGAATAAAAAATTATGTTACAGTTTAAATTTTTATTAATTGTGTAAAAGATTATATTATAACTTAAATTCTTATCAACCAAATAAAAATTATGTATAATTTTATTTTAAATGAAAATTTATGTTATGATATAAATTCTTACCAATTAAATAATAATTTATATTAAAAATCACCTTAATTTAGTCGCACCATAAGACGTAGAAGTTAGAATCATAGAAGCTTTCTCTGCCATTGGTACCAGTTTATTTATTGCTGTTAAGTTCGAGAGTAGTTGTCACAATTTCTATCTATAAATGTTGTAATAATATAAACCATTGAGTTTGGTATCGTTAATGTTTTTAGGTTTGGTTTGATAGATACTACAGGTTTAGTTTTTTAAGAAATAAACCAAAAGACACTCTTCTTTTTGTTTTAGTTTGTTCAAATATTGAACCAAAATCTAAGATTATAAAATTAAATATGTAATAAAAACACACACAATAATTTAGGGTATAAAATCTATCATTTTAAATAATGTAGTAACACCTTTTCAAACAAAATCATACATTCTTGTTGTACGTAAGTAATTTTCCTCTAATATAACTCAAAATTAACTTTTTTAATCAAACTTTATTTTAAAAGAATATTAAATACAAAGAGACCTTTGAGTATAAATCTAAAAGTAACGATAAAAATAAAATTAAAAATTTTCGCATGGACATAAACTTGAGGAAAAAGTCCATATGCTTGACTAACAAGTAATTTACTCGTGTACGGAAAAAATATATTTTTGAAATTATTTAAATATGTATTTGTGATAAAAATATAATTAATTTTAATATTGAGAGTGATAATATATTTTTGAAATTATTTAAATATGTACTTGTGATAAAATATTTGTCATTAATAAGAATAATATTAATGTCTAAATTTTAGTCACTATTAATAATTATTTGTGTCAAAAAATATAATTAATTATGATTAAATATATAAGAATTGTCACTAATATAATAATGACGAAGTTATTAATGACGACGGGTGACGAATCAAAAAATAATTATTATAAATTTTAATAAACAAATTTAACACTTTTTATAACTATTTTTAATGTCACTGAAAATGTATTTTTTTAGTGAGAATATAAATTTTTACTAACTTATAATATTAATATTTAATTTATTAATTCCTAATAAAAATTATATAGATCATTATAAATATCTTTTCCAATTTAATATACTTTAAATATTTTGTATCACGTGGAGTTACATGAAGGGAGAAAAAGGTAATTGTCCCCGTTTTAAATGGTTTAATTTTTTAGACTACTAATTTTTAAATTATTACAATTACATTTTTATCTCTCTTATTTTTATTTATATTTTTTAAGATTTATACACTAAAATTAATAACATTAACATTAACTCATTTTTTATAATTTAATTAATAAAATTAAAATTTAATTATATTTTTATAATTATTATTTTAACATTAATTAATTTATCTCCTTCATAATTAAACTCTACCCTCTCGGTCTAAACGATTGCCGATAATTTTTATAATTCTTTTTATTATTCACGTCACGTGACACTATAAAAATATTATTTATATAATCGCCTACCAATCCATAAAATTTAAAATATTGGAGCCCACCTCACCTCTCCATCCTCTCACCTTCCTCTCTAAGCCGACTCTTATCACTTGACTTTCTGACAAATATATTTAAACCTTCTTATTTCCTTCTACATCGTTTACTTCTTTCTCCCCAGAAAAAAAACTACGTTTTTCTTCACATGGCAGTAGTTCGTGAGCGACGCCAGATTAACCTCCGTCTCCCGCTGCCCGACGTTTCCGATCGCCGCCACCGCTTCCCCCTTCCCCTCCCTCCTTCTGCCTCCTCAAACGCTCTAGCCGCTTCTTCTGTTACCATCCCTGCAGCGGAGCTCGAAAGACTCGGAGTCCTCGGTCACGGAAACGGTGGTACCGTGTACAAAGTCCAACACAAACGGACTTCCAAGATTTATGCACTGAAAGTTGTTTACGGAGACGGTGACTTGACAGCACGTCGACAGGTTTTCAGGGAGAGGGATATTCTACGAAAGACTGATTCACCTCACATCGTTCGTTGCTACGAAACGTACGAGAAGCCTTCCGGCGATGTTGCGATTTTGATGGAGTACATGGACGCCGGAACTTTGGATACTCTTCTTCGTAACAAGGGTACTTTCTCGGAGCCGGAGATTGCTCATATAACAAGGCAGATTCTAAAAGGATTGAGTTATTTACATAGCCATAAGATAATTCACCGAGACCTCAAGCCTTCAAATCTATTGGTGAACAAGAAGATGGAAGTCAAGATCGGCGATTTCGGCGTCAGCAAGATCATGGCCCGGACGTTGGAATCGTGCAATTCCTACGTCGGAACCTGCGCTTACATGAGTCCAGAGCGGTTCGACCCGGACGCTAACGGAGGTAACTACGATGGGTTCCTCGGCGATATCTGGAGTTTGGGGCTTACTTTGATGGAACTTTACGTGGGTCATTTCCCGTTCCTGCCGGCGGGTCAAAGACCCGACTGGGCTACGTTGATGTGCTCGATATGCTTCGGCGAACCACCTACTTTGCCGCCGGGCGCTTCCGATGAGTTCCGGAACTTCATGGAGTGTTGCTTGCAGAAGGATTCGAGTCAGAGGTGGACAGCTTCCCAGCTGTTGGATCATCCGTTTTTAATCAAGTATCCGTCTGCCGACAGTTGACCCGACCCGATGTCAAATTGCTCTTGAATTCTTAAACCCGGTTAAACTTTTTGTGGGTTTTGGGATTTTTGTATATCCCAGAATTAACTCCTTTTTCTTTGTATATTCTCTCCTTGTCTGCATAATGCAAAGATACTTTTCAAAATCTTTTTCAAACATTTCATTTTACTTTGATTGCTGCAAAAAATATAAACATTTCATGTTATATAATCATTTTAAAACTATACTATTATTGAGTAAATAAAGAAGAAGAATATTTTGTCTTCCAATTCATATGCTCTTCCCATCTTTAAAGTTTAACCCTTCCCAGTTCCCAGTTCCCATCTTGATTCTAAAACCTTGTGTTTCATTTGTCTGTAGAAAATATTTATTATTTTCATTTTTTGTAAACTCTATAAGTTTGTGACGTTTTTGTAAATCTGTTTGCAAATTGCAATAGATGATCCTCTCTAGTCTTATGTTTTTTCCCCTTTGCTTTGGACCTTGTGACTTGTTTAAAGTTGCGTCATCAAACTGATCAGAAAGCTGTGGTCTGTGGGTGTTTTGAATGCCAAATCAATAAAAGAAGCTTGCCTAATGCCTAATGCCTAATGCCTAATGCCTAATGCCTATGGGAATCATTAGGACTGAAAATGCAGATTATTGTCTCTGTGAATTTGGCGTTAGGACTGAGATATGGAAAGTGCCAAGTGGTGGGTTCACATGGAGGGGGATTAATTGTCCATAACAGTACCATCAACCATGGAAGTTTTTTAATACATTTAGATGGAGGGAATGAGTTGTTCGATTACTTCAGTTTAAGTGAAGAACTTTAATTAAAAAAAACTGATCAGAAATGGTTGGATAGATTATCAATGGCGCTTCCATTATTAAATTAAAAGAAGAAGAATACAACTTTGAAACGTGCAAAGGGTATAAGGACTAGGAACATAATTATACCAAAATCAGTAAACATATTTTCCACATGAAGTTATCATTTTGGAAGTAGGGACGAGAAAAACTCGAATCGACTCAAAAAAATTAAATAACTCGATTTGACTTGAGACGAAAATATTCTACTCGTCTTGAATCGACTTAAAATTTCATAAACTCGACTCGAAAGAATTTCAAATAGAGTTTGAGTTGTAAAATAAAAATTCGAATAACTTGAACAACTAAATTTTTTTATGATATATATACCGATATATAAAAATATGAAAAAATATGAAGAAATTTATATGTATATCTTATACAATTACTGAAAATTGTTTAAATTAAATCAAATCGTACTATAATATAATAAATAGTTATAATTAATTTTTTATAAGAACTCGAAAACTCGATTTGTTTCAACTCGATTCAAAAAAATTCCGAATAAAAATTTGAATGATAAAATTAAATTTGTCACTAAAATAATTTAAAAAATTTTAACTTGATTCGGCTCAAACTGATCGACGCTCACCCTGATTGGATAGTGTTAGGCATTGAGTTGATCGCCCATCATACTGCGTGATCGTGGTCCACTGGAAAGTTTAGAAACAACCAAAAGGCTGGTGGGAGGGAGATTCCATTCCCAGTGTGGATAAATAGAAATATCAGGCAACGACAATGAAAGGGCCGAGGGGATGGGACCCTGCTCAATTGGCAAAGTGGCAAGGCCAGGAAAGATGAATGGTTCTGGAGACTGGAGAGTTTAGAAATCCATGAAAGGACAAGGGGAAAGATGACCCACCGCACATGTTTTTTTAATGAAATATATCATAAACGAAAAAAAAAATACTTTTCTGTCTCATGAAAATTTGTACATTATTGATTTTTTTTTTTAATTTTAACTTATAATTATTTAAAAAATATTATTGATAAAAAGATAAAAAAATATATATTTTAAAAATCTTTTATCAATTTTTTTTAAATATATATCTTATAAAAATTAATTATTTAAAATATTTAATATAAATAAAGTTAAACATTAAAAAATTTAACTTTTAAATATTCAATAATGGACATCTAAGATAGAACGGAGGTAATACTTTTTTAAAATTTTATTTATATCTTAATTCAAAATTTTATCAATTCACTCTTTTAATAATATTAATTATTAAATTTAATATTTTAAATTAATTTATATAATGTGTTACATTATAATATTGTCATTTGACTTTTTTTAAATATATATATTTTAATTAATTTCAATGATTATTGATTGGGTTGATATCAAATTTTAAAGGGTATAAAAACACTAATAAAATATGAATTAAAAAAGTTTTTAATTAATTTATTTACGGAGTTTATATACTAAATCTTCAAGATCTGGCAATGGTCACTGCATGGGATAAAATATACTTGTACATCCTCCATTCCATTTAAGAACTGAAGCTATAAATTATCCTCTTAGCTTTGGGACAGCTTCGATATCCAGAAAGGGACTAAGGGGACGTTGCCTTTGCCAAGTGCACATGTGTTTTGATAGCTATTAGCTACTAAGAAGAAACAAATGAAAGGAATAGGATGCATGAACCAAAATCATTTGGTCACTTTTAAACTTTATGAATTAAATTTTTTATATTAGCATTTAGCCAATTAGCCTCACTCTCACTCTGGGTTCGGGAGTGGATTTAGAATTCAAATCTCTTGTAAAAGAGGTCATCCCGGTTGGGTTCGGGAGTTACTGTAAGCCAACCCAAATGCTAAACAATTGAGCTGCATTTGTTATTCAAACAATTGGGTCGTTGGGTCAGTATATTGGTTCGATTTATAGGCGTTGAAGGACGATTAGACCGGTTACTATCCCAGATGCCCCAATTGGTTAAAGCTTCAACTTTTCTTATATTTTATGGGTGTTACAAAAATGGTACGGTCAGATCTTTAAACGATTCATTTAAGATGGTCCCAAGGAAGAGTCATAATCTATGGGACGATAAAAATGAAAAACTTTGATGCAAGATTCAGCTTAAAAACTCAGACTTTATTTTATATATGGTGAGATCATAATAGATATGACACGTGTCTTAGTCCCTTCCCCTGCGATCCACCCGTTCATGCTAAGGTGTACGTGAATCCAGTCCCAGCTGCTTAATACCCTAAGTTACACAAATTTTGTATAAATTTTACCCAAAGTTACACAAATTTTTACTAATGAGTACACCTTAAAACCTCACGGTAGAACGACCCTTAAAACCATATATGTTACTTAAAGAATTTACCATCCAATCTTGTTGATATATTTGCACAAAACTAATGAAAAGTAATTTAACGTGCAATTTTACCATGAAATATAGAAAATGAAATGATGAAAGTCTAATTTGCAGGGCCTTTGCACATATATACAGGGTCGATACCATGTTGATGGTGGGAGGGACTCTTGTCCCTTCTAATTTTTTTTGGTATGATTATATTAAGGTCCTTCTTAGTTTAAATAATAATAAAATAAGATTTTTATCCCTCTTAAATTTTAGATTTAAAAGCTTAATAGATCTTTGACTCTCACCCTCCCGATATTCGATCTTAACTCCGTCCCTGTATCTATATAAGTATCTTCCCATGCAACATAAAATATCATATATATCAATAAAAGAGAACTGAATTACCAGATTTTACTTCATATATATTATAAGCTTAGGTTACAAAGTCTTCGATATTGATGTTAGAGTAGATGCTTGAAGCACGAGGGGTTGATTGGTAATGTCAATCAGCCAGGCAATATTCACAAGTTTTTCCGCATCCAATGATCTGCAGCATTCGAAGACTCTCGTTTCTGTTGATCCTTCACTTTGAATTATTCGTTTCAGCGTCCTGCGGCACAAGTTTCAAATAAAATATGGATTAAGCCTGCACACAGTAAGATTTGAAGCTGCAACCTTAAAAATGCTACCACTTGTACATCATTAAGCTAAGGCTTCTTCATCATTAGAGAATTTGCAGTCTTTACTGCAATAGATAGATCTTTTTGGTGATGAGAATAAATTACCAGAAAGACATCAGGTGAGAAGGGACTAGCTATGGCGAGGTCCCTGAGTTGAGAATGCATGGCATTGATGAAAGCTATTGTTTCCAGCTGAGGTTCTTCCATGGCTTCCTTTAGCTTGCTCAGTGCCGAGCAATATCCTTCCTGCATGCCAAGTACATGTGATAGAAGAGGAATTTTAAAATAAAAAAGGAATAAAAGAAATTAATTTACCATGAAGAGATCTAACTCCGACTGCTTTAGCTGCATGCTGCTGGAACATGGATTCTTCTTGATGTTATTGCTGCTATTATAATGCTCGGCTTGCCTTTGATTTCCCTTGATACTTATCCCACCATTGACAATGCCACCAACCTGATCAAAGTGGTAAATAAATAAAAATCTCTCACCAGCTAGGATCTTTAGTATTTATAATGAACTGAAAGGTCATTGCAGAGAGAGGACTGTCCACGAAACCCCCATGCACGTGTCCCCTAATCCATCTGCCAACATGGTTTCGTAGTTTTAGAGTGGTTATTTGACTTACTGATGTCTTATCTTACGCACTTGCAGGGAGCGGGAGCAAGATGTGACTTACTCATGACCAGGTATTGCCCTAATTTTCACTTGATATCCATGCACGTGGTGGGCGAGACCTCAAAATGAGATCAACAAGTGAATATGGTATTAAATTGCTGTTCTAATCAAATATGATTAGAATGTTATGATTTTAAATATTATACATATTACATCGTGATTTAAAAAAAAATCTATGATTTTAAATTACGGTTATAGTGTTACGACTTTTAAAATTGTCATGATACGATCATTGCATTAAGTCCGCAACTTACCACTATAAAGGCAAGTGAATAGAGCTATGGTGATGAGCTGAGTAGTTGACTGGTTTATCTTATGGACAAGAAGGTGATACATAATTTAACGGAATAAAATATTAAACTTTTGGTTAACATCCAATGTTGATCGTAAAGACAATTTGATAAGTGTACAGTTTTTTGCATCTACACATTATTGTTTTCACGATGGAAGCCCTTGAAATCCTATCAAAATTTCCCTCCATTAAACATAGTTTTATGAAACATGCGTGGAAGCAGAACACTAGAAGATAGCACTGGCCTAGATAAGTAATTAGCTAAGAGCTTGAGACTCGATGTTATATTTCCTAGCAGATATAACATGAGATGCTGGTGAAATGGGTTGGTATAGCAAATATAAATTTGGCTCTAAGCTAACTAAAAATTACTAGCTAGTAGCTGCCAGGTTAATACTATAGAACATTAACCCTAACTACAGAAACTAGCTAGCATGCTATCATTACACTTCAGCAACAGCATGTTGGAGAAAAGTTTGAAATCCAAAATCCCAATCTTATAAGAAAGTTAACAATAAGCAATTAATTAGTACTTTAAGAAGATCATGATCATAGTATGTGGTGAAACTTCAATGCGAGCTAATCCTTGAAACAATTCAGAAATGTTACTTAACCCTGAACCTATTTAGGATTTTTAACTTCAGGTTTAATAGGGATATATGTGCCCATCGAACACAGAAGGTTTTCGTATAATTTGTATAAAGCCACGAAGGGAATGGGAGATAAAGAACCTTTAAGCAGTTGAGGTGATTCTCAACGAGCCTCCCATACAAAGGATGAGTAGAAATTCTGGTCTTGAGAAGTTCAACATCGTCACCATCTCCAGCTTCTTCCTGGTTATGATCTTCACTCTTGTTGGCCTCCATCTCCAGTTCTACCTACAACAACTCCTTAGTTTTGCCATATTTGTAAAGCAAAAATGTTTGATTTAAAGCTAAAGGGATAACCCTGAACCACCTCAGATAGCACTGTTGGTACTCTCTGGTAACAAAATTCATCACAAGATAGTCCTATTTTTGGAATGACCCATGCTTGCATATCCTGAAAGTGGTATCATCATCAGTCAGGTAAACAGAAAACACACCCTTTCTCTGCAACCTGCACTATCTCTCCTTGTCTTTCTATTGCAACGAAAGGAACATCTCAAAGGGTGGGTTTCTCGAGTAATGGGAAGCTTAGCTCGTACTCGTACTACTCTTTTGTAGAGATTTCCCGTCTTTATTTGACCTTTGCACTGCTCATTCTTCCCCCACTGTTTCTGTAGCAGAAAATTCCAAAGTCGTTACTGTTTATCAGGGTACTCTTTCATCACCCTGGCCTTGTTCCCACTCTAAGAAAAGACCTTGTTCCTTCAACTGTTCACTGCCTTCCCTCACTTTTTAACATTGACAATTCGATGTCTATTCACTGCAAATATAATTCTAATAATTTAATTAACTGGAATGCTTCTGATGGAGACAAGTAGAGAGGACGAGCACTGTTTATAAGGGGATACAGCTCCTCTCTAATTATTTCAGGGTTTTGGCAGATTGCAGAAATGGGCCTCTTTACTACTTCAGTGTGTCTCATATCTGGAATCCTTTTCACATGCACCAGCTTCCAATCCAACCCTAAATATTCAAAAAACTGGAAATTAGTAATTCATTAACTTTTTTCCTCATTAAGAGAGTTAGGGGAGAGCTCTCTATACCTATCCTTTCATCCCCTCCACTTCCCTACCATGTGTTGTTAATTAGAGAGTTGTCAACTTATAGAAAGATTTTGGTTATCTTCAATGTATCAAAAAAATCCTTTTGATTTTCGTATCTGCTAATAATAAACCTGAATTGTGAAGCCTTTGCTTTTAAATATTTATTAGACATAAAACTGTTTTCGATCCGTACTTGTTAAGTTGTTCAGCTGCTTTCTACTTTATGCTTTAGATTGGCATTTTAATTGCTAACTGAAGATTGGTTAACAAATACCAATAGCATGCTGGTAGCAACTTGTCTAACTTTCAAAAGAGCTGGTATTTGGTTGTTCTTTTGGCGTTAACCCGTCATAATAACATCTATGGATCATTAGACTCATAGATAATAATACAAAGTATAGTTATGCATGGGGCTCTTGCCCTCTTTTTTTTTTTTTTTTTTTTTTTTTTTTTTTTTATAATTGTATTTAAGGTTCTTTGGTCACCGGTAATGCAAAAATGTCTCACTCAATTGATTTTTGAGAAGTGATCGGATTTACTTGATTGGATTCAAGTTGATGGCCGAGGTAAATCCCTATATGATGTGATTATACGATTAGCATGGAATGGTTTAAATTACTACATCTGACAAGAGCGCAATGCACGTTTGCATGGAGAAAACCCGAGATCTAAAATGAATCTTTTTGCTCTTATTCAATATAGTGTAAAATGAAAAATCTTGGGATGCAATAGGATTACTCTCCATAATACTTGTATAGCTGAAAATTGGGATTTTAGTTAGTTTTATTGTCATTGATGGTAACATTCTGATATTGAGTTGTATTTTCTCAAGATTACTTGGATGAATAAAGTTCATTTATAAAAAAAATAAGATTTTTGTTCCTTTTATATTTTAGATTTAATAACTTAATAAACCTTTACTCCTCCCAACATTTAAATCTAACTCAGTCTTTGTGTTTGGGGCTAATATATGAAAGAGTCACAAGACAATAATAATTATTTTTACTCAAATTTTACTTGAACCTAACGACACCCCTTTTTCACCCCTTTTTCACTAGAATCACCCATATTTTGATTGTGCTTAATGAAAGCGTTTTGAATTCTTTCGTATTTCAAATGTATCTCTCGTTTCCTATTAATATAGGAGTAAGAGAGACACCAAATTTGGGTCTTACATCTTATCCACATACAAATAGAAATGTTCAAATCTTGTCTAAAGAATGGAGGGTTGTTAAATGATGGAAACTCTATATTTAGTTGGAGGGATGACGAACATGAGGAAATATATAAAATCCCAAAACCAATATATTCTTTGCTATAATTCTTATGATAACATGGGAGGGATCTCTGGATTTCTTACAAATCTTCCTCATTTCACTAACATGGTCGTGTCTTTTTTTGAAAAATTTCCTATGAAACTCACATTTCCTGTTGAGAACATGTTTTCTCTTGTTGCTTATCGGCCTCCTCGCACAGGGAGGCACTTGCAACGCTATAATCAAAGAGGCTTTCGTTTAGTTGTTGGGTAATCTTCTTTTTTCCCCCATATTTTTCTTCTTTGTCATGCTAAGGACATGAAGAACAAAAAAAAAATCCATTTATTCATCAGTTTGATTTTATCATTTTTTTTATTTTAAAATTAGAAAATCAATTAAGAATCTAAACTAAATTTATATAATTTACATTTAATATCCCGTATAAATGTAACGATAAAGTATTTCTAATTATTTTTTTTATAAAATTTAAATAAATGTATACCGTATCGATATAAGAAAACAATCCACACAAATCCAAATGAGGATGTGATCGAAGTATTAGTGATCAGTGCAAAAAATGGCAAAGGTATGTTATTCCCTAAAGGTGGCTGGGAAGATAATGAATCTATGGATGAGGCAGCTATTAGAGAGACGCTCGAAGAAGCCGGGGTTATTGGCAAGATTGAAGTTAGTACATATATATCATTTCTTTGATTCACATGGTTTGTTAATTCTTAATTTTTTTATTAAGAAGAAAAACAACTATTTTTTAAAATAAATATCGAGGTTTAAATTCATATAAAATAAAATAACGTAAAATCTTTAATCACTCAATTAATTAATAGGTCTTACTATTTTTTAATTTTAACCTTTCCATTTTTTTTTTTTTGACATAGTTAAAATTAGGTACATGGTCGTATGAGAGCAAGAGGCGAAGTATTCTCCACGAAGGCCACATGTTTCCTATGCTTGTGAAGCAAGAGTTAAACTTTTGGCCTGAGAAAAACAAACGGACAAGGAAATGGGTATGTTAGACAGGCTAAGTTCTTATTAAGACCTGATTAAATATCGTACCAATTGAACAAATTCGTTTTGTGCATTAAGGGTTAGTTTTTAAGACAAACTTTGAATATTACTTTTATGTTTATAGTATAAATAATTTATGATTAAGATACCTCATATCAAAATTTGATTCATTTATTTTAAATATGTTTTATGTCAAATTTAAATTAATATCTTACATTAAAATTTACGCTTAAGTCGAGTAAAGGACCTAATTGACCGTGTAAATTAACCTAAACAAATATTCTCCTTGCAGGTCACCGTCTCTGAAGCTAAAGAAGAATGCCCACATTTGTGGATGAGGGAAGCTTTAGAAGAGTTGGTTTCTCGCCAGCAGCCTCGGGCAAAGGAGGAAATCGATCCAACAACGAGCAAGTGACAGACATTTGCTCCATACCAAGCATGGGAGACCTTTAATCTAAATTTTAATTAACTTAGATTATATAAAATATTTAAAAAATTATAAAATAATTATAGATCATCCCTACTTTCGAAAAAAATATTTTATTTTTCGAATTAAAATCTTGGTCTGTCAACCTTACATGAACGTGATTGCTGGAGATAAAGAAGCTACTTTCAGTATAGGATAGTTCCCAGTGCTTGTGCCACAAGCAGAAGAAATAACTCCAAGAAAGAGAGAAGATTGGATGTTTCATATGTACAAACATCTGTTCTTTTCTAATTGTATTTATTATTTAAGTGAAAATTTATCATTTTATATTCTAATTCATATCAGTAGTTTTGAACTAACTATGAAATCAATGTGGTATCATTTATACAGACAGATAAAATTAATACTCAAACTCATTTTTTTGTGAAGTTTGAAAATAACATTATATTATCACATTTTAAAATAAATAATGCAAATTGAGAATAAATGAATTAATTATCGTGAAAGAACATATTTTATTTAAAAATTATATGTATAATTTTTCAAAAATTATTTTAGATTAGATGATAAGAATTTATATAAATTATATTAAATATGACTGTAATTGTTGAATAAAAGATTTTTGTGACACATGATATCAATTCGTTTATGTACTTAATAATAATATATGTCGATAAGTAAATAAACATAACCTTTCATCGAGATTAATAACACTTAATACCAGTGCTAAGATGTGCTATCTTAGGATACACATTTATTTTAAATGTAATTGTATTTTTGAAATTAGATTTGATTAAATAGACCCTTTTTTTTTTTACGATTTAGATCACTTATAATGTTAATAATTTTTTGTAACATTTTAAATATCCTCTTAAAATGTTTTAGAAATTTTGTTAAATATACGATTTTAAAATTTTAATATATTTTTAAAGATTAAGAGTTAAAACGATAAAAATTATAAACAATTCTTTTCCTTAAAATTATTACGTTAGATTAAAATTAATGACATTTACTAAAATATGAGATTTTCAAACAAAAATTATACAAATATTTAATATCACAAAAAATTAAAGTATATTGATTAAATTTTAAATAATTTGAGAGACTTGACAATTGACTTGTTTAAGACTAAAACTTTTATGTGCAAATTATGCTTTAAAAGTATGCATAGTTTCTCATTTTATCTCCAAAACTTTTTTTGGTTCAGTTTACTCTTAAAACTATAAATTTTAAGAGGGTAAAACTTAACTTAAAAATTATTATTTTTAATTTGATTTTATTTAACTTAAATCTTAATTTTATAATCTCAACTTGAAAAAAATATTCAAGTAAAATTTAAATTATAAAATAAAATTTTAAATATCTAATTTTTTAAAATAGTTAGTAGATTGATTTTTAAGTTCTGATAAGCCATCAACTTTGCCTGATATATATGAAGAAATTAATATATATATATATATATATATATATCATATATGATCATAGAGAGTGTAACGACCCGGATTTTGGATTTGAGTGTCGGGTTAATCCGAGAGTTTGGGCTTCGGTTTTGGGCTCCGAGTGAGAGGTTTTGGGCTTGTTGGGCTACTTGTTTGGTTGGGCTTCAGTGTTGTGTTTGGGCCTAAGTTGTGAGTTGGGGGTATGTTAGTAATTTCACCATTAGTGAGTAATGAAGGGTTTGGGGGGCTGCAGAGGTAATCTCATCACTTCTTCTCTTTTCTCCCCCATCTTCTGCATCTGGTGGCAAGGAAAGAAGGTATGTAAATGTTAAATCTTGTTGGTTTTGCTGATGAATCACGTTTTGGTGCAAGAGAGAAAGTTTTAGAGCTAGGAGAGATCTATTAAAAGAGGTAAATATGTGTTGATTTGGTGAAGTTGGAGATCCATCATCAAGTTTGGGCAAAGGAAAGAGCTTGGAGGAATGAGTTCGAGTTTTGGTTGTTGTGCTTGCTCAGGTTGGTACTCCCAACTCTTCTTACCATCATCCATATCATCGTAGTGTGCATACATATAGATTTCTATGCATGAGTGTTTGGTTGAAGCTTTAAGAATCATTAATGGTAAAATTCGGATTTATGTGTTAAATGACTTGAATTGGTGTTAAAACGTCCTAAATATCTCTAGAAACTAATGGGAATACTTTAGGGTTGATTCGATCAAGTTTGGGAATGAATCCTTAGAAATTCCTAAGTGCAGACCTGCATTTCGTGCAGGGGTATCGATACACGGGCTACCGGTATCGATACCCATGAGGGGAAATAGGCTAAGTGGCCAGGTGTATCGAACCATGGTTCGATACCGGGACCTCTAGTGGCATAATGGCATTGATGCCAGTATCGATGCTGGAGGGTCCTCTTTCGTTGACTTTGGAATTGGTCAAAGGGTATCGATGCTGGTATCGATACCCATGGTTCGGTGCCTTCTTTGGGTGGGTATCGAGGCAGGGTGGTTCGATACCCTACATAAGGGTATCGATACCCCTGCGAAATCTTTACAAGATAAGCTTTGTTAAAGGTTCGAAAAGAGAATTAAATGTTGTAATAAATCTTATAATCGATGTAATGAATTGTAAAAATGAATTTGACGATATTAACCTCGAAAGTCTAAGTTATGTTAAGCCTTGATGTGTTTTGTTGTGAGGATCCTAGGTGGATCGTTTATGTGTTCTGAGTCCTTGATTGTTGGAAATTCGGATATCCATAAGTGTTGCAACACGTTGAAGGCCATCCGATGTAACATGCCGGATGATGATTTGAAGACTTTTATTCCGAGTGTTGGGCGGCCTCACTCGAAGATGTTCGATGTAACATTCCGAGCATGGGTTTGGTTGGGCGGCCTCCTCCCCTTTCCGAACGTTGGGCGGCCTCGTTCGAAGATGTCCGATGTAACATTCCGGGCATAGGATTTGAGGGCGGCCTCAATCCTGAGTGTAGGATCCCGATGCTGTGTGGACGTGGGCCTCACTTTTGTGTGTTACTTGTGATGTGACATGTATATGCTGTGTGCGATATTATACTTTGTTTATGCAATGTGGTAGGCAAGCATGCTAGATCATCATTTCATGCACGATGTTTATATGTTATGTTTTACTGCTTATGATATGCATGATGTTGGCCGAGTTCGGCGTACCCACTGAGCTTTAGTAACTCAGCGTTCGAAATATGTTTTCGTGCGTAGGTTAGCGAAAGCCGGTTCGTGGAGCACCATCGAGGTTTGGATTTCAGCATCGACCTATGTCAGGGTACATTTATAGATTAGTGGGCTAGTACTTGGTTGGACCCTATGTATTTTGTAACTCTGTTATTTCTTCGAGTCGAATGTTTTAAATGATTTGTAATATTTTGGAGCTCCGATTACTTTATATTATTTTGGACTTGCGTTTTAACGTAAATGGATTTTATTTATAGTATTTTGGACTTGAATTGGATTTTACTTGTTGGGCTTTTGAAAGAATTTTGAGATACAGGTTTTGGGCCGGAGGCCCAATGTGACATCCAGATCGGGGTGTTACAGAGAGTCATTTAAATTAAAATTAATTAATAACATAACATTATAAATATTTATAATTAATTTTGAAAAAAACTTGAATAATACAATTAATTTTTTTAAATAAAACTTAAGTTATAAAATGTGACATTTGGTATGCTATTATTGGGATCATATAAATTGAAATGAAAATAATAGAGCGTAAAATGTGAAAAAGAATACACTTTAGGAGCTAAATTACGAATTTAAGCCATTTTTCAATAAATAACTATATTTCCGTGTCTTGCCTTTTAACACCTAAAACTTTTTTGAGTTTGTTTTGCTTTGAGTTAAACGGAAGCAGCCGCAATGCCCACCGTCAGCGTCGGTAGAGATCGTCTCTTCGCCGCTCTTGGAAGATCTTACAGTGAGTGTCCAAATTACTAACCTCATATTTTCCTATTTTTATCTGATTTTCCTTCTAGCATCTAACGGAAGTTAGAAACATTTACTCAGCTCAAGAAGAGTTTGACGATCTGTGTTTCAGTTTCGGGATTGAACTTGATGATGTGGTGAGTGTATTCGTACTTTGTATTTGGAAAACCGTTGATATCTATGATTTTTTAAAGAATGTTTTGCTATTGTAAACCAGACAACCGAGAAAGCGATAATTTCCAAAGAGAAACATTTGGAAGAGGATAAACCAAGTGCTGACGATGAAATCATTTACAAGATTGAAATACCTGCAAACAGGTTTCCCCTGCTTATCTTCATAAGATTTTATTTTATTCGATAGAATTGAACAATGTATAGTTGTTAGAAACTGCCTTACACCTTATAGGAATTTTGTAGCCTCTCAAATGTTGTTTGTGTTTACTCTTAATTTTATTACGAACACCGGTTTAGTAACTTTAGTTTAACCAAATTGGTCTGACCTGGAAATTGGAGAGAATTACGTGAGGAAAACAACATATTTTTACTCATTTTTTTTTAAAAATTCCAAACTTAATTTAATTTAATCGTAAAAGGTGAACTATCAATGACGGTTTTCTTTACAGGTATGACTTGCTGTGTTTGGAAGGGCTTGCACAAGCCCTTCGCATTTTCAATGGACAGGAGAAGATACCTAGATACACAGTTGCAGAGATTAGTAAGGAATCAATGCTTAAAATGCATGTGAAAAAAGAGGTAGTTTTGAAGGTTGAAAATTTGTTTTTGGGTATTGACATTCTTTAGGATGTTAATGAAACCTTATTCAATTCCCTTGGCTTGCAGACATCTCTAATACGGCCCTTTATTGTTTGTGCGGTTTTGAGGGGAATAACTTTTGATGAAGCTAATTATAACAGCTTCATTGATCTCCAGGATAAACTGCACCAAAATATTTGCAGGTAACTTTATCTAACTAGTAAATCTGTCTGCTTACATTTTCTATACAGCCTATGTTTGTAGTCTGCCTATTTGTCATTTAATTTGAGCCTGGAAAATAAATTAGCATGAGCTGTAAATTTCTGGTTTATTGCTTGTTTTTTTTATTATCTCTGATGGCAAAGGGGAATATTTACATGCATTAATCAAAGTCTGAATGGCTATAGTTTTGTTTCAGTTCTTGGCGCAATATGTGGTTTATTACACTTTGGGTTGGAACTTTGTTGGGATGTGTGTGTGTGTGTGTGTGTGTGAAAAGTAATAAAAGCAGATATTGTGAACATATTTTGGTATAAAGCAATATGTATCTATTTCTTCATGTATAGAAATTTAATTTGTGAGACTTTATGCTAGGTCCTGTGGTATCTGCACTCTGCTGCTGAAATGTGTGTCCTTTTAAATGTACGTCCATTTAGAATTGTTCCCATACAGAAACTGATATCCCTTTCCAATTGGAGAGTAGGATTCTTGCTTCTGAATTTTAATTTAAAGTATATTTGATAACACACTAATGTTGAAGTTTTTTTTTTTTTTTAAACGGATGACTCCTTTTGTTTTGTCATTTATAATTCAAAACTGATAGGTCTAAAAAATGGAAATGCCAAAACGAGGAGGTGACTGCCAAACCTGAAATTTTACCATCAAACTTGTTTATAGTGACCTTAAATTTTTGCACTGTTTGTAATTTTTTCTTCCATTTTTGATCAAGTATTTGACTTAGAAACTTTCCTGCTTACATTTACTTTATTGGTTTAGGAAGCGGACATTAGTTGCTATTGGGACACATGACTTGGATACATTACAAGGGCCTTTTACATATGAGGTGGGCATCCTAATAGCCTAATTCTTATTTTATTAATATACTCTTTGGCAGTTTTTCTATGGATTACTGAAATGGTTGCCATACAAATAGTCGAAGATGCTTTAAATCTTCTGTTGAAGATCAAACCTTGAAGGGTAAAGGGAAGCTGCAGCCCAAGGATAATATCCGGTGCCTATTGTTAATTTGGTCAAATCTCAACCTGTGCAGTAGACAAGGGACCTCTTCTTTTTAGTATTTTTGTTGGCTGGCAGGGGTGTATTATTATTTGTTTATTTATTTTGCATCAGCCCAGTTGTCAATGGTCAAGTTAGCAATGTCTAATATTTCTTTCTCTAGCTTGTTAATTGATAGGGTAATTGTTACAATTTGTATAGTTCACTCAACAGAGGATATTCTGTTTGATAAGGAATTCATTGAGTAAATGTACAGTTTGCTTTAATATTATAAGATCTAGTACTTTACTTTTGACATTATCTTGTAGCCTTACTAACTTTTCACCATAACATTCTAACTTCTAAACAATTGAATATTTGTAGGCCCTGCCACCTCAGGAGATAAATTTTGTTCCATTGAAACAGGTATTATTGTTTTCTGATTGATACTATTTACCATGTACAGATTGACTAGACTATCCATCTTACCTTGCCACTTTAATTTCCGATCAAGTTATTTGGAACTTAGCTTATACTAGAGAGGAAATGACTATTATTTGTTTTTTGTAAACTTTCTACCATTTTCAATCAGAAATTTATTAGTGAATGCTCAATTTGATCTTGCTTCTTTTATTATTAAACCAGCTAAGACCCCTTTTAATTTTTAAGGTATTATTTGAATTTAATATCATACTGGAAATAGTTACCCTGCTTAAACTCTTGGCCACATAGTGCGTAGATGTTTTAGGAGCGAAGCTTCTTAAGGGCGTCTTTCTATTGAACTACCTTGATTTTCAGGGATTGCAGTTAGTCGTTACACTAGTGCTCTTTATTGATCATCAATCCCTTTATTCCTCTTCTTGTTCATCATCGGCACACTTCTACTCATTTGAAAATTTTCCTTGGTCCTTGGAGCAAACTGATTTCCTTGGATTTTTTTTAATTTAGGCGAAAAACTTTAGAGCTGATGAGCTGATGGAATTTTACAAGGTAAATCTTCATAAAGCTTATTTGTTGTGCTTACCTGTGAATTTGCTTTATTAAGCAATCAGTATCTTGGTACTTCTGTCTCTAGTTTTTGCACTTGTCTCTCCTAATTTTTTGATAGGATTTGACTATATCACCGAAGGGTTATACTAAATATGTTCTACTAACACCTAACAGTCAGATTTGAAGATGAAGAAGGTTTTGCACATTATTGAGAATTCAAGTGTGTTCCCTGTCATTTACGACCGCAACAGGTATGGGTGTTATTGGTAGTGTGCTTTTGATTATTAGTTTTAGCTTTTCTGTTTAGTAATCAATTTCACGTTGACTTAAAGAACCTTCTGCCAACGTTTACTCCTTTTCAAGTGCGTATTTGTACTATAAGTCTTTTTAGGTTTAAAAATACTGAAGTATAGCCGGATGACCTTTCTGTTTTTCTTGTATTTATACAGAACTGTTTTATCTTTACCGCCAATTATTAATGGTGCACACTCGGCAATCACTTTGAAGACCAAAAATGTCTTCATTGAGTGCACAGCAACTGATGTAACAAAGGCTAAAATTGTTTTAAATACAATGGTAAGGAATTGAGTTCTGTTAGCTTCTTTCCTCACCTTTATAAGTGGTGGCAGGAATGAACATTACTTTCTATCTACAGGTGACCACTTTTTCTATCTACTGTAAAAGGAAATTTGAGGTGGAACCAGTTGAAGTGATATCATTTGAAGGAAACTCAAGTGTTTATCCAGATTTATTAGAATATAATATGGAAGTTCCACTTTCATATATTACTGGTTCCATTGGAGTACCACTGGAAGTAGATGAGGTAATGTTTCCATTTTCTTTTTGCATCTTTTCTTTGTTATCTTTTATGTTATCCATAATTCCATATAGTGAAATAATTATGGAGTTCCACTCATGTTGGTCTGCTTTGATATTTCTATATGTTGTAAAATTGTATATTTGTCTGAGTTTGTTCACCGAACTGCTCACTTATCTAAAGGTGAGGAAGAGCATTGAATACCCTGATATTGTCATGGTCACAGTGTCATGTATTTGTGCTTTGTTTGATGGCATCATTGATGGCATTCTATTGCTGACTTCGCTCAGTTGATATAATCTCCTAACCATCTTGTTGTAGCTATTCGTAATACGGTCTTCCATTGTTGTCGCTAAACAGGTCACTACTTTATTAAAACGAATGCAATTGAATGCTGAAAAAGCTGGATCAGGTGCTTCCAATATCAGTGTGTCTGTACCTCCAACCAGAAGTGACATTCTTCACCCATGTGATGTTATGGAGGTAATGATCGAAGGAATAGTATTTCATGGACACATTTTTGAGGGAGACGTTGAGCTCCTCCTTTGTGTTTCTGTTAATGAGTATCTTTATTCTTTTTCAGGATGTTGCAATTGCTTATGGCTATAATAATATTCCAAAGAGAAAGCTTTCATCATTGAAGCCCCTTCCTCTGAACCAGCTCAGTGATCTTATTAGATCTGAGGTACCTGAATATACTGAACTAGTTTTTCATCTGTAGACTTTTTATTGTAATTTTTCTGCCCTAATTGAGGTTCTTTTTAGATATCCATGAATGGTTTTACAGAGGTGTTGACATGGATTTTATGTTCTAAGAAAGAGAATTTTGAAATGTTAAATCGGAAGGATGACAAATCCACTGCAGTGATCATTGGAAACCCCCGCTCTTCTGATTTTGAGGTTTGTATTTTTCACGTTAGAATATATGTATAATATTATTTCAATATTCCATCTTTCTGGGTTCCTCCTTACCATGTCTGTGCTAGGGTTGTAATTTTAGACTGCTTGAGAACTGGTATCAGCTTTTATGATTTTGTTCGCCCTTAATTTTTTTTTTCAAGACTCGGAATATTGTATACGGCCTTATTTGCGACAATCAAATTTATTTTGAAATGACTGGCACTTAAAAATTGAACAGCCAATTGAGGAGCCCATTATTGTTTCCTGTAGATAAGTGATAAACATTTGATTCATTTGAATTTTGAAGTAGGGGAAAAGGGCAAAAGAAAAAAAGAAATAGGAAGTAGCTGTTTTGTGTTTTTACTAGAAGCCTTTTATCGGAACTCTTTCTAATTAAAATTTTTTGAAGATTGGTTGTTCTGTTTGTATAGGTGGTCCGTACAAGTCTCATGCCCGGCATGCTAAAGACCGTTGGACATAACAAAGACCATCCAAAGCCAATAAAGGTACAGTTTTGGTTTTGAATTGTTCACGCTGAAACACCCGTAGAATATAGCGTTATGAATTTACTTTTTTGAATTGTGGCACCTTCTCTAATGTGTTTTTCTGTTGCACATCTTTCATCAGAAGATGGTCTCTTCTGATTAAAAGCCCTTGGAATTCAGTTCTGTTGGCAGCAGCATTCTTTCTTTTGAAAGACTGATGTTGGTATATGGAAGGGGACATTTGTAGATATTCTTATGTTAGTTGAACCGTTATTTCATTGACAACATCATTCTAATACATTCCATGTCTCCCCCTCCCCCAACAGGTGTTCGATAATGAACGTGAGAGTGTAGAAATGTTCCTGTCTGTTATTTTACTATTATTCTCTTGTTATGCTTCTCGAGTTTGACTTCATTCATCTTCGTTAAGAATATATGATGACACAACTTTTATTTTTACTCATTTTTTGAAACTTTCACATGTCCAGATTTATGAAGTGGGTGATGTAGTACTTTTGGATGATAAGAAAGATGTTGGTGCATCAAACCGTCGCCTACTTGCTGCATTATATTGTGGTGCTAACTCGGGTTTTGAGGTAATATTTCCTTTTCATACCCTCTTGTTTTTGTAATTTGACGGCTCCATGCTTAGACTTATTCTAGTCTTTAATCGTCAGTCCTTTTAATTTCCTTATAAAGTTTGTTACTTTAATCTTCAAATGATCAGAAATGACTTTCTGGTTCACTTGATGGGTCATCTAACCTGGAGAAGTGTCTGGTTTGTGGTTAAACGTGTGCTTGTTTGCTCTGTTCTAAAACACTGGTTAATTGTGCATTGATTTTGAAGTTTGGTTTTATTACATGATATAGTACATCGTTGAAGATTTCACAATTTTGCTTTGTTACGGAGAATGTACTAATGGTATGGTTAGTCCCAAAAAGGAAGATATGGTGTTCTGCAATTTCAATTATTTGTTTGGCCCTTATGCGTTGATGAAACTTGATGAAATAAGGACTTTTTGTCTACAGCTTATTCATAGCCTGGTGGACAGGCTAATGGAAGTTATGGAAACTTCTTTTCGCCTAGAGCTTGGTGATGTAAGTGTCCAGTTCTTTGTTTTGGTGCATGAGAGGGAGGGAAAAGACATGCTCCCCAATCACAAACTTCAAGTCATGCTTTTGTTATGACATTTATGTTTACTGTAGGAACCTGAATTTCTATTGGGTAGGCAAGCCAAAATCATTTACAAAGGAAGACGCATTGGCATTTTTGGTATCGTGCATCCGGAGGTATTGCTCTTAGTTTAAGAACTGTTGTGGTTAGAGGTCATGTGGGTTCCCTTGATTCTTTTCCCAAGTCCCAACTTTTTGTCAATTCTTTTGCTCCATAATACCCATCAATTAAGCACTTGCCGAAAACAATTATGGATGAAAGAGATTTGAACACCACAGTTCTATTTAGTTCTGTAATCTTTAGATAAAATGTTTTTTTACCCTTTTTTAAAATTATCATCTATTATGGATGCATATAGCTGCTTTTCATTGCTAATTTGTATTCATTAATATATTATTTTGCCAATGAAGAGATCGTATTGGGATTTTTTTTATTTCTTTTTTCCCTAGATTTTGTTTAAAATGGCCAAATTCCATGCAGTCGTCCTCTTTATTTTTCCGTGTTTTCATATTCTGTTCCCCCTCATCTCTATAATATATTAATTTGAAGTTCTTTAACTTAGCATATTGCACAAGTAGTTGAGACTGAAACTCCTTGGTCCTTGGTGATTGTGGCTTGCAGGTGTTGAACAATTTTGATATTCCGGATCCTTGCTCCTTCTTGGAACTCGACATTGAAAACTTTTTATAGGTCATGTTTCATTCATGTCAGCTGAAGTAAGTTGTATCTTTACCCTTTGCATGGTTATTATGATTTATTATTCTCTCCTATCAGCCTTTATTCAATTCCCACCTTCAAATTTTAAATGACAGAAACTGTACGTCCGTAACACCTATATCCATCTGTTTGCTTATTGAACACAATCAGGTAGATCGGCTGCGGTTGTACCTGGCAACTTGGTTGCTGTTCTGCTAATTTGTTTTAGGCAACAGCCATTGAAATACTTGCATGTAAGATAGTTTGCTATAGAATATGTTGTTGACTGTCGTTTCACTATCAAAGAAGTTATGTTTTTGATGATATCATGTGCATTTTTATTTAAATCAAAGTATATTATAAGCCCATTCGAATTATACCATTAACAAAGCTTTTTGTGGTTATTGAAATTAGTGTTTACTAGCTTGGTAATGGTAACGAATGGTTCTCCGATTCCATCATGTTTGTTTCTCAAAGCTAAATACAAAGAAAATTATGGATGTTTAGTAATCTAATTTAATTCCAAAATGCACGTTGATGAACCTTTCTTGTAGAGGATGAGCACTGCTGAAGAATTCTATTCTGGGTTAGGAGGGGTCGCTCAGTTCTTTTATTTTTATAATAAAAAATAAAAAAATTACAATGGAAGTCGAATACCATTAAATTAATTAATAAAAATTAAAAATTTTAACGTAATTTAATAATGGTGATCGAGGTGACTCATTTTAACGTAATTTAATAATGTTTAATATTAATGGGTGACTCATTTTAAAGTTATAGTATCAATACTATCTCAACAAATTTATCTGCACAAACTTTTCAATTCAATTGCATCGGACAACGTTTTCTTACTACAAACCAACACAAAATTAATGTTTTATAGCTTATGGTGTACAAATTAACTTAGAATATGCAACAATGAGTTTGATGTCGTTCCGAGAAAATATCATTCGAATTGAAAAAAACATTTACTAACCCTATCACCAAAAGAAAAACATAATGTATATATATTCTATGTAATTCAACCGAAAACTTGGATTTGCAGTGCATCACCAAATGCTGTGTCCGGTTTCTAACAAGAAATCTCTCTGAATAACAACAAATCCTGGGCCCTGGCAATACCTGTGTATAAGATGGATTTAACCAATGCAGCATGCAGGTGTTGGGTGAGATACAATGTCAACAAGTTGATAAAACAAACAAGTACCTGTCTTTGCGCTTCTCTAAAA
Source organism: Abelmoschus esculentus (assembly GCA_035048815.1). Classification (NCBI taxonomy): domain Eukaryota; kingdom Viridiplantae; phylum Streptophyta; class Magnoliopsida; order Malvales; family Malvaceae; genus Abelmoschus; species Abelmoschus esculentus. Next base: position 16,045,456 of record JAUCBN010000002.1, on the reverse strand, counting down.
CCCGAGGCAAGGATGCTTTAACATCTACAAACATAATTAAATAAATAATGTGAGAGACACTGAAAATGAAAGCATGAGTACACACCCCATGGAGGAATTCCAGTGGTTGAAGCAGATCCTAATGAATTAACCCATTTGGGAGGCTACGACTGGTTTTACTTGTAGAAGCTAAAGCACTTATTCATGGGGCAACTGTTACTTCATTGCTGCTGCTAGATCAACCACCGGGATGTAAACGGACAGGGGAGGTTATTCATTTTGTTGAGGGATCTGCTCTGCCCATCCCCCGTGTCTCTCTCCCCACACTCCCAAAATCTCCACTAAACCGCTTTTCTGTTACTAGAAATATATCTCGTTAATTGATTGTAACAGCCATAGCAAAAACACCCATTCCCTTCTATCTCTTAGATTGAAAATCTTCACTCACAATCTTCAAAGCAGTTTCCACACCATTGCTTGTACCCCGGGAATTCATTATCAGTTATTTGATTTTTTTTAAAGTTTCCCCCCTTAAAGCTTATCGAATCTGAGAACGGTTTAAGAATTTTGTTTTATTTGTATTTATATATGCACTGTGGGGCTTGAACGCGTGTTTGTTTAGGAGCTTTCGATGCGGTGCCGGCGGATGAGTTTCTCCTTCTGTTTCTAAACCCTAATTCAACCACTGTTGATGACGATCGTCACAGGGGATCGCTACCTCGAGAAGATGGTTAAATTCGTTGACGAAAAAGCCGGGGCTTTGATCGAAGGTACGAAGGTGCTGAAGCTCAACCCGGCTGGGCTCCACTACGTGGATTCGCGGCTCGAGGCGCTGCAGGAGATGGAGAGACTTCTAGCTGGAGCTCCGGTTGACTATCTACGTGCCTACGTGTCGGACCTCGGGGATCACCGGGCGCTCGAGCAACTTCGCCGGATTCTGCGGCTCCTGACGACTCTTAAAGTGGTGTCTGTCTTGACTCCGCCTGATCGTGACCCCACGCCTCTCTTTGCTGCCGTTTGAGAGACTGAAGGTTCTGGAACTCAGAGGTTGCGGTTTGTCTACTTCAGCAGCCAAGGGATTGCTTGAGCTGAGGCATACTTTGGAGAAGATAATTTGTCATAATTCAACTGTGAGTTTCTTTGGATGTTTTGCATATAGTACTAGCACGGGAAGGATTAATAACCCTCTTTTATTTTATATAGCATTCCTTCTTTTGTTCTCCTAGCGACGAGTTAGTAAAATTAGGAATGGACTCTGTAGACAAAAATCTTCTCAGTTTTTATTTGATGAATAAGTGTACTAGTGCTGGAACTTCACAACAATTCATGGACTATGTTTGTCCTTTTAAATTATGTAGGATGCTTAAAGACATGTGTTTGCCAGTAGAATTGCTGAGATAAAGGACTCTCCACGGTGGAATCGCTTGTCCTTCGTTTCCTGTGCATGCAATGGCTTGTTACTAATGGATGAGTCTTTGCAACTTCTTCCTGCTGTTGAAATCCTTGATTTAAGTCGAAATAAGTTTGCAAAGGTGCATAATCTTCAGAAATGTGGCAAGTTGAAGCACTTGGACCTTGGATTCAATCACTTGCGATCTGTCTCATCATTTAGTGAGGTAAGTCTACGATTATTATTCATGAAATTATGATTTTTGGTTACTACTTGATGGTCAGAAATTACTACTTGGATTCAAGCACTTGGACCTTGTATCGTATTTTCATTTGCCTCTACTATCTAGCCTTTTTTCACATAGTACAAAATATGGAGGGATATGTTAATGATAGGATTCAAACAATGTGACCCTAAATGTCAAGTAGTTAAATTTTCGTTTGTTCAGAAAATGATGGTTGCTGCAATGAGATTGTAAAGATGGATACATGTATATATGAGAAAACATAGATTAGATCGGAAAAGGTCAAGGTAGTCGTATCACCAGTTAAAGTAATGGACACATCTAAGCTGGTATTTACATATGAGACAGTGGAATAACAGTGGTTCTGTCAAGTTTAATTTATGTGGGAGGGAAGTTTAAAAAACAGATCTGGTTCTATATAGAGGGAAATAAACTAATTTGATCCTAGTAGCTGGCTTGACAGTTTTGGATTTTTTAATGTTCTTTTACATGTTTTCCTGTCTACTCCTTGAAGACTCTGGTTGTCATCCCCTTGTTCTTGTCTGTTGACACTTCCCTTATTTTACTTCACGAAGGATTAAGCCCTGCATAAAAGAAAGGAACTTCTCATTTAGCTAAGATCTCTATGTCTGTTTAAACATCAACTGGTTTGACATGTATTTAATTATTTTGGGCTAACTTTTTTCTTGAACTTTCTTTTTGGTTATGATCTCCATGCCTTGCATATTTTGCCTTCACCGAATATTTTGATATAGGAATTTTATTTGGACAAATACATCTTTGTTGATGAAAATTGCAGGTCTCCTGTCATGTTGTTAAACTTGTTTTGAGGAACAATGCTCTAACTACATTGCATGGAATTGAAAATTTGAAATCCCTTGAAGGGCTTGATGTTTCCTACAATATTATTTCCAATTTTTTGGAGTTGGAATTCCTTGTGGGGCTCCCATCTCTTCGAAGCTTGTGGCTTGAAGGGAATCCGCTATCTTGTGACCAATGGTACCATGCACAAGTTTTCAGCTACTTCAGTCATCCTGAAAATGTAAGTCTGATAAGTATCTATTTACAGTGGAGTTTTTGTTGTTAAACTTCTATGCTCCTTTGCTACAGCATTTCATAATTTTTGTTTCTATCTTGTAATCCTGCTAATGGTAACAGCTCTTTTTTGTTCTATTATATGGTTTGATCAGTTGATATTAGATGACAAAGGAATCAGCACAAGAGAGTATTGGAAGAGGAAGATTATTGTTGCCAGCAGACAGAAGCGACCTTCCAGCTTTGGGTTCTACTATCCCGCAAAATACGATCCTGAAGGAGAGGGGGTTGTCAACAAAATTAGGGTGTGTAAAGTTTTATTAATTCTCAAATTTTCCATCTTCCCTCTCTAGTTGTGGTGAATTTTTTGGCTCCCTGGTTAGACTTTTGGCTGCATTTGATGAATTTTGGTTGTTCCTGTACTTCAAAAATTATTATACCTTTTTAACAGTGCTAATAGGTGGTTATCATTTTAACTTCTTGCAGATAAAGGCGTCTCAACTTGCTTTTATTGAGAATGAACAAGAAAACACATACATTTATTCTGATCTAGATTCTGTATCGTGCTACAATGAAATGCGAAACAGAGAGAACATTATATCGGAGGATGAAGTTGAAATAGTTGATTTGATGAAAAGGGTAGACCAATTGAAGAAAGAACATTCTATTCTTTCGCTAAGAGAGTTCAAGGACTGGATGGATCATCCTTCGGAGAATTTTGCTGATAGTGGTTTTAATTCAATTATGTTACATCCTGGGAAAGAAAATTATAAGAATGACGGGAAAAGCGCAAGGCATCTTAATGAGAGTTCTAGATATGTTTCAGACTCGGTTCAAGCTTCAGGAGATGAAAGTAGCATGAATGTTTTGAAATCTGATAATTCTTTTGCAGATACGTCTGCCTGTATGAATGCCAACAAATATTTTGACCATATGTTTTCCTCAGGAAATACTGGCGGATTCTCTCTACCAGGCTTGAGAACAATGGATGTGAAGGAAGAGTATCAAAAATCTTACTTGCATGATGAGACTGGTAGTGGATCCATTTTAGCTGAGAGTTCTCATCATAATACTTTTTCCGTTGAAGAAATTAATAGAGTGGTTGCAAATGCCAGTGTATTACATTTGAATACAATTGATACTATAACAGAGTCAAATTCTTCATCTGCTAAACCTGGATCCCCGCCTCATTATAAGGACCTTTTGCATCATCGCCAGAATTTGGTGGAAGAAATTCTGCAGTTATCAGCAGACTCCTATTCAGTGGCATCATCTGGCAGTGATACGAGCCGCAGTGAAGATGATTACAGTGCAGCTGGGATACCTGTTGAGGAATATCTCAATAGGAGCTCCTAGGACCAACAAATATGTAAATATGAAACAATCCCTGCCACTGCCCAGTGGGTTAGATACAGGTTCTAATGATCTAGATACGTCTTCTTTTGAGAACCAAGAGTCCTATTGGTTTGAAAAGAGAAAAAATGGAAGGAAACCAAAAAGAAGAGTGATTTCACTGTTGGAAGAGGGCAGCTGTCAACATGTACCACAAGAAACAAATATCAGCCTGGAGGGATAGTGAGGATCATATTAAAGAAATGAAAGGGAAGCGTACTTCAAACGAGAGTGATCATCAGAAAGATTTTGATAGAAACCAGAATAAAAATGCAATTTCAATGCCTGCCACTTGATCATGGTGTGAGATATTCTGATGCTGAGTGCTCTTCTCAAGGGAAGAATGATTTTATTGAGGACCATTTCTATAAATATGTTGCAGATTTGAGAGTTCACGTAACTTGTACATTATATATGCGTTGCAGTTGTATAGTTGACCAATCTTTTTGCGAGGAAAGGTAAGTATTGCAGAAAAATTTAGGGAAAAGGTCCTATTTGTTGTGATGAGGCTTTTTCAGTTTCCTGCTTGTGAATTCAAAACCATATTACTGGTAATCATTCACACTACTTCCACAATGAGTATGATTTCACAAAAGTGTCTAATGGAAATTCAGAATTTTTTATGTGAATTTTTTATTTCTCGGAGAATTTTCTCTTTTTCATATTAATCTTCGTGATTTGCTAACGTGATTCTAGGCTGGATGTTCACATTGGCCATTTCTGAAAATCCTTGATCTTGTTTTGTTGATATGGTTTTTTAGTGTTTCATTTTGTGTTGGTTATGATTAGTCATAAACTTGCACCAACCAGGCCTTTTTCCTAAATTGAGTACTTGCTATTCAAAATAATTTCATTTTTTTCTTGCTTTCCTTGCATTGCAGAGAAATAGCTCTGGTCTTGAGCAGTGAGGAAAAGTTGTGTTTCTTGTTGGCGCCACGTTTGATGGATGAGGTTGGATAATGCAGTAACCTTTACATAAGGCATGCATTTGTTGATAGGCTTTTCAGTGCTGATTTGTTGACAAGATTTCTTGAGTTGGTTGTCAAATTTCATTATGGCGTGCACTTCACAGTCTCTGCAGAGAGTACTTTGGATTTATCAGGTTCCCATAGGGTTGAAGATATAAGAGCAGTTTTAGATGGTCTGAGCCTTCAGGTTGTGAGGTTAGTGATTTACTTCAATGGAAGTTAAGATGCTAATCATTCTTCAAAGTTAACACTTTGTTTGAAGATTAATAGATTGAACACATGATGTTTTTTCTTTCGATATAAACTCTACATTATTTAATAAGATCGTGACATATTCTTCAAATCAATAGGATGCGAAATGAATGCTGTTTAAAGAAGATACAATGAACTTGGTAAATGCCATGGGCAAAGCGATGGAATTATGCACCCAAAAATAAACAATAAAATATTTCAACTTTATCCAACGCCACCGCTGCATATACCCGTGAGCGACGCAGGGAATCTACAAAGAGAACCAGCCGTAGATGTATTTTCATCTTCGTCATCATCGCATGATGGATGAGGAGTCGCCGACACAGGAGGCAACACCCTTCCATCAGAAAACAACGACCGTCCATTCATCGATTCATGATGCTCATCATGTACAGACCGCATCATTCCCTCAAGCTCCGCCGCCGCACCGTAAAAAGCCCCATCCCCGAACCTCCTCTCCACCTCCAGGAACTCTCCGAGTGAAGCCGGCTTGGAATCCACGTCCATGCATATCTGCCACCACTTCCTCCGTTGTCTCCCTAGACGCTCCGCCCCGAACGCCGCTGTTAGCGCCCTCCTCTTCTTGGGTTTCGACGCCGTCTCCGAAGCCGAACCGGCTGTTTCCGGATGCGTCTCGCGGTGATGCCGGGAAGGAGCTCGAAAAGTGATAGCCGGAAAACTCACTCCCATTAATGTTCCCAATGTCGTACTTCTATCATGAAAAAAAGACCCTGTCGACTTCATTCACACACACACACACACAAAAAAAAAAACAAGATTGCATGAAGGAAAAATCAAACATAACCCAAAATGAAAGCGTGGGGAATATGAAAATGAGTGTTGAATACTTACCTCAGTGTCGAGATCGGAGGAGGAGACGGATGAGATGGTAGGAGAGGATGGCGACGGTAGCATATCGGAGGCCGGACCTAGCATGATGTTGTGATATGGATGTTGAGTTGAAAGGGATAAGACAATGTCGGTGTATGGATTAATTGAAGCTAAAGCAACACGAGAGGAAGAAAGGGCAAAAATGGTGGTGTGATTCTGACAGATAAAGTATTATTTTTTCCTTTAGCTTTTGGATTTGTGACTGCCTTACCTTTGTCTGCCCAGTGCCCACCTATCTTATGCCTTTTCTTTTCTGAATGGTTTTGTACAGTGATCGGTGGTGATTAAATATCACTCGATTTAAAAAAAATATTTTTAATATGATTTTAAGTAAAAAAATCGATTTAAAATTTTATATTTTTAATTTGAATTTTATATATTCATTTTGAGTTCATTTTAATATGGTTTCTATTGCAGCATCTATTGTTGTCTATGACATGCCAGACTTGTTGCACTTCTCCCTCAATCCTAAAGTTGATTGGTGATCAAAGTGTTTTGTTCTTAATACTTACCAAGAATTTGGTGTCTGATGAGGGATGAATCCATTGTTTATGTTTATTCTTGCATTTGCATCCTGTTCTATAAAACACATCACAGACGCCAACAGAATATGCCATGCTTTTCAGCAGCTGTTCCAACAGGGGGAATGTCAAGCAATTAACCAAAAATCAAGACATGAAAGGATTTTAACTCAAACAGTATATTCCTTCCATTGTTGTTTATATAATCAGGTAAAAATTGCTCAAAAATATATGATAAATTCAGAAGGTGAGCTATGAATTCTGTCTTTATAAAGATGTCTGCAAAATTGAATCAGGGAAACTCTCCCATCATGTGTGTCTATCGAAAAACTTCTCAATTGCAACTGAGAATGCAGCAAAGCCAACACAACCAACACATGCTGCTTTCGGACCAGCTATAAAAAAACACAAAATCATTGTCATAAATAAGTCATGATATAATGATACAACCACCTTTTTCTCTGAATACATGGATACATATAAACAAGTAATGATATTCATGCAAGCATAACCAAAAGACAATACTAGCATTATAAACAATTAACATACTTTCTCATGACCAAAAGATGATATGTATCACCAAGGGCGTACTTTCAGAAGAATTCATTGGGCTACCCCCTTTTTTCTTGGCCATTTATCCGTCAGGGCCATTTTATCATAGACATAGGAGAATATCTATAAAATTAATACTCTAATTAATAATTTTTATAAGTTAATAAAATACTATTTTTTGAAATGTTTTTATATAAATTTATAACCCATTCAATATTATAAATTTAACTAGGACAACTCAATAAAATATGATTCTATTATTGTTTTTTTTTAAATACATGTGGGATGATATTTATTTTGATAACAACCACTGAATTTTTATTAAATCCATAAAAAATATCACAATTACAATTGATTAAGAAAAAATAATAAAATTAATCAACTCACAATTTTTTCAAACCCCAATACAAAGTAAAGTAAAATATTTTCTATGGAGATAAGCATACCATCAAAATTCAGAAGCTTTCTAAACCCCTTGTCTCTGTCTAATCGAGACGCATAATAAGTAAAGAAGGAGTGGTGAGCGATCCAACCTAATAGGTAGAATGTTCCGCTACCCAGGACTGATTATATCGGTACACAACCATCATCCAAATAGGGATCTAACTTTCCATGACCACCGACAAAACCATATTCAGAAAACTAGGGCGGATTTATTCATGGTTAATTGATTTTGATTTGTCTTGACTAATTAGTAATGTTTGGTGTTATTTATGTAATGGTTGATTTTTTTAAGTACATATATTGTAGCGTCAGTATTGCTTGATGATGGACCTTGATTCTTGGAGATTTGTAGTCGACCACAAATGCTGCTTGAGGCCAGGGCCCAGGGGCATTGCCATTGGTATTTGAATTTGCCAACTAACCATGATCTCAAAGCGGTGTAGGTGACTCTCTTGTGCAGTCTGTTAATTTTGAAAAAGAGACTGAAAAACAATCATGGCTCGAAGAACAGTTGATCCTCTTGCCACTGACACAATTCAAACGTGTAAAGAAATGACATCAAGACTAGTTTAACTTTCTGGCTTATACAAGAAATGACCTCCGAGACTTGGAACGAGCCATCACTCCCTCTCTATATCTGAAATCTACTTCATGATAATAATTGTACTCCATCTGTACATTTTAAAGCTTTACTATACAAATGCGACCTAAATTTTATAAATTTTGTCAAATTAAAGTGACACGTGTCACTCACTTAGTTGTCCATGTTAAAAAAACATTTCAAAACTTAACATTGTCCGTATTACTTCTTAGGGGCTAATTTGTGCAGTTTTTAACAAACTTAGGGGTTAATTTGATAAAGCTTGTCAAGTTCAAGGTCAATTTACGTATTAAGCCTTTAAAATTTGAAAACGAGATGACTGAAGTTACCTTTTCAGTGCATAGAATAGAATTGCTCGATTGGTACTTTTAGTTACTTAACGTTGCCGTTAACTCAGTGTGAAATCTCTAGTGTTTTCTCGGCTGTGTTGTAGCCTGTAGGAGGAGTGATTGTAGAATGGAGCTGCAAGAGAGTCCACGGTCGCCGGCAGCCACGAAACAAATCTTTTGGTTTTTCGGCATCGCCACCGCCGTAAAGCTGCTACTGATACCATCCTACCACAGCACGGACCTGGAAGTTCATCGCCACTGGCTGGCCATTACCCACTCCCTCCCTCTCAGTCAATGGTACTACGATGAGACGAGTGAATGGACCCTCGATTACCCTCCCTTCTTTGCCTATTTCGAACGCTTCCTCTCCGTTTTTGCTAATCTAATTGACCCACGGATCGTCCATCTCCATCACGGCTTAAATTACAAAGCCAATTCCGCCATCTATTTCCAGAGGATATCAGTGATCGTCTCAGATTTGTTTCTCCTGTATGGGGTAAACATATCGACAAGAAATTTTCCTTCTTTAAAGCGGAATTTGGTGTGGGTGTTGGTGATTGGGTCTCCGGGGCTCCTTATTGTGGACCATCTGCATTTTCAGTACAATGGGTTTTTGTTTGGCTGGTTGTTGTTGTCAATATCTTTTTTAGCGCATGGAGAGGATTTGATGGGTGGCTTTCTCTTTGCTGTGTTGTTGTGCTTTAAGCATTTATTCGCGGTGGCCGCCCCTGTTTATTTTGTTTACTTGCTCAGGCATTATTGTAGGGGTGGCCTGGTTCGGTGTTTTGCTAGGCTTTCAGCTATGGGGGCTGTTGTTGTGGCCGTTTTTGCCGCAGCATATGGGCCATTTCTGTATTATGGACAGGTAATTCATCCTTCCATTTACATATATGTGTTCTTATGTCTTATTTTGATAAAATTATTAGATAATTAGGTACCGGAAAGAGCTTGATATCGAACTGATAACTCTGCTTCACAGATTTGTTGTAGTTCGTGATGTGATCTTTGTGACATGAGAAGCTTATTATGGCGCTCTAGTGACGCAAAAAAAAAAAAAAGAAGAAGAAAAAAAAAGCACCCTCCTCTTCTCATTGATTTAGAAGTGCATATCGTTTTACCAAAATTTTCTGGTTTCACTTATTAATCATGCTGCGACTGCGAATGTCTAAAGCCATTAATTACCTCTACTTGTTGTTTATAGTGAATTAAGTATGCTTCGAATACCTTGCAGATACAACAAGTCATCCACCGCATGTTTCCTTTTGGCAGGGGACTCTGCCATGCTTACTGGGCCCCGAACTTTTGGGTTTTCTATATAATGTTAGATAAAGGGATTGCTTTCTTGCTGAGGAAAGTTGGCTTCAATATTCCGGCACCGGTAGCTTCATTCACGGGTGGACTAGTTGGTGATGCATCACCATTTGCCATATTACCTCGGGTAAGGAGACTCAGTGAATATTGTAGGATTGATCTTGTACATAATTGCCGATCAATTTCATGGTTGGTTCTACCCAAGTTGGCTTCCATGCCGCTCCCCATTCCCTTATCCATTTGATAATCATGTCATCTTACCAATGAGTAATGACATTGGCTGCTAGTTGGATTGTTAGATTTGTTCCATGTTTATATTTAACAATTGAGAGGAATGTTATTTCCATTTTGTGTATGGTTAGCGTACCGATTAATCTGTCTTATATTGGATCTCAATGAAATGACAGATAACACCCATGACAACCTTCATTATGGTCCTGCTTGCCTTATCTCCTTGTCTTTTTAAAACTTGGAGGAATCCCAGGCCACGTCTGATTGCCAGATCAGTTGCATATGCATACACTTGTGGCTTTTTATTTGGGTGGCATGTTCATGAGAAAGCATCACTGCACATATCTACCCCACTTGCTCTTGTTGCTGTTGAAAGTTTGGAGGACGCAAAGCATTATTTCTTGTTATCCATAGGTAATACTTCTCCTCTGTGTTATCTCTTGGTTGACTTTTGAACTTGTATGGATATTACACTTAAGCAGAGCCTTGGCATTGTCAAGGGTGCGAGGTGCACTCTAGGTGCTAGAATCCTTATATTGCCTTAGACTCAAGGTGCCAAAATTTTTTTATCAGAGTGAAGTGAACCACAATATGTATGATTGTTTTTTTTTTGTGTGTGTGTGCGCGCGCACGCGTATATAATAAGCTTATGATATATAATAAACTCAAAAGAGTTGTCTACTTTATCTACAAAACATGCAGTCATGTTGTTGGTCAATATGTATGATTTATTGATTTCCCTGTGGTTGATATCTGTTTTTCGGTACTCAAATATTGAGAAGTAGAGAAGTTGGTACTATGCTTTGCTTACTAATGAAGGTTCATCTAATTGGAAAAGGTGAAAATAGAAGGACCTAAAGAGAAGTCGATCCGGTGGGCTGTTTCTATGCCATTTTCCTTATAAAAAGTGTGCTTAGGTAGGCCAGGCATGATCAAATGTGTCTTACCCGAAATGTTTTGATGAGCTTTGCTTTTGTCGTTTAGCTACACCCTATTTTGTACCATGGATGAATAGATATGCTTCTATGGTTTCAGCTGCTACCTAGTTTATTCTAGTTACTATACTGCTTTCATATGGATAACTTGAAATGGATTTGTGTATTAAAACTGTATGGCATCAAACTAAAATATTGAGCATGAAATTTTGAAAACTAACGTGGATGTTGTTCTGTATATGTCATAACAGTGTCTTGCTACTCTCTCTTTCCCCTTCTATACGAAGACCAAGAATACCCGATAAAAGTATTGCTGTTGCTGCTACACACAACCCTGATGTGGTTCTGTTTTTCTGCACTATTCCCGACAGAGGGCACTTTGCAGGCTGATAAGAAGGCCACTCAATCCAACTCGAAGGGAAGTTCTAGAACTGGTGCAGAGAAACAACTGTTCGAGCTCGGCTGGGTCGCAAAGAGTTACCTCTTAGGCGTGGTGGTGGTTGAGATATGGTGTCAAGTTTTGCATCCTTACCTTCTGGGTGATAAGTTTCCCTTTCTACCCCTTGTGTTGGTCTCCATGTATTGTGCAGTAGGGATTATGTACTCTTGGATCTGTCAACTGAAATGGATAATCATATTCTCCTGACTTCACTTGTATTCCCTTAGCTTGCTTTTGTTATATTTGGGTCATGCAATTATTAGAATTTATATTTGGATTACTCAATCATGGGAAATGTTATATTTGAGTCACTTATTATTATAGATTATACTTAGGTCATTTAATTATGAGTAAGGTTACATGGATCACCTTTCATATGTAAAAATATATATCAATTTATGTATGAGATTAATTCATGATTTTAAATGAAGTATTTTAGTGTTAACAAGGTATATAAGTAACTTGAAAGAAAAAATGACTAAGTTGATACATTTTTAATACGAAGGTGATTCGAATATAACCTTACCCATTATTAAGTGACTTAAATAAAACTATTACTCATACTTTAATTACTTAAATATAATTTTAATAATTAAGGGAATCATACATGATCTTATCTATAATTGAGATATCTTTTTCCTTTTATAATTTATACGATGTAATTAGCAATAAAATAATAATATATTTTCAATTTGGGATAAGATTTTTCCCCTTTATTTATAATTTGATCTTTATCTCAATTTTGATCCGGTAAAGTTAAAATAAGTTTTGCTTTGGGTATAAAGAGGAGACCGAAAAGAAATGGCAGAATCTAAAAAAAAACACGATACACTGAGTAGCTCATCGCTGATGGACGAGTTGTTGGGTCTGCTACGGATTCGGGTCAAACGGGGCGTCAACCTTGCCGTTCGTGATGTCCGAAGCAGCGACCCTTACGTTGTTGTTAAGATGGGTCAACAGGTCTGTCTCTGTTTTTGTCTCCCCTGCTTGTTTCTTTTTTCCCTTTTTATTCAGTTTTCAAGGAATCGTTTTTAACGTTTACAGACTGTTTATTTCGTGATCAATTAACAATGTCGCCAGGAAATTTATTTTGGGGGTTAAAATCTATATTTAATTATGAATATCGCTTTGATGCAATGTAATTACCTCCTAAAACACTTTAAAATTCTGGGTTCTTATCAGAAATTCTGGATTCAAAGGCAACTTGAAATTTTAAGCTCAAAGAAATTTCTATGAATCAAGTCTTGCTGTTGTTACGTGGTTTAAATTTTCAAAGGTAACTCTGTCAAATTCTTATTTGTTTGGCTGAATTTGATTATTGATTGCATGGAAACTAATAAGGTGAACCCTAGTTGACTTTCACATTGAATAGCTCTATTGATTAATATGTTAGAAATCACCGGTTAAATATGATGTTACTAATTAGATTGAAGGTAAACTATACACACACACACTATAACGTGATAGTTGTACTCGGATTTTATGGCCTGAGCATGAATGTTTTTTACTAGGAAAAAGGGAAGGCACCCCACATTTCTAAGTTCAATTTCTTGTTTACTGGAGTCCTTTTTTCCGGTCAACTTGCTCTTCATTCTAATTTTGCATGTAAACTATTTCATTTGCAGAAATTGAAGACTCGTACAATAAAGAAGGATGTTAATCCTGAGTGGAATGAGGAATTGACTCTTTCTGTAATGGATCCTAGTGTTCCAATTCTAATGGTAAGTTTCCTTTTTCTGTATTGATGGAGTGTAAACTGGAAGACAGTTCCAGGTTTGGTGCCGAGCTTCTAAAGCCACATTGATTCCTAGATAAGAATTCCCAGAATGTTTCACCTTCTAGATTTAATTGCATATGTATACATATGTATATATGTGAACATGCTTAAATTGAAAGAAGTTTTGAACGGGATCGTCGTTTACATGCTTAAATTGTTGTTTGCCTTCTTGATGATGCTAATGTTGTTTATTCTTCTTTCTTTCTTTTTTTAATTCGTTGAGTCGGGTTAACGTGTGTTCTTTCTCAAGTTGTTACTAGTGAGAATTGCCAAACAGTATCCCATATCAACATATGCCATACCAAATTTATATTTTTAGTTGTTTAACTATAGAGGAACAATATGCTTTTTTCCAGGAGTTTAGTCCAATGCAATTTTCTGTTTTAGTGACCTCGTGTAGGCAACCTTCTGCAGTTTTCCGATTTGCCGATAGACCGCAAAACCAATCAAAGAACAAATCAAAAGAGGAGTGTAACTCAAGGTGTTTCTATGTTTCATTATTAGGTAGCAAATCCCATGTCCAAGTATGAATGTCTTAAGCTTTAAGCAACATCCCAAGATATTTAAAAATGATTAATTTTCTGAGCGTGGCATTAGTTTCAATGTGAAGAAAGTAGTTGGGCTGTAATCATGTTTTTTTTTTTTTTTCCGATTCTGCTATTAGCTGTTTACGGTTTTTCCATGTCTGCCTGACTCTCCAGACTGTGTATGACCATGACACTTTTAGCAAGGATGACAAAATTGGTGATGTGGAGTTTGACATCAGGCCTTTCATAGAAGCCTTGAAGCAGGATTTGGAAGACATCCCGAGTGGAACCATAATATCAAGAGTTCAACCGTCCTGGACAAACTGCCTCTCTGAAGAGAGTGCCATTATGTGGATCGATGGGAAGGTCGTGCAAGACCTTTGCCTCCGGTTGAGAAATGTGGAGTGCGGTGAACTAGAAATTCAACTGAACTGGATTGATCTTCCCGGGTCTAAAGGTTTATGAAGTTCATAAAATGAAATCTCGTTCTTACTTCCGTCTCGCCATGTTTCAGTGAAGGTTCCGGAGCATCCGGTACTGGATGCCTTTTCAGTTTCATGCCGAGGTTGAATATGTAGTCTGATCTATCTATGGTAGCAGCTGAACTTGGCTCATATATAGTATTGAACAAATTTTGGTAATTTTCTGAGCATTTATGTGATAAGCTTTTCCTTGTCGATACATATTTATCCTGCTTTTTTCATCCCCATTTTTGCACATTTCTTTCCATTACTATCTGCATGAAATCTTGATTACAAAATATAAATCTTCTTGTTTCTGATAACCACATGGACTCCGACTGTATCCGTAGTGGAGCTGAATTGGACCCCTGGTCGGGGGACAAAACACTCTCAAGCTCGACATCTGATTGAACTCAATCTCACACGTGTCTATATAGAATGTAAGGCTTCAATGGCCAAAACTGTTTTTCCCCAAGAAACTTGGAAACCATTTCAGATATGGATATAATAAGTACGTCATTTTATGGTTCCTTTAATAGAATCATTTTTGAACAAACTCATTTTTGTACTGTTGTCAGTAACTCGATCAGACAAGTTTAGCTCTCAGCAATCAGCAGTGAGGAAAAACTAAAAAGACATGCAAGCTTACCGTCTTCAAGGAGGACCAAACCTAGGAATATTTCACTAAATTTGATCTTAATTTGTAATAATCTATTTATATATATCTAAACTCGAACCAATAATTTTTTTTAAGTTACTATATATCCATTTTATGATCTATATGGTTCATAATTGTTTGCTGCTTTTAGATCAGTTTATGAAATTCGAATCAAATCATTTAAATTCTTGTTCAATTTTAAATATTAACATTTATATTGTAATGGTATTAATTTCTTCAAATTTTAATGACTTTCTATATTATTTTCATATTTTTTATACAATATATATATATATTAGATAGCATTTATGAATTCAACCTGAACTTAAAATCAATCAATTAATTATTAAAATTTGATTTATTCAAAATTTTATTTTATTATTCAAATTTTATTTATTTACTTTAAAAAAATAAATTTATAAAAATAAGATTCGAGACAAGTTTTTTTCGCCATACCAACAAAAAAATCATAAAACCAAAATGTTGCACCAATCCATTAATAAAAATGCAAAAAACAAACATTACTTTAGTTAGGCATTGGGGTCTGCAAGTGCAAGCTTGCTCGCAACTCTCAAAAGCTTTTTATTCTCTGCTCTTCTTAGTTCTTACCCACTTTGCTTTCTCCAAGACCACAGACTCACATGCTCTTCCCCTTTTCGAATCCTTCTTCTTTGAGGTTGTAATCCTGTGTTTTTACTTTCTGTTTCAAGGATGATCACACTAACAGACTTCTACCATGTCATGACGGCAATGGTGCCACTCTACGTGGCCATGATCTTAGCTTACGGCTCCGTGAAGTGGTGGAAGATCTTCACTCCTGACCAGTGCTCCGGCATCAACCGCTTCGTCGCTCTCTTCGCCGTCCCGCTTCTCTCTTTTCACTTCATAGCATCAAACGATCCTTATGCTATGAACTTCCGTTTCATAGCTGCCGACAGCCTGCAAAAAGTTATAGTTCTCGTGTTGTTAGCGGTTTGGTCCAAGGTGAGCAAACGAGGTTGCTTGGAATGGACAATCACACTCTTTTCACTGTCCACGCTTCCGAATACTTTGGTTATGGGTATCCCTTTGCTTAAAGGCATGTACGGTGACTTCTCCGGCAGCTTGATGGTGCAAATCGTCGTTCTTCAGTGTATTATCTGGTACACTTTGATGCTTTTCATGTTTGAATACAGAGGTGCCAGAATCCTCATCTCCGAGCAGTTCCCGGACACTGCCGGTTCCATTGTTTCGATCCATGTCGACTCGGACATCATGTCGCTCGACGGTCGACAGCCTATTGAAACCGAAGCGGAGATCAAAAAAGATGGTAAGCTCCATGTTACGGTCCGAAAATCGAATGCTTCGAGGTCTGATATTTTCTCGAGAAGATCCCAAGGTTTGTCTTCTACGACGCCACGGCCTTCGAATCTAACCAATGCCGAAATTTACTCTCTACAATCATCGAGAAACCCCACACCTAGAGGCTCGAGCTTTAACCACACCGATTTCTACTCCATGATGGCCGGTGGACGTAATTCGAATTTCGGTTCTGCCGACGTTTACGGCTTGCCTGCTTCCCGTGGACCGACCCCGAGGCTGTCGAATTTCGAGGAAGACGGTTCTGCGGCCACCGGTAAACCGACGTTCTATGCAACGACTCATTACCCGGCTCCTAATCCGGGTATGTTCTCACCCACCGGGTCTAAAGCTACTGTTACTGCTAACGGTAATGCTAAAAAGCCTAATGGTCAAGTTCAGCAAAAGCATGAAGAAGGTGGTAAAGATCTTCATATGTTTATTTGGAGCTCAAGTGCTTCCCCAGTCTCAGATGTCTTCGGCAGCCATGAATACGGTGCTGCAACAGACCATAAAGAAGTTAGGTTAGCCGTCTCTCCAGGGAAAGGTATAGTCTTAATTTCACTCTTTAACTTTCTGACAATTTTGTTAGTACATGTTTTTTTTAGATGAAATGGGGTGGGTCTTTTGTGTTCTGTCCTCTCAGTTGAAGGACATAGAGAGAATCAAGAGGAATTCATGGAAAGAGATGAGTTCAGCTTTGGGAACAGAAGAGAAATGAACAATGTCCAGGAAGGTGACAAAGTTGGTGATGGCATTGGTAAACCCAAAGCCATGCCTCCGACAAGTGTAATGACAAGGCTTATACTGATCATGGTTTGGAGAAAGCTTATCAGAAATCCCAACACTTATTCCAGCTTAATCGGACTCACTTGGTCTCTAATCTCATTCAGGTATAAATTTAAAATTTAAAATAGAATCAAAATAGAATCGAATTAAATCCAGTATTTTACTTCTTTTTATTATATAAATGTGTATATAAATCAGTTTTGATAACCGGGATGCTTGGTTTCTTGTAGGTGGCATGTACAGATGCCTGCAATCATAGCAAAGTCCATTTCCATCCTGTCAGATGCAGGCCTCGGCATGGCAATGTTCAGTCTCGGTCAGTCTTTACAAACAACAAATCCCCTTCATCTTTTCTTTATCTTTATTCTTTTACAGCTTTAGGACTATTAAAATGTTGTAATAAAGCAAGCAAGAAACAGTGTGGGTAAGGGTAATGATAATACGTGTTGGGGTTTCTATATATTTATATTATATACACGTGGTGGGATGGTTGGAGTGATGATGGATGGGCGGCATGCTTTTTGATGTATACAGGTCTGTTCATGGCTTTGCAACCGAGGATCATAGCATGTGGGAATTCCGTTGCAGCTTTTGCAATGGCTGTTAGATTCCTTACAGGTCCAGCTGTCATGGCTGCCGCTTCCATCGCTGTTGGTCTCCGTGGCGTTCTCTTACACGTTGCCATTGTGCAGGTCATCTCCCTTTTATTTTATTTTAATAATACGACGGCTCTGTTAGATATATAAGAGATTAGAGGATTGTGGTGATATTTTGAAATCTAAACCATTTATTATAATATAAGTAGCATCTTTTTATCACTTAGTAACATTTTTTTAATTTAAAGATTTTTATTTCCTTAAAATTGCTTTTAAAGGATCATATTCTTTTAATTATTCTTAGTTTTGACAGTACAAAATATTATTTGATAAATAGAAAATTAATGCTTTACTATATTGTTTTACTTTAGAGGTTATAAATGGATCACCATTCTTTCTTGCATCGTCTTCAAAACAAAAACAGGCAGCTCTCCCGCAAGGAATCGTTCCCTTCGTCTTCGCCAAGGAATACAACGTACACCCTGATATTCTCAGCACAGCGTAAGTCTTTTTTTATTATACGGTATACATTATACATTATCAGTACATTAAATATTTTTTTTTTGAACTGCAGTGTTATATTCGGGATGCTTATAGCGTTACCCATAACGCTGGTGTACTACATTCTCTTGGGGATATAAAGTGGTGCTTTAAGGTACGAAGAATTCGTTTCCCCACCTCAAATGAAAAGGCCCTTTTATAGGGTCAGTGGAGCCAACCCTTGGGTGAAATATGCAAAGGGACAAAAGCAAGATCGAGGGGACACATCACGGCTTGATTCTCACATATCATGAAATGTTCTTTTTTTTCCCTTAAAATCTTATTTGTAGTCAATTTTGTAAGGTAAACCGAAGGTTATTTTTTGCTAGTGAAGTATAATTTTGGTTTCTCATTTTATCCCAAGAATTTATGCACACTCTTGGAAACCAATAGTGATTTTTGTTGGTGGGGGTTCAACAATCTTGAAGGTCATATATAAAAAAGGTATTATGAGAATTTGGATCTTATAAAATATATTTATTTATCGTTTTAGAATCTTGATGTCAATCGAAACGATGTTTTTATTATCGCTCTATGAATAAAAATCTTTAGTTCTTGTGGGTGTTTATATATATGTAAAAAGCAAAGAATTGTTATTCATCGCACCATAACAGCCCGCAAATATTTTTCTTTGTTCACCCCTCCCCCCGCATCCAGCCTCCTCATTTTCTAAACTTTACAAAACCATCCCCTGGAGGCGGGAGGCGGGAGGTATTCAATCCGCGCTTCAGCTTCTAACAGTGTCTTTCTGTCCAGGACTCTTCTTGGATTCTCCCATCACACTTCCAGATTTGTTAAACTGACATTCTTTGTGGTTCTTGTATCTATCTTGGAGGAAATTTGATTGCCTGGACCTCAAAGAAGCAAAGTGTTGTGTCTAGGTCCAGTTGTGAAGCGGAATACAGAAGCTTAGCCAACTCAGTTTCAGAACTTATGTGGATACAACAGTTATTAACTGAGGTTGGTATTAAGATTGAGAACAAGCATGTAGTGTGGTGTAATAACACTTCTACAGTTTCCATAGTTGCTAATCCCACTCATCACTCTAAAATTAAACATGTTGAGATAGATTTGCACTTTGTTAGAGAGAAAGTACTTGCAGGACAGTTAGTGGTTAACTTTGTCCCTAGTTCAGAGCAGTCTGCAGATATTTTAACTAAGCCTCTTCCACCTGCTGTGTTTGCAACTATGTGCCGAAAGCTTGGAGTCATCTCTCTTCAAGATGCAATCAACAATGGTCAAAGAGTAAAACCAGGAGAATGATAGAGTATTGTGTCAGTTACAAAATCTATTAAGAATGCATTCCAGCTGTATTAACAGCGTGGAATCAGTTAGTTACATATGGCTTGTTGACTGGCTATATAAGAATATTGTGAGCCTTTGTTTAAATATAATAAAAATTCTTTTATGCCTTTGTTTTTATTTCCTCTCTAAATGTTTTACTTCCGATTTCAAGATTCAGTTACTCATTCCTTTAGATATATTAGCTTTGATTTGTTACAACACGCAAGTTATAGATCCTAACAGAAGCTTAGTGAAAAACAGTAGATCCTTGAGGTTTAAAACTGTATCTCTAAACACCTTTTCATTCCTTGCTAACCAAAGACTCCAATCTGCAGCCCCTACCGAAATAAGCCAAAGAGTCCTCAAGCATTGCCTGGTCAATGGCAATTCCACCATCCAAAAAATCCATCCACAAAGCTACAACGAACAAACAAATGGTTCGAGTCATCTTGGCTTACAGCGCACCAACAACAAAGAAACTTCACACCTCGTTTGCTAAGGAATACCTTTTTGTTGGGATCCTGTCATTTGTGAGCATCCACAGGAAAACTTATACCTTTAGTGGGATTTGTCCAATAGTAACCAATACATTGTGCACTGCTCAGACAACTCTTTGGATGCTAAATGATTATCGAATTTGAATAAAATTGATTTGTTCAATTACATAGTGCATCATATTTGATGGTCTTCTAATGTCAATCCTCCTCTCCATTGATGTTGGAGAAACTGGAACCAAAGGAATGGAAATAGTTAGAGCTGTGATGATTGAGTGACTGAAATATTTTTCTTGTCTGGTTGCTTTTGCCTTTTGTATCAGCATCCATAAAACTTTGAAACATCCACCTCACATACAGTGGTAGTGTAATGCCATTTTTTTCAACTGGGACGGCTCTTGATTTCAAAGTTCCAAGGAGAATCACGACGAGTATTATAGTCTGTCATGCCACAAATACACATAGGTTTCGAATAAAGTTGGATACGAGTCTACAGACTACATATGATATAAAGATTTAAAAATTCTAATAAAAATCATTTATTTTCTATATTAATCTTTATCATATATTTACCCTTATCTAACAATCTAAAAAATATATAAAATTTATATCACAATAAAAGACATAACATTCGGATTAATCTATGTATGCAATAAGAATGGTGGTTAATTTCTGGTTCGCCAAGGTTGTCTATTGTGTGCTGTGAGATTAAAACCCTAGTTTGTAGGCACTTCAATCCAAACCTCCCCTATCAAAAGAATTTCATCGACAACATTGACTTTCTCATCCACCCAGTCTTCTAGATTTATATAGTATTTATAAAAGAGACTTTATTCTATATTATTTAACTTTATAAACATGCCTGTAGAGTGTAAGAAACTGATTGATTAACAAATGCTTAGCCAACATATTGCATGATTCAGAGTCGTTTGTTTAATGATATTTGTAGTTGAAAATATTATAAGGTCATGCTTTTGTATACCAACAGTTGGGTCCTATCTAGTTTGGTGAACAAATATTTGGGATTAATTTTATTATATGGTGTAGTACGTTACGCATGCAACCATATCTTCTATTATTTTATTACAATAATTCCATGAAAAATTGTAAGATGGTGGATGATGAATTGATTAGAATTAGTTTGCAATAGTTGACCAACAAATGAATCATATATTAATGTTTATTAAAAAGGTTAGAATCATATATTAATGTTTATAAAAATATAAATCAATACATATTGTAAATGTGAGTCCATATCATCTTGAGAGTTTGGCACCATGCTTTCGAATGTTTTACACTTTAAAGCATTTTGGGTGTCGTTTCCGGCAAGGATATGCTTTAAAAGTAATTGTTTAGATGGATGCTTATAAAAAAAACATATACATGTAATGCTCACCGGAAGGAGACGAAAACAAAAAGGCAAAACCTAGTGAGGAAGACCCACGACCGCAAAAAGGCAAAACATATATGGTCTTGGGTCTCCATTATTTGAATGGGCCCGAGAACCCAATTATATACATACATGTCTCAAGTGGGATTTGGGTTTATAATCAACTATCAGTAAGGACTAAGGAGAGGAGTTCATGTCAGGATTTGATACAGTTCATATGTAAAATTATAACCATTTTTTAAGAAATTTAAAAATAATTGAGATCCGTTAATAAAAATTAACAATCACATTTATTTTTAATAAAATATGTTTTAATACCATAAATAAAATTTATAAATAATGACTTTGTCAGAAAAGAGAGAGAGAGAGCCTTTGGTCAGTCACTACCGTAGGGTAACTAGTCATAATTACTGAATAATGAAGACTTTGTGTGGATTTACAAAGGCAGTGACAGTAGGCCGTAGGGTACCCCAATAACAGGAGAGATTCAAATCATTTCATCATAATGACCAATGGGATAAATAAACATATATTTATCAACTTTTTGTATGGTGGAATTTAAACATATATTTTATGCATGCATGGGAAGAGACAAGGAAAAGGGTAAGGGAGCATAAGGAAGAGAGGGGAAGTTTGGATTGAGAATAAACATGAAAGGCACAGGACATAAGGCCAACAATAAATGACTGAGAGGTGTGAGGAGGCTGATGATAAAACTCATCATCGTCACGTCGTTTTAATTTCACGACTCCCAAAAAAAACACTTCCCCCTCTCCTCCCAGAATTCCACGCTTCTCCCCTCTCTCTGCCTCTTCTTTTTTGCCATGGTATCCTCTCATCATCTCCCAATTCTAATTCCCAAATCCCACCCAGACTGTGTTTGCCTCAGACATATAACATACTGTGTCATGAGTCTTCAAACAAATCATCTCTTTCCTATTTGCTTTCTCTCATACATCCCTTTCTATACAACTCCTAAAACTCCACACCCCGACACTTTTCCTTCGGTCCATATTTATATATAAAAAATCACTGATATACAACAACAACAAACTCTATGTTTCAAAACTAGGGATTTTCTTTTACTTTTCTTTTCAGCCTCATCTTCATCGCCATTGCTAAAGTCGCATGCTCCATTAGTTCTTTTCCCACGTTTTTTTTCCTTTCACGGCAACGAAAGTGACTGTGTGAGTTGGATAGCTCATTGAAAAATCAAAACTCTAAAACTATATTAGTAAGATGTGGACGATGGGTTACAATGAGGGTGCCGAGTTCAACGTGCCTGATTCCTTCAATACTCGCACTATCATTTCTTTTTCAGGTATGGGAGACCAAAACAAGCGGGAGTTCAATACGCAACCACCTGTTGTGGTGAGCTCGAGGTGGAATCCGACGCCAGAGCAGCTGAGAATACTTGAAGAGCTTTATAGACGAGGCACTCGAACCCCATCGGCTGATCAGATTCAGCACATAACAGCGCAGCTCCGTAGATATGGTAAGATTGAAGGAAAGAATGTGTTCTATTGGTTCCAAAACCACAAGGCAAGGGAACGCCAAAAACGACGCAGGCAAATGGAATCAGCACAAGATGAACACTTTCGCGAACCCGACACCTTCGAAAGAAAGGATTCAGGTAAATGATAAATCATGTTATGATAATCCAATGGCAAATAGACAAGGCACATACAATAATGTTTATCTTTTGCATATCATGTGTTGGACGTGACTGGACTTTTGCTGCAACAATTTGTTTTCTTTTGAGAAGTTAGGTTTACTTTCTTTCTTTTTTGCATTAATATTCCATTTGCTGGTTATTCACATTCCATTTGTTGTTAGGGATTAGTAATGACTGTCATATCTGATTTTCACCATTGGATTAGTTTGTTAGAGAGAGTAAAGTTGCATTCTTTTTTGTTTTTATTTATGTCTCTCTGCAGAATCGAATAGGACAGCTTATGTAGCAGATCAGATCAAAAACTGGGCACTCCCTACAAACTGCAGTACACTAGCAGAGGTCTATATCTATCTCTCCGATTCACTTTTTTTTCTTCTCTCTTTACCTTTTGCTTCCTTTGTCTTTTTCCATGGTCAATCCATGCAACATTTTCGTAAAAAGTAATCCAAAAATCCTTCCTATAATTACTCTTATAAGGATAACGAAATCGCAAAGTAACTATAGAAAAGCCACAAACTTTACGTGAAAAAGCCTAAAACATGTAAAATTATGCGATATAGGGTTTGTTCAACTTGTTTTTAAACCTTAATCACTGGTATCTATCTAAAGTTAAGTTACTTGGAAACTTGCATACACTTCATGGATCACATGAAGGTAGAAGTAGCCAGTAGGGTTCAATACGGGTTTGAGTAAACCTGGACCAAAACAGAACTTGGATCGCCAAACTCTGACGATTAGAGTTAACGCGAACTCTAATAAGGTATCTAGTTCTTAAACCGAATTACATTAACATGAATAAGGATTAGAGTCAAGGCTTTATATAACCATGAATTGTTGGGGGATGAAAAGGGCTTAAAAGCTGCGCTCCTTCCCTTCTGTCGGGGATGCTGTAATGAAGCGAGCTGAGTTTTTTTGGGTGCTGTGCTCGATAATATATGCCTTCATTGCATTCAGGCTGGGTATTGATTTGAGCACCCCCTCTCCCTCCTATGGAAATTGGCCACCCTGACAATGAAAAGACTTGGGCTCACCCCGATAGTACAATTTGTCATACCATACAGCCTATATCAGCCTTGGAAAGTTGGATCATCTGTTCTTTGATTTGAAAGGAATGTAAGAACCTGTGTTCCTAATAAAAACAAAAGTGTCCCCAGCTTGATGTCACCGTATATATACAGTTTACAGTTTGGTAGTATTTGTTTTCTGAGAATATAATTTATTTACTTTTTGGTTAGAATGTATACTTATTATGTTTATATGTTTTCAAATTATTTAGTGATGATTTTGTCCATGAGATATTTGATAGTACTATTTTCTGCATCAGGAATCTGTTTTAATACAAATGGCAGCGAAGGTATCAGTGTCAGAATGTAGAGCAGATGGATGGTTCCAATTCGAGGAAGGGGAATTGCAACAGATGAAGAACTTTGCGGAAAGGAATGACACGTGGCAGCAGCACAAGATGCTATTCCCTTACCTGTCTCCTAGTCCTAGTCCTAGTCCTAGCCTTGGTAGTACTAGTCTTTCCTCTACTACTCCCACGACAACGATTAGCACTGTCACTACCGCCATCACCCCACCTCCGATCCGACAAATGGACCCGAAGCACCATCAGTTTTTCAAGACACATGACCTCAACATCTTTAAATTCCCTTGCAGGCACAATGCCTATGTGCTTGACCACCTCAACTTTGCTAGACATCATGAAGCTGTCGCCTCTGGGGACGACTCTCAAACCCTACAACTCTTCCCTCTCCGTTCCGATAACTCAAACAAGAAGGAGAATGAAATATCAGTAGCATCCACGTCGGTAACAGTCAACAACGGTCCCAATCACCAGTTTTTCGAGTTCTTTCCTTTGAAGAACTAATAACCACCGCAGACGTGTTTTCACTTAATTTGCTATGTAGGGTAATATTTAGGTTAATGTAGTTTCTTCTGTTGTTAGGAATTGGGAACTGTGTTTTATTACTATTGTTGTTATGATGTTACATTTCATGGAATGGGTGCAAATGCAATTGAAAATTGTTGGCATATGAAGGAAGGGTTGTCTTGAAATGCATTTGGACCATGTCATGCAAGACTAAGATAACATTACAAACAAAGAGATTAATGTGGACAAAATGATGTTTTGTCTTTTGTTCCCCCAAAGAAAGATTTTTGAAATTGATAGGTTTGTTTAGACTGTGATGATGTTGACATGATAAAGGGACATGAACCTGGGCATTGGATTGTGATGACTTTGATGTTGGTCGTACAGAATTTATGGGTGAAAGTGAGTCTGTCTCTTGGGCATTATCTATATTCAACATGGTAACTGATCCTACATATAGCACCCAACCACAGTAGCCCAGAACAGATTGGGACTGACCCATATGTTGAACAAAGATAAAGGATTTTACCCCATAACCCTCAAACCAAAACCAATGCAATGCTACAAAATGTTGTTTTGGTCTGTATTCTCAGGTTCATTGGGAATACCAGACTACAAGTAATGACTCAGAGCAGACTTGCTAACAATAAACTGCATTTTCAATCTCCTCAAGATCTGTATCAACTTTGGGACCAATTTCTTTACAAACTCTATTTTTTAATCCTAAAGTAACTCTCTAATGCCTAGACACCATATCAACTTTGGGACTGAATCAACTATAAGTTAATTGGTCATGTTGATATTTGGACTGAATAAATTTCACTATGTTTGGACTAAATGGCCCATTCTGAGTGTCATGACAATAAGGTAAGTCTGACTAAATGGCCCACCCTGTTTTCCTATGCACTGTTTGTGTCGGTTTCCATCAGATCTGTACCGTCTTCTTTTCATTGAGTCATTAATTTTTTTTTTTAATACAATCTGAGATCTGTGTTCTTTTCATTACAAGACAAACATTCCAATGCAAATATCTGTGTCCGATCGATGAACAAACCAAAACTGCATTTTTGTATGACACTAGAGTCTGTATATTCACGTCCTTTACATTTTTTTATTGTTTTGGCAAATGAACTTCATGACAACAACTTGAAAAGACCATTGCAAGTTGCAACATTCAAGTATTTAAACGTACGAGGATCAAATATGATATTGTCATAAAAATTCAAATAACCACGAGTATTCATGTAAAGAAGAAAAAAAAAAATACTACTAGTAACCAAACCCCAAGGCCCAAAACAACCCTTCAGGCTACAGTGGTATCTTTTTATCTATAAAATGAACTCCATAACCATGGTTACTCCTTACTCGATGGTCAGGTTTATTTTTTTTTTCAGTCATTGCACTTCAGACCATTTACTGTCTGCCTTCTTGTACCTTAAACCACCACAAAAGTTTCAGCCATGGCGACAATGCTGAGATCTGTGTTATCTATCATGCTCTTCACTCTTCTCCTTTCACACACTTCAGGTAACTAAATCTTTTACATTGCTAGTATTTTTCATTTGGTTAAAGAAAACATGTCTTAGATTGAAAGAGTTTCTTTTTCTGACATTTTTTTTTGCTGCTAACAGTTGAGGTATCGGCAGCAACGTTAACACTCTACAACAAGTGTCCGCACCCAGTCTGGCCCGGGATCCAACCAAGCGCCGGAAAGCCACTCCTAGCACGCGGCGGCTTCAAGCTTCCACCAAACAAGGCCTACTCCATGAATCTACCTCCTCTCTGGTCGGGTCGTTTCTGGGGCCGCCAAGGATGCTCCTTCGACGCCACCGGTCGCGGCCGTTGCGCAACCGGAGACTGCGGAGGCTCACTCTACTGCAACGGTATCGGAGGAACTCCACCCGCCACTTTGGCTGAAATCACCCTCGGGACACAACAAGATTTCTACGACGTCAGCTTGGTCGACGGGTACAACATAGCCATGTCGATTACTCCTTTCAAAGGCACCGGGAAATGCAGCTACGCGGGGTGTGTTAGCGACTTGAACCTGATGTGCCCGGTGGCTTTACAGGTGAGGGCGGGCGATAACAAACGAGTGGTGGCTTGCAAGAGCGCGTGCTTCGCTTTCAACTCTCCCCGGTACTGCTGCACCGGAAGCTTTGGGAGCCCGCAATCGTGTAAGCCAACGGTTTATTCCAAGATTTTCAAGACCGCTTGCCCCAAAGCTTATTCTTATGCGTACGATGATCCCACCAGCATTGCTACTTGTTCTCGGGGCAACTATTTGGTCACTTTCTGCCCTCACCGTCGCTAGAATTTCTGGCTAATTAGGCATAACATTTGGTGGTTATATCTACTTCTGCTTCGTGTACTCTATTGCTTGTTCTGTAGTGGATCTATTTTCATATCGTATGTCAAATTGTTTTTGTTTTGATCTGCAAAATTTAATTGGAGTTTGAATAGAGAATCTTGGTGGTGTTTACCGTTGGGAAGGGGGACTTTGAGGTCCCCTACTCTTGGTTTTTGAAATTAATAGGTTTAAAATATAATTAAAGTATGAAAATTTTAATGGGTTAAGTTTCAATTTTATTAATTTTAATATCAAAAGATCTTATTAAGTAATTATCCAGAAAAATAAGGTGTTACTGTCTAATTTAACTTATAATGTAACGATCCGGATTCGGATCCAAATGTCGAGTTAACTCGAGAGTTTAGACTTCGATTTTGGACTCGAGTTGAGAGGTTTTGGGCCTTGTTGGGCTGCTTGTTTGGTTGGACTTGAGTGTTATTGGGTTAGGAAGGTTTTAGTAAGGGGCTTTTGGTCTTTTCTCTTGGTGAAGACAAAGAGAGAGGGAAATGTGTTGATTTTCTGCAGAGAAAAATCAGTGTGGTGAAGTCACCACCCATTTCCTTTTGTTTTCATCTTTTGTTTTCATCAAATCCCATAGAGAAAGGTGATATCTTTTAGAGTTTGAGCTAGAATCTTGTTTTGTGGATTGAGAGTTTGTTGTAGAGCATCAAAAGATCTATCCAAAGAGGTAAGAATGGTTTGGGTTGGAGAAGATGAAGGTGTGGGTGGGAAATTCGGGTTTTGAGTTTGGGGAGTTCTATCTCAGTTTTAATCGAGTTTCAGCTTAAGAAACCTTCCCTAAGTTGGGTTTAATGGTTGGTTTAACTCATTTCTTGTAGAGAAAGAAGTTAAGGCATCATCACAAAGTTCGGACAAGGGAAAAAGCTTGAAAGAGTGAGCTCGGGTGTTGGTGTCTAGTTGCTTAAGGTTGGTACTCCCAACTCTTCTGATCGTTATGCATTTCATAGTAGAAAGCATTCATGTAGATATAATGTATGTGTGCTTGGTTTGAGCTTGATATGCTTTAATGGTGGAAATTGTGTTAGTAAGTTTAATGGCTGAACATTGGTGTTAAAACGTCTTAAATATCTCTAAGAACTAATAAGAACACTTTAGGATCGATTAGATTAAGTTTAGGGTTGATCTATAGAATTTTCAGGTGAAGCTTATAGTTTCGTGCAGGGGATACCGACACCGGTGGCCCGTGTATCGATACCCCTGAGAGAAAATAGGCTATGTAGGTAGGGTTATCGAACCATGGTTCGATACCGGATCCTCTAGTGGCATAATGGCATCGATACCGGTATCGAATATGGAGGGTCCTTTTTCGTTGACTTTTGAAATGGTCAAAGGGCATCGATACCAGTATCGATACTCATGTTTCGATGCCTTCTTTGTGTGGGTATAAAAGCAGGGTGGTTCGATACCCTTGCGAGAAGTCGATAAGTTTGGTATTGTTTGAGGTTCGATAAGAGAATTAAGAGTCCTAATAAATCCTATAAATGAGAAAATGAATTGTTAATACGAGTTTGATAATAATAAACCCCGAACGACTAAATTATGTTAAGTCTTGATATATTTTGATGTAGGATCCTAGGTAGATCATTTGTGTGTATCGAGTCTTTATTTGATGGAAATCCGGATATTCATAAGTGTTGCAACACGTCGAAGGCCATCCGATGTAACATGTCGGATGATGTATTGAAGACCTTTATTCCGAGTGTTGGGCGGCGTCACTCGAAGATGTTCGATGTAGCATTCCGAGCATGAGATTGGTTGGGCGGCCTCCATCCCTTTTCGAACGTTGGGCGGCCTCGTCCGAAAATGTCCGATGTAACATTCCGGGCATAGGATTTGAGGGCAGCCTCAATCCTGAGTGTAGGATCCCGATGTTGTGTGGACGTGGGCCTCACTCTTGTGTGTTATTTTGTGATGTGACATGTATATGCTGCGTGCGATATTATACATTGCTTATGCCATGTGGTAGGCAAACATGCTAGATCATCATTTCATGCATGATATTTATATGTTATGCTTTATTGCTTATGATATGCATGATGTTGGCCAAGTTCGGCGTACCCACTGAGCTTTAGTAGCTCAGCGTTCGAAATGTGTTTTCGTGCGTAGGTTAGGTGAAGCCGGTTCGTGGAGCACCATCGAGGTTTGGATTTCAGCATCGACCTATGTCAGAGTACATTTATAGATTAGTGGGCTAGTACTTAGTTGGACCCTATGTATTTTGTAACTATGTTATTTATTTGAGTCGAATATTTTAAATGATTTGTAATATTTTGGAGCTCCGATTATTTTATATTATTTTGGGCTTACGTTTTAACGTAAATGGATTTTATGAATAGTATTTTGGACTTGAATTGAATTTTATTTGTTGAGCTTTCGAAAGAAATTTAAAATACAAATTTTGAGCCGGAGACCCAATATAACATTCGGATCGGGGTGTTACATATAATGTCTTAAAAATAATAAATTAAACAATATTGACAGGAACAATTGCTTATTGGTAATGATTTAAAATTCGTATCCCATTCGCATGTAGGCTTGTCCGCTAGGAATTAAGGGAGGTTAAATTGTTTAAATTTATTAAAAAAAATAGAGATCTATGAAGTTTTTACATCCAAAAATCAAGGGTTAAAATTTAACTTATATATATTTTTTAATTTATAGAGACTAATTGTTATTAGACTGCGTCACTTTACCACCTTGGATGTTTACTTGTACTGTAGTGTTCTTGCCTGGTACATCACTCAAAAGGCCAGCATCGTACCACACTTTCCCCAGCCTCCTCATCAGTCATCACTAGCAGCAGCCAGCAGTAGGCAGTAGCTTCCCTCTCAATTCAATACTAAGAGCAGCAAAACGATCTAAGCTCCCACCAACATCCGAAAGACTCCTGGGTGAATTATGCGCAGTATTCCTATTTCCTAGTGCTGGTCACATTTCGTGGTTTAGGGTCAACATCCTCTTTCACTTGATCAATAGGGACAGACACAATAGGGGAACTTGACAAAGCCTCACTTCCATCAGCGTGTGGAATCCACGCCAACACCGTATCGGGTGATCGCCCATTCAAACTAATTGCCGCCGGCGTGCTAGGATTTCCAGGGCAACCAACTTCCCTAATTTAAACTTCTTCTCTCCCTCTCCTGTCTCTGTCACTTGTATGTAACTGTTGTCTGTTAAAACATAGGTCTTTCCTTGGGCGTACTCGAGAAAAAGCTATAATCAGCATAAATGGACCAATAAAATTCAGGTGTGTTAAGGTTTTTACAAAGCGTGTACTATCCAAATATTATTGGACGTTACTTCTCTTGACCGTCAACTATTACAAACGTGCCGTATCGGAGGACGACATCGAATTCCATATGGGTAGTACAAAAGCTCTTCATTTATCAGGATGAAGCCGTACAGAATGGAGAAAATTGCGTGTGCAACCCGCGTCTGTACTGCGATCGCCGATCAATGAAATCCAAAGGCTACAATTCAGTCCCAAATCAATTACCCAGAACCAGAACACGCCTGCTTTGGGATCAGACGCGGCTTCTTTATTTCCACTCTTCTTCCCCTTTAGTATATTATTTAATCAATAAAAAATACTCTACATATGACTAAATTAAGGCTTCTTTATTTCCACTCTTCTTCCCTTAAGTATATTATTTTAAATGAATAAAAAATATGACTAAATTAGCCTGTTCCATTTTAAAAAAATTTAACTAACCTCCTCTAACCGAACACATAATTGTCTTGATTATATCAACTTTGGTATTGACTTTAAGTTGATATCGACTCTTGTCCGGCATAATATTAAATTCTTATGGTCGTTAATATTTAATTATATCTAAAATTCGAATCTTATTATATGATTATACTGTCTTATACATAAACGATTATCTAATTTCAAATCCAATGAATAATTCGCTTGATATGTCATTTTACTTAATCAAATCACTATTATTTAATTTTATTAAAAAAAAATTATACAATCCATTAATTATATTAATTAATATAATTTATTACCAATTATTTATTAATTGTGAAATGGAATTTATATATCACTAGATTGAAATTCATATTAACTTTATCCCTAAATTTCAATATTCCATACTGTTCTAATGAATAAATAATATCCACATAGTTAATTTTAGGTTTATAGAGACCACTTTTATCAGCGGTTATTGTGGTCCCTCCGTTGTTTTCCCTGTTTTTACGCTTATAAATCCCTACCGCCCTCCATCCCCTCCAAGTGGAAACCTACCTTCATATTTCCCAATCCCCCTACCCCTGTTTTCTCTTAAGCATTTCCCGGAATACATGTCGACGACCAACGAAGCTCCGCTCAACGCTGCCACCATTCCAAACAATGAAGAACTCAAGAGGGTGTTCGACCAATTCGACATCAACAAGGACGGAAACATCTCCATAAAGGAACTCTGCGATGTCTTGAAGGCAATGGGGTCCAACTACTCGGAGGAGGAGCTCAAGCGCGTTATGGAAGACGTCGACAGAGACAAAGACGGACACATCAACTTCGACGAATTCGCCTCCTTTGGTCCGCCACTTCTGAAGCCGGAGACGCTAATTCCGAGCTGAAAGAGGCCTTCGATTTGTACGATGAGAACAAGAACGGCTTGATTTCGGCCACCGAGCTGCATCAGGTTTTAAACCGCCTGGGGATGACATGTTCAGTCGATGATTGTGTTAGGATGATCCAGTCCGTTGATTCGGATTCCGATGGCAACGTCAATTTCGAAGAGTTTAAGAAGATGATGAGTCGCTCGTCGGCGTCGTGCAATTGCGACGGATCTAACCTGTAGGATTCGAAGCTTTTGTTTCGATTGTTTCAAACAAGATGGATCTAAGGTAGCGTTGTTAGAGATTTCCTTCGCTCACTTTCATATATAAATGTAATTTGCAGAAGTTGACTTTCTGGTTGGGTCTTTTTAGCTTTGTCGAATTAAATGAAAATATCTTTGATTCCATTGCCGATATTTTTTTTCTCGCCAATTCTTTACCCTGCATTCTTTTGACGCAATTTCCCATCACTCAACCTACTTTTGGAGATGGAATCACTGATTCCTGCACAAATTTTCCTGTACTTTCCTGGAGGTAATGAATTTGTATACTTCCTTTCTTGCAACAGTTTCTAATATTAAATAGAAAAATAATTTGATAAGCATCGTTTAAATGATAGGATTATATTCAAAAGACTGTATATTTAAAAATACATTCTATTACCATCAAATTTATTACATTTGTAGTTAAAATTGTAACATTTAAATTATAACTTTAAAAACTTCAACATTTTCAGAAAGTATATTTTTCGTCGTTTCCTATAATTTTTTAATAATTAAATTATCATATTAATTACTTTATATCATAAATTTTATATATATGTTTTTAAAAAAGTTAACCTGAGATGAATTATATGAGAGAGAATAACAACATTAAGATAAAAGCTGTTAATATCTCATGTCTTTATTATGTTATTAATTATGCTACAAGTGTTGTTACATATCAAATTATTTTATTCTAAATATCTAATTTTGAACCACATAATATTTTCTATTATTAATAAAATAAAAAGTTGGTTCCAAAATCTGCTTGTGTGATCTTCCATCTTAGATGAAATAGAAACTTTGTACAAGTAATAAAGTATGAATATTTGAAGATGCTGTCTTTATCCCTACACCGATTACAAATTTTTTTGTGCGGCTGAGCATTTGTGATTTGTGTCAAGGTTGGGTAGTCAAACCCACAGCTACGCAAATTATTCTCTCATGGTGTGCTCCAGAAGTTGCCTTGTAAGTTCTAAGAGAACCTCACTCAGTTGGCTGCAGGCTCCGCACTATCATCTTCGGATTAGGGATGGCCATTTAGGTTGGATTTCGATCCGATTCAAATGGAAAAGTAAGGGGAAAGCAATATCCCTTTTAATAATGTGTATACGCTTATATCTATTTATAGTAGTGCCAATGATAGTAGAATACAAGTAAAAAATATTTGTTATTGATACATGCATGTTCTGTCACCTTCTGGCTTTTGTCCTTTTCTCAAAATATGTTTCTAAACACTGGTGCTATACAGGGTGCACTCGAGAAAGAATTTTTCACCGAATGTGGAGACGCAAACAGATCTAATTCAGGAGGTAATTGGAAAAGGAAGTTATGGGGTTGTTGCTTCTGCAATTGACACCCACACTGGTGGAAAGGTTGCAATAAAGAAGATTAACGATGTATTTGAGCATGTCTCTGATGCAACACGGATTTTGAGACAAGTCAAGTTGCTACGGCTGCTTCGTCATCCAGATGTTGTACAGATAAAACATATTATGCTCCCTCCATCGCGAGATATTTATGTAATTTTTGAGTTGATGGAATCTGATCTTCATCAAGTAATCAGGGCCAATGATGACTTGACTCCTGAGCACCATCATACCAGCTTCTTCGCAGTCTGAAGTATATACATGCAGGTCTGTTCTTCCCTACCCCACACACCTTGGATTTGTTATTGATTTTTATTCTGAAAAATTTCCTACAGCAAATGTATTCCATCGAGATTTAAAACCCAAGAACATCCTTGCTAATGCTGATTGTAAGTTGAAGATATGCGATTTTGGGCTTGCACGAGTATCGTTTAATGATGCCCCATCAGCGATTTTTTGGACTGTATGTTGTTCCTGTCATGAAATCTTATTCTTTAAGCTTCTGCATTCATCCTTCCGTAGTGTTTATCAAAAGGCGTAAATTTTATTTTCATGTTATAGAGGGTAAGCCTCTAAAACTCTGATGCTAAATTAAACTTGTTTAATTGGTTAAGGACTATGTAGCAACACGTTGATATCGAGCTCCTGAACTCTGTGGATCATTTTTCTCCAAAGTAAGTTTTGACGATCTTTTATATACTAGGCATTTTGTTTTCAGTTGTTGATATGGCTCCAATCGTAGACATCCATGTTCCTGTTTTGATTACCTAGATATTAAATATAGTTTTTTTCCCTTGAATGTTTTTATCCTACTGATCTTCTCTCTTTGTTTGAACTTTGAATTAAACAAAGTCAAAACCACATTAGGATGCTGCCTTCTACTTTCTGATGGATAAGGAATTTCCTTTAACTTACTTTGTGCACCTAGATACCTATTCACCGTGAGGTACTCCTGATGTGTGGCTTTTATCTATCATTGAGCTTAATCATCTTCTTACTTTGAGTGAACAGATATTAAAGTATCATCCACAGATGCTACAAGAGTATCTTCGGGGTGGGGAGCCAACCAGCTTCATGTACCCAAGCTTCCTGCTCCCAAGGATGAGAATGTTGTTGAAAAT
The DNA here is from genome assembly GCA_035048815.1 of Abelmoschus esculentus. Lineage (NCBI taxonomy): Eukaryota > Viridiplantae > Streptophyta > Magnoliopsida > Malvales > Malvaceae > Abelmoschus > Abelmoschus esculentus. The sequence goes on along the minus strand of JAUCBN010000002.1, from coordinate 16,010,852 downwards.
AATGATACAACATCAAAGTCTGGGTTATCAGATGTCTCAGAAAACACAATTGCAGCAGAGGAAAATGGGCCTAGCAACGGTCGACTATTCTCTCGTATGTCTTTCAACCAACAACACTTTTCCATCGTGGAATCTAGTAAACATCTTTTTTTATTTCAGTATTTATTTCTGCTTCTGCAAGAGGAACCAAGTGCTGAAGGCCGATGACGAGACAGTGGATGCCTTGTCTCAGAAGGTTGCAGCTATTACTGCATGATTGAAACTAGAGTTGTATTTGTTTGTTTGTTTTTTTTGAACAGTAGAGTTGTATTTGTCCTATAGTGCAAAAGGGATGTTGAAGCTAACAGGATGTATTTAGAATACAATTGGACTTTGAATTCATAGCTTGATTTACAAGAGTCATATGCATGGCTATATAAAGACCAGTATTGTACACGCTGAAAGATTGTTAATCAGTTTCAACAAATCTAACGGCACCCTAACAGCTAACCAACTTTATTTCCTTAATATTCACCCTACTTAGTTGTGTCTGAAGAAGAAACTATCTGATTATGATCAACAGAAAGTTTGGTGCGAAGAGCTTCAAACTTGACAATGAGCAAGGGTTTGGTGAGTGCATCAGCAAGTTGATCTTGACTTGGAACATAGTTGACCTGAAACTCTTCAGCTGCAACTAGTTCTCGGACAAAATGAAGATCAAGGTCGACATGTTTAGTCTTGGTGTGCAGCACAGGATTAGCAGCCATGGCCACCGTGCTGGTGTTGTCACACCAGAGTTTGATGCTGGAGGAAAGTGGTAGATGCATCTCCTCAAGAACTGTCTTAATCCAGAGAGTCTCGGCTGTGGCATCAGCTAGGCTTCGATACTCAGCTTCAGCTGTAGATCGAGACACAGCACGTTGCTTCTTGGTGCTCCAGGAAAGAAGATGAGAACCCTGAAAGGTACAATAACCTGAAATGGAGCGTCTATCATCTGGATCGCTGCCCCAGTCAGCGTCAGAAAAGGCTACTAAGTCATTGATTTGGTTGGATTGAGACGAGAACCAAAGGCCAAAGTCAATCGTGCCCTTAAGATATCGAAGAACTCTTTTGACTGCAGTCCAGAGAATATCTTTGGGTTCTTGCATGTACTGAGCCACCTTTGTCACAGCAAAAGTGATGTCGGGTCCGGTATGACAAACATATAATAGGGCACCAACAGTGCTGCGATAATGCTGTATATCGCTAAGTTTGTTTCCATCAAACTTGTTTAACTTTGGGGTCATGGCCATAGGAGTAGGAGTAGGTCGAGAGTCCTGTAAGTCTGTCTTTACCAACAATTCAATAATAAACTTCCTTTGAGAGAGCAGTAACCCATAGGATGATCTGTGTACTTCAATGCCTAAGAAAAATGATAACAAGCCAAGGTCCTTGAGTGAAAACTTCTCATGGAGGGCATGAATGACCTGATCAATAGTCCCAGTGTCACTGCCGGTGATGAGAATGTCATCTACATAAATAACCAAGTAGATGACATCCTTGTTGGACAAAAGAACAAACAAAGAAGAATCTTCCCGAGAGGATTAGAACCCAAGAGAAGTAAGAAAGTCCTTAAGTTTCAAGAACCAGTTCCTGGGGCCTGTCACCAACCATACAAGGCTTTTTTCAGCCGGCATACCAATCTTTCTCCTGTGGGACTAACCTCCTCAAACTCTGGAGGTTGAACCATGTAAACCTCCTCAAGCAAATTACCTTTGAGAAAGGCGTTGTTTACATCAACCTGCCTAACCTGTCAGTGGCACATCACGTCATGTGATAACAGTATGTTCACTGTGGTGAACCTTATGACTGGGCTGAACGTATCTGAGAAATCGAACCCAGGGATTTGAGAGAACTCATTTGTCACAAGACGAGCCTTGTATCGACTGACTGAGCCATCAGGATTAAGCTTGATCCTGAATAACCATTTGCATCCAATATGTTTCCTGTCATTGGTAAGAGCCACAATTTCCCAAGTGCCATTCTCAAGTAAAGCATTATACTCGGCCATTACAGCAGCAATCCACCTAGGATCAAGTAAGGCATCCTGAACAGTAAGTGGAACTGAATCATGTTGAGCAGTGAGGACCTTAGGTTTGAAGATGCCATTCTTGCTTCGAGTGACCATGCCATGCGTATTTTGTGAGACAGAAGATGGAGCAGTCGTAACAGAAGGGAAAGATACCACAAATTCATGTTGCTCAGGGGCACAGAGATGATTGTCATTAGAATCATATCCTTGCTGGGGAAAAAGAAGCATCAGAATGTGCAGGACTCATGATTGATGAAGGAGCAGCAGGTTGGGGATGAAAACCACCAGAACCTGTATGAACACCAAGAGGTACCACTGGTACACTAGAACTGGAACCTGTATGAACACCAGGAGTTACCACTGGAGCACCCGAGCTAGGATCAGCATTAGCAGCACTGGTTGAGGGTGCCTGATCAACATTCTGTCGAGAAGCCAGGGGCGGACTTGAACCTGCAACTGTATGACCATTACTGGTTGAAGAATCCGGAGCAACATTCCGGTAAGGTGACTGTACAACATGAATAGGAGCAGAATGAAATGTTTTAGAAGCCTCAGGAGTAGAAGCAATTTTAATCGAAAAAGGAAATACACCCTCATCGAATACAATACTTCGAGATACAAACACTCTCCCATCACTAGCCAAGCACTGATAACCATGATGCTTAGGAGAGTATACCAAGAACACACACTGTTTGGACCTATAACCCATCTTGTGTTTGTTAAAAGGTCGAAGACATGAAAAACACTGACATCCGAACACCTTTAAGAACTTGTAGTTAGGTGGTTTGTCATACAACTTGTGAAAGGGAGACTGATTGTTTAAGACCTTTGTAGGCATGCGGTTGATGAGATACACTACACTGATGATGGCATGAACCTAGAAATCAATAGGAATGCTTGTATGAGCTAGCATGGTTAGGGCAGTTTCAAGTATGTGTCTGTGTTTACGTTCAACCAGGCCATTCTACTGAGAAGTACACGTGACCCTATGCTGAATGCCAAGACTTGTAAGCTTGTGTTGAAGAGCCACAAACTCACCACCTCCATCAGTTTGGAGGGCTTTGATGGTAGTATGAAATTGATTAACTACAAGAGCATGAAATAAGGAAAAAGCTTGGGAAACCTCTGATTTATTATGCAGCAAATAAATTCAACAAAACCTTATACATTTATCAACAAAAGAAACATAAAATCGAAATCCATTTGAAGGTTTAGGTGCAGGACCCCATACATCGGCTTCAACTAATTCAAAAGGATTAATATAGATAGTGTTGGAGTCAGGGAAAGGTTGTATATGGCTCTTTCCCATTTGACAAGCTACACACACTTGTCTTATCAAGAGGCTTCAACTTCTTTTGTAAAACAGCATCCATAACACCAGCAGTAGGATGTCCCAGTCGATTATGCCACAACCAGTAATCAGAAGAGTCTGCGGCTGTAGTTGCCAAGACCGTAGGAAAATTATCTGACTGAGGAAGACGAAAGCTGTATAAACCTCCTTCTTGACTGCCAGTTAGTAGCACATCACCTGTAGACTTATCCTTCACATAGCAAACATGCGCATGAAATTCAAAGTACACATCATTATCAGAAGCAAACTTGGAGATAGATAGAAGATTCTTGGTTATTAAAGGTACATGCAGGAGATGTTTCATAGCTAACTGTTGAGACTCAACATTAAAACTAGAACTACCAGCATGAGAGATAGAGAAAGGTGACCCATCACCTATGTGAACCTTACCATTGCCCTTGTATGGTTCAGGGATTTGGAGATGACCAAGCTGATTCGTCACATGGTGGGTAGCTCCAGAATCAGGGAACCATAGAGCACCAGAGGTTAAGGCATTGACTTGTATGTTTTCTTGGCTAGACTCAGTGGCTGACGATTGGATAAAGGGATTATAAAATACCTCAGAAGACTGAGAACTGCAGCAACACAGGTTGGCATGAGTGTCAGAGGTAGTTGATTTCTGAGCAGCTAAGCCCTTATAACCTTTATCAAATCGATGCCAGCAGCGTTCAACAAGGTGGTCAAGCTTACCACATAGTTGACACTGATGACGAGAACGATTCTTGAATCTGAAACTTGTATCGCTCCTATCTTGCCGAGGAGAATATCGATTAGACGTGTCAAGCTTTTCATCAGACACATGGCGAGCAACATTGATATCAACAGGAAACCTAGAGGTATCCTGCAATCTGGATTCAGCATCTTTTAGAATTGAAACCACACTATCAAGAGAAAATGGTTCTTTGGTGGCTGTTATGGCCGCCACAGAAGGCTCGTATTCCATAGGCAAACCATTGATGATAGTTGTAGTATGTTCAAGATCCGAGACCGGGTTTCCACAAGAGGCAAGAAGATCACAAACTTCTTTAACTTGAACTGTATAATCATGCATGGATAGCATACCTTTCTTGAGAGACCTAAGTTTGCAATGGAGATGTATAACTTTGGTGGTAGAAAGGGTCGAATAACATCGAGCAACAACACTCAAATGGCGGCTGATGTTTCTGCACCCACCAACTGTGGAAGAACCGAGGGACTGATCGTGGATAAAAGCCAAGACGCGAGAGAATTATCTTGTTGAAGATAGCGCAGATAAGCTGGATTTGAAACGCGATCGCCATTATTGTCGATCATAGACTTCTTTGGCATTGGTTGCGAACGATTCAGATAATGAGCTAACCCTAGCCCTCGAACAGTAAGAATCACCTGCTGCTTCCAGAGAAGATAATTGGTGTTGTCAAGTTGAACATTGATTTGTTTGTTAGAGAAGACCTGTGTGAGTGTGTCTGTGTAATCAACCTCAGGACTTGTAAGCGCCATAACAGTGGACAATGAGAAGAAAAGAAGGAAGAAAAGAAACAGAGTGAAAAGTGGAAGAAGAAAACCAGGACAGTTACGCAGCATAAGATACCATGTTGAAGCTAACAGGATGTATTTAGAATACAATTGGATTTTGAATTCATAGCTTGATTTACAAGAGTCATATGCATGGCTATATAAAGACCAGTATTGTACACGCTGAAAGATTGTTAATAAGTTTCAACAAATCTAACGACACCCTAACAACTAACCAACTTTATTTCCTTAAGAAGGGAACCCTGCATTCTATCGTGTAAGGTTCTGTGTTTGGATTTCTAGACTCATTTTGAGGTTCCATTTCAAAAATCAACACAGTAGACATTTCAGCTAACAACTCTTCTCCCTTGTTCCCAATCGCAGGGACATTACGAAAGAAAAACATAAGATTACTTGTACTAAAAAATATTAAATTTCGAAGAATGTATCACGAGAATTATCTTTAAAGATGATTATAAAGAGGGATAGAGTTAGGATTGAATTATGAAAGGATTAATTAATTAATTTTAAACTAAATAAAGTTTTAAAAGATAATTAAATCTACAAATGAAGAATCAAAACTTAATTTTATTAATTTTAAATGATAAGGTCGTAAAAAATATTAAAAAAATAAAAGTTAAAATTATAATTATAATTATAATAATTTTAAAATTATTTGAACCTATAATATAATTAACACATTGAGGCATATATTTTGCTACAACACTAGTACACAACATATCTGACGTATTATATATTCAAAACAAGGCTTAATTATATAATAGGTGTCCAAATTTTGTATTTTTTTACAATAAATACTTAAAGTTTTTTTTAAATAAACGTTTACTGTTTTATTTTTTATTATTTTAAAATTAATCTTTTCAAAAAAGTCATCACCCAATTAAACTTGATACACGTTTTTTATTTTCAAAAACAAACTGAAAATAAAATAAATTAAAACTCTTTTACGATTTAAAGAAATTATAAAATATTCTTAAATCTCTGAAATTCAAACTCTAAATTTAAAATTGATATCATTATCGTTGCAGATAATCTCAAAAATATCGTATTATACAATATGCTTAACCTACCGGAGGTGAAGCTAAAAGATTAATAAGGGAAATATATTTAAATTAAAAATAACATGCATAAAGTTGATAAATAAAACAAAATTGTTTATGTAAATTTTTTAAATTAAAATTTTATTATTAGAAAATCTACCACATTAAGTAAAAATTGTTAAAAAAATACGATTACTTCTATTAAAAAATATGAATATTGCAGAATATGTGTTACTCGAAATATATTTGAAGACGATAATTAATGCACAGCTCAAACAAATTCCCTTACTTTTGTACAGCACACCATATCTAATTACAGTATATTTAAAACAATTCAAAATCGTAGTGTGTAACATACCTAACCTATCAAGGTGAATCTACAAACATTAGTAAGGGGTCAAATGTTAGGTACGTACGCCGAATTTTATCTTTGATTATTATATGTTAGTTAAATATTTATTTTTAAAACTTTAATGGTGATTTTTATGTTTTAAATTTTAATAGTGTATTGCTATAATTTTATGTGTTGCAAACTTTTTAAACTTTAAAATATTATGAAATTTGTATATTTTATCTTGTGTTAAAACTTTATTGTATGTAAATATTTTTTAATTATGATATAAATGATTAAAATTCTTTATTTAAATATTTTTATAAATATTTTAATATATTATTTATTATAGAGATGATTATATTATTCTCTAAAAAATAATGAACATGTAAAAAAATTATAATAAATTATAGGTTAACTTATAATCGAACTGTTTTTTAATGGTTAGGTTACGGTTAATAAAATTTAATAATTGTTATTACAATTAACTGATTGTTTAAGTTAAATCATATAGTTAAACACCCCCTACCCACACTAATGCCTTGTACTGCCTAAGCCTTTCTTTATAAATCAAAGTAAGAAACTACTCAACCGGCACCCAAGTCACTAAACCATGAAGATCATATTAGCTACAATTATATTCCACTTGTTTCTTTTCTCGACAAATTCATATTTTGTCGCAGCCCTCCCCAAGGGCCCGCCCGTGCTCGATACTGATGGTGATAAGGTGATTTCAAACGTTGAATATTACATTCTATCAATATTTCGGGGTGCCGGTGGTGGCGGTCTTGACTTAGACTCCGCGGAAGATAAACCGTGTCCGAAATTCGTAGTCCAAGCTGCACTTGAAAACGGTAGACCGGTGTCATTTTATCCCGTTGACACTAGTGATCAAGTAATCTATCAATTCGCTGATACGAACATAGAATTCTCCCCTGGTCTGGACGCTTATTGTCGATCATCAACCCTGTGGAAGCTCGAAGATTACGACAGTTCATCGGGTAGGTGGTGGATCACGACCGACGGAGAGAAAGGTAATTCTACCAGTTGGTTCAAAATTAGAAAGAGTGGTTCATATGGTTACACTCTTGGCTACTGCCCGACAGCATGCGAGTCGTGCGCGAGTTTATGCAATTATATAAAGACGTTTCCTTATGAGAATCAAACACGTTTGGGTCTCAATAAAGAAGGTGTGGGGTCGGCATGGGTCTTTGTCAAGGCATCCAAGTCGAAAAAACAAGTTGCTGAGAAGCAGTCGAAATGATTACACTTCCTAGTTCCTACCGATAGATGAAAATGTCTGATTCGAACCAAAGCATACTGTAATGCTATATAATCAATAAAACCGTGTCTTTTACTACTCACTCTATTCGTTTGTCATTTTATTAATATCAATCTAAAGAGTAATTTCAACGTAAAAGATGATTATATTTATTTTAAGATATTCAAATTCAAACACTGATATATATAAAGTATGTGTGTATAATTTTTAATTAGGGGACCAAATTAAAGAATTAAGAACTTTCAAAGTCAATTTAATGGGTATAGTGACCGTTTTGTAATCAGGTTGAAAATAGGAGGGTTTAGTGTAAAAATTGTAAATTTGGATGGCCAAGTGGATGATTTATATTTTTTCTTTCTAATGTTGAGAAATTATATCATGGACTCTTTTCACCACTTCATTCGTGGTCTCAACCACCCAAATTCATTCATCTTATTTTTTCAAGGTGAATCATAACCTCTTTTCTACATATAATTAGTGCGTGAGTAGTTATTAGGTAGTTGATTAAAGATAAACGAACTTAATTACATGAACTACAAATAATATGATGAACAAAGTTCATGATATAATCTCTCAATTAAATGGATCAATTTACGTGCAGGGCCGGGTGATCTGAATATTAAATGGGCATTAAAGGAGAGGTTTGTTTCGCGGACGTGTAATAACTCTTTCTTAATAGATTCAAGATATTATATTTGGGTTATTTTCAACTCGTTCATCTAAAATTTTAAGTTTAATTATATATCAAAATCAGTTAGATAAAAATATCATAAATGAGTTTAAATTTAAAATAAGGATTTCTTTATAAGTTTAAACTATTGTATTATCCTAAGATGAAATTAAAATTTTAAAGATTAAAAGAATTAACGTTTTATAAATCTATAATTTATTAAAAAAATTATGTACATCGAAAAACAACTCATAAAGGTACATATAAAATCACAAAACATCGAATACACAAATCAGTCAAATAATACAATTTATCCAAACCATTAGGGAACCGTACGGGTCCTATTAGGACTCTTAACGGGACCAACAAGCAAAAATTAAACAATCTCTCTGATAGTTATCGGTACATCCTACTAAGAATTGGTGTTCATGTCTGAGTATCGATATTGGTTCGATTGTACTGATACAAAAAATGGCTACTAAAATTTTAATATATGTCTTAGTAATTTATACCAGTACTGGACCGATCGTACCTGTAATCGGCAGCTGTACATGTAAGTTAGATTCTTTTCCCTATGGACTGAGGAGGATCAACTTCGTATTGCTGTTTAGGTTTTTGATGAATGTGATTGGCAATCTGTCTTCTAGTAGGTTAGTTCAGTTCACCATTTTTCTTCCTTGTATCTAGTTCAACTGCTACTGACACAAAAGTTGTGGTGAGAGTGAATGGAGAGTAGGAAACATGTCCTTGGCTCTTTGTATTAAAGGGATTATTTTGTCATTTACAAACGTGATCTATTCGAACATAAGTTAACTTCCAGAGGACCATAAGTTATTTTATCACTCCTTTGATCTGTAACCGGTATCATTATCAGATTCTTTTGATCTGCAGATGGAAAACAATCACTGCATCCGACCAGGAAAATAGTTGGGAGATGAAGACAAACGCTTAAAATTGGAGGAAAATAGCTCAAGTTGTTCCTGGTCGAACTCAAGTTCAGTGCTGAAGAAGAAGCAGATGGTGGGTCAATTCTTTACATCCAGCTTTGAATTTAATATCACTGCTCAAAGATTGCCACATGTATGTCTTCACGAATCGATAACCAGTGTTGGAGATTAGGGTGTAATTCAGCTTTAACTGATCTGGTAAAGAGCTGCTGCAGCCTGCAGCTCGAGTTGATTACAAAACTCAAGCTTTGGATTCAGGTTAAGCTTGACATGAAACAGTTAATGTCAGCTACTAGTTTAAATTGATTAGGTTTGGTTGCTATAAAGCTAAACCTTGCTGAAGATCGAACTTGAGAATCATCTCATGAATATCAAATTTTGTAACATTCGAGCTGAGTTGGATATTATATACATCATATGTGCAATACACTTGATAGCTTGGATCATTTACATTTAAAGATTGAAACAACTTTATTCCTGTAGGAAATGGATACACAGGAATAAAAAGTAGGATTGACCGATGAAGTTCAAATAAATGTACCCGTTTGCTCCCCTTGTTTACTATATTATAACACAAATTCACTTCAATTTAGTAAAACAATGATCACCAAAGAACACAGAAAATAAAGCTAAAAAATAAACTTAAGTGAAATATCTAACTTCAACCAAATCACTGTGCCTGGCAACATCCAAAGTAGACTTAACTCAAAGATCCAACATTTTAAACAAAAATCTTAGAAAAGCCTTGAAAATGCTATAAAAGTATAACTAGGAAAGTTCTTTCATTTTTGTGATTACTCAGTACTCACTAAGGCAAAGCATTCATGCATGCATGCATGTAGTCTAATACCGACCGATTCCCCAAACTCTGATTACACCATCTGTATAGCCACTAAACAAGGTGCTTCCATCGGCACTCCAGTTCAAGCTCGTGCAGTATATCACCTGCAAATTGAAATTTTCAATGGTTTCTTCTCTTTTGTTTGCAATGACATAAAAACATATTTCAATCAATCATGCCAATTGCTGAAACGAAAGCCACTAAAAGACAGTCAAAACAGGAAGCACCGGTATGATTAATCTTCTATAGGTTTTTCAATGCATTTGGGCGATCTAGAGTGCTCCTGTCCCATATCCATGAGCCAGGCACAAGTGCGACAGAATACTTGTAGAGAAATCAAGTGTCCAACAGAACACACAGATGAACAAAGAAACCAATCCAGAACCAGACGAGCTTGATTCAAGTAAAAGCTTTACAATTCCACTCGGGGAGTATCATAATAACATGTACAAAGATTTGAGCTTTATAAAAATAGTATGTTTGAAAAAAAATCCACAAAGAAGCTTGATAATGTCTGCATAATTCATGGAAAATGGCATTTATCAAGCAGCTAAATTCTATATGTTCAGCATATTCAAAAGAATACCAAGTAACATCCATCATCATAGATCAAAAAACAAAAGTAAATCCGAATTTCTTTTGTCCATGATCGAACTCGTGATGGTTCCGGTGTCAACTTGAAATGTAATAATAATTCATTTGACACTACACCCGTCGTTCAATTGAAAAAAAAAAAGAAAACAAATTATTAGGACGCCATTGAAATGATAATAAATCATAGTAAAGCTATACAGCACCTAAAATTCCATGCAAATTGTGACAATGAAATAATAAAAAAAATACTTGTAATAAAAACAAATGAGCAGATTATAAAACTTTGAAAGAATACTTGTAATAAAAAAAGACATTGTTACCTTCTTGTTTGCATTATCGGTGACATCAGATTTCTCAGCCTCGGCCTTGAGATCAACCTTCAAGTCCTCCACAATGCTCTTGCTCTCCAAATCCCAGATTTTGATACCATTCTCAGTACCAGCGCAAAGCCAGTACCTGTTTGGACTGAAGCAAAGCGAGTGAATGACAGAACCTGCATCGAGACTGTAAAGCTTCTTTCCCTCAGCCAAATCCCACAGCAGAATCACCCCATCTTTGCCTCCACTAGCACACAAAGACCCATCAGGTGAAACGGCCACTGTATTCACATAACCGGAGTGTCCGGCCAACGTGTTACGAAGCTTACAGTTGGTCAAGTTCCAAACTTTTACAGTCTTGTCCCAGGAAGCTGACACAATAGTGGGTTGGAGAGTATTCGGGCTGAAACGAACACAGCTAACCCAATCGGTATGGCCATCGCCATCTTGGATAGTGTATTTGCACTCCCCAAGTGTGTTCCAAAGCTTGATGCTTCGATCACGTGAAGCTGAAACGATCTGACGGTTGTCAATCGAAAAGGCAACTGAGAGCACATCCTTGGTGTGGCCGACAAAGCGACGAGCGGAGGTTCCGTCGTTCAAGTCCCAGAGTCGAAGCTCACCATCCCAGGAGCCGGAGAGGGCGAACTGAGAATCGGAAGAGAGGACAACGTCTTGGACGAAGTGAGAGTGACCAGTGAGACGGCGGTGAGCGACGCCGTATGTCTTTTCGTCTTTGGTCAAGTGCCATAAGATGACGGACTTGTCGCGGGAGGAAGAGACGATCTTGTCGGAGTTGTCAATTGGAGTGGCTATGGCCGTGACAATGTCTGTGTGAGCTCTCATGGTGCCGCGGAGAACCATTCCCTCGGAAGCCATTGTCGTTTGCGGTTTGCCGGCGGCGGGGGCTTAGGGCTTCGAAGGAAGAAAAATGGAAGGCGTAGTAGGAGTTAGGGAAACGGAAATGATTGGGAATAATAAGTATATATAGTACCTGTGTCGACAAGAATTAGGGTTTCGCTAGTTGGAAACTGAAGCGATAGTTTGATTTCTGTTATTTTTTAGCGATAAGAGTAAATTAGTTACTATTTTAGTTTAAGTAATTTATCTTATATATTTTATTTTTGTGTAAAATAGGTAAAATTTAAAGGTTGGTAAATTTAAATATTAAAATAATTATTTATCTCTTTTAAATTACGGGAAAATTAAAGTTCAAATTTTTTTGAAGTTCGGGAATGATAAAATTTTATTTTCCTTAAGGTAATGTATTTTTAAGAAAAAATAATGAAATTCTATAAATATATATATTTTTTTAAAAAATTGAATAAGAAGATTAAATTAAATTAAAAATTAAAGTTAGCATTAGAGGTATAACTATAAATAGAGAATTAAAAAGATATTTTAAAATTTATTAAAATATTGTTCAAAATACCTCAATTTATTTAATTTAATTTATTTTACTGTTAAAAGTAGAACTCTTTTATAATATTTTTAAAATTATTATTTAAAATATAATATTTTAATAAATAAAATGATTGATATTATATTTTAAAAATTAAAAATATAAAATTAATATTTATGTAAATTTTCAAAAAAAATAATGTAAGGAAATGTACTTCTTTAGGGCAGGTTGCATTCTATTTGATCTTAAGATATGACACTATGTTGACTGAGATTTTAGTTATTTATTTAGTATTATTATGACTTAACTTAAAAATAGATATTTAAAATAGATATTTAATATTTTTTTAAATAAGTATTTAAATTATTTTTTTAAATAAATGTTTAAACTATAGGGATTTTAATGTGTTACGTCAACATTGTAACAGAAAACTAAGTTTTGTAATTGTAGGGGAAAATTTTTTAAATTTTAATGGCAATAATAAATTCTTTAATTTTAATGATTAAAATAAAATTAACTAAAATATTCTGTGCCCCTTACCTAAATTATCTAAAACGTAAAGCGGATTGGAGTACTTGTATACTTGGTTTGTGGGCCTGGACAAGCCTTACCATTTAAAATGATTTAATCAGATTTTGATTTGGGGATTTCTGGATTGTTTTTCACCAACTTTCACTCCCGTCATCTCTCCAGGTTAGGATTTGTTTTTCACCGATTTCTTTTTTTACTGCGTTGTCCCTGTTCTTCAATGCGTATTTACTGATTTGAGTGCTATTTTAGATGATTTATGGATAAATTTCAAATCATTGTTTATGATCTTTGCTAAACATAGGCGTTTGATTCGTGATTGAATAGTGGAACTAGGAATTTTAGATTTTAATATTTGGGGGTTGTTTGACGATATCTGTAGTAGTTTCTGAGTAATTTCACGAACCGCATTCATTTCGTGTATCTGAAATTCACCGGAAAAAACCCTAGCTCTTCCATTTTGCGTTTTAAGCTTGCTAATGTGTTTGCTTGTGCTTCGATCAGATGAATGATTCATGATTTGTTGTTAGATGTATGTTTGTAAGTTTGTTGAATCAAAGCATAAGTCTCTGAATTCCTTTTCGTAGCCTGTTTTTATGGATCCGGACGCTGCACGAACCGCCCGAGAATCTCTAGATCTGGCATTTCATATGTCGAATATTCTCGACACGGGACTTGATCGGCATACTCTCTCGGTCCTCATTGCCCTCTGTGACATGGGTCTGAACCCCGAGGCTTTGGTTGCTGTTGTCAAGGAACTCCAAAGAGAACCTTCGCCTCAAGCTCCATTGTCATCTTCTTCATCTCCGGTACCTTAACTGCTTTCCCATTTTGGTATTTTTCTTTTTAATTTAGGAATAATGCAGAAAATGTTTGAGTTTAATTTGATTTGACCGAGGTCTTGCGAAAGATAATTCCTTATGTTTCCTTATTTCGAACACGATTGTGCTTGGTGTTTCATTATCTTCACTGTGTTAGAGCATATGGAATTTGTTGCTGTATGTTGCATAATTTGGTCTGGATTTCTGAGAATTGGCTGGCTTTTGGTGTCTTTCCATTAAAGAATATTTAATGTTGTCCTAATATTCTCGATGGAGTCTGTAATCGCTTTGTTGTTTCGTTTATATGATCTCCGAAACTTTTTCCGTCTGTCTGCAAGGATTTTAGCCCGTAATTGTTTGTGGCCATTACAAATGTGCAATTGCTTGACTTTTGGAGTAATACCCTCGTATTTCGACTATCTATAGCTTGAGATTCTTTGTATTTCCGAATCCCCATGTTTTATTCAACGGAGTTGCTCTGTCTGCCTCTAGTGACTCTCAGGAGGTTGAGGCTCCCCACATTCAACTCTCAACGGCACATCAGCCATTACCAGCCGCAAGCGTAGGGAAATTCTCTATGTCATGTTTATTCACTGACACCGGAGCGATCAGGCAACCATCAGATAGAAATCTCATTGACTTGCCCCCATCCAACCGAGAAGTTAGCCTCTACGTGGCGAGAAATCGTAAGGAAAGAAATCAAATATCATACTCATGCCTAGACCTGTGCAACATAGAAAGTGGTTCTACTAACCATCAGATTGGTGCTTACTACATCTCGGCCCTAATTGGACTGTTTCCAGGACTAAGGACAGTTGCTGAAGATATGTATCAAACCCTCGGGATTAAAGCAAATGTTTTTGTAGGCATAGAGCAGTGTCAAGAAAATGGACTGGAACTGATCGATGAGATCAATTCTCAGAAGCTATTGGTCTACTTGGCTCAAGTAACATTAATTCTCTACAAAAATGACAATGTGCAAGGATACAATGCTTGTATGCGCGCCAGGCATAGAGCGCTATGTGCTTTTGCTGGTTATGCAAGAGAAAAGAATGATGATATAAGAGAGATTGCTATTGATATGGAGACTGCCGCGGTTGTCAGGACTGTTTTACTCGCTCATCCCCCACTGAGGGTCTATATCCTCAATGCAATCCTGGATAATCAATCTCAGTCTACGGTGACAGGGAAGGTGATGGGTTATCTTGCTGGCATACTTGAATGAACCGAAATGGCATCTGTCATGCTTATCTTTGACACACTGCTGCTTCAACTATCACCAGTCATCTTTGACTGTGATGTCGCTATGGAGGTTGTCTATCTTACCGAAGCTTACAAAGCAATAACCAGTGTTGATCGACCTCCGTATTTTCGAATAATGTATCCTCATTCAGCTACCAGGATAATGGAGAGGTCGAGGTTCCCGATACTACTGGCAGTGGCTCAGCAGCTCCGGGCAAAGAAGTATGATACTGTCAGGCAATTTGTGGCAACCACCACTGCTGAAAATCCGGTTGTCAAAAGACTCATAGATATCCATGAGGCATGGATGGCAGCCCCTTCTGGACCTATCCTGACCAGCCGTTACAATTATATAATGAACATAGAAGCTGCGAGAAGAGTCATTAGTTAGAGTGACTCAATGAGGCCTTACTATGATTTCCTTAAAATCTCCAGTTTTGATGAAATGGACAATCATTTTGTTTCGACTTACATTTTGGGTTTGGATGTGGCATTTAACCGAATACCTACTCCTCAATATTAGTAGTCATTCCATTTAGTCAATTAAACCACGTGTTAAGTAGTAAATATGACAACTAGTATGGGTTCAAATATTTACGAATCATCCAATTGTTTCTTAATCAGATTCATTGTTGTTTTGGAGGGATGATAAATTGATATTTTTAATTAATGTCGAGTTTTGAATTCTGATGTAAATAGAGCAAATTAGAGGAGGATTACTCTTATAACATATGTATTTGATTTTAATAATCATTCAATGAGTTAGATATAATATATATGACACTTGAATACAATAAAGATTAAATGAATAAATCACAATGAATTTTTTAATTATTTTCACTTTTGTTTTTTTATTTAAAATTTATTTTTTATGAATTTGGTTTTATTATTTCTAAATATTTATGTTTTGTCTTGTCAACTTTAAATTTTAACTTCGTCCTTGATCACGATATCTAATTTTATTTGTTTTCTTTGTATATTTATTTTTACTTAGGTTGTGAAGCTAAATCTAACCACAAAATATTCTGACACATCAGCTTCAGATCTGATCTAACCAGACCAGTAACCACTTGCAACGTTTCAGAGTTCATATTGAATGTGAAATGCATATTTTAAAATTATAATTGAAGTTTTTTAATATAATAATTATTAACGAATTATTTTTATATTTTTTATTAAAATCTTTAGAATTAATGTAGCACTCTTGAAATAATAATAAATTAAATAAATAAAAATATATATATATAAGTATATATATATTTTAAAGAAAAAAAAAAATTTAGAATACTTACTTTGGAAACCCTATTAGATTCAGAAAACCCAAACAATAAACCCCCCTTATTCTCTCAAATCGGTCACCGCCGATCTCCGTCACCGGCCGTCCGTGGTGCTCACCGCCGCCACCAACCGGTTCGTCTCCTTGCCCCGAACAAAACCCCCTTAACCACGCGCCGGACCGTCGCTGCCTTCGCCGCGAATTGGGGCTTGAAGTATCGTCGGTTTAGGGTTTAAAACCTTTCGGTTTGTTTGCTTTTTCCGGCCGCCGCTGAAGTTGTGGCAGCGCGTCGTCGGTTGCCTTGTGATCCCCGTGTCGAGACGGCCAAAAGCCCTCCAAGCCCGCCGCCGATCGTCACCGGCAAGGCCTCATCGGAAAATTTGTTCGATTTGGTAAGTGGGTTCTTAAAAATCCGACTTTTTAAAGTATTTCCTGGAATTTTTGGCTTGTGTTATGGTGTTTTTGGAGTAGATCTGGAGAAATCTGGTTTCGGTGTATGTTTTCCGGCCGTTTAGGGCCGCGCGTGGCCTTCACGCGCCACCGGAAGCGGTTTTCGGCCACCGGGACGGTTACTGTGGGCTGACCGGTCCAAACCGGCCCAAACCCGGTCCAAACCGGCCTTGAACCGGCCCTCCCAAACCGAGCCGGTCTTACCGAACTGAACCGGTCCAACCCGGTAAACCGTTGACCGACCCGACCCGTTGACCGTTGACCGTGACGTCAGCATTGACCGTTGACTGCTGACGTCAGCGTTGACTTTGACTGCTGACGTCAGCGTTGACTTTGATCCCAAAAGTCAAAATTTTCAAAAACTCCTATTTTATGTTTTTCGACGTCCTGAGTCCATCCGTGAAGTCCGTTTTTCGAAATTCGAATCCGAAAGCCTCCAAATTGGACTTTAAAATCTCGAATCAAGTTTTTCTTCCAAGTTAAGTTAAGTCCAGAGTTTTATTTAAAGTCTAAAGTTTATGTCTGTTTATTTGTAGGATCTCATAATTCTCCCGATCGTGCACCGAACCAACCCAGTTCCTCCCGCTTTGACCGATCTCGAGATCCGATCGTGACCCGTATGTTTTTAATACCCGTGAATAATCAATTCGATACTTTAGCTCCAGTATTAATGAAAAATTATATTTTATATTTTTAGGGTCCAGTACAGCTACAGAGCGAGGCTCGAACGCCCAATAGATCACCTGACTATTTTCTGCCATCGAGGTGTGTTCCTTGTGTGCTATACACTGTATTTTACCATTTTATGTTTAAACGAGTCAAGTATGTGCACATAACTGTTTTCTGTTTTACGTAAATGTTTGCTTTGAGTTTTAGGATATACCATTTAGTGGTTTACCGTATATCTGATATGTCCTGATTTACGTATGCATATTGCCTGATTAATTTCTGATACTACCATCATGTCTCCAATTATTACTGCATGCCTGTCATATTAGTGTTGGGGTGATGAGTAGTACTTCAGATTCGGTTCAGCCTTGATCCAGCTAGTAATTCCGCCTGTTTACGGTTCCTAACCTCAGTTAGGGTAATTCCGCCTGTTTACGGATCCTGTGCATTAGCCGAGGTAATTCTGTCCTGCAACCTAAGGTAATCCCTTAGGCCGGTACCTTAACCTTAAAGGCTAGGGTTAATGCCAGTATCAGATACCGTTCGGGGGAACCGTATCCTGGAGTATGGTTGGAGGGTAGTCTGTCATGCATACACATGATCTGATTTTCTGTTTTACCGTTTAATCGATTTAACTGTTTTCTGTTGCACTGTTGGGACACACTGGGCTTTATAGCTCATACTTGTTTTCTTCCCCTTTCAGATACTCGTAGATAGACATCCCGGACTTGGCATTGGAGGATCTACATACTACCTGGTTATACATTGATGTAACATATTTACCTTTTTCCTTAGTTTATGTTAAGGTGACATGTGTCATCATATATTTTATTACTGGTGTTTTAGAAGTACCACTTTACTCTTTGTTTTACAAACTAATTTGGAACACTATTTCCAGCTACTTTGTTTTTAGAAACGTATACATATTTTGAACTGTTAGATGGTATATATTTTCATTTGCTTCAGTTAAATAATTTTTATGCTTTATGTTTCGTAAATAAAAACGATGTGACACTTTAGCCGGGCTTCCCGCATAGGCCGGTTTAAGGGGTTACAATTAATTTCTTCATTTTTGGGTACAAATGATCTTAACCAACACGTGAAAATGCTTTGGGGAAAAAATCTAAAGATGACCGGTAGTTGTTGAAGAAAGACTTTCCTTCATTAAAAAAACAAAGACGACATTGATGTGACCGCTCAACACATGGGGCTGTGGTCCCTCTACCCTAATTACGCAGACACAGCGCACATTATCATTTCCATAGTCTAATTTACTCACTGTACACCTCCACGTTATCCTTCGCACAACACCTCGGAAACCCTAACAACCATTCACGATTTGATTCTCATAGTCCATAGATCTTCCATTAGCCTCTCAGATGTCATGTTTTTTTTTTTAATTTTATAAAATGAACAGCAACAGCGAACAAAATAATACCGGATCAATTAATTTTTAGAGCCAGAACGATTAGGACAACTAAAACTCTGAAACGAAATACAAACACAAGATATTCCGAATCCGACACCTCCTCCGACCATGCAAACGCCTTGTCCCTGCACAAATCTGCAACAACTTGGATGTGTTCAGAGTTGGGTAATAGTTAATAAAACATAAAATCTACGGGGGGGAAAGGCACCCATATAGCATTAGAATGTAATTTATGACATGAAATAAAGATGTGTTTTTTGCATGAATGGAAAAGGAAGAAAGGAGAGAGGAGAGACAAGTGTAGAGCTCCCTTCAATCCAAACAAGGATCTGGCTTTTAAGGTAATGCAGCTCCTGAGATATGCAAGCCAAAGACACTGTCTTCCGATATGGGACAAGATAGAGTTTTGGGATCCATAGCTCAGCCGCTCTATATACCCTTGCAAGACCCTCTATTGGACTTCAAGGAACTCCACTCCCACCTTCTTCGTCCCTTTCTCTAACCCTAGAAAAAGGGTACAAAACAACAGCCTTCGGACAAAGAACATGACAGGAAAACCAGACAACAGATCTAACCCTCATCTTCAACCCTATGAAAACAAGAAATGAAAACTCAATGATTTATGACCCTGTATTTGATCTTTTCCCTACCACCACAACATTGGCTTTGGAGAGCCGGATGATAGCAAGGGTTATATATAATACAAGCATAGGGTTTTCATCAGGTCGGCAGGCCACTCCACTGTTATTTTTTTTACCTTTTTTACAATACAATACAATTCATAACACTGTTTTTTAAGCCTAGGGTGAAACATGTCTCGGGAAGCGGCTCAATAGATTCCCTGTTTTGATAATGGCGTCTCATATGACTTCGATAAAGCCACTCCTGTCCTGACCAACCCAACCCACGACAGATTTTTACTATTGTAATAATCGTGCCCTATTGTTTTACCCTTGGTCGAAGTAACTACCATGATTCTCGTATAAAAAACAAATGTGTTTGCAAATTGATCCAATGAAAAAGAAGGCCTGGAAATTGAAATCTCCATATTTGTGAAGAATGGTGCTTTTGTTGAAGAAAACAACTGTCACAAAACTCGGAGGTGAATCAATTATAGATTTAGTAATAGTAATAGGTCCCCTCGGCTAGCAGCTGCTAGAGCATCCACAATCTCATTCTGATTTTCATGAATCAACCTAGCTAGGATGTACAGAGTCTTTCTTTTAATGCTTTACTATTCACAAATGGCGTCAAGTCATGTGTTGATGCCTGAAGCCTTGTTAACTGATGGACTCCTTTGTCAACTTTTTAAGTAAACCGAGATGAAATAATAGTTTAAGATTTAAATTGGATTAAAAAAAGTTTTGCATACCAAAATGAGAAAATTATTAAATTTGAAAACGAGAAAAGAAAATTAAGGATAGAGAATCATGTTTGGTTAGTTTAGCTTATAAAATCTTGTGGTCGTCTACTTCAATGCTTACGTTTAAGATCCATTTAAATTCTTGTTCATTCATGCTTACGTTTGATGGCAATTGAAGCATCGGATTCCGATACGGTGAAAAATCTATTTGACTTAACTACTGCAGAACCATTGTTTTTCATGTTCCTTTCCCATCTGTTAGGCATAATGAAGTGTTTCTAGTACCAATCGGTTTCTTAACATTTGAAGGAAGATTTTCATGGAAAAACAATCTATTGTCCCACTAAACCCTTTAGAGATCGAGAACCAAGCACCAAGGATGAGGGATGAAGGATCCCTTCTTTATCTGGTTTTATATCGAGTAGGAAATTACAGTGGCTCGAGGCAGAAGTGGAGGAACCGGGTTCTGGTGCCGGTGTCACCAGTCTTGAATACAACGCATTTTGAGATGTATTGAAATGATAACTATCATACGATGGATTTATAAAGAAACATATCAATTTAAAATTATCTGAATCTAAAAAATTGGAGTACTAGATTTATACATACCATTCTCGTATCATTATGTCCCGTTTTGCCATAGACCCTAGTCCAAAATGATATGGGCCGTTACTTTTATTTTCAGAGAATCAAAATTTTAATTTTTTTTATTAAAAAATCATTTTTATTTAAATGTTACAGAGTTTAAAAAGATTTATTACTTTTATTTGACTGAAATATCCTAAACAAATCATTCTACTCCCTCTTTGCAACTGTCCAATCACAAAAGGACAACATATAATCCTTATTTACTTATGTAAGAGGTCAAGAGCTCTTAATAAAGTGTACCTAAACCTATGTATGAATATCAAGGTTGACATTTTGTTGTTACAAATACACCTTCCCAACCCTGTTTTTGAATGGAAGAAGGATTGCTTATAAGGTCATGGTGTGGTGGATATTGTCGGATCAGATCTGATCTTGTATTCCAAGTACCTTAAGTTCGAATCTGTATCAAAATCGCTTTGTCTGGAAGAAAAACCATGTTGGTGAAGCCTGCTCCATGGACTCCCACCATGACGTCGCAACTCTAGCTACGTTGTGATGACTACTTTGTATATGCTCCATGGACTCCTTGCCATCCTCTCGATGTCGTTTGTATTGGTAAATGGCAAATGCTCGTGTTCGTCTTCTTGAAAGACTGAGAAGCCGAGGCTTTCTTTTCCGGATCTTATCTGACATTTTTTCAAGGAGTATGCATGGAGGAAGGCGAAAATGTGGGTCATTGCCGGTTGCCCACCCCAAGTCGGCATGCTTCATCATTGCAAATGCCCTCGTCCCTCGGCATGCTTCATCATTGCTGATCCATCGTGAACCCAATCATTTCTTCACAATGAATCCAATCATAATGGTTTCACACAGTCATATCATCAGAGAAGTCTAGAAAACTAAAGAAAAATATTTTTTTAAATTTAAATATATTATAATTATAAGGTAGGGTTTGGCACATATAATCCTTGCCGTTGCCGATACCATTCCAAAACTATCAAAACTCTATTTTATTGACCAAGAAACAAGGCAGGATTTCAAGAGGAGTAAGTACCT
The DNA here is from genome assembly GCA_035048815.1 of Abelmoschus esculentus. Lineage (NCBI taxonomy): Eukaryota > Viridiplantae > Streptophyta > Magnoliopsida > Malvales > Malvaceae > Abelmoschus > Abelmoschus esculentus. The sequence continues at coordinate 15,989,090 of JAUCBN010000002.1, read as the reverse complement.
AAATGAATTCAATACTAGCAGTAACACTTTTTTACTTTCAATAAAATGAACAAGAAAAAGGACTGATTCTAGCAAATCAGTGCAGTCGATAGGATCCATGCCTAATTGCCTATGGTAATCATGATTAAGTCTTGTAAATGATTGGGTAAAAAAGAATTATTAATTAATTAACCAGGAGCATGCTTATTAATTACTACTACACATGACTTATTGCCATTAATATTAAATATCGATAAATATTATTAAATGAATTAATCAAGAAACAAATCTGTCTTGTTGAATCCCCCATTTTTCTGGCCCTGTCTGCGTGTGAAAACCTAATTGTATCTGTTGGCTGTTGACTTTGTGGACAGGCGGGGGATAAAATACACAATCTCATACAAAACTTTGATGTCAGGACACAGGAACTGGAAGTCACGGGGAGTCCAACAACAAAATATAGAATGTATTTGTTTTCCATTATTTTATTAATTTTTAAAGTTTTATCAGATTAATTACAGATTTGATTTTAATAAATAATTTTATACACAAAATAAAAATTTAAATGAAGTCATTTGTCATTTTGATAATTCCGTTATTTTAAAATCTAAAATGTTAATAAGTATTAAATATTATAATAAAATTTATTTTAAAAATATATATTTTATGTTCAAACATTCATCAAACCCTAATATACAAATAAATAATTTGGAGTAATAAAGAATATTTTGTAACGAAACTTCCTTAGCCAGCTTGTTATGTAGTTTCCTTAGAGACCTCTCCTCTGCTGACCTTTCAAGAATCGTATGGGTTACTTCAAGAAATGAACAAGATGTGCAAACACATAGTATATTTAATTCATAAAAAAATAGTTTCATAAATGAAAAATATTTTTATTATTTATTTATCCATAAAATTTAAATTTAAAATCTTAAAAATATCAAATTTATTATTGTTTGACAGAAAAAAAATATTAAAATTACGATCGATCAAGAAAAGTTACTTTTGAAATTGTTTTCTTTGCTAAAGTGGCATGAAATCATTAGATCAAGTGGCTTTCACATAATTCTAACATTTTAGTCCTAAATTCACACATGGAAACAATTAACACTTATTTCAACCTAAAATTCCAATTTTACCGAACCCCCACCACTATAAATTACGAGCAAAACATACTAAATTTTATCATACATCACAACTCCATACATACACAAAACACAGAGAGAGACTCAACACAAACCAAAAGAGAAGAATGAAGGCATCATACACGGCAGTGTTAGCGGCGGCGGCACTGGTGGTCCTCCTCCTGATGGCTGAAGTGGAGGTGTCGACGGCAGTGACATGCAGCCCAACGCAGCTGAGCCCCTGTGTTGGCGCCATAACATCATCATCCCCGCCGTCCAAACTGTGCTGCAGCAAGATCAAGGAACAGAAGCCTTGCCTTTGCCAATACCTTAGGAACCCGAATCTCAAGAAATTTGTTAACACTCCAAATGCCAGGAAGGTCGCCAGCACTTGTGGCACCCCATTCCCCAAGTGTTAAAGCCCTTTCTTTTGCACAATATGAATGCGAGAGAAGGAAAGGGATTTTATTACAGTATTGGCGTGGGATCATCTTTGCCTTGATGTTTGTAGTAAAAGCAACAAGTATGTTTACTGTTTCTGTGTGATCTGATCTATGATATTCTACTAGTTGTTGCAGAGGTAATCTTATGTAATGGAAATCAGTGTTTGGCTATCATCTTTTTTTTTCTAAGATCCTATTGACATTTGCATATGCACCCTAAAACTAGACCAGTGATCAAATCAATTCAACTAGACCTTGCAGAAAAACAAAGCCAAAAACAATCCTGAAAAGTGTGCTCGAATGGTCACAGACCCTATTGATATTTGCACACAGTCACACTAAAACTAGACTGGTGATCGAATCGGTTAAACCTATGATTTTCGGTTGGGTCATGACACTTTCTGAGTTGCAATAGACCTAGCACAAAAACAAAGCCAGAAACCAGTATAACATTTCTGAAACCAGAGAAATCATATAGTCCCAATGGGCCAGAAACAATCCTGGAAAGTGTGCTTGAATGGTCACAGACCTTAATGGATGAAAGTAGAGTAGAACATTGGAGAAAGGACTCCAATAATTCATATACATGTACAAAATGGAGAAGTACTTACAAACAAAAAGTGTTGTCTTACAAATTCAGGAGGTTTGAAATTTGATTCCACCCTACCATCCAAGGCTTCTTATCAGATGGTAGTGCAAAATTGAGCTCAAACATCTCCTTTGACAGGTTACCACCTTCACAAAACCCTACAAGCTTTGCCACTATCTGAGCACTCTCTTCAATGTGTTTGGGATCATGAGGATCTGTCCAAAGCTTGTTTATGAATTGCAGTCTCCTCTGCTTTCCATCCAGCGGTACGTTCCATTTTATGTACAATGCGTCTCTCTCTTCGAAACTCAAACGTGTGGTCAACCTCTTTGCAAGGAATTCCCTTTCACGTTTTAGGGCTCTGATACTGTGAGAAAACAAACACAAATTTCAAGCAGAGTAAGCTAACACAATCAACTGGAAGAAACAACAGATGTGCAGGGCATGTTTCAATAAGAGAGAATGAGTGAAGAACCTTGATGATAATGACACTGTGGACTCATCTCCTGTTATTGCTGGGCTTGCATTTCCAAGTTCTGCGAAATGCTGCTGCAGCCAATTTAAGCGCCTAAGCTCCACTTCCATGTATATTTGGTCGGTGGGATCCCCCTTGAATAACAAATAAAACTGTGTCCTATGGATGATGGAGACATAACATACATCCCATAACTCAATGATCTGTTGCCTTTGCCCCTTGAATGTTACATGCCATGCAACATGGGGTTCCTCTGGTTCAATTGCACTCTCTTCATCATCCACATTGTATCCGTCTGCTTCATTTGCTTCCAGCTCAAGCACCTAAGAGCAAATAAAATACTAGATAAATTCCAGCTCAAGCACCAGAGAGCAAGTCCAAAACAAATCAGAGATGAATCGTATAGAAAGGGCAAAGGTTTTACCTGACAAACAAGTAGCTGCTTCTGGTATTGCAGTTTAGCAACACGCTCTTTCAGTTCAGTTACATATGCTCTTATGCTTCGTACATTCTCTTCAGCTGCATTTTGGAACATTTTCTGCATTTTCTTCATGTTGACTGAACTTGAACGTCTATATCCCGGAGTGCCTTCCTTTGATGAGACATCCCCACCCTCTTCACTCTTCACAGGTGTTCCTTTCTCAGACTCGGTAATAGTCTCCCTGGAAACAGTGTCATCATCCTCTGGAGGTCTATTTTCTTCATTCTCAGGCTCCACAACTTGCCGAGTGGTTGATAGAGGTGAGCATGGAGACTTTAGAAAATTTTGCCGGTTTGCAACATGACTGGAAGTTAAAGGAAGCATCTTCTTCTTTTTAGACTGATTCTTAGTTTTGGGGGTTGCTTCACAGTTGGATTCTTGATTACTTGGAAGAGACATCACCAATTTGTCAATTGACCTTTGCACATTCTCTAATTGCTCCTCGAGGTTAGCTATTGTGCTACCTTGTGAATGAAGTCTTGTAATCTCTTCCTTGAGGTTAGCACTAACACTTTTGTTAGGAGCTATAGCAGTTCCGACGTCAACCTCCTTGGGGACAGACCGGACAGATTGCATCCCCCTTATTTCCGCCTGAAGCTTAGCAATTGTCTCAGCTGCATCTTGATTACCTAGTCTATGAAAAGCCACCTCTTTTTGAAGTACTTCTAGAGCGCGGTTTGCTTCTTCTCCTAGCTGCTCTTGGAGGTGTTCAAGTTTACGAATTTCATGCATAAGTGTGAATGGAGCAGTTGATGATTGCCTCATAGACTGTCTTAACAACATAGTTTTTCCTGTCTTATCTTGACGACCTAGATCCTTCCCATCGAGTTTTGGAGACAGCACATCAGAATATGAAAGACATTTCTTCACAGATGGATTTGGTGATTCAAATGGGACGGAGAGCTGAAAATAAACACATAAAAGTAAGTTGACTTAGTGTAGATATAAAGAGACTGAAACAAGGAAGAGATAAAAGTAATAGTGAGGAAACCTGTTGATCTTCCTGAAGTTTTCGGCGTAACTCATCCACCTGGGACTGTGCCAGATCTCTTTGGCGCTTCAATTCTTCAATTTCCATTTCCATCTATAAACCGAAAACAAGAAATGTGATTACTTATGGTTCTATATAAAGTATGACATAAATTGACTCAAGATGAAGACTATCTTGAATAGCTTCTTCGAAATGGGATTACTTGTTGTATTTTTAAATCTTTCTCCCTAGAAGGATCAGGGGTGCGAAGCTCAGCTTCCACCCTAGCTACTTCTTTCTGCAGATGTTTGACAAGTTGCTTATTTGAAACAACCTAACAAGGTTACCAAAAAACAAATTATTGTCAGTTCATTTGGAAATCCTTGTCAATCTCGTAAAGCAAGAATGGAAGAAATAAGTACCATATTGACTTGAGCGTTATTTGTCACTTCCTTTGCCCGGGTAGCGAAGAAGAGAGTATTGCGTGATTGCTCAAAGTGACTTAGTGCTGGACTCAGAGTACATATGATGGCTGTACGTGCATTTCCACCTAGTGAATGCTGCAATATTCGAGTAAGCTTCGAATCCCTATATGGTATATGACCACTTCTTTTACCAACACTGCAAAGAGATATCAATCAATCATGACAAAATGATAATAGAACTTAAAATAAAACTGAAAGTGTTGATGTAGTTGATACCAAATGCTAAAATATGTAAAGTTTTGAAGTTTATTTCATTATTTTTCTGTCTTCATTATATTTGAAAGTGATGCACTGATAATATGAACAATAAATATGCTAGAATAGACTCTGACCTGAGTTTTCTGATTACTGTTGTCAGGGTCATCAAACTAAGGTTAATATGGCAGCCTTCCCTGAGCCTTGCACCATCAGCATTTGTTTGTGAAGCTCTTTCACTTCCAGCTAGATCTACAAAGTTCTGCAAGTTTGGTCCCAACATATTGTCATCAGAAGAACAATCCATACATCTTTTTTGATATATCTAGCAACTAGTAAAGCAAAAGTGGATTGTACAGCTCAAGGAAGGGATAAGATCATTCTTACCAGGCTTGCAACAAATGATCTCACACAATCAGAATTCTCACGCAGAGTACTCTCGATTGTCTACAATGTTAGCCAAGGAATTAATGAATTAGCTTCAATAAGACGTCAAGTAGGCTTACAAAATCAACCGAAATCTTCATTCATACCAGTCGTATTATTTGGTGTGACCGTGAGCTAGAATCATTTAGGGCAGTTTCTCCGACTTGTCTTTGAGCTACAAATGCCAGTAAAACAATTAGATTCACATTTAATTGAGGGAAAAAGTCTAATAACTCAAAGCAATTGCTTCATCAATTACCTTCACAAATGCTAATCAGATGCCTTAGATGCTGATCATTGCTGGCAGTTTCTTCCACCAACTTCTCAACCACAGTACCTTTCTGCAAGTCAAGATTAAACATAAAAAATCTAGTAAATGACAGGGGAAGGATTGAAAGCATAGGGACTTCAGTAACAGCCATTACCTCCGGATCATCTAGAAGCTTGAGATTGCGGCCAGATTCAGAATTCAACAGGTCCCTAACATTCTCATTATAAATTTCTAGTCCCGAAATTTTAATGGTAAAATCTCTCTCCGGTGTCTGCGAGAATTTTAAATAGAGAACAAAACAATTGAGAAAAACTACTCATATAAAATCCAAATTCCAAACCAAATTATGGACAACAAGAAAAAAAAAAATAGTTAAGACTTCAAGGGAGGATGAGTCTCACATTTATTATATGATGGTAGATGTCATTGACAGCCTTCTCTGTTATCCCTCTCATCGTGTATGTCTTCCCGCTGCTGGTTTGGCCATATGCAAATATAGTAGCTGTGCCAGAAATTACATAATTTCAAGTGTTCAATAAAGGGAACAACAAACAATTAATAAGCAGACATCAAAATAGTAGTCGAAAAGACAACACAACAAAATACCATTTATGCCTCCCAAAGCAGACAAAGCAACATTCTTCACTCCTTCATACACCGTTTCGTTCATGCATGACGGTCCAAACACTTTATCTGTACAAACAAAATAAAAATCCCCAAACATCAAATTTCCATGAAACTTAAAACCAAATATGTAAATAACATATGGTTAAAAAAGTTACCAAATGTGAAAGAAGATGGTTGAGCTGTGCGTTCTTGAGAAGGCTGCTTAGAAACAATGGTGTAATCATCGACACATTCCCAGGCTACTTGATCTTTGGCCAGTTGCTCCCTTTTACTTAAAGGCCTTAACCTTACAGTAACGACGATCTTCTCTTCCTTTGGTTTTGGGCCTCCAGGTGTTGTGACTGTTGTCTTGTCTATCTTATTGCCTGGGGTTCTAGCTGTCATCTTACTTGATCTGTGAAATTACGATCTGGAAATGGAAACAATCAGCAAAATATAAACAAATAATTAACACATTTACAATCTAACAAGACTTACCAAATTATGAATAAATCAGAAAATATACGGAAACAAATAGAAAGCCAAAATTCCTAAAAGATTAGAAGTTAATGAAGCAGAAAATTAGTGTCGCTTTGAAATATCCCAAATCCTTCAGAGTTTATACAAATCAGCTGGAAAAAGTAAGCAGAAGATAAAATAATACGAAATTGAAGAGGCGAGGAAGCCAAATCTCGCTATACAAAGAACTTTCATTACTATTACTAAATTAGTAACAAAATTAAGTAAATCGAAACGTAAATTAAAAAAAAAATTGAGCGAATCGCACACTGTAGCATCAAAATTTCTTAATAATTATCTAAAAACCGAAGCATTTTTTCAATTTTCACCGATTAACTTAACCCAGTTTATAAGTGGATATCAAAGTAATTTCTTAGAAAAAAATGTTCACTTCAATTATTTTTCATTTCCAACTCAAAATCACCAAATCAAAAGCCAGAAGAAAAAAATAATATTCTAAGAACACTTACTCGAATTTTCTGGATCAAATCAAAATTAAAGGAGAGTTGCAAACGTTGATAGGAGCGTACAAAGAGAAAGAGAGAGTTTTCGTATTTAGAGAAGAAAAAATTTATGAAGCTTTTGTCTTCAATAGGAAGAACAATGAAAAAGCCTTTCAAGAAAGAGATTTGAAATTTAGGTTTCTAACGGTTAGATTCAATTTCTCTTTATTTCTCGCCAACTTATCGATTTTTATTGATATACGAATATACGATTGGTTTTATCGTCCAGGTATCAAGATTTAATAACGGCTTTTTAATTTATAATTATAATTATAATTAATTTAATGATGATTAAATTACTTGGGAAAGTTACTTTACCCCACAAAAGAACAAAAATAAGGGCGGTAATTTACTAATTTTGCTAAACGAACCCTCTAAGATTTCAAAATTACATGATTAACGAATCAATTGTTTTTCTTAATTACGAAAATGCTCCCTATAATTTTTAAGAATTAGATTTGAGCCCAATTTATGAAACTCTTTCAATTGGGACAAGATCACAGGAGCTGTTGTAAATGTTTCTGTGCAGTTTTTGCTGTAAAGATTTGGCCGAAATGAACTTATTCAAAATCATAACTACTTTATTTTATTAATTAAATATTAATTTAATTGACAATTAACATTACCGTTAATATAATAATTTGACAATTATTGATTAAATTTAAATAAACCTATACCTTAACTAGAGTTATAATACGAGACTAACAAAATTTAATATTTTCGTGAACCGTATTAACGTCATGAACATAAACAAATATCGTCTTTTTAAGATGCTTACCATTCCTCAAGTAGTTGTCACCTAAAGGTACACCTCCCAAGTTTGAACCCAAGACCTCCCACATTAGATCATCTTAAGATCAAATGGTACAACGTTTTCAAAAATTAATCTCATACAAAAAGGTTTTGGGTTTGAATATGGGAGGTACGAGTTTGAATGACAAATAATTAAAGAATCATTAGACATTCAAAGAATACATTATCGATCGATCTTTATGCCGATTTTTCGGATTTGCTTGCATAAGATGTGGCATCCAGAATTTAGAAACTAGGAAAATTTTCAATCTAAAGATGCTTCACCACCGGATACTTGTTCTTTATTTATTTACAATAACTATCTGTCGCTTACAAGATAGCATTGGAAACTCAGGGGAAAGGAACAAATTACATTTGCAACTTAAATATGTTCTTACGTTTTACGCTAAATGCTTCAATAGTTGTGTAGGGAAGCATAATTCACCTTCAACCCCCTGTGATAAAAGATCTCGAAGATGTCAAATCGTTTTCCGAATTCGACCTCGATATGTTCAATCCTACCCCGTTTTCGTTTACAGTGTTGAAATGTATCCGACTTACTTCCCAATTATCATCATATGCTATCATTTCGCTCGGCAAATATCCCTCGGTCGAACAACCGGTGAGATACACATTTTGTTGAAATGATCTCACCATGGTTTGTTGATGATTGGGGTATGGTTCTACCACATGATTCCCTGTATGAATTTTTCATATAGAACATCACAAAAATTGTTTCGAAACATCAACTAGTCACCGGTACAATAGCGAAAGATTTACGTCGTTATCGAATCATTCACATAACAGTTCATATTATTTATGTAACGAAAGGAATTACCTTGTGTGAGAAGGCCAATTTCGTTGGAAATCTCTTCTATTTCCAAGGAAGACCAATTTGCATATGCTTGTCTCACCAAGTTTTCGAGGTATGCCTGCATATTGGAAATGCCATTAGACTAATAGACATTTCTGACCCTAAATAAATCAACAAAATATCTTGTTTAGTAACCCATGTCTTATTGAATCAAGTAGAAACAAGTTTGATGTCTCTTGAGAGAATTTTACCTACGAAACTCGATTCAGTTCGAAAACCCTTTTGGCTACTAAATATTTAGGGGTCTCAGACCTTTATAGCTTAGTATAACACATACCTTGTTAATAGCACCTAGGTTGTGAGTAGTATATAAACTCCCATTAATCTCTGCTTTAATAAGTTGGCAAATGGGATTCAGCCAGATTGTGAAATTCTGTCCTCTAAAAACATACTGTTTGTTTCCCATGACACAAGTTTTTGCATGTTCAATTGTGACATTCCACATTTTCTCGGACATCCCATTGGTTAGAATCTGTTTCATTGTAATTCCAAAACAAATTATGAGTTTATATACTCCTAAATAGTAATACTAACAATGCATCAAATATTAAAGAAATAAACATGAAATTGATATGTGCCTGCAGAATGCAGATACTCACGCTTCTCAGCTTGGCATGATCGACGACCCACTTGATCAACAAGTCTTGCACTGTGTTAATACCTGCAGACCGTAGCCTTTTATGGAATACTCCATCTTTACCAATCTTTTCTAGACGCCAAACTTCATCTCCCAACGCTGGTGGATGATTTTTCTTGTATACTTCAAGATCCAATCAATTTGTATAAGATTTTATTCCAAGTAATTCACATATATTGGTCAAAATAAGATCAAAAATGTTATTTTGGTAATAGGACTTAATCAGTATAACCAGTTCAATTTTTAAAGGAATCGTAATAGGACTTAATCCTAAAGTTAAGGTGATAAACGACTGAAACCATAATTTGACTTCATATATGAAAAGTACATATGAATTCTTTAAGAGGATGGTGAGAGATCGAAGACCATTTTCAGGCTCTAGTTGAAACACGTGGTTTGGGTATGATTTATGGCATGTAAGTAATATTATAGATCGACCTAACATGGAGCAGTGGTGCAGAACTTTGTTGACTGACCCAGACTTTCATCACTCGCATTTTGCATACAGATTTTTGACCACTACAAATCAAAAATTAAGTAAAATTTAATTTTTTTAGGTAGATTATATTTAAAGTTAGATCCGGTTTACATTTTTATGTGAGAGTAAAATTTTATGGATTTATATTCGATAGAAAGACGGTAAACATAAAAAGATTTTTTCGAATTAGATTTTTAAAGTTGAAAGCTTATGAGATTAGGTTTAATGGTTTAAAACTAATAAGTTATAGTGTTAGAATTTTTGGTTTAGAGTTTAGTATAATAGGGCAAGGGATTTAGGTTTTAACCTAAATTTTAATCATAACACATAATTTTAATTCATTAAACCTAAACTCCTAATTTTAATTTAATATAAATCTTAAAACTAAGAGATTTTTAACTTTTATTTAATACTTTATTTTAAAATATCAAATTAACATCTGAATTAATAATATAGATACGATTTGACTCTGTCCCATCAATCTCAACTCTGTTCAGATGCAAAGTACATGAGCTCATCTAGAAATGGAGGTGAATATAAAGAAACAGTTTTTTTGACGTTGTTATTTAAAAATTTTAAATTCCGCCTATATCATTGTCACTGTAGGTTGCTGACAATTGAAAGTTACTACTAGAATCTAAGTGCATCATCAAAATCTTAAGCTTATCTGTAGTCTGTAGTAGTAGTAGTAGTACGACCTCATGTTCGTTAGGAACAGGATTACTCAAATAGAAAACTAGGATTAGTTAGGTCAAACATCATACAATTAAATTTTAAAGTGATCTTCAAATTCAAAATAATATAGTTTGAGTTTTAAATGTTAATTTAAATACTGAATTTTTTTAAAAAAAAGATATGAATTAAATTAGAAATATGTGTGCTTAATATTAGATAATCTATCTAAATGTATTAGACATACATACACATATTTATATTTTGATTTATGTGTTTTTAGATATATTTTTATGTTAAATTTGAACTGATATAAATTATCACATGTAAATAATAATGAGAAGGTATAAGTTAATAATATATGCAGAACAACGAAAACTTACGTTCGCCGCGATGGTCTTTGACGACAAACGCTTCAGTCATGGCTTCTCGAATCCGAAGCCCATTGGAACTCCCTTGCGCAACCTTCGCACCGATTCTGAACTTCCGGCTCCGAATCCAGCTAGAATTATCCGTAAATTCAATGTCTCCGATCAAACCAACTCCGTCACGTACCGTGATCGCTATATCTCCGGCAAGGAGGGGACGTTTCCCCGTTCTTTTCCTCACGATGCTCCGATCAAAATCTTCGCTACTCCAACTCTTACCGTCAACAGACGGAAAGTCGCCGTCCAGAACCACGATATCTACTTTAATTTGGCTCGGAAAAAGAACCGGGACCATTTGGTTTTCCCTGGTGTCCACCAACATGACTCGAAGCTGCTTGCTCTCTTCATCCACGATCTTGCAGCCGGTAAAGATCGGAACGGTAAGGGCTTTAGGGAAAATTAGCTCCAGCGTCGATGGCTCCGGCGCTTGGATTCGAATTGACGGGGACCTGCCGAAAAAACGGATTCGATTTTGAAGACTACGCTCTACTTCTTCGTTCACCTGAACACATCAAAGCAATCATTAAAAAGTTTAGAAAATAATAACATGATATGAATATTAATTAAGATTACTGCTTTTAAGTAACATTGAAATATCTACCACTCTTCTAAGGACTGGTTCCAAAGCTGTAGACAAGCAGTTAACCATAGCATCGTCCCCGATCACACTGTTAATAACAAACTTAGCTTTGAATTATAAACTCAAAAATTATATATATAAAAAAGAGAGTAAAATTGCACCAAAACAATATATTAGAATTCAAACGATTATTGAACACGAAGAAAATTTTAAAACATACGACGCAAAAGAAGGGAAAAGTTTCATGCGTTTCTCCTTCTCCGGCGCATCATCCGGATCGGAACATGCTTCATGAAGAAGACGTTTCGTCGCCATATTTATTAATCTTAGAGATTTGATTTTGAAAGGAAAACGAGAGAAACAAACAAACAAGCAAGCGAACAGCAACAGAAATGTGGAGATGCAAAGAGAGGAAATCAATGTGTTAAAACAATGAAGGACTAGAAGGGTTTAAATACAATGCTAAATAAGTAATAAATAAAAAAAGAAGGTTCTTGGAACGTGAGAGGAAATCACAGGGTATTTTTGTACCACGATTCGTATTTTTCTTTGAGTCAACCATTTCACTTCATACTAGCCCAACAGATCTGTACAAGAGATGGGCCGTACCCTGGACCAGTTTCAAAATTTTCTCAATTCATATTTGGTCCAATTCGTATAATTCGGTCAATTCCTTTTTTAGTTTAGTGATCATATCTCGATCCAAGAATCAAAGAAAAAGAGAGGTCTCAATAGCTTTATCATGCAAAGACTGATCGAATTTCAACACATTCTTGTAATGACGGTGGAAGCGGAAGTGGTTGTAATACCAGTCATGCGGCGGCGCCTCTAGTCGTTCCTCACCCTCCACCGCGGCAGCCCAGGGTAAGAGAAGTTAGCTCCAGGTTCATGTCTCCTGGATCATCCTCCCACTCTTTAAGTGACTCCTCTAAATCTATACTTCACAAAGAGCACCGCTCGGTTTCATCGCAACGGAGACAGAGACGGACGAGAACTTGCCCGCACCTTACGGGACTCCGCGACCTTGTCAATCTCCATCGAAAAAGAAACCTCACCATTCAAGAACCTTCAGCGATGGTAATAAATTGTTAGGGAGAAGCACAAGTACTCCTCTGAGGCCTGTTACGCCCACTATTAAAAGAACTATTTCGGTGGCACCATCAACGATGAGATTAAACCACCATGACTCAAACATTTCATCGATGTCCAAGGTCTCGGCCGCCGCTAAGCTGTTGCAGTCAAGTGGGATAGCCTTATCCTCCAAACCTAATGCTTCGTTTTCCTCTCAGGAATCCCCTACTATGGCCGAGTCAGATAAGTTAATCTCCCGAAAGCGACTCGTCGAAACTCCCTCCTTGCCTTTATTTTGTCAGGGAATGTTTTATTCTCTTGAGGTGAAGATATCAGAGTTGTATGATTGTGTCAGAAGGAAACGCATGGAGCTTCAACTTCTGCGAAGAATGAATACCTTATCAAAGATTCTTGAAGCTCAAGTAAGACTTTAAACCTTTAACCAGTGGCATGTCTTAAGATATGTTACTCAGAGTCATGTATTCCGACAATCCATAGTCCGTACGCACATTCAATATGCTTTGAACATAGATACTTTTAAGAAAATTAAAGGGTCACAAAAGGTCTTAAGATCATTTACAGGTATAGTATTCATTTGATAATAGATATTAATGCTCTTTATGAATCTATATATGTTTTCTCAAGCCACTGCAATAATGTATGATTGATTGGGCTACATGTTCTTGTTTGTCCTTTTAGATTCCATATCTAGAAGAATGGTCTGATTTCCAAGGGGATTATTTGAATTCTTTGTTGGAGACTATTCAATCCTTGTCGAACATTTCTATTTGACTTCCTATCGGTGGGAATGTTAAGGTACACATTTCCACTCTTTTTTTATTCTTTTTTCATTCATCATTTATTCAGATGATGATATTTCTTATCGTGTTCTTATTCGTGTTTATTTGCAGGTAGATGCAAGAGAGATAGGGGAGGCAATGGCTTCTGCAATAAAACAGATGGAAATGATAGTTTGCCATGTTCAAAGCTTTATGCCAAAGGTAAGCTTGATTTATTCATATTGTCATATAAATCTTTATTGAGTGAAGCTTAAAGAAATAGAAAAGCGACAAATATTGATGCATTTTGGTGTTTTTTATGATAATTGCAGGGTGAGGAAGTGAAAAGTATAGTTTCAGAATTGGCTAGAGTGGCAATAAGAGAAAGATCTGTTATTGAAGAATGTGGAGATTTATTACACAAGACAAACACATTCCAGGTTTGCCTTCAAAACATCTCTGCTTCTCGTTTAAATAACTTGTCTTGCTCTCACATCTATGTTACTCCAACTCTGGTGTCGGACATAGATACTTGCAAGGATTGCAAAAAATTTTAGGTTGAAGAGTGCAGTTTAAGAATAAAAAACTCCAACAACAAGAATAAAAAACAGACAAGATTTTCAGTCATTATACACTCGAGACTGACTGGAAGAATTCTTTTGTTCTTTTGTAATTTTTGGATGTGAAAGTTTTCCCTTTTCAGAATAAAATTCATAAATGGTTCATTTGTTGTATTATGAATGTGTTATTTGATTCACTGATAATGCATAAATTATTAAATAAGAATTCAAACAATGTTTGATATTTAAAGAGAAATGATGATAGGTAGAAGGGGAAGCCTTTTTTACTTGCCTTGCAAGAAACCTATAATTTCCTAAACAAATGCTTGCAGGGGCAGCAAACAAGCATTGGTTCATGATTAGAAATTAGTATATCATAACTCAGAAGAAAACAGAATGGTGACAAAACAGAAGAAAAAACCTTAATAGAAAAGATAAATCAAACCCAAATCCTCTTTATCTACAATTCTACTCTCGTACTCGGTTGTATATCCGGTACAAATATGATAAGATTTTTCTATTTGATTGTATCCTCATATCCATGTATCAATACAATTGTCGAACACAAATACTCCAAGAAAACCGAAAAGTCTGAGCTACATAAGTTCTACATAATGGAGAGCTAATAAGTCCAAAACCTCTTTTTAATTGAATCCCACAAGCCATGAGATCAAAAGGAGTACCTGTTTTACTTGTCTCCTAAGCTTTGTCACACTTCAAGAAATACATCAACATATATATCATGTACATCAATAATGGCGAATTTTCATTTCCTGCTATTCTTAGCTTTCCCATTACGTAACAAAGAACCTAAACCGAAGAGATTTGCCGCTCCTTTCGAGATGTAAGACGGCGGGACATTCAAGACCGGACTGATTCGAACATTGTTGCTGTATGCATAATTCCCATTGTTTTTGTTCAAAGGAGGCTTTTGAGGAAACCGATAAGCATTTAAATTACTATGCTTGTTACTGTCTTTTATGGACGGATGTTTTGGATTGGTGACTGAACCGGTCGAATTGCTTCGGGAAAGAAGCGGTATAGAGTAAATCAAGCTCTTTTTCTTGTCACAGTTGAGGCTGTTACTTCTCTTGAAACCCCAAAACGACTTGAACTGTGGCTTTTCCTCCATTTCTCTCCTCGAATCCTCGACCTTCAACGATTTAGGCCGTGGAGGAAGCGAAACAACCGATGGGACTTCACATTTTTTCACTACTTTTGGAAGTATCATTCCATTTTCAAACAATTCATCTCCCGATGAACATGGTTGCTCGAAGCTGCAAATGTCGAACTCGAAATCCTGACATGGCTCTAACAGCGTCATGTCCCTTCGGGATTCATTCGGTTCCTTCGTTGGTCGAATTAGATCATTCGAAAATGATACACGAGGACTTGTTTCCGAGCACATTTTGTTTTGTTTTTCACTTCAAAAGAACAGGGTTTTGTAGATTTGGTCCATTTGGAAGGATTCAAGAATGGGAAAAGGAATTCAATTGCGGTAGGCGGCGAAGAAATTTGCAGTTTTGAACATTGACAAAGACTCGTTGAACTGAAAAAACAAGACAAAAAAAGGACAATGACTGGATTTTTTGTGGATTTCGAGGAACATAAAGGACAAAAGACCAGAAATTTTGACTGGGGAGTTAATGGATCAAACCGAAACATAAATTTTTCATATTTTCTTGCACAGCAAACAGAGGGAAAGGCAGGAAAAAGTAAAAAAAAATGGAAAAGAAAAACAGAGTGGGAAAATCCAAGAAAGAAAAAGGGAAATTTAACCTTTGAAAGTGAATCAAAGATACGGCGCAAACGAGGGAAATCGAGTTGTTGAGAATTTAAGGGCGCCATGAAATTTTGAGAACGTATCAAGAAGAAATTTGTTTTCTTTTGCGAGGAGAAAACAAGTTAAAACCTTTGTCAACGTATAAATGATCATTTGGAAGGGACGTCTCAACCACTAATCTGATGACCAATTGTTCTCTATATAAACAAAAATAATTTCCGGTAGAAAATGATAAATTTACGTTATTGAAAAAATTATTATTATATATTAAATAGGTATTATATTATAATATTCATAATTTATTAAAAAAATAATAATCATAGAAAACTCAAATAAATTTAAATAATTTTATATTTACCCCAATTAATATCTAATTATAGCTATAAATTATTGAAAACAATCCATCATTGGCATTGCATCAGTTGAAGTAACCCACCCACCTGGCACCTACCGACTCAATCAGAAATTTTGAACCACACAATCGACACTTCCGTATCAACTTCAGATTAGCGGATTCACTAGTGACCGGGTTTTCCACCCATTTGAGCTTGACAGTGATTTCTCAGTACGTGGTGGACAGCAGTGTTTTCGTTTTGAAACCATTGGGATGGGTTTTGGATATTCAGCTCTGCATGGGCCGACTTGCTAGAGTTAATTGGAGAATGTTTTTGCTGTCTCGCCATGAGATTTGAGATCAGACGTCGTAGTCAGGCATGAGAAAAAAGATCGAGTTGTACCTCCCCACGCATCCATTTCAGATGGGTATGAAAACTCAATGCCAAGGGCAAGGGAAGACTTTCTTTATTAGATTACACTGTCCAGTTTCCACGATCACTTATAGGACATACTACATAGGGGTTCAGGTTCGATCCAACCAGATGAATCATATCAGCAACAGCAAACTCAAGTTTGCAGGTCTTTATCAACACTTCACATCTTGATGGGATTGATGTACTAAAAGAAGCAAAAGGAGTACAGTACAGTGATCAAATTCCAAATTTGAACATAATATATGGACTAAAACCGCAATTTAACCAAAAGAAAAATGAAAAGGAGAAGGTTCCCGTTCAATGGAAGCTCCTGTGTTGCCATAGTTCCCCCATGCTCCATAGGCCATGATCTGCAAAACCATCACTGACCCAATCGTTATCCTCAAAGTAGCAATCGCCGACCAGGTAGGGAAATCCCTCTGCTACCGCTGACGTGTCTGCCAGGTTGAGAGTTTCCACGTCACGGTAACTAGTATCATTATCATAAGTATAACTATAGACATCCTTTGATGCCAGCGTGTTGCAGACAGTTTTACCAAAGACGCTAAAAGGAGTTGTTGGGGACTCTGCAAATTCGGACACTTTGGAGATGTCATCGATTGATTCCAACAAAGAAACACACGAATTCCCTCTGTGATCTGAATCCGAATTCTGTTCTGGCATCACTGCTCGACGCTGAGAAGTTTCGTTCTGTACTTGAGCTCCCATCTTCTGAACCAGACTCGGCATCCAGTAACATCGGATAACATTCCGGAAAGCGGCGCTGTTCGCGTCCACCTTGAGATGCCGAGCCTGCTTTTGCACACGGGTTCTCCAGTAATTCTTGATCTCATTGTCCGTTCTCCCCGGCAAATGATGTGCAATCTTCGACCACCTAGAAATCACAATATATACAAGCTTATATATGTCTCGTCTCCGATCAAATCATAACTTCTGCCTGAATACAAAACTACATCAAATGATGAAACATACCTGTTACCCCATTTAGAATGAAGTTCGAGGATCAAAAACTGTTCTTCTGGTGTAAGGTTTCCACGCTTAACATCCGGTTTCAGATAATTCAGCCATCTCAGCCTGCAACTCTTGCCGGTTCTCCTTAAGCCTAATTACCAACAAAACGGTAAAACAAATGGGAAAAAAAGTCTTATAGTTTAACCTGGTCGGATGAAACTAGCTAGCTCCGTTACCTGCATGTTTCGCCAGCAAATTCCACCGTCCTTCTCCATGACGATCGACGTAACGAATGAGAAGCGAGTCCTCCTCTAGAGTCCAAGGTCCTCGCCTGAGCTTCTCAGCTTCATCTTCACTGGAATTTGTACTGTTTTTTCTAAGAGATGACATGTTCCTGTATCTAAAGTAATAGCCAAAGCCAATACTTATACCCACACTAATAAGTTTCTAAGCTTCACCTAATTTACAGTGCTTAATTAACAACTTGTGTTTTTTTTTTTTCAAAAGAAGATGCAAATTCAAATGACAGATCAATATAATATGCCTCCACAGTTAACGAATTACTGCAAATGTGCTATTTTCTCCCCTTTTATTGAGAAAACAGAGAAAGATTCCTGGTTGAAAACGAAATGTGTTGTTGTTAGGTGAAATGGGATTGATATCAGTAGATGCTTCAAATATGCTGAGCATGAAACGTGCTTGACTGAACAAAGTATTGGATGCTACTGGACTGGGGTAGAAAGAAAACGTGGGGAAATTGGGTGTTGGGTGGCAGAAAGAGTCGGCATTTTTGGGTTTTTTATATATAAAATCTTGAAGACTTAAGTGAACGTATCAGTTTTTTAAGCAACATACTAGACAAAGCCTGGCAATTTGCCAACTGCAAAGTTAAGACAATTCTTCTTCTTTTTTTTCCTTGGCTGTCAAACACAACACAAAACAAGTTAAGAAAAGTCGTGTTTTAGGGTGTTCGGAGTATTCATTTTTTCATAAAAATTTAACTACATCAGTATCAGAGATATACTTCCATTGGATCTTCAAAATCCCTAAATACAAATTATATTTCCCATGTGATTCTTATCGCTCTAAAGGAAGATGAGCAATCGAATATGAGTATTTATCAAATTTGAATAAAAAATGATTTAGTCGAATTGATAAGTTTTATTTTATAACTCAAATTTTATTTAAATTTTTAGTGGAGTTTATAAAATTTGAATCGAGTTGTTTGAGTTCCTATCAAATTTAGTTATAAATATATATAATATTGTATACCGATCAATTTTAATTTAAACGATTTTTATATCCATATAATATATATATTTATATTTGACATACATATATCAGATATGATTAAGAATCTCAATTAAAACTTAAAAATTAATTCACTATTCATTAAAATTTTTAAATTATTCGAATCTCATTTTATAACTCATATTTTGTTTTTTAAATTTTGAATCAAATTTTATTTACTCCCATAAATTATGTTTTTTTTAAAAGATAAATTATGTTTTAATAACCTACCTCGTAATCTAAACAATTCTGGAATGATTAATCATTTTTTTTTAATTTACGTGCAAAAATTGAATTAGTCTTGTAATGTAGCAGCTGTGATTTATTGTCTGATTCATGGTACATGAACCAAGTTCTTCATGACGAAGACATATGGATAGGGAATGAATCAATTCAAGGGTGACTAAATTGAGTACAATGGAAGGCATTACTTGGAGAAATTATATCATGGATCAGTCCTACCACATCATCCATAGGACTGATCAATAAAAACTATCCACCTCATTATTTTTAATTTTTAAGTGAAAAATCACTTGAAAAAAAAATATGACATGGAAAAATGGGTAATTTTTATTGGTCGGTCCCATGGACACGTGGTGGGACTGACCCATGATATAATTTTTCCATTACACGGGATACGAAAATCTTCTGCATATAATTATATTTTATTTTAAATATTTAAAAAATTAAATTTTAAACATTAACTCTAATTTTTACGTTCTAAATTCTAAATTTTACATCTTAAAAAATGCAACTTACTCCTAATTTTTTAAATCTTAACCATAACCTCTAATCTTGAATTTTAAATCTATTATTTTAATATGGGGCACCAAAAAAATAATGAGTCAGATGATTTTTATCCTGACTGAGTAGAAATTTCTTGCCTCCTAATTATACCTTCTCTCATACCTCATTTTAAAAAATCTTTTAAAATTAAATTCAAACTTTAACCCTGATTTTATATCTTAAACTCTAAATCTTACACCATAAAAATTACAATCTATCCTTAATTTTATAAATTTTAACCATAACTTTTAACCTTAAATCTTAAATTTAGTAATTTAAAGTGAAAACACTACGAGTATCGTAACAAAGAACAAACTATTTATAACTCACTTGACCGTGTAAATTCTACTATGGTAATTATCAACAACGAATAGCTGTTACTGGAGTTACACCAAGTACTTCGGTCCCTACACTTTCTACTTCCAAGATCTGCGAATTTTATGATGATCCCAGCCAATAACACCATTGGAGCACTGTGAGTGGCTAAACAAGCTTTTAATGGAGATTTGGCCCAAATACATGAATACAAAGGGTTCAAGGTAAGGATTGTGGGACGGGGAATGGGATCTTAGACAAAAATTCATGAATTTAGTCTTAGTACAAGTTCAAGTTGTAGGCAGTTTATCCAACTTGTGGGACCTTTGAATGACAATTTCTTCTAGATTAACATACTGGACTCTGGACATTGCATTGCCTGGTCTGATGACACACCCACACCCATCTTGCAGCTCAATATCCAACTCCATCATCGCCGACGGATTTCTGGGCAGCTTCAATATCCATCACCAAGAAGAGAAATTAAATTATGAATTTTTTATATATCGGAGAACCTCAGATTGTCTCCATTGTGTGTTGCTACATGCTCGAGTTTGTTGAAACCAAATTCAGTTTGAATTGATAAGATAGAATCTTAAACGAAATTTGTGGACGTAGATAGTCCTGTTTTGTCTGCTTCGAATTACCTTCTTTATAAGTATTGGTTATTATACACTGAGCGCGTACAAGTGTAGTTTTATTTGTTTTAACTGGATTTGGTACATCAGACACCATGTCTGAACGCCTGTCTACCGGCAGTTAATGTCTTCATGGAGGGAGGAAGAATTAGCGGTCGCAACCGACAACAAACAAGTCACTCATCTGCAACACAAATTCAACATTTCCGGTGATTATCTCGGGGATTCTGGAAGTTATCTTTATTTTTTTTTTTTAAATTTATAAATATTTATAAACGAAAATAAAAAATTCAATCCTCTGTTTCCGCCGGTTGTTTTACGTTGTTATAGTAAGGGTGTTAATCGAAGTTTGGTATTAAAATTCAAAAATTGTTGACCTATGCACATGCCTTGTAAAAAAAATGTTGACCTGCCTGTAAGAAATGTCTTCATGAATCATCGTGGAACTTGCTCTTTCCTTAGAGTTCAAAAAGTTTACCTTCCCATCACTCCTTGCGTATCGCACAATCGCACGTTACCAGACCAGAAACACTGTTCTTCTGGGCCACGATGGTATTATTCTCCCCACCTTCCCACAGTCCAAAGTTCCAACGCGTTTACCGACTCCGCGCGTCGTACTCAACGTTTTCAAGCACGTGACGTGTGCTTACGTAATTATAATGACGTCATCGTATGAGCTACCGGAAAAGGACGAAACCCACTGTCGATTCAAATTTATGGGCATTTACAATACTAAAAAAATACTAAGATTTATTATTATAATGGTAAAATTGTAAAAAAAAAATAAACCGTTAAATAAATAAAATTACGAGTTTGTTTATGTTCTTAGTCTTGCCCCTCTTTTGTCTTTTTTTTTTTTTTTCCTTCGGCCTTTTAGACAAATTGTAGTATAAGAAATCAATCAATTGCCCACCACACTCTCAAAATAAAAGCTTTAAAAAAAGAATTTAGTGTTTGGTTAAGGAGTTTATTTGCTGATGCATTAGAAATTATTTGTGAAAGAAGGTATGGAGAAGGATAAGAGAAAAAGGAGTGAAAAGGAAAGGAAAGATGGAGTAGTGACAGAGAAAAGGAACAAGAAGAAAGTAATAAAGAAGGAAAAGGAAGAAGCCGCCGCCGCTGCCAGTGAGGAAGAGGTGGAGGAGTTCTTCGCCATATTGGGAAGGATGAAGGCGGTGGTTAAATATTTCAACAAAGGTAGCGGAGCTGAAGGAAAAGGGTGGAGGGCAGCGGCGGTTGAGGCTGAGAAAACCGTTATGGAAGCAGCCAAGGATGTTATCGATAACAATAATAGAAGGGAAGCCCTGGTGGAGAACGGCGTTTTGGACTTGAACGAAGCGCCGGAGGAGGAGGTGGAGCCGATTAGCATCTAATCTTGAAACCCGCTTCCAGAAGGTGGAGGTTTGGATTCCAATTTCCATATGCCATGTTTGTTGGAATTTTGAATTATTTTTTCTGCGTTTACTCTTATTATTGTGTTAGTTTTATGGACGTTCATCCTTTTAACTACTTTTCTTTCCTTCCATTTTCCATTTTCCATTTTCCATCTTCCTTGTTACGTAGAATTAGAAATTAGCATTTCCATGCCCAAGTCGTACCCATAAGCCTAACCCCCAACCTAATAAATATAAACCATAAAGCAAGAATAAAAAACCAAAATCCAAATCCAATTTGCACAATAACCAGATACTATGAAAGGAGTAGAGAACCCAAACCCCTCAACTATTTGCTACACAAACTTTCTTATGAATGTTTTTTATTTTTTGAAATTATAATAATATATATTTACTTTTAATTTTTAATAAAATATATGTGCATAACGCAGATAAAATATTTATAGAAAAATAAAATAGAGGGATGAAATTCGTAAATATACATTATTGAAGCTAAAGCATAATTAGGGTAGAAAATGAATTAAATGTTCCGTAATCTATTCGTGAATATCTTTGTTAAAATTTATTTATATTCATTTATTTATTAAACGAATGAATATAAATAAAAGAAATTATTTGTTAATTAAGTAAATGAACATGAACAAATATCTCAATTGTTCATCTAATTTTTGAATATTCAATAATCTATTTATATATGTTTGTTTAAATTTATATATATGTATTATTTTTATATAAAAGAATTATATTTTAAAAAATAAATTTATTAACATACCAATGTATGAAATAAACGATATAATTTTTCGATAACAATTATTAGGGCTTTAGAATATAATCTCCACTATTTGACATTGATCGCTCAATTACTTTGCTGGCATCGCTGGTGCTCGAACCTATGACCTTTAAAAACAACAACCGTTTCTTTTAACCACTTAGGCTAAAGGGCTCGTGCTATTAGATATAATTTTTTATTTGTGTATAAAATATATTTAAAAATATCTATAAAAAATATTTAAAAGCTATTTTAATATCAAAAACTCAGTAATTGAGATTTAATCGAATGAAGAATCGATGGATTATTAATTTTTATTGACCCATATACATCCATAATCACAGTAATTGTATCAAATTGATTGGCTTGTATTTTATTTGACATACAAATATGAAAACTAAAACTCATACTAAGTTCTGTCATAGTCAAATTTTTGGTCGGGTATTTGAACTTGGATTAGAATCGACTTTTTCATGCTACCACTGAATCGGCTAAGAATCCGACCGTATTCAAAAGAGACAGACAACATAAAATGAAGGGTTTAAAAAAATGACGGAAATTGATTCTGAAATTTTATAAACCTTCCATTTGTTAAATAAAAATCGATGATTTAATTGATTCAATTATAATTATTAATTAATTAATTTAATGAAATAAGATAATTAAAGTTTTTAAATATTAATTAATATTATGAACTAAAACAATAAATTAAGAGTAGTATCTGCGTAATAAATTTTGTTACAAATTTAAGATCACTTACTTGATTAATAAATTAAAACTTTATACCTCATTATGTTCTTTCAGGAGTGTCTTCCTTGTAAGTGAAGTCAACTCCCACTCAAGGTGTGAACGCCTTGAGTTGTTGGTAGTCTTCGTCTTCAACACTTGTCTACATCGAATTCAGTCACGAGGGTTCCAGTTTCAAAACAACTTTGAATTTCAAGGAGAGAGACAAAGTTTGGGCGGTGAGGGGAACTTGTAGGAGGGGAAAAATCAACTAAGTTTTTAAATTAAAATTAATTAATTAAGTTTTTAAAAAATAAATAAGAATAAAATTTTAATTTATTTTAATCATTAAACTTTGATAAATTGTTTTAGATTTTATCACGATACACTATGATTTTATCTTATTATTTTAAAAAATCAAATAATATATTTTAAAAATAATATGGACGTGGATAAATATGAATGAACTTATTGAGCGAAAAAACAAACCTTGAAATTGAAAATTCGTACAAAATTTTAAAAATACGTATCTTTATTAAAAATTTACTTTTACTTTTTTTAAAATTTAACTTCAAATATAAAATTTTGTATATCACAATAAATTATTTTATAAATTATTTTCCCTTATCAATATCATATATGATTCACGCCAGTTAAACCTCACGTTTTATATGTTTTAATTATCAGTTTATTTATTAAATTATTTGATTTTGATAATAGTTACATGAATTTAGTTTATATTATGTATTATACTAATTAATTTTAATTATTTACGGAGAAAATTTTTAATATATAAGATTGTATAATTATTTTATAACGTGTTTTAAGGTTGGAGAGTTAGATTTTAGATATATAATATTTATAAATGATGTATTAAAATATAGCCTTATTTATATTTATATAAATATATACTTTTTTATGAGATAGTATCAGCTTATAATATTAAACATTCAATTAATTTTATATAAATTTAAGATCATTAGATTATTAAAATTAATTATTTTTTCTCGTAAAAACCTTCATATTTCCGTTTCTTCATTTATTTTACTTATCAAATAATTATAAAATAATAAACTAATTAAATGTGAATAATTCTTCCATACATACGTGTTATGTAAATTTTATTTTTCATAAACTTCCTAGTTTTAGGATCTCAATTAAATTTAAAAAATATAAGTTTATTATTTAAAATTTATAAAATTAAATCTAAATTTATAAAATTATATTAACCTAATAATTAAACTCCAATCGCAAACTTAAAACATAAAATCAAACTATTTGTGCATACGAATTTTTCCTATTAAATATTACATGTTATATTTCTAAAACAATTTTTATATAAGATGAGATATTTGATAACCTCAGCTGTCCCCCACGACACCACAAAAAGGGGCAATACTGTCATTTCGACCTTTATTCGTTTCCTTTCCTAAATAAACGACCACCTGACACCTGTTGTGTCTCCAGTCATGTGATCTCATCTACTCTCACGTATGACGTGTAATTACATGATGGCAACGCCCAACAGCAAGTTCTATACTCGTGACTCGTGAGAGATAGTCGGTAATGTCTCGGTTCCACGTGCTACATCATGGCGGCAAAAACACGTGGATCCCAATGGTGATGACGTGTACCATGAGCTTCGTATACCCTGGCTCTGGAAATGGATCGAAAGGCTACACACTAAACTCCGTTGCAGTTAAACTTTATTATTCACTTAAATAATATATTATCTGTGATTAAACTTGAAGTTAAAATTATAATAAAAACGTAACACTCATTATAAAATATAGAATTTGTTATATTTGATTGGGTAATGCTTATATCGTAAGCAAGAATAGAAAGACCATGTCAAAGACCAAATCTTAAACAATTTAAAAATGGCCAACAAAATGAAATAAATAGATAAATAACTGTAAGAAAAACAAGCGAGGCCCATCCCCATCCTTCGGTGCGGCCCACGCAACGGACTTCAAATGTCAGAAGTCTTGGATTTAAATTTAGTTAATTTAAAAAAGAAACAGTTACTGAGAGAAGAGGAAAGGCAGCGAATCCCGGGAATGACTCATCAAGGGCAAACCTGACCTTTTCCGCCTGCGTTCTGCACGCGCCTCTCTTTATCTTCGTTTCAATTCAAAGATTTTGTTTTATTTTTTCTTTTTTAAAAGATTTGTTTAAAAAAAGGTAAATTCAAAATCTACCCCAGGTTGGAAACTGCTATATAAATAACCATCCCAGAGTCTCTTTATCCAACTCAAAATGTTTCCCGCATTTTCTTTCTCTCACACTTTCCTCGCTTTTTGGCTTTTCTTTTTAGTTTTCTCGATACCCAAACACCAATAAACTAAACTAGATTCTAGAGTGAGGTTGCTTTTGTAATTTTCAAAACTTATAACCTTGTTTCCAATGGCGGTAGAGGATAACAACGGCAACAAGAGATCCCGGGTAGAATCTGAGGATTTTGAGTCAGAGGCGAACTTGGGCCATAATTCAAAGCTCGCTCGAGTCGACTCTGAAAATACCGGCTCAAGCTCACATGTCGTTACTTACGTGGAACCGGACCCTGATGATGGGGGCATTCAATCGCCGAATGCAAAGCGTATCCCAGAGGAGTTGCTTAATATCCTTGACGACTCCGATCCGGTCATTGTACCAGATCCGGAGATTCAAGGACTGGACTTGGTTATCAAAAGCTTCGAAGAAGAGATCCTGATTCCCACTTCAGCTCCGATTCCGGCGACTCAACCGGATTCCGGTGAGTTCCTGCCGGAACTAGGGTCTGTTTTACAAGCTTCGGAAGATGAACTTGATTTTCCGCTGAATTTTTCGTGCATTGAAGATGAGCTGAAATTTGGTACCGTTGACGTTGAGGAAGGTGGAAGTACAGGAGCTGTTGGATTTGCCGAAACGATGGGGTATGAGTTTCCGATACCGAGTTACGAATCGTTCGAGTTCGGATTCATCGGTGACTCGGATATGAATAACGGCAATAATAATAGCCATATTAAAAGCGGTGATTTTGTGGCGTTGGGAGGGTTATTCGATACAGCAGCTGATATTTCGGAGCTGACATGGCGGCCCGAATCGCTCTCCGCTTTATAAATAAATAATATAAAAGAGAGATTTGGGAGACGTTTCTTATGTTTCTTTTTGTAGATTTGGGTTATTATACAAATGAGAAAAAAAATATGTTAAAAAATAAATTTTATTGAATAATTCATTTATATCTGTATTGTTTCTTATTATTTTATTTTAATTTTATTTAAAAATATATTTATATTAAATCTTATGAATATTTTTTAATATTTTTTTAGATTATAAATTGAGAAATTATAAATAATTAATTACGATTTGATAAATTTGATTTTTTTATTCATATTTTAATGAAGTTGTAATTTTATGTTCGATTTATATTGAAACATTGATTAGTCTAACTATAATTTTAAATTCTAATAATGGAAATTTATGATCAAAAATGATAATTCCTTTATATAATTCCTTTATATGTTCACACACAAAGAAATATTTTCCTCTTATGAAAATTCACCGAGATCTTTCTTTTCAATTATCCAACATGAAATGTCACTGCTTAGTTTGAAGAATATTGGTAAAAAAAGTTTGAAGAATTAGAAGCCACAAAAATTCAAGCATAAAATATTATGAAATGTCATATTCTACTTTAAATATTCCCAATATAAAAATTAAAAATATATTTTTGTAGCTAAGGTTGGTTTAAAAAGATGTTATTATTAAGGGATTTAGTTCATTAAAAACGAGTCTAATAATTAATTTTTTACATTTCGTTGATAAAATTAATAAAATAATTTTTTAAAATATAAATTTAAATATAATTAATATTTTTTTTACAAAGTTGGCACTGCTTAGTCTTATATTATCAAAAATGAAAAATTGAAGTTAACAAAAAAATAACAACAGAAAAAAAATATGGGACCAAATTGAGAGAAATGGCAAAATGCAATTGACAAAATGTAATTTACCCATTTGGACCCAAATGAAGGTCTGTTCCGGCTCCTACATTGGGCGGTTGAAATGGAACTGGAACGGGATTCGGTCAGGCCGCCCTGCGGGCCCCAGTGATGGGTACATTTATTCGTAGTTTCGTACGTCACATATCCACCCACCAATCAACGGCGTCGTTCTTGTTCTCTCAACCAACGCTTTGGCCTCGTTTATTTCACTTTATCCCAACTATTGAACACATATAGGGGAAATAATCCTACAGTGATTTCACAGAAGAAGTTTCTGGTACCCAATGGCTGCAAAGCTGGGTTCTTTCAGGCACTCTCTTCTAGAGAAAAGGGATAAAACCAAAGGGTATTCAGTTTTGGGATTGACCAACGAAGAAGAAGAAGAACGACGATGGCGGTGGTTTTCTTACGGATTCATTAACGACAAAGTGAGTGTGTTGTTAAAGGAAGTTCAATATGTTGCAGTCCAGGCATGGCAGATGGGGAAATCCGATCCCAGAAAGATTATCTTCTCTGCCAAGATGGGTCTTGCCTTGGCGCTTATTTCATTGCTTATTTTCCTCAAAGAACCCATGAAGGATCTCAGTCAGTACGCTGTTTGGGCTATTCTCACCGTTGTCGTAGTCTTTGAATTCAGTATAGGTAATTCCATTTTTCCCCCTCTTTGTTTTTTGTTATTTTATAGATTTGGGTCTTTCTAATAATAGTTTTCTTATGTGGGTCATAAATAATAATTTATTAATTCAATTGTTCGTGCTTCTACTTCATCTGTTTGGCTGCAGTTTGCTGCATATGCGTATACGTGCTTGATAGGGATGTATTCGTTTTTTAATGTTTGGAAGTTCATATTTTTCATATCCATGTCCGGATGTAAGTGTCGGTACTCGGTAGTTTGGTAGAGATTTGGTCCATTGACGGTCATATATGTCCAAGGATCGATGGGGTGAGGGTTATAGGGTAGTCGCACTCCGGAAATTTTATATATTTTAAAATTTTTCTTTGTATTTTATATTTATCCCACTCCCTTGAGTTTTTAAATTCCCATATAGTTTTACTAAACATAAAAATTTTCACCCGTTAACATAAAAATCGTCTATACGGCCAATGCAAGGTCATAATTTGGTCCATGGAGGGTCATATATGTCTATGGATTGTTTTCTGAATCTGCTATGGGTGCCACAATGTTGTAGCTTTTTCACAAGAATTAATCGAGTCAAATGAGATGTATCATATAACATTTGGTTTTTGAGAACATGGCCGAAATAAATTTCCTTTTATTTGTTTATCATACCGGTAAAACTTGACATAACACATAAGGAATGAGAATAAATCTTTATTTGATTGTATTTACCCTGAATAGGACACAGAAACATATGTTCTGTTCTCTTTACCACCTTTGGTTACCTTTTTTGCTGCAGGAGCAACTCTTAGCAAAGGATTTAACCGTGGGCTGGGAACATTATCTGCCGGAGGGCTTGCTCTTGCTATGGCAGAATTGTCAGAGTTGGCTGGAAAATGGGACGAAGTTGTCGTTGTTATTAGCATCTTTATTATAGGTATGCTTTTGTGGTCATGATTTTTCATCTCATGTAGTATAGTATTAGTTAGTAGTCTCTTTTAAGAGCTGTTAATAGTTTTTTCTCTTTGAATGCCATTGCTTGCCAGGATTCTTTTCAACTTATGCGAAACTATACCCGACGATGAAGCCGTATGAGTATGGATTCCGAGTATTTATTTTGACGTATTGTTTCATAATAGTATCTGGTTACAAGACAGGGGACTTCATCCATACAGCCGTGACACGATTTTTGTTTCATTAGTTATTAATGTATGCATTTACCCGATCTGGGCTGGTGAGGATCTCCACAACCTGGTTGCCAAAAATTTCACTAGTGTGGCGGATTCCTTAGAAGGTTAGCATGCAGCTAATGTCTGCAAATTCATTTATCTCATCAAAATTCGAAACTAATGGCACGCTCATGGTCTTCTCCTTCTACTTTCGAGCAGGATGTGTTAAAGAGTACCTTAATTGTGTTGAATATGAAAGGGTCCCCTCCAAAATTCTAACTTTTCAAGCTTCTGATGATCCTGTTTACAGTGGCTATAGATCAGCTGTAGAAGCTTCGAGTCAAGAGGAAGCTCTGGTAATTATATCGTGTTCATGTTACATCTTCCATCGAATATATGAAATGATGATATTCTAATCTTTGTTCCCTTTCTCGGTCCTTTCTTTTCCTACACGAAGTTGGGTTTTGCCATCTGGGAGCCTCCCCATGGTCCTTACAGGTCTCTTGGTTATCCCTGGAAGAATTATGCCAAACTAAGTGGAGCATTGAGGCATTGTGCATTCATGGTCATGGCGTTACATGGTTGTATACTTTCGGAAATACAGGTACATATTCTTTCGTATCTCAAATTTATGCTATTGATTGCCACTACAATTACGTATGCCTTCCTTTCTGCATGGCGCATGCTTTGTTTGTTCTATTGCTTATGGCACTAGGATCCCCGTGCCACTCATCTTTTTTGTTTACTGAAGAGGTTGGGTTGCTGTTGTCCTTAACTTGTTTCAAATCTTAATAATTGCCGTATAGGCTCCACCGGAACGGAGACAAGTCTTTTTTAATGAACTTCAGAGGGTAGGTGCTGCAGGTGCTAGTGTACTGCGTGAACTCGGGAACAAAGTAAAAAAGATGGAGAAGTTAGGCTGTATTGACATGCTATTGGAAGTACATGAGGCTGCAGAGGAGTTACAAAACAAGATTGACCGAAAATCGTATCTTCTCGTCAATGCTGAGAGTTGGGAAATCGGAAACCGACCACATAGTCTAGCGGAGCCTCAAGACTCATTGAACTTTGATGATGAAGAACACAAAGTCTTGGGTTATAAGTCCCTCAGCGAAGCAGTACTGGATCTCAGATCAGTTACGATACCAAATAGTTGGGATGGCCTGCAGAATAATGTAGGTGTCACCCCCGCCGTCCCTCCTCCGGATGCAACCTCAAAAGACTTCAAGAAGCAGATATCGTGGCCTGCAGCCTATTCATTTACTGCCGATGCATTGCCGCCTTTAGAAGAGTCGAAAACATACGAGAATGCAAGTGCATTGTCACTCGCAACATTCACTTCACTCTTGATTGAATTCGTTGCAAGGCTGCAAAACGTGGTTGACTCTTTTTTAGAACTGAGTGAGAAAGCAAACTTTAAGGAACCCGATGAGCTACCTGCAGCGGCAGCCAGAGAGTGCACCGGCCTTTGGTCCAGATTGTTTAGATTCGTCTGAAATTTTAGAGGAACAAGAAACATCTCATAGTGACGAAATGGAAATTGAAAAGAATCAAACAATGTACATAGATTGTATATATACGCACGTAACTTAAATGCTTTGCTTTGGTATTTTCTCTGTTGTTTGATAGATTTGTTTCTGCATATTCGTTTGGAGATTCATTAATTATAATTGTAGTTTTTAAAGCCTGAAATATAATATTAATCGAATCGAGTTTTTATTTTATAGTTAAAATTAAGATTTTATACTTTTAAAATAAATATTGAAGTTTAAACTCGTACATAATAAACAAACAAATAAACATTCATGTTTTCAGGTCAATTAAAGAATTTATTTTTTTTTTTCGAATCAAATTATTTACCTATAAAAGTTTTTTTCTACCATTTCATATTTTGATTTGAAAACTTAGTTCAATTTTACCATTTAATTCTTTATATTGATATTTTGTTTTATCAATTTGTCTTTAAAAAGTTGTTAACAAAGATATATGGGAGAACAAAATTTAAAAATAAAAAATAATATATACTACCAAAAAAGTAATGGTCAAAAAGAGCTCCGTATGCCTACCTAAATCACAAAAAAGCTCTAATATTTTTCAGATCGAGCTTCGAGCAAACCCTCGACTGGAACCCTCGAAAGGTACCGTTTTTCTCTTTATCTGTAAGGAAATGTTCTTCTCGGAGTTATAGATCTCCTATCCGCCGGTCTTCGGCTCTAGTCGATTCAAGTTCAAAGGTTTTGCATGTAATTTTCGAATTGTTTATAGATTGGGTCACTTTTCCTTAGCATTTATTAGGATCTCTTTTAATCTATATTCGTTATAATTTAGGGCGTGGTTAATTACTATACTCTTATCCATAATAAGGAGGATAAGGTTAGATGGTTGTTCGGACTTCGGATTTAACTGTGATTTCTATTTTCGAAAATTGGAAGTCTGAAATAGAATTAAATGATTATTTTGAAATTATTGGTTTGTTTACAGGTGTTAGATCTTGTGAGTTAACATGGCAATGATTGATGAGCCTTTGTATCCGATTGCGGTGTTGATCGATGAGCTAAAGAATGAAGATATTCAGCTTCGTTTGAACTCGATCCGTAAGCTCTCTACTATTGCACGTGCCCTTGGGGAGGAAAGAACTCGAAAGGAATTGATCCCGTTTCTTAGTGAGAACAATGATGATGATGATGTAGTTCTCCTTGCTATGGCAGAAGAATTGGGAGTTTTCATTCCTTATGTTGGAGGTGTGGAATATGCTAATGTTCTGTTGCCTCCATTGGAGACTCTTTGCATTGTTGAGGAAACATGTGTGAGAGAAAAGGCTGTGGAGTCGTTGTGTAGAGTTGGTGCACAGATGAGGGAGCAGGACTTGGTCGAGTTCTTTATTCCAATGTTGAAGGTTGGTTTCTACATTATGTGCTTTTTTCTTTTTTACCTGAAGTGAAGTGTATATATAATTTAAAATTTTTTGTACATAGTATGATCTTTCCTAAGCTTAGTGACCAGCTAATGGTGTTACACTTAATATGTACTCAAATTTGTTTTTAGCCGTAATCCTTACTAAACTTGATATAGTTTTACCTCACTAAAATAAAATGAATGGTCATCTTCAATATGCAGAGATTGACTGCTGGTGAGTGGTTTACTGCTCGAGTTTCCTCCTGTGGATTGTTTCATATTGCATACCCAAGTGCCCCAGAGGCTCTGAAAACTGAATTAAGAACAATATACAGTCAGCTTTGCCAAGATGACATGCCTATGGTTAGGAGATCTGCTGCAACAAATCTTGGAAAATTTTCTGCTACTGTAGAAGCACCTCATTTAAAGGCAGACATTATGCCTATGTTCAATGATTTGACACAGGATGGTATGTAGATTGTAGATTGCCTAGATTATCTTTCTTGCTTCATTATGACCCCTTTAAACGGATAAAAGAGCAGGTAAGTGATTTGAGTTAAACAATCCTGGGTGGAAATCATAAAGGGAGTGCTAGGGCGATGGATTTATGTTCAAACATGAAGAGGCGGAATTGGGAAGAGGGTAGCGTGCTGTCTGTTTCTAATTCTAGCCTTTAGGGATAAAAGAGCAGGATAAGTGATTTGAGTTAAACAATCCTGGGTGGAAATCATAAAGGGAGTTCTAGGGGGATGGATTTAAGTTCAAACATGAAGAGGCGGAATTGGGAAGAGGGTAGCGTGCTCTCTGTTTCTAATTCTAGCCTTTATTTTTAGTATTGAAATTCCGATGATTGTATTTTGGAAATTTTCAACTTCATCTTTTTATCTTTTCCTTATATTTTGACATATTCAATATTTATTGCTTGTGAGTTGTGACCAAGAGTCATGGACAATGACCCCCCCCCCTGCACACACACAAAGAAAAAAAGAAAAGAAAGATCAACTGATATTTGAGATGTTCTTAACTTCTCAGCCGCCTATGACCCTTTCCCCCCCCCCCCTTTTACAATCTTTTCAAACAATTTTACAAAGAATCTGTGGAATTTTTCTAGTGTTTCATTTATAAATCATAACCAAGGCCGATAATGCACTTTAATGGATTTTAACCTTGTTTTATAAATGAAAGAATAAATGGCTCCCTTATCTATGACCATTTGTACATATTTATGCTTTTTATTCTGCATATTTAGTTTTGCATTATTGTTTTTGCGTTCATAATTTGTAACAGAGTTTGAAATCCTTATTTGCTCCAATTTCTTGTCCCTGCAGATCAAGATTCTGTGCGATTACTAGCCGTTGAGGGTTGTGCAGCTCTTGGAAAGTTGTTGGAACCCCAAGACTGTGCGGCTCACATTCTCCCGGTCATAGTTAGTTTCTCACAGGTAGACCATGTATATGGTTATTTGTTTTACAAATAAAGTTTCTCATAAGTAGACCATGTATTATGAATCATTTTTTACAAATATGTTTGATTCACTCAACTAGAAATTGATTAACCCCTAAGCTTAAGTTTTGTCTTTTTTTGTTCATTTGGAGAATAAATCTTGTATACATGTTTGATGGAAATATTTTGCATGGTTTCTAGTTAATTTTAAAGCATTTTTTCTTGCTTCTTGAAGTGATATGTGATGGACATTATTGTTCTTTTAATTATTTGCCCCTCCACGTTCTCTCTTTTTCCCATTCTTAAATATGGTGTATAGTTTTGAGTTATTTTTTAATGGTATTACTATTGCTTCCAGGACAAGTCTTGGCGCGTCCGATACATGGTCGCAAATCAGTTGTATGAGCTGTGTGAAGCTGTTGGTCCTGAGCCTACCAGGTAACCTCGGTTATATTTTCTGTTGTCGTGACATCTATTGTTACACCTGCTTTCTGCCAGTTTACCTTCTTCCAATTCTCCTTGATCTCTATTGATGATTTTCCATGTTTTCTCTCTATTTAATTAGAAATCCATAGAATTGGCATAGGTAGGTTATAATGCTTCGCCTGTACAAAACTGATTTATTTAAATTACTTTTAATGAATCATTTTTGGATGTGCATGTCAACTATCATCAAATGATATTGTAAGGCGTATGTGTTTAGGTCGGACCTAGTACCTGCATATGTTCGCCTACTTCGTGACAATGAAGCTGAAGTTCGGATAGCTGCTGCTGGAAAAGTAACTAAGTTTTGCCGAATTCTGAATTCAGAATTAGCAATTCAGAACATTCTTCCTTGTGTGAAGGTACAAATGCTTAAGGAATACTTTGACTGCTAATCCAAGTTTTCACTTCAATTGTAGTGTTAATCTAGTTTTTCCACTCTTGCTATGTTCTGATTTTTTAGTGTCGTACGCTGTAGGAACTATCAACAGATTCATCCCAGCATGTTCGTTCTGCTTTGGCTTCAGTTATAATGGGAATGGCGCCCATTTTAGGGAAGGTAAAAACACTGTCCTTTTTTGTACTCTTAACAATCCACCTCTATGAAATTCATTTTTGGAAATAGTATAGGTTTCTTGATGTTTTCTGATATGTTTCACTATATGTGCAATATCGTTCTCATTTGATGGTTGTAGGATGCGACCATAGAGCAATTGCTTCCTATATTTCTTTCTCTTTTGAAAGATGAATTTCCAGATGTCCGGCTGAATATCATTAGCAAGCTTGATCAAGTCAACCAGGTGAGACAATTTACGATTTTATTAGTAACAGTTTCAACAGATTTTTTTCGAAATGTTAGCTTGGCAACTTATTTGGGTTGAATGGTTCTTATATTTTCTATGATTGACTGAGAAGTGAAAGGAAGCCAGTGACTATTAACTGCGCAGCTAGAGAAAATATCGCATGGTTACTCTTCCATCTGGTCTTGATAACTAATAAGTTACTATTATGACCATAGTGATTGTTGAGGGATTCAGATTGTCAAAATTTTAACATTTTAAAATGCATCAAAATGAACAAGCCTTTCAGATCATTTAGCTAAATAAGGTCATAACTTATGTGTATGCATCTTCCTGCTTGCTTAAATGTTAATCTATTGATCTAAAATGACATTTTGATGGAAATTTCTTCATTGCCGGTCAACCCTCGTAAAAAAAAGTTGTTGGATATGTAGCTGATACCAAGTTCCTTCCAGCTAATGATGTGTTATGAGTTAATATTCTTGGTATGAGTGGGAGCACTGAATCTGCAAAACCTAAGATCTCCAACCAACCTTACCCCCGAGCCAAGCTGGATTGATATTGTGTAATTGATTTTATTAATAGTATTTGAATGTCACTTATCTCCCACAGTTTCATTATTTATCGTCTTGATATTTTAATCATTTGTTTTGGTGGGGTGGTTGGAAGTGCTACTTACCAGGGGCAGCTTGCTGAAAATCTCTCATATATTCAAATGTCTCACATGGTTAACATGTCCATCATTGCAGGTAATTGGAATTGATTTGTTGTCCCAATCCTTATTGCCAGCAATCGTGGAGCTTGCAGAGGATAGGCATTGGAGGGTTCGGCTTGCAATTATAGAATACATACCTTTATTGGCAAGCCAGTTGGGTGTTGGCTTTTTTGATGACAAACTTGGTGCGCTCTGCATGCAATGGTTAAAAGATAAGGTGCAAAGAACTTTGAGATCAAGCAAAAATAATGGAGTTGATGTGCTTGTTTCGTTACAATTGTATTGCAAAATAAAATTTGCTAACTTCATTGGAATAATTGTAGGTTTATTCCATCCGTGATGCTGCTGCTAATAATGTGAAGCGTCTGGCAGAAGAATTTGGATCAGAGTGGGCATTACAGCACATAGTTCCACAGGTGAGTCTGCTTATGCTAACAATAATTTTCTTCTCATTTTTAATAAATCTATACGGATAATAGAAAAGGGAGATACCTGAAGATGATTCTGGCTTCAATTGTGACAGGTTTTGGACATGATCAACAACCCACATTATCTATATCGGATGACCATTCTACAAGCAATTTCACTACTTGCCCCTGTTATGGGCGCAGAAATTACTTGTTCAAACCTTCTTCCTGCGGTTATTAATGCTTCGAAAGATAGGTAACGGTGATACGACTTTGATTTCCAACTGTTTAATCCTACTTCTTCCTAGTTTTCCTTGAGACCAAAAATTTCATTATCACAGGGTACCGAACATCAAATTTAATGTGGCCAAGGTGCTGCAGTCTCTTATCCCTATTGTCGATCAATCTGTAAGTATACTTATTTTCGTTTTCAAGTCATGTGGTAGATTTCTAGTGTTTATATTATAATGTATATGGAGTTTTGTATAGCTTACATAATCGTTGAATGATAAATACAACAGGTGGTTGAGAAGACGATCCGACCATGTCTCGTTGAACTGAGCGAGGATCCGGATGTTGATGTCCGATTTTTCGCTACCCAAGCCCTCCAATCGAGTGATCAGCTCACCATGATGTCTAGCTAGAACCTGCAGATTAATTGTATTTCTTTTAGCCGTGTTTACCGTCCATCTTCTGTGTTTGTTTTTAATTTCTTTTTACCCTTAAAACTCAAAACTCTGTTGCCATATAGATATGTACTTTTCTTGATTTGGGGTTATCTGTTAAACAATCTTAATGGTGCTTTTTCTTTTACATCATTACAAAGTCGGGAAGGAGCTGGGAGATACAAAAATCAAACCCTCGACTTTGATTTTGAAAATTATAAAATATCATTACATCTTATAAAATTTAAACATTAAATATAATTAATAGCTTAATGATTATTTTGTATAAAAAATTTAAAGTTTAATATTTATTATATCTTTTAAAATTTTAATGACTATTTTATATTTTTTTAGAGTAGTTTAGTGACTATTCATACATTTTACCCATATATTTATCTAATAAATGGCTTTAAAGATTGTGTGTCTTGATAAAACTAAATTCACTTTGGAGTCCTACATTCGAACACATTTTTAACAATCGGATGGCTAGGCCTAAGAGTAAGGAGAGTATTTGATCAAATACTAAGACAATAGAGTTGATAAGCCTTATTTTATAATTTATATTTTATTTGATTTTTTTAAAATTAAATTATTCGTGTTTTTATTTAAATCTAGATAATTTTATAACTTTTAAATGAAGATTTTGTTAGAGAGTATATTTGTTTGTATAGAGGATTGTGGGTATGCATCTTATATAATTATTGTACTACGATTTTTTAGATGAATAAAGTTTAATTTATCCAAAAAAAATATTTATGGACTACTGGTATAATTAATTATAATTTAAACGACTTTCTATAACCTTTAATAATATTTTATTATTAAAAGTTTAGAGTTATTTGAGTCTTATTTTATAATTTTAACTTCAGTTTTTCATGTCAGATCGAGTTTTTCCGAAAATTCAACTGAAAACTATTAAAGTTAAATGACTATAACAGAAACACGGAAAAGTTTAGTGACCAGAAACGAAGTTTAATCTAAAAATAAAACCAATACTAGTATTTTAATCACCGCCCTCTCTCCCTCAAAAGTACCGAATTTACATTGCGAGACCCTCCACGGTTTGCCTTAGCCAGGTAAAAAACAGAAGAATGTATTTATTTATTTTGACCTTCATTTACCTCTTCTTGTCTTTGTATTTCTTCTATAGTTATTAAGCAAAACAAACGAGCTGTATGTCTTTCTGCTGGTTAGATTTTTATTTTATATATTTTAAAAAATAATCTCGCTACAGCTACTCTTCTAGGTTAAATGAAGTCTTAACTTGATATATTAAGCAAAAGGACTCGATTTCAAAATGGTACCCAAAATGGCCTAACTTGATATGAGCAAACCCAAGTTAACCCTATTCGACATTTCAATTTAAAAACATCTTGGATACTTTTTGTGCTATAATATTTCAATTTAACTTGATACTTTCTATCGGAGTGTAGCCATCAATATATAGTTTGTTGTTGATATAGGCATGCATGCAATAGAGTTTCTTATGTGTTTGTTCATGTTGTCGGAAACTTGAACTTACTGTGTGTTTCGAGGAGATGGTTTCTTACTCTTTCCCCTGCAATTTACTCCTTTTGTGTGTTGGAGCCTGGAGCCTGGAGGTGGTGTAGAAAGCAACTACTGTAGTCTGTAGTCTGTAGTCTGTACCATATCCTTCCAGGAGGACATTTTCACCTAAAATGAAAGCAGGGGTGGAAGTTTTGAGATTTTACCCTCGTCCCATCATCCCATCCCTCTTTGTTTTATTTCATTTTGATAGGATCGTTCATAGACTCTGGTGTAGTAAAAACGTGTATGCTTACTGCTACCTTTAAATGTAAATTTATTGAATTTCGATATTCTATGAATAATGTTTTATGCTTGAGTCGAATTGAGGAGTTATATTTTAAAATTTTATGTTAAATCGAGCTTTTGGTGTAATCGATTTAAGAATATTAAAATTTTTACTCTTTTTTTTGAAGTAACTAATCATTTCTGATGTAATAATTGATGGGCTTCCAAGTTGGTCAAGGACCACAAAGAATGGACCCAAAATGACTGGAATAATGAAATGAAAAACAAGGGTACGTGGGTGGAATCTTTTCAGCTCTGTTAATTTTGGATAAAAATCTTATCTCTTTTTATAATTTTTTTATATGCATCAATATTAGAAAAATAAATTCCAAATCTTAACCCTAAATTATAAATTATAAATTATAAAAAATATATTGTATCTTTAATTTCTTAAATTATAACTTTAAACATTGATCTTAAACTCTATATCTAATTTTTAGTATAAAAATTGATACACACAAAAAAAGATAGAGAATTTTTATTCGTTAATTCTAATTTCTAAGAGACAAAATATATACAAATAATATTAACTCTGGTAAAATTATTTAATACACATGTTGGTTACTAGGGGTAGGTCTTGCTAATAGAATTTGTGGGAATTTGAGGGGTAGACCCTAAATTTTTTAAAATATTTACACATTTAAGTTAAAATTTAAAATTTTTATTTTATAATTAAAAAAATAGATAACTAAAATTTTCAATGAAAAAGTAATGAAAACTTTTAAGATTTTTGAAACATAATAAGAATATTTATAATGAATTAAAAAATTTAAATTTTGATTTTTTTTTACTCAAATTAAATTTTATTCGCTTCTAACCATAATTATATGTTACAAAAAATTTGATTTATTTGAAGTTAAATCTTCAGGTATTGACTATTGAAGGCAAGTGGTTCAATTGAACCCATCTATTCCGCATCATGTGCTCCTGCATAGAACAACAAGCCTAGAGACCAATTGGACGCACTTTCCATGGCCATGGCCAGGGGACAACCTTTCTCATGAACAAGTATTTAAATGACTATTAGGTGTTTAATTTTATTACGTTTATTGGGATTATTAACATAACAAATATTATTAAATATTGTGAATATTATAATCATTATTTTATTAATAATAAATGTTATTGTGTATAAAATAATTGCGGATATTATAATTTTAAACAAAGGGCAATACATGCCAAAGCCGGAAGCTTCAGCAACAAAGTCGAAGCAGGTTAAAAACGATGATAAAATTGTAACTTCAGTCCCTTGAATATCGTTAAATTGTATTTTGGTCCTTAAAATTATAAAATTTCAACTTAAAACCCTTTCGAAATTATATACTTTTAAAGTAAAGCGATGATAGAACTATATTTGGTATTTCAAAAAATTCTAATTTAACTATACTCTTAAAAGATTAACTAACTAAATCATCCAAGGTCGAGTGTTTGAGCAGCCGAGCGAGTGATCTTATGGTTTCTTTAGCTTTAAGAAAAGTGACAATGAATCTTAATCCGATTGTAAAATATGTCTGATAAAGTACATTAAAAAAATTCAATCTTTACCCTAACAAGTCAGGACAAAAGAAAAACGATGATGAAATCAATACCTTCATCGACAAAGCCAAGACTCTAAGACAAACAGAACAGTTTGTG
Organism: Abelmoschus esculentus; assembly: GCA_035048815.1. Classification (NCBI taxonomy): domain Eukaryota; kingdom Viridiplantae; phylum Streptophyta; class Magnoliopsida; order Malvales; family Malvaceae; genus Abelmoschus; species Abelmoschus esculentus. The sequence goes on along the minus strand of JAUCBN010000002.1, from coordinate 15,949,078 downwards.
AAAGAAAAAGAATATAAAAATGTAAGATTATGGCCGAGAGCATGCAAGTGCAGGGTCTAGTTGCTTCTATCTAGTTAGCTAGATTTGTAAGAGAAAGCACCCAGTGCAGGACATAAAAGGAGTTCTCTGTCCATCCCCCACCTGTTAACACGTGAAGTGGCACAGGACTAGGTACTCATCCCACGGTTTCACTTGGAGTTAGGCCTATTTGAGTTCATTTCCTATTAGATTTGATTATTAAAGATTTCAAAAAGGTATAAAATTACAGCATCCCAATCAAATAGATACGCATCCGAAGAATACGAAAAAACACCATTTAATGCAACACAAACAACAAACTGGAAATACAACAAAAATGAAACAACACAACATAGACATACCCAAAACCAATAACTGAAAACTCAAAAATCAAGCGCACAAAGGAACTATAGAACAAGTCAGTGAATTAGCAGGATGAAATGATACATTTCTTAAGTAAATTCAATACTTAAAATTCAGACATTATGAATAAAACAATTGAGTTGGGAGGGTTCCTCCGTGATAGGTATCTGTAATATCTAGTTCAGATTAATCAATCAATTAGTTAGATACCGATAATTGAATGTGTATAAAAATAATACAAGTACGGTTAAAGTTGATGATACCAATTAAGATACAAACAAAAATCCTCTAAGCATAAAAAACAAACTATATACTTTAAATTTTAAACTTTAAACTCTAATCCTAAACCCAAATTTTTAATATTGCTTTTCGTAGAGGTGTGAATAGTTTATCTTTTTATGCGTGTTTATATTTTAAAATAATGAGGTTAGGGTTTAAGATTAGAAATTATGGTTAGGGTTTAATGAAATAGAAGTAGTATGTATTTTTAAGTATATGATTTAGGATTTAAGATAAAAAATTAAAATTAAAATTTAAAATATATATTTTTAAAAATATTTTAATATAAGCATAAAAATATATGATTAGAGACAAACTGTATTAAGAATCTTCCATCACCTACGAGTGTAATTCAATTCCTTGGTTTCCTCTCTCTTACGACAGTGACAGCTCTGCTATCATAGCATAGTGTTGATTATCTCTGCTGTCTTTCCCATGCTGTAGTCGTCCTTGCTTTCTCAAGGGTTAAAAAAACTCAGATTTCTTTTTCTATTTTGTCTTTTAAAAGGGTAGCTCCTAGCTAGCTAGTTAAGTAGCTCTATAAGCTGGGGGAAAACTCTGAAAATAAACATTCAGTTTTCACTTGCAGATCATGGATTGTTTTTCAATGGAAACACCATGATTAGATTGCTTTTTTTAGAGATGAAAATGGTGCATATGGTTCATGTGTGTCATTCGCAAGTTTACTAGCTCTTTAGGGTAGGGTGGTTTGATTTTTTCAAGTTCGAAATGTATCCTTCGGACAGCAATGGCTGCTGCGGTGACCCAATGGCTAATACCGACCCTTCATTTCTTATTCACGCGCATCTCGCAACAGATCCGTCACATTCCTTCTTTAATTTCCCATCTCCTTGTTACAACCAATGTGAGTTTGAAGTGCTGCAAGATCATGGTGTTTTCCTTCAACAAGACCATGATCTGTTGCTTCATAACCAGACCTTGATGGCGGCTGATTCTGTCTCGGTCGACACCATCATCAACGTGCCTGGTTCCAGCAGTACCCAAAAGAGCCACGATGCGACTAAAGTGGCGCGGAAGACACCCGGGAAGAGGTCTTCTTCTTCCAAGAGAGATCGACACAGCAAGATTAACACGGCGAACGGACCTAGAGATCGGAGAATGAGACTGTCGCTCGATGTTGCGAGGGAGTTCTTCGGGCAGCAAGACATGTTGGGGTACGACAAGGCTAGTAGTACCCTCGAATGGTTGATGATACAGGCGAGGCAAGAAATCAAGAAGCTAGCGAAAACTCATGTTTCGAGGACGAACAACATCATCGCGGCCGCCGTGAAGAGCCCGTCCTCGACATCGGAGGGTGAAGTGGTGTCCGCGGCGGAACCTAAAACGACGGAGAGAAAGGTTAAACAGCAACCTAAAACCAGTTTCAACCCTCTTGTAAAAGATTTGAGGGACAAGGCAAGGGCAAGAGCAAAGGAGAGAACAAAAGCAAAGCAGATGTGGGCTCAAAACCCTTCGGAATCTGGTAATATTCAACAACAGGCCGCTGTAGCCGAGGTTGAAGAATTTGGCTCTCGAGACATCGAACACTTAAGGATACATGAGGTTATGATTGACGAATCCATGGCAACTATTAATAACTGGATCCCAAATTCGATGCTCAATTGTCTACAAAACCCTGGAATTGACCAAGAGGTAAGTCCCCTTAGCAAAGTTTCTTGATTCTCGTAGCAAAAGAAAGTGTTGTTTAGTAGCTAATTCTAGAACCAAAACCTACTTAACAAAAGGACCTTCATATATGATGAATATATATACATATATCTGTTTATTTGCAGCATCAGCTCACAGGCTTTCAGTCATTTGGCAAAGCATGGGAGACCTGCAACAATAACAATCTATGAAAACGTGGATTTTTAGAGGGCATTGAATAAAGTTTAGAGACTTTGGCTTAATTTCTATATGGTATGTAATGTGGTATGAACAAGCTTTTCAGTTTTGGGATTTCGTTGTGGACTGACTGATCTTTTTATCGTCAATGATGTTATGTTTTCCCTTGTTTATGTTCAATATACTTCGAATATAGTATCTTAACAAGAACAATCAAATCAGCGACTTGTTTCTTTTCGACCACTTGTGTAAATTTCCCTATGTTGTCTGTCCTTGGAGTAAAGTCTTTTTCCCACTTTCAGGACATGTTTTTCAATGTGTAAAGAAACCTAAGAGGATGGGTTTCACACTACTTGATATATACCTAAAAAGGTGTACAAGCAAAGATAAAGAGAGTAGATAATTATAGCATTTTTTCATTTATGACATACATATTTCAATGATGGAGCATAAACAATTGCATGACATGTCAATAAGCTCCTGGTTCAATGACAAAACTTCATGTAGGTTTCAAATATGTTAGCACAAAGTTTAGGGTTCAAAACCCTATGTGTAACCCCTACAAGTCGTAGTTAATTAGGTTGATTCTCTCTTCATTTTACGGACTATGATTCATATTTGAGGTTTGTAACTTATTTTATAATTTTATCGTCTTTAAAGTTTAAACTTGGATTTTTTATAGAAAATATAATCAACCTTACCATTGCATTTTTTTTCTGCCATCCCATATTAACATTCAATCATGCTAAACTTATCCAAATCCTTTGCATCAAATATATTTCTCGAGGAGCATGCAACACAAGGGACTTTTATTCACATAAACTTGACTAATAATATTAAACTAAGTTAATTACCTATCTTGATGGATTGCGTTCTTGGAAGCTTTCCGCCTATAAGCTATGGTTTTTCAATGTTTCTTCTAACCTGCAGGCAGTTTTCAGCCACATTTACCAGTTGAGCCGCCATTTTTGTCTGCATAATCTAAGAAATGTTATAGTAGATTTGAATAGAATACATATGTCCTTTTTCAGTTTTTCTGTATCATTTTATATGTTGCACCAATAATTTAATGTCACGTATATTATTGATAAAATACAAACAATCAATAAAATAATTAAAAAATACCAAAATTGGACAAATGAGATATATTTTCGGTATTCAATTGATTTTTATTTTGTCTTAGCAAATATTGTGGTGATATTTAACCTTTACATAAATCAAATCTATTTATAAACCAAAAAGGATTAATGTAACAAATCATAGAGAAATATTATATTTTTAAGATGAAAAAACAGATTTAATTTTTTATTTTTTTGAAAAAATAAACTAATATAAAATATTAACATATATCATAAAATAAAATAAAAAAATCAAGCCCAATTTTAAAATAACAAAAGATTAGTCTTTTCGGGTAATACTAAACTAGGTTAGAGTGCTAATAACAATAAAAAGAAGTCTAGGCTGACACATAACCAGAAATGTCATGCTTATTGATGGAAAAATGCATACATCATAACATGATAATTCTATTTCAATGACAAAATAAATATAAAAAGTATAAAAATATAAACTAATTTTCGTTTATAAATTCGAATTTATGTTCTAAAATCAAACATTATGTCCACTGTCCTCCGTCTTCAATAGTTTGCACGCTTGATGTTTCCATGTTTAATTTGTTTTGGTGAATATTTAATAACGTGGACCAACTTTTAGGCGAAAAATTACAAACAAACAATGCCAATTGCCAGTATATATCACTTTCGTTCGAATTAATATTAAATCAATAGACTCACCTCACCATTGGCAGGCTACAACTAAGGTTTCCCATTCAATGGGATAGGCTCATGTAGGAAGCAAAAGTAAAACATGTGGAAGACAAAGGAACCTACAGAAGAACAAATACAAAATTTAGAGTTTCTTATGAATACGAGGAGACTTCGTCCATCAGTGATGAAATTAAAATTATTTAATTATTTAAATTCTTTTTAAAAAAATAAGAAAACAGATTTCAAAGATATAATATACTATTATACCAAAAAAAAAAAAGAAAAATTTTACCCTTCTCAAGAGAGTGACTTAATCCTTTTGACTTCAACTTGTAAACTCTATCTCATCTACCACGTCATTTCATAGGACAAATGAGTCTAAAGTCTACTATGATACTGAGCTATCTAATCTAAATCAGATGTAATAGAGAATTATAAGGATGATTCTTTAAATTTAACCTATCTAATTTATAACGTTAAAATTTTAATTTTTGATTTTATTTAAAAAATTTAATACTTCATCTTGTTAAACCGAATAGTTATTAGTTGAGATTTTATTACTTTAATATTAAAGAAAGTTTAGGTTCATAGCAGAAGCCTATGGATTAACATATTCTCCGCTAAATCAATTAAACTAAACATTGTTAAATGGTAAAAAACTAGGTTGTCCAATTAGTTGTATATGTCCCACTCACCGTATCATTCATAATTATATATAAAAATAAGATAAAGATTAATCTTAAAAAATAAGATAGATAAATTTAATTAATCGAAACTATAAATGATACAATGGGAGGAGTTTATTTACTAGTTTTCCTTATACCGAGAAAGTTATCTATTTACAACGGTGGGAAGAAACACCAAATGGGAGGTTTGATTTTGTACTGGATCTACCCATGTGAAGTGAATAAGTGACTGACTGGGAACAAAAAAGGAAAACCAGACAATAGTAATTTGATCCCAATGTCTTTTGGTTCTTTCTTTAATTGCATTTCTCCCCCTCTACACCTTTAACCAAACGGAGTCCATTAAAGCTGCTGGACTTGTCCTCACCTTCTCCTATTTGGACCACTACCATTAACTTCTCTCTCTCGAGCAGTGAAAACAACTTTTCTCTCCATGATGCCAAACCCTAGTTTACAGGAAACCCTAAAGCCGTCAAACCCTAAAACTGTTGCTTTCCCGTTCGCCCAGATTAAAACACAAATCAGGCAACAAACCCTAAATCCTGGGTGTTGTGAGGGAGAGATCCAAGTATCAGCAGACAGCAACCCTAGATAGACCCGGAACCTAGAACATGGAAACTGAAGATGTAACTTGTAAGTCATAAGGGGAAAACCTAAAAAGGCCATGGGTTTGAAATGGGGTTGTAACTAAAAAGCTTTGAAGTTCCATCCTCAATGGAAGAAGAAAAGATGTGCTAAAACTCTGTAGGGCAATTGTTAGTAGCGGAGAACAATTACAGACGGCGAGTGACTGATCCGCGACCATTCAAAGGACACTGGTGAGACACTTGAATCTTATCTTAAGTGATAATGAATGTTAGATTTTGTTAATGTTTTTTTTTTTTTTAATATGCAATGACTACTTCTGCTTGTATCTAGAGGGAAGAGGAGATTTTAGAGGAAGGGATATTATTGTTGGATCTTGGATTTGATACTCAAGAAGAAAAGGAAAAATTATTAGGTGAACCTACTCACCACGTCATCTATAGTCCCAATTAATCAGGACCGTTCATCTCAATTTTTCTCAAAGTGAATCATCACCTTTTTTTCTACTTGTAATTAGTGGATGAGAAGTTATTAGATAATTATTTAAAGATGAATAATCTTGATTGCTTGGACTAGGTAGTGAACAGGATTCACCTAATAATCTCTTTAAAAAGAGATAGGACTTAGGAGGAAGTGATGAGTTTTGATCAACCAATCGTTTAACTTAAAACGTAAAACTATTATAGAGTATTATTCAAAGAAAAAACTTTTATTGGATATTCAATCAACTTACTTACAGTATTATAAATAGTGAAATGCATATATGATAAACTGAATTAACTCAACTTGCATTATATGATTTGTATTATACGATGTAATCTTTAGATTAATACCTAAAAAGAGTGGAACTAACAAAAAACTAGTAAAACATTAACCTCAAAAAGTTCAACTACAAGCGCACCTGGTTCATACCTAAACACACACATAAAGAGATGACTATCCCAACTTTATATCAAGAACACACCTAAAACTTAAAGAAAACACCAAAAACAATTAGTCATAAATATTTCAAGATTAAGAAACATAATCAACTCGTAACTCTAAACATAGTCAAAAATGTCGAGCTCAGGAATCATCTACAACAACCATTTAGCTCTGCCATGTTTTTTTGGTCTTGTCTTCACCCAATTACCTTGTGCAACATGCCAACATCAATTTGACCCATCTTTCTTACAAATGTATCCCCACTTTCTCTTGCAAAAGGTTCTCTATCATCTTATCCTGACATAAAGATAGATATCCTGTGTCTGAACTAATCGTCCCTAGTTTTCTACACACCCATCATGACATTTCAATACAGCCCACAATTATAATTTGAATATGTCATTTCATGTTGACTCAACATCCTATACTATATAGTAAACTATAAATAATCCTCTGGTTGCTCGTCCATGTACTGTCATTTATGGTTCATAAATTATGATTTGAGGGGGAAAACAAACTATTTATCACTGTTATCAGGCCCTGAATTACAAATATAATCCATTATTAGTGCAGTTAAAAGTAATTGCACCAAGTACTGTGAGAATCCTTTTCTTCATCAACCTTTCCTATCACTTCTGTCTGAAAAATTGTTTTTTCATACTTTCCTTTCCTTACTTTACACAACTCATCTACCCTATGGGTAGGGCCACTAAATATGCAGATTTAATGACCTTATCCAACAGTCTTGTTGAGACCAACATTATTATAGGACACAACAACATCAGAAACATATGTGTTATAGTTTCTCAGATGTTTTTTCGGTCCAGCTTGAAATGTTGATAAAGTTTTGATCTATTGTTGTTTATGTTGGTGGGTGTTCGGTTCCTATGCTTTCGTGTATTGGGGCTGGAACTCTGTTGTAATACAATACTATTACTTTTAGTGGCTTCTGATTAATAAAACATGGATTTTGGCTGAGCAAAAATAAAATAATGGCATACAAGTTTGATATTTAGCATAGGAGATATTTGAGGATGGAAATATAGGATTGGTAGGAAGGCAGGCACCTACTGATAAATGGCTTACCCAGTGAATCTGTTGTTAGATTAGTTATAATACCTTACTCATAATTAAGTGATCCAAGTGTAATCTTTAATAATTGGTAATCCAAGTATAATTTTATCTATAATTAAATGATAATTTTTAATAATTGATGATTAAAATATAATTTTACTCATAATAGAGTGACTTTAATCGTAGTTTACCCTAAATAAAATCAGTATTTAACCAAAAAGTAACTAAATGCCAAGGAAGTAGTTTCCCACGAAATGAAAGTTGACGGGAATTCCCATGCAACAATAGCTGAATTGTCTTTGACCTCATTTAACACTGAACATTTTTGTATAACCTACGATTTCATTTAACTCGTATGTAGGAATGTAAACGAGAATAGTTGAGTTTTGATTTGATTTATAATCTTAATCCTAATAATAATAATAATAATAATAATAATAATAATAAATTATTATTATTATTATATTTTAGTTTATTTCAGTTTTTAAAAATTTTAAAAAATAGTATGTTATATTTTTGATTAGTTTGTAATTTTTTTTGAGTCGAGTATCGAATAACTCGACTCGTTAAAAACGAGTTGAGTCTAATTAAATATAGTGACGATCAAGTTTTGATTAGGTTAGATTTAAATAGCTAACAATGTATCTTGTCTCATTTATAGTCCTAATTAGATCTATAAATAAAATTAGATATTTGAATTGATTAGTCAATCAATCAATCAATTAGCTAGATATAAAGTGTTTGATCAAGTTTTTGCTTTCATTGTGAACATTTGTAAAATTTGATCTTCTTTAGTCAATCAATCAATTAGATGTAAATTATTATACTAAAAAATAGTTTTTATATTTAATATTAAAAAATATTAAGTTGAAGTAAGGTCGAATCTTATTTATAGAGGCATTATTTTGAATTGATTGCATCTCAAGTCTCTAAATTATTATTTATTTTAAATTGATCCTAAAATTTTAGTTTGATCTCGCAATAATATTTGTTTTTTTTTAATAAACACTTTATATATAAATTATTCGAATTTATATTTTTTAGAAGTAACAATATTTCATTTCTTTTATATCACTTGAGGGTTAAATTAGTATATGTATATAACTATAACCTTAATGACTTAAATAAGGACAAAACAGTAAGGATCAACTATATAACAAGTCTTAATTTGTGAAAGTGTTGATTACCTTCGCAAAGCCACTTTATCTGCCATTTCCATATTTTTCTTACAGCTACTCAAGTTTTAAACTAGAGCATGGAAGAGATCATCACCGCCGCCACCACCATCATCGTCATCATGCAAAAGAAAACAACGAATCCAAAAAGTTAAAAGAAAGGGACAAAATTACAGGCAATAATGTTTGTTAACGACAATACAATGATTCTCTTACGTAAGAAGCGTATGCATGCAAAACCAACCAAACAACAATAATCACAGTGTTAAACTCCACGACATTTACCTTAAAAACAGCCCCAAACAGAACAAAGGACGCCGGAGTTGCAGCGAGTGAAAGAAAGATGGAAGAAAAGAAGAAGAAATTTTTTAAATATTTGGTAGTAGCTGTTGAATTTGATACCAGACGACAAGAGGAAGGATTCAGCAGATATAAATTTTATAATACTATTTAGAATTACTACACAAGGGAGTAGTAAATACAACAGGAAGCTAAGTCTGTCTGTAAGGCTGTAAGATTTTTGTTTGTGATAGTGTATTGCTTACTAGCTGTCTAAGCTTTGTAGGTTTCAACTACGAAGCCTTTGCTTGTGAGAGCTGCATTTGGCTGTTCTCTTCTCAACTACTATCATCTTTACATGCTTTTCCGTAGACACCTTTTACTATCCCAATAGTCATATTGGAACAAAAATCTCTAAAGTATCAACCTTTTTATGTCTTACACAAAACAAAACAAAAAATATTTAAAATATAAATTTTAAATACTAACTTTAAATTTTATGTATGATTTCTATCCGTCCTATTAAAACTCAAAATGATTAAATTTAGAGTTGAGTTTAATCAAATTCTTAAACTTAGAATAAATTTATCTAGTATTTTTCATCCATAAAATTTAAACTCAAGATTTTTTCTAAAAAATATTTAGTTATTTACCGACTCATTAATTGTTCGTATTAGATCATTGTTATTTGTTATTTCTTAAGAAGAAATCAAAATATTAATTTACTATTGTACCAAAACTTGGAGAGTGATCGTTACCCTACCCATTAAATAACTCTTTTCTTTTTCGGCAAAAAATTATTAATTCATAAAGTTTAAATTTAATTGTATGTCTCGGTAAAACCCTCTTTAATTCTAAATAGAAGAAAAAAGTACGATACAATCAAAAAGAACAAAGATAACAAAACTCGCCTTAAACAAAGATCCTCTAACCTGCCACAACACTCCGTGTGACCAAAATTTTCCTATCCAAGAACCAAAGATCTATATCCATACTTCAACCAAATACTTCCACGAACGTCTAATCCAGGCAGCTTTGAGGAATTACGGAACCAATCGCGTAAACACCATCAAATTAGAGGCAACATCCCTACTATAGTCCAGACACAACAACACACTAACCCCAAGCTTGATATCAACTCGTGTCCATACCTACAACAAAAGTTGAACTTGTAAGAAAAAAAAACACAGTCCATCCATTGACCACATTAAAATCAAAATCTTCTGCGCAGCTTTTGCCATATATGGTTGTATATCTTCGTGTGACTACACACACAACACATCAGTAGGTACATATATAGCTGCGAAACATGATAAGAATGGGAAATGGTACAGGACAGTCCCCCTCTTGTGACTTTATTTTCCTGAAACCCTGAATCTGGTAGACCTTGAAATAATTAGGGCTAAGATATCCCCCAACACTGTTTGTGTTTGGTAATCTATTTGGTACAACCCTACACTGCATCAACTGTTCATGTTATAAATCTGAGAGCCAAACTTTCACAGTTCTCTATAAACAATGTCGAGATCTATGTCTGGGGATTTTTCGAGGTTGATAAAAACTTCCTATTCTTTAATTTAAGATTGTAAAAGAAATTATATTCATATTTACTTATTCATTTAATGTTATGTTTAAACGTCACTTATTTGTGTTTGCTCGTTCTATAAATGAAGTCTGGAATATAAATTTGATAAAAAAAATTAAACCTAACTATTAATGAAGTTAGAGGCAAATCCAAGAGAAAAAAAGATATTTTTGTTGGGTTTTAAATTTGAAACTTAGTAGAATATATGAACTTTCACCAACCGGCTATAATAGTTATTTCCCAATTTTAAAATTAAATAAAAGCAAATTTATCGTGTTAGAATGTACGGTGTTATAGTGACAGTAATCAATATTATTTATAGAGATAATTATTTAAAATGTTTAAATTTATAGAGCTAACATGAATTATATAATTTTTAAGCGATTAAATAACAATTTTATCATTATACCAATATATAATTTTCATATTTTTAGAAGGTCGTATACCCCCATCGATCCCTTCCACGTTCCTCCCCTGTGGTACGGTCTTGGTAAAGATCGACGTGTTTCACTTAAATAATTCAAATTCAAACAGTTTAATCTATAAACATATAAATTTATTTAAAATTAAATATAAAAGATATTTTATATTTGAATAAAATTATATATATATATAAAGATAACAGTCGGCTACACAAATTCGATTAATTAAATGGTAGCAACGGAATTGATGTTATGTATTATAGAGAGGAGATGAATTGAAGTCAAAATTGACTTAAAAATTAAAATCACCCACTTGTTTAACCCACCAATTACATAAAACTAAACTAAAATGGAAGGTAACCTAACATATCAAGAACATAAACTACACAGGATTCACCTTGAGTTTTAGGTCAACAATACTTTTCAGTGCGACTTTCAACTGCTACCATAAAGGTCATTCACGTTGATTTGAGATTAGATTATAATAATCACTCGTATTTAATTTATTAACTATTTAATTTAGATCAATTATTAAAAAAATTATTATAAAATAATCCAATTAAATCTTTATTTTTACTTCAAAGACTTAAAATTTTATTCATTAAATTTAATAAAATCATTTATAATTACAAAAATTGAATTCAAAATAAACATCATTTCCTTTAACATTTAACCTATCAAGCACCATTTTATTATCACCTCTAGTGGTTTTATAATTATACTCTCACGTGATAGTTTCAAATGTGATTTAAACCTACTTTTTATTAATTAACTATATTATATTTTTATATTGAAATTTGAATTCATACAAAATTAATTATTGATTTTTTTAAACCTTGAATTTATATACCAACGTATGATAATTCTATCCCTTCAACTGCAGCGATGATATATAATACTACGTGCTAAGTCAATAATCTTTTTGTAAGATTAAATTAATTTTTGGAACGGGTCTAAAGCTTTTGATTCATATGATATAATTGTTTTTTCTTTAATTTATCTGCATGATAAATATCCGACAACATCCCGTTAACAAACAATATTATTTAATCACCTATATTGTGTCTGGTAAGGTGCTTACTGGATGTCATGGCGGGATGTAAGAGATTGATTATTAATATATTCAGACACAAATTATAATAAATTTGATTAATAAACTTGAATTCGAATAAATATAAACCACTACCAAAAACCAAACATATTAAATCAAATACTTAATCCATTAATGTATTAATACTCCTAACGAATAGTGTATTCATCTGCATGATAAAAAATATATATTTTTAACAGTTTAATCGTATGATGTATTCATTTTGAAAAAAAAGTTAAGACTAAAGACTAAAGATTTAAATAAAAAATTGTTTAAATTATATATATATTTTTAATTTTAGGTGTTTAAAGTAGTTTTTTTTATTAAAAATAAGTAACTAAAGCTTCAACTATTATGATTTTAGGTGTCTAAAATTTCAACCATTATAATTTGAAGTGCTCGGCCGTTTAAAAAAATGGTTCTAAATAAGAATAGGACATGTCATATTTTATTATTATTATCATTATTTAAAAAAAATAAAATTTTATAAAAAACATAAAATTTCTTAAAAATTAAAATCTCCAATACTAAAATCATAAAACTTTTAAATCATAAAACTTTTAAATTATCATCGTTAGTGTCACTGTCGTCGAACACCACCATTGACATTGTCAAAGACAATCACTCATTTTACCCCATCATCCATCATCGGTAATTAAAAAAATGTATTAAATATTCCGAAATAAATTTACGTCAATGAAATTTCCACGGGCTATAACCTTTCATCCGGTCGTCACCGACCTCACGTCTCCCTATATATGTATACCACCAAGCCTCTGAAACCGCCAAAAATTTTATTCGTAAAAAAAAAAGCTGAGAATGGATTCATCTGCATATGGCTCAGCTTCTCACAAACAACGGCTAACTCTCGGATTACTTATTTCATTCATGGATATATGCGCCAGACTTTCCAGGAAGCTAAAGCCAAAACCTAGAGAAAACGGCTTAGCTTCCGGCACACCGAGATTCTACACGCCGAAATCTCCGGGACCGAAGCATCTTATGGCGACAATAAGTAACAAGGCGATCAAGCTGGTGCAGCGGAAGAGCCACCGAGACGATATTCCAGACGAATATGGGAATAACGCGGTGGAGGATTTCGGTGACGGCGGTGTATGGCAGAGGTCAATCCTGATGGGAGATAAGTGTCAGCCGTTGGATTTTTCGGGCGTGATTTATTACGACAGCAAAGGGAATCAGCTGGAGGAGTTGCCTGTTCGCTCGCCGCGTGCCACTCCCTTGCCTGGTTACCTCGCTCAGAGAAGGCTTTGATTTGGTCACCGGTCGAGGTTGTTTTAACGATTTTCTTTCTTGGTTTAAGTTACGTGTTGAGTTTTATTGGTAGTTATGGATTGAGATCAAAAATCTCAGGTGACGTCGTGACGAACTCTTCTTCCCGATCCTATATAAAGAAAGAAAATAATTTCCTCTATTTCTTTTTTTAATAATTAAACTTAAATGAGTTAAATTAATACTAAAACATTAAAAATATTAATAAAGAAAAAAATAAATTCAATAAATAGTCTCAATAAAAAAATATGTTTATCATGGAGTTTTAGAAAATTTGGATCCAGGTTATTTTGTCTATAAAATAAATATTATTAACAAATTAAAAATACATATAAACAAATATTATCTTATAATTACACTAATAAAAAATAAAAATGCATCTAAACTTGAGTCAATAGACTTGCACAATATATTAAAAATTAGTTTTAATTGATGAACAAGCAAGAGTAATATTTTTTAATAAATTTTAATTTTAACTTGACTTAAAAGAAAAGAAAAAACTTTAAAAGAATAAAGAGAATATTTTCATCAGATCTAAAACTCATAACCTGAAAATTGAAATAAAATAAAGATGATTAACTTATCTTACCGACCAAACGATTATTACAATTATATAATTATAAGTTCTTTAGTTACGAAGACGACATTTTCGATAAACGAGGGTCCATAACTACATGTGTTTATGTTCTATAACTCTCTTTCAACTTGAGCACTTAACGGTGAGAACATGTGGATTCCATTGGTTACTAGGCGTTTGACTGATAAAGATTGTCTTTGACTGGTTGTAGGGGTAAAAGCTAGACTTGGTTAATGGTATAATAGGCACCTTAGTTTTGCTGGTCGATTACAACTTGTTAAAAATGTCATTTTCATCATGGTTAACTACTGGTGCAAGTATGTTCTCCTACCAAAGGGGTAATTAAAACTATCGAACAACTTTGCATGTGTTTCTTTTGGAAGGGGACAAACGCAACTTCTTATGGTGCTAAAGTCAGCTAGAGAGACATTTGTTTGCCTAAAAATGAGGAAGGACTGTGCATAAAAGATCTCACAACTTGAAATACAATATGTTTTATACAGCTACTGAAGGATATCCTCTACAAAGAAGGATTATTATGGGTAGCTTGGACTCGAACATATGTTTTAAAGGGCAAGGATCTATGGTATGTGAAAAGTAGGCCTCATTTCAGTTGGTGTATCAAAAAACTCCTCAAGCTTCGACCTATTTTGATGTCTACGTTATCTGCAGGAAATGCACAAATGAAACAAACATGGTTAGCACTCAGGGATTCTAGGCCTAAGGTGGTTTGACACAGACTTGTATGGTTTGGATCTCACATCCCAAAACAAGCAATAAGGATGTGGATGACTATTTTAGATCAATTATCTATCATGGATAGGTTGCAACGTATGGGAGTGGTAAATGAGGGACAAGACAATTTTTGTATTCTTTGTGATGGTGAACAAGAATCCATGAATCATATTTTTGCAACGTGTCAATACTTAAGGATGATTTGGAATATACTTGCATTATGTGGATTGCATAGAGAGATGTTGGATTGGGAGGGGAGTTACATTGACTTAGTAATCGACATAAAATTGATTGAAACTCATATATCTGCCATGTTTGGAAGGAGAGGAATAATAGACGTTTTCAAGGCAACCATAAAGAGTATAAAACTTTAATTGATTGTATTAGGGAGATAGTGAGTACATAGATACAAAGTAATGCATACATATAAAAAATGTAAATAGAGAAATTTATACTACTTGAAATTTTTTTTAAGGGGATGAAAGTTTTTGCTCTCTTGTTGATATTGCTATAGGTTTTGACCTTATTTCTTGAATAAATAAAACAAACACTTATTCAATTTTTTTTTTGAATTTCATAGAATATTTTTCTTAGTTTAATTTGTGATTCTTGGATTAATCCATTTTGGTTAGGACATATAAGG
The DNA here is from genome assembly GCA_035048815.1 of Abelmoschus esculentus. Taxonomy (NCBI): domain Eukaryota; kingdom Viridiplantae; phylum Streptophyta; class Magnoliopsida; order Malvales; family Malvaceae; genus Abelmoschus; species Abelmoschus esculentus. Next base: position 15,933,742 of record JAUCBN010000002.1, on the reverse strand, counting down.
AAGGGTTTGAGTTGACTTACAAATGTCGACGTCTTAGCTCATTCTAAATCCATTATTCTACTCACAACTTGGAGATTATCACGTCTTTGACTACGACTCTAGTATTTTATTACATAAAAAAAGTTTTAAAATATTATTTCATGTTATTATTGCTATATTTAATTAAACTATGAAATACAAAGATTTTATTAATTGAATCATTTAAATGATACTTTTGATTGTTGATGGTTGTTAAATTAAAATATCGTAAATATATCAAGATCAGAACATTATGAATAAAAAATTAAATTTATATTAAATCTTTATAAAAATCAATTTAAATTAATAAATTAATTATCAATTTTATTGGTATAATAGATTAATATGTGGATTAATAATATCATCCTCATATTGATGTCACATTATTAAAATTAAATAGTAAGAATAATAAAATTATCGTAAACAAATAAATACAACATAAATTAATACAAGATTTATCTAATCAACTCAAACACCACTAAAGAGAGTATAGACCCTAGACCCTAGACCCACGATTTGCGCTCCAAGGAACATCTCTTAAACATACATCAGCATTTATCGAATTTAAGAAGATTATGGACTAAACTTTTGCAAACTAGCAGTGAATCCGGTTCTGATCAGAATCCAGGCACCGGTCAGGCACCGGGAGCAGCATCCTTTACCCTGCTCTGCAAGTAACCGCCATATTCAATAGCATAATCCTTGACATGGTTAGCCGTATCGTAAATCCGGCTCCGGGCGTAGTCCACTCTGTCGGACCCCGGCGGGTGCATGCCTCTGAAGTACCGGTACATCCAACACAATCCCGCCACCAACAAAACCCCGAAGCCACATGCCGAGAAGAAGCCAACCGAAACGACCAGCACAACGGTGAGTACGGGGAACCATATTGGACTCGAAATGAGGATCAATGGCATAAAAAGGATGAACCCAAGGCTGGCGACAGTCACGGTTACGCCGGTGAGGATTAGTAGAATCGAGGCGGTAACAAACAACGGGAGTTTGGCGGAGTTCTGTACGTGAGTTCGTATTCTTTGTATGAAAGTGGTGACGGTGGGGTTCGGTCTTGGTTCTACTGCTCTCCGTTGGTTCGGACTGCTCTCAGCCATGTTTTCGAGACTTAGAGACCTCAAAGTGTGACGTGCAAGAAGAAAAGATTTGATAAAACAGAGGAAACGGTCAAGGGTTAAAGCGATAAAGGAGACGAGATAAACTAGGGTTTGGTTACACGTGTCGTGAAAGTACAGTATCTGGAGACATGCAAAGGACATACGTGTAGAACGCTTGGACTGCTCTCTGCTTTTCCTATTGCGCTTTTGTGTTACTAGGTAGACATGTTTGAAGGATTTTTACCTGTCGGCATGTTTTATGCCTGCAGTTATGCTTAAGAAACTAATTTCAAACTTTGGATTTGTGTGGGATAATTATTCCCTCCATAGCTATTAGAATAAAATTTTTCTCAAACAAGTTTAAGTGCACCATATCAATATGTACTAGAAAAACCAAACTCTGTACCATATTTTTTCGAGCAGTAAAAATTTGTGGCAATATTCTGTAAAAGTTTAGTATGCTAATGAATTTGCGGTCTAACTATGTTCAACACAAGAAGGGCTAACACATGATTTCAGAACTGCCCCACGCTTTAGGCTTTAGGGAATTTTTCATCCATTGCTACCAGACAAGAGAGTCAAGTTATCCTAATACTAATACACACATATAGCAAACAAGGTGGACCCAAAATTTTATTTTAGCTGTTTCTTCACCATTGACATAGCCACCACCAACAAGAGCATAGGCACCCATCTCTCGCACCATGGTTACGATTTTCCTCCCTTCCCGGTCCCCTTCCGTCACAATCACCTCAATATTTGTCTGTTGAACGAATATCTCTCAATATTAAAATAAAAATAAGTCTCTTAATCTGAGATTACAGGGAACTGAGCTGACTCACTAACGTTAAAGAAATTAGAGTTGTATATCTCCTTGAAGGAGAGAGACAGCCTTGCAACCGAAGCATCCTCGCTTTCTTTTTGTTCAATGATTTCGTGGCCCAGAAGACGTGAAGGAGAGTCAGCAAATCGACGTATCGGAACAAATTGTGTAGACTCCATTGAAGTGATGTTCTCGATACTTGTACATCTTCGACCACAACTACTATTTTCCTCACATTCATGGCGTGTTCTCTCTCTAGAATTGAGACATTTTCTTAGATGGGATTTGTGTCAAAAACTCAAAATTCAAAATCTACTTTGAGCTTTTAATTGAGTTCGAGTCCTTTTTGGCAACACTTTGGGATTTGATACTGCAAAAATGTTCGAGTCTCATATTTATTTTCTTTTTCCTGACATGAACAGACTAAAATAATATTGATTGGAAATGATCCAACCCAAACGACCCGATTCTCAGTTATACCACCCACCAGATGCAGAGCCTCACCCACAACTTCATTATATAATCACTCGGCAGTTCAGCCCATCAGAGCACTACATTGGGTTTACTGATTTGCCGAATCCTAACAGCGTGATGGCCCAGACATGGACCCATGGTTCGGCTATGCCAATTATATCGTTATGGCAGTGCTCGATAAAAGCACTAGTTCTTTGATGAGACCACAACAACATCATGATTCAACTCCACAATCTGCACAGGAACAATCTCTATCATTTCGCAGATACATCCTTTTTTGGTGTCAAGACAAGTTACAAACATTTTTGCAAACACTACATTTGATTTGTATATCTTGCAAGGATGGCCGGAGAACAGTCGTGTTTAAAATTTGAAATTCATATATGATTTATTTATTTTTTATTTTAAGGTTTGCATTGCATCACGTGACTGCAACTATAACCAATAAATCTACATGTTGTCCTGCAGCCGAAGTTCATTCAATCTGGTTGCGCCTGCCTACCATTTTTAATTTCGGTTGTTGCTGCAGACTGCAGCGATACTCATCTGATATGACACACTATAATTGGGAGAAGAAAAAATTTAAACCCATTATCGTTGTTGTTCTGGTGAGATAAGTGTATAGCTGGACCGTTTTCCACCACCCGGCCCCCGATGGGTGCTTGGAATCAACGGCGGAGATCGAGTTGATGAAATGTTAGACCTACTGTTATATGAAGAGTTTCAAAAAATCAAGATTAGTTTAGTCAGTTATAAGTTTGTTATTCAGGTATTTCTACAGATACTCAACATCTCTGTTGTATAAATAGAAGTGTGACTCTCATGTATGATTCAAGTTTCTGGTTAAATAAATCAGTAATCCTTTCCTAGATTACTCTATATTCAAACATAGTATCAGAGGTTTCAAGAAATGGAGAAGCTTCGGCGTCCAAACCTTTCACGAACAAGACTATTTCTATTCGTCTTGATGACTCCAACTATTTGCTTTGGAGGCAACAAGTTCTCTTTGCTATTGAGAGCCTGGCGTTGGTCAAACATATCGATGGCACTCTGGCTATTCCCCCTCAGTACATTCTTGAAGATGGAAACAAGGTTGTTAATGGTGAGTTTGTCTCCTATAAACAACAAGATAGTGCTTTATGCTCATGGCTTCTGTCTTCAGTTGGTTTGTCAATCTTGCCTTCTTTGGTTAATTGTCAAACTGCTCTTGACATCTGGCAAAAGATTCATTATCTTTTTTCGGTTTCTTCCACAACCAAGATCATGCATCTTCACTGTTCTTTGAAGAATCTGGGGAAACGTGATCAAAGCATGCGTGAATACTTGGCTCAGATTCAAGCGATTTGTGACAGTTTAGCTGCATGTGGGAATCCTTTAACCGATACAATGCACATTTCTGCCATTCTTTCCGGGTTGCCACCGGAGTATGAACCGGTTGTAGCTGTCATTACTTCCAGTCAGCAACCTTACAAGGTTGATGGAGTTTGTAGCGTTTTGTTAGACACAGAGGCACGTCAGCAAGATCTTTTGGGGCAGGTCCATCAAGTTCAAGGCCCAAATGTTTCGGGTTACCCGGTTAATCCGGGTTTTCAACAATATCATAATCGTTCCCCAAATTTTGTTTCAAGAAACTTTTAAGATCCTGTTCAGACTGCCCGTGGGAATTTTCGAGGACGAGGGGGTCGTTTCTTTGCCAGATCGAGGGTCCAATGTCAAATTTGCGGTAAGCTTGGGCATCTCGCAAGCCGTTGTTTCTTTCGTTTTGATCAAATGTTTGATGGTATTGGTAATTCATCGGCCAACTATTGTTCCAACAATACTGTGGAAGAACATGTTGACCCTTCTGCCATTGAAGAATCTGCTCATATGGTGAATGTTGAGAGGTAGGAGCTCCGAATCTCGAAATTTCCTATGGGGATATTGCTTGGTATTCAGATTCTGGAGCGACTACTCATTTGACACCAGAGGCAGGTATGTTATCCTTCTCTACTCCGTACTATGGGTCTGAGAGTGTGTCTGTGGCCAATGGTATGCCTGCTTCCATTTCGAATATTGGTAAATCTTTCCTTAATTCTCGATCTAGAACTCTGGTATTGAATAACTTATTACATGTTCCTACAATTAAAAAGAATTTACTATCCGTGTCGAAGTTTACAAAAGACAATAATGTTTCTGTTGAATTTTACCCTGACTCTTGTATTGTGAACGACCTGGTAACTCATCAAGTGATGCTTCAAGGTTCGGAAAGTGAAGGTTTATATCGGTTTTTTGCTACGGATAGTACTGTTGATGACAATTTGCTTTCTAATAAAAGTTTGGATGCTAAGGTCTGGAAGAATGATAGGTTACGTATGGATAGCAATTGTAATATGATTTGTAATGTGGATTCTAGTTGTACTCTTGAAACATGGCATAGAAGGCTAGGGTGTTACCGAAGCTTACTGTCATCTGAAGGTAAATTCATAGTGTTGTCAAAAGAAGAAAGAAGAAAGGCAAAAAAGAAGAAAGAAGAAAGGTGAAAGCATGTTAGACCTATTGTTATATGAAGAGTTTCAAAGAATCAAGATTAGTTTAGTCAGTTATAAGTTTGTTATTCAGGTATTTCTACAGATGCTCAACATCTCTGTTGTATAAATAGTAGAGGTCTTCAAATCCGGGTACACGGGTATTCGGGTACCCGGACCTTCGGGTAGTATAAAATTCGGCCCGTGTCCCGACCCGTATTTTCCGGGTACCCGAAAATTCGGGTAATCGGGTACCCGTTTTTTTATTTTTATTTTTTATAAATTTTAAATTTAATATTTAAAAAATATACATAAAATTAAAAGTTTGAATTACATAATCTAACATTGAAATATAAAATTTTAAAGACCTAATTACATAATCTAAACATAAACTTTAAAACCCAAATTACATGATCTAATTCGAAATAAAATATAAGTTCTAAATGAAGTTTTTTTAAAATTTTTTAAAAATATTTTTAATTAGTATAATTTACTTTAATATATAAAAATTAATGATTTAAGTATTAAAGAATCTTAAGTTGATTTTCGTATTAGTTAATGCACATACAAAAATAATACATATCTAAACGGGTAAAGTTCGAATTTTAACAACTCAAAAAACTAAATTTATACTTTTATAATGAATCTTAATTTTCTTTTTTTACAATGAATCCCTATTTGTTTTTTAAAAATAACATTTGAGGGATCGTGATTTAAAAATTATGTTATTTGATTTGGGAATATAGTGAATATAAGTGTATTTTATTTAAATAATAGTTATATTTAAAATAAAGAAATAAAAAAAAGGTTAGGAACCGGGTACCCGAAAGTAACCGGGTACCCAGATTTTTATAAATTTTTGACCCGGGCCCGACCTGGAAAATGACGGGCCGGGTACCCGACCCGGAACAAAAAAAAATTCGGAAAAATACCCGATTTTTTACATTCGGGTAGTCGAATAGTCGGGTCGGATCATTCGGGTCGGATATTTTTAAACACCCCTAATAAATAGAAGTGTGACTCTCATGTATGATTCAAGTTTATGGTTGAATAAATCAGTAATCCTTTCCTAGATTACTCTATATTCAAACATGAACTCGAGGATGATCTTTTTCTTGAGTTCCGCCACCGGCCGTACCAGATTGGGTGGATAGTGATATTGGCAGTGAGGACTGGTCCCATGTGGTATCTCATTTGGACAAACCCCGATGATCCCTCGTATTTTTTTGATCCGCCAAACCTTAAATCGGAGCTGTTGGGTTTTAAGTATGGCCATGGACGATATCCGGTGATCTGAGTTACTACCACCACCAGTGTATAAACCGCAACGAGGCTGAGCAGCACCGGTACACGGCTCATTTTTTAAAAACCGAGAAATAAAAATGAACTGCGAGAGCTAGAATACTCTGAATGAACCGGTAATAGTGAGCTTAGGGTAAACTATATAAATGGTCCCTCGATTATACCTTAATTATTTTTTATATCTCCTGACTATCAAAAGTTATAAATTGATCTACTGATTATTTTTTTGTCATAAACGAGTCTTCTATCATTAAAAAAAGTAACGGGAGTGTGACGTGAACATTAAAATATTAAGTTGGTTGTTGAGTAACTTATATAAATTTTATTTTATTACAATAATGTGATTGTTTGGGGTTTTGATTTGGGTCATGAGTTTTCATTTTAATTTTTATTTGTAAATGATAGAGAAAGGAGGGAGCTTCGTTCCAGTACATCAATAGCGTTTTGAGTTATTAACCGAATATTGAATAACTGATGATTAAGAAGAAGAAGACGAAAGATTTATTATAGAAGAAAGCTCCCTTCTTATATATCCCACAAATTATCATCTGAACAAAACAAAATTTTTTCTTCGATTTCATCTAGCGTAGCCATACTCTGTGAGGGGTAGCCTGAATCGCTGACTTGTCCAGGGATATTTTTGATGGACCAGGAAGTTTCTCCTACAATAAATCTTTGTTTTCTCCTTCTCAATCATCAGTTATTCAATCTTCGGTTAACAACTTAAAACGCCGTTGATGCATTGGAACAAAATTTCCTCCTTTCTCTGCCATTTACAAATAAAATCAAAGTGAAAACCCGTGACCCAAGTTAAACCCTCATACAATGATAATATTGTAATAAAATAAAATTTATTTCAATCTACTCAACAACCAACTCGGCATTTTAACGTTTACATCAAACTCTTGTTACTTTTTTAATAGTATAGGACTAGTTTGTGATAAAAAAGATAGTCAGTAAATCAATTTGTAACTTTTGATAATAAAAAATATAAAAAATAATTGAGGTATACTATGTATAATATATAGGGAGACAAACAGTAGAATAGGAAGAGGGAAGAGGCGTGTAAGAAAAATTAAAGTATTTTGAATTTTACACGTCTGTGCTTGAGGATCTTTTTGGAAAAAGGAAGTAATAATTTTGATGGTGCATTGAGTTGCGGGTAATGGAGGATCGATCGATTCTTTAAAGCGAAGTGGGACCCCTAAGAGGTTGGAGTGGGGACATCATCATCATTGATATGAAAACTACTCATCTTCTAAACTAGTTGTTCTTATATAAAAAGTAAAAGGGATAGTTATTTGTTTTTAACACAAGTATTAATATGCAATCCATTAATCGATATGAATATCGAATGGATCATATAAAGTATTATTATATAACTCAACCTCACTCTTTATTGGTATTGCTGTGAATTAGAGAAACGTGCACTTGGAACAACAACAAGTGCTTCCTCCTTCCCCAACACCAAAGCAAGCTTGTCTTGGATGTCTGGTATTTCACCGTCCGGCAAAACCCATTCAAATGAATGAACCAGCGTTGCCAAAATATGCATCACTAACTTTTCAGCCATGGGAATCCCGACGCAAATTCTACGCCCAGAACCGAACGGAAGAAGATGAAAACTGTTTCCAAGATGATTCCTTTTCTCCGATTCTTTCATGAATCTCTCCGGCTCGAACCGGAGAGGATTTTCCCAGAGCTCGGGATCCCTCTGTATTGACCACACGTTGAAGAAAACGTTGGAATGTTTGGGGATGGTGTAACCGGCTACGACGGTGGTTTCTCCAGCCATGTGCGGCACTAGCAACGGAGCCGGTGGATGCATTCGAAATGTTTCTTTCACCACCGCTTCCAAGTAGAGCAGCCGAGGAAGATGAGCTTCTTCGACGACGTTTTGGTCCCCGACTACCGCATCTAATTCATCTACGGCTCTTTTCAGTTTATCCGGATGGCGGAGTAATTCCGTCATTGCCCACTCCATTGTCGTAAATGTTGTGTCCGTGCCTCCGATGATCATATCCTATATCCGGTCAAAGTTGTTCTCTTATTTCAAATTTGGTAGGCATAAAATAAAAGAAATACACCTAACGCTTACATAAAGAATTACTTTATTTTTTTATTTTTAAATAATCCAACCCTCAATACTATTTTATTTGAAATTAAAATAATCTTTCTACAAATAAAAATATTAATAAATAATTTAAAATAATTTGATAGGATATTAAGTCGGTAAAAAAAATATTTTATACTATATAATTTTATAAAATTATTTTTTAATTAATACTATATTATTTCAAGTCAGTATATTTGTCTATATATTACTATTATGTCAACATATAATGTCATATTAATTTTTTATTTTATTTAAGTTATCTATCGTCAGTTGATTGACGATTTTCATTCAAATAAGAATTATTTTGACCCAAATAAAACGTTAAAAAATTAAATTACTCTAAAAATAATAAGAACTAAAATGATTATTTAATAAATATGAAAGGAATTAATTGATTTTATACCAACTTAATATTAACCGTTATACTTTAATTTGATATAATTTTAATTTTATATTCTATTTATTATTTAATCCAAATAATTAATCTAATTAACTACAATTAAAATATCAACATGAATCTTTTGTTAGAAATATTTATTATAACCCGTCACAATGATTTTTTATTAGAATATATGTTTTCAAAAAGTCTAACATCAATATTTTATTCAAAATTCGGTACTTAATTTAAGTGTGAGCAAAATTCGACTTAATTAAAAATATCGAATAATTTAATTTAACTAAAGATGAAAAATATTTGACCCGTTTTGACTCAACTCGAAATTTTATAAACTCAACTCAAAAAAATTCAAATAAAATTTGAGTTGTAAAATGAAAATTCGAATAATTCAAAAAATTTGTAATTAAAGGATTTATTTTTAAGTTTGAGACGAGTCTCTCGATTTTTATGATATATATAAAAATATAAAAAAATATAGTTACATATAAAAAATATATATACATATCTTATGTGATTAAAGAAAGTAAATCATACTATAGCATGATAAATAATTACAATTAAATATTTATAAGAACTCGAAAACTCAACTCGAACCGAAAAAATTTCAAATAAAATTTGAATTGTAAAATATGATTCGTCAACTCGAATAACTCAAAATTTTTTGACTCGACTCAATCAAATATTTAACCCTAACTTAATCCTCGTACTATAATATTTTTAAGGAAAATTCTACAACGGGCGTCGAACACTGCTGAACATCACTATTGTTGAACATCATTAAATTAATTAATAAAAATTTAAAATAATTAATAAAATAGTGATAAACTCAATATATAATTAGTAATTGTATGATTAGTCCTTTAGATTTTTATTTTTTATAAATTAATTTAATATTATTCAACGGTGTTTAACATAACAATGTCGACCACCGATAATGACTTATCCTATTTTCAAATTAGATTAGTAAATTAGTGTTAATTATTTTTGCTAAACACTAAACAGAGAACCAAATCATGTAAAATTAGCTATGCAAATTGAATGGTAAAAAGTTTGTGGTGAAATTACATTACCAGTAGCAAAGCTTTGACTTCCGTCATGGACAGTGAGACTTTGGCATCTCCTCTTCGGTTCAGCTCCAACAATTGTTGCAGAAAATCCTTGCTTTCCTCATCTTCTCCTTCTCTGAACTCCCTTCTCTGTTCTATCACCGATTCTAAAAACTCATAAAACCACGATAAATGCTCCTTGGCTTTCGATTCAATCCCTTGAAAATCGAATGGTCTGAGAACTGGGAAAATATCAGAAACGTTTGGTGTTCCGCTTAATCCCACAAATTCCTCTAATCGTTCCTTGAATTCAACCCCAAGCTCTGCTTCTTCTCCGTTCAACGAACCGCCCCACAACATGCTAATGGTGACACTTAACGTGGTCACGAAAATTTGTTCACTGAGGTTAATGGAAGAACCGATTTTCCCATATATGTACTTCACCATCTGTCGGATCTCGCGCCGGCGAAGCTCGTAGCAAGCGTCGAGCCCTTTGCTGCACATGAGTTCGCGAACGACGAGCTTACGCAGCCTGTGAAGTTCGGGTCCGTTGGATCTCCACACAATGTCGATTCCGCCATAAGATCCGTTTATGGTTGCAACCGGAGCGTCGCGGTTGGCGAAGGTCACGTCGTGGTCTCTAAGGATCTCTCGGGCGATGGTCGGAGAGCTTATAACTATGTAGATTTTGCTTCCCATGTGAAGCTTGATAATGGGGCCGTAGATTTGAGATTGTTTGGTGACATATTGAAGGAAATCAGGTTTGATGAACGGCAAGTTTCCGATTATAGGCAAGCCCAGCGGACCTGGCGGCAGTGGCGGTTTGTTTTTTGTGATGAGTTTCTTAGCCCACCATGACAAACATATGATCACTAGCATCGCCACTGCAAGAGTGGCAGTCGCTTCGTTGATGGTGGAAGCAGTAAGTCCAAGGCGCCGCCACAACCAGCCATCACCGGCAAGAATGGCGAAGTGATCGGAGAAGGTCGACATTATTGTGTATTCTATACGAAATACAGAAAGCAGAGGGAATGGGTTTATATAGCAAATCCCAGTTCCCACGCAATAAATTCGTATTATTCAAAGGTGGAATTCTCTTTAGGTCCCTCTATTTGTCTCAAAATAGGACTTTAGCTCACATTATTCAAAGTTTGAATTCTCATCCGATTTTCCTCACGAGCAAGCGATTGTCTTATTGGTCAGAAAAAGAACACCAAATGCAAATAAATAAAACAGCAAGATGCAACGTGTAAGCTGATTTCTTTGAATAAAAAAATGTTTGAAAGCTCAGTGTTTATTTATTAAAAAACAAAAATGAAAAAAGTCAACATCTTAGATATTGAGGAAATCTCTAATTGGAAATATTTTAATCTAAGAGGATTTCTTTCTTATTTTCTTTAAAAGATTGTGTGGTAGTTTTATTGTCATTGTCGACGGTAAGAAAATTATTGTCAGCTCCCTCCATCTTATACTTTTTCTTCTCCTTTTTCATATTTCTTCATTTGATCCAACCATAAATCTATTGTTTGTTAATCTGATAAATGAATAACACAAGCACCTTGAATTGAGCAGCAAATAACACAAGGAAGCTCACCGTGGCTGATGATGATGACCGGTATCGGTAACTTCTTCTATCTCTTCCGTATCCTCAAACCGCTGATTATTGATTTGAAGCTGAAAGTTTTTTTTTTTTTTTTCAGAAGTGGGATGAATGAGACAATCCCAAGAAGCAAATCAAGAAAGGAATGTAGAAATGTATGCATGAGTTTAACAAGAAAAAAGTACATGGAAAGTGTACACGAAAACAAGGTATACACAACAAAATTTCCAGTCACAAAAGTTTCGATTTGATCACATTCAAAGCATTGGCATTGATGATGTAGAATGGACAGTAACTAGCATACCTCAAGCACATTTCGAGATAGGTCATGATAACCATTAGAATGGCTGATCGTGGATGTCGGATTCTGGGAGAAATGTCATTCCAGGTCATCACCCTCTGGAGATACAATAATGTAATTAGAGATGTATATAGAATGCAAGCTGATAAATTGAGAGGAATTCAAGAACATCTCCATGTTGTCGATCCCATACCTCCAGCTTCATCTTGCAACTGATCAGCACTAAAGATGCAATTATTTCCTTCTTCTCCATCTAAATAAAGCATAAACAAAAACAGTAAATCACCATTCATTCATTCACAATTTATAACTGAAACTCACCTTCAATAGGCTCAGGATTTAGCTCAAGCACGCTCACAGAAGACTTGAATCAGAGTTGATAGAAAACAGTTTTAGAAACTTATAACATGGCATGAACAAGAGAGAAAAGAGACACTACTCTCGTACTCTCCTAAGTTTTATTGATGAATCTTGTAATATCCCAAGAATGAGACCGAGAGGTATTTATACAAGAGTTGCGTATATCAGCTCAAGAACGGCAATCTAACAATTCTTCCTAACTGTTCCAGCTAACATACTAACAACTTAACTAACTCTTTACAAACCTCTTACCTATATATCTAATAAGAGTATCCACTTTTATACAACAAATAGATACATATAAAAACCAGCATTCATTAACACAGAAGACACAACAATCTAAGAACTAGGAGAGGAAAATACTGAAACATACACACATTAGCTACCATTTGAAGGAATAAACCTCATCTCTCTGATCTTGGATAAATCTAAAACCTCACGGCATTCTGAATCCGATTCCTCAGACTCATTTTCTACTTCATCATCTTCAGTTTCAATCTTCAGACAAAAAGACATCAATCAGACAATGTATAACGGAGAAAAAGAGCATTCTAATAAAGGACATAAAAAACCATGGCACCTGCAGCTTAAAATGGAGGAAAACGAATAAGGGAGCTCTCTAACTAAATGAGAAATACGCACGTAGCGAGAAGCAAAACATTGAATATCGCTATTGGAAGTACACAGAAATTATAACAATGCATTTTAAATTGCAAACCTTTTAAATGTGATAAATAGTTGATTGTCCTAAACAGAGACTAGAGACTGCTTGGTTCATCAGATTTTAAATTACAAGCTAAAATCATCATTAAGATCGAACAACTTAAGATAGCAAAGCGGAGTAAGTTTTCTAGGCAGACAAGAAATTGGAGAAAGAAAAGCATACGAATACCTGAGTGTAAATACAGAGAGAAGGGTAGGCCTCGAGTTCCCTTGAAACATTGTGCAGCGACAGAGACAAGAAATCAACGGTGTATCCCTTTGCTCTGACCAATTCACTCAGTCAAACCACTCGCCTACCAAAAAGATGAAAATGATAAATTGTCGGTTCGAAATGCAATTGAAATGATGATGTTCAGTTGTTCACAAGAAATATTACGAGTAAGTGCAGGTAGATTTGAAGGTACCTTGTGGAGACAAAGACAGTACCCGGGGATTCCGGGGGACGATTTCCAAAAGCAATGGAGACCGGAAGGTTGGACTTGAACGAGCTCCTTGCCGTGAATTGCCTAAGCTCCACCATAATCCCTGCTTGATTTTGTGTGATGTGGGTTTTACGAGGGTTTTCTCATTAGTATTGCCACAGGGTCGTAGCATATGGTCGTTGATGTAGAAAACGTAAAATTATAGGATGCTAGGCCTTGTGTCAATCGATAATGTGCCCAATATAAATGAGTATAGACATGTAAGTTCTTATTCGAATATGAAATATGGGACGGAACTTGCAAATCAGAAAGTTATCGTAGATGACATAGTAGGCGAAATGTTATCATTGAATCCGGTTGGTGATCGAGCTTTAACATCAATCAATGGCAAATCTCAGTGTGCTTGGGAAGATTCTGCTGTTACTATATATCGATAACCATTTGCTAAGCATCATTTCAGGAATCAAGTTTACTATACAATCACAACATAGAAAATCGATGCATTTTAGATTTCTTACTCCAAATGTTAAATTAAGTGCAAGAAACAAACAAAACAGATCATGTAGAATTGAAAACAAAATGAGTTCTGAACTCCGTTTTTGGACAACAAAACTCTTTGGCATCTATTAATAAAGTCTTACATCAGACCACATCTCGCCAGAAAAGGAAAACATATCTAACAAGCTTGGAGCATCCACATTGAACTACGAAGATGCCCTAAATTGCATCATACACAGGTCAAATCTAGGCAACAAGAGTGCTGGCAGTTGTAGACTCGCTGCAAACAAATGAGTTGAATCAGTATGCAAATAAAAGAAACATATACATAGAGGAAAGATAGTCCACTAGACAGACATGGTGATCTGCAGTCAGTAATTAAGTAGTTTGATCAAACTGAAACTAAACTAACACATGCATTTCTCTGCTGATCAAGTTTTCAACACGAACTAATGCTGGGACATGCATATTAAAAAAAAAGACAGCAAAAAACAATCCTGTTTACTAAATGAAACTTGCCTATATATTCTAACTCCGTCGTGCATAACATAGAACTAAATTGGACTGGATATTCACTTGATTGGAATTCACAATATAAGAGCAAGTGCATGAGCAGTCAATTTGTAATGGAATTATCCAAGTATGATGACGGCTTAATACCATCATAGCATAATTCATTGCACGGCGAGAACATGCATAAAGGAATAAAACCACACCAGTTCACCAACAGTAAATTTCATTAGGACCATAACATTGAATGGAATCATAAATCAATATACCATCCATTGATAAGTAAACAATAACACAAATATAAAGCTGCGAACCGATACATAGACTTACTATTTCCAGACGGGAGGAAGCTTCTTTGTCTTCTTGTAGTAGCGGGCGAGCCTGTGAATCCTGCTCTCGACAAGGATCAACCTAAATTTGGAATCCTTGTCCTTCCTGTTTCGCTCCAAATGCTTGCGGATGGCAACAGCCTTCTTGATAAGGTGGTACAAATCCTCGGGAATTTCAGGGGCCAGACCTTTCGAATCAATAAATAACCAATACATATTAGAGCTAAGCTATAAACAAAATTTAGAAAAACAATAACCAATGTGAACCATAGTCATCAGTTCAGTTTCAATTCTGTTTTCGGTTCAGCTCATACTTAAATTGAGTTTGGTTAAACTCAATTTTAGCCCGGTTAACTTCTATATTCAGTTTGGTTTAGAATTTGAAAACCAAAATACTACATACTAATATTTTTTTTTCTTCACAAAACTGATTCAAATCAAACGGTTATCAGCTATATTAATGGTTAACAACTTAAACATTATGCAAATCGGAATTTGGAATATCAAAATATTGTGTTGAAATTTACCGTGAGCCTTGAGGATACGCAAGATCTTGCTTCCGGTGACGCTCTTAACCTGAGCAATACCATGAGAATCACGAAGGATGACACCGATCTGAGATGGCGTCAAGCCCTTCTTTGCAAACTTGCAAATGTTCTCCTCGACCTAAACAGATTCAACATCGAATAATAAGAAAATTTTCGTAGGCATTTCTGTTAGCAAGGAATCTGAAGGAGGGGAAAAGTGGATTAAGTAGCTCACATCTTGAGAAGAGATCTTGAGCCAGCTGGGTGGAGTCCTCTTATACGGCAGAGCTGAGGCAGAAATACCCTTACTGGAAGAAAAGAAAACGTTAATATGTGAATAAGAATACGTAGAAATACCAGTATATAGACAGTGAGTTGTACCCGCGGCTGTGCATTCGACCCATGGCGACGGCGGTGGTGGTGAGATTTTTCGCTTTCCTGCTAAAGTTTTGAAGCGGGCACTAGGCAGTTGGAAAGGAGGCGCAAACGCAAACCCTATCTTTTTCTTTTTATGTGTCCTTTCCTTTTATAATACTATTTATTTTAGATAAATAAATAGCTAGATTATAATTTATAAATTTATAATCGTATTATTAAAAATAAACTGAATTTAAATTTATATAAAATAAATATTTTATATTTAAAATATTATAGATATATAATTAATGTTTTATTTGAATCCAAATATAACATTAATTTCTTCCCCAAGGCAAAATTACATATAAAAGGACAGTCTTCCCGAATTGATCTGTTTCAGTATTTTTCGATCGAGAAATCAATGGGGAATACATCTTGCATATTTTGTGCCTGCGTCGAACAGGCGAATATCGGCGTGGTGGAGCGGTTTGGCCGTTTCGAGAAGTTGGCGGAGCCTGGTCTTCACACATTTAACCCTTGCGCCGGTCAGTATCTCGCCGGCATCCTTTCCACCAGAATCTCCTCCCTCGATGTCCGCATCGAAACCAAAACCAAGGTAAATTAGCTATTCACTAGTTATTCTATTCCACGCCTGATTCCTTTTACGCTATATGAATATGCCTAGCTAGCAGAATTGAATTCGATCGATCATAAAATTGTGTTTGATCAGTTTGATGAGATATAACACAATATCGTTGAAAGGTTTACTTCCTGTAGGAGAAGAAAAAAATTGGAATTTTGAGAGTGCAAAAGGGATTTCCGAATTTCGTGACTTTTTTCTCTTCATATTTGTTTGTTCGAAGGCTTAGTTTAGACATAGGAGGAGGATGTTGTGATTCGAGCGCCAAATCTGTTGAACCTGGCCTTTTAAGAGTGATTATATGAATCGATTGAAGTAATCCCTGAATTCAACCTTTATAATGATTGGCTTCAACTTTTATTTGAACAGAGTTGAGCTCGAAATCATTGGTTGCCTTCTAAGAGTGAATTCTGTTTTGTTGAATTTACATAATTTAACATTTATGACATGCCTTTTTATTTTAAGGGTTTATGAATTATGATTAGTTAGTACAATACATAAATAAATGTCAATATGGTTTAATAGTATTAAATTTGTATGCGTGAGGTTAAACAAAGAAAACACATAAATAGTGAAATCAACAAGATTAGTTTCAAAAATTATCTAAATTTATCATATCTACACACACGGCTAAATGGAACTTGAAAAGTTTTGGGACCAAAGCTTCCTTTGGTTCCTAACAGGTCTCTAAGTTTTGTCACTTTATCAGAAGAATAAATGAATACGAATATGAAAATGTTATGTTTTGTAGGACAATGTCTTTGTGCAATTGGTTTGCTCTATTCAATACAGAGTGATTAAGGCACATGCTGATGATGCATTTTATGAACTGCAAAATCCTCAAGAACAGATCCGGGCTTATGTGTTTGATGGTAACTTTATTTCCTCTTCCTATTACATGTCGGCCTATAAATATTTTACGATATTCATTTATAAGTTATCCTCCCCACCTCTCTTCCCTTTTTGTTTTATTTCTGACATTTCATTTCTTGGGATAGTGGTTCGAGCTCTAGTTCCTAGAATGAATTTGGATGATCTCTTTGAACAAAAGGGTGAGGTTGCTAAAGCTGTTCTTGAGGAACTTGGGAAGGTAATTCGGTGCATCCTTTTCTCCCATTCACCCTCATTTAGCTAATTATTCAAGAATGCATAAACTATGTGCATAAGACATATTTTGATTTAGAAACAGTTGAGCCGGTGAGAAAATATCCAGTAATATGTCAGTGGTCGACTTGTTTCCTTCAGTTTTGAATTATGTCAACAAAATGTATAGTTAATGAAATACGAACATACATACTCATGTTCTTTTGGCGTGCAATTTCCCAGAATATGAATGCATAAGGTGGAAGGGGAAGAAGCATTTAGTCTTGTGAAACATAAGATTTTGGATGCTACATGATAAAAAAATCTTGACTACTTCTATCTAATTTCACTAGAGCAATTATGTTTCCGTTTTAAAAAAATGAAAAACTTTCCTCCATCTATGTACTTGATGTTAAGGTTGTTCGTGCATGTATAGAATCTGAAATTACGTAACAGGTGATGGGAGATTATGGATATAGCATTGAGCACATACTGATGGTTGACATTATTCCTGATCCTGCTGTGCGCACGACAATGAATGAGATCAATGCAGGTAAAGTATGCAGTTTTGGTTCTTTTGTTTACAAGCGTTTTTGGTTAAACATTGCAAATTATTCCCTAAACTCCATTCATCTGAAGCTGAAAAAAGACTAAACTTCTCAGTGGTATGTCTTTACAGCTCAAAGACTCCAGCTTGCAAGTGTGTACAAAGGAGAAGCTGAGAAAGTGCTCCAATTTAAAAGAGCGGAAGCCGAAGCTGAATCCAAGTACTTAGGTGGAGTTGGTGTGGCCAGGCAGCGTCAGGCAATCACAGATGGGTTGAGGGAGAACATATTGGACTTCTCTCACAAGGTAGAAGGCACCTCGGCCAAGGAGGTGATGGATCTTATCATGATCACACAGTACTTCGACACGATCAAGGACCTCGGCAACTCCTCAAAGAACACTACTGTGTTTATTCCACACGGACCAGGTCATGTTAGGGATATCAGTGACCAGATCCGGAATGGGCTGATGGAGGCAAGGAGTGCTCAACTAAATGTTGAATGAATATAAAGTAAATGCAAACAATCTTACAGTAATAGGTTGGTCTTGTGTTTAGATTTGTTATACAATAGTTAGGGGTATAAAGGAGCTCGATGAACTATTTATGTACATGAACAAACTTGTTTGAAAACCCATTTATCAACTCATTATTTTATATTTTAAATATCGGTAAAGGTACATAGCGAACTTTGAAATAAATTATTAAGCTTGAAGAGCTTAAAAATTAATGGTGTAATTTTATTATTTTAAACATATGAACAAATACGAGTACTTTCAAAAATAAACAAAAACAACAAGTGACCCAACTCTTCTAGCCATTGCAGTGTCTTTTAAGGATGGTACGTAGTCTAAAATTACATAATTTTTTTATGTTTTAAGGATTGGAGATTTAACTTTAAGTAAGAGTTTATAAGATTAATTTGTGTGTTTTAAGATTTATATTTAAAAATTAGGATTAGGATTAGGATTTAAATTTTATTTTTAACAGAGTAAGTATGCAGGTTGTATTAAAAAATATTCGATTTGGAGGGAAAATGTACCACAACATGTTTGAATTTTTTTTTGGCTAGCAAGAAGTAATCGTCTTCTTACAAACTAGGAGAGACTAAATAGACATATGGCGATTTGGGCACCTGCTCCATTTGTAATTTTAGGGGATGAATCGGTGGAATGTGCTCTTAGGGATTGTCCTTATGCTATTTCAATTTGGCGTTGAGTGGTTAGGCAATTGAAATTGATGGAGATATGGCTACATTGATCTGTTATCTTGATACTGGGATTTGATATGATAGTAACTAAGATCCGAGATCATTTACTAGTTTGAATTTTCCATATATCACAACCAGATGAAAATGCCATATAGAACTTTGAATCTTTCTTATACAGGGCCACTAGAAGATAAACCGTGCACTGCAAGGAAAGCCGGATGCATTCTTAACCTTACAACACAGTACAATTAGGGGTTGAAACTTACGTGATCTAAACCTATTTTCTTGTTTCCCTCGGTAAGAAGATAGAGTCACCTGCATTAGGTGCTTCGGCTTTTCCTTACATTATGCGAATCTAATTATCTCGTTGGAAAAAAAAAATGATAAAGTCACCACAGTTGGTTGGAATTGATGTAACACCCGACTTAGATGTCACATTAGGCCTCCGGCCTAAAACCTACATTTTAAAATTTCTTTTCAAAGCCCATCAAATGAAATCAAACCCAAATCAAAATGCGATTCATAAATCCATTTAAGTTAAAAACACAAGCCCAAAATAATATTAAGTAATCGGAGCTCCAAAATATTACAAACCATTAAAACATTCGACCCAAATTAAAATAAACAGAGTTACATTACATAGGGTTCGACATAGTACAAGCCCACTAAATCTAACACATGTACTCTGACAACACGGTCGATACTGAAATCCAACCTTGATGGTGCTCCACAACCGGCTTCACCTAACCTACGCACGAAAACATATTTCGAACGTCGAGCTACGAAAGCTCAGTGGATACGCTGAACTCGGCCAACATCATGCATATCATAAGCAGTAAAATGTAACATATAAATATCGTGCATGATATGATGATCTAACATGCTTGCCTACCACATGGCATAAACAATGTATACTATCGCACACAACATATACATGTCACATCACAAATAATACACAAGAGTGAGGCCCGCGTCCACACAGCATCGGGATCCTACACTCAGGATTGAGGCCGCCCTCAAATCCTATGCCCGGAATGTTACATCGGACATCTTCGAACGAGGCCGCCCAACGTTCGGAAAGGGGTGGAGGCCGCCCAACCAACCCCATGCTCGGAATGTTACATCGAACATCTTCGAGTGAGGCCGCCCAACACTCGGAATAAAAGTCTTCAAACATCATCCGGCATGTTACATCGGATGGCCTTCGACGTGTTGCAACACTTATGGATATCCGGATTTCCATCAAACAAAGACTCGAAACACATAAATGATCCACCTAGGATCCTCACACCAAAACACATCAAGACTTAACATATTTTAGTCATTCAAGGTTTAAATACGTCAATCTTGTGTTAACCATTCATTTCATTAATTATAAGATTCATTGTGATCTTTGATCCCATTATCGAACCTCTAACAATACTTATCTTGTCAATTTCTTGCAGGGGTATCGATACCCTTATATGGGGTATCGAACCACTTGCCTCGATACTTACCCAAAGAAGGCATCGACCAAAGTCAACAAAAGGGGACCCAGCAGCATCGATACCGGTATCGATGCCATTATGCCACTGGAGGTCCCGGTATCGAACCATGGTTCGATACCCCTGTCCACAGAACCTAATTCCACTCATGGGTATCGATACCGGTAGCCCATGTATCGATACCTCCTGCACGAAATGTAGGTCTGCACTTAGAACTTCCTAGGATTCATTCCCAAACTCGATCGAATCAAACCCAAAGTGTTCCTACACATTATTAGGAGTATTTGGGGTAATTTAACATCATTTTCAATACCTTTAACACATAAATCCAAATTCCACCATTAAAGACCTCATTCAAGCAAACCAAGCAAATCAAGCATACATACATGAATTTTATATGCTATGCAATCTACCATGACATGCATAATGATTAGAGAAGTTGAGAGTACCAACCTTGAGCTAAAAACAGCAAGGCTCGAGCTCCCTTCACCCTTAAGCTTTCTCCTTTCCTAAGCTTGAAGGTGGTGTTCCCACTTGTTTCTCTACAAGAGGAAGACAACCTAACCAATAGACACCATCTAGAGAGATTCTCATAATAAAAAAAACTCAAGAAACTGAGATTTAAACACCTAAAACCTCCTTCCCGGATTACACTCTAAACCCCCACAAAACCTTCATCTAAACCAAACCCACACTTTCTTACCTTGTTTTATAGATCACAATTAGCCCTTCAACATCTTCTCTATCATAAAAACGAGATTCCAAACATGACTCTTAAAGATCTTACCTTTAACCAAGTCTTCTTGCAACCAAAGAAGATGAAGATGGGAAGAAAAAGGGAGAAAAAGGTGATATCATCTCTGCAAGAGAAATAAAACCCCTCCTCCTCTCTCATTCATTCCATTTAGACATTTACCCGAATGTCCTTTCAGACCAAGCCCAACTTAAAACCCAACAACCAAACAAGCCCAACAAAACTAAGCCCAAACCACACTAACCCGAGGCCCAAAACCAAAGCCCAAACCCATCGGGTTAAACCGACACTCGGATCCGAATCCGGATCGTAACAGTTGAAGCAAGAGATGATCCGTATTTTATGCTTCAAAGTAGTATTTGGTCCAGATTAAGGGCGAGACTAAAAGGAGTCGGGTTCTCGGTGAATGATCTGGTGCTTGCGGGTGAGCGGAGAACGGTCTGGTAGGATATTGGTCTGGTTGTTACCATTGGCACATAACATGATCAAATGACAGTGTGACAGGAGCTTCGAGCACCAGAATTTGTCGCCCAGAACGAATATTCTGCTTTTACAAACACTTTTCTAAGTTTTCTTTGCTAATAAAGATAAGACCGAAGCTGCCATTACTGAGTTGCTGGTTGGTTTGAACTATGTTTGTAGATTCGAAAGGTAAATGACAGTCAAAGCCTTGTTCGAATGCAGTATGCAGAATTGAAGTCAGGGATAGAAATGGGGATTGATGATTTTGATTTTCCGCAACAACAAAAAAAAAAGTATCATGGTTGATCTTAGATTTGAACCAAGTTTTAGATTTGTATATGGTAAAATAACATTATTAAATGTATGTAAATGGCAAGAGTTGGATGGAAAATTTCAGTTGCATGATCCTTAATTCGAAGCAAATAATTTTTTTTCAAAAGAATGGTGAAACAAACAAACAAATGGAAATGTCGTGATTTACTCAGAAGTCACATCTGAGTCCCTATATCTATCGTGCAAGCATAACAATTATCAGACGTCTCATGAATTACATCCGTAGGCATGTAGTTTTGCACGATCAGCAACGATGCGTGCAATGCGAAGTTCGATGACAATAATGTATCCCCGATCTCCCCAATCTCCGGACAGTCACCCCAATCCGCCAGTCCTTCGGTGACTGAGGACTTAACTTCCCCTTGCCGTCTCCCTACTATGTACAAATCGAACACGTTATCGCCCAATGCTCTGATCCCTGCTATAGTTTCTTCTCCGCTCTGGACCGTCATTTCGGTATAATGTATATTGCTATTGTCCGTCGCTTTTGACTTGAAATCCTCTATGTGTTCGTCGTCAATCACCCTTTCCCAGTTAATGTTGGCGTTGCTTTGAAGGTTCGGACCTATTGGGTATTCTCTAGGGTGAAATCTAGCCACGGTTAAGCTTACATTGCGTTGACCGGCAATCCTAAAAGCATAGGCTAATGCCTCTCGGTCATCTGGGCCGCCTATGAATAACATGGCGATCCGTCGAGTGAATTTACTACTGAATTTAGCTTGTGATTCGAAGACTTTCGAGCTGATGCCACGGTCGACGAGTATGGCCGCGGAGCACTGCGTGTTCATCAACACGTTGTTGTTCACGTTAGCGAAGTTGGAGTTGGGGGTTCCCATATGACCATCTGCTCTCACTTCCTTATGGAACGGGAGGAGGATGAGGTTGGCGCAATTTTCATCAGCTAGGCTACATATGTCAACGTGCATGGTGGCGTAAGGGGATATCACCGACATCGTCTGGACTGTCACCACCTCATCGTCGTTGACCTTCTCAAAGCTCTCGAACGCGTGGATTATGTCGGTTGTCTCCGTTTTTGCCCGGTTGAAGTGGCCTGCACTGTCCTGGTTGCCATCATCATGCACGATGAACATTGCGGTGTTGGCTAGTTTTGAGAGCTCCATGAGATGGATACCGATGACTGTTAGAGGAGACTCTTTAGTGCCATGGGAAAGATTGAGGACACCAAGGATTCCCATTACATTGCGCATGGAGTGGACACATGCAAGGATTCGTAATTCCGTGTCTGGTTCCGAATCTTTGATGCTCCGATTCAATTGTCTCATTACTTTCTTCGTTGGCTTGTTAACAAATGCGATGATTGGCTGGATCAAACACGACATCACAAGCACCGCAAGAATCATCAAAGGAAATGTCTGGTTGTTTAGAGCCTGCAGGTAGTAAGACATGCATATGTCACGCTCGAGAGAGACTGGAACATGAAATCACATATCTGAAATAGGTTCTTAAGACGATACCTTTATATCACGGCCTGTGTTAAGGATAATGAGGGCGAAGACACCTTTGGTATTCATAAGCATCCCGAGAACCAAGCTGTCTGTAGCTGACATCCTATAGCGTAAAGAAACCAAGAAAACACTGGCAACCTTTGCTGCCCAAGACAACACAATGACAAGGAACACCATGATCCAAGAGGTTTTTTCGAACGTATAAGGTAAATCGGTTCGGATTCCACTGATCAAGAAGAAGAGGGGCATCAAAATCCCCCTCACGAAATCATTAAGCTTCTCCAAAATCTTGTTTCTCACCGACTCATCCTGCGGTAGAATGACACCGAACATGAAAGCTCCGACGATCGAATGCGAGCCGCAAGCATCGGTGGCGAGCCCACAGAGTAAAACCCCCGCCATGATGAACCACACGTGCGTGTCACTGATGACTTCGTCTCGCGAAGTACGGTCGATCCACCAAGCCATGGCCGGACGTAGCACGAACACGCATATCATTACGAAAACAATGATGGACGCTATTGTTTGGTATTTATGGCCGTTGAAGATCGATATCGCGATGATAAGGAGAAGCCACGAGACCAAGTCGGAGAGAATGGCCGAAATCATGGCTAGTCTGCCGATGTTGGTGCGGATGAGCTTGAGGTCCGCGAGGATCCGAGTGAGATCGGGAAAATTGGTCGATGACAAGGCGATGGCCCAGAACATCGACCCCCTTCTATCGAACTCCTCGGATTTTTCTATCGCCATGAAATACAAACCGAAACCGAGAAGAAGCGGGAGCAAAATCCCGGCGGCGGTAACACTTATCTCCTGATTACCACATTGCATGATAAGGGAAAAATCCATCTCTAGTCCGACCAAAAACATGTAATACGTCAATGCCAAGTTTGCAAATGTGTCGAGCACCATTGCTGTCTTATGAGGGAAGATAAACTTTTTTGAAAACTCAGTTTCTGACAACAAGGTCGGCCCTAACAACACACCGCACTGCATGCACATGAAAAAAAAAACTATATACGACCATTGAATTGCAGCTATAATTCAATACTACGATACATATATTTTACTTACAATGATGTGAGCGACGATGGGAGGCTGTCGTAACGGACGGAGGATGAACAAGAGGAGCCGATCAAGGAAAATAACGATTAAAAGCTGGGTTAGCAAGAAAGGGAGAGAATTATTCAAGGAGCTATGATCTCGCCATAGAGGATCATTGCTTGAACTCTCCACGTAATAACATGCTTCAATGATTTCATTTGTTTTCTTTATCACGTAGTAATCGAAGGAATCACTCATGTTGACTGACGAGATATCGTCGACGTGGTCTTCAACGACGATATCCCGTCGATCTTCAAGTGACTTCAAAATTTTTTGTTGAGAAACTTAGAATTTAAAAATAATTAGGATGATATAATTATTTTTATGGGTTATATTTGGCATTTGCCGGCTATTTTCCTACGGTATCGGGCGCATACTTTTTATGCAATTTACGTACGGAGAGGTTTGCTTTGGTTTTTACGTATACGTCTATTTCTTCTTCGTTTGTCAAGATTTAGATTTTTTATTCATAAGTTGTTGATCAAGATTTTTTATTCTATTTTGGTTAACTTTAGTTTCAAATTTTAAATTTTCGGTTCTGATTTAAACAACCTAAAAGGTTAAACAGTCCTATAAGCCAAATTCTAATTGATCTAAACTAAATTACGACTATAATGCACTAAAACAAAATCTAAAATGAAAATTAGGACCTAAATGCAAAGGTCCTAAAGACATATGAACTAAATGACTAATTTTCCCTAAACAAAAAAATGAGCGGGACCTTGCCCCCAATTTTCTTTTAATTGTCAAAACTTAACCCTAAAAAGAAATAGAGAAGCTCTCATCTCCTTCTCTCAAACCTACTTTCCGGTTAAAACCTTTCAACCTAGTACAATTAGGGTTTAAAACCTTCTTGATCTAAACCTACTTTCCGGTTTCCCCTCGGTAAGAAGATAGATCTTATATTTGTTTTAGACTGCATAAATGATTTGTGTCCATATAAAATGAAACAATGATGATTACTTGGGTTCGAGCATACGTATCCTATCAACTGGAAACCTTACTGTGATAGACTATGGCCTTCTGATTCGTCTCCGGTTGAAGTCAATGGCAGAATTTGTAAACCTTAATCTCCGTATGCATTGTGGGCAAAGTAGTAGGGCTCACAACCGGTTTCTCTGTTTCTTATGGTTCTCTTCCTGCTGGTGACCTGGTATGAAACTGCACAGTGAACGGTAATCCTTGAACTAATGCCAGTATTAATTTTTTTTTACTACTTAATCACCTGCACGGGACCAGCAGTTACCAACAAACCAGCAAGCCCCACTCCTAGAACCCGGCCCTCCGGACCTGCCGAAGAAAGACTCAACCACCAGATGTGCTATTCCTTACACCCTTGCTCATAGGTATAAATGAACTGGGCAAGGACAATAAGGTATTCAATCAAGTGATGCCTTAGTTTCCGATATTGTGATTGAAACGAACCCCAATTCCGAGACATTGCATCGATTGGATTGCATTAGCTTGGCTCGCCGCAGCTACTTTTGATAGCTCAGGTAAGTTTCAAAAATCTTTAAGAACGTTGAAAGAATGGTTGGGTCTGTTGCTTTCTGGGTAATGCAATGGGCTTGTGCCTTTTCTTTTTGTGTATCGAAATAGGCCGTACCTTTTATTTTTTAAATTAATGTACGAATTATAATTATCGTAATATATATTAGAATGTTATCATATATATATATATAATATTATTTTATTTATAATAAAAGTCATTTAATCATATCTCTAATTATTAACATAAATCACATGTTCACCTGGGAAATTGAGAACCACGTAACATAACAACAGCTTGTGAACCCAGCGGTTCACGTCAATAAACGTCGTGTCTTGTTTTGTTTCTGTTTGTAGCCTGGAGTGGAGGCTTATAAACATATAACTTCCTCGTAAACACATGTAGCTTAAAACAGGCGGCTCAACAAACGGTGAAACACACTTGTCTACAATTTTCATACCAAAGGAAAATACGGTCCTGTTACCTTGGTTTTGCCTTCTTAAATGGGTTGGGGTTTTCCATTCGCTTTGCATTTCGTCCATTATTATCCACCTTCATCCTTCTGCAGAGAAAGGGGGTTTCAGTTTCAATCAGAATGGGTAAAGCAGCCATTGTTTTACTCTGTTTTGGATGCATATTCATCCTTTGTGAAGCCAAATGGATGAGAGAAAAGCCTCAAGCTTTTGAGTCCTTCAATGTCAGCTATATACAGGTATATTCATTTCACCAATCAATGAAATTCTCGTATTGATGAGCTTAATCTGTTCTTATAAATCAAATGATTTTACCCAAATTTCTTATTTCACACAAAACTGAAAATGAGAATAGAATTTGAGGAGCTGTTCATACTCGGTGGTTTTTACAACCAGCTGTTCTTCAACCACGTACACACGAGATCAAATCAGTATCGCTTTCGGCGATGCCTACGGGAATCAGGTTAGATTCTTTGGCACGTTCCTCAAATTTAATTGTTCAATATCATTGCGTTGTTATAATTATTGGGTTAGAATTCTTCGGGAGAAAGATTAGAGTTTAATTACATTTTTAGTATTTCACCTTTGCAAAAACTCGATTTGAATTAATCTGTCAATAATTTTTTAGTATTTCGCCTTTCCCCATGGAATTTACTTGTTTTTCCCTGCTGAATTTGCTTTGCATTCTGAAATCATGTAGATTTATCTGGTACTCTTGAAAACAACTGTGTAAATCCATTTTTGCAGTTTGGTACTTGAAATTCTTTTTGACAGATGAAACTGATATGTATAAATGTATATTGATTGTTTGTTTGATGATCAGATATATGCTCCGAGGTTGGATAATCCGTCATCTAGGGCATTTGAACGGTGTTCTTCGGATACCTTTGAGATTAAGGGACCCTGTGCGTATCAGATTTGCTATGTCTATCTGTATAGAACCGGACCGGATGGTTGGAAGCCGAAGACGGTGAAGATTTATGCTTACAACTCGAGGGCTGTTACCTTTTACTATGACACCTTCATTCCAGGTGACATTTGGTACGGATTTAATTATTGCAACCGTGCTTCCTCTTCTGATCGACTGATTGGTCGAATGTCGCTCTTACTCGTGGCACTTTGGTTTGTTTTCTATGCACTTGGGTTTGTCGAAGTCATGTAATACTTATATCCGAAAGAGAGTGTGGAATGTGATATGAACTATGTAGTGTGTACGCCGGTGTTTTCTCTTTAGTATGTTAGCTACTTCCACTGTAAATCATGGCTGTTAGGAATACTAGACTGTTGCATGTTGGCAGATGAACTGCATATCTTTATGTTTATTGCAATCTCGGGAGGATGGCGACGTCTTCTCTTGGTTGGGACTGGGTCGAAAGAGCATGCAAAGATTGCATTCCTCTTGGCTCTTTGTGTGCGTATGAGTGAGCTGTTCCATGGCCCTGAAGGCCAGACTTGTAGCCTTCAGCTGTTGAATGAAGCGTGAGCTGATAGCAATATCAGCAGGCAGCAGCATAAACAAAACTGTGAGCAACCATATTGCATTCCAGTAATATATTTTTTAAAAATATATCTCAAATTCGAACAACGTAATCAGTAAAAAAATGTGATACTAGTAATATAAAAAGGTGAATTCAAATATTAATACAACATTTTTTATTAAAAAACAAGATTTATTATTAATTATTACGAATTAAGTTTCCTGTCCGGTTTCCAATACGGATCGAAATGCAGACCGATAGAAGATATTAAAGGTAATCCTTTTGAATCCTTTATTATGATCCTCACATCACCACCGTGAATCACCTCGTCCAGCCTATGAAGCCTCTTGTATCCAACGGTGGTCCCTTCAACAAGTTTCTTGCCATCCACAAAAATCTCGTGCCGTACGATCCTTTGACCTAATCCAATCGGTTCTTGGATTCTCACCACATTGAATCCAAGCCCTCCATTGGGTACCCTTATTTCAATCCAATGGTTCTTTTTATCGTCTTTCCTTGGTGCCCAATATGTCCAAAGATGATCATTGTCCAACACATTTTCCGGACCAAAACCACCACCTTTGCCACCTCTTTCGCTGCTAACTTTCACCGGACAGTCCTCCGCCAAATTGACGGAGAATATCGTGTCAAACGCGGTCTTGAATTCTTTTAACCTATGAATATCGGATTCGGATATGAGACCTGTCGTGTTAGGTGGTACATTGAGTAACATGACACAATTTCGACCCACTGAATTGTAATAAATCTCTAGAAGTTGGCTTAGTTTCTTCGGTGACTCCGATTTGTGCCAAAACCATCCTTCTCGGATGGATACATCACACTCTGCGGGTAGCCAATTGGTTCCTTTCGGGTCACCCGTATTAAGATAGCTGCATTATTCAAATAAAGAGGCTGTCAGTTGGGAAATGAATCACAATTTCACATGGGTGGTTTTATTGTCAGAAAATGACACATATGTTAGAAAACATTATGGATATTAAAATTCGAATTGTTTAAAAATATTCAAACAATTGGAAGGACTAATTTTGCAATTTTCGTAATTTAGAAGGATGAAGATTGAAAGGATCTTTCCTTAATGAGAAATTTTGATGTTAATGTCTTACCTTACTTGCAAGTTTGCAATTATTATTCCCTATTAGGGTAGAGTTTTTGAAGTTTAGAAGTGAAAGTTGCTTACTCAACAATGCTTGCATTTCCAATTGACAGCAAGGTACTATTGATGGTCGACCAGCTCGTGTTTCCGGCGAATCCATGCTCGTTCCCGACCCATCGCACATCGGGGCCGGCATCGGAAAATATGTTGATCGAACTCTGCAACTCTCTCACCATTGCAAACCATTCCGTGAAGTAATAAGAGATGTTCTTGGCATTTTTACCCTTTGCTCCATCGAACCATATCTCCTTAACACTCCCATATCTGTCGAACCGAAGATCGTAAATCGAACACGAAAGATTAATGAAGCTAGCTAGAGGGGGAAAAGGGTTTTTTTTTTTTTATCTTACTTGGTAAGCAATTCTTGTAACTGAGCTAAGTAGTATTCATTGTACTCCAAATCATGTCCGTATCTTCGATCATGACGATCCCACGGTGATAGGTACAGTCCGGCATCCACCCCACCGTGGGACTTGATAGCCGTGACGAACTCGTGCACTACATCTCCGTGGCCATTTTTCCACGGACTCGAGATAACCGAGTGATCGGTATATTTGGAAGGCCACAAGCAGAATCCGTCATGGTGTTTGGCAGTGAGGATCATAAGAGAAACCCCTGCCTCGGCAGCTACGGTGACCCATTGGCTTGTGTTAAGACCGACCGGTTTGAATATCTCCGGGTTTTCCTTTCCTGTACCCCATTCTGAGTCCGTGAATGTGTTGACACCAAAGTGAAGGAACATTATGATCTCTCTTTGCTGCCATTTTAGTTGTGAAAATGTTGGCAGTGGTAGCACCGGTAGAGGCGGCGTTTGGACTTGTTCACGCCGGGCAATGGCCACATGCGAGAGATGAAGTATAATAATTATACATAAAGAACCCAAAAACTTTTCCATAAAAGCTTTGTTATCTCCACTCTCCTAGTCCTTGCTCGTCTTTTTATAAGTTGATAATGGAGAGGTGGGGAAACAGCTTAAAATGCTAAAGCAACTCTGACCCACCAAAACCAATAAGGAGTGATATGTAATTCCATATCTTAAAAAATAAAATTTTAGATTTTGTTTGATTATAATCGAAATTTATATGATATTATTAAATACAAAATCGGAAAAAGAGAGAGAGAGTAAGATTCTCGGACAAAAAGAAAAAAGGAGCTTGATGAAAGAAATAAGCCTTTTTGTTTTGTTGTTTTTAGTGAATTTATGACAGCAGTCACGGGTTGCATTGTCCTTTACCAGTGTAGTGTGCATGAAGTTGAGAAATACACGTGGAAATCATTTTCTTCGATACTTGGATTTTTTTATTATTTTAATTTTTAAGCTTATCCTGATTAATATAAATTAATTTGTGTTGTATATTTAATTTTAGTGATAATCTTTTTATAAATATATATCTCGTATTTAAATTTTAATTAAATAAAATTAAACTATTTATTACGACAAATTCATATGAATATTGTAATTAAATCTTTTGATTTTTATTCACACCAAAGAAATATAAGCCATGCGTCGTATTGACGTTATTGTATCTTTGTGTTTAAGGCGAAATTGACCGCTACACTTTTATGAATCCTTCATTTTAATTTAATCTGATTTGTAATTTAATTTTAAATTTATTTTTTAATTTTATTTTAACAAATGACATTTTAATGGTTTTTTAGCACTATTCGATGAAATTCTATTTTTTTCATAAATATTTCAAAGAATAAAATGTTCAAAATAAATAAAAATAATTAATAAATGTTATATAATAGTTTTAAGTTATTTCCACTATCGAAAACGTAAACTACTTGTTTTCTGTTATTAAAAATATAATTTAAATAAATAAAATAAATTCCAGTTTTCGATACGATATGATTTGGTTTAATTTCATTTTCATTTTATTTATTTCTTTCCTTGATTATTCTTTAAACTATGGCTGGCCTAGTGAAGGATTTGATACGATATGATTTGGTTCAATTTAATTTAATTTGATACGATGTGATTTGCTTCAATAAAATATAGTGTATAAAATATTTGTTATAAATTATAGCCCAACTTAATTTCTTAAAGATGAGCTAAGGCCCATCCTGACAATGGCAGGCCTAGTGAAGGATTCGGGTTAACATAGCCTAAAATATAGAAAGTTAATTTATTTGTTTTTATAGTTTAAAAATTAGTGTATATCAGTACGAAAATTGATAATTGTAACGATAATCAGTTGATTTTAAAAAAATAAGATACTAAATCCTTAAATAAAAAAAGGTTTGAATTATGATACCGTAAATACAAATATTTACGTTTAGGATTACTTTATTATAAGCTTTTCTAATACACAAAATCAAATTAATCCATCAATAAATTAGATATCAATAATCATTAATCTTCTAACCCAAGTGGTTAAAGGAACGGTTGATGTTTCTAGAGGTCACGGGTTTGAGCACAAGCGATACCAGCAGTGTGATTGAACGATTAATGTCAAATGGTGGGGATTATATTCTAGAACAGATACTACTCGTAATCACTATTAGCTTATTCAAAAAAATCTTAATATGTATGCCAACTTGACCAAACTTAATGTGGTCAATGTCTCGGTAAAAAAAATGATGTTTATCTTAAGAGATACAAGTTTAAATCGTTTTGTTTACAAGTTGTCTATGTATTGTCAAAGAGTTAAAGATGTGTATAAATATTGCTATGTAATTACTTTTAAACCAATAAAAAATTAATTACGTGGTCAAAGATATTTATTTTATCTTTATTTTATATAGATTAAAATTCTTACGTTTAACTTAAAAATATAATATATCATACTTAGTAAAGGGTGTTTATTATTATTCGGATACATTATCTTTTTGATTAAATAAAAAATATATTACATTCTCACACGTTAAAATTTGTATTCATATAAAATAATACAACGTAAATATCTTTGATTATTAGATGAATCAGTGGATCTCTCCCATATATTACCTTGTTAAACCACCAATTGGTAATTAAACTTTGATTTGGGATTTTCCTTCTACTAATGAACATAGGACAAACTGTGTTAGGAACCCCCTAACTTTGCCAAAATATGCAGATGGTAGGTTTAATAATTTCTCAATATATTTTATGTTTGTTTCATGGTGTAGGTTTGAAATTCATAATACTATTTTCAATATTTGATAATAAAAATTAATAATTTTAAAATATATCTATAGATTAATTTATTAAATTTAGAAAACTAACAAAAAAAACCCTTGTTAGATTCAATTTTATCATCAAAATAATTATTCTTTTGTCGTTTCCCTTGACAATTCAACTCAAACAATACTATTGGACCAAACATAATATTCAACCTAACTGGTCGGTTCGACCAATCAATCTGAGTTTTGTTCGATTGAATTATGATTGTTGTGACATGATCATTGATTGCCATTATCAAAACGCAAGAACGAGAACCACATAATTTAACGAAAGATTATTAGATAAACTCATCTAATTATGTAATTTATGGTTACGATTAATAAAATTTATTTATTTTAAATAATTATTTGTTTTTATTAATATATAAAAATTAGAATAAATGAATCTTACCACAGTTGATATTATAAATAATATGTTGAATTAAATTTATCTATTTCTTAAAAAAATTTCACTATCGTCTACGTATTAATAAAAGTTCCAACTTATTATAGTTTATATGTATAATTTTTGTGGAGAAAATATTTAATGCATTGGTAATAACTAAGATTACTTATATAGAAGATTATAATTTTTTTATAAAGTTTATCTATCAAAATATAATTTAATAATTAATTTAGTTTACCTTAATTATCATTTTATATTAATGGTCAAACATTGATGGTAAATTTTATTTCCTTTTATTTTTACTGATTTTGGTTTAAAATAAGAAATTTTTATTTGAATTCCCTATTTTTTGAACATCCCGTTTTTTTTGATTAATTTTATAGTATATTTTTAAGTGATTTTGTGCTATGTTCTTTATCTATCTTATGACATAATTTATATATATTCATAATAGTTTATATTTTCGTGTAATAATTATCATAATATATATTTTGAATATGAAAAGATCGATAGTCTATTATGATTAATATTTTTCATGTCTAATTATTAATGTTTTATTTGGACTTTCCCTTTCAATTCCACTTACTATACACGACATGTTCTAACTTGTAATCGGATTGTGTCGGTTTTTAACGATAATGACAAATAAAATAAAATGATAAACAACACCAAGAGCAAACATAGAATTAATTCAATGTACAGAAGGAGATTAGCTATTAAACAAGAAAAATGATATTTTTGAGACCGCAGGCGCAGTCAATTGTGTCGTTGGCTTTGTTTTTTCGGACACGAACCTTTTCTTGTTGCCAACCTGTCAACCATGAACCATACCGGAAGTTACCTGCGCGGCGTTGGTTTCTCCACATTCCGCCACGCGTGCAAAGCTGGGTGTAAATATCTTTAGGTCCCTTATCTTTTTTCAGGTGACCAAAGTAGTCTCTTCGAAAGAAATAAAAAAGAGATCTATTAAGAATGTTTCCATTTTTGGCAAGTGACCCAATTTGTATCCTTATTTTCTCATATTTAAACGGTACATGAATTTAATTCTTAATTACTTTGATTTTTGTAGGGGGACTAATCTGCTAAATTGCAAAAAGTACATGGACAGAAATGAAAATTTTACACCAAAAATAAGTAGACATTATTTTCTTATAGAATTTAGAGACTGGTATTTCTTTTTTCGGATGGAAAAGGAAAACGTATTCCATGTAGGCCATCCCCCCTTAACTTAACAAATATACACGTGTCGACCTTTCACATCTCCCACTTGTTTCACTCTGAAGAGGTCGGGGCCGCCACTTATCGGAGCTTCCTATATACGTGTCGGCTTTTCCAGTATCCTGATCCTTTGGAAAACGTTTCCCCTTATATATCGCGATACGCGAAATTGACCTGACAAGGAAACAAAGAAAAGAGACGTTTTACGGGAAACGAGATGAAGCGCCAGGTTATACACGTGTCACGACGGAAGCAAATGGTTGTTGGTAACGGGTAGCATCCCGGGCAGCTTCTTCGAATGGAAACGGCTTTTG
Organism: Abelmoschus esculentus; assembly: GCA_035048815.1. Classification (NCBI taxonomy): domain Eukaryota; kingdom Viridiplantae; phylum Streptophyta; class Magnoliopsida; order Malvales; family Malvaceae; genus Abelmoschus; species Abelmoschus esculentus. The sequence goes on along the minus strand of JAUCBN010000002.1, from coordinate 15,899,550 downwards.
CCCAGTAGAAGGATGACAAGTTTTAACTCGGGAAAGAATTACAACATAAACGCCACACGCTGCCCCTTTTCGTCAAACGATTCAAATAAGTTTTGAGGGGAAAAAATAGTCTCTTTTGTATTTTTGATGCTCTGTTGGGGATTTTTTATTGAATAATGTTAGCCGGAAGGGATTTTCAATGACGGAGGTTTATAGCAGAATGTGGAGCGATGAAGATGACGATACGCCGGCGAAGTGCCGGCAAAGACGGAGGAGGAGGATAGAGATGAGGAGGCATGCAGTAATCTCGGCGTCCGGTGCTGGAGCGTTGCGGAGTCCGGGAAAAACGGAGGGTTCTGGAGAGAGTTCAGATTACGTTCGCGAGGGGAAGCGGATACGTATGCTGGAGGTCGCCGGCGATATGATTGTGACTAACAGTACACGTACTTCTTCCGGAGAGGAGGAATCGAAGGTGGTGAAGACGATGTCGGATTTGAGTAACGGACCGGTATACGGGATGATGTCGATTGCCGGAAGGTCACGTGAGATGGAGGATGCCGTTTCTGTACGGACCGAACTCTGCCGGCCTGATATAAATCTTAACAGGCCGGTTCATTTCTTCGCTATTTACGACGGTCATGGTGGTTCCCATGTAAAGTTCTATTGTTTTTTTTAAATAAAAAATTAAAAGAATCTTCGAGAATAAAAAAATGGCGCCTCTCGTTCTTTTTTGTTAACTGAACTTTTCTTCTGCAGGTGGCAGCACTGTGCAGGGAAAACATGCACGTGTTTGTAGAGGAAGAGTTGCTGTGCGTGAATCACACCGAAGAGAGGGAGCTTGGGAGAGACAGTAGGTCACAGGAGGCGGGCTGGAGAAGCGCGATGAAAAGAAGCTTCGAGAGGATGGATGCGATGGCCATGAGCACGTGCGCTTGTGGAAGCTTGGGACACCGTTGTGGGTGCCACTCTTTGGAGGTTGCCCTCGGTGGGTCCACCGCCGTGGCAGCCCTGTTGACGTCTGAGCACATCGTGGTTGCCAATTGCGGTGATTCACGCGCCGTTCTGTGTCGCGGCGGGATGGCTATTCCCCTGAGTTCCGATCACAAGGTTCGTTCTTGTTTTGTTTTTAGCTCATGTCTTCGAGTTTGGTGGTATATGTGCAATCCCCCAACATTTCGCAGACATCTGGTACTTTGAAAATATTATTCACTTTTACAATATTCATTTCGTGATTATTAAGATATCTTTAGTTTATTAATTCTTTCTTAAAAGTATAACTAAAAGATATTGGCTGGCTGTAGGCTGTAGGCTGTAGCCTGTAGTTGATAATACTAATTAACAAGATACTCTAAAAGAAGCAAAATATATTATCATGATCTCGAGTAGGTGTGAATTGAGTAAATCGAGCTGTAACGCTCATCACATAGTAGATTTAATCCAAATTAGTCGGCTAATAAAAAATCATAAACTATTTTAAGTCCATCATTTTATTTATTTTTATATATTTCTTGAACTACTTAGTAATCCTCCTATAAAAATCTTAGATAAATGCCGATTGAATCTTTGCATATGATACAAGGACTTGAGGGGATTAGGACTAATAGCGTTTGTTTTGTTTTGTTTAAAAACGACCAACTAAATGAATTAATATTCGATAATATCTTCGATATTGGTTTTGCTTTCAGCCTGACAGACCAGATGAACGTGCACGGATTGAAGCAGCTGGAGGTCGGGTTATCTTTGTAAATGGAGCACGAGTAGAAGGTATTCTTGCCATGTCCAGGGCAATAGGTATGGTTGTCTTGATTTAACAGTTCATTATCATTCCCGTTTATTCTTACAATATAAACAGAGCTCGAGTTTGAAGGCATTCTTGCACAGTCCAGGGCAATAGGCAAGATGGATTATTACAAACAGCTTTAATAAAAAAAATACACATTTGTATGTTGTAGATGCTATAGTCTTGTTTTCCTTGTCTTGTACGTGCTTCATTTTCTCTGTTCTCAGTATTGGATGATAGACTGTCCAATTGAGAGTAGGGGCATAAGTGAACCAGACTCAAACGAACAAGGATACATTCATGTTCGTTTGTTTCTTTGAAATTGTTTATGTTTGATTCCTATTCGTTTAAATTTTTAATATCTTGTTTAAACTCGGTTCATTTATTATTTGGTGCATTCGCTCATTTAGCGTTCGCAAACTTATTTGTTTAAAGTTTGTAAACATGTTCATTTATAATATTGTTGGTTTCAATTGAGTAAAGCATTTAGAGAACACTCCCATACCTTGTTTAGTACTTTTATGAAATCATCAATAGTGATTGCATATATATATATATTCTAGATTAATGAGTTGAAATTCAAATATAAAATAAAAAGATATATTATTTTAATATTTTACAAGAAAACATCATTAATAAATAAACCGGTCTGTTCGTGAACATAAATGAACTGAACACACCTATGTTCAGGTTCGTTCGTTTATTAAACATACATTTTTAATACTTATTTAGCTTCGTAAACGAAAGATACGAATGGTTAATGAATCTGAATAATTCGTCATTCTTTTACATTCCTAATTGGGAGGCATATTTGTGTATGAACATCTCAGTTGCCTGTACTATCAAGTCTTCTGTGATGTTTTTTCCGGTTGTATAGTAATAGTACTTATATACCTCAAAATCAACCCAAGCATGCAATTGAGGTGATCCCATAAATCTTTTATATTCTTACAGGTATAACTGATTTCTTGTGGCCTTTTCAGTCCTTACCAGACTTGTCACTGTTTCACCTTTATTTTGAAGATGTCGAGTTTTTCATTTTCTGTAGTCATAGCTATTGCTTACTTCAGCTATGGGTTATCACTGTTTCTTAACTAGGAATAATGAAACATTGTTTGAAGCCTTGAATAGATTACGGTCTCCATCAACCTTTAAGCCATCTTATTTACCCATGGTATGAATTCTGTCAATTGGTTTCGAATATGGTAGTCTTTTTGTAACCTATCATCTACAGTATGCCTATTGCTCATGAGTGTTGCAGTTGGAATTATTGAAATCTATATAAAGATTCCAAATTGTTTCATTTGATGTATTGTGTCATAAATAGTTATGCCATGAATGCTTACACTTTTCATCTCCATGATTCTGAGCAGGAGACAAATACCTGAAACCGGCTGTAACATCAGAACCAGAGATAACATTCACAAAGAGAGAACCCGAAGACGAGTGCTTAATTCTTGCAAGCGATGGTTTGTGGGATGTCCTATCTAGTGACATGGTTTGTGAAGTAGCTCATGAATGTCTTAAAGAAAGAAGCAATGGTGCATTGAATAACAATGCAGGACAATCGCCCCCAAAAGACGAAGGGAGTGAACCATTATATCCATCTCGCAGCGTTCTTGCCGCCACACTGCTTACTCGGCTGGCTTTGGGACGAGGAAGTTCGGATAACATCAGTGTCATAGTTGTTGATTTAAAGAAAAGCCGATAGTTGTTGATTTAAAGAAAAGCCGACAACAAACGGAAGTGGAAGCGGAGGTAAATCCCAAATTTTTATACGAACCTTGCATGTAAATGACTCATGCATGTTTCATGATGATAAAACAATATGCATACATAGTTGCAGCAGGTTGAATTGAATTTGTCTCGAATTTTATGATTTGGTAATGAAATTGAAATCATCCCAATCTTTGCAACTGAATCAAAATCAAATGAGTGAGACTCTCGTCTCTTGTTCACATTCCTGGTAAGGCGAGGCCTGTCCTGTACATGTGTTGGAAGCTACCTTCCAAATGCAATGCCTTGTGCAAAATGGCAATTGTCATTAATTAGTTCAGTGACGGTTCCCTTTCATTAAGGTGTTGGGTCCGGTTGAGCACCTTGAAATCGTGGACATTTTTTATATCGATTTAATCTGAATTTATTGATTAATAAATCAGTTAGATTTTCCTGGGGGATATTTGGTCGAGTCATATCTGAATTTGTCGATTTCTTAACCCGATTTGTTCGAATTTTTGGGGAAAACCAGTGGCTTGTCTGATTTTCATTCAATGCCATTGGCACATCCATGTGTAATTATTTCATCAAAGTGATTAAAATATAAATTTTTTAATTATATTATTCTAGCTTTAAATCTTAATATTTTTTTACTATCATGTGATAGTTATTCTTTACTTTAGACATCCAACTGGTGCATGGCATGGCATGGCATGTGAAAACGGTTGGGACTTGGGAGTTGTTAGGTCGGTCACCACGTGCAATATCATGAATTCGACTTGAACCATCCGTAATTTCACTGTCATTTCTTTTTTATAATTAAATAGGGATTATATTTTATATTAAAATTTGAATTTCTGTAAGGATAAAATAATATACATATTTAAAACAAATAATCTTTAAATTTGATGGTTTTATTCAATTTATTTTTTGATATTTATCCATAGGAACCCTCTTCGGACCATAATTTTCTTAGTAGTACTACTCTTTTATTAAGATAAATATCTAGATTCAACAATTTCATATATACTCGTATAATATAAATATTTATGATTATTTGATTAATTAATATATATTAAAAATTCATTAAATTAAAAAAGCATGTTCCTGCAAACTAGATGTTGTTTAAGCTTTGTTCTTTTTCCTTTTTTATAGATTGGATTCATTTTCTCGAACTGTGTTCTGTGTGTGTTTGTACTTGAAATCAATGTCTTCATGCCGACAATCCACACGTGGCATTTTACTATATTATTCTCCAAGAAGGAAAATTCAATAACTAATTCTAAACCATTTGAAATAGTCAACAATCAGCTTAAATTCAAGTCAAACTTTGCAATGGCCGAGATTGAATCTAGTTAAGTTTTTTTAATTAATATTAAAAATTCAATTCAAATATGTTTAAGGCTTAAATAATAACCACACTACTTTTTCCAGACTAAATGGATTTAAATAATTCATTTTTTTTAATCTCAAATTAAAATCAAACTTTAAAATAGTATTCCGTTGACAAATGGGAATTACTATTCTTTTCAACATAATGATAATATGTGTTGAATAACATTTATTTTATTTTGCAGTGTTGAATAACATTTCTCGTATACGTTAGGGTCTAATTCAATCATTTATCTTTGTTTCTTTTAATCTCCGTAGAAGCTTCCATTAAAGCATAAAAAATAGGGTGGGTATCAAAGAATAGAGAGAAAACGGTGATACAACTTTGAATGTTGTAATTTAATTTTATACAAACCGTCTTATTTAAATGAGTAACAAATTTATTATTGTTTTTAAAGTTGATGGGTTTGAGTATTAATATTTAAGTATAACGATTAAAAGATACATTTTCAATGGTTAAGAGAATATTAAAAAAATATATATTACTAATATTTATCATATAATATTATTACTATATACTAATAATTTAAAGATATAATTAAAAAAATTAAATATATAAATAAAAATATTTAAAATTTTGAAAAAAATCTAAAATTATTTTAAAATATTTTTAAATTATCATTTATTATCTTTAAATAAATTTCATAATATTTTTTATTTTAAAATAATTTTTGAATTTTCAGAAGAATATAATATTTTAGATTTTATATATTAAAAAATAAAACTTAATTTTTCTTAGAAATGCAAATGATATTGTTCGGTTGTGACACGTGTTGAAAAATATCAAAATTACGGTAAACGTTTGTCAAATGACCAAATTAATTTTATTTTCTTGAGTTTAAAGACTTAAATGAGCCTAAAAAATATTTTTAGGCTATTTTTTTAAAATTTTAGAGGTTTATTGTGACACCCTCACCTGAATGTTACATTGGGCCTCCGGTCTAAAACCTGTATTTTAAAATTTTGGCTCCAAATCAAAGTAAAAACAATTCAAATCCAAATAAAAGCTTAACATACAAAGAGTTTCAAATCAAAAAGAGACATGGTCCAATACTTAAAATAATACGGAGCTCCAAATATTATAAAATCATTTAAAACATTCGACCTAAATAATTAAACAGAGTTACAATACATATAGGGTTCGACAAAGCACTAGCCCACTACATCTAATCATTGTACTCTAACACAAGTCGATGTTGAAATCCAAACCTTGATGGTGCTCCACAGAAACCGGCTTCACCTAACCTACACACGAAAACACATTTCGAACACTGAGCTACAAAAGCTCAATGGGTACCTCGAATTCGACCCAAAATCATGCATATCATAAGCAGTAAATTAAAGCATATAAATATCGTGCATGATATGATGGTCTAGCATTTTTGCCTATCACATGACATAAACAATGTATGATATCACACACAGCATATACATGTCACATCACAAAGAACACACAAAAATGAGGCCCACGTCCACACAGCATCGGGATCCTACACTCAGGATTGAGGCCGCCCTCAAATCCTATACTCGAAATGTTACATTGGATATCTTCGAACGAGGCCACCCAACGTTCGGAAATAAGGGATGGAAGCCGCCCAACCAATCCCATGTTCGGAATGTTACATCGAACATCTTCGAGTGAGGCCGCCTAATACTCGGAATAAAGGTCTTCAATACATCACCCGGAATATTACATCAGATGATCTTCGACGTGTTGCAACACTTTTGGATATCCAGATTTCCATCAAACAAAGACTCAACCACAAACAAATGATCCACCTAGGACCTTTCACAACAAGACGTATTAAGATTATCACAAATTTAGTCTTTCGGGATTATAATCATCAATCTTGATTTCACAATTCATTTTATTGTTTTTAAGATTCATAAGGACCTTTAGTTACAATTATCGAACCTAAATCTCTACTTAACTTGGGCAATATTTTGTAGGGTTGTTGATACTCCTAAGTGGGGTATTGAAACACCCTGTATCGACACCTATACAAAGAGGGTATCGAAACACTCAGTATCGATACTTGTATCGATACGCTTTGACCAACTCTAAGGTTAACGAAAAGGGGGATTATCCGCTTCGATACGAGTATCAAATTGAAGATGCCACTAGAGGGTTCGGTATCGAGACCCGTTTCGATACGCCTGTCCCACTAACCTATTTCTCTCTTAGGGGTATCGATACACGAACCACTAGTATCGATACCTAGGGGTGTTCATAACGGGGTACCCGAGATTTCGGGTACCAAAATGTCGGCCCATGACCTGGCCCATAAAAACCGGGTACCCGGTTTAAGTTTTTAATATTTTTTAAATTTATTTTTTAAAAAAATATATAAGAAATACTTAAAATTTTATGATATATATTTCAAACACAAAATTATTGATTTGAGATAGGTTTTAAAGATAAATATTTGGATATATATATGCATATATTAAAGTTTATCGACAAAATAATCTATTATTCTCGATCATAATTTTTTTTCAAATCTCGTAGACAAATTAATATAAATATTTATAAAAAATTCAAAACTTAAAAGTACATAATACAAGTATAAAAAGAAGTTAATGATTTAAAATTAATTTTAGAGAAAAATAATATAAAATATATAATAAAAATATAATTTAAAATTTAAAAATATATATTTATTAAAATTACCGGGTCGAGTACCCGGTTCTTAAAAATTTTTGGCCTTGACCCGGCCCAACTACCCGGCCCAAAAAATTCGGGTATTTCAATATAAATACCCGATAATTTTTAATCGGGTAGGCGAGTCAACGGGTCGGGTAGTTCGGATCAGGTATTTTTGAACACCCCTATCGATACCCCCTGTTCAAAAAGCAGGTCTGTACTTAAAAATTTCTAAGGATTCTTTCTAAACTTAAGCTAATCGATCCTAAAGTGTTCCTATTCGTTTTTAGGAATGTTTAGGGTGTTTTAACATTATTTTAAGCCATCAATCACATAAATCCAAAATTCACCATTAAAGATTTTAGAGCTTCAAACCAAACACTCATGCACAGAAATCTATATGTATGCAAACTATAATGGTATGGATGATGATAGGAAGAGTTGGGAGTACCAACCTTAGCAAAGCAACAACAAAAATATCCTCTCTTCCTCACTTCAAGCTTTCTCTTTTCCAAGGATCCTTGAGGGCTCACCAACCTCTTTCTCTACAAGAGAAAGATAAGCAACGGTCAGAAACGTTTTAGGGTGATTCTTAGAGCTTAAAAACAATAAAAGACTCAGACTTTAAGCTCTTAAAATCTAAACCCAAGCTCAAACCAAAACCCCCATCAAAACCTTCTCCTTACCAAACTAACCCATTTTTACCTCTTCAGATAGATCTCTAACAGCCTTACAACCTTCCTTTCAAGCCCAAAATGGGATTTTTAACTTACCACCACAAAGGTTGAATCTTTTCTTGCTTTCTCTCTTGCAAAGATGGAGGAAGAGGAAGGGAGACAAGGTGATATCACCTCTTCTACTTTCTGCAGAGAAAATAACACCCCTAACCCCTCATTGTCACCTATTTAGACAATTACCAAATTGTCCTCCAATAAAAAACCCTAAGGCCTTAAACCACTCAAGCCCAACAAGCCTAATCCCAAAATCACTCACTCGGGGCCCAAAACCGAAGCCCAAACTCTCGGGTTAACTCGACACTCGGATTCGAATCCGGGTCGTTACATTTATTGTTAAGCCGTAAATAAAAAAACATTAACATATTATTTGTTTTATCAAGTGTATTATGAATTTGTTTTTATTTTTTAAAAATAAAATATAGATAAATATGTAATACATCATCTGTAAAAAATACACAATTATACCAATTTTTAAGTTAAAATTTAAAATCTAAAATTTTAATCCAAAATCCTATAACTTTAACGTAAACTCTAAACACTAAATTCTAACAATGAATCTCAAATTTTAATTTTTATAATTTAAACTTTAAAATCTAAATTAAACCCTTAAAAAATTTTGCTTTATAGAAATTTTATTTTTCACCGCAGTATATAATATAAATGAATAATAATCCATAAATATTGTTAATCCTATCTTTTACCCATCAAATTCTATAGTTGAAAATCTTGAAAGAAAACAAAAATGTGAAACCAAATGAAGTGGTTCAAGGTTGGAAACTTGGGAAAAGAACAAACAAGAAATGAGATATCAAATACCAAACACACCGATTTATTTGTACAACTAAATACATGGTATGAGTAATGAAACGAAATTTGGCTGAAAATAAAGTATTTGTAATGGGTGGGTACACGATTTGGTATTCAAAATTTTTTTAATGTAATTTTAATATGTAATGACATGACATTTTAATAATCAATTATATATTAACACGTACTAAACTTATTATGTTGATAAAAAAATTAAAGTTTTTAAATTCAAAATCTCAACTTTTGATGGTCTTAATCTTGTTTATTAGTAGAGAAAGTGATATATATGTGTATAAAAATAACAAGTAGAATTTAAATTTTTCATGTCAAAGTTAATCCCTAATAAAAAATAACAAGTTGAATAAAGCAAAGCATGAAGGATTCCTATTCAAAGTTGTAGCTTTGTATGTCAGCTCATAATTTTGACTTGGCTGGGAGGAATTTGGAGGGAATAACCCTGTGGCCTGTGCTGGTTAATCACAGTATTGATTATTAGTTTTTTTTTTTAATTTAATTTTTTACAAATAATAAACTTTAATATATATATATATATATTATTTTTGTTATTTAAAATAAAACGTTGATATTCCTGAGAGTAGGCAGAGAGGTCAAAGTAGATTACAGTGTTTGCTGAGAAAATAAAAAAAGGGAAAAGGAAAAGGGAAAGAAAAAAATACATGAAGAGGAGTGAGTCCTTACAGTTTACAACTCAAAAGAGAGGAGCGGATGGCTGAGTTAATGTTTCTTTTGGAGCTGTAATCATCAGGTTCTTCTCCTTCTTTTTCCTCTTTGTCTGTTCATCTTTATTACAGGAACTGAAAAACAACTAGAAATCATTACAGTCAGACGGGTTAAAAACAGCTTCTTCCTTCCACAAAGCTCCTTCCTTTATACAGAAAACTCCCCGTTGAATTTGGGATTTCGACCCATGTTCGATTCCCACTTTTTTTTCTGTTCTATTTTGGTGAATTCGTCTCTTTTTGGGGGGTTTTGGGTAGTTTCAGGATGCGAGGATCCATACCTCCGGTGCCGCCGCCGTCACTAGAACCGCCGTTGATGTACCATGAGAGTCCTTTACCCACACGGCTTGTCTTCCCGCATATCGCGGCTGTTTCGGTTTCCTTTTCGATCTTATTGGTTCTATCTTTGTGCCTTCGCAAAATCCGGCGCCAACGTACCAACCCCGCCGACTCCAAGCCGCCGCATCAGTACTCTTATTCCATCCTCCGTCGCGCTACTTCCTCGTTCTCAGCATCTCGCCGCCTCGGTCAGGGGGGGTTTGGTTCCGTCTACCGCGCTATCATCCCTAACCAACACGATAACAACAAGGGCAACCAGACCGTCGCCGTCAAGGTGATGGACGCCGGCTCGCTACAGGGCGAACGGGAGTTCCAAAACGAGCTCTTTTTGGCTTCCAAGCTTGACTCTTCCCTTCTCGTGTCGGTACATGGATTCTCTTATGACCGGAAACGACGCCGTATGCTCCTCGTTTACGAGCTCATGCCGAACGGTAATCTGCAAGACGCGTTGCTTCATCGGAAATGCCCGGAATTAATGAACTGGAAGCAGAGGTTTTCAGTTGCTGTTGATATCGCCAAAGGACTCGAGTATCTCCATGGATTGGATCCTCCAATAATTCATGGAGATATTAAGCCTAGTAACATTTTGTTGGATCAGAATTTCTCAGCCAAAATTGCAGATTTCGGATTAGCAAGGTTGAAATCGGAGGAAATTAGAGTGGAAATAGCTGAGGATTACGGTTCTGTAGCGGAAACTGAGAGTGTAGTTACTGGAATTGATGAGTTCAGCTTAGCGGTAGATCAATCGCCAGTCTCGGTTACGATTACAGAATCACCACTGAATGTTGAGGCTGTTACAATTGCTGTTTCCCCAGAACCGGCTGTGGCGTCTCCTGAAATAGAGAAAGGCAGTGTTTCAGAGGGGAATTTAAGTATTTTGGAGAGTGGAGGAAAAGAGATAAAGAACAGTTCTGGTACCGATGGGTGGCGGAAGCAAGATAATGTGGCAGCTCCGGTGGAGGGTGGGAAAGTGAAAGATTATGTGATGGAATGGATTGGGACTGAGATCAAAGAGAGACCTAATAATGATTGGATCGCTTCGAGTAGTTTAACTAACGCAAAATCAGAGAAGAAGAAAAGGAGTAAGAAACAGTTGGAATGGTGGGCGTCGATGGAGGATGACAAAGGAAAGAAAGTAAAGAAGGAGAAGCGAAGGCCAGCGAGAGAGTGGTGGAGAGAGGAGTATTGTGAAGAGCTCGCGAAAGAGAAAAAGAAGAAAAAGAAGAAAATGAGGCAGCATGGGATGTATGATAGCGAAGATACTGGTGGTGGTGGGGAGAATTGGTGGCAGGTCGATGATGAATTGTATAGGGAGAGGAAGAAGAGTAAAAGAAATAAGAGTAAAGGTAGTGTTGGTAGTGTGGATTGGTTATGGGAAGGTCTTAGTGGTGAATTACGTCGAGCTCGACGGAATAGTTATGATTCATTCAGCGGGGAGATTCCCAAGAGTGCTGCTAGCAGTACTCCTAGTATGAGAGGAACTGTTTGTTATGTTGCCCCAGAATATGGTGGTGGTGGGGATGTATCAGAGAAGTGTGATGTTTACAGTCTTGGGGTTGTTCTATTAGTTTTGATAGCAGGAAGGCGACCTCTGCAAGTCACTGGGTCACCTATGTCCGAGTTTCAGCAAGCCAATCTGATTTCGTGGGCTCGGCGTCTTGCCCGGACCGGAAAACTCATCGATTTGGTTGACCAGAATATACAGTCTTTACATAGGGAACAAGCACTTTTGTGCATCACAGTTGCTTTGCTTTGTTTGCAAAAATTCCCTGCCCGTCGACCTTCCATGAAGGAGGTTGTCTGCATGCTCACCGGTGAAGCAGAGACTCCTCAACTACCGACAGAATTTTCCCCTTCACCACCATCTCGATATCCATTCAAGTCCCGTAAGAAGGTCCGCTGATCACTTTCAGTCCTTAAAGTCTTCTTTAAAACAGTAGCTTGTTGCTGTTATCTCGTTGTTTCACATCATACATCTTTGTGGATGATCATTGTAAATAAAAACACAGTAAATTATTCATTTTGAACATTTAAGAAGTCAATGGTTTGTTTGTTTTTGAATGAAAAACCCTTGTATTTCTACAGATAGTGACCATCATCATGTGTTGTAACTGTAATTTCATATCCATTTCCACGTCTCCGGTCTGCTGTGTTTGAGTTGTATTCATTTTCAAAGCAGCTCTAACTTGCACAAGTTTTCTTATTAACCACCCGTGTCCGCCGACACGAGGTGGTTGAATACTCGATGTTAACTTTCATTTGAGTATGAAAATAAAGTCTGATCTACCCTACCAGTCCCCCAGCCTTGATGATTCATTGTTCCAACTACTTTCGAGCAATGTTGGTTTGACTCCTAGAGGTGTACAAGCTTCGAGTTGCATATTAATTCCAGCAGCTGCTGTCCTCTGTTGTTCATATAACCTGTCAACGTTCATGAAATGGAACATTAAAAGCATGGCAGCTATTTTAGGCAAACAATCAATGCACGGCCGGACATTAGTTATTCAGTTAAGTAAGAAAATGGAATCAAAAGGAAGTGTTGATTCTGCTTCTGAAGTTCCATGTTTTATCTTCCCACCCACCCCCTGCAATTTCTTTACCAACTACCACCTTTTCCAGCTAAGGATGTCATGTGAAATTATACTATACACACAGTTGGTCTTCAAAATATTAAGCTTATTATCTGGATAAATTTACCTTTGTTGACTTAGACGATAATCAATTTGACTAAACAAAATTAAGGACTCGTTTGATTAAACTCGATTTGTCCTAACCTAATAAGTATAGGATGATGTCCCTACTTGCCTTTCTTCCTGGGCACTGTTTTATGTTAACACCAGCAGTTGTGTAAGCATGACTGAGTCCACTTCTTTGAACTGAGCCCAAATGCCAATGGAATATCTCAATCCAAAGCCCATTAACATTTTAAATTCTACATCACACCCACCAAACTGAAGACATACATTAAAAAGTAAACTATTTTATAAATAAGATCTGGTTTTGTTTACTATCATAATCCCATAAAATCTGTAGCGATCTTATCTGTGTATTATGTTCCAAGATTTGTTTGTCTGTCTTGTAATATGTCACGCATGGATTTTCTTATAATACTTGAATCCAAGGGTAATGGATACAGTTAGATTCGAGTTGAGTTAATTAAATTTACGACTCTTATTTATAATTCAAACTTTATTTAAAAGTATGATTTAAATTAAATAAGATCTAATTAAAATTAATTTTTTAAGTCAAATCGAGGGACTGTCTTGTCCTCCAGATATGAAGACAATATTTGTTGTGTTTTTGTTAGAGACACCGGAATGATCTGCAGTGTCATTAAGAATTAACTAATACACCATACCCACCCGGACTCTATTAAACTATAAGGTTCTTTAGACATAATTTAATATCAATCTGGATATGGATCAAATATTAGTAGTAGTATTCTTTTTATTGTGCCTTTGTTTAGTATAATTGGTTAAACTACAAAATAAGAAAGTAATTATAAATTTTAATCATTTAATTTATGATAACACTTTTATTTTAAAATAAAAGTTGAAATTAATTAATGTAATACTTAATAAGATTAACAACATCGTGACCAGCTCATGTCTGCAAGCTTACGATGTTTTAAAGGGTTAATAAAATAGTTAAGGAAGAAATCAGGGCTGACTTCAGATATTCCCAAAGATCGAGTTGGTACTGGTCGACTTTTTTTCCGACCAGTTAATTGCCCTATGGACTATGCACTTGCACTTCAATACTTATCACCGCCAGTATTATATTTAAAAATATTTATACAAAAAATATGAATAACTAAATTTAATTCGATTGATATGAACTTAGATTAAATTTAAGTATATTTTTTTATTTAAAATAAATATAAATAATATAAATTTAGTTTAATTAACATATCATCGATATAATATATAAGAGAATATAAGATTCAACTAAGATATTTTAATACCTTCCCATTATGAGTAAAAATTAATGAAAAATTAAAAATTGTAGAGGACGAATGCAGAATGACCATCTCTCAAAATTGGAAAATTATTTTAAAGTCCCTTAAAAAGAGAAATTATATTATGGGACAGTCTCATCACGTCATCCATGGGACCGATTAATAAAAAGCATCCATGTAATTATTTTTTCCACCTTATCATTTTAATAAATGAATCTTTACTGACATTTATTATAATTTAAATTTAAAACAGTTTTTACTAAATGAAGATTCACTTAGTAAAAATGATGAGGTGAAAAAATAATTACATGAATGCTTTTTTTTGGTCGATCCCATAAATGACGTGATGGACTATCCCGTAATATAATTTCTCTTTAAAAACAATATATTTTTAAATTAATACAGAGATAAAACTACACTTTAACCTATTAATTGGTTGATTCATTAATTTTCTATTATAATATCCATGATTATGATGGTACCGGTAACTTCACATCAATAAAGACCTATAAAAGAATACACTAAACGTGTATTATTCTAATTTAAATAGAAATTATCCCTCTAGAAACTATATAAAGTCAACTAATCAGTAATCAGTAATCCCTTCAATATTATTTAATCACATCTTTCTCACTAATCGAGTTGTAATTATTTTTTTAAATCGTCGATGGTCGTATCAGACGGTCAAGATTGATCTCCTTTGTGTGAATGCAAGTGAGTGGGGTTACTTTTGTACAAAGCTACAGTATATATCCACAAAACTTTTAATTAAGGTCAAATTTTGTCATCAATCCCCATACTATATGTAAATATGAATTTAGCCTTTGTACTATGATTTGATCGAATTTAGTCCTTATACCTTTCGAATTCTAAAATCTCAATCGTAATCAGACGGTACAAGAAAAAGATGACAAATAAATTTTTGGTATTATTCATGTTTGATTCATAGTTATTTAGGATTTCTGGTTGTTCCTTCCAATAATATCATCTTTAAAAAGTGTTATTTATCTTTTCATTGCACCCTATATTATACTATAGTTACCGTTAATATGATTAAATTATACTAATACTTTAAAATGATTAAATAGGAGAACATGAATCGAATATACAACTCACTCGTATTAAAAAACTACTAATAGAGTTTGAATTAACATATTAGATAACTATTGTTTGGGTTCAAACCAAAATTTTAAATTTCAAGAAACACAAGGATTAGAAGTAACCAAATTAGTGTATACTGACTAAATCTACATGTTAGACACAATATAGGGACTAGAAGAGGAATTTTCCCTTGGTTTAACACTGGCCTGTTTGGTCATTTTCCATAATTGCCTTTGTTTATTCCAACCCAAAAAGAAAATTGCAGAAAGAATGATGATCAAACATACATAATGATACATACCCTAACACAAGAATAATCGCCTTGTTTTCTTCCATTTTCATTGGGGGATCAATCAACAGAAGAAAAGCTGGAGTTTAATCTTTGAAAACTAATGTTTCCTTTACAACAACGCGATGAGCTGGTGTACCAGATTTTCTCCCCTACTAACCAGCAAAAAATCCAACAAGATCTGATTATGGGTCATGCAGCAGTGGAAGCCAACCCTGTAGTTCCAAATAATATGGGAAAAAGCCGGGGGAGGAAAGCCTGTCGTATGGAGGCTAGTGGCGGTGGTGAAGGGTTAGCCGGTTGTGATAAATATAAGAAACAAAAGCTGCATAGGGAGATTGAACGACAAAGGAGACAAGATATGGCTTCCCTTTACGCTTCACTCCGATCCCTTCTCCCCGGTGAATATATCAAGGTAAAAAAAAAACATAGTTAAACTCATGTTCTGTCATTCTTGTCTGGTTTATGGTGTTGTTTTTGGTTTGGGGTTTTCAGGGAAAGCGGTCGATGTCGGACCACATGAACGAGGCGGTGAACTACATAAAACACTTGACTCAGGAAAAACAGAAACCACTTCAAACCATTGTTTCATAATCCGACCATGCTTCCTAGGCATTGAGATGATGTTTCGTTGTAGCATTAGCGACCAAGATTTACCCTTGTAATACCCGAATTTCGTCCAGGTTCAAATATAAAATAAGGCCTACGTAAATATAATTAAATGAATAATAAAAAAAAGAATAATAACCGAAACTTAAAAAAGAATATATAATATTATATAATAAATATACATATAAATAATATTATATAAAATGAGTAGAAAATAAAAAAGAAAAGGGGATAAGGATTTGGTTCGGTTACTTGGGGGTTAGTTTTTTTGGTTTTCATCGGTTTCAAGGGGGTGGTGGCCATGTTTTAGTCTCGGTTAGAAGCAATTTTAAAAGAGAAAAAGAAAAAAGAAACAGAAACAGAAGCAAAGGGGGAGGGCGGTTCCAGAGGCCAATTTCTCATGGAAATTTTAGAGAAATTCATGTAATGATGGCCATGATGGGTTGTCATTATGGTAGCAATCATGAGTGGTGATGGTAACGATGATTAGAGCAATCATGGGCTCATGAGGCAATGATTGAACCAATGATGGGGTTTTGATAATGATTAGCATGATGATGGCCATGATAGTTGCATTATGAAGCAATGACGATGGAGAGGAAGTGATGATGGTTTGATAATAAGGGAGGAGAAGCCAAGGAATCAAAGGTGGAGGCAATGGAATCAATAGTGGCGTTAATTCATTGGAGAGGAGACAGTAGGGGTCATTCGACAGCAAATCCTTGGTTGCCCTCCGCAACAAAATTGACCACCAGCAGTCAAAGGGGTTAAAATCGGCATCAACAATTTTAAAGGTATATTCGAACTTCGATCTGAGCTTTCGATTGAAAGTGTGTTTTAGTTGCGTATTAATCCTTATTTCCCTTAATTCAGACTTAAATTTCTCTTTCAATTGGATCGCTTACATGACATAATTTAAGAATTATGTTTTGAAATGAGAATAATCTTGGGTCTTGTTTTTAAATTTATTTATCTATTTTGTTTACGATTTTTAAAGCATATAATATACTTGTTTAGGGTGACACTTAATTTTCACATAGTTAATTAATTAGTGCCTTTTAGGTTAGTTAATTTAAATAGGGGAGATAATTTAGTAACGATGACGTTCTAATCATATATCTCGGATACACTAAGTGGTCAGTGTTTTGAAATAACATTATGTTGGCCAATAGTGTACTTTGGTATCGTATTTGGCGCGTCATCGAAACGTAGAAAATGGCAAATAATTTAGGGTTATAATTTAATAAAATTAATTCGGCAAACTAGAAGCACTAATAGTATTATTAATTTTGTTTGGTGTCAAGATGGTAGTGTCCGGGCATTCGGATGTTATCATAATACACCCGGTGAAATTAATAATTTAATAGGGTTTTAAACATTTAATCAATGGAGCCTTTTTTAGGTTAGAACTTAAAATGAATCAGATAATAAACCAATCATGCATTTAAAACCTTTTGGGTCAGAATTTATATTTCTTTAAATACGAGTTAAGATTTCCTATTCTAGGACATCTTTTTCAAAGCTCGTATTTAAAAGAAATGTACCTTTTTACTCAAAAGGATATTCTTATTCGAGCGATATTTATTTGACAATGACGGATTAAATTAATATTATTATTCGAAATGCCAAAATGCCACGTGTAATTAATAAGGTACCGATTTCGGGCGCTCGTAAGGGTCGTCCTTACGCGTAACCGACTCCCGAACCCAAATGTTTTCAAAAAGAATATCTGGTTTGTTTTATGGTGTCTGGCCTACTAAAGTGGCCAGTGGCGACTCCAAGTTTTTTCAAAATTCAAATAAAATACGTTTTTTTAATACCCCGATTTTTCATAAATAATAATTAAAAGTGGTAAAAAACTCGATTTTCCAAAATTAACTCGCCAGGTTATTTTTCACTTTTCGATTTTAAAATAGTCGCGACACCCGTCAAGAGTACTGTCTGTGCTTGTCGATGAAGGACTGCCTGTTGTCAGCTGTGTTTCAACAAAATCAGAAGAATCTTCACTTCATACCATCCAAACCGAGGTGGGATTTTGATCTAAATAATGTTGGGAACTTAGGGTTTCGTTTCTATTTCAATAAATCCAACTGATTTACTCATTGATTGAATTTCACTTCCCCAGGTCAATGATCCAGAAAACATCAACATTTCCATGCTACAACAAAAACTATACCCGAAGCAAGTGAAGTAACGAAATTAACTTTGTATTTTAGGTTTGATTGATTTTTCACCACCTGCACATATTGACATCATCTGACTTCTAATTTGAGGAAATGGACTTGTTTCTATGCTTGTGATCTGTAAATAATGTGTGATGTCTATCTATCCACTTATTGCAGAAGTGGGATTCTATGGATATTTTTTTCCTGAAATCCTCCATGTTCAGATTGCCATTCATGCCTTCGAATAATATCTTCTATGAGATCTAAATTAGTTCTTTCATTGAAAATACAATATACTATCATATTATTACATCCAACACATACCGACGGAGGTTATATGCTTTTAGATACCTTGTATCTAAAAGCATATAACCTTCGTCGGTATGCGTTGTATTTTATTAAAATATCATTTATAATAGATTATTGTTTCTCTTGTCTCTAGAGATAGACAAAGCCGAATCATGCTAAATATATGCATATACCTAGTAAGCTTCCGGGAAGTTGCATAAACAAGAGCTATGGATACGTATGGATTCAATGAATTAACTTGTCTGGCTGCATGCCACACTTTACCCCATCATTGAAAGGTAGGCATATGCATGCATGTATACATACATATGTGATTATACATTATCTGATATTCAGGCAAAAGAGAAGTTTCAATTATCTTGGCCAGCTCACCCATAATCTCCATCTTTAATATATTTTTTCTGCAAGATCTGCCAGCTCGATTTGTAGGGAATAGAATCAAATAATTATTCTGCTTCAAGATTCATTATCATTCATATGATTGATCATCTGTATCACACCATGTGTATTTCCTTCCTGGATTAATAATATTTATATATTTTCCAAAAGCTTGAAAAAAATACTCCAGCTTATGAACATCTTTTACACACTCTTCGTAAACTGGTGTATATGAATGCTCTCTTTAAAGATGAGCGACAAGTGTTGAAGCTAAATTTGAGAACAAATAATTTGAAAATATATAAATATTTTGAAGGACAATACTTCCACAAACTTCTCTTGATGTATTGAATTTAATATACATTTATAAAACATAATCAAATTAATAATTGAAATATATATATTCAAATTAGGCTCACATATAAAATATAAGTTTCGAGCATTCATATTTGGTCGATGGATTAAGTTGCTCAATTTTTTGCTCTCGTTTTTCTTAGGTAATGAATTTTAGACCTATTTACGAATGTTTTCGTTCTTTTAATACATGTATATATTAAAAAAAATTAGGAAAATCCTTATGAAGATTTAGGGACCCTTGTTTTTTTCTTTTTTCTTTTAATACAAATGATACAATATTTGATTTCTTCAAATACAAGGCTTATACAACAAAGCAAATCCACATAAATTAATAAGAGTAGGTGGCATACTCACCAGCTTTATACATAAAATACAAATAGTTCGGCAGTTCCATTACTCATGTCTCATAATCAATCTTATACACATGGTTGTAAGGAATCATTGAAAATCTTTGGCCCCATTCAAAGATCTCACACTCTAACAAACGTATCCAAATGCTTTTGCCTCAAAAAAAACTTGTCCCTAATTCCAAACCCAAACCCCAAATCCAACACAAAAGTTGAAACACAGGAATGAACACTGTCAATCTGTCATACGGCCCATAAAATGTTCCCTTTACTCCAAAGCCATGGATAAGGTGTTGTTCTTCCTGGTTTCTTCCTTTTTACCCCACAAGATAAGCTGCTTTTGTGGGATATGTTCCCAAGGACGGCATGTGGTGGTGGTAGTCATCTGTATAGCACTATGGGTAGTCGAGGCCGGCACGGGAAATCATTGGCAAGAAATAATGGCGATGGCGATGATAATGATAAGAAGTCGATGCATAGGGATGTCGAGAGACAAAGGAGGCAAGAAACGGCTACCCTTTATGCTTCCCTTCGAACCCTTCTCCCCCTTGAGTACATCAAGGTGAGTTTGCTTGTGTTGTTGTTCAACTTAATCTTTATGAGTTTAGGGTTATCTTCTTTTTTTCATGGGACTTTAGGGAAAGCGTGCAACATCAGATCATATGAACGGGGCTGTGATCTATATAAAAGACTTGCAGAAGAGGATCCGAGAACTGAGTTCCAAGAGAGCTGAGTTGAAGAAACTGTCCGAATCCAGTGATTTTGATCTTACAAGCTGTGTCGTGGTTCGACAGTCTTTGGATGCTGTTGAAGTTGTGATCAGCACCGGTGTTGGAGCTCGAGCTTTGACCCTATCCAGGGTTCTAAAACTACTGGTCGAGGAAGGACTTGGTGTTGTGAGCTGTGTTTCGACTAGAATCGATGGAGGACTGTTTCACACGATCCAATCTGAGGTATAGTCACTCATTCGCCTTCTAGGTTTCCTGGTTGTTTTTCATGGCTATGAGCCTGCTAATTATCGAGTGCAACCTTTTACTTTGTTGTTACAGGTGACTGATCCGACATTAGTCGATGTGCCTAGGCTGCAACAGAAACTGAGTGAAGAAATTTCATCCTTGCATCCAATTTCCTAGCTCTTGATTACTATTCGAGTAAGGTTGGTCTTCTTTCACTTGGTATGAACTTGTTTTTACACATGTATCGAACTCGGAGTAGGATATAATGAGGTGTTGTTTTTGATTAATGAACAAGATTGATTTCATTGTTAAGACAAAACATTTTAATGCTTGACTGGATCAAAATGTCATGTAGAATGGTTTTAGTTGTGCTTGTTGTCTTTTAAGCACTCAATCAATTAGTGAATCTCTAGCTTCAATCATATATACCGGAGAGGCTTTCTTGTATTATCAGCCAAAGCCTTGTACTTCTGATATATGTGCATGTGGGCTAACTAAATATTCATACAATGATTGCTGCAATTCTAATGCCATACATTCACAGATTAGAGTTGTAAATCTTCAATCATGCATCACTCCTATTAATTAAGGTTCTAAATGAACCAACCGTTCGATAAACAATTTATGAATAGTTTGATTTATGTTTCTTTACGCAATGCAAGCTGATTTATTGTATGGTTAACTAAAGGATATGTTTCATATATAATCAAACATTTTTTTTTGGATAAACAGTCAATTCATTAATCAATAAGCAGCAAAAACTACCAGAAACAACTTAGGAGGTTAAACCCCAAGCATCCAAAATACTATCCTATACAGTGTTCAATGTGATATTCCTATGTTGTAAACGAACATAAAGAATGGATTATATACAATCAAACAACTCAGAATTACTCTTATGAACATTCCGAAAACATCTCTTATTACGCTCTTCCCATATGGTATATATAGTCACCTGCCATGCTAGCTTAAAGATGAGCACCCTAGTTGATCTTTATCGCATAGCCATCCCGGCTCACGAGAGCTCCTCATTCCAATCCATAATCTCCCTTGTAAATCTATTGCAGCCAAGAACACGCTCCCAAAAGGGTGCAAATCATCTGCCCCTTTTTATGCCTTCATTTATATCCACACTTCAAATTAGAGGGTTTAGGGTTTTAGGTTAGGGGTTTTGGTTAGGGTTTAGGGAATTAGGAGTAGGATGTATTTTTTAGGGTGTAGGGTTTAGGATTTAGGATATAGAAAATAAAGATTTAGGGTTTAAAATTCAATTTTTTAAAAAAAATCAAAGAAGGCGCAAAAGGAGGCACGAAAAAAACAGGGGATTTTTGTTCCTCCCAAAAAGCCCTTGACAAAGGACACTTGAAGAAAATATGATCCCTGGAGCACCACATAAAATACAACTCATGTCTACAATAATCCCATTCTCATCAAACGTTCTCTAGTTGATAATCTATCAAGTATTGTCATCCAGTTAATCATTGCATGCTTTAGAAAATATGATCACACATTTTTAGGTTCCACTATTATTCAATTTCCAACTTGTAATTAAACCTTTGCACAAGGTTGTTTTTAGTTGAAATTTGTTGAATTGAATAAAGAAGTATTTGTAAGTGCTACTGTTATATTACAGACAATATCAAGAACAAGACAATCATTAGTTAAGCTTAATTATATGAATGTTTCAATATTAATTCATTCGGGTTCAGTGAATCAAGGATTTGCTTTATAAATATCAACATTTACATCACCCAAAAAATAGATGATGGTTATATAAAAAATTCTAAATTCTAGGAATATAAAAGTATAAAACAGCACTAAAGCTGCCATTTAGGAAATGATTGTTGAAGTTGCATCATGCATGCATCCAGACCTGACTTCAATTCATTGTTTGGTATCCCATTGCAAGCAAAAAGGAAAAGGAAGTCTCTCTTCCACCATTTCCCACTACTTCCCCCATTACAGGATCCTTTGACTTAGTTTAGTGCTATGCTCAAAAATCAATGCAAAAGATTCCTCAATAAAAACAAAAACATAACAAAGGCCAGGAATTTGGTCCTAAAACACTATAACAACGATGGGCGATTAAAAATATATTTAAAGATTGATATATATAAAATCTTAGAATTTTAAGATGTATATGGGCTCATTCCATTCTATATGTAGATCTGTCATTGATAACAATATCCCGGATTCAATTATCAACTTGGGGATGCAACTACTATGATTATAAGAGTAAGAACTCCAATTATAATCAATTGAGTTTCGATTATATTTAAAAATAAATTAATTTATATTCTTAAGAAAATTAGAACTTTTGCAATACTTTGATGACATCTGTAGCCGGTGGCTCTTTGATTTTGACAATGGACTGCTTAATCAGCAAAGACCACACTAATTAACGTACGAGTCTGTTTTATATTTGTTGATGTACATTGATTCCAACATCTCATTGCCCCCAACCGCAAGTGAATATGACCGGGGTTCACCAGCTGGGCTACAGTCATCCCTATAAGTCAGTACTGAGCAGTTTCTAGCCTGGAAACCGATCGGGAAGCCCGATATAGCCTTATATTTCAGCCTTCAGGAGGTGGTCTGAGTAACCCTAATACATATTAGCATCACTTTTTCCCCATTGAAGTAAAGCAAACATATATAGTACGCTTTGCATCGATGGTCTGGCAAAAAAAATGTTCTGGTCTGCAATCTTGTTGCCATGCCTGTCCGAATCTTTAACAGCTACCACAAAAACAAACTGGTTTGTTGAAGGCAATCCTACAACCACAATACGCATGATTGTCTTGGTAGTAATTATTACAGTTATTAAGAGTTAATCCGACTTTTATTGTTGTTAATGGAGAGGTGTTGATATAATAATGGTGGGGGTGCATGTGTAGGGTTTATAGAGAAATGTTTAGGCGAAGAGGAGAAGGAGATATAGCTGGAGAAGCTATGGTAGGTGTAGGGTTTGAAAGGAGATGAGATGAGCCGTCCTATTACACAGTAGGGTTTTCGAGTAGAGACTCAGATGCTATTTTACTTGTCATATTTTCCCATGCGAACGAGAAATTATTTTATAAATTGGTTTTATCACGTCATCAATAATTTTTAATCACTAAAAATTAATTAATTAATTTTATATTTTTCATATCATATTTTTTTAAATTAATTTTTATATAATCATCCAGTACTACCTATTTATATTGTTAATAAAAAAATAAATATTCAATCTTGAAAAATTGATATAGAAAATATAAAATTAATTGACTAATTTTAATAGTTAAAAACTATTGATAACGTAATGAAACCAATCCATAGAATAATTTCTTTATGCAAACTGTTTCTCAAAATTTAAGGCCACTTTTAAGTTTTAATCACATCTTTTTAATAAACAATATTTCATCTAAAAGCCTTTTCCCGGTTCTTTTACCCACATATATACACTACCTAAGAACATTTTTTCATGTAGGGGGTCCGTCTGTCTGTTCAACTGGTAATATTATCTGAGATTTTGGCAGAGAAATGGAGGGTACTCCTATAGGGCGGCTGGCTTTTAAAACACACCTCGACCTATATTGGAACACGTCAAGGGTGGCTGCTGGTTGCTCGACAGTGGGTACGTTTACAGAACTTTGCTCTTGTAGTGGCTTTGTTGGACAGCTTATTTTATTGGAACACCTACTCTCGATTCTTGAAGGAATCCTTGTTAAAAGTTGCCTGCAGGCTGCTGCTACTAGGCTTTCTCCAAGGTATCTTCGAATAAGTATCATAGATTATTAGGGGTTTAAAAGGGTGTAAAATGTTGTCATCTATTCGCACTAGGGTAGATCCTTTTTTTTTTAACCACCAGAATCACTTTAGTTATGCAAATGAGAGCTACCCTCATAATTTTTTTTTTTATTTATAACGTTAAAATTCAAATAATTAATCTTGTTTAAAGAGAATAGAATCTTCAAATAAAAATATTCCATTTAAAAAATCTTACATTTTATTCAACTAGACCAAATAGTGTTGGTCTGACTCATCTCTTTACCAGTCTCTTTATACATGTAGGTTGCCATTTGGGTCCCAAATCAGAAACTTAAGAGAAAATCAACCATGAAAGAGACAGAATGAAGCTTCATTCTAACTTCCAACAGGCAACAGCAACCATGTGTTGACACTAAATGTCAACTACGTGCCATGGATTTCTAATTATAAAAATGGAAACTTGTTTGACAAACATAGCCATTGTACTGATGACTCGGCAACCATGATGATATCGTGAAGGTAGCTTCTTGACCAAGCAATATTTTTCATATTTTTTTCATTGCTTAGCCGAGCAACCTCTCTTATTTATCTTCATAATTTGGTCAATCTATAGAACTCAAGACACTCATCCAAGGACTCTGCCAATGTCTGATCAAGCAAAAACAATCCCTTCTTCCTCCGATACCATGGTCGTGGATGATCCCTACAAGCGACTCGAAATCAGCCTGAACCCTGATGGCTCCCTTACGCGTAACCCAAACAGGTTTCCCAACACGTCGGCCACACCTGATCCTGACCAATCCATCCCGGTTCTCTCCAAAGACATTACTGTCAACCAGTCAAAACACACATGGGTGCGCATATTCCTTCCCCGAGAGCAGGTGCTTGATACTTCTTTAGGTACAAAGAAGTTGCCTGTCATAGTTTATTACCACGCGGGAGGATTTATCAACTGCAGCGCATCGTCTACAATTTTCCATGTTTTTTGCTCAAACATGGCGTTGCAACTCCAAACCATTGTTGTATCTGTGGACTATCGCCTCGCACCCGAGCATCGACTCCCAGCAGCTTACGATGATGCTATGGAAGCATTGCGTTGGATCAAAAGCACAGAAGAAGAATGGTTGAAACAGTATGCGGATTTCAACACTTGTTTCCTAATGGGGACTAGTTCCGGTGGTAACATCGTGCACCATGCAGGAATACGGGCGGCGGAAAAAGCAGAGGAGCTCGAGCCCTTGAAGATCCAAGGGCTGATACTACACCAATCATTCTTTGGTGGGTCCTCGAAGGTCGAATCCGAGATAAGGTTAGTCAACGATCCCATCTTGCCACCAGGTGTGAGCGATCTGATGTGGGAATTGGCGTTGCCGATCAGGGCTGACCGTGATCATGAGTATTGTAATCCAACAACTGGCAAGGGGACAAAGCTTTTGGAGAAGCTGGCCTCCGTAGGATGGAGAGTGTTGGTGACCGGCTGTGATGGCGATCCTTTAATCAATCGTCAAGTCGAGCTGGTCAAGTTGATGGAAGAAAAGGGTGTAAAGGTAGTGAGCCATTTTCGAGTTGGGGACTATCACGGAGTGGATGTTATGCAGCCCGCTAAGGCCGAGGCACTGTTCTTGGTCTTAAAGGATTTCATTTCATCAGCTAACTAAGTTGCACACTTGCACTTCATGATGTTATTGTCTGGATATATTCCGATTTGTCAGTTTGAGTCAATTCAGTTGATCATTTTCGATTATAAATTTGATATATTCGGATCATAACTTGAATAAATGCACAGAATGCAAAGTAAGATGATAAAATCGCTTTATTTTCCCAGAATATAGCACTAGAAGCAAGATGCTTTGTTTATTTCTTCAAATATTTCACATAAATTACATAATTCCAGACTAAGCATAAAACAAAACTGAAATGCCAGAAAGGAAGGAAAACTCTCAACCATCCTCAGACTCACTTTAGATGGCCCTTTATAGGCAAGGCTCGGTGTCGGTGGTGCTTTATGTGATGACTGTAGGTTTTTCCCTTCCGGTGAAGTCCTTCAGCTTCGATACAGACAACGCCAAATCTGAAATACAACCATATGATTCGTTCATATATTTTGCCAAAACGAATGAATTGCCGAAATGATTACGACCATACCTATCAATGGTTTCAATGCCACTTGAGCATCCAAGTCATGTTTAGAAGCATCTGGTTCAAACTGTTCAATATAGACTCGAACAGTTGCACCAGCTGAACCGGTTCCCTGCATATATGGAATTAATCATATCAGAAAGAATACAGGTGTAGGAGTCTAGAAATTTAAACAAGGGAAAACTAAACATGCACGTACCGACAGACGGAAAATAATCCTGGAACCATCTGTGAAAACAAAACGAACACCTTGCTTCGAGGCCACACTTCCATCCACCTGAAAATCAGACACAAATATATATTAGAATCACAAAGCATAGAAATTTTAAGTAAAGACTGAAAATTGTAGTGTGCTAATACTTACAGGATCGGTATATGAAAAATCATCAGCAAAATGAAGGACATAATTTCCTACAATGAAGAATTTAAAGCAGTCACAAAATACGGAGATGAAAGTTGCTGGTGCAGAGGGTGAAGGGATTGATTGCAAACTTACCATACTTTTCACCGGCTTTACTCTTCGAGGCCAGATCTCTAAGGTATTCAATCATTTTATTGGCACCTTCAGATGCACATTCCTGAACAGAGACATGAATTAGGGAAAATACACCACCCCCGAAAGCAAAGAATTCCCTAGCTGAACCAGAATTAGAAACTATAAACTCGTGACATCTTGTTCGGAAAGAGACCAATCATGCTTACTTCATAATCATATCTAGAAAAGAAATTTCTTCCGTAAGTTGCCCAGTGTTGTTTGACTACATCAGAGACAGATACCAATTTCTCCCCTGGTTTCTTGTCTTTGTTTCGGT
Organism: Abelmoschus esculentus; assembly: GCA_035048815.1. Lineage (NCBI taxonomy): Eukaryota > Viridiplantae > Streptophyta > Magnoliopsida > Malvales > Malvaceae > Abelmoschus > Abelmoschus esculentus. The sequence continues at coordinate 15,872,246 of JAUCBN010000002.1, read as the reverse complement.
ATGCGATAATTGAGAGCCATGCCAAAACAGCCCTGCAATTGACATAAATAGAAACCATTCCATGATGTAGTTTTGAAGACACAGCTTACATAAATGAGCATCTAAATAATTCGTGCAGTCAAGCTTATGTTGGATATCGGTTTTCTATAAAGAGAAAGTAATTACCATATTCCATCCTTCTCACGAATGTGATCCGAACCAGTACCAAAACTTTCTTCCCCACAAATTGACAACTTTCCAGCATCCATAAGATTTCCAAAAAATTTCCAGCCAGTGGGAACCTAAAACAAAAAATTACCAAGTAGTACCCTTGGAATATAATCCTTTGCCTCCTCTCTCCCTGTTTTATTATATTATTAGAACACATAAGTTGAGAATAGTTCTTACCTCAAAAAAGGTAAGGCCCAATTTTTCAGCAACTCTATCAAGGGCACCACTGGTTGGCATGGATCGAGCTAAACCCTGATAATGCGAGACATAAGTAATCTTTGGTTTAAGAAACATGAAAATAAAAGTTGCTAGAATTTTGTACCTTAGGACCACCCTGGAAGTATGGTACTGCTTCTTGTGCATTCGCAGCAATAATTGCAACGGAGTCCGAAGGGGTAACAAAAAACTTCTTACCTAGAATCATGTTTCTGTCACCGTCTCCTGAGTGAAGAGGAAACAATTTGATTGAGATTAAATCATAAGAGTATTAACTCTACCTTTGCTAATGAAATACAATCAACTTTTATTCTTCATGCTTGGAATAGGCACATTACTGAGAATATATAATTATAAATACACATCTACAACTGAACCAAACGAAAGAAGTTAAGGTACTTCACAATGCCAAACCACACTCCAAACAATAAAAAAATTACGATTTCTTTACCATCACTTGCTGCTCCAAAATCAGGTCCATTCTCACTATACATGGTATTGACCAAATCCTTTGCATACCTGTTTAGCCATACCCGTTAGAAAGTGGTATAATTTAATTATTGAAGTGGAATCCATGACTTTAGCGCATAAAGATTTTTAACTATCTTACGTAAGATTAGGATCTGGATGACCGTGTCCAAAATCCTCAAGAGGCACTCCATTCGATATAGAATCCTACATGACATGGCTAACAACTTCATTATCAGCTATGTCGAAAAGAATTTTCAGATGTTTCATATGCATGACATACCGGGCTGGCCCCAAGCTTGTCGACGAATATGGGTTTTGCATATGCACCAGTAACAGCATGCATGGCGTCAAACGCAAACCTAAAACGTAACACCAAAATACAGTAAGACTTGGTTATAAGATCTTATGTTTCTCAAGCATATTCTAACAAATGATCCACTGAAAAAAATACTTGATTAAGATAAAATTTGTTATCACATAGAGTTACTATGGCATTCGTCAGTAATTTTTCATGGCCATTTCTAGCATATTCTACTTCTTAGCAAGCAACAACATCAGAACCAAACAAATACAAAACAAGCTAGGAATAACCTAATACAACCAACACCCATTCCCGCTTAGTCAAAGGCAAAAATTATACCTGAAGTCTGATCTCGCGAGAAGATTTTTGATCAATTGGAAATCAAACACACTCTGCATAAGATCCCATAGTATCAATGATGCAAACACATGAAGTTTCATCCAAAAATATAGGATAAGGTGGTTGATTTTTCCCTCACCTCCATTAATTCCAAATAGTCAGACACTGAATCTATAACCTCAACAGTGAAGTTTCCGTATTTAGTAACTCCAATGCGAGAAAGGTCGACGTCAGGAATCTCAGCCATTTTAATCTCAGAAATCTGCACAATATTTCCATTTTCAGAAATCAAGCAGCTATTCACTCACGCGTAAAAAATGGGAAAAGAAACAACCACAGCAGCAACACCCACAAACTCTCTCTTCAGTTAAACATAAACATAAAAAATAACTGACCAATCCAAATCGAATAAGAAAGGAAATGTAAGTGTGGTTGTGTGAAACTAAGGTCTTAAATGACTCCAATGTTGAGAAGACAACATTAAGTCTAAAAAGCCACTCGGTTTTGGAGTACAAACAGCAAAGATTGAGTACATTCTATTAATATGAAAGATGTGTGAATGACTGAAGCAGGCTTGATTTTCCTTTTAATTTGTTTCCTTGAAATGGTAACAGTTGAATTCAGAACTAAACCAAATTCCGTTTTTGAACATGAATGGTTGAATCTCGGGAAACAGATTGTAATCAAGATTTACTAACACATACAAACCAGAGAATGTATCCAGGAAAAGGTAGCTGCAACCAAGAATAATGGTGGATTTACAGATTATTTTATGTGAAACTTCGGCCAGCTTTTCAATGCACTCATTCTATAGGTGTTCATCTCAAGTCTCTTGAACCAACTAGGAATTTACTCTCCAAACAAAAATATAAAATATACTAATGAAATCCAATACTTACAGAAAGAGTATTCCCATATATCTTATCAGTGATAGATTCAGGTGCAGGTTGCCCACTGTTGTAATTGAACTAGAAAACAAGTAGACGAACACAATCAAAGTTAAAGCCAGAGCTATGCACTGGAATTGAAAATAATGTAGCACTGTCATATTTCAATAAGTGGAAAACAGCTACCATAATTTAACTATATATGTTGCCAAAAGGTGCATTAGGAATAAACCTTGATACCCCAGTCATATTCAGGGCCTCCGGGATTATGGCTTGCACTCATGATAAATCCACCATTGGCCTAAAGGGGGAGGGGAGGGGGGGGGGGGGGGGAACGTTAAACTAAGTGATAAAAACACATAAATGGGTTATAATTGATACAATTCGAAATGAAAAGAGACATGCTTGCCTTCCTCTTTCGAATGACAGCAGAAACTGCTGGTGTGGACAAGATACCGTCCCTGCAACGTAAAAAAAAAAATTAGGCAGATTGGAGAACACAACATATTGGCAGGGGTGGCAAGTTATATAAGTCCATGTGGTGATCCACCCTTCATTTAGTTATATCCCTTGATACCTAAATAACAAAAGCTGGGAAGACAACTCAAAACATATTTCAAGTTTCATCTCTTCCCCAGAACAATGGTGACACAAGTGAAAGAACACTCACTTGCCAACCAAGATTTTTCCAACTCCATTTCCAGCTGCAATTTTGATAATTATCTGCGTTTCGAATTCAAACATCCCAAGAAATCAGTCAAAAGGGACTACTTTTTTTAGGAACATGATTTTTTCTGTTCCAAATTGTCTGAACTATGTGAACAAGATCGAAGCAGAACAATGCACTGTTAATTGAGAAACAGCTTAGAAAATGACCTGTGAAGCTTCACGGTTAAAGTATCGTCCATCGCCTCCTAACACCAACACTCCATTCTTGTAATCCTCAGGTGGTAATGAATTAAACAACGACTGCAGACATTTGAGTTCAACCCGTCAAAGCATTTAAACACTAAAACAAACAAAATAAATGCCCCGTGTATATATATATATACATAATTCAAACCTGAATCCAATTTGACAGGTAATTCTCTTGCATAAAAACTTTAACCTACAACAAATAGAATTTTATGTCAAACGATTGAATCCAATTCAAATTCAATATTTATCAAATAAAAAACGGAAATTTCTGCAAAAAATCAATAAAAAAAAATGTACCTTTTTCCTAAGACCACTTGTTCCCGTCTTCTGCCCTTCAATCGGCTTGGTGGGAACTGAAGTTATCTGCAGAAGAAAAATCCAAAACAACTATTTAAACAACAACCAAAAAAAACAATTTTAAAACCATGATATAAGGGGAGAAAACCAATAAAAATGCAACCTTGATGCCTTCAGGCTCAACAATGGTGGTGTAGGAAGAAGAATTTTTGATGATGAAAGAGCGCGAGTGTGCCACTGAAAAAGAACTGTTTTTGAGAGGGAAACCATTGGTATAGAGATGAGAGTAAGAAGAAGAAAAAGAATGGACTGAAATGGCATTTGATGATCGTTTTGATGATCTAAAAGCAGAGGAAAGTAACCCTTCTAATCTCAAGGAATTGCAACAAGAAGCCATTGTTGTGCTAACCCTTTACCCTTTTTCTTCAAAGATGAATGAATCAATGAGAAAATGAGAGTTTGTTTGGTTTGATTTGTTTTATAGAGATTGAGTGGAACAGAGGGAGAGAAAATAGGGAAAAATCTGAGCTTTGAGAGAGTAAGCAGCTAGCTCCCTTTACTTTCTTTGGCTATAATTTAATCAAAGGATACAAACAAAGTGGCAGTGCCGGAGCCAGTGGCAGTGCCACGTGTACGTTGGAGAACGCTCATCTTCACATCCTATGAATCTGTCTGTCTCCCTTCACAAATTCCATCACCATTGATAGTTCTACATATATTGTTTCCCATCGAATTTCTGGGGAAATAAATGAATCCCAATTAACTTTAATTTCTTTGGTTGAATCATAGAATAAAGGACTAATTTTACTTCCATGTCTTAAATTTTGTTAATTTCATTACTAATAAACAAAACCAATCCTGTGACTGAGAGTTAGAGTTTGATTTCTCGAAATGATTGAACTCCATGATCCGTCCTTGGGGTTTGGTTTAACTTTTAAGCTTCCTTTGCCCTCTCCTCAATCAATCTCTTTTTATATAAAAGATGTTCCTCTACTCCTCGTATATGATGAATAAAAGTCGACGAAGTTATAATTAAATATCGAGAGACCAAGAGTTTTTAAATCTAAAAATTTATGAGAAATAAAAAAGTAATTCATTTAAAAATGAAAATATTTGTAATTTCATGGGATGACTTGGGTTAATAAATTTGTCAAACCTTTAATTTTAATTTTATTTTCAACGACAAATCCAAATCAAGATTCGCGACCGTCACCTTCCTACAAACGCTCCTGTTCTCTTCTCTTCCTCTCAAGTTTCAAATACTGGGAAAACAAAACCAGCAGCACCGTCTTTAGTGGTCATTGCTCTGCTCTTTCAAATTCAAGCTCTGTAATTTTCCAAAATGGCTGGGAATTTCACCACGGGTTCGTCTCATTGTTCTTGATTCTTTTCTTTTGCTTTGTTTTTCCTTTCGATATTTGATTATCTTGATTCAAAGTATTCATCTTTGTGCATAGTTTGCATGTTGTGTCAATTTTTAGTTTGGTTTTAAGTTGTTTTTTGCAAGCAAGAATCTTGGTTTTTGAGATAATGGGTTTCTCCTACAGTAAACAAAACGAAGATCGATTTGGTGGGTGGGATACAACTGGGAATTCCGTATTTACCAAAATTTGATCTTTCTAAGCATAAACAATATTACAATTTCTTTATATATTAATTATTATGTCATAAGCTGCTAATTAAAGTTCTTAATTTCAATTCTTAAAAGAAAATATTTTATTTCAATAGTTATGCATAGGAAAAGTTCTCCACTATTTGAAATAATATCGGATGACTTGATTTTAAGAACTAGATCATTTTCCTGCCATGTTTCGAATTCAATCCCATTCGTAATTCAGAGGGTATTAAAAGAAATACATGTAATTGTTTGAGAGTTTTTGCTTTCTTATTGTTTTCAAGCATTACATGGTGTTTGGTAGAAAGTGTCTTGAACGAGTAATGCTACAATTCTTGTTTCAAGGTCGATCTTTCTTTCAATTATGAATAAATGTCTGTTATTATGGTATTTGATTGCTTTAGAAGTGTTTTGAATCTGATTTGATCAAAGAGAATCTTGTTTCTTGGTACTTATGCGTAGTGGATTTGGAATTTTCGAGTTGTTCTGAAATTACATTCATTTTGTACTTCAAAATGCATAGGCAGGTAATGTTTTAAAAATGAACAGATTAGCGTAGGATTAGAAGTGGCATATTGGTACATTGATAGTTCTCTAGATTTTTGTCGGCTTAAATTTTTTTAGAAAAAGTCTATGAAATTGAGCAACTACGGATTGTAGGTGGAGGCAAGAATCTTCCTAGCGAGATGAATGGGAAATTTGCAAACAACAATTCACTAGTTGTTTCCTTTGGTGAATTTCTGATGACTTTGTACCGACAGTCGGAGGGGTTTCTCTGGCTGAAGCACCTGCTTTCAAGAAAGCTCCCGGTGGTGCTCCAGCTAATGTGGCCGTTTGCGTATCTAGATTAGGAGGAACATCAGCTTTCATAGGCAAGGTAAATTCTAACATCTATCTTTACTAATGCGCCGATCACCTAGAATATTTCTGGTATGTTTTCGTTTCCTTGTTTTGATCATCTTGAAGATAAAAAAAAATTCATACCTTTTCCACCTTTCTGTGTCTCTTATATTGTTGTAAATAAAAAGAACCATCTTTCTGTGTCTCTTAACAATCGTCCAAAATTCTCTAAATGTATAGCAACGAGATTATACTTATTCATAGTGAAATTGGATTAATTTTATTTGGATCATGAGATTATAAATGTACATGATGCTTTGTGATTCCATACCAGGTAGGGGATGATGAATTTGGCCGCATGTTAGCTAAAATTTTGAAAGAAAACGTGGACAACTCCGGCATGTGGTTTGACCATGGTGCAAGAACTGCATTGGCATTCGTTACGCTCAGAGCTGACGGTGAACGTGAATTCTTGTTTTTGCATCATCCAAGTGCTGATATGTATCTTCATTTATCAGAAGTCGATATAAACCTAATCAAGCAGGTTCTTTTTCACTCTTGTTTTTATACATTTCTCATTTTTCTTTGAATTAGTGGATGTGAAAGACTGGTGGTTGGTTGGCAGGATTTAGAATTTTCTGATATCCAAGTAATATTTTTACTGCAGGCGAAGATATTTCATTTTGGTTCAATTAGTTTGATTGAGGAACCATGCAAGTCGGCTCAACTTGCAGCAATGAACATTGCCAAGAAATCCGGCAGCATCCTCTCTTACGATCCTAATTTAAGATTGCCACTGTGGCCATCAGCAGAGGCTGCCCGTAAAGGCATAATGAGCATATGGGATCAAGCAGACCTTATTAAGGTATGAATTTGATTACAAGACATGTAAATGCGTCTCTCTGCTTCATTAAAATGCAGACTAATCTTATGACGATGATAATGTAGTGATGAAGAACCTCTTTCGTCCTAATCTTAAACTTTTGATCTTAACCGAGGAGCCAGCAGGTTATAGATATTACACCAAGGTAAGCTTGAGCTTGTCTGTAAAAACAGAAAAAGGTCTTTAAGAATTTCATTGATAATTCTTAACATGTGATTTGCTTAAACAATCGACCTATATATCCACCGCAGACTTTCAAGGGGAGGGTTCCCGGCATCAAAGTTAAACCTGTTGACACTACATGCGCCGGAGATGCTTTTGTCGGTGGCTTACTGAACAACCTAGCTTCTGATTTAAATTTGTTTCAGGTACCCTCATTTCTTACATAAATTAGAGTAAATGATCTTCAAAGGGGGGATTCAAGATTCATTGCTCTAAGCTATAATCACCATTGTTTCTTGAGAAACGTATAAATGAACTCATCTTTCTGATAAGACGAGAAGCGGTTAAGAGAAGCCTTAGCTTTTGCCCACAAAACAGTAACAGAGCCCTGACAGTAAGCGGTTAAGATAAACGTATAAATGCCTGTGGAGCCCTGACAGTAACGGAGGGAGGTGCGATTCCTGCGCTGCCCACAAAACAGGCAGTTCTCGATGCCTTAACCAAACATCACACATCATAGGAACGAAAGGAGATAATACTAATCGGTATACTTTGTTCACCATTAAACTCTTCGTAGTTCTTTTATTTCCAGTGCTGAAATCCTGAGCATGAGTTGTTTCTCATGAGTTGATTTCAGCCAATTTTGTTACTCAAAAAGTGTTATAAAAGTTGAATTAACAATAAAAATCAACATTGATTGTTTTTTTTTACTGAAAATGGATATAGATATGATTGCAATTACACATGTTTTGAAATTTCAAAATTTTGAATCTTCTGTTTCATGTAATCATGTTGGCTGAATGTTTGAAGGTGTGTGCTAATGATGATAACAGTAAACTGTTGGTTTTCTACGATACATTGATAATTCTGGAGAGAAATTTTTACTGGGAAAATGTTCTTTTCCCTGAAATATTTCTGCTGATCTTTTATGAGAATTGATTTCTGTTTCATGCATTAGGTTCGATTTATGGGGCCAGGTAGAATAAATGTTGCTTGCTTGCTTCTTCGATATAAGCTCAACAAAGTAAATTCAACATGGATGAACATTAATTGAAACGTTGGACAACTTTATATATATGATCGAGTCAAGTCGGATTTTTTTTTCCGGGATTTTGTTCAAGGGCAATGTCCCTTGCAACTTTATATGGTAGCAGGGAGTGTTCCTCCCAGGGGGAGCCATGCCTGGTATGCATTGGTGCTCTCTAAATATCGTACAGTTCAACAGTTTATGTAATAAAAGATCAGAATATTTTAAAAATGACTCTTGGAGAAACGTTAATAAATTGCATGGACGTAGGCTATTCTGATTTTGCCATTAAAACTTTCACTTAAATAGGCTTTGAAAGATGAGATCAGATCCGTACCAATAAGGTCGTTGAGTGTATTTATTTATGTTATGAAATGGGGTTTAAACCAGTTGTTTGAAGAGGTGTAACTAGCTTTTTTACTGAAGTTTTACATAAGATCTCGATTTCGAGTTTTGTAAAAGAAAAATAACACTAGAGAAGTATGCTCTTTGAAATGAGATTCGATTCAGCTGGACTCCGAACTTAATCAGCCAATTTAACAGAAGGTTTGAAGTGAATCTGTCAATCTGAATGCTTGGTCATATCAGTGTGTAAACTGTAGAAACAGTGGATTTGAAGAGGGGGTAGGTCTAGAAATCAATAAGCCATTTATGAGTCGAAAGACTAGAGAAGAATTGCAGTGGTAATTTGTGGCAAGTGGTGGGTAGGCTTTTGAGTATCACTTTTGCCATTTACAGTCTTCTTTGCTACCATTGAGAATTTGATATATTCCACCAGCACTCAGCAGCAGCACTTTAACTGTTTGTTAGTAGCAGTGCTTTCGTTTTCCTTCTCCTCCTGCACACTACGGAGCAGAAAAAGTTCGATTCTGCTTACACATGGGGGGATAGGAAAGGAAATTGGAAAAGGGATGGAAACTAGAAACGTCATTTTAACCATACCTGCAGGGCATGGGTAGATCACATTGCACCTGCAGATAAATAATAAAATAAACCACCTGGTATTCAAAATCCAAAGGCCAAGACAGAGCAGGGCCAGGGGGAATCACATTGTAAATCGAGCTTGAGAGTGAGAGCTCTTTTGTTTATGTCGAAATGGTGAGAGAGAAAATAGAAAAAAAGAAAGCAAAGTGCGTCATCTCATCACCTTCTTCCACCATTTTTATATCCCCACTCACTCACTCACTCAGACTCAGTCCCCACATCCTTTTTATCCTTTTACCAAGTCCATTTCCCAATAAAAACATACAAGACAAAGACAAGGACGAGAACCTTAGTTTATAATTTTATTTCGATTTAAATCTCGTATCGTTTAGATTTTAATATTAGATTTCGAGATCAAATACGAATGGATCCACCTTTCTTGCTCCTTCACCGGCCTCATATATAATAGTACTCCATAAACATCTTCACCTGTTTTTCTTCCTTCGAACTCAACTATCCATTTCTCTTTCGTCTATCTATTGCTAAACTATCATCTTCTCTTGGAGATGGGAAAGGATTGGTATTGGGGAAGTGGAGCTTCTGCTAAAACACCCATGGCCGCCACCAAAAGCTCCAAGAGAGAAGCATTAGCGGCTGATACCACTCCCACTGGATGCATAAGTGCAGTCTTTCAGTTCTTCGATTTCCATCATTTCCAGCTCCCTTTAAACCATAATCAAACTTCAACTTCAACCCAAACTAACAGAAGCAGTTGTGGTTGTTTCAAGCTGCAGCACAGTAACTTCGTTCCCACCACTCACAAAGGTACAGACCCCCCAAGGAACAGTTTAGAATCAGAGGAGGAAATTTCAGCTTCAGCTTCAGTGACACTGACATCAACCAGTAAAGAAGAAGAAAACTTGAACATCCCTGTAAGAATGCCATATTTTATTCATTTTTTAATCATGATGATAATGATAATGTTTATATATAACCTTTGTGTGAAAATCTAGATGGGAATTCAAATCAAAACAAGGGGAGACAATAGGTCAAAAGTTGGAGCGTCAAAAAATGACACATCTTCAGAGATGAGCAGCTCTCCAGGGACCAAGACACCCACTTTGGTTGCTAGGCTCATGGGACTTGACATTCTTCCAGAAAGCAATTCTCCATCTTTTTCATGTAAGTCGCATTTGAAGTCAATAAGTAGCCATAGGAGGTCGTTGGATGGTGATATTCGTGGCACTCGGTCGTTGCCGGAAACTCCGAGGATATCGTCGTCTTCGAGACGGTCGGACGTGGATCTTCATCACCGACTTTCGCTTCAAATCAACAAGGAGAATATGAGTGCAACTGAGGAGTCGATGTCTCGTTTGAAAGCACTGAAAAGGAAAGAATACAAGCATGAAGACGAGAACAGGAGCCCGGGCCATTACGCGAGGCAGATTGTGAAGCAGGTTAAAGAAAGTGTGAGCAGGAAATTTGGAACGGACATTACCAACACGATTCGGAACCGAGAACAAGCTAGAGAAGAGCTTGTTAGACAATTCAAGAACAAGAAGAATTCCAGGGCCATGAGCAAATTAGCTGAAGATTCTAGCCCTCGAAAGCTGGTTGCAGAGGAACAAGATGAGCAGAAAAAACAACCGCCAAGAGCCACAAGAAAATGTAAGAAAATGAAAAAGCCTCGACAAACATCGGTCATTATCCGGAACACGAAAGAAGAACCTTTCGTTCATCCTTCGACAGCCAACAAAATCCACATTCCGGACAAGAAATGCAAGAAAACCCCATTGTCAAATGATCTACTCAACACCGCCGTCCCCACCCTTTTTCCGCTCAAAAAACACCCTTCTCCTCCGGCCACGAAAATCTCTCAAAAACAGGTACGAGTTTATTTTATTTATTTTATTTATTGTACTTCATCAGCTTATTGTTTGGATTCATTACAGGTCTCGGATGCAGGAAGACCGAAACGTAGCACACAGTTATCTAGTTGTTCGAGCCAGACGTACAACATACAAGAAGCGACGTACGTACACGTTCCCCGACACGACAACATCGGCGACAGATGTAACGATGATACTACCACTAGTAGTAGTTGCACCACAACCGGTGAAGCAGCAGCAGAATATCATGAGTACATCGCTAGAATACTAAGACGTACAGGTCTAGAAAAAGATACCCCGCTGTCATTGGCTTCTTGGTTCTCTCCTTCCCATCCTCTCAACCCTTCCATTTTTTACTACCTCGAACACTTCACAGCTTGTAATAAAAACACCACTTCCAGTCAACTGAGCCTCCGGTGCAACCGGAAACTACTGTTTCATCTTACCGACGAGATTTTGACTGAGTTTTTGAACCCGTTTTTTAATATGAAGCCATGGGTTATAAGTGGATTTGGACGTGAATGGTTTAGTACCATGAACGTGTCACAACTGATAGACACATTGTGTTCGAAAATTACAGGGTTTCCTCGAGCTGATTGTCGTGTTCTTGAAGACATTGATGCGCTGATAGACAAAGATCTGCCGGAAATGAAGCTTCGATGTGCTGTGGCGTACGAGGAAGAAGGGGAAGGGGTTGTGTCTGAGATCGGAAAGGACATATTAGAGGCGTTGGTACATGAAACGGCGACGGATTTGAGAGTTTGGTGTACCGGTTTCAACTTTCAAAGGTTGTCGGATCGGAACGTGGAAAGGGGTCGCTTTTTGGAATCACATGGGTCATTCACGTGATGAGATGCTATTCGTTGGGATTTTTTTAATATATTTTGTATATGTAAATGCAAAATGATAAATATATTCTTTGAAAATTTAGGTTCTTCAATGTTGGCACGTTTGGATGTAATATATACTTAAAACTATATGTATTTTTATGTGTTGTATAAAATCATATTAAAATCTATCTTTTTCTTATATGTTAAATTTTTTCCCTTCATTTAAAAAAATCTTTTTTCCTTATAATATTACGTGTTTGTTATCTTAAAGATATATTATTGATAGAAAAAACTCAAAAATTCAAAAAAAAATTATAAACCGTAATAAGATCATAAAAGGGTACAAATAATCTGTTTTATTGTATCTATGTTGATATTTTATTTTAAAATAATAGGTTTAAGGTTTAAGATTTAAGATTTAAAGTTAAGAATTATGGTAAGGGTTTAAGAAATTAAGAATATAATATATTTTTTAGGGTGCAATGTTTATATTTAGAATGTGAAAATAAAGATTAAAGTTTATAATTTAATTTTTTAATAATTTTTAACGGGTGTGCATGGATTTTATGAGAAAAACCATGTTACGTACTCATAATTTTTACTATTGCCAAAGCTGGAACATGCATGCATGTTGCAGCTAAAACTTTGCCACCTTCACATTTTCACCACCAAAATCCTAAGAATTTTCTGACAATTACAACCCTAGTTCAAATTAGAACTAGATTCACAGAGTAAATTTTATGAATATATTTCTTCTAAGAAAATATAATATTTTTCATAATTAGCTGTTTATCTCTTACTAGGAACACTTGCAACAAGAAGATAAATCTTTGTTCTATACCTTGCTTCCAAAAACATAACAGAAAGCCTAAACTTTTGTAATGAAGAATTGACCTTGTGGGACAATCAACAGCATACAACAAGGAAGAGAACAAGAACAAGAACAAGCCATGGTGTGGTCAGGGTATCATTCATCTTCTGAGTAATAAAATAAAATTTCAAATTACATCATATAAGTAAAAAATTATTTGATTTATTTATTCCAAACCCTAATCTGAAGAACTAAATTGCAAGTGACGCAAATTCAATTAAGTGGATGCAGCAGATGGATTAAGTGTTAAACAGTGAGCGGGAGATTCAAAATGCAAATAAAAATAATTATAAAATATCAAAAGCTACGATTAATACACTTTATTTTTTAATATTTTAGGGTTGTTTACTTACAAGTTCTAATATTTATGATGTTGTTTGAGGGTGCAACAATGAGTCATATTATGTTACTTTTTGAAACAATGATGTCAGGACTGAAGTAGTATATTTGTCATGTGGTTAACATAATAATATAAGCTTTCATGATCAACATCTATAGGTTAAATGTTTTTTAAGTAAGATGTCAGATTTAAATAAAGAAAATAAAAAAATAATATTGTGAAAATTTTATTTTTTATTTAAGGGTATAATCTAATTCATGTGATTATCGAAAACTCGTTTAACAATTCAAAAAAGTGTAAAACTTCAAAATTAAGTTTCGAAAGTAGATCTCAACTCTCTCTAAACATAAGATGTGATCTGATTAATTAACTTAAACAACGATTTCAACAGGGACGGAGTTAGGATCAAACATTGAGAGGGGTAAAGGTTTATTAAGCTTTTAAATTTAAAAATTAGAAGGGACAAAAATTTAATTATTTTATTACTGTTAAACTAAGAGAGACATCAAGTATAATTATATTAAAAAAAACTGAGAAGGATAACTGGATAAGATCCCTTCCCATACTAAATATAACTTAGTTGTTGAATCTCAGTATAAAATTTTTAAGTTTTACGCTGTGTCAGTCTATCATATATCTATTGCATGAGAGATTCAGAATTAACGTAAAACTTGGCATATTCCGACAACACAATATTCCTGAGACCTGACTAGTTCTGAAATCCAAATTGAATATCGTTGAATCACCACAGACACTCCACTGATTATTTCAAATTCGAAGTGTTCCTGTTTCTCGGGGTACAGCACGATATGGAGAGGGGATAAAAGAAAGAAAAATAAAATTATTCCATTGAGAGTGCCTGCAAATGACATTATCAGACCAGGTTTACCCTATAGTTTAACCAACATATTCATAACATTGTTCAAAACATCATGACTTGTGCATCGATCATCGTACACTTAAACAAGTTCTATTATTGTTGTTTTTCTGTCCATCTTATCTCTTGGTGGTGGGTGGGGAGTATGATTTGGTGGTGTCTGTCAGCTTAGTAAGCATGTGCAGGGTTTTGTTGTGTCGTGGGAGATGGAAGTGTGGGTGTGGGGTTATGGGCCCAAATGGCAATTCCAACGCTTTGTCTCCATGCTTAGTGTTGAAGGTTGGAATGTCAAATGGGTAAAAAATGAAAAGGAGTATGGAGGTCCGACTTGTTTAGACTTCGAATTAAACTGGATCGAATCAAATAATTATTACTCTAAAGTAAGGTAAGAGGTAGATTATTGAGTTCGTTTTAAATATCCCTAGTAAGAGGGAGAGTTGTGCTCTTCGATTCACCATAATATTAGAGATTTGAATTCTACGATTATAATCTTAAATAAATTGGATTGGAAGTATTATTTGGTGGTGCTCATATCTTTTTCTTTCATGCAGGTCTGTCTTTCAGAATTTGTACTCCCATGTATCTGCATCAAAAGTTAACCATGTCTGAATTTTTGTACAAAAACTATGTATAAAGCTGAACGGAACAAGAAATGGTACAAATGTTACCTTCCGACCATCATAACCGTGGCCTGAGGATTAGTTCCTGGAGTGACATGAAAGGTTGAAGCATCGATAACCCGAAGAGCATCAACGCCGATGACTCTATAATCACTGTCCACTACCTTACCAACTTTGCAGCTCCCATGGTAATGCCAGAATGTGGAGACAGTGTCTTTGCAGAATTGTTCCAAAGACGTAGTATTCAGATGTTTAGTTTTATTATTCGAGGACAGTGCCGCTGTCAGATTCATAAGGTCTTGGTTCGAGATCGATGGATACCGGAATCTCGAAAACGATTTGGAATTCAACATCTTGAGGACGATTTCCAAGCCTCGTACACACTTTTCCAAGTCCTCTGGTTCTTTGTAATAATTGAAACTCACCTTTGGTGCCTCGTTTGGATCTGTGCTCACAAGCTCGACTTGGCCTGTTGAAAGTGGACGTCCAGTTTTCTGAACAATAATCCCACCTTGAAATCTTGTATCATTGGAGGAGGGTCCGACCGGAATCAGTGATTGGCTATACACCTGCAACCGTAAGTCCGTAACGGTAACCATTTTTAAACACTAGCCACAATAACAGAGAAAACATATGAAGATATAAAATAGTAAAAAGAACCTGGTATACGAGGGGGGGCAAGGGGATTGTCGCTAGACCGGGGAAAGGGGGCAAATTCAATCCACTCCATGCTTCAATATAGGTACTAAACTCCGTTATGCCAACAGTGGAAAGGAGTGAAACTTCAACGGGCACAGGGGATGGAACAAAGATACCACACAAGGCATTGTCAGCCATGTTCTGGCCGACCATGGGTTGGTCCATCACCAACTCTATGCCCATTGCCTTAAGCTGAGTGGCAGGTCCAATACCACTCAGCATCAACAACTGTGGGCTTCCAATTGCACCTGATGATATGATGATTTCGCTTTTCGGGTCTTTAGTTAAAAATGCCCTGTGCATCACTCCAGATGCATCCTGGTATATCACCCCTGTTGCTCTCGGTCGTGATCCATTGGCTATATGCACATATATAGAAGGAAAAATGTCGGACCTTGGAACTCAAATCTAAAGTAATAATTTGTGCGTATTGTTGGAACTTACTTTCTGTAGTGAAAATGATCTTGTGTACCGTGGCATGCAAGTAAACCTTGATATTCATCGGGTTAGCATACTCGAGCAGGTCAGCAGCTGTATGTCTATGATCATTCTTGTCGAAAAGGGTTGCAGCAATTTTAGTCCCCTTGATGTGTTCAAACGTAAAATTGTTGTATGGTAAAACCCCAACTTCAAGCAACCCATCCTTCACCGCGGATTGCCACTGCAACACAGGCGCCTCGAATGCCACCTTCTTTTCAACCCACTGGTATGAATCTTTCACCAAAGCTTCATCGAGACCGGTTTCCTTTATGAACTCAGGGTCGGCATGTGAGTAATAACCTGCATTGATGACTGAACCGCCGCCGAGAACGCGTGCTCGGTTACTTAATACTCCATCTTCCGATATGAATTGTTGAGCATACGAATCGTTCGAGCTTTCAAAAAGTTGAACCACAAAGTTTGCTTTGTCTGTTATGCCTGGTCTGGTATAGGGAGACCCTCCTCTTTCTAGAACTAAAACGTTGGCCTTTTCCGAAAGGGTTGCGGATAATGGACAACCGGCTGTCCCTCCGCCAACCACAATGTAGGAATGGTATGAGACCGGAGGAGCTGAGGTTGCTTCTTGAACAAAGCTGTAACGAGGATCTGCAAAAAAAATACATCCATTTCAACTAATGCACCGGTACAATCGTGTACCGGAATCGTGGAAGTCTTGAAATTACCTTTATATGCCCGGCAGAAGTAAGTTTGCAAGGCAACAACAGCCACAAGAAGAGCCTGTAGAATGCTCCACGGTCCCCTGTCCATTCTTTATTTCCTAGATACTCTACTATGATAGTTAAGATATATTATGACTGAAATGAGATTGAGCGAGGCAAATTTATAGTGTCGATTGACATTCTAATCGGTTCAAATATAACCATAGAATGAAAACTAGTGGTCTCCCGTTTAAATATGCTCAAACCTAGGAGATTTAAATAATTTTGAATACTTATATATAACAGGAAAACTTAATTATTTTTGATAAATGATTCAATTTTATCATGTAAGATAAAAAAATATATATTTTTATCATCCAAAAAAACAATAACTAAAACGTAATATATTATTACGTAACACTAATCATGTGTACTGTTACGTACAATAGTTGGCTTGTATTTTTTGGTTCAGTTTTTTTATTTATGTTGTTGGAACTTTAAATTATTTTATTTTTAATAAAATACCGGTCATTCCAGTCAAAAAAAATATTTTTTTATTATTAAATCAAATCAAAATATTATCTTATATATCATTTCTTATAATCTCATACAAATATCTGATAAAATTATCCCATTATCATAATCAGGGACGGAGTCATGATTGAACTAATAGAGGGATAGAGCGATTAATTTTAAAATAATAAGGTCTTAAAAAATTAAATCATAAAAATTAAGAGAGTTTATGCTTAATTTTAAAAAATTTAAATTTAAAGGTCTTAAAAGATAATTAAATCAAAAAAGGAGGGTTAAAGTTTAATTTTATTAAATTTAGATTATATAATAAATCGCTGCTAATGCATAGAATAATTATAATATATTATATAAAAAAATAATTATAACAATTTTCTAAAAAGTTTATAGTGATGATATTTTTAAAGAAGCTATATTAAAATTGTTATAACTAATTTTATTTCAAAATAAGCAACAGACCTATACTTTTTATGTTATAAATTTAAAATCTTATTTTAATAAATTATAGAAAAGTCATTCAATTTTTAATCTGTCTCTAAATATAATTTATCATTACACTAAATATTTATTGGTTTTATTTAGAAAAAAAAAAGATGACTGTAAAAAATATTATGTTAATTAAGCTTGTAAACAAATATATTATGACTGCATATGCATTAATCAATATATACAAAGGTTTTAAAATCACTTAAAATATACAAAAAGATGAACACGTGTCCTTAATTGCAGATACGAAAGTCTGAATTCGCAACCCAACCTGCTTTAATTCACCTACAGACAAATTCTTGACTCTGCTGGTGACATATAGATGAGGGCTCTTGACGTTTTAA
The DNA here is from genome assembly GCA_035048815.1 of Abelmoschus esculentus. Taxonomy (NCBI): domain Eukaryota; kingdom Viridiplantae; phylum Streptophyta; class Magnoliopsida; order Malvales; family Malvaceae; genus Abelmoschus; species Abelmoschus esculentus. The sequence continues at coordinate 15,854,530 of JAUCBN010000002.1, read as the reverse complement.
ACAGGCAATTAAATCGAGAATTTTCGATATTCGATAATCATATAAACTTTTATTTATATTCGATAATCCTATAAAATTTTGATATTCTAAGTGAATTATACAAAGAAACAAGGTGATTTACAGACTAAGATCAAAACAAAATGAAGAAAAGAACTAAATATTATTCTTTTATGATACAAACCTGTATATATGATTAATATCAAGAAGTTTTCTGTGTATACTGTAGCTAATTCTATAGCTTAATTCCTAGTAGCAGAAGGTATGATCTTGATAACGAGGCCCGGGAAAACATCATCCGGGTCGTGGATGTGCGGATTTCGTTCGACGATGAACGGATCGCCGCACTTGTCGCTGATCGAGTGAAGGGTTTCCCCTTCGGTCACGACGTAAATTTCGTCGCAGGGACGGTTCAGGAGCTGAGTGACTCTCGCGGGTTCATCGGATACAGAACTTGCCTTGATGGACCCTATGAGTATTAAGGCCAGTAAGGCCACGGAACAGTACCACGAGGCGGCGTCAACGAGTCCCGTCGATTTAATTTTCATGTTTTTTCTTGAGAAAGAAGAAGAAGAGGAAACCATAGCAGGAAAAAAAAAAAACTTTGATGAAACGGATGAAATAATGAAAGGATGGGATCAGAAGGAAATGAAGTGCCTTTTATACACTTGGCAGGAAGTTGGATAGGAGAGGACAAGGGGATTTAAATATTTTCATTAATTAATAGTATTTATTATATTGTGTTCCCATTCATATTTATTTATTTATAAATATAATACTGTATATAAAGTTATTAAATATACAGGCAATTAAAAAAATATATATAGTTGGTATTGAAAAGACGTATATCTCATTAAAAATATTTAAAAACAAATGTTAGTTTAGGTATAATATTAATTTTTAAGAAAAAATATGAACATATACTGTATGGTATAAATATTTGAAAATATATAATATATTAAAAAACTTAAAATAGTTTAGAGTATCAATAATTTATAGAAAAATTATAAATATAACATTTTTTTTATAAATGCTGATATCTAGTTTTATTGAGTAAAGAAAAAATACTTTAAAATTATAAGAGTCTTAAAAGTAATAATAGAATAAATTAAAGATATAATTTAGAAGCATTAATTTTGGATTTTATCATTGATAAAATATATAGTAATATGTTTTACCCATGATCACATTCCTTTGATAATCAGAAAATTAACCAAAAAAAAAAGACTTGAAAATTTAATTTTAATAATGATATTTTTTAATTCATGCACTTATTAATTCAGTTTTAATATTGCATAGGCTTATTATAGGAGTAACTCTTTTAATTTAATTTTTTTTATCCACAAACATGTGACAGATCCATTATGGACGTATGGTGAGCTCGTGCCCACTTTGAATTTCTCAAACTTTATATATTTACCTTTAATTTTTATAATTTTTATGAATTAATCTTTAAGTTTTTGTAATAATTAAGGTTTATGTTCATCCTAAAATTTTAAAATTTTATATACTTAAGAGATTTAATTTTTATCTCACTAAATCAATTTGTTTAATATTATTAATAACGTATTTTAGAGTTTATTTATTGTTTATTATTAAGTTATATAGAAGCAAAGTCTTTAACTTGTAGAGATGGGAAATTCATTACTTATATTACATGCAATATATTCCTTATCCAGATTAAAAAATTGATGAGCTAGGATTAAGTTTAGTTCTATTAATATTTTTATTAATATATTAAATAAAAATATTAAATAAAAAATATTTAAGTAATCAATATTATTTATGCCTAATTGTTAATCGTTAATTTTTTATATTAAATTCAGGTTTAACGTTACAATAACAATTTCAATCTAATTTTTGAATTTTAAAAAATAACTAAACTTCTGAAAATAAAAAAAAATATAGGACCAAAATTTAAATATACAACAATTATAGGAATTTGTTGCATATTTAAACCTATATAAAATGCATGGTTATGGGTTGACAGTGATGATATTCCCCCCATTATTATTATTATTATTATTATTATTATTATTATTATTATTATTTAATTTATTTAATTTATTTAATAGGATGATAAGACTTTCTTTAATAATTGCTTCTTTCGCTTCAATAAGAGATTAGGTAATGTCAATTGTCAAGAATTAATAATTAATAATTTTTCTTCTTTTTTTCATATTTATTATTCTAAAAATTGTTATTTTTTATTATTTTTTATGGATGTTATTAGTTTTGGTATAATTATCGTTTCAATCATGCTAATTGAAACATCCTTGTCAAGAACCACCAAGATATGCAGACATACGGTATAAAATGTATTATTTTGTTTCAATATTTAATTATTGCATATTTTATCCAATTGGTCATTAAAATTAAATTACTAAGAAATTAAATCCAATAATATCTTTTAAAAAAATTCAAAACATTGAAAATAAAGTGGTGAATTTGAGTGTGTGCGTAGCCAATCGCGTTAAGCACTTGTTGGCCATCCCAATCGCCCACCATCGACAAAATCGTGGGTAATCGCATTAAGTGCCCAAACCGACCAACTAACCTATCCCAAGTCAAGATAAATATTGGGTAGACTAACAACAAAATAATAGGTATATTTTTATTTTTTAAAAGATAGATAAATAACTCAATAATGATTTATGTCGATTTATTGTTATTTTTATTCTTTTATTTTTTTTTATATGTTAATAAGAATCTCTGCTTTCGTGGCAAACGTTTCTTCTATACTTGTGGTACGTTTTTTATTTTTATGGTTTATTGTATCTGTTCTTGTGGCATGATTCAGCATACCCTAGCAGTCGATTGTTACAAAGATTTGAATTGGCGCTAGTTTCTGATTATGATTTTGTCGGTAGTCATTGATGGTTAGATCCCCACTCGGTTGATAGTTGTGTATCGATATTATCAATCCTGGGTAACAGAACATTCTGCCTGATGGTTTAGATCTCTCACCGTCCCTTATTTACTCGTTATGTGTCTCGATTAGATATAGACAAAGAGATTCAGAAAGCTTCTGAATTTTAATGGTATACTTATCTCTATAGAAAATATTTTACTTTCCTTTGTTTTTTTAGTTTTTTCGAATGCATTATAATTATAATATTTTCTATAAATTTAATAAAAATTCAGTAATAATTATAGAAAAAATGATTAATTTTTTTTTTTACACTCAACATGATCTGATTTTATATATTATAAACTTTAAATTACATATTACTGTGTTTGTATATTAAAATTAGAATTAAAAATTCTGTTCAAACTTTAAGTAATCGACAAAAATTTTAGTATGAAAGCATCCCTTTGTAGAGTTCTTATAAGATCCTCGGCGTGCAAGACATCGCCGCCAAATGTGTGTCTGACCTAGTTCTCCACTCATTTCAATGCTTTTTGTAGGTCCAAAAACCCATCATTCTCAAAACTCACGATAGATATTGGTTGGTAGTTTGCGGTCACCAGTGCTGTTGATCGGGGTCTTCGATAATGGGGTTCGGCAGGATTCAAATAGGAGGAAGGAGTAGGGATGGGCACGGAGCTCGAACTCGATGGGTTTCGATTTGACCCGGTTCGATTGGGTCGGATTTTTTGGTGAAAAATTCGGGTTCGGGTCGGGTTTTTTAAAGGGTGGTCTCGGGTCGGGTTCGGATTTAGGGTGAAAAAATCCGTCCCGACCCGAGACTAATAGTGTAATTTTCCCTTATATATTTTAGGGATATTTGCAATAATGATCTCTTTTTATATATATTTTATACAATTAGATCACTAAAATTAATTTTTTTTACAATTAGGTCACTAAAATTAAATATTTTACAATTAGATCCCTAAATTTTATTTTATTACAGTTTAGTCCCTAAAAATTTGATTTTTTTAATGATTCGGGTCAGGTCGGATCGGATTGGGTCGAATTTTTTCACCCTAAACTCAGGTCCGGTCTGGTGACAGATGGAGGGTGTGATTTTTCAGATCGGATGCGGGTGGGCCAAAAATCCGACCCGACCCGTGCTCATCCCTAACAAGGAGGGTGGGGGTCCAAGTTCACATACCAAGGTGGCATGAAGGAGGGAATTAGAATAACTAAAAAATTAAATTATCTATAAGTAATTGATCTAGTGACACAATAAATTTTGATCTTATAAATGAAAAAAAATTAAATTAATTAATAAATCAAATATCGATAGTTAAAAAATTCAATGGATGACGTTAACTTTGTGGGACAAAACTTCCCTTCCCCCACGTCTCTTAGTTTTTTAACTCCAATACTCAAAGTTCAGAGAGATTATATCATAGGCCCGACTCATTATGTCAGTCATGATTTCATCCAATGAAAATCATCCATTTCATCACTAATCAACCATATCATTAATATAATTTTTAGAAATTATATTTTTAAAATGATATGAAAAAATGAGTGAAGATTCATTAGTTGAAAAAAAATGAGTTGAAAGATAATGATAAAGTAATTGGTTTTCATTGGATGAGACCATGATTAATGTGGTGAATGATATAATTTCTACTAAGTTTGTTACAAATCATATATAGTATGTATTTTATGCAACGCCGGTTCAAGGGAAAAAAATCAAACAGTCAGAGTAAAATTTATAAAATAAATTTGAAATTCTATATAAAATCAAGAATAATTAGTACGACCTCAGTCTGTATCAGCATGATAAATTCCTAGACAACTATTATCAATTGGACAGGCTGATAACTTCATTTGCTATATAACTTCTTAGCTTAAATGATCAAAAGCAACCGGATTCAATGCTAGTTCACAAAAATTTCAATTATCCCACAGAAGATGTCAGTAATTTATTAGGCAAGACCCTCAAATATTAAATTCACATTTAAGGGTATTTAAATGCCAAGTAAATTCCTAATTAAGGAGGGAGGGATTTCATTATATAAATTAAGGACAATCAATATCGTCAATAAAAAAGAAGAAACATCAAAGAAATCTATTTCCATTACAGAACAAAACACTAAAACAGATAAGAACTTCAGCTGTTTATGTAATGACAAACAACTGCAAGTATTGTTGGTACACATGTCAATCATGCTCGGCTATCACTAAATTTTCAACGTATGCTTATCCTGTCCAGCCCTGATTACTTCGACAAAAGCTATGAAACAAGGGGCCCCTCGAAAGCAGAAATCCGTAGAGAAAATGTGTATACATTATCCACCAGATCACCACCACGTATCTCTCTCCTGGTCCAGGATTATTGTCGCATCAGAATTAGATATTTTTCTTAGTCATTCCTCACCCTGTTCATAAGTGAATAAACACCAGTTTGATTAAGAGGGGGAAAAAGAAAGAAAAATGGGTAAAGGAGGTTAATCTAATGAAGAAAACATGGCTGCATGGCTTGTGGGTATCAACACCCTCAAGATTCAGCCATTCAAGCTCCCTACCCTTGGTATTATTTTCATTATAATTTTAGATAACCCTTTTTTTTCTTTTTGGTTCTTACATATTGATTGATTAGGTCTGGTTGTGTTCTGGGTAAAAAATGTGTTGTAAGGACCCCATGATGTTAAAGTTAGGATGAAAGCTGTTGATATCTGTGGAAGTGAGTTGTGTTCACTTCTCAAGGTATCATGTTTGTTTGTCTGTATGTCTATCTATATGTCGTTGTAGCTGAGCTGGTTCTTGCTCTTCTAATTTGCATCAATCAAATATTACTTGCACTAAGACTTACCATTAGTATTTATTTGTAGACGTTGAGGCTTGTGGATTGTGGTGAAAGAACCGATGGTGATCGGGCATGAGTGTGCAGGGATCATAGAGGATGTTGGGAGTGATGTCAAGAATCTAGTGCCTGGAGACCGAGTGGCGTTGCAACCGGGGATCAGTTGCTGGCGATGCAATCTTTGCAAGGAAGGTCGATACAATCTATGTGATGAAATGAAGTTCTTTGCCACTCCACCTGTTCATGGTTCTCTTGCCCGTCTGGTGAGCCCTATAACTGCAATTCAATGTTACAATGTCCATGTATATGTTGATGGTCTATGGTTCTTGGTTTATGCCGATGTATATGTTGATTTTCAATGCAGGTGGTGCACCCTGCAGATCTGTGTTTCAAATTGCCAGACAATCTGAGTTTGGAAGAAGGGGCTATGTATGAGTCCTTGAGTGTAGCGGTTCATGCTTGTCCCGAGCTGATATTGGTCCAGAAACCAATGTGTTGATCACGGGGGCAGGACCTATAGGTCTCGTTACAATACTTGCAGCTCGTGCTTTCGGGGCACCTAGAATCGTCATTGTAGATGTCGACGAACATTGACTATCTGTTACCAAGGATCTCGGTGCTGATGGAGTCGTCAAAGTTTCAACTAACATGCAGGTTCATAACATAACCACCTCGAAATTCTTTCATTTCTATTCCTTTTCGGTCACAATTATTTCAAATGTCTAAGATCTCATTATATATTAAAGAACATACCTGAAGAAGTCGAAAGGATATATAAAGTAATGGGAGCAGTAGTATGTAAGCTTTGACTGTGCAGGCTTTAACAAAACGATGCCAACTGCTCTGACTGCCACTCGAGCCAGTGGCTGGGTTTGCTTGGTCGGGTTAGGACACAACAGATGACCGTCCCACTCACTCCAGCTGCAGCAAGGTACTTCTTTTAATGATCTCTTCAGAAGACTCTGCTCCTTCCAACACTCATCGGTCAATGGTTCGACTGAAGGGAGGTTGATATTATCGGAAATTCCGGTACAAGAACACTTGGCCTTTGTGCACTGAGCTTCTAAGAAGCGGGAAGATCGATGTGAAGCCTCTGGTAACACACAGGTTTGGGTTTTCTCAAGAAGTTAAAGAATCTTTTGAAACCTGCACTCGTGGTGACAATGCCATTAAGGTTAATATAATACATCACACCATTTGGTCTGAAGAGTTTGCTTCATCAACATGTAAGAGAAGAATAAAGTGAAGCATATTTGTAATGGGAAATTCAAAACGTAAATAAATTCTGTACTAGGAATCAATGACAACAGCAAGTGTAACAATAAGTGTGTATAATCAACTAGCAAGCTTAAAGGCATCAATGAAAAGTCCATAGGTGAAACCCATCTTGAAATTGTTGAGAAGAGCAATGGGGAAGGTTACCTTCGGACGGCTGTAATAAAACCTTGTTAAGTACTCTGTTAGTAGCACACAGATTACTGCTGCAATCACATCATTTACTCCTAAAGCTTCGAAAGACGGAGTTTGTGCAACGTAAAATCTCCCAACAAGGAGATTCCACCAAAAAGTTCCCTTCGAGAAAGACTTCGAAAGTAATTCCTGGAAATATATGGCACAAGCCTTATGATGTTGACCAATCTTTGAGGACCTCCTTTATCTTGCACAGCTCGGATGTTAAGAAACCCCGATGATGATCGTGGAATTAAAGACTTTCTACGCGAAAGTCTAGTTTGAGTCAAACCAAATTTGAAGCTAACAGAAATCAAACTCATAAGTGCCGTTTATAGCTTATTCATCAAAAACAATCAAAAGGGTTAATCACAATGCCTCTCCTGGAACACAGGTAGATGAAAAGGTTGAAAGATAACCTGTGGATGGTAGAAAGAACAAACACAAATAAAATTACTAGGCAAAAACAGGAAATTGTGTGTTTGTGTGTGTGTATTTCGGTATAATAACAAGACCATAAAAATTTTCAACAAAAGCAGCCATGAAGTGAGAGAACAGAAAGAATCCAAGACAAGGGGTGGCTCAGATGAACAATATATGGCATTTCAAATTCAATCTGTGTTCATAAGAATCCATGGAACCCTTCAGGTCATTACGACTTACGAGCAGTAGCCGATTCAACCTATATGCTCACATGATCCAGCTAACTCATTTTTCTCCTTTTCAAATCATAAGTGAACAACATCTAAGTTTCTAACTACAAAAATACTCTGTCTACATTGAAAAAATCCAATTAATTTCTTCTCCAACAAATGATAAACAAAAGATTTCAAGGACAAAATCCATATCCCAAATGGCAGCTAAAAAGACAAACCAGTATATTTTTAGCTTGTTAGCATATTCTGCGCATTTTAGTACTATATTTAACACTTAATTAGCATCAAAACCAAAATATCCAAATTACTCTGCTCCAACTTGAGCTAACTTCAAATCAGTGCTTAAGAAGAAAAATCCTATTCTTGAATGCTAGAATTGGGACGAGATTTGCTCAAACAACTTCTCCAGAAATAATAAAAAAAAACAGAATCCCCATTTCCACAAAGTTGGAAACTTTATGCACTAACTTAGATTATGAGAAAGAAAATGAAGTTTAAGGTGTTCATATGATTGGGTAAACCATGGTTAAAGAGACTTTACCTACCAACTGAAACCCAGAAGATTCATAAGCTCCTCATGGCTCCTTTTAATGAGTGAAAGAGAACCGGATAGGATTTAACGGCGGAAACCTTGTTCTGCTTCTTTTCTTTTCCCGTACTGACAGGTGGATAATTTAAGGTTAAACTACTCGGTGACCATCTAAATATTTGATTAATTTATTATTTTTTTTAAGTTAAGAGATTAATTTATAACTTTTTATAATTAAAAGATTTAAAAATTTTAAATTATAATAGAAGGATCGTTTATATAGTTTATCTTTATTTTATCGTATCCCCCAGCTAAGCCTGGGTGGACGGCGTAAACTCGCATTAAGAAAAAGAGAATCCAATACTTCAACTGGATTAAACTTAAACGTCGGGTCCGAGCAGATACTCTTTCCATTTCAAAATTACACAAACCGAACATAAACGACAAAATAATCAAAAGGAAACAACAGGTAGACCTCAAGCACCCCAAGCCTCATCCTTCTGTTCTTCCTTTTTTTTAACAAATTTCTGCAAAGACATAACCTATACTCAAAAAGGAAGAGCTTTCTACCACTGCTCCGAAGGACTCTTCTTCTTCTTCTTCTTCTATGCTCTCTCTGTTTATATCTTGCCAGCTTTGTATCTCACTTTATATAGTTTTTGTAGTGTTTTAGGGTTGATGGTTGAATTTGAAAGGTGGAGTTTTTTTCTTCTCTATTTGTGGAAAGGAACGATTTTGGATCTGGGGATGCTTTGTTTCAAGGTAGATTTTTATGGGGTTTTGTTGAATTTTGCTTGCTTTGTTGCTTTTGAGGGTTTTAGCTGATTGAGTGGCAAAGGGTGTTTTTTTTATGTGATTAAGGTTTTCAATGGGTGATCGTGTCGTTTGTTGAAGTTTTGGTGTAATAAAGTTTCCCCCCTCTGATTTTATGTTAGAATGTGAATCATTTCTTCTTTGAGCTTGGATTAAAGTTTGTTCAGCTAACAGGATATACTAATGTATTTTATCTGTGATTTTTTTTCTTAAATTGGACTGTCATGGTATTATAGTTTCCGTTACTGTTGACAAAGAATGCTTTTTCCGGAGGTGAATTAAAGTGCATGATTATAATCTGATAATTGCATATTCTTTTACAGATCCAGGCAATCTAAGAGAACTAAGATGAGTTCTCAGATGTTCATTTAAGATTTTGGTGTTTTGGGGTTGATATGGTCTTGTCATGATTTCCGGTACCGTGTTCTTCGAGGCAAGTTTTGCTGTCAAAGTCCAACAACTACCCATGAAAGTCTTATGTTTTAGGGGTCTTGATCTCAAATCTGGATTTGGTAAGAGCTATGTGAACATAGAAATATATAAATCAAAGTTTTGACAATTAAAATTTGACTACCTTATTTCCTTGGGAGACTGAGTTGTTACAAAGCTGCCGGAAGACCCAGGGTATTAAGCTGACATCCTGAATCGTTTTTGGTTTGTCGGGCGTCTGGAAAGTGTTATGGCTGCTGCCAAGAGCAGCAGCTTCAATGAAACGTCAAACCAGCCATGTAATTGCTACAAAGTTGCAAGCTTGAGTGAAACGATTTTGGAGACTAACCAGACTGCAAATTTGAGAGATCGATACATTCTTGGAGAGCAATTGGGTTGGGGTCAATTCGGTGTCATTAGGTTGTGCTCGGATAAGTTGACAAGAGAGGTATTGGCGTGCAAGTCAATATCGAAAGATAGACTGGTAACCTCTGATGATTCGCGGAGTGTCAAGCTTGAAATCGAAATAATGACTAGGTTATCAGGGCATCCAAATGTTGTAGATCTCAAGGCTGTTTATGAGGATGAAGACTATGTTCATTTGGTTATGGAGCTTTGTGCAGGTGGCGAGCTTTTTCACCGGCTAGAGAGGTATGGTCGTTTTTCTGAGGCAGATGCTAGAGTTCTCTTCAGGTATCTGATGCAAGTGGTGCTATATTGTCATGAAATTGGAATTGTGCATAGAGATTTAAAGCCAGAGAATATCCTCTTAGCTACAAAAGCATCATCATCACCAATCAAACTAGCAGATTTTGGTCTTGCAACATATATCGAGCCTGGTAGAGTTTTACACTTCTTTCCATTTCTCTAGAACATTCTCACAGTGCTTGTTAGCTTCCTCGAACATTTTGAGATTCTTTTGTTTTTAACTATTTTGGTGTTTGTTACCAACAGGTCAATGTTTGTATGGGACGGTCGGGAGTCCCTTTTACATTGCACCTGAGGTTTTGGTTGGGGGATATAATCAAGCCGCTGATATTTGGAGTGCTGGGGTGATTCTGTACATACTTCTTAGCGGGACACCTCCATTTTGGGGTAAAACGAAGTCACGAATATTTGATGCTGTGAGGGCAGCTGATTTGCAGTTCCCATCAGATCCGTGGGATCGTATTTCTGATTCTGCAAAGAATTTAGTCAGGGGAATGCTCAATACTGATCCTTCGCGAAGGCTCACTGCACTGCAGGTTTTAGGTACGTTGGAATCCCTGCAAACATTCGCATAAATCTGTCGGTGCATGCTAATGACATGAGAATAGTAGTTTAATCATGATCTTTCATGGCTATTAAAGTAGAAGTATGCATAGGGAAAGTTTGTGCATGAGCAACTGGGTCAAACACGGTAGCTCTCTAATACTAGCCTTTGACCTGTTTGACTGATCGGTATACATTGGCCAAGAAGTAACCTCATATTTGTTTTATTTCTTGCATGTTACTCGAAAGTTCCCTCTTCAATGAAAAGTTTAACGTCGAATCATTTTCTTTTAGCCCATTCATGGATGAAGAATGATGAATCTTGTCATGAAGAATCAAGTGAGCTTGTATACCAAAGTTGCGGAGAGTTGGAGTTCCTTAGCTGTTCATTTCCCATGTCCAGGGATCAGGATATCAGCTTTGGTGCTGGATCGCCTATCGTTTATGATGTTCAGTCACCCACATTTACACGCAGAACATCATTTTCTTCTTCCTTGGCGGAGCCATCTACGCCTTGCTTCGCTTCTGGTGGATTTTCTTTCCACAGCTGTAATTCTGACACCTTGGAATTTCATTCTGCCATTCCTTCAATGCCGAGCTTTGCATTCTTCAGTTCTAGTTCTGCGGTTGAACAAGAGAGCTGCAAATCAGATTTCTCAACCAACATTACTCAGCTGGAGAGATTAGATGGAGGTAAGTGGTGCCAACCATCTTACAAATCTATATGATTTGTTCTCACACATGTGGTATCTAAAACTGTCTTGCATCATCCTATGAATACAGGGTTGGATAAGCTGCTCCTATTACCAGATCCTCCGCTTTGCTGTGGGCCTGAGTCAAGAGAAAAGGAGACCAAGACAGCTGAATTTGGAAGGTCTAGGTTGTTGTCAACCTTCCACAGCAAGAGGAACCGCACCATTGGTCATGGGGAGCGAGAACAACTTGATTTCATGGTGTCCGAATCTGTTATCCGATGGGCATCATGCACAAATCTCTCGACTGCCACATCCCTCAGGTCATCCCTCGTGTGTTGAGCTGGAGTGGTTAACAATCGCGTAAACTGCATTTCTACACGGAAGTATTTTACAGCTAATCATTAAGCGGCATTCCGAGTCTTCCCACTGGCTTCTAAGCCAGAAGTGTTAAAGGAGAGTCATGTCCGTTGGATTGCTGCTTCTAGTTTTCTGACCGGTAGGTACAAATAGGTAGAAAGATTGTAACAAAGCTGTGGTTGCTGGGATTTCGATTCTTGTATAAAGAAATGGTAAAAAGTTTTCCCAGGTTTCAGATTCTGGTTTGTTTGAACAGTTCAGTGATATTATGTATCAGTTTGCCCTGTTTATGGTAATCTGTATTGTCATTTCATGTGGTATATGTATATGTATATGTATATGTATATGTATATGCCAACCTTTTGAAGCTTTAAAGAATTCAACCTTTTGAATTTTTCAGAACCTGGAGCTGTGCACGTTGTAGACCAAGAATTATTATGCGTTTTACCATTTCACCGCTCGTGTATTTGAAAACGTAATTAGTCATGATTTTTCCGAAGTGTACAACATGAGGTCCTGACACTCCGACAAATAATCAGCCTCATCTTTAGATATCCCTCTTCTCCTCTTTTCACTCTCCAAAACTCAAAAAACAATCTGAACCAAGCTTCGAATTCCCAGCAAAAACAATGGCGTGGAAACTGAATTCCTTGGAACCACAATTCCTGTGCCGGCTCCCCGCTGGAACACCAACTGCTTTCAGAACAAAAAACATCGTCTTCTCTTCTTATGCACCAAACAAAGGAGAAGCTGTTTCCACCCGGTTGCCAAAGGCCGACACTTTCAGTGTCAGCTTCAAGACCCTGGGAGCTTGCAAGCTCGGGATTTCCAGGTATCCCGACTTCGAGTACAACGCTGACGGAGGAACAGGGAACGGAACCGCTTCAAAGGTTGCTGATGACACCGATGAACTCTCAGTTGATTTCGACATCAAAACACTGTATATTCCACCATTAACCAGCTCAACAACCAAGTTCCTCGGATTACCGTTGCCTCCGTTTCTGAAAATCGACATTGTTCCTCAACTGTTTCAAGGGAAAATCAACCGGGAATCCGGTAAGGTAAAAGCTCTGCTCAAAGACCCCACAATTTGCATTGAATTCGGATGATATTTAGTATGTTACTTTCCTGTGTCTGGCTATGATATGTAGGTTGACCTTGAGTTCTTGGCCAAGTTCTGCTTTTCCGTCGGGAGTGTTTACAGAGCTCCGCCATTGCTGGTGAAGACTGTTTTAACGTCCGATGAATCAAAAGGGAATATTAGAGGTGGTCTAGGTGAGAGATTGGATGAAGAAGGTAATTGCAAATTGGTGGGTGTAGCATTTGTTGATCCCATTGATGATTTCTTCATGGATTCTTTCCTGAGTTTACCTACTGAATGCCTTGCCAAGCTCAATGCTGTTATCAAATTATCTGATTCTTGTTGAAACACTGGGAATTTCATAGCTGAAGAACAATATATTGTTGTTATTTGTTGTTTATACAGACAATGTTTATCACAAATATGCAGTATATATACAATATAAGAGCATTTCCTTTGTATATAACACCCTGCTACAAGCCTACAACCATCTGGGCTGTCGGAAAATTCCCCAGCCAAATCCTCGATTTCTTTTTCGACTCCCTTCAGAAACCCACTTCCCGTTACTCCTCTGCCGGACTCCACGGTACACCGGGTGCCGAGTCTCCCTGAAGTCTGAACTTCTTCCTCCTCGCTTTCCTCTTCGGATAACTCGAAGCTAACATCAGTTCTTTGTCGGAAAAGTTGGCCGGTGGACCAGTTCCACTTCCAAAAACCGACCCAGAATCGACCATAACGTAATCTTCAACTAAAAAGTCCATTTCAAAGATCTAAAACGGTAAATTAGCTTAATTTTCAGTTAAACAAAGTTTTTCGTCAACTTAAAAGAGTACAGATAATTGATTAATTGAAGTAGAACATGACAGTGAACTGTCCAGTAAACAAGAAAGATTTTTCAAGGAAAAAAAGATATATAGATAGAACAAGTTTGGTAGATAAGAGGAATGGAACACGGAAAATCCAAGCCACTGTACGTACATAGAGATCCTTAGAGAGAGAGAGATTATAAGTTTGTCAGTTGTACAGATTTTCAGACAATCTATGGATCAACAAGACAATGGCACGTGGTGATTTTGACATTTTGAATTATCTATTTTCAGGTGTGAAAAGGGTTAGCTTTTTTCAGTAGAACTGACAGGGGAGACTTACGTGGAGAGTTTACAGGAGAAAGTTAACGTTGTAGGAAGAAGACAACCGGAAACAGTTGAGATGCCAAAAACAGATGGCTTTTTTTCAGAGTGACACCGTGTGGACAGGTATCTTCGGGGTCTCCTAGGTTTCTACATCTCCAATTTTGTATATTCATGTTTCTTTTGAAACATATAATTAAATTAAGGTTATTTGTGAGTAGCAATAGTAGATATTGCATCAGAATTTTGCTCTAAAAGTCATTTTGTTTTAAATTGCGGTGTAAAGTCACAAACACCTCAAAATTTATTATAATTTAATTGTTAAATTGTATTGTAGTCTCAAATTAATATAACATTTTTTTTATCTTATTTTATATTTTATATTAAAAAATATTAAAAAAACTATTAAAATACGTTGGGGTAATAATAAGGCATATTACTCTTTCAAAAAAAAAGACTCAAGTTCAAACTTTAAAGAATATACTATTTAATAAGAGAGCTATAAATCTTAAAAATCGACCACCGTTTCATGTCAATATAACTTATCCCCTACACAATTACACTCTTACAATTATTATCTCATGTTTGAGTCTTGTATTATGACAATTCATTTAAGGTTCTACATTATTTTTTATTACATTTATTTAGAAACTGAGTTACTTAAGCCTAATTTATATACAAAGATATTTAAACTTATATATTCACAAAGTTTAACTAAACTAATTACATGTACACCTTTTTTATCTTCTATTTTTGTTTGATTATCCATATTCAAAATTTATGATGAATCCTTTTAGTAACGTATCTTCAAAGTTGGGAAAAAAATCTATGACATAAGGAGACAAACAAAAATCTTATGTCTGTAATTGTTATGTCTATATTTAAAAGTTAAATTCTAAACCTTAATATTAATTTTTTGTCTTAAATCTTATACCCTAAAAAATATATCATACCCCTAATTTCTTAAAATCTAACCTCAAACTCACTATTTTAAAGTAAGGACACCAAATATGTCATGATTAGGGGCAGATGATTTTTATCCTTAAGAGAATGTGATTATGGAGTAGAAATCCTCTACCTCTTTATCATGCCTCCATCCATGTCTCTTGTTAAAAAATTTAAAAAAATTAAATTTTAAACTCTAACCCTTATTTTTTATATCCTAAACCCTAAACCCTACACCATACAAAATACACTCTACCCCTAATTTCCTAAACCCTGACCACAACTCATAACCTAGAAACCTAAACCTTATACCATAAACCCTCTAATTTAAAGCAGAGGCACGAATAGAGGCATGTGAAAGAGATAGACAATTTACACCTGTGGTTATGAGGGTAAAAAACGGGTACAAATCATTTGACTCTTTATTACGTCTCTATTAATGGCCCCACCTTAAAATAGTGGATTAAGGGTTTAATGTTCAGATCAAGGGTTATTATTATAGTTAATTAGGAAATCAGGGGTAGAATGTATTTTTTAAGATGTAAGGTTCAGGATACGAAAATTAGGATTAAGGTTTAATATTTAATTTTAAATATTTTTTGTGTGGAACCTATAGAAGGAGCCCTATTTGGGGATAAATGCTTTTTTTTTTAAAATCACTCCTAAAACGGAAAACAGGTTTAACCAAAGGAAGAGGGTTTGAACATAAAGATTGCCTAATCTTTTACACTAAACATTTCCTAGTAAGAGTGTTAATTTTGGTAAGTTTCATTTAATTTAGATTATACACTGGATTTCCGTCATAAATCTGTATAAGAATCCAGGGGACAGGTTTCAACCGCATGTTTTGTTCTTCCCAGATCCATAATTCTATGTTCCAACAATCACACACACACAAAAAGATGAGTTCTGCTAAGACAACGAATAGACGAGAGTTTTCAAACCCTAGGAGTTTTACAGCCAACTCTCCCCTTCTGAAAATCATGGTGGTTGACGACGATTCCACTTCCCTGGCAATCATCTCCGCCATGTTAAGAGAGTTCCGTTATGAAGGTAGGTATATATGTAAACTTGTATTCAGCTTTACACCACCATTTTTGTTCTTTCTAACATGTTTTTTTATGTGTGTTTTTCAGTTACAAGTGTTAAGAACCCCATGGCTGCATTGTCTGTTCTTCGAGCAAATCCGGGGAATATTGACCTAGTATTAACAGATCTTCATATGCCCGAAATGAATGGGATCGAGCTCCAAAGACAAATCAAGAGAGAATTTAAGCTCCCCGTCATCAGTTAGTTCTATTTTTCCTTTCCTATTATCTCTGAATGAAATGAATTTCGATGCCAAATCTTTTGAATACTAACAATCGAACGTGTATATGCAGTAATTTCATCGGATGATAGTGAAAGTGTGATGTTGGAAAGCTTATCGGAAGGAGCTGTGTTTTTCATAGTGAAACCTGTGCAACCCGATGGTCTCAAGAATGTATGGCAATATGCAGTTGCTGCCAAGAAAGGTAAATCCATGGTTATTAAGGAAATAAAAGAAGACTCGTCATCGGCGACAACGACAGCCGTGGGAAAAGTATCAATCAGCAACATGAGATGTTTGTCTTCTTCTGCGAATGGTGAAAGAGTTTCCAAAAGAAACGCACAAGGGAAGGACAAGGATGGAAGAGATGAAGACAATAACCCTAAACATAAAAAGGCCAGAAAAACTAAGGTGGTCTGGACAAACACACTCCACAACCAGTTCTTAGATGCCTTGCGACATATTGGCCTTGAAAGTATGTGGATATATACATGTGTGTGTGTGTATACATAGTGATAGTTATGATTTTAAAATGGCTAGCTAACAGATGACAACTTATTTTCATGTTTAACTCAAGCAGAAGCTGTCCCAAAGACGATTCTTGAGCATATGAACGTTCGAGGCTTAACCAGAGAAAATGTGGCTAGTCATTTACAGGTTAGCTTTTGGCTAATTATCTACATACATTCATACATAGGTGTGTATAATATATACATTAAAAGTTTACAAATTCTAAAGTATTCTATTGGCTCATGTAAATGTTGCAGAAGTATCGGATATTCTTAAAGCGAGTTGCAGAGAGGAGTTGTTTTTCATCAAAGGCCATGTTCGACAGGTTCGTCAAGTCGACTTTTGCTGAAGGCCATCATCCATTGTTGGTGAAAACTGCTCAAGAATACGCACGAATGCAAGATTTGCAACGACTGAGGAGCTTAACCTCCTATCCTGATTATGGAGGGAGTTATTCGCCTCATATGCTGGCTATGAACACCAAGCCAGTGTTCTCCGGAAACCTGATGAATCCACCCAATCTGGAGATTCTAATGGGATATGGAAATGGATCAAATTTGTCACTCAACAGTGGATTCTCTAGTGGCCTAATGAGTGGTGCAAACTCGTGGCCTTCGTACCCGCAGCAGATTCAAGCAGGGCCTGGTTTTTACGATGCTTGTTCCTCGTCACAGCTCAGATTTGGCTCACTTGGTCTTCACTCTTCGAGTTCGAACGGGCACACTAACCTGAATCCCGGTTACGCTGGGATTAGCTTGAAAAGTGATGGACTTACTGGAGGATATGGTCCAATGAATTGTGTTTTCAATAAGAATATGAATGTTGAAACCATGGGGAACCAAGCTTTTGATTATCAGGTTCCAGGAGGGTTCACGAACCAAGTTCCACCGACCTTTACCGCATCGAACCAACAAGAAAACACTTCGATGGCGTTGGCTCTCAACAATCCAGGAGTAGCTGATTACAATCCTGACCAGCAGCTGAATAATGGTTTCGATTTACATCTTGGCGACGAAAATTACCTCAACGAACTCAGCGACCTCATCCTCGGGTCGAACAAGTATCAATTGTCTAATCAGGTACTAGTACTACATTCTATTCAAGTGGTTTAGTATTGATCGAGTTGGTTTTACTTATTGATCATCTTCTCGAAATGTAGCAACAAGGTGGTGATGGTGGCTTCAATGACCCCGAATATTCTTTCAGCTCGTTGTTTCCGGAAATCTACTCCTCCTTGGATGAACTTCGAAACTTTAACATCGATGAGTCCCAGGAAGACAAAGCTCCTCGGAACGAACGAGATCTTGGCCAAGTTCAAAGTTCATTTGAAGAGTTGATCAACCCCAACGCTGCTGCTGTCGAAGAAAATTCATCAAATGATCAGTCTTCATTGTTGCAGGATTCCGAAGAAGATAATTTTCTGGCTTCCTTGTTCAACTTGGACGATCTGTTACTTCAAAACATCTGAATCCAGTCACGAACAAACAAGAAGCCGCTCCAATAAGCTAGCTAATGAATTGGCATATAAATTATACATATAGTTTATGTAATGTTATTCTAGTGTTATTGTATGAATGGTATGTTCAGTGCGATTATTAATGGCATATAAATATTTGTATTAACACATTTTTACATTTATCAAAGAATTAAATCTTGTAATTATGATTTGTTGATGCATAATGTGAGAATCAATAATTAATAGTCTTTCACCTTGATTGATTTGGATTGTAGATAAAAAGTTGTGATATATAAGATTTATTATATAGAAAGTTCGGTGAGTTTATTGAAATTATTATATAGATTATATTTTGAAACACGATTTTTATAAAAAAAAAAATTACATAATATTTCTATAAAATACTTTAAAACTTTAAACTCTAAATACTAACATAAATTAACCTTAATTTTTACGCTTTACCCAATAAACCCATAAACCTTAACTTAAAATCCTAGATTTTAAAATTGAAAGACTTATTTATACTAATTTATGTATCAAAAAGTATTTTTTTTTTATTATAAAATGAAGGATTTGCTACAAGAACTCAATCAAGGAAAATTGCACATTTCATTATTGGCGACACTCAATTCTTTGTCCCTTAAGTTCAAGGACATCTCTTATGTAGATATAGTACATGATCGAGTCTTATGATTCTCTGTCCAATTCAACCATGATGAATCATATAGGAGTCTCTTTAAATATTCTCAATAGTTTAAAAACAAGAATTTGAGACTAAAATCATACATAAACATTTGAAAAATAAATTTTCTCACCGTTGAGA
Source organism: Abelmoschus esculentus (assembly GCA_035048815.1). Lineage (NCBI taxonomy): Eukaryota > Viridiplantae > Streptophyta > Magnoliopsida > Malvales > Malvaceae > Abelmoschus > Abelmoschus esculentus. The sequence goes on along the minus strand of JAUCBN010000002.1, from coordinate 15,835,398 downwards.
TTTTGACCTACCAAAACAAAACATCAAAAATAGATTTATCGATTACAATTCGAATTATACATTATGCACCTGTTTTCATTTTGAATTCGATATAATTGGGGAAAAAACAGCTTAATTAGTTGCCTTAATTTTCTCCCTATCAAACTATGAAACCATGGCAATTCCTACTCATTAACAACTTCCTTCTCTAAATCTCTCAAAATTTGAAAAAAATATAGCCGTTGCATGATTGTCTCCTCTCCATTTCTAGTTCATTTTGTTCATCACCTTTGTAAAATCTACACTATATTAATCCAAATCTTTGCTAGATTTATTTCCCATCAACAATAGATTATGAGAATCCTTCATTGGATTTTCACTAGATTTTCCTACTAAGTACTAATTTTCCATGCCATGAATCCAGGTCGTTGTGCTGGTTGTAGATATCTGAGAAGGAAATGCCCTCCGGATTGCATTTTCTCTCCTCATTTCCCTCCCAATGTTCCCCAAAAATTCATTTCCGTCCACCGAATCTACGGCGCCAGCAATGTCGCAAAGCTACTCCAGGTAAAGTCTTTTCCGTTTACATCGGTCGGTGGATCGAGAATAGATACATATTCATACATTCCGGCTTTGCTTATCTTTCATGTAGCAACTGCCGCCGCATCTGCGAGCCGAAGCAGCGGAATCGTTATGCTTGGAGGCACAGTATCGGATCGAGAACCCTGTGTATGGATGTGTTGGTCTCGTCTCTTTGCTGCAGCAACAGATACATGATGCGGAAAGGCAACTGGTTAAGATCCGAGCTGAGATTGCGGTTCTGAAATCTCAGGCTCAACATGATCCCCAGGCTGCTCCACAAGAGAATTTTGACATTAGTCCCAACCTTGACTTTTCCAATCATCAAGCTTCTTATGGGTTTATGTAGGGCTTGAATGAATAGTATCATGATGGAATAATAAAATTATAAAAGTTACTTTGATTAGTGCGAAGATTATAATTTAATCGCGTATTAATTTATTAAATCGCATGATAAATAATTAGTTAATAAGTCGAAGTCTATGATATGTTAAATAATTTATCATTATCTTTATAAAAAAGTATTTTAAAGAGTTTCGAAGATTATTTATTAAAATGTCAAATTTAATGTTCACAATAAAATCTGGTTACTTGTAGAGATTGTTGTGATGAAAAAGATGCATTATCATTATCTTTGGTCCTTCAATTCTAAATTAAAATTTAAATTATCTGATTCGATTTTTATATATTTTATTTATCTGATATAATAAAATTTTTAAATATTTTTAATTCAATTTTGATATTTTAATAAATTTTTTTGATTAAACCTATCGAGTCAGAAAAAAATAATAGAAATATTATATAAAATATAATAAATATATAAATATATCGGATCAAAAATTTTTTACTTTAAACTCGACGCCGATCTGAAATGACTTCTTTTGATAACCCAATCCAAACACGATTTTTTAACTAAAAATTCACTCATATCAAATCAAGTCGGACCAGAACCTGACGGGATCGGATCATATTGTCATCTTAGTAATTTTGAACACCTATAGTGACAAAAAATTATTAGATGAACCATGTTTATCACGTCATCTGTGATCCAACCAATCAAATTCGTTTATCTCAAAATAACTACCTAATAACTATATACTCTTTGATTATATGTAAAAAAGGTGATAGTTCATCTTAAAAAAAATAAGATGAATAAATCTGATTGGTTCGATCATGGATGACGTAATTAACAATTTCCACAATAATAGTGTGTGGTTTGATAAATATCCCTAATTAATATGAAATGAAGTATCAAATAGTATCGGGTCAAATTAGGATTTAATTAATATTCAAAGGCTCTCTCCATAAATATCTCAGAAATCGGGGGCTCGAAATAAACGAGCGCTATCTTCACCTTGCTATTTATTGACTCACGAGATTCGGAGTTTTAGCTCCTTTCGCGAAAAATATCGCGAGGCTCTTTCACTAGGATTTCGAACTTTCCTTGATTGTTTCTTTCTGAAATCGTTGCTATCGAAGGTAATTTCGTACTCTAACAATCGTTTCTGTGCTTAGAATCTATTCAATTTTAATTTCCGCTGCTGTCTGATTTCTTTTCCGTGAAAATGAAGGAAAATTTAGTTTTATTATTCTTTTAATTTAATTTGTTTAGTTCCAATCTCTTATATTACCTTATTTGCTGTATCTAAGAACAGATTTTAGCATAGATCTATAATTTGTATATTTTTATGATAGATTTGGTTGCTGTTTGGTTCCATTTCTTCTTGATGTAGATCCAGGAGCTATACTTTTGTTTATGGTAGATTTGGTTGCTGTTTGGTAGTTTCCCTTCTTTTCAAAGACCTCTAAAACATCGTTCACTACTTTGTTTTATCCAAAAATAATGCTTTTCCATGTTCTGTTTATTTGTGATGAATCAAAATGAAAAGAATGAAAGATGTGTAATTCATTTAGAGAATTATCTTGCTCTTCCTATTTTGTTCATGTTAGAGTGCATTGATACTTTATTATTAACACTCTAGTTTTGACTTGTTCTTTCATAAGTTTGTGTGTGTGTGCGCTCTTGTGTGAAATACTGATGGAAAGTTGTCACGTCTTCTAATCAGGCAACATGAGACCTGTTTTCTGCGGAAACTTTGAGTACGATGCACATCAGTCTGATCTGGAGCGGCTCTTCAGAAAATTTGGGAGAGTCGAAAGAGTAGATATGAAGTCTGGTAAGTATTGTTTCTCATTATCAACTTCGTTGACTATTGCTTTAATGTAAGAATTGTGAGCATCATTCCCTTGCTCCCTTTTTATACTATTATTTCATGCTATTGGTGCAATTTAGCTTGTTGCCTTGGTTATAAAGGTGTCAAAAGTATTTTGAGCTTAAAAATCTGCCTTCTTATTGACAACGGTACAAGTTAAATCAATTCCACATGGTTTTTAGTTTCAAATTCAATATGTAAATGAAACCAAGATGTTTTTTGTGCTGAACTTAAATTTGTCAAAAAAAAAAAAATATTGCTTGATGAATTTTTTTAAGCATGATCTTGGACTTGGTATTCTATTAAAAAACTAGCTTAATTTGAATACTTAATGCAAGTATAACACTCTTTAATTGCAAATCCTGTAAAAATTCAAATATAGAGAAATATGTATGCACATTTCGCAATGAGATGAAGTTCCTGCAGCAACAAGGAAAGTCGAGTATCCTACTTCCAAAGCATTGAGGTGTTGGTCCCTGTCATGATGGCTGCGTGGCAGTATGACCTCGTAATACACGACTCAGGAGCATCAATAATCCTTCGTTGAGTTTTACTGGGGTCCAGGATAGTTAAGGAAAGAAAGTATATTTGAAAAATAAGCCCCCCATACTCAACATTTTCTTTGGCGCAGGATTTTCTTGGGATCTAATGGAGGAGCTCCTCAGAGTTCTGTTTCATGCATGTGACAAGCTTCCTCTTCTTGCTTTCAAGAAGTGTCATTCTAATCCGCAATGGCATCGATCATCCCTCATTTTCCTCCGGCATTTTTTCATTTCATTCCTCATGACTTTTTCCCAGCCCTCAAATTCAGACATATGTCAAGGTAGAAACATTATTGACCTCATGGCAGAGGCTGCAGAAAATATGGTGAAGGCACACTAATTCCTTGACCTACCTGAGATCCATTTTTGGATTCTTGTTCCTTGACATCACTTAGTTCATCACACAAGGTCTGTTACTACTTTCACTGGTCTTAGATTATAGATTATACAGAGCTTGCCAAAATTTTATCCCGGGACAGCATTTTAGGTGGTTTATTTCTTGATGAAGAGGAATGCCAACTGGTAGAAGATTCCTTTGGTGGGAGGATTGTCCCAACTTAGTTAATCATTTTCCACCATTGTGAAACTCCTAATGAGACCAAGTTTTTCTGGTGTGTAGGATTTGCTTTCATCTATATGGAAGATGAGAGAGATGCTGAAGATGCCATCAGAGCACTTGATCGATCAGAATTTGGTCAAAAAGGACGTAGGCTTCGTGTTGAATGGACAAAGGTAATGATTTGGTATTGTTACTTTTGACAGAGATCATTTAACTTTTTTTTTTGCTTTCTCATCTGAATAAATTCCTTTTTACTTTTGCATTCTAGCATGAGCGTGGCATTAGAAGGCCTGAGGGTGGGGGTGGTTCAAGAAGATCTGCAGCCAATTCAAGACCTTCAAAGACTCTATTTGTCATCAATTTTGATCCGTATCACACTCGGACTAGGGATTTGGAACGGCACTTTGAGTCGTATGGAAAGATAGTAAATGTAAGGATCAGAAGGAATTTTGCCTTTGTACAATATGATTCCCAGGATGATGCCACCAGAGCATTGGAGGCTACAAATATGAGGTAGAACGCCTGTCTCCTGAGAAGAATTGTGAATTATTTACTCCTTTATCTAAAAGATATTCAATAAATTTTGTTATTCTGTCCTGAACCATGGTATCTGATCTACTTGCAGCAAGCTGATGGATAGAGTTATTTCGGTAGAATATGCAGCTCGAGATGACGATGATCGCCGAAATGGGCATACTGAAACTCGTGGTAGGTCACCTGAGAGAGGTCGTGACAGAAGGCGATCTCCAAGTCCTTACCAAAGGGAGAGGGGTAGCCCTGATTATGGTCGTGGCTCTGGTCGTAGTCCTTATAGGAAGGAGAGGGGGAGCCCTGATTATGGCCGTGGCCATAGTCCAACTCTCTATAAGAGAGATAGAAGTAGTCCTGAGCATGGTCAGATTACCAGCCGTAGTCCTCCACAAAGGGAGAGGGCTGGCTCGGACCATGCTCGTGGCTCTTACATGAAAGAGAGGGTTAGCCCTGAGAATATCCAGGGCCCTAGTCGTAGCCCTTACAGGAGAGAGAGGCAAAGTGCTGAAAATGAGCGTAGCCCCCGTCACAGTCCATATAGAAGAGAAAGGTTCACTTCAGACAATGGTCATGGAGCTGACCGTAGCCCATATGGAAGGGAGAGAACTAGCCCGGAGAATGGCCGTGGTCCTAGCCCAAGTTGTATGCCAGAAAGAAGGGCCAGCCCCTATGATGGTGAAGCTGAAAGCCCAGCCAATGAGAGATTCCGCAGGTCCGTATCGTTATTATCTATAAGTTTTGCTTTATCTTTTTCTCTACTTCATATTTTTTCCATTTCCATTTGAACTTGCAGTCAATCACCTGCAGCAGAGGAATGATTAGAATCTTGAGAAGCATTGAAGGTCTTTGTGGTGGAACTCAGTGGAAGCATCGTTATGCATTTCTTTGGTGACAAAACTGTTTCTGCAATTACATTTAGAGTTGGATTCTGACATTTTTCTGTAGTGAATAGTTTAAGGCCTGATTTCCTTCTAGTGTAGGTGCAGTGGATTTATCCTGGTGAAACTCATTTTGTTTTCGTTCCATCGGTTCGACTCCATGATTCCATTTCATTAGCTATCTGGTTTTCTGCTTATCATTTAGAATATCATTTGTTAGGGTGATTATAGAGATATGGCACTGAGCCTGTGCTTTAAAATAATGCCTCATTGCTCTTAGTTATGGTGGACGACAAATGAATATTATTCTCCAATACCATCTTTGGTAGCATGGTCTTAGACTTAGGGGCCACTTCATCAGGCTGAGTGCCGATGGTCCGCTCCTATCTCCACTCAGATCCAGGGGCATAGGAACCTCCATTAAATCACATCACCGACCACTTCTAGCGGTGGGGAAATTTTATTAAGAAAAAGATGAATTATTCGATTAGTTACTAAAATAATCGTCTTGACTTGACTTAATTGTTTTATAAATTTGACTTGATTTGAAATTTTTTTAAATTTGATTTATAAAATGAAAATCTAAATAATTTAAATTTTGGTAATTATGAATTGGTTTCCAAAGAGTTGGGTTTTATTTTTTAATGTACGTGTATTGTGTATGGTTATAAAAAATCGTAATTAATGATATTATAATTGTTTATGATTAAATTTAAATAAAAATTTAAATTATTTAATTTGATGTGACTTAAATTTTATAAATTAGATTTAAATTTAAAATTTTAAATAAAATTTAAATCGTAACTTGATTAAAAAAATAGGTATTCAGTAGAATGTCTACCCTTAACCACTTCTTAAAGTGGAAGAAAATCTTCATCAGAAGTGGATCTAAACGGTATTCATTTTAGACCCATGGAAGTTGGATTTGGTTCAAGGCTGAAACCTGAAAGGCCACTAGTTCAAAAAGCAAAGTACATGCATGATGGTAAATGAAGTTTGAAGAAATAATATTTATTTATTTTTAAAGATATTTTTAGATTTGAGATAATAAAAAATCTATGTTGGGAGACTCACTCAGCAAAGTTAGGTGTGCGACACGGGTCAATCCGGATTAGTTAGGGTAAGACCTGAAAACTGAAAAAACAATAAAAAAAATATATAAACGAATGTGTTGCTTAAGTGTTCGTAAACATATTCGTTTAAGTGTTCATTTATATGTTGAAAATGTGTTCATTTATATGTTCAAAAATATTAACTAAATTAACAAATAAATAAATAAATAAAGCAACAAAATAAAATTTACATTTTAACATGGATTTAGATACATGTCAACATCTTTAGCTATAACAAAATAGAGTATTTAGATACATTTACAAACATTTTAACATATAAACGAGCTTATAGATATTTTTTTTTATGAATATAAACGAACCAAATACATCTTTATTCATGTCCGTTCATTTACTAAACGAACACAAAATTTTACTCAAACTCATTTCTTTAACTTGATAAATGAATATAAACAAATATTATAAAAACGGTTCGTTGTTTGTTGATTCAAACTCGTACGGCGTACTCTTCCCTATCCTGATTATTCCCATTTATGTGGTAAGTCGTCGCAGAGCGTAAACTATCTTTTAAAGTAGCGAATCACAGTACAGATACAATCAAGTTGCTGCACTAATGGAAACACTGGCAGAGACAACAGTCTATAATCACTTAAAGCGTAGGGTACCCTATCAAACCACTCTCAGTTTGTGTTTTCCTCTCTTGTCGATTCTGAATATGTATACAGGGACGACATAACATAATGTACAGGGTTTTGTAACCTATAACCTAGGAGTGAGAAAGAAAAATATTTTATAAGTTATTAAAAATTTAAATATAAAAATAAAACGATTCTTTCGTATTTTAGAATTTAATATTTAACGATCTTTAATCTTTTGAAGTTATGCAATTAGGTATCTCATTCTTATTAAACTTAGTTATAATATCAGATTTTAAATTCTTAACACCTGATATTGTTAGACGGATAAACCATTAATCTAAAAACCACTATCCCTATTGACTCTATCCATATGAGATATTGCATGCACCTCCAACACCACTCGAATTCCTATAAACGACAAATATAATGCGACTGTGACATCTTTCGCTTTTTTAAAAAACCAGAGCAGAGAACGAAGCACACCATCACCACCAGCTTAGTGCCTTTGTACTACTTTTCAAAGGAGGTTGTAGAACAAAAATGAACACAAAAAAACACTTAGATACCATGAGGAAAACTTCAAATAGTAGCTCCTAACTAACATCAACTATAATAAATATATACACTAAATTTTGAATAGGTGCTTGCTTTTATTATGTTTTCAAACATGCTTTATTTCACTTGGAACAAAATCTTTGAAACTTGAAGAACATGTGGTCGATCTATGTTCCAACTAACACAAGGTTGGAAAAAGAAGAAACCATTCAAAACAAAGATGGACTAAGGAGGTGCTGGGTGCGGGAGAAGTTGCAACCTCGGAATTTTCAGTTTCCCTTATAATTTAGGGTTTTTTGTATTTTCGATTATCTAATCTCATGCCCCTTAAATTTTTAATATAACTTCTTAAAATTTAGAACCCTGACATAAAATTATACATTCATCTGATTCAAACCCTAATATTTTAATTTGATACAATCATAAGTAACATATTGGGAGTAGAGGCCAAATGGGAATGTGGGTTTCAATAAAGAAGAAAGTAAGCTAACAAAGAATGCTTTGGCATTCAACAAAGATTATAAAAGGTGGAAAGGGAATCATAGCATCCTTCTCTTGATCTCTTAGGAAAGAAAATAAACCTAAAGTGTTCAAACCTAGTTCTTAATGGATATATCAAAATCAGTTTGGAACTTTTAATTAGATAATTCTACTTTTGGGATTTATTAAAATTTTAAGATATTAGGTTTAATTATAAGGTTGAAGGTTAAAAATATCCGGTATTAGTACGAATTTTATCTTACAATGCATGAATATCATGCAGGTTTTAAGTTTAACTTTATTATGTTTTTGATATTTTAATTTAATCGAAATGAAAGAAATTTTTTAATAAGATATATCATGGGTTTGAGAATCTTGAGATTCATTATTTGATTAGAATCATACTAAAAATATTATACGTGGATTTGAATTTGATTTTATATCAATTTAAATTTTAGCATACACAAGATTTGTTCTAATCAGATCATTATTGATTTTAATTGTAATTTATTATTATTAAATTTTATAATTAATTAATAGATTTAATAAGATGAATTGATGACAAAGAATCCATTGAAATAATTAAGACACAACACTTTCCAAAAAGGAAATGGGAACTTAATTTTAGCATAGTCAAGTATGATATAAGAAAAAGATTAAGCTAAACACTTTCCAAAAAGTTTTAATTAATATTCGATTAACGATAAATAATACGATAAAATTGATAAAAAAAAATATTAAGAGTTAAATATATAAAGTTAACCATAAACTTTGAATGTGTGTAATAAAACAACCCTAAGTAAAAGGTTTTAGCCTGCCCACTCATATGTGGAACCACCACTGCTAATCACTTGGCAACATAATCGACCAATGTTCATGACCTCCCCAACATAAGCTGACTTTGACTTTAGGGTATTTATCAAACATTGGAGACACAATCAAAAATGGGTTCAAAGGACAGGACACAAAGTGTAGTGTCCTTTACCCTACACAACAACAACATTAATAAACAATAAACAAAACTATAAATATAAGTCCCAAAATGATTTTTATTCAGAAATCACGAAATTCGTATAAGTCTCATTAATAATTTTATTTAGTGAATGATATGTAAATATAAGGTGATATTAATAATCTTAAAAAGAGTTTTGGTGTAAAATTTTAATCTCTTTTTATCATTAGATTTTTAAATATTTAGATCAGTATTTAAAGATTTGATTTTGAGATAATTTTAATATATTTAAGATTCATATAATTCAGGTATATATATACAATTAAAAGAAAAAAAAAAAGAAAAGGAAAGAAATATCGGAGACATTAATTTAGACTAATATTTGGTAAACAAAAAGTAAAAAAATTTCTTTCTTTTTTGTTTGTTTTTGGAGAGAAATGAAGATAAGTCTCACCACGTTATCTATGGACCAACCATTAAAAATCATCTATCTTATCAATTTTTTTTTCATGTCGTATTTTTTTAAGTGAATCTTCACTCATATTTACTGTTAATTTATTTTAAAAACAGTTTTTTTAAGTAAATATTCACTTTGAAAAAATATATGACAAGAAAAATTGATGAAATAAATAATTTTAAGTGGTTGGATCATGAACATATGGTTAAACTTACCCATAATATAATTTTTCTTTTTTTTAACCGTGGTTCGTGGTTGACTCCCCGGTTACAGTCAGCAACACCACATTCACAACCATACAAAATTCAGACAAACCCCATCTATAAAACCCCTTAAGTTCTCAATCCCTAACACTCCCTAATCATCTCCCACGCTCAATCTCCAACAGCGTTCTACATACACACTAATATGTTGCAGTTCACAGCCTCCTGCAACTGTGATTCTGATGTCTCGATCGAAGACTCAAAAGGGTCGTCCAATATTCAAGAACCATTCATCCTTAACATCCCAACATCCAAACAAGGATCAATGTGTTACTCGACGATCCAGACCAAGAAGATAGACAGTGCGGTTTCTGTTCCTCTTGCAATCAAGGAAGCCATTGCCATTGTCAATATTGCTGTCCCTATGATACTAACAGGGCTCATGTTATATTCCCGCTCCTTAATTTCCATGCTTTTCCTTGGCCGCCTCGGTGAGCTTGCCTTGGCAGGCGGTTCTCTCGCCATTGGCTTTGCTAATATCACTGGCTACTCCATTCTCTCTGGTCTTGCCATGGGAATGGAATCAATCTGCGGACAAGCATATGGTGCTAAACGATACACCGTTCTCGGTATCACGTTGCAGAGAACGGTACTTTTACTTCTGGTTTCGTCGCTGCCTATTTCTATTCTGTGGATCAACGTGAAGAAGATATTGATACTTTGTGGCCAAGATGAAACGATAGCCATTGAAGCACAATGGTATCTTGCTTATTCACTCCCTGACCTTTTAGCCCAATCAGTTCTGCATCCATTGAGAATCTATCTTCGAACTCAATCAATTACTCTTCCTTTGACATGTTGTGCTGTTTTATCGATTCTTCTTCACATACCAATCAATTACTTTCTCGTAACATACCTTAAACTAGGCATCAAGGGAGTTGCTCTCAGTGGTGTGTGGACAAATTTCAACCTTGTGGCATCATTGATAATCTACATCCTCTACTTTGGTGTTCATAAAAAAACATGGGGAGGGTTTTCGTTCGAGTGCTTTAATGAATGGAAACAGCTTCTGGATTTGGCCATTCCGAGTTGTGTTTCGGTCTGTCTCGAATGGTGGTGGTACGAGATAATGATTCTATTATGTGGTTTGCTCTTGAACCCGAGAGCCACCGTTGCTTCCATGGGGATTTTGATTCAAACGACGGCGTTGATCTATATATTCCCTTCTTCACTAAGCTTCAGTGTGTCGACGAGAGTCGGGAACGAACTCGGTGCAAACCAACCAAAGAAGGCGAAACTCGCCGCATTCGTAGGCCTTTACTCTGGTTTCATGTTGGGCTTGTCAGCACTTGTTTTTGCCATAATGGTTAGAAACATATGGGCTACCATGTTCACAGGTGACAGAGAGATCATTGCATTAACATCCCTCGTTTTGCCTATAATCGGGCTATGCGAACTCGGGAACTGCCCGCAAACGACCGGATGCGGTGTTCTAAGAGGCACGGCTAGGCCGAAAGTAGGTGCGAACATAAACCTCGGATGCTTCTACCTTGTTGGTATGCCGGTGGCAGTATGGCTAGCTTTCTTTGCAGGATACGATTTCAAAGGATTGTGGCTCGGAATGTTGGCAGCACAAGTCTCGTGTATGTTCACCATGTTAGTGGTTCTGATCAGAACAGATTGGGATTTCGAGGCCGAAAGAGCTAAGAAACTGACCGGAGCTCAACTTGTCGTCGGTGACAGCAAAGAGAATCCACATCAAGCAGAAATCAAGGAACATTCCTTTTCTTCATTAGGTGATTTGGATAATTATTCTCTCGTTTAATTACATTTTCTAGGTTTTATATATTTACCTTGTACAGCTTAAAAGGATTAGGATCCAATACAATATTCTTGAATTTTTCTATAGACTCGGTAATCTACCATATGTTACATACTATTTTTTTTTTTCTGTAGTGTACTCTGTTTTTATATAAAATAAGTTTTAAAAACATATAATACGTTCGAATTCTAATATTACCGATGTTCCGAATAATATCATTATCATAAAATATGTCCTTGATTGATGTCCGAAAATTAACATCTCCGATTAACATGCATTGAAAGGGATGAATTAATGTGCAGAATTCAAGGCCTTGATTAGAGCATGATTTCAGGTTTAATTACTTCATGCGTAATAAATTACTTTTATATATGGAAAACGGAATTAATTAACCAATAAATTAAATATTAATATTAAAAAATATTTAATTTTTAATGTCTATAAATTAGTTTCTCAACTTTTATAACGTACAATGATAAAATATCATAATTAAATTGATGAAATATCAATTTATACAGCTACTTGACCCTGGAACTGTAAAATTCTTCACGAGATCTTAAAATTTGTGTTGTGTTATTACCGTAAACATGCGAAATTTGTCAGACATTAAAAAACTTAACCTCGGAAAACATCCAGAAAAAAATGAAATAATAATTACATCGGGTTTGATTAGAGATATTATATTATTAAAAATATTTTGATATATTGTATAAGCTTTAGATTATATAAATATATCAATTATAACTAATCATGAATTAAGTATTTAAAATTAAAATTTAAATATTAAATATATTTATTTAATATTTAAATTGAAAATAATTTATAATGTAGGATTAGTTCCACCCCCATAACATTATGTATTTGAAAGTAATTTTTATTAAACTATTGATTTCATTGATAAATGATGATATTATTTTTTAAATGATTTAGGTTCGAATAATATAATTTATAAATATGCATGAATTTATTTAAATTTAAAATTAGATTAATATATTATATTGTAATTAAATTAGAAATTAAAAAATAAGTTTTCTAATTATTTATTATTTATGATGTAGAAAAATATGTTTTAATTACAATGAAAAAAACAAATCATAATAATAAATCTGCATAGAGCAATTAGATTGAGAAATTCATCTTATAATATCATAATATTTTTTTATAAATATTTTATTTAAATTAATTAAATAATAAATTAGATATTAATAATTAAATAAAGAAATATTAATCCTGCACGTGTTATCCAAACGTACATATTTTACATGTGCAGAGTGCAACTTGCAGAATCCTTAATTTGAATCTAATCCCAGTGATTAAGTGGTATTACCAAATACCAAGGCACTCCCTACTTAAAATAACCTATATACCATGAACTAGACTTTGGGGTTGGGACCATGAGATCTCAACCTTGGAATTTGGAACTCAACTAATATTTTTTCTATTATTATTCCTTAAATTTCTTTGCATTAGGGGTGATAATGAGCCTGTTCGACTCGTGAGTTAATCAAACTCGGTTCGGTCAAAGTTTAGTTCGAGTGAGCTCGATTCGAGCTTGGGTTTGACTCGGGATCTAAACGAACTCGAAAAACTCGTGAACAGGTTCAGAATAATTATATATAAACATATATATATATATTAAAAATAATTTGTTTAACAAAAAAAAATAATAAAATAATTGAAAGTAAATCCACTAAAAATAAGTTAAATAAAATAAATTGAATATTATCGACTAAAACAAATTTACAAAACTACAAATAATAAATAAAAAATAAAATACAAATAAATAAATAAAACACAATAATATAGAAAATTATCCATTTCGAGCCAAACTGAGTCGAGCCGAGCCCAGTAATATTATTTTCGAGCCGAACTGAGCCCAGATATGCATGTTTCCGAGTCGAGCCTGACTTGGCTCGGGCTCGGCTCGGCTCATTATCACCCCTATTTTGCACTGTTAACTAAAAGTTTAAAAAAATGTCAACTAAAAGTTTTTAATCATTTTTATTTATTTTGTTAATTATTTTAATAATTTTTTTAAAATTATAATCTTTACATAACTGACTATTAACCTCAACGACTCTTACATTATATAATTGTATTTTATTACATTTATTATACACATATATGATATAAAATTATGTATATTGGGAAAGCATACGACTAGTTTATTAGCCTAGTTTGTCACTAGCTAGCAATCTAGCAGATTATTTTTGCGTGGATAAATGAAATTAGGGTTAGATAAAATTTGATTCAATTAAAAATTATTTTTTATTTAATTTAATTATAATTTTATAAATTTGATCATAAAGTTTTTAAATAAAATTTAAGTTATAAAATAAGATTTCAAATAACTCAAAAATTTTAATAATTAACCGATCGAATTTAAATCAGTTCCCTCAATTCTTTTTAATATATTTATACTTTAATAACTCAAAACTTTTATTACATATATATATATATATAAAGATTTATGTTCATGCAGACATCCGATGTTTCTTGATTACTACAAGATTCTGTTCTGCAGATGCACTTACCTCTTTATAACTTCCAAGCATCAAAACCATGCAAGTAAAATACTCATGAAAACTGTTGGTGAGTCTGTAAGTGTATAATCCTTAATTAAAATGCTAACATAATCATACTATTATAACAAAAACTTCATTAATTAGATTAAGTCAATAATTAATTTCCAAGGACCAAAGACAATATTCACACTCAAACATGCAAGATTCTGTAATATATTATTTGTATTTCATATGCCAGATTCGACAGACACTGCCCATGACTGTATTATACGTATTATCTTCTGGATTTGGAAGAGACAGAACAGGATATAATTAAGGTCTTTGGGAGGGATGATGGCTCTACAAACCCATCAAAGGGACAAAAAGATTTGTCCTATGGACTATACGAGAAGTTATAATCAAAATAAAGAAAAAGAAATAGGAATTAAATTATACACTGATTCGTATAATTATATATATGTCACATTTTTATTATTGCATAAAAAGAAAGATCAATATTAGATATGATATATATAGGTTTTTCGATCGATTCAATTTAATACTAACAACATTAGATTTTGTCCAAATCCATGAGAGATGAAATATCAAAATAAAAAATAGTGATTCAAATTTTATTCTAGGTAAATGACGAGATTTGAATTTATATAAGATGTATATTCACATGCTTTTGTAAGTAAACGTTCGATCGAATCGTTATTTAAGTTAACGCGTCATATTTTATAATCTAAATTTTATTTTGAACCGAGTTTATAAAATTTGAATCAAATCAAAATGAAGTTTCGAGTTTCAATTATGATTTATAATTCTTGATAAATCAAGAAAATAATCTAATTAATTAGCTATAATATTAATAAATTTTGATATCCTTATGATTCTCTAAAAAATTTAATCACAAATTAGATTATTAAAAATGTAATTTTTTAATTTCCGACTCTTACACATGAATATTAAAACATAACAATTAAACAAAATGATTAAAAAAACATGTTTCATTTATATTTGCATTTATAATAATCATTGGCCATGCATGTGCTTATATCATAGGTGACGTCCATAATCACAAGCCCTTGATGTAACTCATATTTTTATTTGCATAAAGTCTACCCTTACAAAAAATGCTAGCAAATATATAAAATGAAGAGGTGTGATAATTCAATTATATTTATGAAACATTATAGTAACATTTACATTTAACACTTATTATACATGACATGAAATAGATTTATAATTCAAATTTCAATGTTCAATTTTTCTGTTTTATCTAAAATATTAGTTTTATTATTTGATGTTTTATTTAAAATAGCTTTATAATACATGAGTTTTATCCGTTTGTTTTCTAGTTTATTTGGGGTAAAAACCATCTGCTTTTTTATTATGTTTTTTTTTGTCTTCATTATAAAATTACGGGTTTAGGGTTAAAGTTTAAGATTAAAATTTAGAGAATTATATGTAAAATGTATTTTTAAGGCAGAAGATTTAGAGTTTAGAATATGAAAATTAGGGTTTAAATTTTAAATTTTAATTTTAAGTATTTTTTAATATATAGGATATAAAAGCAACAATGGGGCATGCTCAAGGGGTAAAAATCTTCTACCTCTTTTTCATGCCTTCTTCTATGTCTCCTTTAAAAAAATTTCTAAAAAATTGAATTTTAAACCATAACCATAATTTTCATATCCTAAACCCTAAATTCTACACCCTAAAAAATATACCCTAACCATAATTCTCTAAACCTTAACTATAACCCCTAACCTTAAACCCTTTAATTTAAAGTGGAGGCATAGAAGGAGGCATGGGAAAGAGGTAGACGATTTGCACTCTGTTCAGGATGCCATTTGACTTGAGATCTCAATCATGTATTAACATTACGGATGAGTCTACGATAGGCGTTGAATACTGTTGAACACCATTAACGCTAAACACCATTGAATATTATTAAATTAATTAATAAAAATTAAAAATCTCAAGGACCTAAACTACAATTAATAATTATATGTTGAGTTTATAACTCTTTTATTAATTGTATGTTAAGTCCCTAGGATTTTTAATTTTTACTAGTATTAATTAATTTAATGGTTTCAATGGTGTTTAGTTGTTTTCGATTCTGTTATAAAATTTTCTATCCAAGATTGTCATATATACTTAAAATCAAATTCCCTAGACTTATTCAAGAGTCAGATTATATTTATCCTATTCTCTCAATAAACAATCAAACACCACGTAGATTCTACACATAATCAACAGGCAAAATATATAAGAATAAGATGGGAAAACTTATCTAATCAAGACTGATGCAACAAGGAAAACGCTGCGACATGTTCATGCATGTCGGTTGAGACTCTAGAATACATCGTTTTCAACAGAAATTGCACCAATCCAAGCCATGCATAATACATCCAGAGATAAGATCGAACGATCAGTGATGAAATAAACAAGTCTTTGGAGCAGATAGCAATGGGGACGTATAAACAAAACTACATGATTGTATGAGAATAAATTAAGAAGAAAAGATTTTGGTTTTTGAAAAGAACCAAGAGAACTGATGAGAGCAATCATATATAGCATTATTAGCTACAGTTTCTTGGACGGGCATGGGTTTATTAGGTCAAAGAGACACTTTCGGTTTTGGGTCAATGGTTTTAGCAGAGATGAAAGGACAGATATTCAAGTTGTCTGTGAAAGGGCATGAGAAAATCTTTAAAAAATTCCGAGTCAGAGCCATTTCATGTTAGTAACTTATTATATCACTACTTTTATTCATAGTTGCAGACAAAAAATTATATTTTCTGCCTTTATTATGACAGAAACTAATACATGTACGAACCGACTATGTAATGTCTAATGTTCGTTGATATTTAATAAACTATCAAAGTCCAACCTTTCTTTACTACACCGGTGATTACTGTAGTCGACAAATAATTGATTGGTTTTACCCTCGGTGTCTTTGTTTGTCGCAGAAAGTGAGCTGCTTGGCGAATGCATGCATTTACGTTACGAGGAGGCCATGCATGGAATATCAGTTTGCTGAGTGCTGACTTAGAAGGTTGAAACATGTAAGGACAAGTGTCTGTTGTATGTTTGGTTTTTGTTTGGTAGTTGAAGTTTTATTTTTCACAGAATAGAATAGGGTCGTTTTCACAGAATGGGCCACCGCCATAATCCAAAACAGAAAAGTAGCAGATCATGGAACATTGCGAGGATAATGGCAGCAGCAAAGACATATAGTGGTGCCCTTTTATGGCGACAACGGAGGCATGAGGGTGAAATTTGTGAAGAATCATAGGACAGGGTTTTAGGCAACTTACTCGGACAGGTTCTTTGCTCTATATGGTCACGCATTTCTGAGACAGTTTTGGGCTTAGTATTCATGAAATGCATCATTAATCTTATTCTTTACTATGCCATACGTGATCTAATTAATTTTTAGTTCGTTTATTTTAAAATAACTACCTATTCTCCAATTACATGTAAAAAAGAGGTAATAATTCACATTAAATAAAGATGAGACGAACGAATTTGATTGGTTGAGACTACGGATGACGTGATAAACATGATTTATCTAATAATTTTATAGATTGATACACATGAATTTGATTTTAATGTATAATTCGGTATTCAATTTTTTTATTCAGTTATATATATAAACTCAATTTTAAGATTTAATTTAATATATAAAGTCGAATTTAAAATTTTATGTATATAAAATTATATATCTCTATTAAGAGACTCACTTATCAAAACTAATTGTAAAATACAAATTTATCCAGTCTTAACTTAGTATAGACCACATGGTTGTATAAGAATGTTGGTAACAAACTTTTTTTTCCATGAAATACGTCACATACATTCATCTAAAAATATTTAAAAAAATCAAAGATTATAAAATAATTTTAAAATAAATTATTATTATGATATATTTATTACCCTTCTATTCATATTATTGAAAAAACTAAGTCGAAAGACCATTATTAATTGGACCTCCATTGCTGAGTCTGTAATAATAAAACTTTCACCCTTCACGCCTATATAATTCCCTAAGTCATCCTTGTCTGAACCCGACAGGGTTGTATAAAAACATGCAAGTACATGAGTTAAAGATCTTCGATTATATATGTACTATTTTTTATTTCATCAACATAATAAAAGACTTATGACAAACCCTCTTTTTAAGGACTCTTATATTACAAGTTCTTATGAATAACAAAAACCTACTCTTCTTAACCAATAAATACAAAAACAGAGTATTAAATCATGTATTATTATTTCAAGAGGCGAAATCTTTTTATTTACGTACATGTTTTAATATTAAGTTTTATGATTTATAATTTAAGATTAGCATAAGAGTCTATAATTTAAAATTTATGTTTGAAATTGAAGGTTTATTAATTAGGTTTAAAGTTTAATATAATATGGTTAGAGATTTAGATTTTAACTTATAAACCTTAGATTTTAACATTAAGTTCAAAATTCTATCAATGACCTCTAAATTCAAAATTATTGTACTTAAATATATTTAATAACCTTAGATTTAATATGATGAATTGATGACAAAGAATCCGTTGAAATAATTAACACACAACTCTTTCCAAAAAGGAAATGGGAACTTAATTTTAGCATAATCAAGTCTGGTATAAAAAAAAGATTAAGCTAAACACTTTCCAAAAGGTTTTAATTAATATATTCAATTAACGATAAATAATACGATAAAATTGATAAAAAAATATTAAGAGTTGAATTATATAAAGTTAACCATAAAATTTGAATGTGTGTAATAAAACAACCCTAAGTAAAAGGTTTTAGCCTACCCACTCATATGTGGAACCTCCGCTGCTAACCACTTGACAACATAATCGACCAATGTTGTTTGGTTTTTATAGGATCCTTGTGGTGTAAAACCATGACCTCCTAACATAAGCTGACTTTGACTTTAGGGTATTTATCAAACATTGGAGACAATCAAAAATGGGTTCAAAGGACAGGACACAAAGTGTAGTGTCCTTTACCCTACACAACAACAACATTAATAAAAAATAAACAAAACTATAAATATAAGTCCCAAAGATATTTATTTAGAAATCGACGAGATATGTATAAATCTCATCAATAATTTTATTTAGTGAATGATATGTAGATATAAAGTGATATTAATAATCTTAATAGGAGTTTTGATGTAAAGTTTTAATTTTTTTTGTCATTCGATTTTAAAATATTTAAATCGATATTTAAAGATTTGATTTTGAGATAATTTTAATATATTTAAGATTCGTATGATTCATGGATATATATACAATTAAAAAAAAAGAAAAGGAAAGAAATATTGGAGGCATTAATTTAGACTCATATTTGGGGGAAAAGTAAAATTTTCTCTTTTTTTGTTTGTCTTCGGAGAGAAATTATATCATAAGTAAGTCTTACCACGTTATCTATGGGATCAATCATTAAAAACCATTAATCTTATCATTTTTTTCATGTCATATTTTACTAAGTGAATCTTCACTCATATTCACTATTAATTCATTTTAAAAGTAGTTTTTTAAATAAAAATTCACTTAAAAAAAACATGACAAAAAAATGATGAGATGGGTGATTTTTAGTGGTTAATACCAAGGACACATGATGAAACTTACCCATAATATAATTTCTCGTTTTTGAAACCGTGGTTCGTGGTTGACTCCCAATGACGGTTACAGTCAACAACACCACATTCACAACCATACAAAATTCAGACAAACCCCATCTATAAAACCCCTTAAGTTCCCAATCCCTAACCATCTCCCACGCTCAATCTCTAGCAGCGTTCTACATACACACTAATATGTTGCAGTTCACAGCCTTCAGCAACCGTGATTCTGATGTCTCAATCGAAGACTCGAAAGGGTTGTCCAATATTCAAGAACCATTCATCCTTAACATCCCAACATCCAAACAAGGATCAATGTGTTACTCCACGATCCAGACCAAGAAGATAGACAGTGCGGTTTCTGTTCCTCTTGCAATCAAGGAAGCCATTGCCATTGCCAATATTGTTGTCCCTATGATACTAACAGTGCTCATGTTATATCCCGCTCCTTGATTTCCATGCTTTTCCTTGGCCGCCTCGGTGAGCTTGTAGTTCACCCCATGAATTTTAGAATCTTGAGATTCATTATTTGATTCTAATATATGTTTCATTCTTTGTTTCGAATCAATCCAAAAATAATGTGTTTTTTTTTTCTCTTTTTCTCTTTGAAACCAACTTTACTTTTCTTAATTTTTTATTCGAGTCAATCTTGTTCCATTTGCTTGATTAGATTCCCTATTGAATCTTGATTGATTTTAATTCCAAATTTCCAATTTTCGGATCATGTACAACTTTTATTTCCTTGTTCCCATTTGAAAAACAATTTGCTTCCTTTTTCTCACGTTTTGCAGGTGAGTTAGAGATGATGATGTGGTGCAGTGGGGCTTTAATCCAATCCTAATTCAAAATTTGAAGACAAATTTATAAACAAAGTCAAAACTTTGAATCTTTAAGGGGTTTTGATCCAATCTTAATTCTAACAGATCTAAGCCTTCAAATGGCCAATTTTAATAACCAATAACTTGTAATTTTAATTTTAATTAATAACTCAAATAGTTTAATTTAATTCCTAAAACATATTTTTATATCATAAACATAAACATATTTTCAAGATTTCGACTTCTCCTCTTCTTGGTAGCCACTCAATCATCTTTTCAAAGATAAACATCAATCTTTTCAATAAAAATTAGTTTGATTAATTCTTTATATTTTTCTTCTTCTAAATCTCTTTGTTTTTGTTTGTTTTTACTTGTTTTTAAACCTTAGAAGGAGGTTAAATAAATTTTGAAGGTGATAATCATTCAAATCTCTAAAACATAAAGTTCTTTAATGAAATTCTTAAGTTATTGGCCGATTGAAACAATCTTTAAGACTTGAATCAATAAAATCGATTTTCTTGATAAAAATTTTATTGTTTTCTTGATTTTCGTTCAAGGATTTTACATGGATGTTTTTGATGCCTAAATACATGAATTTTGAAGTGTTTATATGTATTTAAGATGGCTTTTAAGTATCTAATCTCGGACCTAAGGTTTAGGTGGTGTTTAAAGAGGTTCTTGGTGAGTTTTGGTTAAGTTTTATGGTGTTTTTAGTGGCTGCCATGTATTGGTCCGAGTTGAGGGATGTTTAGGTGTGTTATAATGCATTAAACCCTCTGGTTTTGATGCTTGAATTAGTTCGGGTGGTAAAGGAACAAGTTTGAAGGAAATTGGAAAGCCAAATCACGTTTTTGAGTGATTTGTCGAGCAAGTTTCGGTAAATTGGTGAGTGAATTTGAAAGTGGGCTACTTCGGTAGTGTTTTCACTTTGTTTTCAAAGTACTAGAGTGTAAGAAAGGTGTGAGAAACCTCTCTATACTCTGAAGTAAGTTTTTGTAAAACCAAAATTGATTTTGATATAACAATTATGAATAAGGACTATTTTTGTAATAAATTTTTAAGTCCTTAAGTCAAATTTTTGATTTCAAGTCAAACCAAGAACTTTGAAATAAAATTTCTAAGTGTTTTGATACGAGAGTATCGATACCATTTCTGTAACACCCTCGACCCGGTGCCACATCGGGCCTCCGGCCCAAAACCTGTACTTTAAAATTTCGTCCCAAAAGCCCATGAAGTTGGGTCCAAATCCATGTCCATCATGACAAAATATAATTGAAATCCATTTAAAACATAAATCCAAATAAATTTAAGTAACAGAGCTCCAAAATATTACAATCGTTTAAAACATTCAACAATAAATAAAACAGAGTTACAAATTACACATATAGGGTCCTACAAGTACGAATGTCCACTATGCCTAATAACAGTACTCTGACAACAGATGTCGATGCTGAACCCACCACGATGATGCTCCTCCGAACAGCTTCCTTAACCTACGCACGAAAACATATTTCGAAACGCTGAGCTACTAAAGCTCAGTGGGTACTCGACCAACCGGTCCACATCATGCATAGCATAAAATAAGCATAACAACATGAATGTTGACATGGCATGAATACAATGACGCTACCATATCCGCCTAAACACATGATGTCAAAATGGCATATATCAGCACATGGCATATGCAAGACAAGAGAAGACCACAGAGCATTTCAGGTTCTTAACTCGTATTTATATTTCGTATACATATACACTCATATATATATATATATATCGGTGTCCATATCACCTCATAGTAGTATAGAAGTATGAGACCCATCAGCACTAAGCAAGGCCCGTGGCATGTCACTCACAATATCCGCTAAGGAACCCATCAGCACTAAGCAAGGTCCTAGCTGGTCTTCCGCACAATATTACCGATAATCCATCAGCACTAAGTAAGGTTATCAGTTTTACATCTCTTATAATAATTACTCTAGTAACCCATCAGCACTAAGCAAGGTTACCAGATTATCTCATAATTATATAATATATACTCTAGGCAACCCATCAGCACTAAGCAAGGTTCCTAGTAAACTACGTGACTCGAATAGGTCACACGAACCCTTAACGGTTCCAAATACCGGTTCACACCGTTAGACTCCAATTATTATTCAATTATCTTTTAACAGGTCTATGTGTCTAATTCTCGGTCTAATATTCATTTTAGGGTTTAAATAGGTCTTTGGGACATCTAAAATAGCATTGAGAGACTTTACCATTTTTCTATAAGGATTTGAGTTAAAATTGCTCTGGGGTATCGATACCCCTACTTGGAGTATCGAAACACCTGTATCGATACCAATACCGAACCCCTTTGACCAACCCAGAAGTCAATAGAGGAAGACCCCTTATTCCGATACTGGCATCGATGTCATTATGCTACTGGACAGCTCGGTATCGTACCATGGTTCGATACCCTTACTCTTGTAGTCCAATTTCTATCAGGGGTATCGATACACGGGCCACCGGTATCGATACCCCTGCACGATAAATGCAGTTTTTACAGTTTGAACACTAAGGAACCTATCCAAACTCGATCTAATTAATACCAAACTGATCCTAGGCCTTAAAGAAGTGATCCTAATTAAGTTTACATCATTTTCACAAAGGTTCAACAACAATACCAAAATCCACCATTAATGACCAAACTTAAGCTAACAACATTCAAACCAATCAACAACATGCATTTAAACTTAAAACATGATATACATGATGATTTTGAGTTGGAAGAGAACCAACCTTAAGCAAAAACAGCAACCAAAGCAGCAAACCCGAGCTCCAAGCTCAACCTCAAGCTTTCTCCTTCCCCAAAGCTCTTGAAGGCTCTCCAAGCTCTTTCTCTACAAGAGAAAGACATATATCGAATTAGGAACACTTAGAGATAATTTTCGGAGCTTCAAACACTAAAAGAACTAAGATTTGAGCTCCCAAAAATCAAAACCCGAACTCGACCTTAAACCCCACTTAAACCCTCAACTTCCTCCAAACCAACACTTCTTTAGCTTATTTTATAGATCCAAAACAGCCCTATAACATCTTCTCTAACACAAAAACGGGATTCCAAGCATAACTCTTAAAAATCTTACCTTTGTTCTTCCTTTCCTTTGCTACAAGGAAGATGGATGAAGGAAGAAAAAGAGAAAAGGGTGAGATCATCCTCTGTGGAACAATAAAACCCCTTCCCCACTTTCATCCCAAAAAGGCATTTACCGAAATGCCCCCATCTTAAAACTCTTAAAGCCCAACTAACCTAAGGCCCAACAAGGCCCAACACTCAAACCCGGGCCCAAAACTGAAGCCCAATACCCCGGGTTAACCCGACACTCGGATCCAAATCCGGGTCATGACAATTTCAACTGGTATCGATACCCTACTGCATTTTAAAGCCTTGTTCTTGAAACTAAGAACGAGTATCGAAACATGGTTCGATACCATTATGCCACTGGAAATGCATGTTTCGAACCCAGTATCAAACCACATCGAGTATTTTTATTTGTTTTAAAAATCTTTTAAAATAGGACTCAAGGTATCGATACTGGTATCGATACACCCTTTAATTCCCAACGGCTATTTTAGCATTTAATGAGTTGACCGTTGGTGGGAGTTAAAACTTTAAATATGGTTGAGATGTTTCGAAACATGGTTCGATACCCACCATTACAGTTTAGTAATGGCATCGATACCTGTTTCGATACCCTCCCTATTAAATGCACAACGGCTCTTTCTTTTTATAGGCTGTTCCGAAATAGGTTCCCCGAGTATCGATACCTTTGCCTGCAGAAGAGCATTTATGACGGGAAGATGAAGTCTCAACGTCTTTATTTCATTTTCCAACAACCACAACGGTTAGAAATCAATGAGGACATATAAAATGAAGATGTTCAAGCAGCATTAACAACTATTGAACCTCAAGCATCATCCAAGCACAAAAATCCAACTCAAAGCACCTAATTGCATATCTTTGCTCCCAACTCTTGTAATTTCACTTTGATAATTTGTAATCTGAGTTTGGGGAGAGTTTGTTTGTATTTGGGGCATTTATTTCTTGTGAGAGATTTCTTTTTAGCCCACTCTAATCTCTTATAACACTTTGTGAGGTCCAAATCAATTTTGGGTAGAAAATTGATTTGTTTGTAACGGTTATCCCTTGAACCGAGAAAAAGATCGAATTCAATAGTGACTTGGTTTCAAAATCCTTAGTGGGAACTAAGGTAGTGGATGTAGAGCTTGTTTCGAAACTTGAACCACTATAAATCGTTTGTCATCAAAATTTTCATTTTTACCAAAAATTTCCCAATCAATCTTTTAATTGCCAATTCACCCCCCTCTTGGTCATACTTCAAGATCGATCAACTCAACAGTTTTATGTTTGCTCTGATACCAACAAATGTAACCCACTTGATCTGGTCTAGATAAA
The DNA here is from genome assembly GCA_035048815.1 of Abelmoschus esculentus. Taxonomy (NCBI): domain Eukaryota; kingdom Viridiplantae; phylum Streptophyta; class Magnoliopsida; order Malvales; family Malvaceae; genus Abelmoschus; species Abelmoschus esculentus. The sequence goes on along the minus strand of JAUCBN010000002.1, from coordinate 15,810,518 downwards.
ACCCGACTCAAACGAGCTACACGGGAAAAATCAAAGCTAATTTAGAGACTCAATCCGATAAAAAACCCTAAAATAATTTTCTTTTTATTTTATCTAGATGCTTTATTTTGATCATACATGTTCATGCATAAATTATGTTCGTGTTGGCCTCACAAGTTTTATAAAATATTTTTGTATGTTAAAATTGTTTTTCTATTTTTATTGTGCTTGATATGGGGCCGAAAAGAAAGCTAAAACTTTTTAAAGGAGGAGTTGTGGAGATTAGAAAATGTGAAAAGGTTTGTGTTATGGTTTATTGATGGTGTTGTGATATCCAATCTTGAGTCGACTGTGTCCTGATCTTGTTTGAATGTAAAGTGGTTTTGAATCAGTTTAGTCTGAGAATCTATTGTGTTGATGAGTAGTAAGTGACTACATCATTGAGAGTGTTTTTGGGTGTTTCAAAGTGCTTTGTATGCAAGGTGAAATGAACTTTATAGATCGCATGGCTGTATAAGAATGTTGGTAGCTAGCTTTTTGTTTTCTTCATGAAATACAACGCATACATTCATCTAAAAATATTTAAAAAATCGAAGATTAAAAAATAATTTTAAAATAAATTATTATTATAATATATTTATTTCCCCTCTATTCAAATTATTGGAAAAGCTAAGTCGAAAGACCATTATTAATTGGATATCTATTGTTGAGTCTACAATAATAAAACTTTCACCCTTCACATCTATATAATTCTCTAAGCCACCCCTGTTTGAACCCAACAGTGCTCTATAAAACATACAAGTACATGAATTAAAGATCTTCGATTATACATGTGCTATTTTTTATTTCATCAACATAATAAAAGATTTTATGACAAACCTTCTTTTTAAGGAATCTTACATTACAAGTTACTACGAATAACCAAAATCTACTCTTCTTAACAAATAAATACAAAAACAGAGTATTAAATATATAATATTATTTCAAGTGATGAAATTTTTTATTTACATAAATGTTTTAATTTTAAGTTTTATGTTTTAAAATTTAAGATTAGTAATATAAGAGTATAATTTAAAATTTATGTTTAAAATTGAAGGTTTAGAATTTAGGGTTAAAATTTAATATAATATGATTAGATATTTAGATTTTAATTTATAAACCTTAAATTTTAACACTAAATTTAAAATTCTATCAGTGATCTCTAAATTCAAAATTATTGTACTTAAATATTTAAATTTTAAACGCTAAATAATATAAATAAACCTTAAAATTATAAAACACTAGTGTTTAAACATTAAATAATTACCCTTAAATCATATCACAATCATGTTTCACCCTGCCCATGCTGTGATTATTTCTCCATCTTGATCTGCCCTATATATTCTGGTCGGTACTTGGTATTCATCATAGCCTCAATGCCAAACACTAGCATCTTTTGAACCAAATAAGGAAGGGTTTCTGAAATTAGAACACACATTTACTAAATAAATGGTTAAATTAACTCACCAATCATGTCCTAATTTTGCACTTTTTATACTATCATTGCACTGGTTAGGCATTATAGTGCCTAAATTCCTCCCACTTGAGTAAACTAAACCCCATATCAAGCAATGATATAAATTATAAATAACTGATTCGAATCTTATGAATAAAAAAATAACGTTTTATCTTTTATCTTATAAATAAAAAATATTTAATTCGACTCGAATCTAAATTATATACAAATGGTTGTCACCATGAAAAGGAGGGCAGTACGCAAACTATGCAATGAATTCAACAATGGAATACAGATATGAACTAACAGGTTCTTCAAACTATAATGATGGAAGCCCCATGTTATTTTTATGGTGAACTTAATGACAGATAAAAGGGGAAAAAATAGAGGGTTTCTCGGGAAAATCTAAGTACAGGAAGAAGAAAGCAAACCAAAGCACATTCACACAGGGAAAAGGAAAGAACAGGGACGTAGCGTACTGGCTTAGTCGAAGAATTCCCAAGGGAACTTCGGCGTGGATGAATTATTGGTGGTTGATGCGGATGTAGGCGCTGGGGATGAATCGAATGTCTCCCATTTCGTGGTGACTACAACCGACCCCGATACCGATTGTTGCTGCTGTTGTTGGTATTGTTGGTGGATTGGTAAATGAGCAACTGAGTTGCTTGATTGCTGCTCTTGTATCGGAGCTAGTTTCCGAGAGTTCGAATGCTTGTTTCGGGTTTCCGTTTGGCCTCCAGTGATGTTAGGCATGGCGTTTTTGATCTTCAACATATCCAATGTTTCAACATATTTTTGGACTCTTGTCACCTTCATCAACAATGGCAAATAAAAACATGTCTCTTTACAATATCAGAAACCAAACATTCATTTCAGAGTTCAGAATCTGAGATACCTGCAGTTTCCTCTGTAATTTGACATCTCCATCACCCATAATCCCATCTAATTTTAGCAACTGGTTCATCAACTGCTCAATCAAACTAATCACATCTTTCTCTGCCACTTTCCCACCTTTAGAAACTATGGATTCAAGGGTTGAAACCTAAACAAAACACCCCAAAACAACATAAATTCAAAGCACTAACCATACAGCTCATGAGTATGAAAATTGAACAATGTGTACCTGGGAAACAAGACGATCAACTTCCAAGCTGATTTCAGAGATAGATTTAGAAGCTTTCTCCATCTTTGCATTCTTTCTCATCTCCAGCAACCTTTTCTCCCGACTGATTGGGTCTTCGATTAGAACGAGCTTTGATTTGTCCTTCACTCCGACCATGTCGAGAAATGCATTGGAATCCCTCTCTTTGTCTTTGTATAACAGCTTTTGTTCTTGATGGTGTAGTCCGGTTGGCCCTGTCATCATCTTCTTCAACTCCCCTGGCACATTCAGAAACAAAATTTAATGAAAGTAAATCCAAATAAAGGGGAAAAGGAAAAGGAATTAGATAGTAATTCACCGAATGTAGCTTGAGAACTGATGTTGATTTCATGGTAGATGGACCGGTACTTGACTCTAACTCTAATAGTAGGTGGCGGGATGGAGTTTCGACCGGCGTCCTTTTGAACCAACATCCCCCCAGGTCTAAGCTCCCAGTCTTGAGCGGCCGGTTCACCGCCACCGCCAAAAGCTAAGCCTCCTCCATTTATCACCGGTGACAGCCCTGTCGCTTTAGTCGTCATTCTCATCATCTTCTTTTACTAGAAAACGACGAGGAATATTTATGGACGATTGCTTTAGATCTCTCGAACTAGTGAAACTCAGCGATCTGTGTTTTTTTCAGACAAAGAACTCCGATCCCAGCATTATAGGAGTCCAAAAAGAAACCGGAACTCTTCACCTTCACCAGCACTGTCGTCTTACCAAAGACAATGTGAAGAAGAAAACAAACGGAAATACAAAATCTTCGATTCTTTTCCCGCGAACTCCTAGATCTCTTCAACTATAATGTAAACAAAAAATATACACAATTATGTTCCTAAAAAACTGTGATTGTTTCCAGAGAAAATCACAGGGAAAAAGAAAAGTTTAATTTTCCCCAGAATTTTATGTTACATGTTTTTCTCTCCGGAAAACTCTGGGAATAAGAGAAAAAGGGAAGAAAGAATAAGAAACGAGCAGACGGCTAACTTAACTGCTGTTGTGACTTAAGAATCAAAATTATTATATAAATAAGAAATAATAATCCAAAAATTATAATTTTATTTTATTTAAGTACGTAAAAATAATAATTAAAAAGTTATGAATAAATTATTATTTTATTCTATACATGTGAATAAATAATTTTAACATGCATTCGATAACTAAAGGACGATTATTATTTTTCAAAGTTATAAATTCGAATATCAGTATTTATAATATAATGATTAAAGAATTAATGTATAATAATTAAAATTATATTTTAAAATAGATATTATTGTATTCACCGTAACTAATAAAAAAATATTTTACTTATTTTTTTAAAAAATAGCATGAATAAATAAGATTGGAAGTAGTTTTCCCCATGGTGTTTGGGGTTGTCATTTACTACCAGAACTGGAAAATTTCACCAAAACCATTTGTCTTGCATTACAAGGGAATATAAACTCTTACCGAATCAAAGCGACGTCGTAGTTGTAACCAACTCATGGTACAGACGACGTATACGGAATAAATTTAGAAATATTAAAATATATTTAAGAATTTGTGATGAAATTTATAATATATTTATTGATATTTTAGTAAAATAGAAATCACCAATGTAGTAAATACTAAATACGCTGCTGCTGTAAAAAAAATTAATGGTACGTACCCAATTAATGGTCGTACCCAAAAAGTAGTTTCGGGCTTTTCCCTTTCCTGCCCCCACTCGTTTTAATGTTTCCCTCTGATGAGCCACCTCCCACCGACACTTGTTCACACGTGTGAGGCTGCGTCCATGAGCCATTCTCCATGTGACTGGACCGAACCAAACCAAACCCCTACCGGAGCAGGCTACTATGATCCCATGGCATGTCCTGAAATTGGACCGACCAATCATTCGTCTGACGTTTTAACAAGGAACCATTGCATCTTAATTTTATTAATTTAAAATGAAAATCTAACCACCATTTTTAATATTTTCATAAAATTTTATGATGATATCTATTCAATTTTGATAATCAATAAAATCATATATATTTTAGGAATAAAGTTATTCAAGTTTAAATTATATAATGATAATAAGAGTTTTTTACCGAAACAATTATTTAAATAATATATAAATAAATAAAACTAAACAAACAATGAAACTACCTTGTTCGCGATGTATACAATGGATGTGCATTTGACCTCCCTTTCAATATATTCTAAATTCTAATTATAAGTCGTGTCCTTAATTATTGATATACTTTCAATGTTCTACTCCTATTTTATAAGGGAATTTAGAGACTATAATTTGTAAGAGAAAAAAATAATTTATAATTAAGGAGGAACATGGGTGGAATTTTAGACAAGGATTTGCAGTGACATTTAATCATTTGAGATAATAAAACTATTAATAATATGAAATATTATATAATTATATACGAATGATATTTTATTACGATTATATTAATTATATGTTAATCGAATTAAACTTTATTGATATTTTATCGTAGTATTATTTTGAAGGGATAAGTTGGTTGAGATTAGGGGATAATGAGCCTGTTTGGCTCGTGAGCTACTCGAGCTTAGCTCAATCAAAGCTCGGTCAAAGCTCAATTCGAGTGAGCTCGACTCGTGTTCGGGTTAGGCTCGAGATCTAAACGAGTCGAGTCGAGCTTATCCAAGCTCGACTTGAAAAGCTCGTAAACAGGCTCGAAATAATTATATATAAACATACATATATATTTATATTTACATTAAAAATAATTTGTTTAGTAAAAAAAATAATAAAATAATTGGGAGTAAATCCACTAAAAATAAATTAAATAAAATAAATTAAATATTATCAACTAAAACAAATTTACATAACTACAAATAATAAATAAAAAATAAACTACAAAAAATAAATAATATAGAAAATTGTCCATTTTGAACCAAACCGAGTCGAGCTTGACAAGCTTTGAGCCCGAACCGAGCCCAGTAATATTATTTTCGAACCAAACTCGAGCCTAAAATTTTGAGCTCGGCGAGCCTTGAACCAAGCTCAAATATGCATGTTTCTGAACCAAACCGAGTATGGCCTAACTCGGGCTCGACTCGTTATCACCCGAGCTAAAAATACCTAGAGAATACGGCATAAAACAATAATGAATCCATTGATGTAGAATATTCCCCTATTGGCTATTGTCAAATAATTTATGAGGTATAGAAGGTAAAGAGGGACAATGACAAAGATGGAACATGACTCAGTAGGGTTTTCAGAGCCAGACAATGCGGTTAACGGCCATGGGATGCCGACGCCCATGGCTCACGACCAAGACAATGGGATGAACTAATTACTGACACAGAACCTGCCTACCACCACCACCGCACATTCCTTGTCCAAAGGGGAAGAGAGAGGAGAGAAAAGGAAAGGTTAGTTTTGTCATGTACTTTTTTCGAACTTAAAATTTAAGCAATTCACTTATTATGATTGATTTTAGTTCTTAAATCTTACAATCTTTTAATCAATTGATGTAACGTGTCGTATTATATTGTTAATATTTTATATATTTTTTAATTATTTAAAAAATTATAAAATTATAAAAACAATTTACTAAAAAAATCTATAAATATCTATAAATATGTCATGTGATAATAAATTATTATTTTTTAATTTAATAAACCCTTCCAACTTTTTATTGTGTAATGAAATTCTAAGGTACCTATTAGTTTAGAGATGAATCGAAATAAGTTGTGACCCAACTTTTTTTTGTCTAAATATCTTTTAGGTCCCTAACAATTTTCAAATTTGAAATTAAGCTTTGTCTCTAACTTTTACAATTTAGTTGTTTTCTAAATCCAATTTTGAGATTAGTCACCATACTTTTTGTTTAAATACTACTTAGGCCCATGTCAAATTTGAAGTTAAACAAATTGACCCCAAGTTTTATTCTAGTTTCAGATCATATCATTAAAACTTAAATTTAAAAAGTTTGAAGAGTTTAGGGATCGGAGACATAAATTCCCCCCATAAGAAAATCAATCTCATATCAGTTCACCTGGTGCATGCCGACTTTAATCTGCAATCGGACACATTTTTTGCTTTATTTTGACATTTCCCAACTTGTCGAAATCTCTGTATTTCTATGATTCCGGACACGTTTATAATTATTTAAACATGCTTAATCTTATATCATCCTGTACATTAATTACACTAATAACATATAAATTACGTTAAACTCAATAGGCTCCGTATTTATAATTCTGCCTCTGTAGCTAACAAAACTTGACTTTATTACTCTATGTTTAGGATTCCAAATGTGGGTTTTTATTTTATTTGAACAGGACATGTTGAAGAGAATTTTGGATCTGGGCCAGGAGGTGAGGGAAAAGAGTAGCCCAGATGCTGAAAAGCAAAAAAGATGTTGTATTTGAAAAGTATAAATTATTTTATTTTATATTCATGAATTGATTTTGTTTTCCATAAAATTTTATATATATTTTTTAAATAATTAGTATAATTTTGTTTTATTATACTATCGGTTCATTTTAACCATTGAACATTAATCGTTCAATCACTATGTTGAATACCTGTGCTTGAACCTCTAAAAACAAAAATCATTCCCTTAACCATCGAGATAAGATGCTTCGTTCATCGTATCTTCATTACCCGTGATTTTATCTCTATTAGGGGTGGGGAAAAAAACCCGATTACCTGGTCTCGGACCCGGTGGATTTTTATCTGATATTAGTTCCGGTAGGATCGAGACTAGATCCAAAATTTAGGTCCCGATCATAACCAGGACCAATACCAAATATTCAGTATTGTTTTTAGTTTGTTTATTTTTATTAAACTTTCTCTTTATATACGAATATTATGAGTATGACTAGTTTTAAAACTTTAATTTTTAAGTCTACAATATTCTATTTTTATTCTTTAATATTATTATTGGTGGTTGAATTATTTTTTCTCCAATTACTTAGTTTTTTTAAAAGATAAACTAATTGATCGGATACCCGGTATTGGAATCGGTACCCACCAGTAACGGGACCGGTTCTTAAAATTTAAGATTCGGTGTGATCGAGACCGCGACTGGTTCCAATTTTCAGGAACCGGTAGTTATCGAAACTGGGATCGGGACCAGTTTTATTCAAATTGACCGGATATCCGGTCTTACCCACCGCTAATCTCTATACTAAAATAAATAAACCACTAAAAATTATTTTTATTTTACGTTTAATATCAAAAAAATTAAAAAAATTATTTTATTACGTATATTCCCAATACAATAATAGATTTTCCGACTGTATTGGCTAAAACCAGATCTTTCAACATGGTGTGGAAGGGCATTGAAATGAAAAGTCTATATAAACTATACTCTTTACTAGATTGCAATGGGTAGGAAATCAAAAGAAAAATACACCATAAAATAAAAGAGGAATCCTTATCCGTCTGTTTCATGAACCGCAACACAGACAGGGGATAATATTTTTGCTACTACATCACAGAGCTTATAAAAATATTTTAATAGTTCGAGGAAAATTACTTGTTTACTGGTATTTTAAAATATTGTTTAAAGAAAGACAAACTGAAAAAAATAATTGTTAGTATTTTAATTGTATTTTTTATTAATTAGTTAATTTAATATTTTCTTTTAAATTAAAATATTTTTTATAAAATAAAATTATTAGTTAGTAACGATCAAATTATGCAATTAATAATTTTAGTCGATAGATTTTTCCAAAATATAATTGCTTTATATTTTTTTTCTCGTCGTGGGCATATATTTTTCTGCACGTTTTTTATTTAATAATAAGGTTGATGTCTATTTTATTTAAAAAGAACTAATTTCGAATTTAATCATGTAATAAACATGTTTATTTTGACTTAAAGTTTAATATATATGAATTTATTTTACCTTATAATAATTTATAAAGAATTGAAACCATAATATTATAAATAAAATTAAAAATATTATTTTTATAATAAATATTTATAATATCTAATTTATATTAACCAATTAGATATTTTTTTATAAACACTAATAATTATTCAAAAATTATTATAATTTAGATTCAATATATTCCGATTACCGGCTTATACATTGATTATTGGTTTTCTACCAAAACCAACCCGCCAACAGGGTCTTGTTTCTATTTGTGATCTTCTGTGACACGTGGCGCTATCAGGATCAATCCTTGTCCTTAACCTAGAATACTATTAATCAAGCAATTAATTGATTAATTAATTTCTAAATATCTACGGTGAAATACGAACTTACAATCCTACAGTTCCGAACTCAAAAGAAACAATTTTTTAACCCAATCAAATACCGCCACGTAATATTTTCGGATGATTTTTCATATCAACATAATCCTTACTCTACGTCATACTCGCAGCTGATCATTCCCTAGAAGGTACCACCCGATCTATCATACTCGCATCGCCGCTGCGAGATCTCACACCGACTTCGTCGGGTATCATGCGAAGGACACGTGTCCTTGAACTCGAAGAACGCATGAAGTGACGAAGGGTAAAATTACCGGCAGCGCCGGTAATTACCTCGCGGCTATGCCTGCTAGGTATATAACCAGCTTCCTTGAAATCTCTCTCTCTCTCTACCATTTTTTTCCCTAGTTTTTCAATTCAAGTGTAAAAATTTAAAAAAAGGGGAGTAAAAGTTTCGATTTTGTATGTTTTTGTTCGAATCCTGCTCGCGATTTGAGGTTAGTAGCTTCTTTTTCCTTAATATTTTTGTTTAATCCGTTTTATTTGATTAAAGTAGTTAACCATTTTGCTTGCTAAATTCTGCTTTGATCGATCTCTAAAACTATGAAAGTTTACTATTCTTCTCTCTCAAAATTTGTTGATCTTTTTGTTTAGCTTGACCTTAAGTCTTTAATTAAGGTCTTCTGTTTGGAGTATGAGTATCATTATTTTCAAATTATAGTTTCGTTTGATCAATTTGAGGGTGGACTGTGATTAGCATTTTATTTTATGTATTTGGTGATTTCATTGCTGGTAGTGGTTTTGAAGTGTTTTTTGATAATTCTAGTTAGCTATTCTTGGTTTAGGGAGTTGGGTTCAAGATTCGTTTTTTTTTTCTTTCTTGTTTAGTGTGTTTGCAGTGACTGGGTGGGATGATAATTAAAGAAGTTAGTTTTGTTAAAATTTTGGCAGATTATCTTCTAAATCTTTGGTACTTGTTTCCAGTGTTTCTAGTATTGTTTGCTTCATCTTAGTGGAATACTGTTAAAAAAAGGTTGCTACTTCGTTCTATTGAATCACGTTCAAAATTTATTTATTTTTCATCTGGTTTTTTAATATCTATTGTTTTTAGATCTCTGCAACAAATTGTTGACGGCATATTTATTATTAGAAAGTCCTGGCTCTGGATAGCTATTTAGAAACCAGCCACCAGGGTTCAGTGCCTCCAATGGCACCTTCTCGGGTGGCTGGAGGGTTAACCCAATCTTCCTCAGATTCTGGAATTTTCTTCCAAGGAGATGGGCAGTCCCAGGCTGTAGTTAACTCTCGTTTCAGCTCACCTTATGAGAACTCATCTAATTCAATTCCTGGAACTGGGTGTCCTAATATGGGTCCAATTTCGGGCGATATGAACAGTGTGCTGTTGAACAGTGTGGGAAATTCAGGACCTAGTGTTGGGGCAAGTTCTTTGGTCACAGATGCAAATTCGGGGTTGTCTGGAGGTTCCCACATGCAGAGAAGTGCTAGCTTTAATACTGATTCATATATGCGCTTACCAGCATCACCCATGTCGTTTTCCTCCAACAATATAAGCATGTCAGGTTCATCAGTAGTTGATGGATCTTCTGTAGGCCAGCAGGGATCTCATCAAGACCCAAGTGTCCAACAAATGCAGCAGAGTCAGCTGCTGCAGCAAGGGGCCTCAACTGCTACATCTTTGCTTGCGTCACAAACTGGACAAGTTTCACTTCCCATGGGTCAACGAGTCCCAGGGTCCTTCATGCAAGATCCTAATAATCTATCTCAGGTGCAGAAGAAACCTCGATTAGACATCAAGCAAGAAGACATTCTGCAGCAGCAGGTGTTGCAACAATTGCTGCAAAGAAAGGATTCCATGCAGTTGCAAGCTCGAAACCCCCAATTACAAGCTATGATCCAGCAGCAGAGACTTAGGCAACAGCAACAAATTTTGCAGTCAATGCCACCATTGCAGAGAGTACAGTTGCAGCAGCAGCAGCAGCAACAACAAATGCAGTTGAGGCAGCAATTGCAACAACAGGGCATGCAGCAAGTAGCTGGAATGAAACGTCCCTTTGATGGCGGTGTGTGCTCTCGCCGGCTAATGCAATACCTATATCACCAACGGCAGAGGCCACCTGTGAGTTTATGTTTTTCCATTTAATACATCTTGTGGCAAAGTATCTTGGATTAATTGGTTTGATTTAATGGTTTTACTGCCCTTGAAGATTGCATTTTTTGTGGAAATATGTATGCTCAGTTAACTTGCTGCAGTCATGAAGTTATCCTTCCTCCTCTTTTTTGTGTGTAGAAATCTACCATATACTCCGATGAATGCTTAATTATCGTCTTGTTATAGACTTGACATCAACTCATTTTCAACTTGGTAATTGCTAAGAATCCTGATACGTCTCCTTGATTTTGTAGGATAATACTTTTGCATACTGGAGGAAATTTGTTGCAGAGTATTACTCTCCTCGTGCAAAGAAAAGATGGTGTTTGTCACTGTATGATAATGTTGGGAGTCATGCACTTGGTGTTTTCCCTCAAGCAGCTATGGTTAGTCTTACTCTTCTTTCCTCTTCTGTAACATATGGAAATTATCTTTCTATCATGGTAGGCCTTTTTATTGATTTGTTTGCACTGATTTGTTAATCCAACATTCATTCTTCTGCACAAATAATACTATCCATGACTTGGGTTCTTAATATTTTTGCTTGTCTTGTACTGTAAATTTCAGGATGCCTGGCATTGTGATATTTGTGGGTCAAAATCTGGAAGGGGGTTTGGTAAGAGATTTCTGAGCTATTGCTTTTTTATAGATAAAATTCTTTTTAATTGATTTTGATAGGAATTACATTTTAGATGTACGGTATGAAAAAAAGATGGTCCTTATTTTATGTTTGTTATAAGATGACATCTCCTTTTTTAATTGATTTTTATTTTTATCTCAGTCACACTTCCGTGATTATAGAATATCTTTTTTTTTCTTTCCTTCTATTGACATACCGGATGGAGGAGAGAAATGGATTATAAAATTTTTAGGGTTATGGATTTTCTGATATCCCTTTGCCAGCTTAAAACTCCCCTAAGATAAGGTCTATCATTTCTTGTTTTCTCAATTAGACTATAATACTATATTATATACCAATGGCTTGAAATTAATATGTATTGGTTCATAACATCTCTGGATTTATGGACTCCATTGTTTATTCTTTTTTTTTTTTCTCGTTAATTAAGAGAACATAGGCCCCATGCTTGGCTTCAATCTAAGTTTTGCACTTCAGAAGTCACTTATAATCCTTCTTACCAGTTGATTTTAACCCAAGTAAATTTTCTCATGTTTACAGAAGCAACTTTTGAAGTACTCCCCAGACTTAATGAAATCAAATTTGGTAGTGGAGTGGTTGATGAACTTCTGTTTTTGGACTTGCCTCGTGAGTGTAGATTCCCTTCTGGAATGATGATGTTGGAGTATGGAAAAGCAGTCCAGGAGAGTGTATATGAGCAGCTGCGTGTTGTTCGCGAGGGGCAGCTTCGCATCATATTCACTCAGGACTTAAAGGTTAACAAATGCTTATTCACATTTTACAGTTCTTATTTCTGCTATGTAGGGGATAACCTATTGACACTTTCTGTTTGCAGATATTATCTTGGGAATTTTGTGCACGTAGGCATGAAGAACTTTTTCCACGTCGTTTAGTTGCACCTCAGGTACTAAATTTACACTTAACTATAACTCCATGATGCTGATGATACGTTTGCAAATACACAGTCACTCCTTAGCTATTTCTCTTGCATTTGTAAGAAACATAATGTTACATCTATAATTATGGTTGTATACTTACAATGGTAGTTAAGTTTTTAATGAAGAGAAATCGAATGATTAGGACAACTGAGTCACTTACATTGGCTAACATATTTACTCAAATAGTCCGCCAGTGAAATTATTTTATTCCTGCCTTGTTTTCTCTATTTGGATTTGCATAGTACGGATACCAAATTGAGCAGAACAGAAGGGGAAAGATATTATAATAAACAGAAACAGTTGAGAGGAACAAAGGAAATTGAGAGAGGAAGGCCTAGGGAGCGAAACCTATGAAATATAAAAGGAGGAGGTTGAAGTTTTCTAGTGTGTTTGGGATCTGAAGGTAAAAGATTTTGGGGTAAATGTGGTGAAAGGTTAGAGAGTACATTAGAGAATACTTGCGAGTGTTTATGTGCTATTACATTACATTTTGGACTAAACTAAGTTTGTGAGTTGGGAAAGGATCACCAGTACTCAAATACAAACCTTTTCAATTGAGGTAACTTCCAAATTGAGGATTTTGAGTTTTTGACCAAACAATGTGGGTTAGGGATAAAAGAATTCAAACAATGTAGATTAAACCGCTTGCTCCTTTATGTTCTACTCTATTTTTATCCCCTTTATATCCCAGGCTGTAAATTTTTCTTTGAATGTGTTGGTAGTATTGGGGATAATAACAAAAATAAAAATGAATTTCCTAAACCATATATGGTTTCAACAGATCTGATCATATGATTTTTGTTTTAAGTTCTTTAAGGACACCTGATGTACGCTGACATTTGTAAATCATGTAGGTAAACCAGTTACTTCAGATAGCACAGAAATGCCAAAGCACAATTTCTGAAGGTGGATCTGAGGGGGTTTCTCAGCAGGACTTGCAAAGAAACAGCAATATGTGAGTTAATTGAACTAACATGAAACTCTTTCTTTGCCACGAATTAATGTCACTTATCATATTCCTTTTGTTAGAGCCCTTAACATTTCAAGAGATTACTTGCTTCACAAACCATGGAAATATGATTTTTCTGATTGTTACCCTTCTTGAGTCCCTTTAACCCAGAGAAGTGCCAAAAAGTGTTTTGCAGGGTCTTGAAATATTAGTGTTTATTTTAATTGAGCTTTTGGTTATAGGACCTTAGACTTCTTATTTATTTATTTATTTATTTATTTATTAACCAAGGATTAAGTGAGTAGTTTAGTTATTACCTGGTTATACTCATTACTCATTAGAACTTTGCTGGTTCAACATGATTTCATGTCTCCTTTCTCTTAGGGTCCTGACAGCTGGACGTCAGCTTGTGAAGAGTTTGGAGTTGCAGTCGCTGAATGACTTAGGTTTTTCGAAAAGATATGTCAGATGTTTGCAGGTACAATTTTTAGCTTTTTTGCATTTAAATTTCAGTAAATAGATATTCATTTTGGAGTTTCCTTACAAGTTTTGCATAATTTGTTATAGATTGCTGAGGTTGTAAGTAGCATGAAAGATCTGATCGATTTTTGTCGAGAACACAAGGTTGGGCCAATTGGTAAGTTGTGCATTTGGCTTACTGATCTCTGACATTTTGGTAGTTTTATTTTTTTCCATGTCAAGTGGTCACAATCATGGAATTGTATTTAATTGGCCACTGTTTTTAATTCTATTTACAACGTTGCATTTTTTAATGTCTAGAAAATAATAATTCCATAATATTTTCGTTTTGATCGGGGTGGTATTTAGTCAAGGCATATCTATAAGGGAGTTATTTTTTCATGTAGCATGAGATGATCTTCAGCTGCCTCATGTTGGTGCTTCATTTTTATTTTGGGTTAATATGCAAATTTGACTCCTTAATTATACCTTTTTTATGGGTTAGTACCTGTTGGAAAAAAAATAATGATTTGATATTCAACTTTGCTTCCCTCGAGCTAGTCAAAATGATAATGTGCAGATATTGGCCAATGTACACATACAATGTCGATGTTTATTTATTAAAAATCACTATCGCTGCTGGTCAAAATGATTCATGTGCATCATCTATCTATTGGTTAGGGACTGCAGCATGTTTTATATGAATTGAGAGAAAAACTTTGTAGCTTTGATCCTTACTATCCGTTTGCTTAAAAACCGAATTTGCAGATGGCTTGAAAAACTATCCTCGACATGCCAGTGCAGCCAAGCTCCAAATGCAAAAAATGCAGGAAATGGAGCAGTTAGCTAACGCTCAGGGTCTTCCAACTGACAGGAATACCCTCAATAAGCTAATGGTACTTCATCCAGGAATAAACAACCCAATTGGTGACAACCAGCACATGGCTGGTCGAGGAACTTTAAGCAGTTCAGCACAAGCTGCTTTTGCACTTTCTAACTACCAGAATATGCTCAGTAGGCAGAACTCGATGAATTCAAACCCAAACTCACTCAACCAGGAAGCCTCTTCTTCCATCAATAACTCTAGCCAGAGGCCAACTTCAAATTTCCAAGGTCCTGCTGCCGTGTTATCAGGATCCATGCAGACCCTGCCTATTAGTGGCTTATCGAGTCCCCATTTACCAACTCAACAACAGCAGTTTACAGTAAGCGGTAATAACTTAATCCAAAAGAACCATCCTCAGCAGTCTCAGAGTAATCGGGTTTTACAACAACAAATGATGCAACAGCTGTACCATGAGATGTCTAATAACAATACCGGAGTTCAACAACAGCAACATCAGTCCCTGAGTGGACAGACTGGTAATGCAAGTGTTGGAAGAAACGGAATGGGTTTTGGTAGCAACATCACTGCTCCACCAGCTGCAGCCACCTCTAATGTATCTGGAAGTGCAGCTGCGCCTGCACCGAGTCGGAGCAACAGTTTTAAAGGTGTGGCAAACAGCGACTCCTCGGCAGCTGGTGGCAATGTTGGATTCAACCAGAGAGCACCTGATTTGCCTCAGAGTCACCATTTGCAGGATGATATAGTTTCAGATATAGCTCGAGAGTTCCTGGATGACGGGTTTTTTAACAGCGAACTTGACAATTATGGCTGGAAGGCATGACTAACATTATGTGATCCATTTAAGGGCTCTCCTGTGCGGTGAGTTTCGGCCAAATCGTTGTACAGAACATTTGAAATAGCTGCACGTTCTTCCCCATTGTTTTATATTTCCCGGCCTCTTTAACATGGCATTTGCTGTCGCATCACTTGCTTTGTGCTTTCGGCAGGGACTTAACTATCATCCCCCCCTATTTCCAGTTTTCAAGTCTTGCCAAGTGTAATCTATTGAACAGACTTTGGAACAGATTCTGTTTCTTATAATATGATGTTTAAATGTTTTTCTGCCCAGAATTTCATTGCAATTTCCATTACAGGCAAGTAAAAGTAGTCATTAAATATACCCTCCATTTAATTCATATTTTGCAGTGTAGTAAAGCTTGATACAGAATTTCCAGTCACTTTCAGGAGCACTATTTTATTTGCAGAAACAAAATCAGATGCCAGGTCAAGAGAAAAACAAAACTAGATTACAACTGCAAGAACAGTTATTAGGGCGAGGCAGGGGGGGCATCATCTGCATCATTGGCACCACCAGCTGCTCTAGAATGAAGTAGTGCATTCAGTATCACTTGTTCCCAACCTCTCGTTCCTCGCTGTATTAATCTTGTGGTGAATGTACGGAAACGGGAGGAAGATGCGCCGTTTTCACATACAGGTGATGCCGATGAAAGCATACATTTCTCTGTTTCAGGCAAGTACTTCAAAGCACACCTCCCTGTTGAATCGATCATCTCTATATCGAATCTTGGTAAAAGCGGTCGTCCGACGGCTTGAACATGGGAAATACTGCACAAGGCTCAACCAGTTTTTGCATATTCAGAAATGTATATTCTAATTGATCAACCCTAAAATAAAGCATTCAAGATATTGCTAAAAGGTTGAGCAAGTGAAAAAAAAGAGAGAGAGAACCATGTATAATATAAACCATCCATTTCCTGTCGCTGAACTCGACCCAGTAACTCAACTTGTAAGATTCCTCCAATGGAAAGAACAGGCTCCGGCAGCTTGAATTTTTGTAAGCAGTTTTCCTGATAATAAGTTATTCGAGCTGTTAAATGAAGCAGATGGTGATAGAATTTAAGCTTTAAAAGAGAAGTAGAGAGATAAACTATATATAATTTCTCAGCAGTGGAAGGCCTTCGTTGCCATGTAGTCTGTTGAACTTCATTTCCCGACTGAACATCGACACGGAGCTCACCTGAGCCATTGGAAATTCCGGTGAAATATATGTCCATATGAACTTGTTGTCTGCCAATTTATGACTAGAAGTTGAACCATCCGCATCCGCGGTTTCACTCTGCAACTCCTCAGGTACCCTTAGATGTCCCATTCTAAATCTGACAGCCTTGGAAGAATATATAGGGAAGCCGTACTGAAAATAAGCTGATATGCCAACAAAACACTGTCAGTTATTAAGAGTTTCACTGTAAGCAAGTCCGATAAATAAAACGAGCACAAAAAGTTTTAGTTAAACCTTGGAATGGCTGAACATGGATTTCTGTAACAAGACACATCTTGGCCATCAACTTATAAAGTAAAGTCTCGGGGATAGAAGGATCCCTTTGCCCTTCACTTGACCAATACGACGCTCTATCTTCTATCCTATCCTGTGGCTCCAAAGTATTATGGATGCTTTCTTCCGGGAAATTGTCTGTACTGGATGCAGCAATGGCTTCTGATATGCAATCTTTTCTTATGAAAGGGTTAAGCGCTCGAGACAAAAAGGCATATATTCTATGATTCCTCTTATAGCATTCCGACTCGCTACAATCATGCTCATTAAGTTCTACAGGATATATCAAGTCATTTGCCTCAATGGTGTGAGTGACACCAGAGATTTCAGGGAACAATTTCAAGCAAAGCTGCTTAAAAAGACCGGTTTCGATCACTGCAAGATAAAGTTGCATAAGGAAACTATGCGAACAATGCTTAAAGTTACAGGCAGTGACCACGATTTGCTTACCGAATCGATGCCAGGAACTGGAAACCAAGCAAACCCGGATGAGATCACAAGGGTTAACCAGATTCATGAGAATCTTCGTAGAAACATCAGGTCCAAGCAATTGTATAAAATCACCACAATCATCCATTTCAAATCCTTTGTAAGCTTCAACAACACTGCATAACATCAGAAACCCAGAAAAACCAAAAGCCTCAGCTTAGGAAACAAATACAAAGATTCAATCACCAAGCAAAGGGCAGATATCAAACATATCCATTGAAATCAACCACTCAATCAAAAACAGTAACCCTAAACCAAAACATACTAAAACCCAATCACAAACGAAGACAACAGGAACAGAACATGGAAGCAATTAGCTTATTCTAATGCAAGCAATCATGGAAACAATAAATATATTAGATGATATGATGTAAAAACTCAAACTTGCAGTGGAAGGAGAAGAAAGAAAGGAAAGGTACCCTTTTTTCTGCAGAAAGGGAGTGAAAACAGGCGATAGATCCAAAGCCTAACTAAAAGGAGTGAAACCCTCTTTTGAATCGCCGTTTAAGTAAAGATTTTTAACAGTTGTGGAAGAGAGAGAAGACCACCGACTGGGTTTGCACTTGGATAAGAAAACCCAACAAAGTAATTATCTTTGAGGAAAAAGAAATCAACTTTAATCTTTGAAATTAACCCAGAATCAATAAACCAAAAACCAAGTCATTGGTTTTACATTCATGGATGAGATAAATGCGACAAATGACAAGAGGAATAATAATAAAGAAATGGAATTTGCTTCCTTTTGCCACCATTAAGATTTATCTTACAAGGAAACATAATTCTGAATTCAGTCAAATGAAAGAAATTTTCCACCAGCAAATAATTGACATTTGGGGAAAGAAATGAGTTAGTCAGTATCTCCTGGAAGGATCATGAACAATTAAGGATACATGGAGTATATATTGAATTTTAAAAATGTAGAAAGAAGTAAAAATATATTTTAAAAAATAATAAGTTAAGATTCTTTTAAATATCATTTTTAAAACATTATTTTATCTTCTAATGAGGCTTTAAATTTTTAAAAGTTTTTTGAGTTTAATATATATTATGTGCTAAACAACAGTCTGTTATATATTTTGAAAGATATTAAAATATTAAAAAATAACAAGACAATAATAGAGGTCAAAAATAATATTTAACGATGGTTATCAAAAATTGGTTATTTATGTTTAATAAGTATTTAATTAATTAAATTCAAAATTTATTTAATATATTAATGTTGAAATTTTAAAAAAAAATATAATCATTTTAGTTTGAAGGTTTATGGTATAAAGATTTAAAATTTAGGTATAATGGTTAGAATTTAAAGTTTAGAGGTTAGGATCTAAAGTTAATTATAATATAGTAAGAGTTTCGTATTTTAATTTGTAAACCTTAAATTTTAACTATAACATTTAAATTCTAATCTCATACACTTAATCCCCTAAATCTTACATTATAATATGAATATCTAAACAATTAAATACTTATAAAAGCTTTTAGAAATCATTACTAATATATGAAATAGTTATATAAAAAATTTATATTCATAAGTTTCTATTGAGTAATCATAAAAAATGATATTGTTCATCTTAAATAATTAAAATTCGAATCGATATATATTTATATAAAATTTAATATTTTTTAATTATAAAGTGGATTGTGTTTTCAACGAATAAAAAGATGGGTTAACCCACCAGACCTAAAACACAATTATTCTCTAGTTTACTTTACCAATAGAATAATACAAAAGTGCATCAACCAACTACAAAGACATTTAAAAAAGAACATGTCCAAGTTATATCCTTGTGGAAAAAAAAAAACATCATTTTTGATGTAATTAGTATCATTTGCCTTAATTACTTGAATCTCATTTGCCTAAACTCACTAGGGTATATCAGTACAGAATCTACACAGAGACCTCCTTTTGTACGTGTACAATCGATTTGCATCATTGAAAATTTGATTTTCGATGAAGAACCTAAATTGTCATCTACAACGAAATCACCTGCATGATAATGAATCCAGTTTCCAGGTTCATACAAGCAACACTCCAATGAAGCTTGTTGCCTTGTTGATGTCGAGAGTTGGAATCGAACGGGTTTAATGTTCCACCCATGAACTTGATCAGTGTTGCACACTCGTCGTCCGAATCTTCTCAAGGGTTTGCCCAGGTGTAGCCGAAAAAATACACTGTATGATCCGGGTGGGAACTCAAATTCTAATTCTCCAACAACTTCAAACCACCATATTTGTTGAAGATACGCCACAGTCTCGAATCTACGCATAACAAATACAAGTAACACCTGAATTAATCATGTACTTAATAAAATGTAGCCATAATTTTCATTAGGTAAGACATCTACTAAGCATAAAAAATGAAAAACTTAGAAGACAAGGCAAGTAATCAACATATAAGTGAATCAAGACAAAGAACCGTTCAACTTGGTTTTAGTCTATTTTAGTGTCTCGGTTTTGTCATTCATATCAAATCATTCGATATTTAAACAACTCTAATTCATTTTCCACGATGTTTGAAGATCTTAGGACCAACCAGACATGAACAATGTCATTTCCATGGAAATTTAGCATAGGAAACACAGAAGCAAAATAACACTGTCGTGTTACCTGGATTCTTCTGTTGGAATGTGATTCCAGTATCTCCGATCATCGATCCCGGTTATTTTCAACGCCTTGGCCGACACCGACAAGCAAAGATTCCCGCTCTTTTTATCCAACCACACTTCCTGTAGAAAACAAAAACCATTCTACTCTGGGTTTTCGACAGGTTTTTTTATCGAACAACAAGCGATGAAGAAGGAGAGAAAGCTACCTTTGTGCCACCGTCAAAGCGATTAGGTCTGCACAGTCTAGCAAAAGTCTCCTTCTTGCACAAAGAATCCGGACTCTGACCAAGAACTTCCTTTACCAGGTACCTGTAGTTCGACGGCAGCTTGTTTTCCCACACGAAATCGGCCAACGAGGCTCTCCGGAAAGCCCTGTTCAGCCTCGCCAACTTACAAATCTCCGTTGGATCCAAGCACATATATATGGACGATATACAAGCTTCTGGCACATCGTTAAGACCAGTCTTGAACTGAGACTCCGCAGAAACACCAGCCCCCATAACAGAAGAAGAAGAAAAAACCAGTATAGCTGAAGGGAAATGGAAATAAATATTGTTTGTATCTCAAGAAAGGGTTTGAAAGTGTAGGAGGAGATGGTAAACGAAGCATGAAACAGGGGGAGAAATCAACGGAGATGGCTGCAATTTCTTCATGTTTAAGGGAGAGAGAAGACAAGAAGATTCTTTTAGCAAACCCAAAGGTTTTGGTTTTGGAGATTTCGGGCAAAGAAAAAGGGTAAAAAGGTGAAGTGTCTGCCCAATAGTAATATTCTCCACTTGACAATGGTGAAAAGGGAGGCTTATATGAGTGTGCATGGAATATATATATATATATATATTTATACACCTTCAATACAAGTATATATACGTTTATACGCCTTCAATACATCAAATACGATCCGTATATTCATTTGTAATAATATGGATGTATACGCTATCCATATACTCTTCTTTTTTGTGGTGTCAAGAAGTTCCCAAAACAAGCCAATAATTAAAGGATATAAAATGGTATAACAGTACAATTAATTTAATAATTTTTTTCTTCTAGGCGTAGACATGACTAATAAATATATTTGATCGGATAAATAACTTTTCGATATATTTTCTTAATTATTAAATAAAATTACAGTATATAATCGATATTTAGATGTTATTTTATTGTATTATTGGATGAAATTAAGTTATAAAAGGACATGATGATAAGATCCTCTAAATCCAAATAAAACCCAATAATTAATGTTTAGGCTTGACTTATGCACATGTTTTCACTATTTAAATAACCCATGTGTTCCCTCACAGGATATTTTTTAATAATAACATATCAATAGTAGTTTCTTTTTCCTTCTCATATCACGTAATTAATTGAAGAAAATTATTTGATAGAATGACGGTGAAAATTAAAATTTTTATATTTTTTAAGTTTAAGGTGTGATTTTAATGTTTAAATTTATAATTTATAATTTATTTTTAAAGTTTAATATCTTTAAAGTAACCTAAAATCTTTCTATAAAAAGATCCTCACTAAAAGTACATCAAATATTAATCCATTAATTAATGGTTCGAAAACCGAATCTCAACTACAAATTTGAACAAATATTTTATTTGTTTATGATAAGTACACAATTTTAAGCTCCAATTAGAGTTTCTCACAAGTGTCTATATTTAACTAATTTATGGTTTGAAAATATGAATAATATTTTTTTTTGATTAAAGAGGAGGATTTAACCAAGTGTCTCATTAAAAACCCTTTTATACCTAAATGAGGGAAAAGAGTATACCTGATAGAATCTACAAAAAACAAAAAAAAAACAAGCAACCAAATTAGATATCAACTCCAAGACTATTATTCTCATGTTGATCAACAAAAATCAAATGAGCGATAAAAGTTGGAGCGCTATCAAATAAAACAACCTCAAGGGAACGACCTCTCAGAAGACTAGCCAAAGCATCTGCAACCTTATTCGCTTCCCTTGGAATACGACACACAATCACATTCCAATCTCTTTGTAACATATCACGAATGTCTTCCACAATTGAGTTTCCAGGTAAGACTCTTGAAGTACCACCGATAATTCGTACAACCTCTATGTGTTATCAGTTTCTAGTTCAACACAACGAAATCTAAGACACCAAACATAGAGAAGAATATTGTGAATCGCCCATAACTAGGCTAGAACAAACCTCTAGACTTCTTGCATAACCAAAGATCCAATTACCATGCTCATCTCGAATAACACCACCAGCAGCTGCATTATTTGTTGCAAGATTACATGCCCCATCCGCATTAGCTTTAACCCAACCCCTACTTGGTTTTCTCCAGTATCGGTTACCTTCACTAACCCCTCGACTAGCTCCAAAATTATAATCAGATCTATTATTTATACTCATAATAAGATTACATCTACGCTTCCAAAGTTGCCAACATATTGTAGGGAACAACAAATCCCAAGTATTTGTATCCACAGCGAAATCACCTCTATTTCTTAAGTTCACCATAAGCCAACTAACACACGACAACGCATGAAACTCCTGTAATTCCGATTGTCCAACCACTCGACGTCAAATTGAAGTAGCATAAGAACAATCCTTAAGAACGTGTTCTACCGTTCATCCCCAAATTACAAATGGAGCAGGTGCCCAAATTCGTCATGTCTCTTTAGTCTCTCCGAATTTATAAGAAGACGATTACTTCTTGCTAGCCAAAAAAAAAATTCGAACACGTGGTACATTTTTTCTCCAAATAACAGACCAATCATCATTCTTCACCCGCTCATCACTTCGAGCAAGTTTCTCGTAAGCAAGTTTGCTAATAAAGACCTGGTTGTCAGACCATCTCCATGCTGCTATATCTTTTCTCAAAGAGACATGTGGTGGACACATAGCACAATTTGATGCATAATGTTTTCTGGAATAAGATGAACTAACTTATGCATATCCCACTGACCAGAGTTGTTCGCCATTGAAGCTACTTTACACGGTATTGGAGTATCACTTCCCAAATAGAATTTCACCAAAGGCTCATCTTTAGCTAACCATGTGTCATACAAAAAATCTGTATCTTTATCATCCCGTATATTCCAGCATACACTGTTATACACCTCCCAAATCACACTAATATCACGTCATAATCTTAAACAGTTTGACGTACGTAAAGCGTAAGGAAAATCACCTATCCAAGGAAAATATGAATAATTTAAGTATAATTTAGAAATGAAAAAATTATTTATTACAACAGTAAAAATTGTTAAAAAAAAAGGTATTACAACAGTAAAAATTGTTAAAAAAAGGTATTTCAATTTTAAAATTTTAAAATAAAATTAGATTTTAATTTTTAAAATAAAATTAGAAAAATTCACTACAAGCGCATGAAATAATAAATCATAAAAATAATAATTTAAAGGAAAAATATTCTATACATGGACGGTGAAAAGTTTATTTTTCACAAGTGTTTAAATTTTAGATCAGATTTAGAATTTAGATTTTAATATTTATGGTTACGTTTTAGGGTTTGAAAATAAAATTTATAACATTCTTTTGGTTAATAAAAGCAAGACATGGGGTTGGTCCCATTGCCTTACAAATTGAAACAAAATGTGGTAACCACAAAAATCATGTTCAGCAACAGTAATATCTGTGAGGATACAGCTCTTGACCTGACAGTGACTCAGCAATGCAATATAAATAAGGCCCAGTTCATAGGAATTCAAATATATACAGTGCTACTGCTGGACATAATTAAAAGTAATGAATGTTGAATGACTAAGTGTTGCCTCATGTTTGCAGGTTTTGTTTGACTCTAAATACCAAAAGATATACCAACAACCACACAGCAAGGTATGCATACAAACTTCGAAATGACATTAAAACCGAGTCCGTTTCGCTTCCTAATAAAAAGGCATATATATAGTTTGAGACGTATCATGCAAGTACACTGTTTGTAAGATAAAACACCATGGCACACAAAACCTGAAAGTGAGAACATATTCGTATTCCTTCTTTGACGAACGGCTCATAATTAGTCGCCTCCGACTTGTCTCTTCCATGAGTCTTCCACAATCAACTCATCGACTCCCCAATCTTCATAACTGAAATATTGTTGTACCGAAGGTTAATCCATCATAATTGCATCAAGACAAGGCAAGTAAATGAATACAGTATTACAACCCACCCACCCCAAGATCTCACCTTCCATCAGGCAAGTAGCGGCGAATGGTGAAGGGTATTTTCCGCTCTCGAAGTTCCTTCATGGCAATCTATTATAAAAATGAAAAAAAAAAGGTTATAGCGAAGTTAAAGCAATATAATATCAGCTTGTGGGAGATGGGGAGCATTCTCACTAATCAATCATGCAGCTATATGATTAATTGTCAAGTGACACATAATTATGACACTATAAGTCTATGATACACAAATACAAAATGGATACACAAATTGTCAATTCTAGGCGAAGCATGGGAAATTGGAAAGAAGACCGGCATGATGTAAAGGGGATAAATAAGAACTTCTGTGAAAATAACTGATTACGGAACAGCTGAAGGAGGATAAAAAGGGGAGACTCATGGAGAACACCTGAATGAAACTAAAGCAAATCATGTTTCAAACAGAACAAGATACAAAATGAGCATGATAGAATCAGTTCCACGTCATTATTGTTTATCTGGTTTAAGGATTACGATATTGCATATCTTCTTATCACATTCAGCATGCAAAGAATTAAACATAACAAACTTAAGTTCTAGACTTCTAGTATATAAACTATAGGTCAAGTATGGCATGCACCTAGGAATCATATTCCTTATATACACTCTTGAAAAATTCTTTCCAACAACGGAAAGAACGAAAAGAGAACAACGTCCAGTTAACACATATCGATTTACATAAAATGTACCAGCAAATACTTAAGTAATGTGGCAATATCATACAAGCATTCAAACTGCTAGTGCCTTAGTATCAAGCTCACGAACAGCTTTACCAACTATAACAAGGAGTGAAAAAAATGAGGACTACAGGCATTAACATAATCTTACCTCAAGGGGGTCAGTCTCACCCTCCAACTCAACCATTACAGGAGCATTCATACTGTTCAGAAAAACAGAAGCTTAAAGCAGATAATAGAACTGAAACTAGCACTACATCGTATCCCCTTTTAAAAGAAACAAAGAATCTAAAGTTTACTAAGTAAACCTGATTTGAAGAGCGCGGGTGCCCAAGATTCTAGCACGCTCATATTTAGTCATGTACTTGGATGTTTTGCGACTGGCTTTGTCTTTTGCATCCTGGTCGTATCTCTCCTCCGTTTCAATAGGTTCCAGAGGAACATCATCATTGTTATTGTTTTCCAAATCCTCCTCAGCTCCTTCCTGTCCACCAAAAAGATAATCCAACAGACAATAAAAAAAAAAACTTTTACCATTTACATATGATTTGTTTCACACACAGACTATATATATATATACTTACTTCAATCTCAGGCTCTGCAGGCTCATCCTCGTAACTGTAGCAACAATTTCAACAACCCATAATCAGCTTTTGAGCAAAAATTAAAAATCAAACTGCTTCACTCTCTGTTCGATTGCTTAGAAAAAATAAGAGAAAAATCTCATAGCTATAAATTTTGAAAAAGGGAATACAATAGTACAATTGAAGAACAGATACTAAGAACCCCTTCTCGAATTGCTTCTACTTATCAGAACTTCATCAGAAACTGAAAACTTAATCTAATAGTCGAACCAAGTGCATTAAAAAGAAACAAAATGTATATATATAGGGATAGAGATAAAACCCCATATCCATGTCATTATAGTCATCGTCCGCCATTGCAGATTAGCCTAAGTAAACTTTGCTGAGAGCGGATCCTGAAAGTCACTTGCTTGAAGCTTTAATTCCCTCCTCTCTGCTTCCCGCCCTCAAAAGTGAAACCTGAAAAACCCTAACCAAAGAGTTTTACGGTGTAGAAATCCCAAAGTAGACTAAAAAAAAGACCCCTCAAGTTTGTCAAATTATAACTTGTTACCCTTGACTTCTGCAGAATATCCCTATATGCCCCTTTAATTTTTGTTTTCTAAGAAAATTTAAAGTGATTTGTAAGGAAGCGTAAGTGTTAGAGTATTAATTATAACCTCTTGTAATTACAAATAAATCTAATTTTTAGACATGTATTATTAACAAACTACAGTTAAATACAATTGTAACTACTCATATTAGTCTTTAATTTGTGCGTAATCATACAGACACGAGAAATATAATCTTTCACCTACCCTGAACACAACAAGAACTGTGATGTGCTAGAAACTATACAGGTAACTCACGCAGTAGATTACTGTCTCTTTTTGCCTCCAAAACCAACTATAAATTGCCCCAAACCCAAAGTGAATAGTTTAAGACAAGATAAAAAGAAAAACCAGACATGGTAGTTGTCAAGCCAGTGGTATCCCTCAGTTTCCTAGTTGCGGTAGTAGTTGCGTTCCTGGTTGTAGTCGTGGTGCAGATGCCGACTGGTAAAGCGCAGATGAGCTGCATAAATCAGCTGATTGGCCTGAATGTGTGCGGACCTTATGTGATACCTGGTGCCATCGAGACACATCCGAGTCCTCAATGCTGTGGGGCACTCCAATCCATGCAGCATGACTGCCTCTGCAGCACTCTCAGGATGGCTTCTCAGCTTCCATCTCAATGCAATGTCCCACCTCTCTATTGTCCTACTGCTAACTGATCATATGGCAAGAACGGTGCAAGCTGATAGATAATAACCATCATGTCTTTTCCTCTTTGTTTTTAATGTGTGTTTCAATTCAGTTGATTTAAAGTTCGAATCTTATGTTTCAAAAAAAATTGAATCTTAATGTCTCGTAGTTTTACAACATTGGATCGACTCGAATGATTGGACTAAATCCTTGGGTTGTTTTCAATGGCCAAAGTATTTTCAAGCTGAGATTAGACCAATTAAATGATATGTATATATGCAGCAGCTGTGCCTGTATTCCCGAACCAAAATAGCCTTTCCCCTGCTTTGCATGATACTCCTCTTTTTAGGCATCTTGTTATGGAGTTGCCACTGGAACAACCCAAGGTGCAACGGCAAGCTCCCATCGGGTTCGATAGGTTTACCGGTCATCGAGAGTCACGTCAGTTCTTTGCTCCTTACACCACCTCCGATGTTTCTCCTTTCATCAAAACGAGAATGGAAAGGTATAATGTTAATGCATAAATCATATGAACATCAGAACATGTGACTTGTGAGGTCCAATCAACATTTACTTGTTGTTCGAATTCGATATCTTCAGGTATGGTTCTTTGTTCCGAACAAGCCTGGTTGGTCGGAAGATTGTCGTTTCCACTGATCCTGATGTCAATCGCTTCATTTCCCAACAAGAAGGGAAGGTGGTTCAAAGCTGGTACATGGACAGCTTTGATGATATTCTCTGGATTCCTAAACCCTGAAAGAAAAACATCTTCGGGAACTAGACGGATTAACCATCAAACATCTGCAGCTGTGGTCTGCCCAACCTTCAGTTGAATTGAAACAGGCCATATCAGATGTATAACTTTGCTCTCTAACACTTTGTAAAGCTGTGGATTTGCTGTATGCTCTTCCTTTTGCTGCTTTCGAATCTGCATCTTCTGCTGTTGTGTTAGTTCTAAAGTATCTTTGGAGCAACCCTCTAGCACAAGCAGAGCTGACCGTAAGTCTTTGAATGGATCATGCAACCGATCGATCTGTACTTGTATATTAGTTTCTTTTTCAAATTTACACTTGTTTCCGTCGCACCAGCAGGAACATGAAACGATCTCAAGGGAAAGAAAAACAAAGGGATCTAGCATCGCTCGAAAGAATATAAATCCATGACTTTCACTCATATGTATACACCCATCACAAATTCAGTGTTTTAATGTTTAAATAAAGCCAAGACTGAAAACACAGCACACTCCTAAGCTCTAATAATGAAATGACAAATTGCATATAAAAGAGATTGAGGAAGAAAGAATTATGGTGCTAATTGCTTTGATTGCAATCCCATTTGGAGGTGGGAACACAACTGAGGTAGTGACACCAACTGCAATGTTCGTTTCCGTCTTCTCCCCGGAAGAGCACCACCAGTGCTACGCCGAGTCTGCATAATTAAAAGACATGTGACAACGTTACAAGTCCTCTTACAAACCCTTAATCCGTATCCACAGCATGTTTTATCTTAAGACATGATCATGAATGGTTTGATTACTTACCCTACAACCAACAGCACAACAGAAGCCACCCACAGGACATATTGGTAAGGCTTGTACTTCGATTTCAAACCGTTCCTGCGGTCCAACCACCCTAATTGAGGCCGAGGTAGTAGGACAAACCCGAGGAGAAAGCCGGTTAAAAATCCACCAATATGCGCAAAATTATCGACGTGTGGCAACATCCCTACGGCGAGGTTAATCGCAATGATGACCAGAAGAGTTAGCAAAGCTGAAGCCTGTGGAATATATAAACAATAGGAAGTAAGTAAGAGAAAGGGTCTGGTGGCTAAGCAGAACAGTTTATGATGTTCACCTTGTTTGTGTATATGGTCCAGTTTGTGATAAGCTCGGAGAGCATCGCGCCGAGAAGTCCGAAAAGAGCACCGGAGGCACCTATGGAGATGTTGTTTAGTATAAATAGAGACGACAACACGCTTCCGCCGAATCCTGAGAAGAGATAAAGGATTCCAATCCGTACTGCCAAAATTATGAAGTAGTAACAACAAATATCAGACATCTACAATCATGAACAAACCTTGAATAAGCTTCAAACAGATGGAGAAACGTACCGAAACCGAACTGTTGCTCGAGGCGAATACCGATAAAGACAAGACTCAGCATGTTTGCTAGAAGATGAATGACACCAGCATGTAGCCAGATGCATGTTACAAGCCTTCATCCTTGATGGTTAACCACAACCTTTTTCCATTCCAGAGCTCCCAATTTCAGCAATCTGTAAGAAAGTGAAAACAAATCTTCATTTTAGATGCATAAAAACAATAAAATCCAACCCAGAAAACTTTGCAGGGTGACCAGAAAATTTACGTGGAAGAAGAGGGACCGAAGAGAGGGTTCTCTCTCAAAGGCTGGAAAGAAAAACGACCGAGAAACCTCGCAACGCACTTGCCAACGACAAGCCTCGTACCAGTCTGTTTCGGACAATTGTTGACATACATAACGATTACAAAAACAGCAACATTAGCCACCACGAACACAGGCACCAACCAAGATATCCATTGACTCTCTGTATCTTCTTCCGATGAAGCTATGTAACCACCGCGGTTTCTGTTACTAATGCTATTTCTGTTTCTTTTCGCCCTTCCTCCCCTGTTCTCTACATCATCCCCAGCCATTTCCACCTTCTTCCTCAAACCAATACAGAAAAATGATAATAAAAGAAGAATAAAAAACAGTTGTTTTGGCTTGGGGTTCTTCTGTATATCCTGAAAATTTAGCTTGATTTTTGTTTCCTTGCAAAGATTAGTTCTTTTTGATGGAGTTGGTGAGAGGGGTCTAATGAGAGTTATGGAGTGGGAGACACTGTTCTTGTTTTGTTCCTTTCTGGTATTGTGTTCTTTTAAACGGTCGCAATTTGCAAGGAAACCAGATCTGGTAGAAAACTCGTAGTCTCGAGGCCATGATTGTTGTGTGAAATTATTTTTTTTAATATTTTGAATTGCTGTATATAGTTTTATTTATTATTTTTTAATTTTTTAATTATATTAACATATATAATATAAATAGATTGTTCGAATTTTGATTTTAAAAAATAATAATTAAGAGTCGTATAAATTCGTGAATTAGAAGAGTATCATAAAAACGGACCACCAACCTAACATGTCTTTACTTTGGATAAGCATGACTTGATCTAATTTAAGAGTTTGGTTAAACTTTATGTTCCAATTGTCACGTTGGAAAATGTAATCTTACCTCTTTTTGTTGGATTATTTTTTAATCTTATATATGGAGACGGTGATTATATTTTGATACACATTTTATATAACAAAAATTATACAAACTTTTATATTTAAGTTATAAAATTTAATATTTAAATCTCTAACATTAAAGTCTTAAACACTAAATCTTACCCTTCTTACACTAAAGCATTAGCATTTGTCGAAGAATTCGATGCTTCTTAGTTGTTTTGCACTGATATTTTTAGTGCTCAAATATTCCCAGACTCATTCCTTCACGATAGATAAGACATGAAAAAAAATTCCATTCCACAAAAGTGGTTTCAAACCAATCCAAAACGCACTCAACGGTGGTTATAGCTTCATCCGATCTGATCCGACCTGATTCGAATACGGACACTCCACGAACAGATCGCCAGTCACCAGCAAAGCTCCACTGTTGCTTGCCAACGTGAGGCAAGTAATTGAGGTCCCAACCCGCCTACTGCCACTGTCATTTCCCGACAGTAGACGCAAAGCATACGATGTTGAAAATGAAAAAAACCATTCTTACAAGGAACCGAGGATGAAGTGGAAACGACAGCAACTTCCAGCTAGTTGGGGGGTCCAACTGAAGCTGTTGTGTCTGTTAACTACAAAGAAGTTGGTGTAGCATTCGTATGGACCGAACTTAATTTGGACGGAATGAGAAAAAAAAAAGTTAGGGCTAATAGAAGAACATATAGGCTATAGCCCATATCTGAAAGATACAAGCATGCATGCATGCATACACAATGGAGCATCAAGTTATTTGGAAATCAATAATCTTAGTAAGAGTGTATATTCGATCGGTTCATACTATTCAATTTTTTTTAATTAGCTAATAGCGATTACAGTAGTAACATGATCTCAAACATTTGACATTGATCGATCAATCACTTTGTTGGCATTATTGGTTTGATTTATCTGCTCTTGTGGTTTGATTCAATCGACGCTAATTTCTTATTTATATTTTGTTGGTGGTCTTTCAAAAAGTTATATCTCCACTCCGTTTTTTGTCGATGAAATCAATCTTGGGTAGTGATGCTGATTACATGACAGTTTGGATCGTCTACAACTCCTTTCTTCTTTATGCGTCTCGTTTGGACAGAAACAAGGAGATTCAAGAAACTTCTGAATTTTATTGGTATGCTTAATTCCATAATAATTTTATTTTCTCTGTTTTTTGGGTTGTAAAATGTTTGGATTGTTTAATCCAATTTTTTACTTCTTAAAGGCGATGTAATTATATTTTTTATAAATTTAATAAAAATTCAGTAGTATTTGTAAAAAAAAAAAATCAGTTATTTTAATGGATCCACTCATTCTTT
This sequence comes from Abelmoschus esculentus, assembly GCA_035048815.1. Classification (NCBI taxonomy): domain Eukaryota; kingdom Viridiplantae; phylum Streptophyta; class Magnoliopsida; order Malvales; family Malvaceae; genus Abelmoschus; species Abelmoschus esculentus. Next base: position 15,779,036 of record JAUCBN010000002.1, on the reverse strand, counting down.
TTAATTAGCTAATAGTTATATAATTTATTATTATAATTTTATATTCTTAATTTAATTTTCTTAACACGTATTACATTATATGTTTAGAACGATAATAATGTAAGTTAAATAAATACAATCGATAAAATAGTTAGTAGATCTAACCATCTTAAAATTTATTCTAATATTGAAAAAAATATTAATATCACGATAAATAACATTAATATTCACATAATTTATAATTATAATTCTATATTCACATTTTATTCTTCGTGACACGTATTATATGTCTACACATAAAAATTATAAAAGTCAAATAAATGTAGTCGATAAGATCATTAGCACAATTGTCAGTTATTTTAATAAATCCAATCATCTTTATAGAGTTTATTCTATTAATAAAATCAAATCATTACTATCGATAAATGACAATAATATTTGTATAATTGATATTATAATTTTATAATTTTATTTCAGTTTTCGTGATATATAATATATATTTACAAACGATAATCACAAAAATCAAATAAATATAATTAGTAAATCATAAACAAAATTTTTACTTATTTTGATAAATTTAACTGTCTTTTTAGATTTTATTTTATTAAAAAATATATTATTATTATCACGACAAGAAACGATAATGTTTATATACCTTATTATTATAATTTCGATAAGAATACTATGTAGATCCAATCTTCTTAATTTTTATTTGAGCTTGAGTTATGATAATAATTATTTTATTAATCGTATATTTTTTAATGTTAATGCTAAAAAAATTATATTTCAATTATTAATTTTTGATGTTATTCATATATATATATATATTATTCGAATTTTTTTTTTGTTTGATTTTTAATATTTTCATGGCTTGATTCTTGTATGATCCTAAGTTACCAATTTTTTTTCATTTGGATTTATTCTTATAATCAGATGTTAGTTTTTGTTTTAATAATTATAAAAAAAATATTCAGATCGTAAATTCTTATTATAATTTAAAACATTTCTTTCTTTTCAATAAAACTAATACTTTTTATTAAAAAAATATTAAATATTATATAATATATTATAAAATAATAATTTAATTTAATTTATTTTATTTTTTAATATAAATATTTTAATTTTTATTAGTCAAAATAATTTAACACGTCATCAGATTAAACTAAACTATAATATCTAAATTTGTCCAGACAAGAAAAAAAGAGTTGGCGTCCAAATTAGGGTTAGGACACAGACCTGCCGTTACGGATAGCATAATTAAGGGTCTTTACTATACCACACGCGGTATACACTCACGTGCGGCTCAATGTCCCATAAACTAACCGGAAATTACATTTTTATTCCTATAACGTTCAAGACTACGAGGGAATTTTATGCCCAAAACAGTAAAATCACCACTTACGAAACAGCAAACGTCCCGCCAAATTACACGCGCGAGAGTTCAGAGCGTGGGACGGAATCCCGAACGCCTGTTTTGGGGGTTGTGGGGCCCACACCACAATGTACTGAGAAATCCCTCGATTTTCTCTTATATATATCCAGTTCTTCCTTTCCTCTTGTGATTAATTTTTTTGCTTTTTAATTTCCTCGATGAAAAAAAGTTAAAGTTATTTTATATATTATTACACAGTTTCCTCTGTCCTTTGACTCTGCAACAGATCCCAACAGGAAAATAAAAAACAAGGTAAAGAGAAATTTCCAAGGTTCTGATTAACGTGTAATCTTTTATTCTTTCTTTTACTCTCTGTTGAAAAACACAACTCATATTTATTTAAAAAAGGTAAAGCTAACATCTTTAATCTCTGTACTGGATTTGGGTTGCATTTGTTTCTTACACCCTGTTGTTTTTTCTCTACTTGCATTACAAAAGGATTGAGCTTTGCGTTTTTTTTTTTGTGTCCTTTGCTTCTTTTTTCCTTTTTTGGTTTTCTGTGATCATTTTCATTTTTCTGTCAAACATATTGACAAACACTTGGTCAAGCTTGCTGCTGGGAAAATTCAGGGTTTTTTCTTGTTAATATTAATGGCGTTTTCATCGATTTTCCCAGGTGGGGGAGTGGGGTTAGCTAGAAAAATGAATCAAAAGAAGGTGAAAAGTGTGAATTGTGATTTGATTATTAAAATATTTTAAAAAAAGTGGACCTTTTTTTGTCCTGTTCCACCACATCTGTTTTTATTTTCTTTTTCTCTTTCTTACTTTCTTTAGAGAAAAAAAAACAGTAAGTCTTCTAGAAACAGATAGATACATTGCAGTCATGCATGAGCGTTTACGAGGAGAGGCGTTTTTTTTTTTCCATTCACCAATGGAGGATATGGAGTTGTTCAAAAATGGTTTTTCTTTTTTGGGGTGTGTGTTTCTCATTTGGAGGATATGGAGTTGTACCAATGCAAGGATAATTGTGCCTGATATTGTTCCATACAGCAACATGCTAAGTGGTGATAATGCCATTGTTGTTCCATAACTATGCAAAGCTACCCTTCCCCATCTCTCTACTATGTACTACCTTCTCTCTGTCTGTCTGTCTGTCCATACATTGTTCTTTATTTAATTTATCACCTACTTTATTATTGTTTGTGTTGATCTTTTTCTTTGTGAGTTGTGACTCCGTGTTTGTTGTTGTTATTATTAGTTTTTATTTAAGATGTGTCATTTAACTTGGGGAGCCTTGGTTTTGGTGCAGAGAACAATGGATCAATTAGGGGAAAATGTTGTTGATCCCAATCAAGTTGGGAGGATAGGAGAAGATGAAAATGAGAGTAGGTCCGGAAGTGATAACATTGAAGGTGCTTCCGGTGATGATCAGGATGCTGCTGCTCCTTCTGTTGGACGGAGGCCGAAGAAGTACCATAGGCACACTCCACATCAAATCCAGGAGCTTGAATCGTATGGTTGCTTGTAGTTTCTTTGACTGAATCTTTTATTTGTTATTGAACTTTAAGTCTTTGTGTTTGTTGTATAGTTTCTTCAAGGAGTGTCCTCACCCTGATGAAAAACAAAGACTGGAACTTAGCAGGAGGCTAGGCCTGGAGATTAAGCAAATCAAATTTTGGTTTCAGAACAGGAGAACCCAAATGAAGGTCAGTTTATGACAAACCTTTTGGTTTTGTTAGTGTTGATGTGGTTGTGTTCTGATCTTCGGTTTGAGACTGCTAATGATGGAGATTTGTTGTTTAATTTAGACCCAATTGGAGCGCCATGAGAATGTGATTCTTAGACAAGAGAACGATAGACTCCGAGCCGAGAATGATTTCTTGAAGCAGTCCATGACCAACCCCGTATGCAACAATTGTGGTGGTCCAGCGGTTCCTGGTGAAGTATGTTATGAGGAGAACCACCTTAAGATTGAGAATGCTCGATTGAAAGATGAACTAGGCCGGGTTTGTTCTTTAACGAACAAGTTCTTGGGTTGGCCGCCCTCATCATCAGCCGGTCCTGCTCATTCCCAAGGCATAAACTCTAATCTGGAGCTTGCAGTGGGGAGAAATGGCTTTGGTGGCTTGAACAATGCAGGAGGCACTACATTGCCAACTGAATTCAACTTCGGTGATGGTGCTATGTTGCCGCTAACGAAACCTATGGCCCATGAAAATCCATATGACAGGACAGTTATTGTAGATATTGCTTTGGCGGCTTTGGAGGAATTATTTAAGTTGGCACAGATCGATAATCCACTTTGGATCAAAGGCTTGGATGGTTCGATTGAAACATTGAATCTCGAGGAGTATAACAGAATTTTCTCCTCTTGCAATGGAATGAAACCAAGTGGCTACCAAACCGAGGCTACAAGGGCAACTGGCCTGGTTTCCTTGCGTGGCTCAGCTCTCATTGAGACATTAATTGATGCGGTATGCCGCCCAATCATTCGTTCCAATGCTTTTCTGTTAAATATAACTTCCTATCTGCTGTTACGGTCGATCAAATCGTAAATAAAGAAACATTGTTTGAAAATTGTTGCTTGACATTCTTTTTATGCTACTTTATGAATAGAATCATTGGGCAGAAATGTTTCCCTGCTTGGTTTCTAGAGCAGCAACTGTTGATGTGCTATCCACCGGTACAGGTGTAACCAGAGACACCACATTGCAAGTGGTATTTTTTCTCTTCCATCTATCTTTGTTTCTTTCACGGCTTAGCCAGGTCTTATGAATATCATACTTTGCAGATGGATGCAGAATTTCAAGTGCTTTCTCCATTGGCTCCTGTCCGTCGAGTGAGATTCATCCGGTTCTGCAAACAGCATTCTGAGGGTGTGTGGGCTGTGGTTGATGTTTCAATCGATGCTACCCGTGATGCTACAAATATGCATCCGTTTCTCAACTGCAGGAGGCTCCCTTCTGGCTGTATTATCCAGGATCTGGACAACAATTACACCAAAGTAATTGCCATACTTATTTAAGCTCATTGAGCTTGCATCTTACTCGATTTTCTCCTAATAGGAATTTAATGAGGTAGTTGTTATAATTACAACCTCCGAGTTTGGTTGATGCCATATGGAGGTGAAATGAAATCATATGCACTGACTTCGGTCTCCATCCCCTTGACTTATGCTTTGCCGAATTTAATGCTTGTTTTATAGCTCACCAGATTTCCTTTCTCCTTGATGGATCTAATAAGAAACATAACGTCTTCACTTAAGAATAGGAAGCTTTATGAATTATTTGTCTGCTCAAGAAGATGCTTACTTGTTTAAATCATTTGAAAAAATTTCAGTTTCAAAGCTAATTTTTTTTATGTGCATACTTAATTAGTCATTGCTACTTGCATGGTTGAGTAAATCAGGTTACAGTCACAGTTTATTGTTAGTATAATCTTGAGCATACCTTAGTTGTAATCTAATATATGTAGTCGAATCCTTAGTTGTTCCATAAATTATATGATGGAAGTGTATTAAGATCATATGATGATCTTTCTAATTTATCGTAACACTTATGTGCTTTTATGATCTTTTAAGAAGTGGATTAGGAACCTATGGTAATCCTTTTAAGTTGTAATGCTTATACATTTTTATGATATCTTAAGAAGTCAATTAGGATCATATGAAATATTTCTAAGCTTCTGTAACACTTATGTGCTTTTTATCATATTTCAAGAAGTGAATTAGTCTCTTATGATGATCTTTCTAAGTTGTAACGCTTATGTGCTTTATGATCTTTTAAGAAGTGAATTAGGATCATACGACGATCTTCCCCTGTGTAACGCTTTTGTGCTTGTATGATCTTTTGAGAAGTAAAATAGGATCATATGATAATCTTTTTAAGTTTTTGTAAATTATTGTGTGTGAGAAATAAAGGAAGAAACACGAGAGAAGTAGTAAAAATAATTTCATTGAATAACCATGAATGAGTTGAATTACAAAGGTTGCTAAGTTTGCTATTTATAGGTAAACTAGATTAATCTTTAGCAATGCATAATTGCTGCTAACAACAGTTCTTGATTAGTTGCACGGTAACTGAATTGGTTGCAACTTATTTTAAGTTGGTTGAATCTAACTACACGTAATCTAACATTCACCCTGCTTTCTCTTTTCTTCTTCTAGGCTTCTTGAACCTAACAAATATTTCGAATTCGAACAATGATAACCGACTGATGGAGCTTTTTTTCTTTCAACATTCATCCTGCTTGTCAGCTTATGGAGCAGAAAATTTGAACAAAGTGCAAAAATAAATGCAAAGACTTGTAAACTTCCTTTATTTCTTCACTCACATCCTTTCTTTCGTCATCTTCTCCTTGAAGTATTTAAGTTCTCACTTTTTGAGAGATGGCAACAGCTTGGTTAAAGACTTAGAATTTTTCTTTCCTTGAACAACTGATCCAATAGTTACATCTGCACTTTTGACAGTGTATCAAAGAGACTTTTTTTTTCACTTCTCATTCTTCTTTATTGTCAACTTTCTTCAATATTTATTCGGTCTTTCTTTTTGCTGGAAGCAAGGCGGTCAAGCTACATGTTACCAGGTATAATCTGAAGCCCACTTTCGAGCAAGAAGACACCCTCTTTTGTCTGGTTAACGGAGAGAAAGGCGGTTAAACACTTAACACTTCCCAAAGATTTTCTTTCCTAGAACGCTTGACAGTGAAACATCAAGTGTCCATGTGTACTATGTAGAAGAATCAACAAGACAATAAAAAAATCCAAACAATAGAACAACTCAATTCCTTAACAAGAACAACAAATACTGATAATCAGCAATTGATTTAGGTGCAAAACAATAAACATCAACAACAATATGTGAGTTATTCTCAGATTCATCATCCTTCCCAATCTGTTGTACCTACCTCCGCTGCAACTGCTCAATATGCGTACGGATTCACCGATCCCGCTCATGCTCAGATGTATTACACTCGGCCTTTGGCACCCAATATGCCTTCTCAGTACCAAACCATGATTGGAGTAGTATTGTCGATGCATTTGCACAACTTTCGGCTGATAACATCACGTCACAGAAACAAAACCACTTTGGTAACTAAGCAACAATGGAGTACAAAAGATCCGTAACAACTCAATTATAGCGCAACAATAGTCCGTAGAACCAAAGGTCATTCAGACATTTTGTCGAACAACAGCTGTACAATACACCAAATGATGATAAACGAACGAAGAATCAATGTTGAACGACAATGAAGGAGAAGCATCAGTAGTTTCAACCTAATCCCCTAATTTTCTCTAAAGGAATGGCTATATTTCAGCTAGCACCAACATCAGTTACAGTTTCAACAAAGAACTTGGCTTCATTTGAAGGAACGATAGTATACCTAACAACACAGAGGATGAACCAAATGATAGCAACGAAATAAGGATGACTCCAAAATCTTCAATGGCTCTGATACCATGTGAGAAATAAAAGAAGAAACACGAGAGAAGTAGTAAAGATGATTTCATTGAATAACCATGAATGAGTTGAATTACAAAGGTTGCTAAGCTTGCTATTTATAGGTAAACTAGATTAATCCTCAGCAATGCAAAATTGCTGCTAACAACAGTTCCTGATTAGTTGCACAACAATTGAATTGGCTGCAATTTATTCTAAGTTGGTTGAATCTAACTAATCATATTCTAACATTGTGTTTTCATGAACCTCTAAAAAGTGAATCTAACACTCTCCTTTTTAATTACTGTAAATTTGTCCCATATTAATCGGTTTGATATTTATTGCTTACAAATCGTCAAGTGCAGGTTACTTGGATTGAACACTCAGAGTATGATGAAAGTGCAGTTCATCATCTCTTGAAGCCAGTACTCAATTCTGGTTTGGGATTTGGTGCACACAGGTGGATTGCTACTCTCCAAAGGCAAAGTGAATGCTTGGCAGTGCTAATGTCGGCTGACATTCCTAGTGAAGAATATATAGGTATTTTTTTCTTGCTCCTACATTATTCTTTCATCTTTAATGATAATCCGTGGAATCGTCCTCATCTAATACATGTTATTGTGCCATAGGAATAACTTCGGCTGGGAGGAAAAGCATGTTAAAGCTTGCACAGCGCATGACTCATAACTTCTGTGCTGGACTTTGTACTTCAAACGTGCATAAATGGGAAAAGATTAATATTGGTTGTGTGGCTGAAGATATGAGAGTAATGACCCGGAAGAATGAAAATGATCCTGGTGAGCCCCTTGGGGTTCTGCTGAGTGCTGCTACTTCTGTTTGGATGCCGGCAACACAGAAAAGGTTGTTCGATCTTTTGAGGGATGAACGAATGCGTGTTCAGTGGGACATTCTGTCCAACAGTGGGCCGGTGCACGAGATGATCCATGTTTCCAAGGGACCGGGTGACGGCAACTCCGTCTCTCTCCTTCGTGGCGGTGTAAGTATTCTCCCCCTAGATACATTAAGCCTTAAACTGCATGTGTTTCTTAGATTTTCTCATCCAATATTTTGTACGATGTCACAGCCCATCACTACAAATGAGAACATGATGCTAATTTTACAAGAGACATGGTCCGATGCCTCTGGTGCATTAGTTATTTATGCACCCGTCGATGTATCATCGATGAGTACAATGATTAATGGTGGTGATTCAGCACATGTGGCACTCCTACCATCAGGATTCGCCATTCTTCCCAGTATTTCACCTAGTAATCACAGCGGACAAAACAACTCCAATGGACAAATGGTGAAATGCAACATCGATGGGAATACAAGCATCAATGGATGCATACTTACAGTTGGATTTCAGATTTTGGTGAATAGTGTTCCTTCTTCTAAGCTAACAGCGGAGTCGGTCGAAACTGTTAACAATCTCATCTCCTGCACGATTCAGAAAATCAAAGCTGCACTTACCGTAACATATCCGGATCCAGCTCGGTAAGATGCCTCCATAATTAATTTACATTTATATATATACAAAGTATAGGAGATACAGATAGAATGCAAATGAAATGGAGAAGTGGATGAGTCAAAAACGAACCAATTTCTTATGGAGTCTCGGTTCGGGCATTGACTTTGTTAACCTCTGTGATGCTCGGCTGTTGTCTCTCAAAGCTGATAAAGAAACAGTATAGACTTGGCAAGACTGGTCTTAATTTTCGTGTTCTGTTCCTGAGCAAAATCATGGACGAGCGCATGTACGTTGTTCGCCATTTGGTTTTGTTTGTTTATTTCTTTAATCTGAATGGACCTTGGAATATTTCTCTTGTTTTTCCAATGTTTTATTTGGTGTTTAATCTCTCGTCTGATGAATCTCCATATTATTTCTAGGCTGGTGTATGCTGGACTATACACTCCTTCCTACGTAAGGATGGGTGTTTTATCCCACCCGACCGGGTCAGATTTTTTTATTATGAAAAATCAGGTTTGGGTCTGGTCTGATGTTTTCTAGAGTGACGTCGAGTTCGGGTTTGAGGTGTAAAATATTCAACCCCACCTGATCTTGGATTATGTAATGTTTTTATAATTTTTTTTGGAATATTTATAATAATAGTTTTCTATCTATATACTTTTTTGTAACTAGGTCCTTAAAATTAAATTTTATTTATAATTTAGTCTTTAAAATTATATTTTTTTTATAATTTAGTCCCCTAAAATTATTTTTTATAGTTTAGTCTCTAATTTTTTTATAGTTCGGGTCAGGTCGGAGTTGGGTTTAATATATTTATTTTTGGGTTGGATTGTATATTTTGAAGAAATTTTTCAGGTCGGAATCGGGTTTAGAAGATCTGTGTTCGGGTCAAGTTCTAGTGGACCGAAAACCCGACCCGTGCCCATCTCTACTTCCTAGTGAGTAGTGCAAGGAATTCATACGTCATAAATATTTTTCGAGCTAAAATGAAAACTTTATAACTTTTAGGACTAAATCACAAAATTATCATTTGTGATCTTTTATGCCTGCTATTTGTCACGTCCGTAGAACTCCTCTACTTGTCCGGAACGTGCGGCCTTAAACGCTTCGTGACGCTACTTGGTCCGATCTCAACGACTAAGTCAACATTCAACTAGCCTTGCGAGAACTCTATCTCGACAAAGGCCTAGACAAGCTCTCAAGGCTTCGATGGATGTGGAAGTTTAATAGCATTAAGTGGCTATTCTTAGCCACTCGAGAGGCAACAAGAACAAAGAGAACAAAGCAAAGAAAGAACAAGGAGAACTAGAGTAAATACCTCAGAGCTTTATTACTCTCTCTCAAAGGAGGATGAATGGAATTGTTGGGTGTGTACAAATGAGGGAGAGAGCTCTCATTCAATCAATGGTCAGGATCGATTTACATGGATGGCCAGGATTAACCCGAATTAAATACAAAATCACCTATCTAAAGAAACTCTATCAAATCCTATCTAATTACGTCAATTCATAGGTTTGTTTCCCTGGGTAGCTGATCTCTCCCGATATGGCAATATTCATCCTTATCTGATAAGTTGTCTCTTTTCATATTTGAAACGGACTCTCTAGTATTCTCCAAGTCTTGGGCCAAGTTTGGTGATCTTGATAAATCTAATAGAACCTGGTTGTTGAACTTGTACACGATTGTCACGGACTTCAATGTGCGAAACGTGACATATTCATACTTTGACATAAACCTAGACAAATTAAGCTTTATCCACTAATATTTTAGTTTTTTATTGTATTTTAGGTCCTTTTAGTTTTGAAAGCATGGAAATTAGATCATAGCTTCTTTTTTTTGAGTGGAAAGGTCTCTTTTTTACGTTATAATTCGTTGCACAGTGCGAAAAGGACTATCTCCCCCTGTTCCCATGTGTTTTGCATATTAATCAGACCATGGCACAGACGCTCTCCTCATCCCACGGAGGCTACGTACCTATCTTCAGTGCAATGGAAAACGGCATCATTAAATTTATCATTCATTTTATTCGAATTATAACCTTATAAATATCGTAATATCAATAATATTGATTAAATTAAAATTTTATCAAATTTTAAGAGAAAATCAATATCATTCCTCACTTTATTGTAAAAAGAATCCAAGACAAGAATAAACCATTACCAAACCAAAGATTCAAGAACAATGACAGCAAGCATAGCCAGTAACACGTCAAGGTAAAATCACTGTCGTGCAGCTCCCAATGATGTTTATAGTTTCCTGTCATAACTGTTACTCAGGGTAAGCTGGTCCTCTACATATATTTAAATTAATTTGATCGATAATATTTTTTTAGATTCATATCTTTCGTAACAATATTTCAGCAACAAACTCTTATCTATCATTTTTATGTGTTATGGATTAATTAGATATCAACTTTATTTTTTATTTACATCATAAATATAATAAATAAAACCAATATAATTACAACAACATAAGTTCATGAAGATGCAAAGATAGAAACTCGCCACCTTACTGGGTCCATGATATATATGTAGCGCCAACCTGATCATTTGATGAATCACGCGGATGAGATCGTGGTGGCGGCGGCGGCGGCAGTCTCCGTTTTGATCTTCTATCCGTCTTAACCTTCATTTTGGTTCTTGTTGTGCCTATAGAATCTGCTGCCAAAGTGGACCGAGACAAAGAAGGATTACAATTCATTGAAAACAGAGTTTAAAAGAAACATAAAAGTGACCCACCAGGCACCATATACAAATATCTCCACGCAGATTCCACGTTTTATATTCTTTATCACTAGTGCTTGCAATCCAAACCAAAAACATATATTTTTTTAAATACCAGTCGATTAATTCAGATTAAATTTTATAACCGTAACATGTTCAATAATGATATCACAACCGTATCTGTAACCGATAGTTTAAACAGTGCTAAATAACATTACCTGAAGATGCATGCTTTTTTGTTGTCGGAACAATATTGTGGTGTCTGCAATCGAGGGTCGACTCCGAGCTGTCCGGAAGTTGACGATCGAGATGGAGGTTGTACCGCTCGTTGTTCTCGAGCATTGTGCAGACGAACCAAGCCTCCATGGAGTTCAAGAAATTCACGTGCTTCTCGTCCGTCCATGACTCGTTCCGGTTGCCGGAAACGTGCGAATCCATGGCTCCAAAGCAAAGCCAAAGACGATGTCTTTTAAGAAAGAAAAAAATCCTATAGGATTCCCGAGAAACAAACAGTCGGTACCTTGGTGGGGGATTTATCTGTTTCTTTCTTTTATTCCGAATTTGTTTTATGTTTTGTTAGGCAATTTTCCAAAAGGTTTGAAAGGAGTGGGGGACGAGTTTCGGGGCTTTATAAGAAGTATGGCAAAAGGATTGGTTTATCTTCGAATAGACCCGAGAGTACGTATAAGTTATTATTATTTTATATTTAAATTATACAATAATTTTGAATAAATATAATTTGATGAATCATCGGGTTATAATTAATATTAAATCCTTAATTGCACTTTAAATTAAACTGCACAAATTCGTATATTTTATTTTATTTCTAAACATTAATTCTTATTAAACACATGTTTACTTGAACTGACCATTAATGTATATATTTTTCCAACTTAAGGAAGTATAACTAAGATTTAGAGGCGAGTACACAAGTTGAGTAGTCGAGCGAGTAGAACTAATGGGTCGGTGGTGCAAATATCTTGTCCCCGATAAATTATATCATGTGTCAGTCCCACACCTCATCCATAGGACCAACTAATAGAAACTGTCTACTTCATTATTTTTTAATTATCCAAGTGAAGATTCACTTGAAAAAAAATTATGACATAGAAAAATGGATGAAGTAGACAATTTTTATTGGTTGGTCCATGAACAGGTAGTGACTGACCCATGATATAATTTTTTTTTTCTTGGGGATTAAAATTTAGAAAGAAAATTGATCTTACAAGATATTTTTGGTATAAACAAAGAATCTAGGACAGAAGTTTCCATTAGGGCTTGAGATTGGTACACATGACTAAAAATATGTTCACAGTTGGCCCAAACAGATGGATGAGCCCAGGCTTGGGAGACAATAAAGAAATAAAGTGGAATATTATTATATCAAAACAAGAAATAAACAAGTTATTATTATAGGAGGGTTGGAAGTGGATGCATTTATAAGCAGATTTTAATTTCTTTGAAAGTTGGTCGAATGAAATTAAATACAAATCAGATCCATTGGAAGGTGATGGTGAATTTAAAGTAAAACATAAATTTTAAAAAATAAAAGATACATTTATATTCGATTCAATTAAAAAACATTTTAAAATAAAGGTAAATAAAAAATTCTAATACTACGGAGAGTTTATAGCAAATTTTCCAGTTTCTTAAACATTGTTTTTATTACTAAAGCACACATAAGAGAAAGTAACAACACAAATAGACCACAATGATTACAAGACCAGATTATTCGAGGAGATCGAAATTTAACCCAAGACTTTAACATAAGTTCTTGATTATTACATGCAAACCAACAGTATTATTATTTCTGAACCCTAATCCTCATATCTCTTGATCATTGCATTCAAAGGTGCTGTAGAACTGGTCGGATCAATCTCAGCCGTTGCAACATGTCCGTATTTATACACAGTACCAGGTTTGGAAGTAGATGTACTTAGAAGCGATCGGACAGCGGTCCAATCGATTCCGGCGTCACCCTTAATAATATTAACGTAAACCTGCGATCGACATAGATTTGATTTACGTGAAAGTTGATCGAATTAAATTAAAAAAATTCAAGTCGTATTCATGCATATATACCTTATTGTCTTCATCTTTCATATTTCTCCATGCTACAATCCACTTGATATCATCTTGGACAGCATACACAATCGCACCTTCCGAGTCTCCGGTGAATGGATCGGAATCATGCTTAATTTTCCCCTGCAATTCCGCTTGAATAACCTCCGGCGGGGTTCCAGTTCCACACCAATCGATTTGGTCAGCAATGGCGAGATTATCAGACAGATTGTTCTTAAGAGTTATGTCTGTATAAAATGCAGGACCAGGGTTACTAGGTCGTTCAGACATCATCTTAACTTCAGATATTGGTTTGCTTGTGTTGTGCTCTAAATGTTGTAATAGATTCACAGATATATATATACTACTTTGCAGCCCATAAGTCGACAACAAATAACTATAATTTTTTTTTTAATTTTAATATTATTTTTTCGGAAAAGTATAATTCATGAACGGTCTGGATTTTATATTTTTGACTTAATTATTGATATCTAATTTATTAATAGATTAATTTAATCGAGTATTATAATAAATTATTATGAGATGACTCTCTCAACGTAATTATCTCTTTCACAAAATTATAACTTAAAATATGATAATTTAATATGATTAAAAAAATTTATGATAAATTATTGTTGTAAGCAAATTTGTTAATTAAATGATATGCCAAATTAATTTTTAAATTTTTTATTTTTATATTAATATAATTTTTAAATTTATTAATTAATCTTATCATTAAAGATATTCATCTTATCTTATTTTATATTTTAAATTTTGACTTAAAAACATAATATTTTTATTTAATAAAAAAATATAGTTTTTAGTCGGATAAAAACAACTTTGATGACGTTTACTAGAATTTGAACCTCAATAATTTATAATTGTAGATAATAAAAAGCTTACCCCATGTTGACTTAATAATTTTATCAGCATTAATCGCACAACTAACACGTGGGATTTAAATTTAGTAGTTATAACAACTTTGTATTGATTGATAGTATAAAATTTAATTTTTAATTAAATATTACTTTTATTAGTGTAGGAATAATTTATATAATATATTTTCATAAACTTTTTATAATTATTGATATTTAATTTTTTTATAAATTTTAAATTTAATCTTAATTTTACCTAAAAAATAAATATATTTATTCTAAGTATCCAATTTATTGTAACATAATCTGGAATATACATACACTAAATATTTATTATAGGACGACTCTTTATTCCAATTACTAAACAACTACTTATTTATAAATATTTTAAATATTTTTTAAATTAAAAGTCAAAATTAGTGTAGGAACATGTCAAGTGGACAGGCAACGCTTAAAAATATAAAACAAAGACAACTTGTCTAGAAAAAAAAAAGAAACACGTTAATTTAGTCGTGCAAAGAATCCTATACACGATGAGGGACGGAATCAGGATTAAATATTGGAAAGGACAAAGGTCTATTAAGCCTTTAAATCTAAAATTTAGGAGGGACAAAAGCCTTATTTTATTACTATCTAAATTACAAAGGACTTTAAATGTAATTATACCAAAAAATTTGAGAGGGGTTACATGACTCCGTCCCTGTCCACGATGAGATCTGCTACCACGTTTGGAGAAAAAAAAAATATTCCTTTTTTAAACTTTTAATTTATGTTTTATTTTTTAAAAAATAAATTTATAATAACGGAACTATATAAAAATGAAGAGAATTAATTGTTTTTCATTTTTTTATTTTTGTTTGAGGATGAAGTTATAATTTAAAATTAAGAAATAAAATATAAATATTAAAAGTGAGATAATAAAAAGTTTGAATAAATATTTTTGTAATGTTTCCGATGTTGACTTAATAAAAAGTTTACCCCATGCTGACTTAATAATTTTATCAGCATTAATGAACCACTAACGCGTGTCGCGTGGGATTTGAAATTTAGTTGTAACAACTTTGTATTAATTGACATAAAATTTAATTTTTGAATTAAATATTATTTTTATTAATGTAAGAATAATTTATATTTTATATTTCTTTGATAAATTGTTATGTTATTCATTCAAGAATCAACTAAAACAATCGATAATTATAACTATAATGGCCCTATATAAACATGTCTAACTACATAGCAAACTTCGGCTAGCAATCAAGAAAGAAGAAGAATTCATTTTGGATAATCGTTCAGTTTTATATTTATTACTTTTTTTAATTCGAGAAAACAATACTTCAACAAGTTAAGAAGATTTCCCATATAACTGAAAGATTTTTTCGGTAATAATTGTAGCAGTTCCAACTGATCCACATAATCACAATCATCATCGTTTTTTTCGTTCCCTTTATCCACCGTCAATCCTAAAGTTCAACCCAGCAATCATATGTATGTTGAATATCACATGCCCACGTAATCAAAATAAGAAGTTGTCGTACGTATTCATAATCAACAAATACATGATCTCTTGTGTCTAGTCTATCACCGCAAAGCAAACATCTAGTATCGACATCATAGCCCCAAACTAATAACTTGCAAAGAGTAGGGAGTCGATCCAAAATAACCAGTCACGTAATAAAGGAGTACCTAGGAATACAAAGTGAATCTCATACAACCTTGGCCTATGACACCTTCCCTTAACGATGCCTAAGACTTTTCCATAAAATTTTAACCTTAAACCGTCTTTGCACCTCACATTCAACTGCAGCCACAACCTGCGTAACTTTAAAATCTTTTTCATGTTTAACTATGGTGATTTTTTGCTTGAACCTACCAGATTGAACTACCTTGAAAATATTTTTTATAATTATTAATATAAGATTTATTATTTTTTGATAAATTTTAAATCTAATTTTAATCTTATTTATAAGAAAAAGAAAGGAGGATTCTAGGGGAAGGAAAGAGGGTACTCCTAACAGCTCTAAAATCTATAAGTTAAGTTAATATAAGAAAACAAAGATGAAAACTTGATCAATTGACTAAATGTGCTTACTCTCAATAGTATACATTTCTTTACAAACTCCATCATGCATCACGTTCCAATTTTTTTTTCTTATTCTGTAGTACTGATCCAGGTTTTGTGCTTCAATGAATAAAATATTCCAAGTGTTGAGATTAGAAAAAATTAAATAAAATGTAGGGAAATCATTATAAAGATACCGCTAGGGATGGCAACGGGTCGGATTTGGACCGGATTTAGATCCATTTTTACATCATAGATCCAGATCCGTCTTAGATTCGTGGGTCTAAAAAATTAAGACCTAGATCCAGATCCAATGGATCTTATGGATTTAGGTCTAAAACGGGTCTAAAACAGATCTATTAAAAAATGACTATTCGACCTATTTTTTAACGTAATAAAGCTATCATTAATTAATTTCACATCACAACTTAATTAACTAGTATCATGATAAAAAACGATAAATTAAAATCTTAAAAAACTCAACAATTACACAAATATCTTTTGAATAACACAAATATTAAAAATGTAGATCATAAAATATTTCACTGTCACAAACCAAATATCATACTTTTATTTTTTAGAGTACTAGTCTTCATCACTACTTAAATCATAAGCATCCTAAAACAAACAAGAAACTACCAACTAAAGAGAAAAAATTGTTTTATGAAAATAATATTTGTGAAATTTAAATATTAATATTAAGATTATGTAATATATTAACTTTCTTATATAACTTGGTAATGATATTCACCATTTTCACATCATCATCACAATCTTCATTAAAACTAAAGGTGAGTTTTTTAATAAATAGGTAAACGGATCCGGGTTTGAGTTCGGGTCTTAAATGTCAGATCCAGATCCGTATTTTAATAAGAAGATCCAGATCCGATCTAGATCCATCAAGTCTAAAATTTTAGGATCCAAACCCTATAAAACAGATCTAAATCTATGAATTCGGGTCGGATCTAAAATCCATTGTCATCACTAATACTGCTTATCTGTATTCAAGATTTCAGTACACATGATATGCTTATAAAGATACAGCTTAACTGTATTCATGATTTCAGTACATATAAAAAGCAAAGCAGATATCCAGAAACCAAACTCGTCTTCTCACTTTGGTAATTACTAATAAAATGTTTCAATTTCTTCTTGTTATTCTCTTCTCCTTTTCATGGAGAATTACTACTTCTGCTCACCTTGATGTGGAATACAAGTATCTTCGTTGCCTTTCCCTTCGTTTTGAGAACTCTTCTGACATTGCAAAGCTCGTTTACACACGACATAACTCTTCCTTCTCCTCTGTGTTGAAGTCGTCTGCTCAAAATTTTCGGTTCAGGACACCACCAACTCCTACTCCTTTGGTCATCGTAACACCACTGCACGCGTCCCATATCCAAGATGCAGTTTATTGTTGCAGGAAACTTGGACTGCAAGTTAGAACTCGAAGCGGGGGTCATGACTACGAGGGTCTTTCTTACACGACAGCTTATAAGGTTCCGTTTGTGGTGATCGATCTGGTGAATCTTCGATCTGTAGAGGTTAACGTTGAAAAAGCTACAGCATGGGTTGAATCTGGTGCAACTCTCGGTGAATTGTACTATGAAATTTTACAGAAAAGTAGAACACTTGCCTTTCCGGCCGGTCTCTGCCACACTGTTGGTCTTGGTGGACATTTGAGTGGAGGTGGCTTTGGTTCATTGCATCGAACATATGGTCTTGCAGCAGATAATGTAATCGACGCTTGTTTAATCGATGTTAAAGGGAGAATTCTTGATAGAAAATCAATGGGAGAGGATTTATTTTGGGCCATTCGAGGAGGCGGTGGGGCTAGCTTCGGAATAGTCCTTGCTTGGAAACTGAAATTAGTCCCGGTTCCAGCTAATGTCACTACTTGCGGAGTCACCAGAACGTTAGAGCAAAACGCGACCAAACTTGTTCATCGGTGGCAGCTTATTGCGCACAAGCTTCCTAAAGATATATACACGAGCATTGCCATAATAAGGGAGAATTCAAGCAAAGATGTCCGAGCAATGTTTAGTTTCGTATTTCTTAGAAGCATAGTTGAGCTTCTTTCACTGATGGAAGAGAAATTCCCTGAACTTGGATTAGTGACAGAAGATTGCTTCAGAATGAGTTGGGCTGAATCTAATCTCTATCTTGAACACTTTCCGGTCGGTGTACCATCGGAAACTTTACTTGATAGGAGTTCAGAAACGCCTGTTTCGAAATTGTTCTTCAAAGCAAAATCCGACTTCGTAAAACAACCTATTCCTGAAACTGCATTTGAAGGATTGTGGGGTAAGTTTCATGAGGAAGAAGCAAAATTAGCAGCTATGGAACTTGTGGCATACGGTGGGAAAATGGATGAGATTCCTGAGACTGAAACTCCATTTCCTCACAGAGCTGGTAACCTCTATAGCATCATGTACCTGGTGAATTGGGAAGAAGAAATAAATATAAACTCTGAAAAGTTGATTGGTTGGATTAGGAGCGTTTACAGTTACATGACTCCATTTGTTTCGAAATCTCCACGAGAAGCATATATTAATTATAGAGATCTCGATATTGGGAGTAACAAAATGAACGACGACGAAGGAAGCTACGCAGAAGCCAGGATTTGGGGTCTTAAGTATTTTAAAAACAACTTCAACAGGTTGGTGCAAGTAAAGACAAAAGTTGACCCAGACAACTTCTTTAGGAATGAACAAAGCATCCCTCCCCTCACAAACAAGAGAAACCATGATAATCATGGAAACTTGTATGATGAGATATAATTTCTTTGGCAAGTTTTCTATTGAATTACTGAATTCTTGTGTTCGTCTATCATAGGTTTGGCCTTTGGGAAGTTTCTTTTTCTATCCAATATTTGGCTTGGCTAACGGATGACATATGTATTGTTTTACTGAAGAAACAAAATGGATGTCTATGCTAATAAATAACAGTGAGTTACTGTCTTTACTATAGTAGTTTCAGTCAATATTTCATGTTCTCTCCAAGGGTCAGTCACTTAGAGGTGGTACATAGGATCGGTAAATGCTACACCTGGTATAGGATTGAGATCATGGCCATCTACGGATTGAAGGGTAAATGCAGAAGCTTAATTTAGATTAAAACACACACACTAGGAATATGTAAGTTGTTATGGTTTGATTATAGTCAGACCTAAAGGTTTTAAACTCTCGACCCATGAGGCTTTGCTGCAACAAAAAGCTTCTATCAGGCATCAGCATAGCTCATAACATGGTTCAATATGACAGGAGAAAGCACGGTGAAGTGGACCAGCACTTCATCAAATAAAAGCTAGAAGAAAAATGACATTATCTCCTAGATGTGCCTTAAAAGTGAACATTCAGAAAGCTTTTGATTCTATCAGTAGGACTTCTCTGCTGAATATTTTGGAGGCTATGGGATTTCCTTTAATGTTTGTAAACTGGATAAAAGTTTGTATTACTACTTCATGGTTCTCAGTATAGTTCTGGATAAAAGGACAAAAAGGTGTGAGATAAGGTGATCCACTCTTTCCTTATCTCTTTATCATTGTTATGAATGTGCTCTCTTCTCTATTTAATGTGGCTGCTGAGAACAAGATTTTTAACTATCATCTTAAGTGCAAAAAGATCAAACTAACTCACCTAAGCTTCGCTGATAATCTTCTTATTTTCTGTAAGGGAAACATTGATTCTATTATGGGTGTTTTGGCTGTATTAGATCAATTTTATAATATGTCGGAATTGAAACTGAATGCTACAAAGACGGAGTTCTTTGCGTCTGAAATTAGTGATATACGCTTAGCTGAGATACAAAATCTTACAGGTTTTAAAACTGGAAGACTTCCAGTGAGATACCTGGGTGTTCCTTGAGTTCCGAGAAAGCTAAGAGAGAAAGATTGTCAAGAACTACTGGAAAAGATTAAGGATAAACTTAATCTCTGGGGTCATAAGAGACTTAGTTATGGGGGTGGATTGTAACTCATACATGTCGTGCTTTTAAGCATTACAAATTATTGGTGTAAACAGTTGGTATTGCTACAAGCTCTAGTACACAAAGTTGAACAGTTGGGTATGAGGTTTTTCTAGAAAAACCATGAAGCTCTTGCTCGAGGGGCTCGCGTTAGCTGAGACTAAATTTGTAGGCTGAGATCCGAGGGGGTTTGGGTATGAGGAGATTGGGTACTTAAAATAAAGCTTGTCTCCTATATTTGATTCTAACTATCTTTGCTGATGAAGGCTCCATTTGGGTTGCTTGGCTTCAAGTCTACGTTTTTAATACAAAGAATTTTTGGACAGTTAGTCAAAAGTTAAATTTCAGTTGGGTGGTAAAGAAACTGTTGTAACTTAGAGATGAAGCTAGAAGAGTCTTTAAGGGACAAAATTAAGTGGCGTTAGTATGGCTTGGATTTAGGACCAGGTGCGAGATAGAGGAACTAAAATTAGCTGGCAGAAACTGGTTTGGTTTCTCTCTCATACTCCAAAGCATGTTTTGGTGACTTGTATTGCAATCCTCAATAGGTTACCTACTCGCGATAGACTGATCCATATGGATATGACTACTTAGGCCTCTTATTTGCTCTGCGATTCAGGAGTGAAAAGTATGAATCATATGTTCTTTGAATGTCCTTTTTCTATTGGTATTTAGGTGACTTTGCTTCGATTTTGCAATGTAAGTAGATCAACTATACAATGGGATGACGAGTTACAATAGGTTGTTACTATACTGAAAGGTAAATCCTTAATTGTCTGCATCTTAAAGTTGGCTTGCAGTGCTTTCTTGTATTGTAGTTGGGAGGAAGGAAATCGCAGGTACCATGGAGGGGTTACCAAACTCTTTAAACTATTGTTGATAGAATTAGAGATATTATTAGCATTAAACTGTAAAAAAATGTATAGGGAAAGGTGATAATTTTAATGTTCAATTATGCGCTAATTAGAATATACATATCTAGATAATTATATAAACGCTACAACATATAATTATTTTTTGGTTGTGCAATAGAATAAACAATTATCTAAAAAATGACATATATCGCAAATCAATTTTAGTGTTTGACTTGTAACCTGGGTATGGAAGACATCTTCTAACCAGCTTGAGGGGGAGAGAGAAAAAATTTAGATATTAGACCAAAATTGAAGAATAGTAGGAAAGATTTTAGAACTCCTGTTGTGTTTTTTATGCTTCCCTTAGCAAGGAATCGGTTGTAACATAGATCATATACATGGGTGTACATATCTTAAATTATAGATATACTTTTATACTTGAATTCATTTAGATATATTCACATTTTTATTTCGAGATATCTGATAATAGAACTATGATAATAATTTGTTAATTAATTTAGAGTAAAAAAAAATTACCTCCTAACCGTGCCTCTTGTTAAAAATTTTTAAAAATTTGAATTTTAAATTTTAACCCTAATTTTTTACATCTTAAACTCTAAATCATATACCTTAAAAATACATCATACCCCTAATTCCCTTAACCCTAATCACAACCCCTAACATTGAACCCTAAACGCACTAATTTTAAGTAAAAACATCAATAGAGGTACAATTAAGAGGTAAAAGATTTACACCCATTAACTTGTACCACCTATCAAAAGAAATTTTACTATGACATAATGTTTTTATATATTATGTAGTTTGTATTACTAGAGAATAAACAATAATCTCGATAGATCTCGTGTAACTTTTAATAATATTATAAATATCAATCATTCGATAAAAAATACCCCTACTATCTCATTTTTTATCATCGACATGACTGTAGCTCTTCAATGAATACGAAATAATCATTTAATAATGAAAAAAGTATACCCTTATTTACCAACTCCACCGTGCATCACGCTCAAATTTTATTTCTTATTCTGTAGTGCTGATTCAGCTTTTGTGCCTCGATGAATAAAATATTCATAGTGTGGAGAGAAAGAACAATTAAATAAAATGTGGGAAAAATCTTGACTCACACTCCAAAGATATTGCTTAGCTGTACTAATGAGTTCAGTAAACATAAATGCAAAGCACATCTACAGAAACCAAACTCGTGTTCTTACTTTGGTACTAAAAAAATGTTTCAATTACTTCTTGTTATTCTCTTCTCCTTTTCATGGAGAATTACTACTTCTGCTCACCCTGATGAAGAGTACAAGTATCTTCGTTGCCTTTCCCTTCGTTTTGAGAACTCTTCTGACATTGCAGAGCTCGTTTACACACGACATAACTCTTCCTTCTCCTCTGTGTTGAAGTCGTCTGCTCAGAATTTCCGGTTTAGGACACCATCAAATCCTACTCCTTTGGTCATCGTAACACCACTGACGCGTCCCACATACAAGATGCAGTTTATTGTTGCAGAAAACTTGGACTGCAAGTTAGAACTCGAAGTGGGGGTCATGACTTTGAGGGTCTTTCTTACACGACAGCTTATAAAGTTCCGTTTGTGGTGATCGATCTGGTGAATCTTCGATCTGTACAGGTTAATGTTGAAAAAGCTACAGCATGGGCTGAATCTGGTGCAACTCTTGGTGAATTGTACTATGAAATTTTAAAGAAAAGTAGAACGCTTGCCTTTCCGGCCGGTGTCGGACACACTGTCGGTCTTGGTGGACATTTGAGTGGCGGTGGCTATGGTTCATTGCATCGAACATATGGTCTTGCCGCAGATAATGTAATCGATGCTCGTTTAATCGATGTTAAAGGGAGAATTCTTGATAGAAAATCAATGGGAGAGGATTTATTTTGGGCCATTCGAGGAGGCGGTGGGGCTAGCTTCGGAATAGTCCTGGCTTGGAAACTGAAATTAGTCCCGGTTCCAGCTAATGTCACTGCTTGCATCAGAACGATAGAGCAAAACGCGACCAAAGTTGTCCACCGGTGGCAGTTTATTGCACACAAGCTTCCCAAAGACATACACATGGGCATTACCATAACAAGGGCGAATTCAAGCGAAGATGTCCGAGCAGCTTTTAGTATCGTATTTCTTAGAAGCATAGATGAGCTTCTTTCACTGATGGAAGAGAAATTCCCTGAACTTGGATTAGTGAAGGAAGATTGCTTCAGAATGAGTTGGGCTGAATCTAATCTCCATCTTGAACACTTTCCGGTCGGTGTACCGGAAACTTTACTTGATAGGAGTTCAAAAACACCTCTTTCGAAATTGTTCTTCAAAGCAAAATCCGACTTCGTAAAACAACCTATTCCTGAGACTGCATTTGAAGGTTTGTGGGGCAAGTTTCATGAGGAAGAAGCTAAATCAGCAGTTATGCAGCTCGTGGCATACGGTGGGAAAATGGATGAGATTCCTGAGACTGAAACTCCATTTCCTCACAGAGCTGGTAACCTCTATAGCATCATGTACCTGATAAATTGGGAGGAAGAAAAAAATATAAACTCCGAAAAGTTGATTGGTTGGATTAGGAGCGTTTACAGTTACATGACTCCATTTGTTTCGAAATCTCCACGTGAAGCATATGTTAATTATAGAGATCTTGATATTGGGAGTAACAAAATGAACGACGACAAAGGAAGCTATGCAGAAGCCAGGATTTGGGGTCTTAAGTATTTTAAAAACAATTTCAACAGGTTGGTGCAAGTAAAGACAAAAGTCGACCCTGAAAACTTCTTTAGGAATGAACAAAGCATCCCTCCCCTCACAAACAAGAGAAACCATAATAATCATGGAAACTTGTATGATCAGATATAATTTCTTTGGCAAGTTTTCTATTGAATTACTGAGTTCTTGTGTTAGTCTATCATAGGTTCGGGCAAGTTTCTTTTTCTATCCTATACTTGGCTTGGCTAACTGATGACAGGTATAGTTTTACTGAAGAAACGAAATGGATGTCTAAGTCTAATAAATAACAGTGAGTTACTGTCATTACTATAGTAGTTTCAGTCAATTCATGTGCTCTCCAAGGGTCAGTCACTTAGAGGCAGTACATAAAATCCGTAAATGTTACACCTGGTAGAGGATTGCTACTTAAAGATCATGGTCATCTACGGATTGAAGGGTACAATGATGCTGAATGGGGTGTCTGTAAAACTGACAACAGATTAATTATTTCAGGCTAGTGTTCATATGTGGGGGGAAATTTAGTAATTCGATTAAGAAAAAAAAAAAACAGAATGCCATGGTTCGGAGTATCGCAAAAGCTTAATTTAGATAGAAAAAAAAAATCTAGGAATATGTAAGTTGTTATGGTTTGATTATAGTCAGACCTAAAGGTTTTAATCTCTCGACCCATGAGGCTTTGCTGCAACAAAAAGCTTCTATCAGGCATCAGCATAGCTCATAACCTGGTTCAACTAGACATGAAAAAGCGCGGTGAAGGAGACCAGCACTTCATCAAAGGAAGGCTAAAAGAAGGAAAAATATATTTGTCATATATCGGAAATCAGTTTTAGTGTTTGACTTGCAACCTGGCCTGGGTATGGAAGATATCTTCTAACCAGCTCGAGGGGGACTGTTATAAAGATTTTAGATATTAAACCAAAATTGAAGAATAGGCAAGATTTTAGGACAGCTACTGTGTTTTTTATGCTTCCCTTAGCAAAGAATCAATTGTAACATAGATCATATACATGGCTGTAAATATCTGATTGAGGATTCATTTTTTTCTTATCATCTCAATTATCAAACATAGATCAAAGCACTACTCCATCTGTTGGTCTCTTTGTGATAGGTTTCTTATGATTATGATGCAAAATTTAAGACACATGATAGGTCCATTATGCCTACATCTAAAGTTCATGTCAATTACAAAATCTTCATAAATATCCAAAGCACAAGCACTCTTTAAGATCCCAATCTAATTCTTCAACAGAAGACTCCTAAAGTTTCTTGGGGGTTTGAGACATCTACGAATGTATTTACCAAGTTTTTTCTTCTTTCAATGTTCAGCATCAAGACAACTGACAGGAGCTATGTTGCAAACTTAAGTACACGTTTCACACTCTTGCACAATACAAGGATATGACCCTCTAAGCTCTAAGTACTTTCCTAATATATGAAAAGAATAAGGGTAAACTACCGTAATGGTCACATTCGTTTCATAAGTGTTTGAGCATCAAAATCTATTCACATAGTCCAAGTGACATGGTTTTGAGCATTGAAATCTATTCATAGAGTATCGTTCGTAGATGAAACAAGAGTCGATGACTGAGAGAATACTTCTAACATATTTTCGAGGACAGTCAGAAAGCTGAGATATCATGTATCATCCAAAATACAGAGTTCCATCACCATTCACCATAGATACCCATACTAAAGAACAAACATGTTACATTGATAGACTCCACAACCACGCATGAAAGCAAGATGCAACAATCCTAATTGTTTCATGTTTCAGACCACACAATGTACACTAAATTCAAGTACTAGCGTATATGATTATATATATATATAATCAATTGATTTTTAAGTTCTGCAGAAAATTGCTAAACAACCAGGCATTTTTGCAGGTACAGAACCTACCAGGCATTTTTGTCACTCAAGATTGGTGTGGCGAGCTCGAATAGTCTCAGGGCTCTCTTCCAAAACCTCACCCAATTTATAAACCACCATTTCAAACAACACAAACATTGCCCCCTCATAAACACTCCCCATAGGCAGCAAAGTTCTTGACTTCTCCCCACCATCACCACCCTCCTCGTCATCAGCCATGGTCTGTGCAGCTACATACGCCACCACGTCGGCATACTTCACACTGGATCCCGTTTCAGGCTGGGCAGTCAACAGCAAGACTCTACCACCGTGGGATTTCGCCACCGAGCAAATTGCATCGACGGTGGAGAATCCACCAGGGCCGGCCGAGGCTATGAGAAGGTCCTTTGAAGTAATCGGAGGAGTGGTCATGTCGAAGACGAAGTGAGCTGAGAGGCCCAGATGAGCCAACCGCATACAGAGGGCTTTCAACATTAGACCTTCTCGTCCTACTCCGTAGAGAAAGACGCGGCCGTTTTGGGAGGCTATGGAGGCCAACTCGGCTACCATTAGGTCCAGGGCTGGTGGGTGGGTGGTGGGTTTGGAGAAGATGGAGGCTATATGGCTGCATATTTGTGAGGCTAAGCCTGCCATTGAAGCTTTATCAGTGTCCATGGTAAAACAAAGCGAACAACTGAACAAACATGTGTGTTGTGGATAAGGGTACAATGCTTAAGAGGCTACAAGGAAGTTTAAGACTTGGTAATATTTAAAATTGAAATAAAAAATAACTAAAAAATCAGTTTTTTTAACTTTATTTGTATTAAATATCAAATGTGAATTATTTTTATATAAAATATAAACTATAATTTATTTATCAGTAGGAGAACGTTTAATCTTAGAATAAAAGAGATTTAATTTTTATATATATTCTATTTTGATATATAAGTGGTATAAAAAAATTATATAACTCTTTATATTTAAGTTATAAAATTATAAATTCTAATCATAGATCTTAAATTTTATGCCGAACAAAACTCTTAAACCAAAATCTAAATATCTTAATCTTAAAATTTGAAAATTTATATAAATTTTAATTTATACAAATTTATTTATTAAAATATTTATGTAAATAAAAAAAAATAAAACTAAAGTCAACTACATCATATAAGAATAGGGTTGGGGTTTCTTAGATAACAAGTAACATGGTTTTAGAGTTTCAGTCTATATACAATAGGGTTTCTCTCTTTTCATATACATAGTTGTTATATCTCACGGCGATAATATTTCAAGCTAGGTCTAGGAGAAAGATAATTAAAAGAAGACGTGATTCATCGCCGTCAATACCGAGCATTGTTGAGCTACTTCCCCCTGAAATATTGCGTTCTATCTTCAACAAGTTGAGCTTCATAGATCTGATTCAAGCCAAATCTGTCTGTTCTTCATGGAACTCAATTGGAGAAGACTTGGTTTCCAGGATGCCATGGCTTATGCTTCCTTTGAAGCAAGAGGTTGGAGACAGATTTCTTCCTAATGCCAAAAACAACGGCTACGACGGGTTTTTGAATCTCCACGACAATCGTGTTTATAACTTGAAAACGACACCAGATGAGTTTAAAGAATGTTACTGCATCGGTTCATCGCATGGATGGCTAGTTTTCTTGGAGCAAAACGCTGTCCCGTTGCTATTCAACCCTTTCAGGCAAGTGAAAATACATTTCCCTTCGGTCGATGGCCTTCTAGGTTTAAAAAAGATGGAAAGAAACATGGATGGTGACTATGAACTTGCTTATTTCAAGGACAATATGAATTCTAGGTTTTTGTTTCGATGTGGAAAATATGAAGTACGGGAAAATTTTATCCAGAAAGCAATCCTGACAGGAGCACCAGAATCCAATAATGGAAACTATGATCTGATTCTATTGTGTAACAACGGTAAAGCGATTGCATATTATGGAAGTGGTGCACACGATTCCTGGACTGTTCTCGATGTTAGTCATCCACCTTACCAAGACATAATCTGTCATGAAAACAATCTCTATGCATTGAGTGACGAGAACAGTATTGAAGTATGGGATTTATGCCGCAGCCATATCGTCAAAAAGTCCGATATCGTTCTTCCGTTTCCTGACAAGTTACTTGTGAAAAGAGATCCCTTAAGAATCACCTGCAAGTTTTACTTGGTCGAATCGTGTGGTGATCTTCTACTTGTAGTGAGGTTCGTTGGGACTCCGCTACCGGAGTGGGATCGTGAAACTGATTACGGAACAGTTTTGTCCCATGTTTATAAGCTGGATTCTGACGGGCTAAAATGGATTGAGGTTGAATCTTTAGGCGATCGAGCTTTATTCTTGGGAGGAAATCAATCTGTTTCAGTCTCAACTCGGTCTTTTCCTAACTGCAAAAACATCTCTATTTACTTCACCGATGATAACTGGAGCTATATGGACAAATATTACTCATATGGTGGCCATGATATGTGAATATATAACTTGACAGATGGAAGTTTTAGGTCATTTTATGACTTCTCTTCAGACAGTTTTCTGCCAATACCTTGTTGGATCATCCCACCCGTCATGCTGGAACCGTAGCCTACTGCAAGCTTGTTTGCAACTATTTCTTTTTTCCCATGAATGTTAATTTTCTTTGTAGTGGAACCAACAGCTTACTGTTGATTTAAATATAGATCTTTTTGTTTTTATATATAAAATTGCTTTCTTCTTCCTGTTTCTTGATGTCCCTGCAGGCTGCAGCCATGTTTTTGTTAATAAGCTATATGCAGAAGATTGGTTATTCGTAATGAACTTGAAATATATATTAACCATCCGATATCAAGTAACGTTCTAGTGGTTCGTTTAAGACGCCAGATTGCAAAGATGATGCAAAAACTGGTGAACAAATTTGATCATCAATGGAACTGGTTTATTTATGCCTCTAATCAAACTGATAAACGAGCCCTGTGCTTGAAGTGGTCTCTCCATCGGTTTATTTATGTGATAATCTGCCAAAGAATTGGCAATGCAGATCCACTGCAACTCTATCAAGCTGATATAGGCAGGCTCCAACAACCTAGTGGTGGATTTTTAGTAGACTTTTTAACAAACAGATACATTAACCTTGAACCAGGCATAAAACACTAAAACAGAGCACCCAATAAAAAGGGATGATTCCCTGAACTTGGATTAGTGAAGGAAGATTGCTTCGAAATGAGTTAGACTGAATTTAATCTCTATCTTGAACACTTTCCCATTGGAAACTTTACAGCATTTGAAGGATTGTGGGGGCAAGTTTAATGAGGAAGAAGCCAAATCAGCAGTTATGGAATTTGTGGCATACGGTGGGAAAATGGATGAGACTGCAACGCCTTTTCCTCACAGACCTGGTAATCTCTATGTCATCAAGAAGAAGAGGAAGAAGAAGAAGATTACTAAACAACAACAGCTATAACATCATGGGACTTAAGAAGAACTAAAGCTATCAGCTAAGAACAACAGCTAGAACATCATGGGACTTAAGAAGAACTAAAGCTACCAGCTAACAGCAAAAATATGTCTTAAGAGTAATTTTTGCAGATACAGAACCTACCAAGCATTTTGTCACTCAAGATTGGTGTGGCGAGCTCGAATAGCCTCAGGGATCTCTCCCAAAACCTCACCCAATTTACACACCACCATCTCAAACAATACAAACATTGCCCCCTCATAAACACTCCCCATAGGCAGCAAAGTTCTTATTTTCTCCCAACCAGTCTTCCTCGTCATCAGCCATGGTATGTGCTGCTACAACTACATACGCCACTGCATCAGCATACTTCACACTAGACCCTTTTACACGCTGGGCAGTCAAGACTATGATATATGCACGATAGGATTAAAATGATGCATGAGGCTGTTTCTTCTTTAGATGGGTAAGTTATTGAAGTTTTATCTCCAAGTTTGAGCTCCATTTGCCTGCCTGGATGCAGCAGAAACAGTTCATTTCACTTAAATTTCTTTTACAACTGCAGGACGGGAATTAAAGAAGGTGCAGGGTTG
Organism: Abelmoschus esculentus; assembly: GCA_035048815.1. Lineage (NCBI taxonomy): Eukaryota > Viridiplantae > Streptophyta > Magnoliopsida > Malvales > Malvaceae > Abelmoschus > Abelmoschus esculentus. The sequence continues at coordinate 15,749,610 of JAUCBN010000002.1, read as the reverse complement.
TTAGTGGAGGTAATGGAGAGATGCAACAGGCAAGAGAACTGAAATGTATAGAAACCGTGCAGGTTGTTCAAATGGTTTACTCATGTCTAGTAATTGGTTTCCTTGTTCAAATGGTTTAGTTCTGTTGGTTTAACATTCCCTTACATTCTGGCATTAATTAGCATAATTGTTCTCTAACAGAACTCCTTGGAAAGCATCATTTCTAGACTGAAAACACAATTAACCAGACAAGAAAGTTACAACCAACATGGATCAAAGTGGCAAAACACACACTATTAATCAGATTCTCAATCTAAACTGCTCTAATTGTTCAAAAAATAGTATTAGTAGATTTCATACTGATTTCTTTCGTCCCACAGCATCCGTACCACTAGCCTTTTCTTTAACTGAAAAAAAAAAACATGCTTTATTAGTTTCACTATTAGGGCTTAAAACTTTGAGAAATCAAGTTGAAAAAAGCTTTACCAGAAATGAGAGCCTTAGGCCTAGTCTTGAACAAAATCTTGTGGCGAATAACGCCAACGACATCAAGCTCCGTGCTCGATGAAGAAGCGCCGCCGTCACTTTGATCAACGTCCATGCGCTTGATTTTCTTCAGCACCACCATGGGCTTCTTCAGCGCCACTTTCGACCCCGTCAGTTCATGATACCCCAATCGTAAAAGTGTAGTTCTCCTGCAGAATAACTTTTTAAAACAAAAAATTATTACTGTAAATAATCTAGAGCCAGAACAATAGAAAAGAACCTGTGAAGAAGGGCGACAGAGCTCTCCGATTGGAAGATTCTGGAGAGAATCTTGGAAAGAAGGTTGCAATTCCACCACCCCTTGTAATTCGATTATTGCCCATTCTGGACATTTCTCTGCTCCGCAGCTACACTTCACCTGGATCTGCATTTTCCTTTTGATAAAATGGAGGAGCTTGAACAGCCGGACTTGCAATTTATCATGTGCAGAATTGGCGGGAAGTAGCAACCTAGATCGGCGAGGGATGATCTCGTGATGTTAATGTATTTAACGGGTAAAAATTCATCTTTGGTCACTCTCATTTCTTAAATTTGATAATTTGGTCCCTATCAATAATCAGACAAATTGATTTCTTAAGGGAACAAAAGCAATATAGATTCTATCGTTTCCGTTAATTTATTATTATATCTGAAAAATTATTTATTAATCGGTTAATTAATTAAATAATAAAAAATATATAAAATATGTGTTTTATTCTATCAAAATATTCATTAATGATCTAATAAACATATTTAATCAGTTTTTACTTAAAAATTAGTTGGTATGCATGTAAATTAGAATGTCATGAGCAGGTGACGAAATCTTGTATGACTTTGTGTGATATAACTTTACATTATCATGTGTAAGTGACGAGGTGACCATAGCACCATATGTAGGTTGCGTGATACCGTAAAAAATGACATAGATTTTCAAATAATCTTTAGAGATCCTTATTAAAATGTATAAAATTTAACAAGTTCATGTTAGTGTTTTAATTTATTGCATCCTAGTATTTCCTGAATCTTACAGCACTAGAAATGTTAAAAAGTATTTGATTACAGAGTCCACAGTGTCACAGTCCTAAGACAACAAAGTGGGGATTAATGATGCAAACCACATCCTAAACTTATGTGTACTCAACTCAGAAACAATAATCATGCTGGAAATTTCAAACAAATGAAAAACATTAGAGGGGGAATGGTTGCAACAAGGTTACTAGTCTTTCTCTAAATTCTGGCTAGTTTCCTGAAATATACACAGCTTAGAAGTCGATCGCCTTTGGCATTCATGGCCTCTCTCCACTGCGACGATGATGAGCATAATTATATATTGGATTTCTAATACCACGTTCTTTAGACATGGACTTACCTGTGACGTCGTATTGCTGGCATATGAAATCAGTTTGCGAGAAGTTATTGATACCAACGTCCGGCAGGGTCAAGTGGTTACCAGATTGGTGTGAGGCAGAGATAGGCTGCTGCTGAAAGCTGTGTTGATTGTCCAGACCGTACTCGACTGGAATTGCCCCTGTTAGAGTTTTTATTGCAAATTCAATACAAGGGTCAGCCAGGATATCTGGCAAAGGCATTTCGAGGGATGATCCGGCCATCTCGTCCGTGTTGTGGCCTTTTTCTACTTTTCGGGCATGTTCTTTCCAAATAGTTGGGTCTGTCGGAGGCTTGTCAGTACCACATCCTTGTCTTTCAATCATCCTGTTTCCAGTTACTTCCCTCTCTGAACGAGCTTCTGGAGTAGCTTGAATCCCTGGAACTTTACCACTGCTTGACTCGGAGATTTTTTGAGTATCACATGGAATTCCAGTTAGAGTTTGAATGGCAAATGCAATACATGGGTCTGTCCATAAATCTGCAAGAGGCATGTCAATATCGGATCCTGGCATGTCACTAGCGTTTTCATCGCTTTCAAGCTTTCCAGAATGTACTCCTGTAATAGCAACGTTCCCAGAAGAAAGCATGTTACTTGTTGCCGGTATCGGCTCTTTACTCTTAGAAGCATCAAGGGCACTATTTGTTTCCAAAGTAGACTCGGGTTGATTGGTCTGTTTGGAGGCCCTATTGATACAGTCACTAGGGGAAAAATTCTCTGCTCCATCAGGTACTACACTAGATTGGTTAATCGAAGTTCGGCAAACTCTAGTGGCTTTTATTTCCGGTGTTGGATCAAGTGCAACTCCAGCAAGTCGCTTTGAAGCTCGTCTAGGAACATTAACATCTTTCTTAATCTTGGTCTTGCCCTTTCCCTGTTGGGATTTTTCAGTTCCGTCTTTTTCAACGTCTCTAAACAGTTCATCCGACAGGACTCCAACTGCATTCACCGAAGCATGCACACCTTCTTGATAATCTTTTTGCCCTATCTGTTCTGTGCCCTTAGCTTCAGACAGGTTCAAGCTGCACAACTCGGCACCCTCTCCAGCTGAGTCATAAAAGATAAAATTGGATCAGATCAATTCAACACCTGACTTTCGGAATCAGTCTTTTGCCAAAGATTAAACAATAGATACAAGGGATTGCAAATTTAAACCTTTATGCAGGCTAGGAGTATGCTTAGAGAGGGATGTATGTTCTCCAGTACTAGCAGAATTTAGCATTTCTTCTTCCTTTGTTACACCACTCAAATTCGAAACATGTTCCGTGTTCTGTCTCTCTACTTCATCAATTGGTCCGTTCACAGCTACCTTCTGGCTCTCGACAATTACAGGCTCCTATGGGACAGGAAACAAAAATCAAGAACCAGTCAAAGTTTTGCATAATGTATATCAACATAGGCCGCATACAAACAGTTCCATATCGAAATAACTGAGAGATGGAAATATAGAAGCTCGGAGAAACCAAACATGATTACATGTACACCAATATTATCTTCTTCCAAATCTTCATCGTTGTTGTCTTTCTCCTTAGGCTTGAAGGCAAGCTTCCCGAGCTCCCCGGTTTCAACATAACGAAGAGCATCCTTCATGGAACGAAACACGTATCCACTCACAGGATCAGTGTAAAACTGCAGAAATATAAATATCAATTAACATAGCAATGGTCAATAGCTAATAGTAAAGGCAACTAATCAAATTTAAAGGGGAAAAACTGATAAATCAAAGACAACTTTTCGAGAAAAAAAGTTTAGTACCGGATCTCTTCTGACTTTATGTTTCCTCTTTGTTATCCTAACCTCCTTCGTCCATCCTGGAGGTAACCCTTCTGCATCGGCCTTCTCAACTGTAACCTATATTGCTTGAACAATAAAAATTTTCTTGTTTAGTGAAGCAAATTTTGGCGAAAATCAACATGCATTTAAAGTTATAAACATAAGGAAATGATTGGATTTCATCAACAAACATTTTTTGAAGGTTTCTTGCCCGAAACTTCTTCCTTCTCTTCTGTTTTAGAATCGCACTTTTCAAGATAACGAGTCACCTCTGCCCTCGAAATGAATCTAAGTTTACCACATGGAGCATAGTAACACTGCAATAAGCCCAAATGTCATGTAAGATTTGACCGAATCATGCTCAACCAAAACAAATAAACAGGTACATAACATTCAAACATGGAGAAGAACATTGATGCGCGCAAGGGATCCAATGTCTCGTACTTAAAAAACACCAGTAAATAAAGACTAGGGAAACAAAAAAATAAACACAACGAGTGCTTCCCTCGTTTAAAGAGAATATCACTCGCGCCCCGTTTTACTTTCCTAGAAAGATGGAGGTACAAATTAGAAAAGCATCCTCTTCTTAAACAGATAATGGAACAAAGGGAAGTTAACTCCATTTAAGAAACCTAATAAGAACTCTCCTTAATTTGTTAAAGGCCCTGCCAGGAAAATAAGAAACTAGGTAGCTCAAATCAACAACTCGAATTGACAACGGAGATCTACCATCAAGCATGCATGATGCAGAAAGATGCTAGAATCTACATGGACCCCTTATACAGATAACTTGTGAAATTCAGCTTCCTGTCTTAAAAGCTCTTGCAATTCAACCCGACTCAGACCCTTATTTTCCACAACTTCTTGTTCTCGAAAAATTCAAGGATTTCAAAGTCCAGCTACAGCTTTACACATGAACCATTTGTTTCCTTCAAACATGAAACAAGTGAAAATCTTCTAAACCTCCAGCAACTATAAAACCAAATGGATAATACAGCTGCTGTATTCTACAAGCACTCAAGTAAAAGGGGAAATCATTTCCTCCTAGACACACCAAGAAACAGTTGGGGGAAAACATAATATATACATGACAGTTATAGTAGTTGAATCTAAAGATCTTATCTTTCACATAAACATGAGGGGGGAGCAAAACAGAAGCACAAAAATCAAACTCCCATAGAGTAAAATTAGGTAAAAACAAACCAAGGGTCTTACACTTTCAAAGCTAAAACCTTGAAAATGAAAAGGAAAAATGGGTGTTCTTTATTAACAGAAAATAACCAATTTACCTTATCTTTTTTACCATTCCTTCTCTGTCTCACCTCTACTTTCCATCCAGGTGGTAACCAGTCATCACCCGACCTCCCCTCCATTTATTTATTTACTTTCCACAAGTCTCGACCTTTAAACGGTAAAAATCTCCCGGCGACGACGAGGAAAACAGTGTGTTTTTCCAAATCCCTTGAAGTTGAAGATGAACCCAGGAAAGGGGAAAGTGTTAACTTCAAACAAAGGGTTTTCCTTTCCTCAGAAACCACGTGTTGCCATAACTCACAGTGATTCAACCGAAGATAAATATACTGCTAATTATTTGTATTTTTTTATTAAAACACTAAAAACGAGAGAACCCCTTCTTCACATTCCACCACTTGAGTTCGAGTTTCGTGTAAGAAAGTAAAACCAACAGCATATTCTACTTTCCCTACTTCACCTTTTGGTTTTATTGGTATTAAATTGTTTCTGTTTTGGTAAGAAAAAACAGTGAAATGGTCCGTCTTTGTTGAGTCGATTATAAGGAATTTAACATTTATGAATTATGGAAGAATTTATATGATTATGGAATATTAAAATATATAAATAGATAAGAAAAAAACAGTGAAATATGGAATTGATAAGAAAAAAGAAAAAAAAAAGTGAAATGAGGAAGCGTTGAAGAGTAAAAATTACGTGACATGTGCCTGCTGCTTGGCTCGACACTGGTTTCCGTGGGTTTATAATTATAATATTTAGAACAAACACTGTAATATTTTTTATATTTAATTTTTAAATTAATTTAATAAAATATAATAAATTTTTATTAAAAATTGATTTTTATCCAATTTTTCTTATTTATATTGATAGAATTTAATTTTTTTATATTATTTAAAAATCTCTCATTAGACAACTAATTATCATTAAACACTACAAAAATATTAAGCAGTCATTTAGTAGTTTTGATTTTTTTTATTCAATATGATCAAATATTTATCCATGTTCATAATAATAAGATTCAAACTAAAATTTTATTAAAAATAATAATTTATTTTATTAAATTAACTGATAATTTGATATTAATGAGATATATTTTAAATATCATTATTACTTGTCATTGGAATATGCTTCTTCGGCCCAATAGAATCAATAATAGTGGCCGAAGGCCCAAAACAATAATTATTAATAAATATAAAAATTATTCAATATACAATAGGTTAATTTAAAATTTTAGGGTCATATGATTTAAAATTTAATTTTTTTTATAAATTGTAAATTTGTATAGCTTTTACATAATATGTGTTTAAAAAATCCCCTAATTAATAAAGTTGTTTTTATATATTTTCTGTCCATCCTCGTTAAATTATAAAATACAAATGTTTATCGTTAAAATTATAAATCTTAAACTTTAACCTTAGATTCTAAACTATTTAATATAAATCTTTATACTTTAAACTCTTAATCCTTAAATCTTAGAATAAACTGATTTGTTTAAGCTTTAATTTACTTTATGTATCTAATAACTTTTCTACTGGTTTAAATGTATTATCATCTTAAGCGATATCGCTCTAAATTAAATGATATTAAGATTATTAAAATCAATTCACTCATATAATAAAATTATGAGCTCGAAGTCACGGAACTTAGGTGAGATGATACGAGTTTCTTTTACTTTAACTAGTGATTAAAGATTTGATTCTCGTTTTGGATATGCATGATATATAACACATATTCAAATATGACACTCGTTTCGATTCGAATACAGATAACATTAACCTTACAACAATTTTAAAAAAAAAAGGCTTTTGTTCTTTTAGCTCAATTATCTTGTAGCATAAATGGAATCTGTTGACAGCCGAAGCCGATCAATTATGAAGCGGGTTTGGTCCGCCGGGGACAAGCCGATTCGAGACTGCATGGACCGAGCTGAATCTGATTGTCCCGGTACCGCCAGCAGGCTTCCTGAGGCTACCGTAGATGGCAGCGAAGCTTCTAAAGAACATGGGGGAGTAGTTGTCTTCACTACTTTCTTGTTTGATATGTCTGCAACTGGTAAATCCTATGAATCTCAGAATGATGAGAAAAATAAGAAACAGCAGCAAAGAATTGAGTTCTCATGGTGGTGAAGAAAAAGAAAATGGCAGAAGAAAGGTTTGTATGAACAAAATTTCAGAATTGTTTATATATATATATTGTATATATATATTTTTAAAAAAAATTACAATAATGGCCTAATAAGTAATATCAGAGTGATCTTTTGATTGTTTGATTTTATATTCAACGCTCATGAATGAGATAGCATGAATGGGATAGATAAAATGGAGAACCATAACTATCGATCAATCATAAAAATAAAAACATATAAAAAATACATTATACATCTTATTAGTTATTTTCGAGAAAAAGATAATAAACCCGTAATAATATAATCTTTTATTACATTTAATGTTTGAGCCAACTGTGAGACACCTTAGCCAATAAAATAAAGGAAGATTATGGATGCAATATGCGCCTAGCCGCCTACTAATTCATTTTCTTCGAACATATTATATAAAATGTGGACAGATGTGGTCAGCATGCAGGCTAAACATGGAAAATGACATCAGGTTGTAAGAAATTATACCTCCTAATTTTCTTGTCAATTTGGAGACATGACCAACTGTGATTATTTAATAAACTTACTGTCTCAACCGTTGACTTAAAATACATAGCTTTGGTCATCATGCATAATGGCTTATAATGCAACAATCAGCAACTTTTAACTGAAATCTCAAAGTTCTAACATCCCAATTTATTGAGGCAAGTTTGCTACAAGAGTATCAGCACTAACTTGAGCTTATATATGGAATAAGATTTGCAGGATGCATTCATTTGAACGACATAGCATTGTCTCATCTGGCATGTCTGGTCTAGTAGAAAGATTGATTGTCTGTTCAGAACGGAAACAGCTAAGCCCGGACATGTTACTCGTCCTTAGTATCAGCAGTAGAAGATTTTTCCTCTGTTTCAGCAACTGGACTTTGTGATGGATCATCTTCAGCAGGCTTAGCATCACTTTCTGCAGCTCCCAAGGCTTCACCGTTGGCATCCCCTTCAGTTACTGGAACCGTCTTCTTGATGGTTCCAACCTTAACATACTTGCTCATGAACTTGTACTCCCAATCCTGCAATGCGTCCAATTCGAATGGACCGAGACCCGAAATGTCTCCTGTTAGATCTTTCTCTTCGAAAGACATCTTTGCAAGAGCTCTGCTCGCATCTTTTCCGGCAAACAATGCATAAGGTCCACCAGGCCCGTAAAACATTCTGCAAGAAAGATTACATTTCAGGTAACAGGCAAGGACTTTCAGATTCATTCGATGCATAATTGTTGCATACATATGACTAATTATGCCTCGTGCAAATTCAACAATCGTAGAGTTTCAACAAAAATTATGAAGAACATCGTTTGAAAAAGTGATACTCGAGCGCTTCCAACACGTTACATATGGTTAATACAAGACAAAATAGCATCAAAGCAGTACAGAACTACAATAACTCTCAAGCCTCGAAATATGGTACTCCAGTTGTACGAAATCCACTGTACTCTAAAAGTAAACCAATTGATTACCTTCTTTGACATTATTAATGAAAGTTAATAACCCATCCTTCCGACCAAACAGAAGAATACAGGAGTTCAAGCTTACCTCTAACTAGTATCAAGCCAGTACGGAACTACAATAAGTCTCAAGCCAAATTGGATAGGAGTAAAGCCGGGTGACAAAAGAACAACAAATTAAGCTCAACCAAGTTCAAGCTTACCTCAAAGTCTTTTTCTCGACTGCGTTCATTTTGTGCATGCATGTTAACTGTATTAGAGAAAGGGAAGACAAGGAAGACAAAAGTGTAATCCTATAAAACTACTGAAAAACAGTTCCCCAGCTATTAGTTGGAGAGAAACAAAGTTCACAAAACAGACATAGCTGTCTCATTACTTATCTTAATCGAATTGAGTACATACTAGCATCCGAGAATCGAATAGACTCGTATCAAGCATTGAACAAACATCTAGACGAAAGGGAACGGCACCATATTATTCAATTTTCATTTTTTCCCCGGTCAAAACATGTGATTCTGGGTCTAAGTCTAGGACTTTTAATTAGACAAGCAAAATCAAGCAACAGAAAATTACTTACAATGAACTAATTTGTTTAAATATAATACATGGCTTATCATATTCATCTCACAATTTTTGAACTGATCATCCAATATTAAGAAATCAAAATGCAAACTTTCACTGCAATTATATGGTTGTAACTCATACGGTAGCAAAATCATATGCTGCTTGGTTAATACAAAAAGGAAATCAATAAACTAAAAAGAAACCAGTAGAATAGCAAAAGGCTGCAAAATCAAGGAAACTTTCCAGTTCAACCATGAACTAAAAGCAAGTGAAAGTAATCTAGAAAAGATACAAATTAAAGTAATTTCTAGAAACCCCAAGTTTTTCTTTTTCATTCCCAAAAGAGCTACTAAAGCAACGCTAATTTTCCAACAAAAGACACAAAATTCAAAGAAAAGAGAGGGGGAAAAAGCTTTAAACCTGCTTTGAGAAACATCATAGATCTGGCCCTTGATAGCCATGAGGAGTGGCTTCTTAGAATCCGACCCATCGTACTGCTTAAGCTCCTCCTCGGTAATCTCGCCGAGCTGAACCGGTGGTGGGAGCGGCTCCATCTGCTCCTCTTCGAAAGCCCTGGACCGTTGATGGTGATGATCATCGGATGACCCGAATAGACCTGTTGCAACATAGTAAACGGCCCATAACAGAGCGAGAACCGTGAAGAAAGTAGCCGGAGAAAGACCCGTATACGCAATTATCGCCTCCTTCAAAGTCTCCCATACCTGCAAAGCCATTGCTAGAGATTTGTTTCAGCAAATCAGTGAGCCAGGTCTCAAAATTTGTTGAGTAGAGATGGCTTTGACGCTTTGCCATTATTGTTTTCTGTCCGTACATACTTATACCCACGTTTCTCCAGCAAATATGATAAATATTTTTTAAACAAAATTCAATAAATTATGGTGTCACGCTTATTATGCATTTGTTTTCCTTCAGAATTTAATTAATTTATATAATATATTTAATTTTAATAATAAATCTTTTAATGGTAGTTATATATAATTAAATTTAATTAAATAACATTAAATTATTATTAATTATTATTTAATTTATATGAGATATTATGTATGTCTAAAAATTAAACTTTAATAAAAAAAATGTTTCTTTATTTTATTAAAGAAACATTAATTGCTTGCTAATGCTATAGCCTATAAGCTTTTTTGGCGATAAAAAATATGTAGATTTATCAAGGAGAGAAATCAAACACTCCTCAGCCCTCGATTTTGATTTCTACGACACGTGGGAGTTGTCTTAACCAACAGATTACTATCTTATTGGGCCTTTGATGTTGTAGTCTGGATTAGGTGGAATACTTCTTTTTCATTGGGCCTTATGCAAAGGGTTGGCATGTGAAGAGGGACTTAAGATTCGACCATGAGGCACTTCAGTTGGGTATAAATCGTTTACTTCTTAATCGTACTTTCATTTATATCTCTATTTTAAAGTAGTGGGTTTAGGGTTTATGATTTAAAGTTATGAGCTATGTTTAGGGTTTAGAGAATTAAGGGTAGAATGCATATTTTTAGAGTGTAGGGTTTAATATTTAGAATATAGAAAATAGGATTAGAGTTTAAAATTCAAAATTTTAAAATTTTTCAATAAGAAGCGTGGAAGGAACACTATTAGGAGATATAAGATTTCTCCTCCATCAACTAACCTGAGATGATAGTTCATAGGGATTTATCATATTGACTTAAAGTTACAGAATCAAATATTGGTATTGTAAATAAAAAATACGTTAAAAAATTATCCTTATAATAAAATTTTAGAAAACTCAATCTAGATCAATCGGTTAATGAATTGCAAATCAATGACTAAACAAAAAGAAATTATAATACTTTATTAAAAGTTTATTGTGATTCAGTGATAGAAGATATTATTATTCTTTTTAAATGATTCGAATTCAAATATACGTAAATATATTCAAATTTAAAACTAAACTAAAATGTTGACAATGGCCGGAGTGTCAAAATTAATGTCCATTTCTGTTACCCGACACACACCCTTATCTTAACGTATAAATACGTGATGTATACGTAGGGTATGTAAACAGACGTATCTGATACGGTCGGGGGTAGGTAGGCTACTCATCGACCTACTGTCTTAGTCCATGTACTCCTCTAGCATCGAATCCTCCAGTTTGGTCGTCGCTGATTAGGTGATGCATATAATATAAATAACTAATTTAATATTTGTACCCTTTTAATAATAATAATAATAATAATAATAATAATAATAATAATAATAATAATAATAATATATTCCCACATGTTTAACTATTCATCCAACATTAAATCTTGTAGAATATCAATCGTACAATTATTCTTTTTTCTATACTTTGCGTGAAGAAATTAAAGATACTAAATTTATTAAATGTCTTCAATTCTTTTAAAACAAAATAAGATGTAATTAAATTAGAATAAATATTATAATTTAAAGATAAAATAAAAATATTTAAAAATTATAAGACAATTTAAATTAAAAGTTATAGTTTGTGAACTCGGGATTAAATTAACCCTTTTACTAATTAATTATTAAAAATTAGTTAAATTTTAAATTAGATGATACACCGCGTGTACAGTGTGTCACAATTATTATTTTCTCTCTAAAAATAAATATATTTATTTTATTAATTATTAGTTTTTTTTTCGTGACTTGCTATCTACCAAATCCCTCTACAACTAATTAAAATTCGCCAGAACACTAATTAATCTGAACCGTATCACTTGTTTAAGACATGTTGACAAAATATACAGACTGAAATCCAATGGTTTTGGAACACTTTGCACATTGCAATTGAGCAGACGGCTCTGGTAATAATATTTTATGGTAAGAAAATTTATTTATTTACATTTTCTCGGCATTTTCTACTTGTGATTATGTGATCGTAGCATATTAAGATTTGATAAATATACTAAAACAAATTGAAAACATTGTACATAAATTATACGTGGGTTCAAGATTAAACAGTAAAATTTAATTAGTATTCTCAAATTTTAAACTTTAAGTATATGTGTAATTGAGAATTACTTGAGAACTACATGTTTTATTTTTTATTTTTTTGCCTTTTTCAGTCCATAAATATGAATTAATTGTTGAAAAAGCCCTATTTTGACTTTATATATGTGTTTTAGGGAATATATATTTTATGAAGTTTGGTATATCACAGAACCTGACTTAAGCAATTTTGACAAATTAGCCCACACAACACAACAAGGTCTGCAGACAAAGTTGACCAAATCACAATATTGAAGTAGGATATAGAGCATCAGAAGGATAAATTGTTGAATTTCAAAGTTGACAGGGACCTAAAATGTAATTAAACCAAATAAAGTGGGCCAGTTAAGTAAAGTCTTCAGCTTCGAGCCTTTTAAAATTTTGAAAAACAAACCCATAAGCTCAGAGCAGATTTTTATGCACCAACCGTCTAGTTTATCGGTTAAAGGAACGATTATTGTTTTTGGAGCTCACGAGTTCAAGCATCAGTAATATCAATATAGTAATTGAGTGATTAATGTTCAATGGTTGAGCTAGAATTTAATATTAGGAGGGGCAAGAGTCTATTAAATCTTTAAATTTAAAAATTGGGAAGGACAAAATCTCTATTTAATTAATATTTAAACTAAAAAGGACTAAAAATACAATTATACTAAAAGGGACTAAAAATACAATTATACTAAAAATACAATATATTTATATTCTGATAGCAACTTAATTAAAATTTTAATTAGGAATCTTTGAAATTGCGTGAATATTTTACCTTCTAGGCCTAGGGAAAGAAGACATTATTTATTTAAAATAATTAAGTATATTATTAATTAAGGAGTATTTTTTATTGATTGCTCTTCTGGTTTCAGAGTCTAGCCTTGATTAATTTAGACCGATCTGTATCGTACACTTAGTTTTGGTGGGTGAGTCTCCCAACAAGGATTTTTTTACATACACAACGTCTCGAACCTGAGACTTGCTTAAGCGGAACTAAACTACTTACCACTTGGACCAACCCCTCTTAGTAATTAAAGAGTATTTTTGATACAATGTTAGTGAAAACAATAATTTCATAGATAGTTTTAAAGTGTAATTATTTATTTTTATATTTTTAAATATACTTAAAAATACATTTAAGAGTTAAAGACCATCGAAACATCCCTCGTGAAATTATTTTTCACTATTAAATAATATTTTGCAATTTAGACAAACAAAAAAATATTTTTTAATTTATTAACCGATTAATTTAAATCAAATTTTATAAAATTTAATACCAAAGAAATGAAATTCATAATAAGAAAAATCAAAACATTTGTCTTTTTATTCATAATATCTAAACATATTTGTTTTATTTAGGGAATTTTTTATCATCAAGTTGCATAAATAATGTCCATAAAATTATAGCCCAATGCAAGACTTGTGCACCTAATATGACAAAACTAAAAGTCATCCTATATACATAATCATTTGTTGCCAATATAATCATATCATTTATTTAAACATATAAATTGTTTCATTTGTTCTCGACAACATTTTTTAAAAATTGGTATGACATATACACATGATGAAAGATTATTCCAAAAATCGTTTTTAAGTTCAAATACGGATGCTAAAGGGTTAGATTGAGGTGAGTTTTTGTCCGTCTTATCCTAATTCGAAAATTAAAATATTTGTTATGATCTTAACCCGACCCAAGATAATAAAATTTATAATCTGATCTCTATCCGACTCGAAATAACAAAACTTATAAACTGACCCTAATATATTAATAAAAAATACGCTAAACTTAACTTGATTCAAAAAATTAATGAAAATATTAAATATTATATACAAAAATATATAAATATATTGGGTCCGATCAGATCGTAGAATTTTTACTCTAAACATGACCCTGACCCAACTTTATTTCTATAATAACTCGACTCGATCCGGACCCAATCTTTTTAATAAAAAACACATCCATGTTGGATCAGAACGGGTCAAATTATCATCCTTTAAGTTCAAAAGACAAAAGGTTAATCTCAATTTTTATTAAGATGAACTATTTGCTAGGTTTAATAAATTAAAAAATATATAAAGTAATTAATCACGAGATTTTCGTGAGATACTGAGATGATACAAATTTCTCTTACTTTAATCGGTGATTAATAGTTCGATTTTTGTCCTAGACATAAACCTATTTTAAAACTCGTAGTTATGTACGAGCCATCTAGCCCAAGTAGTTAAAGAAACGGTTGTTGTTCTTAGAAGTCACGGGTTCGAGCACTAGTGATGCCAACAGAGTGATTGAGCGATCAATGTCAAATAGTGGAGATTATATTCTAGAACAAATACTATTGTATTCACTATTAACTTGTTAAAAAAAATTGTAGTTATTGATTAACGTATAGATACATATGAGCTAACGTAACACGAAATTTTTATCACAGTCGAATTCACATGAAAATATAATAAAACTATTGTAAATCTTTATAATATATTAACTAGCATTAGTAGGCTTAGGATGAGAATAAGTGTAGTTTATTCTTGTAAGTCCACTTTAAAGGAACAATGGGAGGTTAAAGTTGACATTATTTATGTAGATAAAACGAAATTAAACTTAATTAATTTAATTATATCCATAATAATTATAATGGTAATTAATCTACTTGTGCATTTAAATATTATTTGTCTCCCAATTTTAAAATGTCGGCATAATCTGTCAAGAGGATCCGAATCTTGACAAGTATATTTGTATTTAAATTTTAATGAACAAAGCAAGAATTAGGGTTGATAATTGACAATTATTGCTTAATAATTGATTAATGTTCATCTCATCATTCACACCATTCATAAAATTAGTAATTTGATTATTAAATTCGTAATTTTATTTTATTTTTTAATATAAAAGATTAAATTTATAAGATATATAAACTTAAAAAAATATTTTTTATTCTGAAAACAATTAGAGTAATTGGATGGTCAAATGTCTGCACCAATTAAAACATGTTTTATTATTTTATTTTAAATATCATCGGTCGGTACATCAAAGGATCGAAAAAAAAAGATTGCATTTTAAAGAATTAATCCATAAACAATTTTCTCTACATTTTACATTGAATATTATAATTATTATTAGGAACGGAGATACCTTATGAGTAGAAGAACCGTGTCCTAATTTTTTTAGTAAATTACTTTTCAGGCCCCTATACTTTTGAAAATAGCAAAAAACAAGTTTTTTCCTTTAAATTTTCCGGGTCCAAATAATAAAACTTTGTTTATCAATTTGAGTAACTCATTTTTATCACCTGATTTTAGAGATGACACGGGTCGGGTTAGATTTTCGGCCCACACGCACCCGATCCGAAAACTCATATCCTTCACCTGTCACCCGCCACTCGATCTGACCTATGTTTAGAGTGAAAAAAATCCGACCCGACCCTATTTTTAGGCTTTTAAATCCGATCCTACCCGAATCATTAAAAAAATTTAAATTTTAGGGACTTAATTATAAAAAATATAAAATTTAGGGATCTAATTGTAAAAAAATTAATTTTAGTGACCTAATTTTATAAAATATATATAAAGAGAGATCATTGTTGCAAATATTCTTAAAATATATATGGAAAAATTATACTATTAGTCCTGGGTCGGGTTAGATTTTTTTACCCTAAATCCGAACCCGATCCGAAACGATCCTTAAAAAAAACCCGACCACTCCAACCCGATTTAAAAAAAAATCCGACCCAATCGAATCGGATCAAAACCCATCGGGTTCGGGTTCCGTGCCCATCCCTACCTGATTTGATCTGATGCTAGTAAATTTTTACCCTTAATCGAAGTCATTTTAGATTAGGTATCACGAAGTTAATTAGATTGTAATCATTATTAATTATTCTGTAATAAAATAATTAAAAAAGAAAGAAGAAAGAAAGAAAGTCTCTTATAATGTACAAAAGATAAACTTGCTGGCTCATAATTAAATACTAATACTAGTGTTTATTTTTTTTCATTTCCTTTAAAAAAATCTGTAAACTCACAACTAATCCTTACTTATAATACTTCGAATACCTTTTATGGTCGGCTATTTATTGCTTTTGCAGTCTTTGCTTCTTCTTCTGTACACTGCCTTCCTTTAGCCTTATAGCTTTTGGCTCTGCGATTTATATCTCTGTCTCCTCCATAACCATAGGCAAAGCGCTGGTTTATTTCAGGCTGAAAATGGGTTTCAAATCAACTGAAAATAAGCCAAAAGTTAAGCACAGGAAAGGTTTATGGTCACCTGAAGAAGATTTAAAGCTCAGAAACTATGTCCTCAAACACGGTCATGGATGCTGGAGCTCGGTTCCCATCAATGCAGGTTAACTCCATTTCTCTTGTCTGATTCTTGTATCACCCTTTAATCTATCTCTAAGGAATATCAAGTTTTTTTTTTTTTTTTCTTACAAAGTAATTGATCATTGATGTGTCTTGTAATACAAAAATTGTACTTTCTTTGGTTTTCCTGTCGGCGTGAAAACATTGAAGAATTTCTTGTTTTGTTCTTGTTATTGTTGTGCTGCTGATGCTGGGAGTCAACAAAGAATAAGTTTTGTGGTAAAAATCTTGAGTTAAAAGGAAAGCGATTGATTCATTTATTGTATGCTGGAAAAGAGAAAAAGTGAAAGGGATTGATGATGACATCCTGTTTGATAAAATAACTAAATGAAATTTACCCTGTTTTTTTCTATGTGAACTTAGTAACTTGGGTGTTACTCAACCTCGGGTATTTGTCCGACACGAATATGTTCTGGTTTTTTATTTAAATTTTAGTTATTAAAAGTAAACATGGTGTGAATTTTACTTCTCCAGGATTGCAGAGGAATGGGAAGAGCTGCAGATTAAGGTGGATTAATTACTTGAGACCGGGGTTAAGGCGCGGGACGTTTACGCCACAAGAGGAGGAGACAATCCTCAACCTTCATCATTTGTTAGGCAACAAGTAAGCAACAAAAGAATCTCTTAACTTAGTGGATATGCCTTTGATGAACATTACGGTTGCCGATGAGTCCTCGGCTTAATGGCCGGGAGGAGGCTCTGAAAACTCTAATGTCTTAGGTTCAATTAGTTATTGAGTGTTGATTGATTCTGATATAGTACTGAAATAATGAGGATGCTCTATTTTGTATACGACTAGGTGGTCCCAAATTGCACAAAACTTGCCTGGAAGAACTGATAACGAGATCAAGAATTATTGGCATTCGTATCTGAAGAAGAGGATTGCAAAAGCCGAAGAAATCGAATCTCAGGCCACCAGGAGTCAATGCACCACTTTAAGCTCAGAAAACAAAGAATCCACATCGTCTCCTCGAGATCTCTGGTACCAAACACCGAGCTATGAACCATACAATCACATCAAACAATCCTTTGTAAATACTCATCAAGCAGTTCCACAGCATTTCAACTTCTCCAAAAACCCTCAAAGAAACCTGATTCAGCCGAAGCTTCTATTCGCGGAGTGGCAATCCCTCGATCAAGAAGTTGGGAGCTTCACTAATTCAAGTAAGCCGGTGGCTGCCTCTGACGGATTTAACCACTGTCCGAGTTCAAACTTTGAGGATTCTTTTGTGAATGCGTATTTTTTAAACGGAGGAGCATACAACAACGACCTTCATTGCGGACTAAGCAATGCATCATCAATGAGTGACATGTTTAGCTCAGAATTCAAGTTCGACACCCAAATTTCTGGAAGCGAGTTTGTTAGTTCTTTATCCGGGGATGATATACGTAGTGATTTCGATATGAAGAACGATTTAATGTACATATAAACCCCCGAAAAAGAAGTTACTTTCTTTCACTGTATAGAGATATTACACCCCACAAATAAAAGAGTTTGATTAATTGTTCTTGTTGTGCTCATAGTTGTTTCATAGCACAGATTTCAACAGAGTGTATTTTGATATTGCTACAGAAAAAATTATATTTTGTTTTATGAAGTGCTTGATTCCTTTTCTGTGTGCTTAATCATTTGGGTGACCTCATTCTTTTTTATGATATTATACTTGGTAAATCATGCTTGGGAAGAGTAGAAAATGTTATGGTTTCATTGACTTTGGAAAACTCAACGCTTAGAAGATTTAGAGTGCAGCACCACTCCCATTTTGGCAGGCCCAGGCGTGTATGTATGTGGAAGAAGCCTTGCCTGACCTCATCTTCACGCTTGTTGATACCCCATTAGGTCAAGGATGCTTTGTCCGTCCAATGAGCTCAAATAGTATAAAACTATAAATCACCCCAAAGTTCGTTGATCTTGGCCCTTGAAGATTCCAATTTTGGGGTCAGATAAAGCTTAGGTGAGGGTCACTATCTAAAAGTAGAAATTATCGGCTCTTAATCGTATCTCATTTCATGTTCCTGTTAAAAATCTTTAAAAATTTGAATTCTAAACCCTAATTCTATTTTTATATTATAAACCCTAAACCTTAAAAGTACACTACCTCTAATTCTATAGACACTAACCACAAACTCTAACCTTAAATCATAAACCCTAAACCCATTAATTTAAAGTGGGATACCAATGGGGACATAATTAGGGACAAACGATTTGCATCCCACTATCCAATATAGATTTAGGATTGAATAAAATTCGACTTGAAAAATTGATTTTCTTTAACTCGGTTTGAATCGAATTGTAATTTTATAAACTCAACTTGAATCATAAAAATCTCAAATGAAATTTGAGTTATATAATTGGACTTGAATGACTCAACTTTTAGTAATTAGTGAGTTAATTTTCAAGTTCGAGTCGAGTCATTAAATATGAAGATGTATATATAAATTGAAAAAAAAAACTCAAACAATTTATCTTATTTTTTTTAAAATTTAAGATATAAAATAGGACTCGTCAATTTAATTAACTCAAAATTATTTGAAAATTCCAACACCCTTGTAAATATTTCATTTTTGAGGTATGCTAATTTACAACTTAAGGTTCCTTTAGGCAGTGCTGGTCAAATTATGATTTAAGTAGAAAAGCTGGAATTTTTTATTTCAACGAATGTCGTATTTGAGAACAATTTTGGTATAAAAACTGGGTTTGAAGATGTTAAAATTAAACGTTTGATAGAGTTTTTATAAAAGTTGAATAAAAAAATCTACCGACCAAAGCCTAAGCAAACGAGAAGCATAAATATGATGCTCCATGAAACAAACAACAGTTGGTCATACTTTCTGGTCTCTCATGGTTTTTCTGTGGTCCATTTATCTGTCTTTGGAAGAGAACATCCAGGCTTTTAGTCTCAGCAAGGGAACCAAGCCAACAGCTATAACTTTATATACCAAAAGTAATATGGCCCATCAATCACAAGACAGACGATGTAACACAACAAGTAAACCACTGTTTACACTTTCCAGGCACAAGGTCTTCGGATCACTTGGGCGAGCTTAAAAGTCTGAAACAGATGAAAAACACTTTAATAAAGATCAACAAAAATTCAAAATAAAAATATTTAAATTAAATAGTAATCTTATAAAATCAAATTAATTCAAAAAAATTAATAACAAAACAAAACTCAGATAACATAATTTTTATTTACGAATGAATTAATTTTAAGTTCAATTTGAACTCAACAACTCTATTTGATATATATAAATATATAAATATATAATAAAATATGATTGCATATAATATATGATTGTAAAAATCATTTAAATTAAAATCAATTAATATCATAACATCGTAAGTATTTGTAATTAAATTAAAGAAAAAAGTTTGAACAATTAAACTTATCTTGATTCACAAGAATTTTAAATAAATTTTGGGTTATCAATTTATCTACTAATAGGTGGTTGGCTGTAGGGGAGTTGCCCAACACATAGATATACCAAGGACAGCGGAGTTACACCCGTCCTCACTCAGTGTCCTACACACCATGGCAACATTACTCATCGGCTGCGGCATGCAGATAAGTTTTAAACCTAATCTTTACACCACAAACACTTGTACAAGTGTTGCAGAGTAAGGAGAAGAGAAATTCAATCCGCTTCTGTCCTTCCGTATTTGTTTAGAATACCTCCTTGGAAACACCACGTGAGCGCTGACATGACACATGACAATGGCCACGAACACAAAAACTCCATTTCTTATTCCGGTTTAAGAGTTAGTGTCTAAATTATTTTTTAAAAAATTAGAAACTAATCTAAAATTCTAGCACGATTGACATTATTAGTAACTCAGAAAAGTCTTGGGGAGGGGGCAAGAGAGAGATAATAGCACATGCAACAACGTGTTTCCACACATTTACAGTGCAAATTGGCGGGGATTTGACCAACAATAAGCCACACAATAATAAATATTAAGGCCTTTTGCCAGACCAGTGTTGGAAATAATGAAGCGCTGCAAAATATGAATCAGAGTTGTCAAAGGTAAAGGGTCTCGGCCCATCGCTGTTTCACATCAAATAATGAATAAGAAAACGATGACCAGAGTATAATTAGCAGAGCATTAAAGATAATTATTTGATTTACAAGCATTGAAAATCTTTAGTCTTTATAAATATTTAAAGTTTAAAGATTAAGTTTAAAACCTAAAATTTAGGTTTAATAGTTTAAAATTTAAAAAATTGTGAATAAAATTTGAAGTTCATAGATTAAAAACTAAACTCTAAATATATTATCTAAATTATAAATCATAATCTATAAATACTAAATACTAATTTTAACCCCTAAATTTAAAACTTCTATTCTATAAATTAAAATTTTATACCCTAAAATTAAAATACATATAAAAATTAAAAATTTTCATCACTATTATATTAAATATAAATGACTTTAATTTCATTTGATTTTCTTAAGATTTTAAAAATACATTCTTCAAAGTAAAAAAAGAAAGATGCTTTAATGGTATGGTAAGTAACAGCTAAGTGCTAACTCCTGCAGTACCTTTCTTTTTTTCCTTCATTTCTCCTTCACTTTATTTTTGTTGTTTTCCTGTCATTATTGAGAAAAGAGAGAATAATATGACATATATAATATTATCTTTTATTATAATCAATAATATCCAATATATTAATTAATTAATCTAAATTTAATTTTTTATAAACTTAATACAAGATAACCTTTTAAATTATGTTATTTCATTTTGAATATCAGGATTTAAACTATCTTAATTCAGTAAATTTAACATCTAATATATTCATCTATTAAAATTTATATAATAGAACTTACTAATTAATCGAGACTTACATATCATCCACCAAAGCTTCGCACCTCGTGCCTTGCTTGCAAACAAAAGAAAACCACCTTCCAATTCCTAAGCTTTTATTACTAATTAGAATCATATGGTAGATCTCTTTTGATTAATATACTATTATAAAGAAGCTTCTTCATTTGCTCTATAATGCTCTACGTTTATTAGTTTGACTCTGAGTCATCTTCCATTTGACATTTCTTTAACACCCTAATTTCCTCAAACTTAACTAAAGGAATTCAACAGTTCACTACACATTAAGCATTCCCCAGCTGTTCAGAAACTACCCTGTTTTTTAGTTGTCAAAGTTGTGGATAAACTAACATTGTTTGTCGTTCAGAATCCCAATGCATTGAGTGGGATTTGCAGCAAACATTCAGCTCAGAAACTTTAGCATTTATACCATGTTTAAGTCATGGAGGAGCGACAGGAAGAAGATCAAAGTTGTATTCCAATTGCAGTTTCAGGCAACTCAGGTATATGAGTTTAGATTCAGTTGAAGAATTTAGAGTTATGAGTTTTTGGAAAGATCTCACCTGATTCAGCCGCTTTGGTTTTTCTTTTCCAGGTGCCGAAGTTGAAGAAGTCGGGGGTAACGGTAGCGTTGGTGCCGGAGGATGTCGGGAAGCCGACACTGAGATTAGAGAAAGTTGCAGCTCAAGATGGGAGTTGTCTCTGGGAGAATCCTGTTTATGAAACTGTGAAAATGATCAGGGAGACTAAAACAGGGAAATTGAGTGAAAAAATTTACCATTTCGTTGTTTCAAATGTATGCACATTCAGAAATTTGCCTAGCCTTTGTTTCCCACATTGCTTTGAGTTCCCATCGGTGACCGGTGTTTGCTGGTTTTTCTGTTCTTGGTTTGTTGCAGGGATCTTCAAAATCAGGATTCCTTGGTGAAGCTTCGATCGATTTCGCTGATTTTGCAGCTGAAACTGAACCTGTTACAGTCTCCTTGCCCCTTAAGTTTGCCAACTCCGGTGTCATTCTACATGTTAGTTTCTCTAAAATTTCTGTTGATTTCAAAATCTAATATTGGCACATCACTGTAACTTGGTTTTGAAATTCATGGTGATCCTTAGGTGACAATTCATAAAATTGAGGGAGCAGAAGATCAGAGGTGATACAAACATTAATAATTCATATATCTCTCGTCATTCACTATTTACCCTTTTTTTTGTTTTTGGTTCTGCTTACCTATATGTAATTCGACTTCTGATATCAGGTATGCTGGAGATGATGAAGATTTGGCCATTTCCAGGGAGGGAAGCCTGCACAGCCAAGGCATGAATTATAGTGAAAATCTCCAAAATTCAACAGAAGTAAGTTCAAAGTATCCACCTGCATAGTTTTTTTGTATGGTTTTAGCATGAATGATTTGGTTAAAGCACCCTTGAAATTACTACCTGGACCAGATGGCTTTTTTATGGAAGTTTACAATTAAACTGTTCTTAATCTTTACCCAGGATGGGGACTTGGATTCTGCCGGATTATGTTCACCTATACGGCAAAACATGATACCCCAGAGAGCAGCTGATACCGGCTCGACAAAAAAGAACATGCACCAGAGAACAAACATGGATTGGTCGGGCAGTTCAACTTCAGATGGAAGTTTAGCTGAGTTAGCTAATAGCCCTGAAGATATCCCAAGAGAGTGGCACAAGGGATCAGGGGATCCTGTTGAAAAACTCAGAAGCGAAAATGTCATGTTATCGAGGCAGGTAGAAGTATTGGAATTAGAGTTGCAATCTCTTAGGAAACAGATTTTGAAGGAAAAGAAGCGGACTCGGGATCTGTCAAGACAAGTCAGCAGCCTTAAAGAAGAAAGAGATGCAGTGAAGACCGAGTTTGAACGACTCAAGTCAAAGAAAAATATGGATGAGGAAGTAAGTGACAGTGGATCGGAAGATGAGAATGAGGGGTCAAAGGTTCTGCTAAAAGAATATAGGCAGGAGCTGGAGCACGAAAAGGAGTTGAATGCAAATCTCCGTTTGCAGCTGCAGAAGACGGAGGACTCAAATTCTAATCTGATTCTTGCAGTACGAGACCTCAATGAAATGCTAGAGGAAAAGAACCGGGAAATAGCTCGCCTCTCCAGCGAGATCGAAGCAAGTACGAGAGTTGAAGAGGCACGGTCGAATGAACAACATGATGCTGATGAAGTGCGCATGTTGAAGCAGACAATCACAGATCTGAATGCAGAGTTGGAGTTTTACAAGAAACATAAGGAGGAGTTAGAGATGCATATAGAAGAATCAATGAAGACAGAAAATGAGAACTCAGAATATTTGGCTACTATAAATGAACTTGAATCTCAAGTGCAAAGACTAGAGGATAAAATCAAGCAGCAATCAGAAGACTACTCAGAGTCTTTAATTGCCATTAATGAACTTGAAACTCAAGTCAAAGCCTTAAGCAAAGAACTGGAGAACCGGACACAAGGGTTTGAAGAAGAACTTGATGCTATGATACAAGCCAAAACTGAGCGGGAACGGAGGGCTACTCGAGCAGAGGAGGCCTTAAGAACAACAAGGCAGGAAAATGATGCTAACGTCGAGCGGCTTAAGGAAGAAATTAAAAAACTCTCTGCTGAAATGGCCTGTAGGTTTGATGAGAATGAAAAGATGACCATGAAAGCAGTTGCAGAAGCGAATGACCTGGAGTTGCAGAAAATAAATCTCGAAGAAATGCTCCAGGAAGCCAATCAAGAGCTCAGGTTACTTAAAGATCAGACTGCGATCGAACGGGAAGACCTTAAGTACCAACTGGATCTCAAAGAAAAACAAATAGCAGAAATATTAATGGAACTAGATGATAAGACTGCACAACTTGAATATGTACAAAAGCAAGAGAAGGAAAAGCAGGAGTCTTTCTCAAAAGAAATTCAAATGCTCAAGACTGAGATCAAGAAGCTCAAGGAGCAGGGAAGCCAATTTTCTGATCAGACAAAGCAAAGTGATGAAACCAAAAAAGTGAAAACATCAAATGAAAATGCTGAGATGCTGATACAAAGATGGAATATAGAAAGAGATGAATTGGAGAGAAAAATCGCTTCAGCAAAGAAGGAAACAGAGAAGGCACAGAAGCAATTAATTAGTACAAGGTCTTTGAAGGATAAAAAGGAGATGGTGATCTCAAATTTGCAGTCAGAAATGGAGAATATTAGAGTGGAGTGTAATGACTTAAAACATAGCTTGCTCCAAGAAGAAAGGGAGAAAGAGAAACTGAGAAAACATGTATCTCAATTAAAGAATGACCTACAAAAAAAGGAAGAAGAAATCAGAAGTAATGGTGGTCAAGTGGACATCACTGCAAGGTGCAGCCACTTGGCCTCAGTGCCTCGAGAGTCCAAAGATATCACTAGTTTGCAGAAAAAAATGAGGTTATTTAAGGTAGCTATACTAATAGAAGGATTATAAACTAAAAATAGTATCTATTATGCATGGAAAGATTATATATGCATCATATTTAACAAACGTCAATAGTGAAAGAAAACTACAATGATATATCATCTCCTTTATCTACCATGAAATATTTACATTCTATGTTTTCATCCCATTCATACATCCTAGACGATATAAAAACTTTTGCTCTCAGTCATCAATAGCAAAGATTAATAATTTGACAATCTTTGGCAGGAACAGACAAACCTCAAGGAAGCTGTATTGAAATCATCAGCTAATTCAGCTCCAGAGAAGGGAAGTAATCTAAGCAACATAATTGAAGAGCTGGAAAGCATCATGGAACAACTCAAAATATGTCATTGTTCTTCTGCAGATGAGTGTCAAAAGGTTTGCGAATTATAATTACAAAAATGCTTTGAATAATATAGATTTGTGATTCGTAATGCAACTAGACACGGAATGACCTTCCTAGCAAGCAGTAATGATACATGAGAAATAGAGACATACATAAGGTTGTCACATCAAAACTATGTCTATCAATACATTAATGAGACAGAAGTTGCTTTGATTATACCAGACCTGCAAAACTGAAATTCTAATAAAGGTTACTTGTATGTTAGTTTCAACCTTATTGTTAATAAAGGTCACTTGTATCATAGTTTTAATGAGACAGATGTTGCTTTAATTCTAGACCTGCATTTAGTTCTAGAATGTTACTCCAGTCTCAATATTAGCAATGTTAAAAAATACAGGAAAAGGGAAAGCTGCGAGACAAGAACCATTCTAAGAAGACCACTGCAGAAGGGGAGTTTTCTTCAACAACAGCGGTACCAGTTGAAAGGTACGGGCATATCTTTTTGTCTCAAAAATTATAGCTAATTATTAACCAATATCTTTACTGTAAATGGAGTTAACTGTTCGTTTATATTTTCCTGCCTATGAAATCAGCAGTGATGCTAAATTTGCTGAATTGCTAAGTGAAGTGGAAAGCCTTAAGGAAAGGAATAAATCTATGGAGTGTGAGCTTAAAGACATGGAAGAAAGATATTCAGAAATAAGTCTCAAATTTGCAGAAGTGGAAGGTGAAAGACAACAACTTGTAATGACAGTTAGAAACCTTAAGAATGGTAAGAAGAACTAGCATGTTCAAAGGTGCAGTATGTTGGACAAAGAACATTAAGAGGGGTGAAGCAGCTGATCCTCTAAAAGGAAATACATGTGATAATTACATCAAAATCTTATCAAGAAATCTCTATCATTTGAAAGTGTGAAATAGCATTCTTCCATTGTTTGTTGCTCGTCTATCCTGTTAGGAACACTGAAAATTAGATTCAATCAATTTGGTCAAAAGCTCAGGCAGCAAATTTGGATATTGAGGTTTTAAATTTTAGATACTTAGAGACCCAATAAAAAGTTTTAGTCCAAATATAAATTCATTTTGTGATTCAAACATGGAGTTGCCTGATAAGCGTTTTTATAAATGCCAACTGCCTGTGGGTTACCCAGTTCAAAATTTCTGGCCAATAAAATATTTGTGGGACAGGGACTGTGCTATTTGGAGTTTACCATGAGCCGTTTGGATACATTCTTGAAAACATTGTCACAACTGCACCAAGTTCATCGAATATTTGAAGGATAATCTGCATAATAGATCTCGGTAATTTTAAGCATCGAAATTCTTCTATCAACGGAGAGAAAGATAAAGCTCAATAATGGAAATGACGTAAAAAACGGAATCTCTTCATCGAGATTTTTGTACTTGACATTATACTAAGATATTTTCCATTTCAAATCAGGTAAAAAAAAAGTGAAATCGCATTGAAAAAACTGAAGAGAACCGAACTCATCACTTTACCTCAGATAACCTTGCACCGGCGTTTCCACTCTGAAATCGAGTATCCTCGAAATCTCTGATATAGACATCGATAAACTGAGGAATTGCTTCAGTAAAAAAAAAACTCGGAGAGAACGGCGTCGATCGGCAATTTCTCGGTTTGGAGCGGGAAGTTTACACTGAGGAACGGATCAAAGCGAAGAAGATCGTCGGCATTGAAGATAGAAGTATGATGAGGCAAGTGAGGAGATTGTAGGTTGAGGAAGCTTAGTGTTTCGATCGGAGATTGAGAGGCGCTCAAGTAATCGACGTTGAGAAATCGAATTCGCGTCGCTGGTGGTTTCTACGAGTTGGTTTCGAGTGAAAGTGGGAATGTTTTTGGAACGTGAAATTTGAAGTGGCGCTTAAATTTTAAATCAGTGGAGTTTTTTTCAGCTTGCCAGTTGCATGAATTATAATATTATAAATATTTATAATTAAATATAAAAAATTTAAATAATCTAATTTTTAAAATTTTAAATAAAATTTAAATTATAATATATCATGAATCGAATATTTGAAGAATGTTGGAAGTGACCGGTCCTACTCTTTAATTCGTTTCCAGAGAGACCAAAGTGTTACCGTATTTAGATCGCGACGCCCCTTTCATTCCTCGATGGAAAATGACCCTTCAACTAATAAGGAAGGAAACTCGTGAAACCATTCTCTATTGTTTTTTTTTCTTTTCTTTTTTTTCAGTTTCAAACTTTTATATTAAAGAAATAAAACAGATTGCTTTAAAAAAAAATTAACATCTAGGAACGTAACATAGTTTTCAATTTATTGAAAAAAAGACAAAACCAACGACCGTAAGGCAGCAGGGGTGGTTCAAAGATTTTTAAGGTCCTATATAATTTATTAAAATATGGTCTTTAAAAGTAATTGTTCGACCTCTATTAATTATAAAATTATAACCCTTAGAAGCAAATATCCTTTTTAAGGGTTTATGTGCGATCGTTTCTATTGCGTCTGTTCAAAACCTCACTAGTTCTACTGAAGTAATAATAATAATCAATAAGATTTTATAATTAATTGTCATATTTAAGAACATTTTAACAATTATAACTCATTTTTAAAATTTTTCATTGAATCTTGAGATTAACATCATTTAATGAATGCAGTTTATCAAAATTTGGAGTCCCTCTTTTCCGGGGGCCCTGTGCGATCGCTCCTATTACGCCTGTCCAGAACCCTACCGCAAAGCATGTTATATTATCAAAGAAAATACACGTTTAAACTTTAAAAACGATATTATTTTATAAAATTAATCTCATACTTTAAACATATAAATCATAAACGGGCAAGATATTATAAAAAAACAAATCCAGTGACTCTCTGCCGTAATCAGAATTTGCTTAGGTATGGCCTTTGGCCTTTGCTTACAAGTTAAAATAAGATTGCATTATTTTATCTAATTCCAATCAACCATCTTATTATAGTCTGCTAAGACACTACTAATTCAACAAAAAAACCAAAACCCCTTTCATATTGGTAATTGGGCATTGGCTCAGCCATTCCTTCTTGAATTAAAACAACTTTTCTTTACCCTTTTTCCGGTAGGAAAAGTATTACATTCCGACAACAACTTCACAGACTTGTCGTACATCGACACCAAAATTACTTTTTCTCTTCCTTCTTCTCTTCTTTCTTTTCCTCTTTCTTCTCTTCCTTCTTCTCTTCTTTCTTCTCCTCCTTTTTCTCCTCTTTCTTCTCTTCCTTCTTTTCTTCCTTCTTCTCTTCTTTAGCAGGTCCGATTGAGATTATATCCACTTTGCCTACTTTCTTCAGTTTCTTCACCACAGCCACTGCATCCATTTCCCCTATCACAGTCAGTTTCTGATCCTTCAGATCCGCGGCTATTGAATCAACCCCTGTACGCACACATAAACAAGAACGAATCTATGTTATTTCCTCTGATTTGTAAAAGTATTCATAAAAAGGGTACACAGACAACCGAGATCTGGGTTTCTAAAAAGAAGATTGATATTGCACGCAAGGTGTATGATAAAATTACCAAAGATATCTGCAGCAGCTTCTATGGATTTCTGCTTGGTTTTGTCATCTGTCATGGTTAGAACTTTCAAGACCACCTTCTGCTAAAACAGTGAAACAAGATTAGTTCAGGAGACATGGTGGTGAGAAAAATGGAACTAACAGAAGAAGAATAACATCAAGAAGTAGAACAATTAAGAACAAAGAGAGGGGGAAAAAATCACCTGAGCCATTTTGCTGTGAAATCGAGCTGGTTAGAAGAAAGTAAATGAACTTTTGAGGACCAGTTTGGCCTTTTTATAAATTGTTGAATTGGAGGAGGCCCGCACTCTTATTAACATGAGAACCTTTTATGTACGAGTAAAATAACAATATTTAAAAAACGTAAATGTTTTTTAATAAAAATATATAATTTTTAATTTTTTAAATTATATACAAATTTTAAATTTTTAAGAGAATATTTGTTTTTCTCGATTCATCTTTGGTATGGATGACATAACAAGATACATATATGTAAGAGTAAAACTTGGATTGATTTTAAAAAGTTAAAATTTTAATTCAACTTAGCATAATTCAAATTATAATTTTTTGATTCAAATTTTCTAAATAAAGTTTGAATTAAAAAAAATTAAAAATTTCAAAATTTTAATAATTAATGGACTTATTTTACATTTAAATCGAGTTTCTTAACTATTTTTGATCACATATAAAAAAATTGATAATATATATCGATTATGGTTATAAAATATCATCTAAACTTGAACCAAATAGTAATATTATATTATAAACTTTTATAACTAAATTTGAATAAAAATTAAATAACTTAATTTAATTAAAAATATGTTTGATTCGATCTAATATTTATTCTTAAAAATAAATATATTTGAAATAAAATCATAAATTTAAGTATTGTAAATAAAAAAAATAAAAAAAAATAGTTTTATCTTTCAAAATAAAGTTCGACGCTAAATAATTTTATATTTAATTAAGATTTTTATAATTATCTATGTATAAAATATATATTTAATACTAAAATTTATTTTATTTTGTCTTCATTTCAATCTTTGAATTACAGCATAAAGTACAGTGTCTGGTCCACAACTAGGATGTGAGTTTCCAATTCTTCCTTCTCCTTTTTCTCCCATGTCCTTTTCAATCATGTTGGTGGCGGAACTCTGAAGGCAAGATGAATGGTTGAGGACAAGTTGTGTTTGGTTTTATTTTTAATTTTTAATTTTCAAGATTCCCACATTCAAAACAGTGGGCAACAGAACCCTGTGATGACATGAAAAAGTAAGCAAGTTATTTAAAGTGGGGATGATTGGTTTGAATATCTCCACTCAGCCAGGTCAGCATATTCATCTCTACATGCAAATCAAATACCGAACACCAGTAATGTTTTTATTAAATTCGTTTCTCGATGTTTTTCATGGGTTGGTATTGTTTGAAGTGGATTTATTTTATTTTTATACTTTAATACTATTATGGGTATTTTTTTATTTAAGTTTAACGAGACCTATAACAACATTCACTTATATAAAAGAAATATATTTTTTTAGTATCAAACGAAAAAAATAATGATAAATAACTAAGGTTTAACGATAAATAAATGTTTATTCATTTAATTTTATATTTTAAATAATTATCTACTCATATTTAAAAAAATAATTTTTGTCGAAATGAATGATATCGATCGATGAGCTTTCACTTATCAATGACCAATAGAGCCTAAGTTATGAAATATTGAATGATCAAATATAAATTATAATAAAATGATGGGTTAAAGTTAAATAAGTAAATCATCGATTCATTTTAAATATTAAGTTTAAAATTTGATTTGTTTAATATTAAAATTATAAAGATTTAAATGTATTTAATGTAAAGTAAGACTAAAATTTAATTTCTTTATGTTCAATGTTTCAAACTGAAACGAAAAAAAAACAAATATTTAATTTATCTAGTTTCAAATAAATAAAAAAACTAAAATATAAATGATCTCAAAATATTGGGGACAAAGTTTAGTTAATTAGTTTCAAAAATTAGAAGGAAGTTAACTAGGAAATAAACCCAAAAATTAAAAGGAGCATGGCCCTCCCATCACATATATATGAACACATGATCGAGCAAGCATGCGGATTATCGTCACTGAAAAGCGAAGCAACGGCCTCATCGGAAGCCACAGCGACGGAGTAAACAGCCGGAGTGTGGAAGAATGTATGAACACCATTGGAACCTTCGTTCTTGTAGTAGTCATAGTATGGTTTATATAGGCATGGGCGGAGCCACATGTATACGTGGGGTAGGGTGTTTGTTGAAACCCCAAATTTTTTGAAAAATCATATATTTTTTTATATAATTTGTATATAAAAATTTAAAAATATATATAATTGACACCCCTTTATAAATAATTTGACACCCCTTTATAAATAATTAATTTTTTTAAATAATATTTAAGAAAATGACACTCCTTAAAAAAAAATTCTGGCTCCGCCCCTATATATAGGTAGGATACTTGTAGAAGGATGCGTAGTGGTGGGAGTATCCCGGAAACGGCCATGACTCCGCCGCTTTCCCTGCTCGTTTAATGGCTTTCAGCACCTTCTTTTCTTCAGGGCATAGCCTCGGACTGTGATCTTCTGGATCTCCATTTCTACTTCCACTTCTTCAACCCCTAAAAGAAGAACATAATGCATGTGGAGCTGATGTAGTTGGTATAACAGAGCATAGTTGGGATATACAAAATGTTTCGGCCCATTTTTGGCATCATTACTTTAAAAACGGGTTGAGATCTAGAATCGGGTATTTTTGTGTTACAAGATTATTATTCTCTTTTATAATATTGATTTAGCGAAGTGAAAAATATTCGACACCAAGGTCGATGTTGTCAATAACTCTTGCACATCAAGGGCTTTGTTAAGTCCATGGTATGTGTCACTTGCAATCGACCTAGTACAAGTGTTTATGTTGTGCATGCAACTAGGGACAAACCTAAAGGGAGACAGTAAAACTCTAAATTAATTCAATGAATAAATTACAGTTTGATCCCTTTAAAAATTTATAATTTTATTCTAATTTAAAAAAAAAAAAATTATAGATTCGTCCTTGCATGAAGGCTAACTTTTACAGAGCTAGTGTTGATCAAATAGAAACAAGGCAAAATGAATGGATTGAGGAAAGGTAACCTCGTTTTAAGTACCTTTGAGCTTTAAGAGAGCTTTCTTTAACTTGGTAGCACAGCCCTCACAATCAAGGTTTGGAACTCTAGCACGAATTATTTAGCCTTATCGGTTAAAGAAACGGTTATTGTTCTTAAAGTTCACGGGTTCGAGCACCAATAATGTCAGCATAATGATTGAGCGATCAATGTTTAAAGGTTGAGACTATACTTTAAAACAGATACTACTGTAATCACTATAGCTAAATAAAAAAAAAAGTTTTGGAACTCTAACTTGAAGCATCTGCAATAAGTTGAACCACATTATCAGCACCTGCAACAGAACATCAACTCCAAAGCAACACAAGTACACAACAGACACAGAAAACTGACTGCCGACATGTCTGTAATAAGCCGAGAGAGGACAAATTATGGGAGCTGTCTGGTGAAAAAAACAACAAGAGCTCTGTGTTTTTTGCAAGTTCTGGTAGCTGAGCCCGGTGAGGGGGTTTATAAGTGCTGTGATGATTGATGAAGGAGCTTTGGGGTTTGAAATTTGAAGGCATGAGAGACCCTTCACGCATGGGATTGGGAAAGCATGACTTTTTCTTCTATCTTTCTCAATGCCAATGTAAAACGCCACGCTTCTATATGGATTAATGATTAAGAACACTCACAAATCAAGGGCGAAACACATATATTGAATGTGCCATCATTTTACATAGGACCCCTCATGTACTTATCCACATAAATATGTTTCTCACTTTAATTAATGTCTAAGTTAAGGATGGTCATGATTTAGTTAGATTGGATTGTCGATCGATTCAAATTTGACTAAAAAAATTAAAGTTTTTATTTGAATTTGACTTAACCCGATATTTGATGATATTTCACTAAATCTATATTCGACATAAATTTTAACATAAATAAAAGTTAATATGCTTAATATCATTTCGAACCTAACACAATAAGCAAAAGCTGCAAAACCATATAGAAACTAGAAAGTAGCATCTTATTGGATTGAACACAAGCTCATGACTCACGTCTCACACCATGCAGGAACCAAATAACGCCGGCCATACACTTGAACCCGGCTTAAGAAACCACCCCTAGCTACTGCAACTTTCCTTTTATTTCAAAGTTCAAACTACTTGTAAGTTGTAAAGCTTTGTGAAAATTTCCGTTCAAACAAGATTTTAGTATGGTGCCATGGCCGGGCCAATTCCCATAAACTTAATGCCGCCGACAGGGCCCGGCGCAACCAAACCCGAGCTTCGGATCTCCGACATTCCTCTGCGCACATTCCCTTGTTGTGCTTCACATAGTTTCGGTAGAAAAACACCTGCCAAGACAACAAGCATTTAAATAAATTTCATTTGAAATCTCGACTAATAACAGGTGATAAGGACCTTTAGTGCAATTATCCCTAGTATTTTTACCTTCTCCAGCGGCAAGGTTGAAGTAAAGGTCGACGATGTTAGGGCAGCCATTGTAGCATTGATGGGAGCAAAGCATTTCGGTGAAACGAGACTCGAGGAGTGAATCGGACGATATGCCGAAGGAGTTCCGGTCGATGCCGCAGGCTTTAACGCACTGGTCAGTCTCAATCCAGTTCCTGATCTTATCAGCTTCGATCTCGGATGTGCGGCAAGTGTATTCCTCTTCTCCGCTCCTCTTGACATGCTTCTCTAGCACACAACGTTTGCCAGTCGATGCCACAGCGTAGGCGCAGGTGTCTTGGTCAAGGTGTTCACATGTTATTTCCCCTGCAAACAAACCAAAATAAGTAGTTACAAATCATAAAACAACGACAATTTTAACGTAATTAGGGAGCAAAAATGACTTTAAAAGTTACCTCGGGTGGTTTGCAAATTGAAGGCGAACAATGCAAGAGCAAGAACAGCCAATGTCTTGGAAGCCATGGGAATGTAATGAACCGACAACTTGTGCTTTGCTCTATGCAGGGAAATCGGAGTGCAATGTGAATAACGATGGAGTAGGGAATGAGTCTATTTATAGTTGGTTTTGGTTTATGCAATGGAAGAGACTTGAAAAACCAACAAACACGACACTGTTGAATTTGGTTTTAGAAAATGACACGTAAACTCTGTTAGTGACAGTGATGGTCGTTATTACAAAATAATAATAAGTTTATAGTTTATATTTGGAGTTTATGATTTATAGTTTAAGATAGAATATAAATTTTTTTAAGATGTGATATACATAAAACACTAAAAATAATATTATATTTTTGTTCACTGAAAATTTTTTATATGATCCTATCTCATCACGATATTCATAATCTCATCTAACGAGATACACTAATTTAATAACACGAAAGGGAGTATGGAGTCTATTTCTGATCTGTCGTGAGTGTATTAAATTTCCTCCAACATTTTTCCTATGGTCAAAGTTTGAACTCATACGTATTCCATCTGCTCACGTTTGTACCGTATAAATTCTGCGTAGTTCATTCAAACGTCAAACTTTGCCGAACCTTTTCCATCAAACTCACACAGTAACTTAAAAGGCTTTCAACTATTGGAATTAAAATCTACTGTTGGTCGGTCCTCACATTTATTGAGCGGTAAACTGATATCAACGAAAGAAAGAAAAATTATTACATGAACTCGTTTCACTACCTAAGATATAATTTCTAACCAATTAAATTAAGATATATTATATATTTTTTTCATATCATATTTATAAATAAGTATTGTCCAAATCATCTAATTTAATGTCTTTAATTTAAAAAAGAAAAAAATATTATCAAAGATTTTTTATGTCATCTTTCTCTTTGTTCTTTAATTTTTTTCCTAACTAATTTTTTTTAATATAGATTTAAGGTTTAGGGTTTAAGGTTTAGAGTTTAGGGTTTAGGTTAGGGTTTAGAATTTATAGTTAGGGGTTAGGGGTTAGGGTTAGGGGTCTTGGTTTAAGTTTAGGGTTAGGATTTTTAGGTTATGTTTTAGGGTTTAAGGGATAGGGGTTAAAAAAAATAATTAAAAAAATTAATAATAAAGAGGAAAATAACATTAAAAATCTTTGATAATATTTTTTTTTAAATGAAAGATATTAATATTGATAATTTAGATGATGCTTATGTGTATATGTGATATGAAAAAAATATGATGTATCTTAATTTAATTGGTTAGGGACCATATTTAGACGGTAAAACGGATTCATGTAATAATTTCTCCAACCAAGAATGAACTCGGTTTTATATTTTCTACCTGAAATGGAACTTTAGGTAAATTTTGCTGTTTTTTTTAATTATTTTTTAATAGAATAAAATCAACTTAAATTTATAAAATTCAAACAAATAAAAAATTATTTTTTAATCAAATTGAATTTTGTTCTCCTAAATACATCTAAATTCTGAAGCACGTGTTTTATTTTACCGCAGCGTCATTTACGGGATGGCCGAAGAGAAGAGACTTGTACGTGTATATTTCTCTTCAGCCGGCTATTTATTTGGATTTTTGTACTTCCCATGACTGGTGAGTAAAGAATGGTCAAAACCATACATTAAACAAAAGTTAGGTGCTAAACTTTTGGAAAAATCAGAGCAGAAGTAGGTACCAAATCAGAATTTAAAATAAAAAAATAAAGTATAATTAATAATAAAGAATAAAGTTTAAATAAACCAAAATTTAAAGGTTTAAATATATGAAAAAATCCTATTAACTTTTTAGTAAAAAAATTAATCATGTCACCAGGGATGGAGTCAGGATTTGAGGTTGAGAGGGACAAAATATAAATGTTTAAAAGTATGGAAAAAATTCATTAAAAAATAAATTTTAAAAGAATTTAAATAGAGAGACAAAAATAAAAAAATTCTTCGAGGTTGGAGGGTGATTGCCCCTCCCCACATGAGTGTAGTTTAGTCTCCAAATGGGCGATTGCCACTCCACTCTAAATAGAATAATATATATTTTTATTAATTGACTAGATATTGACAATGTATGTGATTTATATAATAATATATTAACATTACACTAAATTATATTTTATTTATAACTAACATGATTGTTCTAAACTTTTTATTTCAAAAATTAAATCTAAAATTTATTTAAACGAAATTTTTATCGGATTAAATTTCATTTCTTAAATATGCAAATAACAATTAATGCAAAATTGTATTTATATATTCAAAATATAGCCCATTTCTTTTTTTTTTTTTACTTGTTGGGCTTTATTCTAATTTATTTTTAAAGGAATAACTCCATGTCTCCATCTCATTCCATAAAGCCGATGGGCCTTTAGGGACGACAAAAATACCCGTTTTCGATCCGATTCGGTGTTCCCCGACCTGACCCGATCGGGTTTTTTTCTTTAAATTTCGGGGATCAGGGCGGGGCGGAAAAGTCATGAAATCGGGTCAGGTCGGGTTCGGGTATTTGTTTGAAATTTCTTGCCCCGCCCCGATATATTTTTATATATTTTATTATATTTATAAAAAAATATCATTATACATAAACATTTTTATGAGTTTTAAGTAATTTTTATACTTTTGAAGTTTATTCTTATAATAAAAAATTATTAGATGATGTTCAAATTTCAATATATTCGATTATGTTAGTCGAAGATTCAAGTTTTTTTTTTTCTTTTAAATATGTAATTTAACATGTGTGTAATTTAAATTATATTATATTTTATTTTTTTACATAGATTTAAAGTTACTTAAAAACTATAATTTATAATTGTGATAAAAGATTGATCGAATCTAACTTTTATCGTCGTCGAATATTATTTTTTTTAATTTTTCGGGTCGGGGTCGGGTTTAAAAAATAATATATTGGGACGAGGCAGGACGGGTAAATTAATATTTTAACCCGGGGCGGGGCGGGATCGGGTTTAAAAATTATCAAATCGGGTCGGGGTCGGGATGGCAAAAAACCCGCCCCGGCCCGCCCCGGTGCCATCCCTATGGGCCTTTATTGTTTCGAGGGGTTCCATTGTATTTGTGGGTGAATCTCCAAAACAGTCCTCCTACATCCTAAACTCCTTAAAATAGTACCTAAAATTTTATATTTCTCGACCTAGTATCATTACAATGAACTCGTCGTGTACGATAAATTTTTAAAAATATTAATTTTTAATAGAACTCGTTATAAAAGCATGATGAATTCTAATTTTATTTTTTATGTAAAATATTCATTTAAACACTTAATCAGGTAAATAATTTAATCCTAAATTGAATATAAAAAATATTACATGTGGTTAATTGGGTAGAAATCTAAATCTTCTACCTCTTTATTGTGCTCCTTTCATGCCTCGTACTTAAAAATTAAATTTTAAATCCTAACTTTATTTTTTTAAATTCTAAACCCTACACCCTAAAAAAACATCCTATCCCTAATTACTTAAACTCTAACCATAACCTTTAACCTTAAACCTTAAACCACTAATTTAAATCGGATTTAAAACGGAGGTAAGACATGATTAGGAGATAGATGATTTATCCGGTTAATCATGTTTTTTCTTTTCCTTTCAAAAATGATAGCAAAACATATCAGTCATTAATGCATTGAAAAGAAGACGGATAGGAAGGGTGATTGAATCCCTTGTTTCTTTGTCCCCTAGTCTTTGCAATTACTACCAAAAATGGACGTGATATGACCCAAACACGTGAACCGGCAAATCAAACCAGAAACACCACAGTTTGACAATCACAAAGGCCATGGAAAAGGGAAGTTCTGCCTCCAACGGCTGTCGGACGGTGAGCTGATACATGTCTCCGACCGTCAAACCAAAACACAAATGATATATTTCTTCATGAAGATAATATCCGTTTCCATGACAGATAAAAAAAATACATACCTTGGGGTTGGTACTGATATGACTTTAGAGCTGGCGATGGAAAATTCCGAAGGGATGGCATGATCCAATGACTGAACTGAATCAAAAAAAATCTTACCGTAAGAACCAACCGATCATCCAGTCAGTCAGTCAGAGTTTCAGAGAAATCCGTACACATCAGATCAATGCGATCCCTTTGGAGCTCTCCACCTGCACTAAGAACCTTTGTTTCCTTATGTAGTCGTTGGCTTGGGAAGCTGATGGTGAAAATCCAGAGATGGGGTTCTCATTTGTTTATTTGATTTCTTTTTATAGAGGAAGAAAATGGATGTTAATTTATATTTAAAAAATAATAAATCAAATATTAATAATTAAAAGAAAGAAAACTACTGAAAAGAAGAGTTAAGCCATGTGACCCTGAATTTATATAGGTAGGTAATGTGGTCGCTTTCTTAGACACGAGGGTTTTCCTGCTCATTCTTGCAATACTTCAAACTTAGGTTTCGGAAAAATTATTAAGTGAACCTGGTTCATTACGTTATTTATGATTTAAATAATTAAAATCATTCATTTTTAAATAATTATCTACTCACATACCTACTAATTACATGTAAGATAAATAAATCAGATTGATTGAGATCATGAATAACGTGATGAACAAGATTTACTTAATAATTTTTCCTCGATCAACACTCGAATTTTCAACCAATGCCTATTTTCTTTTAAAATTATTTCAATTATTATAATGAATGAAATTTCTTATTTATAAATTACTATTATTGAAAAGTCACCCTACAAATAAAGCACATTTATTTTCCTTCTAGGCATACAACTTACGGTAGGACAGGTGAGCCTGGGCCTGACTTTGCTAAATGATTCCAAAGTTCCGCACATAGATTTACACATCCCTTGGACAATTAAATCCTGACACGTGATGAAGTTAGAAAAGCAAGACCAAAGGCAAAGGACATGGCAAGAAATGTCTGAGGAGTGGGACAGACAAGATAGAAGAGATGGACTAAGGTTTTCCCATTAAGTCTGGTAAGAGTAACAATCAAACAGCTATTAGTGTTGGTAAGAAACAGAGCAACAAGGCCACTTTAAGAAAAGGACTTTGTAACAGTAATTGACACTTGATACTCTCTTCTTTAGTGCAAGCTTTATTCATTGTGGAATACATTTTTTTCATGGGCACAGCATGTATTCAATTTAATATATAATTGTCACGCTTAATTGTTTATCACTTGATAGGAGAGAGAATATTATTTTAAGATATTTTTCAAGTGATAATTTTTATAAATTTTTATTGTTATCTAATTTATCTATTTACTTTAATCCAACCGTCCAAACAAATATAAAATTTGAGTTTTATACGATATAAAAAGAATTCTATCTCTCTCTGTAGAATTTTCGTATGATTCTCTTGTACCGTATAAAATTTAAAAGTTTTATATTATTTTAAAGTGTTAGAAAAAAATCTATCCCTATTCTGTATATTATATGGTTTGATATTAAACTATTTCTGATTTATTGCCCTCTCGTTTTCTCCTTTTTCAATCGACGGTGACATGATCGGATCGTTTGTTGCATCTTTACAAAAGCTTCGTGGGGTCAACTAATGAAGGCTGAATTTGGAGGAGACAGTCACACACAGAAAACAAGGGAGATAAACAATAAAGAAACTAAGGAGACAGAAAAAAATTAAATTTTTTCAAAGAGTTTAATTTATGTTTTTTTAGTTAGAGTATAAATAAAATTTTTAATAATTAAATTTTAATTTTTTAATTTTTATGGGATCATGTTCTCGCTAGTATCTAGTACCTGTGGCCATTGAAAGTAAGACAAATTAAAAAAAAAATTAATATCCCTTCAATTTTTAATTTGTATCTTAACTTTATTTAAAAATATATAATATGATTTACTTTTAAAGTTTGTCATAATTTATATGACCTGAATCTATCGAAATTAACTGAGTCCGAGACAAGTGCGGCAGTCGTGACTGGTTTGGAAATTCCATGAACCCCGTGAAGTAGGTGAAGAAATGTTGTGCGGAGAAGGTGTTGCGGAAGAGTTGATGGCAGAGAGAAATGAGTATGAAAAAAAACAATGAATTCTGATGTTCGTTTCTTTCCGCCTGCGGCGGTGGTAACGGTGGTTCTGAGGTCAAACAGTCGAAGCTAGGTACAAGGGAGGCAACATCCCGCTCAGTCTCTGTCCACAACACAGTCCCCTGGCCCCGCACGATCTCCGTCTGATACACTTACATCGATGTGTTCCCTCGATCCTTTACCTGTGGGTCTCTGTATGTTCTCCCATCTGTACTACTGAATTATTGTTATTTTTTTCCTTCTCCCCACTTGGCTTGACTAGGTTGTCCACGTTGAGGATCAATTCTTCTTTATACTTGTAATTTCTTATTCATATTTATGGTAATTAGGATCATTTTAGTTTATTATTCATATTAACATAACTACACATGTTCATGTGATAAATAATGTCGTATTTTTTTTTTGTCCGTGAAGTACTGAATGGTCTTGCAAATCTGTCCCGACTGCAAAAAAGACAACACTCAGTTGAGACTTTGAGAGTTGAATTAGCGATTATGAAATGACAAGTTGAGTTAACCTACGAGTGGGAAAGGGGGTTTGGAAGTGGAGGAGGAAAAGGACCCAAATGCTAGAGCTGTGGCAATTGGCATGAAGCATAAGCCATACAAATTTACTAATGGGCTTTACAGTCTACGCAGGTTTTCGGCAGGCAACTGTGAGC
This sequence comes from Abelmoschus esculentus, assembly GCA_035048815.1. Taxonomy (NCBI): domain Eukaryota; kingdom Viridiplantae; phylum Streptophyta; class Magnoliopsida; order Malvales; family Malvaceae; genus Abelmoschus; species Abelmoschus esculentus. Next base: position 15,709,348 of record JAUCBN010000002.1, on the reverse strand, counting down.
CGAATTTATAGCCCATAGGTCATACCCACAAGTATCAGGACAGAAAAAGTTAAAATACATAAGGGCCCTACCGGGTTCGAACCGGTGACCTATTGATCTGCAGTCAATTGCTCTACCACTGAGCTAAGGACCCTTTATGTTCTTTTTAAAAATAAAGTATTATATAACCATCAATTTTAGATTGAACGAATATGAATGTTCAGATTATGTCCCCTATGGCCCTATGTTGCCCGAGGATCAACCCCTCCGGCTGCGGTACTATTTTTTAAAAGTTTCATTTTATATGGCCTGTGCTAGCCTATATATCATGCGGGCTGCAGCCACACTCTTGATTTCATGGAATACCGGTTTATGTTGAACCTTTCAGTTGTATATTCCTTTTGATATCTGACAATTGAAAAGTAAAGTAATATATTACTTTATGAAATCCAACTTCGACAAGGAGGGAGGGATTTCCCCAGGGTAAGACAGAAATCGAACTTGGTGAGCAGATCAACGACTTCTGCCATTCCATCTAGAGGAACGAACACTTCTTTTGTAATTGTAATAATTTTCCAAACAAACATGTCCGGCTCATAAAAACTCTAAATTTTAGTCGACGACAATTTTCTCTAATCTAAATAGAGATAATTTTATAAAAAAATTGACTTATATACACCGATAATAAAAACAATTATTTTAGTCATTGATATTTTAAATTTTAGAAAATAATCATTAAATTATCGGAAATAGAATTAAGTACGAAATGTTTTGTTTTTAAAAGGATTTAACGATCTATATATCCTTAAATAATCAACTGGCTTTTCTTTTAAAATTTTCATAAGAATACGACGTCGTTCTCTCTCTGAGAAGAAAGTCGTCATAAAAGGAATATTGAAATGGCGACGTTCCACCGACTTTCAGACTTCATCGCTTCACTAAAACAAACACCCCCGTCGGAAACAATTTCTCCTCGGTCTCCACCCTGAATCTTCTGTTTTCACCTCTCGAACTAGTTAGAAATGGAGACGACGGTTCAGGTAAATATAAATATAAATATAAATTCAGTTTATGTAGGTTAAGAGAAAAACTTCCATGCACGTAGAAAAATGATGGCGTTCAATATAAATTCAGAAATACATAAATTTAAAATTCCAATTTCTCATATCTAATTTGAATAAACAAGTTTTCGAAACATAGGTTTCAGTCTAAAACAACAAAAACAAACCTCTCTAGCTGCTCATACAAGAGTGCAGAGAGAAACTGAGAAAATTAAGGTTTATTTCTTCTTTTCTGCACCTCCACCATGGGCCCTGCAAGCAAGGAACATCACATAAAGAACAATATTTATTACCATTTCCAGATGGCAAATGCTCCCTCAAAACATAAGGATATATATACTTGCTCGACTGAGATGTAATATGATATTGTTACCTCATCTTGCGGAGAACGCTGGACATCTCTTCACGCTTCTTCTTTGCCCTTTTGTGAGTTCCCAACTTTCTTTTAGCTACCTTGAGAGCTCGCTTGTCCTTACCGACCTTCAGAAGCTCAGTGATCCTCTTCTCGTATGGAGCAAAACCAGCAACTTCCCTGATCAAGCTCCTCACAAAATGGACTCTTTTGCTTGTTTTCTGAATAAAATAAAGTAATCAAGACCATGCCTTCTAGGCCTAAACAACCCCTTCAAAAAGATTGATACAAGGAGACAGGAGTAACATATCTAACATAGAAATTTACTAGTTTAGCATCTTTTTTTCCTATGGTGCTCTGACTTTATGTACCTTTGTCCAAAGCATATTCAAATTTCGAATAGGAATACGGAGCTATAACCCAGTAAACACATTTAGAAAAGTTCAACATGAACGCATAAAACAAATTCCCATATCTAAAACACACCAATCCAAGTCATATAACTACTTCTATGGGTCAATTCATAGACAATGACAAATAATCTACATAAACCGGTATAGATATACTTACTCCTTTCCGAATAGAGGGACGTGGAGCCAACTCCTTCTTGGTCACAACATGACCCTTGTTCAGTCCTACAAAGAGGCCAGTTTTTGGCTGCTTGGTAGCCATGCCTGCTTCAGAAGCAAGAAAAAAAACTAAATAAAACAAATGAAAAACAATACATTTAAGCAACATTTCAACATGCTTATGTACGAATCATTACGATTACTAACTCCTGATTCAAACGTGAGTTCAGAAATAATTAATAAACGGTTTGAACTCAGGAACCAAACCATTCATTCACTGTACTTGCCTCCATAAACACCTCAAATTCAACAAAACATAATTGCATATTAATCTTCACGTCTCAAGACTAAGAGAATTTTAGATAAAATGGCAAGGAAATGGGCTTCAGAACTAACTATAGCGCATAAAAACATAACGAAAATCAAAGTTGCTAATGTCAACATTTCAGCTAAAACAAACCCACCAATCAACAAACAGCAGGTAATGAACACGGCAGACACAATTTCTGGGATTTCAGCTAAAACAAACCCACTAATCAACAAACAGCAGGTAATGAAAACGGAAGACACAAAATTTCTGGGATTTCAGCTAAAACAAACCCACTAATCAACAAACAGCAGGTAATGAACACGGCAGACACAATTTCTGGGATTTCAGCATACAATTTCGCTTCCCAGGCAATCTAATAGAGCAAAATACTCAGGAAAAAAAGATATCAAAGAAGTGTGAAGGGATTCAGAGAGATCGTAAAAATGTACCTGTAGAGACGGGAGATCTGAGATGGACTTGACAGAAAATAAGGTTTTCAAGCCGTGATATAATAAATATATTGACCGCTAACCCTAGTTTTTTAGGGTTTGTAAAATGGGTTCTGGGCTAAAAACAACAGCATGAAGACTGAAGAGGAAGATAATGGTTCGATGATTGACCCAAACCAAAGTATATTAAAGCCCAATATTTTTAGAAGATCTAGCTTTTGTGGCTTAAATATGTCAGGTCCCTATACTATGTCGAGATTTAAAATTTAATCTATGTACTTTTATTTTATGATATTGAGTCCTTTTATTTTTTGTAATTTAAATTCTTAGCCCTTTCGTTTAATTTTACAATGAGATGATAATATAACATTCATCATTTAACATTGATCGATCAATTACTCTACTAGTAATATTGGTGCTCGAACCCGTAACCTCTAAGAACAACAATCGTCCCTTTAACCACTTGGGCTAAAAGGCTCGTGTATAAAAAAAAAAAAAATATAAATATACAAGACTAAAAAAAGGTATATACATTATTCTATTTTATTTACTGTTTTATTTATTAATCTTTATATAAACTAAAAAAGGTATATATATTATTTTATTTTATTCGAGCACCAGTAATTATAGCATAGTGATTGAGCGATTAATGTTAAATGGTTGAGATTAACTTCTAGAACAGATATTATGGTAATTATTATTAGCTAAATAAAAAAAATCATATTTCAAACCGATACAAATAAAAAAAAAAAATTAAAGATTAAATTTAAAAATTCAAATTTTATAGGATAATTGTTATTTTGTTCCTAAAGAAAAAAAATAATATTATAATAAGTTGATTCCAGTTTAATGTAATTCCTCAAATAATATTAAAAAATAGTGGAACAAAATAAATATAAAGATAAATCCAGTCTTCACTATTTAGTTTATATATCACGTCAATAAATAAAATTAAAATATATAAAATAAAAATAAAATATATATAAATATTTATTTGAATTGTTACGTCAACACAATTAAAAATTATCTTAATTAGAGTTTAGGTTAAAAAAGTAGTTTGATTTTTCACTGTCAAAATATTGAGAGTTACATTTAACTATTTTTAAAGGAGGAGAATCAAATTTAATTCAAATAATAAAGACTAAAATAATAAATTATATAAATATTAAGGACTATATTTATCATTATACCAATAATATAAAACTCCATCTCCCCACTTGCCATTTGGTCTTTTATTCCTTTATCTATCTTCTTTTATTTATTTATTACCGTTTAAATCTCGTCGTAAATTTCAAGCGATTTTCTCTCCCTTTTTCTCTTTGTTTTGTCCAAAAGGTAGGTTAGACTCACTCAGATCTAATGCTGGAAAGAAGAAGAAGATGCTAACTTTTAACTCGGTGATTGACTCACTCACCGAGTCAGTTGGGAAAGTTGAAAGTGGTGGTCCTATATCCTAATCATAATTTCCGTTGAACGGCGTATTCTTAAAATAAGGAGAAGAAGAAGAATCTGTGGATAGATGGGGAGTCTGGAGGAAGAGATTGAAGGTGAGAGAGAATCTAGTGCTGAGGAGGTTGTTTTTGTTGCGGTCGGGAGGAATGTTGAGAAGAGCAAAACAACGCTTAATTGGGCGGTTGACAACTTTCCCGGGAAAAAGATATGCGTGCTTCACGTTCACCGGCCAACTCATGTACTTGCATTGAGTGAGTTCTCTTTCTTTTTTTCCGAATTTTGTTGAATATTGAATTTTGGAGTTTGTGCAGTGGTTGTTGTTGATATACTGTTTGGTTACTGAGAAAGTTGAAGGGAATTTTGGAATTTGTTTTTGTTATTTACTGCTGAGGCCTGCTCTTTTTGTTAAAATAAAATCAAAATTCGCGAAAGAAGAGAGATCAGTTGTTTGTTTGTTCCTGCTTTTATCATTAGCTTATTAGATTTGGAAACAAAATAAAAACAATCTTGAGCCGATCTTTTGAATAATTCAATATCGAATGAACTAGGATTGAATTTTACCAAGACTTCTAGATTGTGAAAGTATATTGCTGCAATTCAGTTAAATTTCCCGGAAATTTTTTGTTGGAATAATGAACGGCGGACCCTTACTAGAAATACAGAGTTTGATTCGAAGATACCGAATCTCACAAAATATTTAAAAAAATAAACAATAAATTGATTTGCTTTATAACGTTGAATAATATAAACTGGTTTTACTATGAACAAACAGAAAGGGGGAATCATCTGTTTCTGTTTTGTATTTGATTTACGAGTCCAGTGCATTTGACTGGAAATAAAAAAGTTATGGAGTTATTAATCAGAAATCATACTTTATATGGGGTTTAAATCGCACTTCAATGGATGTTCATAATTTGAAAGAATTGGTAAGTAACATATTTTGTTATTTGATTTAAGAATCCACTGCATTTGACCGATGATAGAAAGCTTGTGGAGTTATTGATCAGAAATCCTACTTCAAATTGCATTTTGGTGTATGTTCATAAATAGATAACGAATACTAATGATTATTATGCATATTTGTAGCTTGATTGCTTTAATCATTTGGTACAGATTTTATGATTTTTCTTATATCTTTAAGTTTGCAATATAAACAGCAGACAGAAAGGTTGGACGTGGTAAATTGAAACAGCATGCAGCCGAGGCATTCCAGAAACTTAGAAGACAAAAATTGCGTGAATGCTTAGATGAATACCTTCTTATTCTTGACCATTCTGGGGTACTATTTGTTTTAACTCTTTTCTGGTTTAGCCCTGTCACTTATATGACCAACATTACACTTCCCTCGAGTTATTTTTAATCAGGAAGAGACATGTATCTTATGTTGTTTCATTTTACATGTCAGTGTTCTTTCTAGAGACAGGGTCCCTTATGTTTGTTTGATGTTCCTAATTCCTATTAACTAATGACATAACGATGTGTACATTATCCAGGTTCAGGCTGATGCAGTATGGATAGAGATGGACAGTGTTGAAAAGGGAATCACAGAAATTATAGCACGGCAAAATATTAGATGGCTTGTCATGGGAGCAGCAGCAGATAAATATTACTCTATGTATAAATCTCTTATCAGATCCTATTTTCGTCTTATATCATCATGGTGCAACTCTTATACTTAAGGAGATAAGAAAAGTTTCTGTTGTACCCAATTAGTATCATCTTGATTCATGAATGTATGTATATTGGTATTCTGAATTCTTCTAAACAAACCTAGCTTGCTGGTTACAGTGGTGGTGCAAGCCTCCAGTTTATAATGTATTTGCAATTCTATTGGTTTGGTACTCAATTTCTGAATTTAAATTCGCTTTGAGATTGCAGGAAACTAGTGGAACCGAAGTCCAAGAAAGCAATCTTTGTACACCAAAATGCACCAGTTTCTTGTCATATCTGGTTTATCTGCAAGGGTTGCCTCATCTATACTAGGTAATGCTTGAAATTGTAAAAAGGGCATTCTTTTAGGTTGCAAGAGACATTGATGCCTCCTTGACTGCTTTTTGGTCCATTGGATCAGCAATGCTATTAATTTAAGATGATAGATTTACCCTTCTTATTATCTGAACTTCTCTCAGATTCAACTCCCCATGGCAATTTAGCTGTTAGGTTTGTGTCTTAGTCCTAGAGTTAATTTGTTTGACGGGCGGAGGTTGGCTAGCTCTGAACTAGCGGATTAGCATTTTCAGGTTAACTTTGTTTGATTCTGCACTGAGAACTTAAAGGATTAGTTACTAGTTGGACTTAATATGAAACAGAGTCGGCAGAAAAGAAAGATCTAGTAGAGAGGTTGCAACTCCATCACCACCACCGGATTCACACATAGGAATAGAGCAATCAGAGATCTTGCTGTCGGAAGCTGTGCTTAGGAAGAGACTTCTAGGTAAATTCCCTGCTCCAGATCAAGATCTTATTTTAGATCTTGTCTGTTGACTTTCATGTATAGAGTTCCTGGCCGATGTTTTCCCCTAGGAATAACTTTGTTGCTGAGCCATGCAGAACTAGAGGTAGAGACTGACGTAGTGAGGGGAAACTTAAGGCCTACTTCCATGCGTTCAGAAGATCCAGACTTGTGTACCAATGGAGTAGGCAGAGAAGAAGGATCTAGTAGAGAGAATACAACTCCATCACCGCCACCGGATTCACCCGTAAGTACAGCGCAATCGGAGATCTTGCTGTCAGAATCCGTGCTTAGGAAGAGACTTCAAGGTAAATTCCCTGCTCCAGATCAATACCTCGTCTTAGGTCTTGTCTGTTGACTTCAATGTATAAAGTTCCAGGCAGATGTTTTCCTCCAAGGAATAACTTTGTTGCTGAGCCTTGCAGAACTAAAGGTAGATATTGACACAGTGAGAGGAGATTTAAGGTCCAATTCCTGGTGTTTGGAACATCCAAACTCATCTAGGGATGGAGTGGTTGACACTGATGGATCAACTCTGTCGCAAATGGATGAGGTGAGAAAAGCTGCTTTAATTTTTAACTTGTTGGTATCATTCCCAAGATAACTGAAGTTAATTTTTGGTAAGGTTGTAAGCTAGTCCTTTTAAAATTTGCATTTACAGAACAAAAGAAAATCCAAGGGATTTTTTTTCTGTCGAATTCATGAAGATTTTATGAATCAGACTTTGGATTCCTTTAAGTCGGATTGTGTCCAGAAAATAATTTTGTTTTCTATTCAAGAAAAACACCAATGTTGCTGGTTTGTAAATTTGGTTATACCTGCTTAATCTTCTTCTTAGTATGAAAGCTATTTTTATCACACTAAACAACCTGATTATACTGCAATGATTTGCTGATTTTCAGGAAGAAGAACATCAAGGGCAAGCCAGTAATGAAACTGATGAACAAGTAGAAGTGTCTACTGTAGATGATCATAACTTAAAGCTGGAAGCCTTAGCAGAGACAATGAGGCGACGGAAGGAGGAGAATGATGCCATAGAGGCTATATCCAAGGTGAAAATTACTTCTTTTCTTTCTTTATTTCTTGATTGACAAGATTCTGAATTCTGATTTCGGACTGAATGAAGCTTCTAAAACATCTAGCCTGTGTAATTTGATAGAAGATGAAGTAAATTGTATCATTTGCACTGACCCCTCCCTTTTCTCCTCTCAAAAACAAATAAATAACTTCTGCTCATGATACTTTTTTTCAGGCCAAGGCTTTAGAGAGCTTATGTGTAAAGGAGATGAGGAAAAGGAAAGAGGCTGAGGAATTTCTTGAAAGAGAAAAGCAAGAAGTACTAAAGGTGAAGGATCAGCTTGATGGATTTACTAAAGAACTGCAAAAGGTTAAGGACCAAAGGGTAATACTTGAGAGCCAAATTGCGGAGTCCCGATGCATGGCAGAGCAGTTGGAGGACAAGATGTTCTCAGCTGTGGAACTTTTGATTAGCTTTAAGAAAAAACGGGATGACATGAGAATCGAGCATGAAAATTCCATGAGGATGCTGAAAAAATTAAGAAAATTAGCAAATGGCAGAGATGCAAGCTCTCCAGGGACACAAATCCTTGAATTTTCTTTCATGGAGATTAACAATGCCACCCGTAACTTTGATCCATCTTGGAAGATTGGAGGTGGAATATATGGAAGTGTATACAAGGGTTTCCTTCGCCATTTGAATGTTTCTATAAAAATGTTACCTTCATATGGCTCTCAAAGCCTCTTGGAATTTGAAAATGAGGTAAACTTTATCTAAACATCTGTTCATTTCTACAGCATTGAAAGAAATTGGTTGTCGTTCATTCCCCCCCCCCCCCCCCCCCCATTCCTCCCTTTTCTTCCTGCTAGAATCATCAGCACAAGATACATCTGATGACCTAGAGACTGACTGTAAAATTAGGATTGTCATACAGTACATCATCACTGAGTTGCTACTTTAACATCGAAATATGTTCAGTGTTTGCATATCCTGCAAGCTTCCGGATCTTTTTTTTTTTTGATTGAGAAATCTGAGGTGTTTTGTGAAAGTAGTCTGATATATTCATGTGGTACTTCTCATATATTTATGTTCTTTAGCTGCCCTTTTCTATGGTTCAAAAAGTTTTCATAGTTAAATTTTTGTTACTCATTAATAGCACCATTAAGTTTTCCAGTAATGGTTTATTTTCTGATAATTTATTTCAGGTAGAGATATTGTGCCGGGTTAGGCATCCAAATCTGATAACTATAATTGGAACTTGTCCGGAGTCTAGGTCACTGGTCTTTGAGTACCTCAGGAATGGGAGTCTAGAAGAGCGCCTTGCCTGCAAAAATAAATCTCCACCGCTTCCATGGCAAACTCGAATTCGCATTGCTTCTGAGATATGTTCTGCTCTTATCTTCCTCCACTCTAACAAGCCTTGTATCCCCCATGGGAACTTAAAACCTTCTAAGGTCCTTCTCGATTCCAATTTTGTATCAAAGCTCATTGACAGTGGCATCTACCGCTTGATCCCACGAGGTGAAAATACAGATATTTCTGCTTCATCACGTTCCAAGTCTAACCGTAAGGTTGCATCTGTTTATACAGATCTGGTGTATCTCGAGAACAGAGAAGTTACCCGAGAATCTGATGTGTACTCATTTGGAATGATACTGTTACACCTTTTGACTGGGAGAGTAGCTTTAGGGATCTTGAAAGATGTTGAATGTGCATTAGAGACGGAAAACTTTAACACAGTGTTGGACTGGACAGCTGGGAAATGGCCACTTGAAGACGCCCAACTCTTGGCTCAGTTGGCATTAAAGTGTTGCGACATGCAGCCGTTGAATAGACCAGACATGTCAGAAATCTGGAGTCTGCTCGGACCAGTGAGGGACTCCTGTACCAACTCAGCACCTTTCTTGGAAGCTAAGGAGCTTCGCCGTGCTCCTCCTCATTTTGTCTGCCCAGTTTTTCAGGTAACTTTCAACAACAGTTCTTTATCGTAGCCTGCCATTTAGAAAAGAAACTTCTAAAAAAATCGAGTAGTAATAGGACATTGGTGTTCGATTCCGTGATTCGTGAACCCCTTGTATCACTTGAACATGTGAATCAATACATATACGTGTATATACATTTGTTCTAATGATTTTCGTAGTTTTCATCCATCTGAAAAGAATGTTTTTAATGTTATTCTTATTTCGGTGGTGGCTGCCTTTTGAATTTGCAGGATGTGATGAAGGATCCCCTCATAGCAGCCGACGGCTTCACATACGAAGCCGATGCTATTAGAGGATGGTTGGAAAGTGGGCACGACACATCTCCGATGACAAATCTTACGCTCGATCACTGCAATCTGGTCCCTAATTATGCTCTTCATCAGGCAATTCAAGAGTGGAAACAACAATATTGATACTTCATCTCGCTCTTCGTTTCCCGTACATGTTCCCCTACTGATCATGTTGCCCGACCTTCGACCACCGGAACTGATCAAAAGTATATATACCTTACTCAATACTCTGATGTAAAGCTCAAGGGATTTCAATGCCATTGCTGAATCAAAAGTTTCACTTATTCTTCTTCTTTATAGAAATATATGTGTTTAAAAGAGGAAGTATATATGCAACCACCTTCTGGTTTTGTAACACCTTCCCTAGTATGGTTTGCAAGTTGAATAAAAGTTTATATGGATTGAAACAAGCTAGTAGACAGTGGAATGAAAAATTGACTAGTGCTCTTTTAAGTCAAGGTTTTAAACAATCATTTACTGATAATTCTCTTTTCATTAAAGGCTCATTAAAGGCGTAGGAGATAAGTTTCTTGCATTAACTGTTTATGTGGACGATATTATTCTTGTTGGTCCAAATTTAACTGAAATATCTACTATCAAACAATTCTTACATGAGAGTTTTCGAATTAAAGACTTGGGACATTTAAAAAAAAATTTAGGACTTGAGGTTGCTCGTTTCAGTAAAGGCATTAATTTGTGCCAAAGAAAATATGTTTTAGAATTACTTGAAGAAACAGGATTCCTAAATTCAAAACCTGTATCTACTCCTATTATTCCGAAAGGTAAGGTATCTTAACTTGATGGAACACCTTTGATTGATGTTACTGCATATAAAAGACTTGTTGGTAAGCTTCTTTATTTAACGAACACTAGGCCTGATATATCGTTTGTTGTTCAACAATTGTCATAGTTTCTTAATGCACCCACCAATACTTATATGACTGCAGCTCACAGAGTCCTTAGGTACCTAAAAGGAAGTCCGGGACAAGGGTTATTTTTTCCAGCAAAGAATGATATCAGAATAAATGCTTTCTCAGATTTTGATTGGGCACAATGTCCTGATACTAGGAAATCAATAACAGGTTTTTATGTATTTCTTGGAACTTCTTTGATTTCTTGGAAATCAAAGAAGCAATCAACCATTTCTCGATCATCAAGTGAAGCAGAATACCGAGCTATGGCTGTTGTTACTTGTGAAATACAATGGCTAAATTACCTTCTTACTGATTTACAGTTAATTTTTCCTACTGTTAATTTGTATTGTGACAATCTGTTTGCTATTAAAATTGCAGAAAATCCAGTACACCATGAAAGGACTAAGCACATTGAGATAGATTGTCATGTTGTTCGAGAGAAGATTCAGCAAGGAACCATCAACTTGTTTCCAGTTTCAACACACAATCAATTAGCAGATTGTTTTACGAAAGCTTTACATACTCCAACATTCCATACCTTGATATCTAAGTTGGGTAAACAAAATTTGTACACGCCAACTTGAGGGGGGCTAATAAAATTATTCTTATGTATTTGTCAGTTAGTTTTTAGAATTAGTTAAGAGGTTATTAGTTAGTTATTTCATATTTTATTCCTATATAATGTACTTGTATAAACTAAGTAAAATATATAAAAGTTTCTTCTTTTCCTCTTAATCACGTGTGTAAAGTAAACCCATTCTTCCTATTCCTCTTTCTCAAATTCAGAAGGTTAATACGGATAGGATGATCTTATAATTTAATTTGTTCATTTACGATCTTATTTAAAGAATTTAAAGTCTCGCATTAAACAATAATTTACTTAATAAGAAATGATAAGATTAAATTAAAACATATCTTTAATTATTTTTGTATTTATATATAATTTTTAAATAAAATAATTATTGATTGACTATAATTCGAGTTAGTACAATAATATATGGGACTAAATGCTTTTTCAAAATTACATACTTATGTTTGGTTTGTGAATTCGTTGTATAGGATAATAAAACAGTCTTTTTTAAGTTTTGTCTGGGAATATCATTCTCTTGTTTGCTTATATATTATACAAATTCTGTCATTTAGAACGAAAATATCTCTGAAATGAGTAATTTTCTTCATCTGCATCCTCCCTTTTCTTTCTTCTATCGTTCGTCAAATCTCAAAACTGAAAACTAATCCAACTTAAAAGCCCTCACAATTTAGATCTCGAATTCACTTTTTCTTTTTTTTTTTATTTGGTATCTTGTTTTATTGGGATGACACTGAATAGCAGAAATCGCTTCTCAACTTTGATTTTTTTTTCCTTGATTTTTTAACGGCTGAGGATTAAAATTAAAAAAAAAAAAAGAATGTTAATGACGATTTTATCAAAATAAATAATTTTGTGATCAAAACAAGAAAGTGGTAATAATTTAGTGACCAATGATGATTTTTACCCTTAATCTTTATGATTATGTGATGGAGAGGAATCAGACTCCATTTATGTTGGGCACAGCCCTGTTATATCTTTTCTGTCTTTGAAGTAGCTTTGGCTGTACCTAACCAAACATTGTCCTGCTTATCCTTAGCCAGCACAAGTATTGCTGGCATCAACCATTAATGGCCAGCATTTTATGATCTAATATCAACTCCATTGCCTTAATGATCTATGTCCTACCAAAATTTGTCTAATAAAATCATATAGACTTAGCAACAACTACTACCCCAAACATGTTTTATCCGCATTCTATGCTATGCGGAGTTCTTGCAGTTAACTACCATGTTATCCGGGATCAGGGAACACAAGTCTTTCAAAAGATACGAATATCGTATTCTCGTACCTATATCCGAATATAGGTGAAGAATACCAAAATGTCTGAATAACTAGCTTACTAGATGCAAATAATCAGGACATCATGGACATAACCAAGCAAGGTTAAAATGTAGTAAATTTATGGTCCAGCACATTTGGTGATACAGGAGAGATGTCGAAATGAGCAAGATATTAACCACAAAAATAAATTATCCTTCTTACTATTACATATTTAAAAGAAAGTAATTAATAATAGATGTGAATACTTTGTTTTTGGTATAACACTAGGTAAAGAAATATTAAAAGAATGTTCTATCAGTACCCACAGTTTATCCTTATGAACTATTCCCTCACTTGATCATCTTCTAAGTCACAAGGAATAAAGACACTTCGGAGTGTCGAAAACTAGCCTTTTAGTTCACTTCACCTTCTAATTATACCAAGACTACTGAAGAAAGTACAACTGAAAGGCTAGTGGTTTAGTGTTGCAAATCTATTTAAACAAGTTTTATGACTTTATGCATGTAGGTGAAAGAGAAACTAAGTTGCATAGTTTACAAAATTCAGCTGACCTCTGGCTGCAACATAGGGAAGAAACTCCAGTTGTTACCAGGCCTAGCTTCCTTTCCGGCAACCTTTTCGTTTGCCCACCATTCAGACCTGACGGTGGGCTTATCAGAAGCTTCTCCTTTTCTGTTGTCAAAGTTGAACTCTTTAAATGACCCGAGAGTGACGGAGCGATGCTTTTGATAACAATGGTCCTCTTCAGCTTCTCCTGAAACCTTCTCATCTGTTTCTTTGGATGTTTCTCTAATACACAGCTCACAAGAACTTTCTAGATCCTTTGTTAGTCCATTTTTTTCTAACCCACCATATGCCACCAAATCCTTCGGGTATTCATACTCTGGCATGGTTCTGCTTGATGCCAGTGACTTGTTTTTTAAGCAACGTGCGACATCTTCGCCACTCAATTCAAAAGAGACCCTGTGATCAACTATAATCTCATCGTTTTTAGGTCCATTTGACGGTTTAGAAAGCAATGCCACCGAGGGAATCTGACTCCCCACGAGAAGACTGTCTCTTGAGGCAGGACCCAAACCATCAGGAGTCAATGATCCTGAACCCAATCTTGAACCCAAACCCAAACCATCTGGAGTCACACATCCAGAACCTAGTCGTGAACCTTGCCCCAGTCCGTCTGGTGTTAACGATCCAGATCCTAGCCTAGAACCCCATTTCCGAGTAGTAAAATGCTCAAATCCTATGGTTTTGGGAGCCTCCCCCATGCGGAACTCAAGGATTGGACGTTTATCAGGGAAAGGAGAGGATGTGCCTGAATTAGAGATTACTGACCCAGGTGATATGAGATTACCACCAGGGCTCCCAGGGTATATTTGATAAGACTGGAATTCATAATGGGACAATCCAAATTTCTGATTGATCCCACTGTTTCTCCTTGCACGCTCCAAGGAAGATGTCAGCAATTGAGCAAACGGTACTTCAGGAGATGAAGGTGTAGTCAGTTGAACAGATTCTGGAGGGGGTGTAAAAGGAGCTGTGGACGGTTCAGTTGTTATGGTAGAGAATACCGGTGGTGTGACTAACTGGGTTTCATGTGCATAAGGGCCTATGGTAAAAATGGAAGCAGGTCCGCGGGGAGAGTAGGCGTTAACGGAAAGGGAATTTAGGGATAGCAATCCAGACGGGGTTTGGGCAGCAGATGGAGGATCTGATTGCAGGAATGATGCAGGAGATGAGGGAGGGGCGATAAAGGGCATTACAATGCCGGTTGGATTGCTTACATTTTCAGCAGTTGAGACTGCAGCTCCAGGTACCACTGGTTCAGGGACAAGGACAGCATGGCCAATTCGTTTATTGTTCTTATGAGATCCAAAACACCAATAAAAACTCCAACAGCTTCCCCATTTTTTCTTCTGAAGTTAAATAAAAGAGCGTGAGTCAGTATTCCATGAAGAAAATAAGTTATTTTCATCCTCAAAATCGATTCAACTCTCAACTGCAAGAATAAGGAGGTGAGCAATACAAGTAAATTGATTCAACTTGCAACATGATAATGAGTACATCACAATGACTAATTCCGCATAAAGAATTGATAAAATCTTCTTTGCCTGGATCTTGTTGTTGCAATATGTTAATAAAACTCCAGTTTCCATATTCCTTTGCTAACTTAGCATGTACAATGTGCTATACATGACAAAAACAGATAAAAAAAACTGTGCAGCATAAAATACACACAAAAATCAGAAACAGGTCTGAATGGACGTATGACTGTACTGTGACAGCATTGACTGTAAAAATCAAGCCAAAACTGTTGCCAAAAAGGCAATTTGAGCAAGCATCTCTTGACTTTAATTACTGTTTCAGTGTTCCAAGGAAGACCACATATTAGGCTGCGAAGAACAACTTTTAGTCTGAGATTATAAGATGGATCGGTCAACAATTTTGGCTGATCAAATTGCATTCTTCCTAGAAGATGATTTCATAGGCAGTTCGATAAGATGTCAAAAAAAAGACAAAACATAGATCATTCATATGAAATTAAGGTCCATTTCTTTTACATTTAATAAACCAAATCGACTAGTTTTCCATCGCAACCCGATATCAGAGAGATCTTCCATAGAAGGACACTAGAATGAATAGAGGAGCTGCCCCATCCACCCAAACCGTGAAGGAATTGTAGAAATCTGACCATACAAACTACCAGAAAGATCACCTTTTTTTTTACTTAAAAAGAAGAAAATTAACTTTCTAAACTCAAATCTGATCCCTAAAGTACAGCGATCTTTCTATTTCTTTTTCTCTTTTTAATTGAATTCCAATTATAAGATTTTCATTTTTGATGTTTATTCTTAAGAAGCATGAAAAAGCAAATAAAAAAAGGGGGGGTGTAAAACTAGAAGGTTGAGTTGACTCTAGCTCAGCTAAAGTTTAGAACTCAATATCCGAATTTCAACTACTTTCAGTTTTCCCTCAATTTCTCGGCAACCAAACAGATAACGAAGAAAATTAAAGTTCGGTACTGAAATCAGATCACAAATAAATTTCAGACTTTCCAACGTCGAGAAAAGCAAATAAACAACATAAAACAATACATTTTTTTCTCCAAAAACTCAACTCTCCGCGCTCTTCTCCTCACTCCCGTATTCTCAATTCAAAATAGAGCTTAAGTAATCAGAAGATCGCGAATTTCCTGAACGTTTCTCGGCAAAAGCAATCGGGGAAAAACGATTTTTTTTACAAATTCTACTAATAAAAGTGGATATACCTGAACGGTTGTAGGCTGGACTCTGGACTCAGCGGAGACGATGGCGGATGCAGCGGCGTTAACGGTTTCAACGCTGTCGTTTGCACTTCTCATCTTCGATTTACAAGCTTAAAACGATGCGTTAATAACATCAAGTTCATGTAAACTTTAAATCTCTTCTGAAGTCTCAAGATTCAACAAATCTCTAACAACAATTCATACAGATGAGCTGAGAGCTGTGATTTCCTTTTGCCTTCTCCTCCGGTTCAGTTCCCATCCAGTCGTTTTCCTCCAGTTTTCATCCATTTTGCACCGAGTTATAGCCACGTCATCGTACAATAATTGCTTTTAGTTTTCCTCCAGTTTTCATCCATTTTGCACCGGTTTAGTTTTTCTTCCTTTTTTTCCCGATGAAAATTTATTTAAAAAATAATAATAAAATATATTTTATAAAATTTATCGCAGCTAATTTTAAATCTATTTATATATGTTATAAAATTATTAAATGTTTTTCAAATAATTGTTTATTATAATTAAAATTGTACTTATTTGTAAAAAAACGTTGCATTTTCGACAAATTGATGAACTAGTATAACCAATATTTTTGCAAGGGGTATATTTATTAATGTTATACATTAAGTGTTAAAATTTTTATTAATAAAAAAATTATAATTTTAGAGTAAATATTAATATTTAAATTTATATAAAATAAGATAATATAAATATTATTGGTTATTTAATAATTTTATTTTACTCTAAAATAGTAAACGCAATGATAATGGTCGAGTCTAATGGCAAGACACTTGCTTTCTGGAAAGAATCTCACTTTAAACCTTAGATATGATATTGTTAAAAAATACGAATCTCGAATAAAAATTATAAAATAAATATATATTTTTTACAAATAATTAACACTATTTAAATAAATAAAAAAATGTATTAAACAAAAATAAATTATTTATGAACATCTAAATATAATTATAATAAAAAAACAAAACTTATACAAAAGCAAACCAAAATTTGGTAATAATTTAAGTTGAGTTCCGCAAGAAAGGTTTTCTTTACGTAAAGTACACAAGAAGTTATTAAATTATGAAAATTTGGTCGTTTTAGTCAATAATCTTTTAAAATTTATAAAATAATCACTAAAATTTGTTAAATTATTATAGAATAATTATTAATTTAATTAATTTTATACTATTTTACAATACTCAACGATTATTTTATAATAATTCTACAAATTTAATGTCCATTTTGCACCTTTAGAAATATTCGTGGCCAAAACGATCATTTTTCATAATTCAATAGTTATTTGTATATTTTAACCATTTTTAATAGGAAATGGTTTCCTACAAGGATGTTTACAAGAATCACCGAACAAGATTACGGTTAGCAAAATTTGTTTCGTTGCTACTAATTTGACGGAATCGCCCTTCCATTTATTAGAAATTTTCCGATGATGCCACGCAGTTATGGCAAAAGAAAAGAAGGCAGAGGGGTGCGAGAACCTCGTGAGTTTTGTAATGTAATGTGCTGTTTGTTGCTGTGTCGCGTTTGCCAGTTGTCGCTAATGCCGGTAACTTCTTCGAACGTTTGTCTTAAGTTAAACGAGCAAGAGAACATGTTTTTATAATTTAACTTATTTTATCATAATTTCATGATTTAAATTATTAATTATATTTAAAAAATTTAATTAAATTTGAATTTAACGAGTTTTAATTTAAACTTATTGAATCAAATTTTTATATAATAGTTCAAAAAAATATTAAGCGATATTTGATGTCGGTTATGATTTTTTTTTACATTGGAGCAGGGGAAAGTGTTGTTGTCAAAGTCGCGCACGTGTGTTCTTCCATTTGTCCGTCTCCTGTGGTGTTTTGATGCATTTCGTGTGACAACGACCCCTGTCCCCCTCTCGTTTCTCACGCAAACTCACCCCGTTTCTCTACAAGATGCTGTTGCACGCAGGCTTTGCTTACCAATAGGGTGAGTATTCGATCGAGTCGAGTTGAGTAAAAAAAATTTGAGTTGACGAGTCATATTTTACAATTTTAACTTTATTTAAAAAAATTCAGTTCGAGTTGAGTTTAAAAAATTCGAGTCGAATTTTTGAGTTTCTATAAATATTTAATTATAATTATTTATCATGTTATAGTATGATTTGATTCTAATTAAAATTATTTTCTCTAATCATATAAGATATGCATATATATTTTTTCATATATACTAATATTTCTTTATATTTTTTCACATGTAGCAATATTTTTTTTATATTTTTATATATCAATGTATATATCATAAAAAATTGAGAGATTCATCTCAAACTTAAAAATTAATCATTTAATTATTAAAAATTTAGAGTTATTCGAGTTATTTAAATTTTTATTTTACAACTCAAATATTATTTGAAATTTTTTCAAGTCGAATATTTTCGTCTCGAATCGAAACAAGTTATTCGATGTTTTAAATTAAGTCGAGTTTTGTTCACCCTTACTTACATGCTAGCTTTTTCACGACTTGTTGATAGTGATGTCTCAACTCCCATCCTATGTGGGATTTTTCTCGATAGATATTTAAATCGATTAATTGATGGAATTAAAATAATTAATTTAAATTTTAATTCTGAAAATTTTAATTGAATTAAATTTTTTTTAAAAAAATAATCAAACAGAATTTTGTTTGAATAATTTGATTGATTTATATATATATTTGGTTAATTTTTGCTTTATTATACTAATTTGATTAACTAATTTTTTATTAATATATATTTAATATATTATGTCTAATTTATTTAATTAATCTATTTTAAACCGAATTAATTAATAATCAAATTTTTAAAAAAAATTATTGATCAATCTAACATCTAATAACCAATCTATTATTTTAATTGATTAATTCAATTTTAACCGAATAATATACATCCTTGTTTTCTCTCCGCTTTTTCTTTAGTATTGTTTATTCACCAAATCTTTTTGATAATGACACTCATTACCATAATTAATTGCATTACGAGGGGAGCACCACGAGCGGACGTTTAGGGCATTCAATCAGTTTAGATTCTCTAAATTTAATTTTTTATGTCTAACATGAAAAAATAAATTTTAAATCATAAGTTCTAAATACTACACTAATACATTAAATTATAATTCTAAATTCTAAACCTATTTTTTTATTGTTGGTGTATAAATAAAACACTAAAAATATATAAAAAAAAATTCGCTCAAAGCCTTAAAAATTTCTGAGACGACCCTAATTAAATTATAAAGCCATACAATACATTATGTAAAATCACAATTCTGACCACACAAACAACATGAATCTTTTTTTTTCCTAAAAATAAGTAATTCTTTATACAATACATTTGACATTTATATTTATTATAATATTTTAAGGATCTAATTAGAATATTTTAAAGTTTATAAATAAATTTAAATTTTAAATAATAATTCAAGGACGTTTGATGTAATTAAGCCTTCAATCATCTTCTATTGGCTTTTGTGAGTATAAAGCGTAGTTTAACTGAGCCTATTATTAATTGTTTAAAAAGATATGTTTGATTATTACTTTTTTACTAGGTTTGTTAGTTCCAGATTACGATGATTCACTTTCATAGTTTCCCACTCGTGTAAGATTTGAAAAAGTTGAAAAGCTAACCAAATTGAAAAAGACGTTGCTTAAAGTAGACCATACATAAAAAGATAATAATTATTTGAGAAATTCGAAATATTATTCGAAACATTAGTAATAAAATAAATTAAAAATATAAAAAACGACTAGAATAAAGGTGTTTTCAATGTCGTTTATGTGTATTTAAAATTTTAAAAACGAATAAACAGATAATTTAATATTATCGATAAAAAGTCATCGATTGTGTATATGAAAATAAGTGTTATTTTAAATTTTTTATTTAAAATTATATCTTTGATTAAAAGATTAATTTTTAAATATTTATAAATTATTGCCTTGTTTATTTTATCAACTGCCCCACAAATTGGGTGGATGCACCTACAAGGCTAAAGCTAAACCGGCAGACCACATGGAGATCCCATAAAAGTAGGTGAAAAACTTATATACATTTTTTAATATAAATTAAATAAAATAAATCCCATCCCCATTACATATTAAAAATATTCCACTGCCAGTATTCGAGTATTTTTTAATACACAAATAAAATGATGATTATAATAAAAAATAATAATATTTATTTAAAAAATTATTTTAATATACATATTATATAAAATATATTAAATTTATATATTTATTATTTAAAAAATAAAATCTTAAATCTTCAAATAAAAAATTATGATTATACAACTTGTGTACTAAAATTTTTCCTTATTCTTTAAAATTTTCTATTATTTTGTTATTCCTGTAAGCCCAATTCTTGTTTCTGTGGCATGTCACTGCCTGGATCAAGTCCGGACTTAGTCTTAACTCGGCCCAACCATAAAAACTGAGCCATATACACATCGGCTGGCAAGTCTTCAAGCCTAGACCAGATGGACTCAGAAAGAACAACTCACACCGCTCTTTAAAAATGGATTACTCGTAAGAAAATTCTACAACCACATCCAATATCACTAATATCAAATATTATTAAATTAATTAATAAAAATTAAAATTTAATATATAATTATATATTAAGTTATTAAATTTTAATTTTTATTAATTAATTTAATAACCTCTAAAATTAATGATATTAGACACACGACTCATCCTTATCTACATATACATATGTAATATATAAGGAGCTTGTGGTCTTCAATGTCACCACGTGTTACAATATCCTGGCCCACCAACTCAAAACATTAACATCAACAAAAACAACCAACCAGAAACAAGATTACATCACTTGTTTTCTTACGGCAGACCATTTAATTTTACTATCAGTAATTAACATGGTAGAAACGTGGAGAACCGTCTAGAAAATCAGAAATCATCGCCACCACCGATGTCATCGTATCCAAGATCATCTTCGACCCTCTCCGCCACCTCATCGGCGATATGATCTTCAAATGCATCCACGCCTTCCGCCAATGCGAGTCCACCTAAAGCCCCCGCAACCGCACCAACCGCCATCCCCGTCCCCATCCCTCCAAACTTACTCGTCCTCCCCTCTTGACCGTAATAATACCCGCTACGGCCACTTCCCTCGTCGTACGGAGCTTGTGTGTAAAGCGGACGAGCATTATAATTGTACGCTGTGTAAGGGTATCCAGCCGGTGGGGTTGCGTAGTAAGGATATTGCGGAGGCGGAGGCGGCGGAGCCGCCGGGTAGTCTCTCGAAGCCGGCGGTGGGACACCGTAGGGAGGTGCTCTGTATGGATCGGGGGCGCGATATCGTGACTCTCTGATCGAAACTTTGACGTCAACTTTTCCTTGAGGCCTACCAGAAGGTCGTTTTAACTGGATCGTTCTCTTGTGAACTCCGCCGAAGCCAACGTTGTCAAGGACTTCACGGAGCTTGAGCTTAGCCGAGCCAATGAGAGGTTTGGTGTCCTCCTCGGAGCCTGCGTGGACGACATCAACGAAAAGGATAGTATCGTCGTTGATGGAAGCGTGAAGAGGAATCGTAAGAGTTTCGTCCCATGTAGGATTGGTGTCACCGTCCTCGTCTGCTCGAGTGGAACACTTGTAACTCGGGTCCACCCAAACGACGACGTATGGCTTGATCGGACCGTGGCGCCAGTTCACGTTCTTGAGGTCCCTGGCGGAGGAAGGGGTTACCTCTATTTCATGGGTAGAGGCCATGTGGTTCTGTCTCTTACTTGCAGGATGGGTAGAAATGGAAATTTGGAGACGAAAATAATCACATTTCGTTTTGAATTGCAATGGACAAGGTGATTATATAATAGGTTTTGGCTAACTGCAGCTACAAGGTTCTACGAGTTTCTGGTACACTCGGCAATTGCGTCACGAATTGGTTACTATTCAAGTCTGTTTGTCCATTAACTATTAATGTGATTTATACGATCTAGGAATAGGACAGTCCATTAAAATTAAGCCAAATTTATATGATATGTTAGGTAAGACTCTAGAAAAATAATTTTAAAAGATTGTACCGATTAATTTATGAGTAATTTTGTTGATATCTTATGTTGCAGAATAAATAAATAAATAAATTTATATTCTATTTAAAAATAAAAATAAAATTTTAATCTTAAATATTAAGCCCCATCATACTAAACATTAAAATTAGGTTGATGAGTTCATACGACGCTCCATACCGACCGATTAGTCTGTATTAATTAATACAATAGTGCCAAAATTTAGAGCGAAAGATTGAGGGTCAATTTAAATATTTTAAAATTTTAGAGGTTTAAATAATTTTTTAATATATTTAGAAATTTATTTAATTTTTTAATAATTTTGATAAATTTAAATAAAATAAAACTAAAATGAGAATTTAATAAAAAAATCATAAAATTGAAGTTTAATGTAAATTTAAAAAAAAATGTAGTGAGGACTAAATTAATTTTTTTTAAAAATTAAGATAAAACTTTAAAATTCTTAAAAGTTTAAAGGGTATGTGACTCTGTCAGACCCTTAAAGGATATACCCTTCGGATACAATGGCCATGTTATTAACTAGATAGTTAAAGAGTTAATGTTCTCTTCTATAAAATTAAAAAAATATATATTTTAAAAATAAATCATATATAAATATTAAATTTTTAAAACACAATAGTTCCTTTAACCCTTATAATATAAATCATTTTCCATTTAAAATAATGACAAGTACTGTTTGTTTAATTACTAAAAAGACCCTTCAAATCAGCATACTTGTATTATGATTCCTGAACCCTTTTGCTTGCTTTGATTCTCCTATTAATCTCTTTCTCCAATTCTTCAAGTCCTCCTACTTCCTCCGATTCCTGCACCAGAATCAAAACACAGGGAAAAAATAGATTTAAATCTCATGCACTGATATTTTTTAAAAATAGTTAATATTCGAACTCAAATAAAATAAAATAATACAAACATAATTAATTACTAAATTAAATAGTAGATCTTGTACTTTAAATAATAGAAAATAAAATATCTAAAAAATAAATAGACAGTTGTTCACCTTGTGTCCTAGAAACAGCCCATATGGGACACCTTGGATTTTTTCAGAATGATGAAGCTGAAAATGCAAAAATAAAAATTAAAAAATCAAATAATTAAATAAATAATTGTTTTATTATTTAATTATAACTCACCTGGTGAGCCGCTGCAACCTTCCTGAAATATGGAACGTTGGCAATAGGACCCACTGGGAATCTCTTATGCACAAGACCATCGTGGACGAACATGTAGGCAATCCCGAACACCGTGATACCAAGACCCTGAAATATTAAAAAATTAGTTAAATGCAACGCACACCACTTAACTATGATTTTTATTTTAAATTAGTATATAAATTTTTGTACATTTTAATTTTACCCCTAAATTATGACTTATTCTAAATTGATTATAAATTTTTAAACATTCTAATTTTATCCCAAATAATTAAAACAAATATTATAAGTTGATAGTATGTAATGTAATTAACCCTTAAATTATATATTATTATTATTATTATTATTATTATTATTATTTTATGTGAATGTAGACAAATCGGGTCTTTTTATTTGCAAGTTGCAACGATGCAAACAAAAGAGTTGTTAATCTCAACCAAGTAGTTAAATAAGGAACAATATATTATGTATATGTCAAGATTGAGAAAGATAATGGTTGATAAAATAAATTGATATAACATTAAAAATATTTTAATATTTGATTAAATAATTATTTTTATTTATTTTTGAGTAATTTTGGATTAAAATAATATTTTATAGATAAAAACTGTTAATAACTTGATAAATTTGCATGATAATGCACATAATAATAATAATGTTATATAAACAAATATGATGACTTGTTGACTTTATAAAATGAAATATCAATAAAAAATATTTTTATTAAAATTATAAAATATTTTTTCCTACAATATATTATTATGTTAAATCATTTCAAGTTATTTATTATCGGTTAACTAACAATTTAAGACGTTAAAAATAAGAATTAGATTACTTATTAAGTCAAATGTAAAGATATTTTTTAAGATTTTGATAATAAATAATAGTAAAAGAGAGACATACAGCACCAAAACATAGACCAGGTACAAAGCCTTTGTTGTAGAAACCATAAGCCAGAAGAGCTATGGCCGGGACGGCGTTGACAATGGCGAATACATCGTTTAGCTCGAACGGACCTTGTCTAGGCCGATGATGAGACTGCCGGAAAAATATGAATCCGATTCAGTTCGATTCGTACATGAGTGTCACTATTGTAAAATAAATAGATAAATAAAATAAATACCTCGTGCATGTGCCACAAGGAATCATGCCAGAGAGCTCGATGTGCCCATCTAGCCCAAAACTCCATGCCCACCTGAAAAAAAACAGTTTCAGTCTTTCAGATTCAACGTTCAAAGAAGATGGTGACTCGGTGACTCAGTTTCAGATATTGAACTCACAGCAGCGCCAACTGATAAAGCAAATGTACCAATCATTTCAGAAAGAGGCACCTCTCCGCCCTTACAGAACAAGTAAAAATAAGTCAGAGATTGACCGTACAATTAGAAATTAAGAGATATAAGGGAGAAGAAGAAGAAAATGAACCTCCATTTGCCAAGAAAATCTATAATAAACGGCCATAACAGCCATTGAAGTGATACCCAAACTAGACATGACGGCTGCGACAAGGTAAGTAAACCTTTCCGATCTTTTCCTAGCCAATTTCTCCGCCATGGATGCGGGTATTAAGATCCGTGGCTCGGTGTTCCCAACGTCATCGGATCTTTCTTCCACGATTCGGTTTTCACCGTGTTTCTGTTCCTCCAACACGAAGCAAACAGACAATAAACCAGTCTTCCTTCGAGTGTCATATGCGATCTTTTGATGGTGGATTAAAGGATTGAAAACCGACGCTGGGTTCGGTCTAGGGTGTAAGGAGAGTAATGGACGGAATGGTTTAGAGGTTACGGTGGCGGATAAGACGGCAGCCATGGAAATAACCCTCCAGAAGGTGAAAGCTTAAAGCGTGCTCCGACGTAGAAGAAGAACAGAGATTTGGTTAATGGCGAAGGATGTTGAGTTTTGCGTCTTTTATAGAGTGATAGTTTAAATGCACGAAGACCACAGTCAGTGAAAATTGATATATAATTATTACATATAGAATAGAAAATTTTATGGGATTACAAGTGATGATATGATCTTATTAAAAAAATTAAAGAAGTTTATTTTAAGAGATTCACGATTAATTTTAATGCTTACAAGGTACGTATATTATTAAACAGATAAAGAATATTTATAAATAAATATTATCTTATAATCACCTTTAAATTATTTAAACCTTTTAAAAGGATTTATGATAATTTTATTTGAATATAAGATAATATATATGTACGGTTTTAAATATAAATAAATTCATGCATATACATAGACTAAGCTAATTGTACTCAAATCATTTAGATTAAATATATCACCGGTTTAGTAGGAATATCAATCGAAGGGGGTGAGTGTAGAGCTACTTGCACCCATTCATGCCACGAATTTCAATCATCATCCTTATCTTGTAACTGTTGTTGGCATAAAATCTAAAATTATCCTTATCACATGACCTACAAAACTATAATAATCCTAGCTTTGTTATTTATATAAATCTCGAAACTTATATAATTTGTATCATACCGTTCCACAATTCACTTCATATTATATATTTTATAAATATCAATATGATAAATATAAATTATTTTTTATAAAAAAAAAAACATAAAATATATTTCCTTTGATTCTCATCGTATATATATCTAACTATAATTATTAAAAAAAAATTGTTGCCACTCATTAATTGATAAAATAAAATATATTTTCAACATAGATTAAAAATAAGAAACCAAAAGTTTGATACTTGAATCGAGAAAACATGATTCCATTAGTACAATCATTTCTTTAAAAAAAATAGGCAAATGTGTATTGAAAGTCATTAAAGTGAAAGCATGTAAAACTTGCATAAATCCTCAGTTAGGATTAAACTATAAGGAAACAAGTTGATTAATTTTGAAATAAAAAATATAAATATAATTAAAAAATAAGATGTTTTACTAATTTTAAGATTAAATAGTCTTAAACCAAAAAAATAAATTTTCAAATACTGTGGTCCATAATCCATATACCAACATAGCATTTCACAATAAAACAAGCACTCAAAACTTGAATACAGAAGAAGACACGGCATGGTTCAAAATACCCTCTTCAAAAACCCAGAAAAAAGAAAAAGAAAATAGAAAACACTCTCTTTGGGACTCTTCTCCTTTCATTCTGGTTGCAGTGGCACCAACTTCTTTTATTTACATACATGGCCACAGAACAGGGAAGATTATTCGGAAAATTTCACAGCCACTGGTCCTAACAACAATAAATATACTAACGGAACATCATATGGTAGTAGGACTCTTGATTCTATACCTTCTTGCTTTGAAAAGGAGTCCAGATTTAACATATATGTTATAAAAGAGAGAAGGAACAAACTGGAAATTAAAGCAAATAACATCACCTACCTTATTAAGTAATTCCTCTTCGCCGATCATTAACAAGTACCAACAGCTTTACACGAACCACCATGATAAATGGTCTCCGTGTCGATCTCATAGGAAGAAATCAGCTTTCTCTGCATATGGTTTTAATAAATTATGTTGGCTACAACAGGTTTTACAAGTCCCACCCAAAATAAAAACAAAGAAAAGACACAGCATGAGATTTTTTTTACCAGTCCAAACGATGAGCAGATAACCCTGGAAACATAAATGTGGGACATGCTATGATAAATAGTCACACCACATCAAGACTTCACTCTTAACATTTAGAAGAATAAAAAAGGGCATGATTAAGAGTAAGACATGATTAAAATAAAAACAAAAAGTCATTGTTCTTTTCATTCTACTCCAGCTAATCATCCAATACATGCTTGTTCTAATAAAACAGTTTTGAGTATTATAGCATGTGAAAGCATCATCAAACAAATTCAAACAAGACAAATATATGTTACAATAGAGAATTACACCCAAGATCTACAATTTCAAAAGAATTCAACATTTCTTCTGTAAAACTGTCATATTTCTAAATGCAGCCCCTGATTTATGTTACAGGCAGGAATGTGGAAATCAAATCTGCCAAAAGATTCCTCGGAATTCAACCACTTGACTTGTTATAAAAAAACTAAAACTACTATGAGGAGACTGACCGTAGAAAAGAAGGATACCATGTACCAACATCACTACTACTAATCTATCACCCTGGGGGAACAAGTAAGCATTAGTAGGTAGAAACTCACATGGTCCTCAAAATCAGGACTTGTCAGATTGATGGAGAGATTTCTCATCAACAACAGCACCTAAATAGCAGAAAGAAATATAAGCAAAGACATCGGAGGCATTATCAGACTAAATCGTATGAAATGTCATGGTAAAATAGTTACAGTTTCAATGTCTATGGGATCCATCTTTTTAAGTCTCTGAAGGTGACCGGTAGTGTTTGGATCAAAAACACTACCAATAAAATTGTATACTTCAGCAAAATCAGGCAACACTGCATTAAGAAAAAAAAGTCATTTTAGATGGTCTGAGGATAAAATAAGATAAAACAAATATAGTTTTCAATTAGCACTAATACTGACCTCTTAGTGCTTGACCATGATTTCCCTGATTAGTTATTTCCCCACTTTGTGTCTTTTGGATACTATCAATGCTACCACAAGGCTTACTGGTCATCCAACGACCTATAAGTGGAAGTATATGGCACATAATCAAAACTTTAATTTCTAAGGAGTCTGCTACCATAAATGAGTTCAATGTCACAACGATAGAATTAGGAAGAATAAGAAACCTTTTTTAGCTTGTGAGAAACTGACGGTTCGTTCATTGCTTGCCCAAGAAGATGCTGCTGCAGTAGAAATAGGGTCCATAAACATCAGTGAGGATTCAGGTATTAGAACACGGCCAATGTCAACTAAAGCAGTTGATGACTGAAAAGACCCTGATACTTGTGGGTGTGTATGAGCTGCCAGGTGTGACACAGAGAGACAGGACTTTTTATATTGAGTCTGTTAGGCAATCACTATTCGTACTTAGTATAAAATATTCTCACCATTTTTTGAGGCTTTCTGAGGATATGGATGAGCTGCTTTCCTTTTAGGTCGAGGTGGAGGTAGGTGTTCATTTGTTCCATTCTTCTGAACCTTTTGAAAATACTTTTGGGCATGACTACGGATCTACAGGAGGAAGAAGAAAACACTTCATTTTAAATGTTCATCATAGGCATTGTTATCCACAAATAATTGCTAAAACAAACAACCTCTAATTAGAAACTACACTGGTTTTCACAGCATCACAAATCTGTTGCCTCTTACCGAAAATCGGAAAGTGTACGATCCATGGGAGAGGTTATTAACTATGATTGAAAAGCCTAAAATATATTCTCCATTCCACAACCACCCTCCTGCCTCTTTCCTTCTCAAACTGCAAAACGAAACTTGACTAAGAAAAAGGGTTAGATATATTTCAGATTACCTGAATAACAGTCTTCGATCCGACAAATGCTTCGATCTTTTTCCAGTCACGATCAAATCTGAAAATAATCAAGAAAACAATAACAAATGAGAGCCGGAAAACCTTTTTGACAAACATAGTCAGGCAAAATCAAGCAACATGAAACTAAGTATAATTCCACTAAATCATCAAATGTATTCTACAATAACATTTTAAAAGCTTGCAATATTCGGTAGCATCTCTCTAACTATGCAAAATTGCTTATTATAATTCAGTGCCACATTTTAGTTTAGATATGAACCCTAAAGCTAATTGACATGAAGAAATATGTACTCTAACACATACAATAAAAATGTCATCTCCTTGTTTCCCTCACTTGTCCATCTACAAATTAATTCTCATCCTATTTTCAATTAATATCTATAGAACTTAAAAAAAAAAATAGAATTTTCAATTTAGCCATAAAGAAACCTTCAATATCAGATTCAAATGAAAACCATAAAACTAACACGCAAGCAAACAGAAACCGTCAGGAATTTCCAAAAGAAGCAAAAACCCTAAATCGAAAGGGAAGAGAAAAGATTGTATAATTAATTAGAGAGGGGAAATGCTTTAGAATTTACAGCTGGAGAGCCTCGAGGAACTTGTCGTGTTCAGGTTCAGTCCAGCTCTCTCTTGACTTGGTTATGGTGTAGGGCTTTCGGATTTTCGTATTCGGATCGTCAGAGGATGAAACCGTGGACACCGCCACATCCGTGTCGGCGAAGGGTCCAAGTCCTGGCAACGCCATTCCAGTCGGATCCAGGTAAAATCCCTCTGC
The DNA here is from genome assembly GCA_035048815.1 of Abelmoschus esculentus. Lineage (NCBI taxonomy): Eukaryota > Viridiplantae > Streptophyta > Magnoliopsida > Malvales > Malvaceae > Abelmoschus > Abelmoschus esculentus. The sequence goes on along the minus strand of JAUCBN010000002.1, from coordinate 15,680,013 downwards.
CTGGTTCGGGTTTTTTGATACCATGTAAGATTTTTGGTAGTTTTTTATTCTTTCTTTTAATTTAGCTTTGAAGTAACCACAAATGAAAAATGCGACCTTTGAAGATGGCGGTTGTTTTGCATACAAAGGGCGCATGAGGCGGATTAGAAGCTGCGTAGCTTTCCATTTTAAGGTTTAAAATGGCGAATAAGAATACGCCACGTCTATTTTTATGTTACTTTCTTTTACTTGGTAAAAAATATTTGTAACAATTTATGAACGTGTTTTATTATGATTTAACATTGTTATAATAAATAATTTTTAGAATAAATAATTAAAAAATTAATTAATATTTTTCAAAGTTAAAAATTTAAATTTATTAAAAATATTTTTCTGAGTAAAAATAATAAAAAAAACATCATTATAATTTTTTTATACAATATAATTTGATAATAAAAGTTAGTATACGATTCATTTATTTAGTAGAGATTAATATTTTTTATAATTGATGTTGAATTTTTATTAAATCTATAAAAAATATTATAATTATATTGCATTCGAAAAAACCAAAAAAACAAAGAAAATTAAAATATTGTCTATGGAGATAAGTATATCATCAAAATTCGAAAGCTTCCTGAATCTCTTTGTCTCTGTCCAATCGAGACATGTAACAGGTGAATAAGGAGTGATGAGCGATCTAAACCATTTGCATGATCCGTTACCCATGACTGATTATATTCGTACACAACCATCAACCGAGTAGGGATCTAACCATCAATGACCATTGATAAAATCATAATCAGAAACTAGCGTCGATTTAAATTAGTTACCGATCACCGATTAAAAAACGAAAGAGATAAAGAACGACGACAGCAAAGAGAAAAAACCTAAAGAATATTACAAAAGAGAAAATATTTGAATGATAATAGAGATTAATATTCTTAAGATAATGTCAAGATTTAAACTCATATGATAAGATTAGTTGATACAAACATCATTATTTATTCAATTAATTAGTGAATTTTAAATTATATATTTCTATACACTAAATTATTATACATATTATTTTTTGATATATAATTTGTATAAATTTATATAATTATTTTTTAAAATCTAATACTTAAAACCTTAACCCTAACCTTTTATATTTAAAACTCTAAACTTTATATTATAATTATAATTTTTACATCTTATAATTTAAATTTTAAACCCTAAGTTAAATATTTAGTTTTAAATTTAATAAATACATATAAATTTTAATTTACATTAATTATATATCAAAATTTTCTCTTATTATATTAAAAATAGAATTAAGAGTTTTTATACTTTAAATAATGTATAAGTTGAAGATCATAAATTGCATAGTTAAAAAAACGGTGATTACAGTTTAGAAGATATAAATTATATTAAAAATTAAAATTAAGTTAGTTGTACGGTACTTGGTACAAACTTTTTTTCATTTATAATACTATGATTTATATTTTAAATTGTATTAAAAATTTGAGAACCAATTTAAGATTAAAGTTAGTTTATGAATAAAACTAGATTATTCAAAAGTTTATGGATAATTTAAAAGAATAATCATAATTTAAAGATAAAATTATAAAATTTAAAGACTAATTTAAAGTATAGTACAGAGCTAACTGTAACTCTTTAAAAGTTATACTCAATATATGTTCGAATCATTTCTAATTACTTATTTGGATCACTTTATAATTTATATACGATCAATTTTAAAATAAATTAATTATAATTTATACAAATTTAAAATATTAATTATTAATGATTAAATATAATTAAATTCAAATTAATCAATCTGAGAAAAAAATATTAGATTAGTGTGTTTTATTATTTCATTTATCATGTTATCTAATAATAATTTTATTTTATATTTTTAAGATAAATCTTTATTTTTTTATAAATTAAATTTTTATTTTTTATATATATCATTAAATAAATAAATATTATTAAATTATAAATAATACAGTGAATAAAAATCATATAATAATTTCTCTTCAAAATTGACCAGTCTTGATTGGCGTTTGTATTTGAAAAATAAATAAATAAATGACATTGATTGAACAAGCTAGAAGACAACCAACCTTGACTTCGATTGTCTTTTGTCTTTATAATTTTCTTAGGCTTAGCTTTCCATTTCCCTCTTTCCTCTCTCATTTTCTTGAACCTTTTCTGCACCAGTAGTCAAAATGAAGCTTAGATTTCCATGTTCGTGTATCGGAACATCCGAAACAGCACAGCAAAATAGATCGGTCTCGACGGGTATCGATACAAGAACAAAATCGGTATGTCATTTCAAAGGAGTCAAGTAAAAGCTGTTTTACGGTTAGATCTGTGTAATTAAATGGTTGAGATTTAAAGAAAAAATGTGATTATAAATCTTAACCTTTCGAAACCTTTTTTTTTTACAGGAAGTTGTTTTGAAAGTGGATTTGCCCAACAACAAATGTAGACAGAAAGTCATGGAGACAGCCTCTGGTCTTTCAGGTAACGGGTTGCCTTGGTAACAAACTTGGGATTCTTTTTTTTGTCTGAAAACTATGGATCTTGGGTCATATTTTGATAAATACAAGTATAAAGCTCAAATGTTTCCTGTTTCACACACATATATACAGATAGATAAATAGATAAAATACAGTTACACATAGAGATAACAGACGGGTACAGTTTTACAGATTTTGCATCGTATCCGCACCAGACTTACACAGTGTATTTTTTTTTGAATTGTTGGATGTGTGAAACAGATGAATAAGATTAACAGTAGAATATGTAAAGATTATAATTCAAAAAAAATTAATCTTAAAAAAGACATCAACCATAAGCTATATATATATTAAAATCTTTTATATTGTATAAATAAACCCTGATCCATATATATTAAATTAGTTAAAATAAAATTATATATACTACATTTATAAATTGTCAAATTCGGATAACCAACGATATATTAAACTCTAACTAAAAGACATCAACCATAGAACAAGGATAAATACATGATTTTAGGTTAAAGAGATGTGAACTTTAACCAATTATATACAAATGAAATTAAATAATTAATAAAAAATTTAAAAATATATAATATTTAAAAACTTAAAATTCTAGAAGATATATTAAAATCTTAGAAAAGAAATTAACTAGGATTATTTATTTATTTATTTATTTCAGGAGTGGATTCAGTTTCCATGGATCAGGACCAAAATCTGACACTGACAGGAGTCATTGATCCGGAGGAGGTGGTGAGGAAATTGAGTAAGTTATGTCGCGCTGAAATAGTTTCGGTCGGACCCTGTAGAAGTGTATGGCAGCAGCCACAACCCTGTTATTACGCGTCAAATGTTGCAGAAGGCCCAACTGAGTGCGTTATCTGCTAAAATTCGTTGTTCTGTAGGGAACAAAACTGTAATTTTTCATATTAGTGTATGCCGGCGTTAAATTATTTGAAGGATAAAACATGTTAATCTTTAAATTTAATATTTTTCATCATTATAGTTTAGTAAAATATCATTTTGATATTATATCACGTTATTAAAATAAATAAAAAATAAATAAAATTTAAATTTAGGAAGACAAATTTAGAGGTATTTTTTTCTCGAAAATGGTAGTTTTATTTATTAATAATTTAAAAGAATTGTATTTATCTAAAACTTTTATCGTTTTTTTCGTGGATCGTGATGAATTCTATTAGTTTAAATTTTTTGGCGAATTAATATCAAACTTATCAAGTATTTTAGTTGATGTATGTTTGTTACTGTCCTACATGGTTGACATTGAATAGTCTTAAAAATAAATCGCTTTCCCTTTGATTGGTGGTCAACAATCAATTTTAGTATCGGTTGTTGACCACCTAATCTATTATTTTTTTGTTTTGTTTTTAGTTTTAATAAAAATATATGTTTATGTAGCACACTCTTTTATGTCTTTATGACATGTTTTTCTTCTGTCTTTATGACATATTTTTGTTTTTGTTTTGTGATTTGATTTATCTGTCTTTGTGGCATGTTTCAGCATACTCTAGTGATCGATTGTTGTTCGCACAAAGATTCAATTGATGCTAGTTTACGATTTTTGTTTTATCGGTGGTCACTTGAAAAGATTTATCCCCACTCGGTTGACGGTTGTTTACCAATGGAATCAATCCTGGGTAGCGATACTTTTCCCTTGACAGTTTGGATCACTTACAATTCCTTCTTTCTTCGTTATGCGTCTCGTTTGGACAGAGATAAGGAGATTTAGGAAGCTTCTGAATTTTATTGGTATGCTTATCTCCATAGAAATATTTATTTTTCTTTGTTATTGGGTTGTACAAATCTTTGAATTGTTTAATCCAATTATTTTACTTCTTGCGATGTAATTATAATTTTTTATGAATTTAATAAAAAATCAGTAACATTTATAAAAAATAAAAAATTAAACGATATTAAAATTAATGAATTTTATTTTTAAAATATATTAATATAAACTTAATAATGCATTTTTAAAATATTTAAACTTAAATTATTTAAATATTATCTTTATTATTAAAATCAAATAAATTCAATAAAAAAATAAACATAATAAAATTTACTTATAATGTACAAAATCAATTATTTCGTCGGAAAAAATATCATAAACTTTAATGCACGATGAATAAAAAAGTGAGTGTTAGATTAGATGTCACGTGACTGACTCGTGTTTTATCCCTCATATGAACTGCACTATTTTTAACCATATCCTCCGAGACGACATAGAGACGTAAGAAAGAAAATCAATATTCCATCTACCTTCGTCACCGCTACAATTAAAGGTCTCATGGGGAATAAAATATGGCACACTTGAGAGTTTGTAAAGTTTAAATAAATTTTAAAAAAATTATTTTATCTTCATTTATAATAATTAAAAATTATATTTTATATATAAATTATATAATAAAAATATATAATTAATTTAATTTATATAATTTAAATTAAACTTTTAAATCTTAAACTTAAGTGAATTATATAAATATTAATTTACATCGTTTTGTGTATAAATTTTTTTATATAAAAATATATTTAAATTAAATTAAATAAAAAAATATTATTTTAATATAAAATAATTATTTAACTAACTATTGATTTAAATTATAATATTAAAATCACGCATGAATAAAATTATCTTTATATTCATAGATATCGTAGCTCTCACCTCAATTTTTTTACGCATAATTTATATACTATATTTAAATATCTTATAAAAATAATTATATATTTTTGAAAAAAAATTATATATATATTAATTTTTTTAAATAAAATCTTGACTTGTACCAGATGATGCAGTATCCCGGTGACCAAGTCAATTGGACCGGAAGGTTTAGAGAAATTTCCCTCTAAAATCAATTTTAAGTGATAGTGTAAAAACGATGTCGTTTTACATTGGACGTATCTTCCCCGAACCTCAAACCTTTAGTTGCCAAAGAAGGCTAACCTCAACCTTTATGTAATAACTTGACTTGGATTGACTTGGCTGCCTATATAAATTCCACAAGCTTTGGCATTTCCATCAAAAACCAAAGCTTTTACACTACTTTCCTCTCATTTTCTCCGAGTTTAGTATTCCCAAATCTCCGATATGAAGGTTAGATTTCAATTTCCTTTGTTATTCTTCAATTAAAACAACTTGTTGTTTATTAAATTATGAAGTTTTGATTTGATCATAACCTGTTTGTTTTTTTGTTTCACAGAAAGTTGTGTTGAAATTGGATTTCCACGATGAGAAAAGCAGACAGAAAGTAATGAAGACAGCCTCCGGTATCTCAGGAGTTGAATCGGTTGCCATGGACAAGGACCAGAAACTGACGGTGACAGGAGATATTGATCCAGTCAAGGCAGTGAAGAAACTAAGGAAGCTCTGTCACACCGAGATCGTTTCCGTCGGACCAGCGAAAGAGCCGGAGAAGAAGAAAGAAGAGCCAAAGAAAGAAGAGAAAAAGGAGAAACCCAAGAAAGAGCAGCCGAAAGAGGTTATAGTAACGTACCCGTACCCGTACGTATACCACCCGCCGGTGTCTCAATACTATGCTCCGATACACGATTCTTACAGTTACGGTAAAACTATTCAAGAAGATCCAGCTAGTTGCGTTATCTGCTAAAACCTTGGTCTTTACAGATCAGAATAGTCGAAGAAGATGAAAAATAGGTTTGGGTTACTGTTTTTTTAATATAATTTTGATTGTTTACAGCATGGTGTGTACTTAGTTTGGAATTTTGCTGTGATTTATTTAGTTTCGAACTTATTTGGTATACAGATGTTGTATTTTCTTTTGGGAAGTAATTGGAAAATAAAATTCATATCCGGCCTTTTTTTTTTTGAATTATTCCTTTTTTTTTCATAAAAAAATTATGATTTTAATGACATTTTTTTTTAAATTTAAAATTTAAAATAAAGTTTCAATTTGAGATAATGATTACTGCGTTAGATAAGTTTGAAGTTCGAGTTTCAAACTTTTAAATTTGAGATAGTTTAGTTTTTTATTAAAAAGTTCTTTAGTATTAATTTTAAACATTAATTAAATTTAATAATTGAAAATTTTCTTGTCTCATAAAATTTATGCGACATGGATCGGACAAGATTAATTAAACTAAAATCTTAAAAACGAAAAGACCAATAAAAAAATCAAAATTAAAGATAATATGACAACTAACCTTATATTATTATATAGAGAGAACAATATGATGCAGATACATTATGAAACGATGTTTAAGTCTTACAATGATTTAAGATAAATGAATGATTACGAATATTGTGAGTAAAAATAAATAAATAATATAAATACATAAATTTTTAGTCTCAATCATTCATTTATATATATTTAACGATCTAAATCAATACAAAATAAAATAATTTTTATACAAAATAAATGTATTATACTCCTATGTTGCAAATATATTTACAATTACAATATATAATGTTTATAAATATGTTTATACGATAAAAATTTGAATTTAAAATATAAAAAAATTTGAATTTTAATATTCTTATTAAACTAAAAGTTTGTTAACCACTAGAATACATAATTTTTGAAATTATTAATTGGAAATGAATATAACCACTACCTACTTCTCCCTTTCGGAAATATCCCTTTGTTTGTATTCAAATTCAAAACTGTTCAAAGATAAGCGAAATATATCAAGATTATTTTCATCCTTATCTCCACTCTTTCATCTGTAATATTATTGAAGATTTTTTTTTTAAATAAAAAAAATAAATAATTAATAAAGTTGGTCTAAATAATAAATAGTTCGATATCACTTAAATAAATATTAAGTTCAAAATTTTGTATATACAAAAAAATTTATTAAAACTTACTTACCAAATCAAGTGTGTGACACAAATAGATCTGAATTAATTGAATAGAACTTTAAAAATCGAAAAGATAAAAAATTAAATTATTAATTTATAAAATACTATAATAAATATTTAGTTTTTTATCTTATAATTAACCCTTGACATATCAAAAATGAATGAAAGGATTGATGAACATGATAGAACTTTATCAATATAACTACTCAACCAATTCTAGCATGTTGTCCGTCCAAATCCACTTGTGTTTATTAATTAATGCAACCGAAATTAGTGAAATATGAGGATGGAGATCAAAACAAAATCAACCTACAACGACTAAAAAAATAAACATCAGTTTAGAATAATTTAATTAGAATCGAGTGAATAAAGTCTAAAATCAGTAATAAAATATGATATATTTATGTTTTATTAATTTTTAACTTTAATTTATTATTATTTAAATTTATAAATCTTTAATCAAGTAATTTTAGACTATTTTTTATAATTTACAATCTAAATTTTTTAGTTTTTAAAAGACAATAAATAGAAAGCGAAGTAATTTACTTTCAAGATACTACTAATTATTTGATTTGTCGACTCGGCTGACCTCATCCGGTTCCCATCGTTGTTGAACTTTCTCCTTTTCTTTTGTTTTCTTTCCAGTCCTTGAAAAAGAATCCTTCATTTTATTATGTGTTCCAATCAATCCGTATCCTTGATGACCCCATCATTCCTAAACTTAAAGATGGTGGTCAATAATGGCATGCTATAAAGACCACATCCATACAAAGTTTTGATATTTCACTGTACACAAAATATAATAATTTTTTAAAGCTAAGGAACATGCTCTGTTTAAACTGCTAGAAATGAATGTCTGATACTTAGTCTCAAAACCATGAATCTCTGCTAATTAAAGAACAAACATTGAAAGTTTACCTCAGTAAGTTATTGACTATTCTTGTAGGAAAAAGAAAAATGGGGATTATTAGTCTAATTGATGAATGCAATCATTTGTTTCATTCCTCATCTGAGCCTGATCCTTCAGAGCTTGAGCCTTTATTGTTCTTATTTTGCACTTTGCCATTAGCTGTATGCCCCTTCTTTTTCTCATCTTCCTCGTCCTCACTGTATTCACTCTCGTAATCATCGTCGTAGTCCTCTTCATTCTCCTCTTCCTCTTCGATTCCATCCTCAAGAAGAGGTCCTTCTTCAGATACATGACCACCACGGGTGCCGGTTCGTGTTCTTTTCAGAATTTTTACCTTCAAGTTTGTCTTCTTATCGCAACCTATCCAGGAGTCGCACAAGCAGTAACAAGTCAAATTGTAGTTACCTTCAGTCGGGGCGGGGAATTTGCCCATCACTAACCGGGAGCCATCTCGAACTTTCTCTATAGTTCTTTTAACAGCTTCACTTGTCTCCTTAGCACTTGCTCCTGAAACCTCCATTGTCTCTTGAATTGATTTCGAGGCGGCGGTTATTGCTGCAGCTTCATCCATGAAGTTCACCTTATGGGAAAACCACACATTATTTGAGACAGTGTCTGCAAGCAAAAGCCAGAAATTTTCTTCCTTGTGGAAAGGGAAATAAGGAGCATGGGGAAGAGCACCAATCAGGCCATTGCCACGCTCGAGTTTTATCCAGGCGTGAACTGTCACAACATCCCCCTCCTGTATACCTTCTTCACCCTCGGTCTCACATGTAATGTCAACTGTTAAGGAAGGCATCATTTCCATTACCATCTCAAAATCTTGTACTTCGGGAAGAGAAAACCCAGCTGTTTGTGTTAGAAGTTGAGCACGATCTTCCATAGTCATGTCTCGAAGGTCTTGCAACGTTCTCACCTTCTGCAACAGAGAATAAATAACTCTTATTAACAGTGAGATGGGTTTTTAAGGGCCATGAAGATAGGTTTCCCCAAGCAATCCAAATTATAAAAAAACGAGAATCTTTCCTTTCTAATTTGTATAAAGGAATATATGGCATATGACAAAATGTAGAGAACAAAGTATATTGAAGTTTCGGATATACTACTTGAGTACAATTTCAACATCTATTTACAGTATCTCAACTATGGAGAAAAGGACTGCACCAAAGTTTATTACATTAAATTTCCAACATAGAATACTATGGTGATCTAGATCTTTCATTAAAATGTTAAAGAGTGTATTCTTGCAAAAACATTCTCACTAACCTTGCGAGCAATCTTTTTTACGACAGCCTCACTAAAATGTGGCAGCTGCAAGAAAGATGCAATGCCTTCAGAGGATCCTCCAGTTGCCTTTCTTGCACTGAGTGGAACAGCCTGTGTTGCATCAATCAAAATAAATAACATCAAACATTAATATGGACCAAAAGACGAGGAATTTGCAGCTTATTAACCTCTATTACCAAGAAAGATGGAGAAAGGCCAATCAAAGATTAAAAAAGATTTTGGATTTATTTACTATTATTAATATAATAACTTGTGCGAGCATGTAATTAGAAACCTTAGAAGGTATGATATTATAAGGCTTACATCAAGGAAATCAAGAGAATTGAGGATAAGGGAAATGTTTGTTCAAAGCAAAAAAGGGGAGGGCATACATAAACAAGCCTTAATTATTTCAAAAGTTGATTAAGTTTACAATATTTATTGCATTCAGAATTTTCATAGATTAAAGTTAATATCTGGCTTATGCATGACTCGAAACATAGAAATGGCTAAAGAAGCTGCAAAATTTCCCAAAATAAGTACCTGAATAATACATTGAGAAAGCTCCACAACTCCTACAGCAGGTCTCAACCATCCATGACCCTGGGCAGTACGAGGTATAAGTGCCATCTGCAATAGAGAATACATAATCCATAACAGAAATCCAACATGAAAGCTACATATAATTGAGATCAATCTGAAGAATGAAAAGGGCATAACGATACAAGTTACATACACTTGGATTTTATTTATGTAATGCTAATTTTTGTAGCAGTTTTTCATATAGCTTCTTATACATTTGTATATCCCTCGCACCAGAATCTATTCAGTCATCCGACTCTCTATTTAGGTTAACTTTATCAAATTTAACCATAGCCCTTAAATATCTAAAACCCCAAGACAGTGCAAGCCTGTTGTTTTGACCTTTCAAATAATACTTTCAGAAAGAATCAGATGAAGTTGGTTATGGCTAGTAGGAGTGCTCTTACACTCTCTTATCCTGAAAATTAAGGATTTCCATGGAACCCACAAATGAAGTTGATTATGGCTACATAGCAATCAGATGAAGCACAAATTGCTTCTTTATATTTGAACTTGAGAATTAGGTTTGCAGAAATTACTTGAGTATAGAGACGTGATAATGTATCATGATCGGTCCTAGAAGTCTACTCAGATATAAATGATAGGCAAGTGTAATCTGACCTTCAGTAATTCTTCCAGCAGTCGCGGTGCAAGTTCTAGCATGTGCTTGAAATCACCAAGCAGAGCTGGAGATAAGGCAGCTGATTCACGGGTTAATTGTGCTTGGATCAACAACTCAGTCTGGATAGAAAATGACACAATCAATCATAAGAAACCCTGTCAGGAATCAGAATAACTAATTGTATTTTCTCATTACAGATAAATCTCAGCAGTCAACATACAAGTACCTTCACTATAGCTGGATGCTGCTTCCAAAATTTAGCCTGCTCTTGCTTAATGTTCTTAAGGTCCAGATTCAACTCACTCCTAACTGACATAAACAGTTTCTGGAGAGGTTCATCATCAGTCCTACAAACTGGAATCTCCATGTATTCAGCAGCCTTAGTGAATACTTCCATGACTTTGCTGTAAACCAGGTACCACAACAAATAAAATCATTTTGCAAAAGATTATACAAACAGTTCCACAAATCCAACATTGAAGGGATTAAAAATGTTAAAACTATAGGTCTGAGATTCAAAAGAAACATAAAATCAAGGAATTCAGCAAAGAAGGTACAACATGATTATACAAAGCTTGAGTAAAACAAGTGCATATGTAAGTATGTAACTAGACATGAAAGAAAGAGTGACATCATTATTTACTAATTATAGCCCCACCCTCAAAAAAAGGGGGAGTCTGGTTAACATTGACTGCATTCTTTTGGTAGCCACCTATCTGATACTCATTGATTCACTATAGAGTTTGTAATTAGTAATTATAAATATTTTTTAACTGAGATGAGTACCTTGGGGCCAAAGAAGGTTTCATGAAATAATAGTAAGCGGATAGTGTTTGATGCATGACATAGTTTCCAGTATACTTTGATGACCTTGATAGATATATGACAGCAATCACCAATGGCAAGAGAATACAAACACCAACAATCCAGAGCAAGTGAAGGCCACCAGATGCTCCATCAATGTCAAGCAAGAACTGAGGAAGAGCAATGCCCATTTGAAAACCCTGCGCCAGAAAGATATGATATTGTTTTAAGTCTTAAAGAAGGTTAATTATCTTAATAATTAAAATAAATCACTCATTATTCTAAAAGATAAGAGATTAATTACTTGTCTTCCATCTGGATGCCCATATTTCTCAAAATTTTCACGGGATATTGGGTCTGTAAGAGCTTGATAAGCCTTGGCTATGTACTCCACAAAATACGTGTGAGCCTCTGAAAATTTAATATACTAAAATTGTTAATAAACAAATGCTATCAAAGAATTTTTTTTTCTTACCAAGGCTACAGGAATTCATACAACTAAAAAACTAAAACACACAACCTGGATCTGGATTTTTATCTGGATGGTATTGAACAGAGAGTCTCCTATATGCTTTCTTTATTTCCGAATCTGAAGCTCCAGGCTCCAACCCAAGTATACTGAAAGGCTCAAAAACTTGAATCTGAATGAAAAAAGAAAAACAGAGTAGTTCACTTAGTGCAACTCGTGATAGAGATCTAGAAAACTTAAACTAAATCATGACAGGCAGAATAAAACACAGGAACGGCTAATTCCATTTACCTCTTGGCTAACACTTTTAATGTAATAAACCAAGAATATCATGACGACCCAGAGCAACACCAGAGTCAAATTACTACAAGTTGAGAAGTTCGAGATCTGCAAGAACAAAACCATCTCATTCCAAATATGAGCATATAACATAATGCCAATAAATGCAGAAACTCCTCGCAAACTAAATAAATTTAACAAAAAAATAATGGGGCAACAAAAGGGCTTACCCGCCTAAATATGGATTTGCGGTATTTCCCTGAGTGAAAACATTCCGTGCACTGACAATGAGTTACCTTTGCTTTCTTGGATGCAGCTCGGCACAACTTGAGAATTGTATAGGGCACCAAGGGCAATGCCATTATTGTTAAAATGAAAATCGGAAACAATGCACTATTCTCTTCTGAAGCAGCCATGGCGACCTTCTACCTTATACAAATTCCAATCAGTTACTGCACAAGTAAAATCATCAATTCTATCGTAATCTACATTTCCTTCTACTATAATTTATACTAAATGAAAAATATTAAGAAGAAAAATCAATTACATATAAATATTTTAAAAAACTCATATTATTGAGGGAAAACTAAAAAAACCCTAATTACAAACTGAAGAATCCGGTAGGTAAAAAGAAATTAAACCTAAAGAATGAAGCTGCTAGCACCTCCAAACTCGACCAACAGCTACCAACTCAAACCAATTGGGATATTGGATTAAAAAATAAACAAAAAACAGTAGAAAATCCTAACATCTGAAATTGGAACGGAAATTTGAAGGAATTAGACTACAATTCGGATTAAAACATCTGTCTGCTATCCTAATAATCATTTTGGATTATTATAAATTTAAAAAAGAGAGAAAAATCAACATATTTTCATAAAATCAAAAGGAAATGAAATTAACCTGTGAAAACTAAATTTCAGATCGCGATCTGCTTCAGAGACGACTTTGTGTACGATGGCGCCAATCTGTGTAATAAAAAGGGGGAAATATACGTGAGAGTAACGCCGTGCTCTCGGGTTTTGTAATGTTTTAAATGCTGAAACTTAACGACAGGGTTTTGCCCTATTTTTCCCAATTTAGCCTTTGAGATGTGTTTCATGGAAGGTTACTGATGGTCATACGAGGCGTTTCTTAGGTTAAGATACCGACTTATATTATAAATATGTAAAATATAAAAAAATTATTTAAATATTTTAAATGTATTTTAATTGTATTATCAGTAATTAAAAAATAATTTTTATTTTTAAAGAATATAAATTTGAATATTAATATTTATAATATAATGATTAAAAGATCAATGTTTATGATAAATAAATATACTTATAAATATTGTAATTGATTAAAAAATTATATTTTATTAAAATAAATATTTAAAATATATTTTATTTAATATTTTTTAATTTATAAAACAATACCTAAATATAATAATGAAATAATTTATTCTTGTTTTTAAATACTCCAAAGTGCAGTTATGTGGACTTCACTTATATATTTTACCTTTTATCATTATGGGCTAATCTTGGCCCAATAGAGTCTTCAAATTAAGAACCTACAAAAGACCCATAACCATCCGATCTTTGACCCACAAGAAAAATAAACGGCCGTGATTCGTTTTTCCTATGAATTCGCCACATACGATTCAACCACCACTCGGCTCAACTCGATTACATTCTCTCACTCTTCGAGCTCCGGTTCGTTGATCATCACAACAGAGGTAAAAACACCTGAGGAAGAGAAGTAATATTGTGCGCCGCCAGAATCCGATAACAAAAAAAGATGTTCCTGCGATTGGTCGCGCGGCCGTTGTTGGCGAAGGTGAAAGAGACGACAGGGATTGTTGGATTAGACGTTGTCCCCAACGCCAGGGAAGTCCTGATCGGGCTCTACAACAAGACTCTTAAGGAGATCCAGGCGGTACCCGAAGACGAGGGCTACCGTAAGGCCGTGGAGAGCTTCACGCGCCACCGTCTGAAGGTCTGCCAAGAGGAAGAAGACTGGGAAGTGATCGAGAAGCGCCTCGGATGCGGCCAGGTCGAGGAGCTCATCGAGGAAGCGCGTGACGAGCTGACTCTCATCGGGAAAATGATCGGTTCGTACCCATTCCGTCTCTCTCATTTTTCCGTTTCTTAATTACAATTTTGATTTAATTGTTATATGTCATTTTAGGGTTCGTTCATTGTTTATGATTGGTTTAGTCTTCCTTCAAGCAAATTTGGTTCAATTAGAGCTGGTTATTGTTTTGCTTAACTAATGCAGCCAAGGAGAAATGATGAAATTTGTTCATGGCAAAAATTGACTCAAAAAACTAAATTATTCTACTCGATTCGATGCTAAAATACTTGTCTTGACTCACTGTATGAAACGCTAATTTCATAGGTTTAGATTCAAAAAAATCTTAGCTCGAAATTTTTAGTAATTAATTGTTCTGTTTTCTAGTTCAAGTCGGACTTTCTCAATTCTGCCTTTTATATATCACATATAAAAAATAAGAAGAAATATATATGCATGTTATAGAAAACAGTTTAGATCGGAACTAATTAGTGTCATACTATTATAAATAGGACTCTTAAACTCGATTAACTTAATTTTTTACTCAACTGGATTGAATGTCCACCCCTAATAAGAAGGTATTATAATTACTTAACCATAATCGAACAATGGGCATGGGACTTTGAATGAATTTGATGGTGAACATATTATAAAAATCGACTTGGTATCAGCTGAGAATACCGGGTTGGGGTTGGTGCTTAAAATCGAAATGGTTGCCGCCTGCCAGCTTTTGGAAAGGGATTATACTTGCATTAACATTGAGACCAATATTCATCTTTTTCTATAAGGTTAACTCATCTAAAGTAATTAATCATTTTGTATATATGCAGTGAATTGTGAATGTTTGAAGATCACCTCAATCTTCGAAATTTGCTATATTTAAAATATGAATCCTTGTTCTTCTGGTTTAGCATTGTTTGTCCTTCACCTTTGAAGGTCCCGTAGTTGTTTTCGTTGTCCCCGCATATAGTTAGTCGTAATTTATCAAGGCATTTATTTTTAGTCTTGGTTGACGATGATTCTGGTCTACTCCATGTCGGGGTGTTTTCTTTTTGTTAATGTTATTATGTTGGTTGGCGCTTACTGTTTGATGAGCTTGAATCTGTTCTTTAGAGTCGGTAAAGCCTTCCTTTGCCACTACCTGCAATTTCGAGGAATGGCTGATTTTTCTCAATCTTTTCGACCTTGGTTCCATAGGAGCAATTCAGAAAGATTGAGAAATAGAACCATCTGATTTGATTCGTTCTCAATGCCCATGAGATGATCATCTTAGGTTGATCCTTTTGTCCTTGGATGCTCCTATTACACTCGTAGTGTCTGAAGGATGAGAACCAACTATGTAGCATCGACATCCAGAATTAGTAAATTTTCTAGAAAACTTCTGATGTTTTGCATTTTCTGTATAATGACGTGTCATTCTATCTCATGCTGTTTGCAGAGTGGGATCCTTGGGGTGTACCTGAAGACTATGAATGTGAGGTTATCGAAAACGATGCTCCCGTTCCCAAGCATGTTCCTCTACACTGTCCCGGTCCTCTCCCGGAGGAGTTCTACCAGACGCTCGAAGCCCTTTCTAAAAAGGATGAGCCTAAGATCACCTCTGGGGAGCCCCAGATAAAGGAGTAAGCATGCTGAAGGCATTTTTGCTCGAGACAAAGATTTTCAAATTCGAAGCTTGCATTTCTCTAATCATCTTTCTGTTTACGTTGTTGTTTTCGATCTTGTATCGAGCCTGTTTCTTTGATGGAACAGAGTTTTAAACCCTAAAGACAAGCTGGAAGTCTGGAACCATTTAGCTGCTAATAACCGTGACATGCTTTGGGGTCCCTAAAATTTTGTTGCCCTCTTAGCTAATTTTCTCCATCCTTAGTTTTATAAAACAATATTATTTTTATAAATAATTATATTTGAACAACAATTTGGTAAATAAATAATATTATTAATAATAAAGATATTATTCTAATAAAATTATAAGTCCCCCAAAAATTAATTATCCGGTGTCTCTCGGGAGATGGTAAGGTAAGGTATCTTAAAATTCGGTTAAAATACATCTTTATACAAGTTTTAATTATTTTAGTAAGAACTTATGTAGAATTGTATAATAGTTTAGGTAAAATTAAAATTCTTATTATATAAAGTGAGAATTTATATAATTATATATTTTTTTATCAACTAAGTAATAAATTGTATAAATTTTTGTCGTGAGAATTTATATTATTATACAAATTTGTATATTATAACTTAAATTATGCATATTATAAAATTTTATATAAACCCTTTATTTTAATCGTACCATATAAGTAGCTCATCCTAGAACTAACCGGTGTCTCTGATTGCTTCCAATATTGAAACATTCTTTTTCCTGGTAGTAAATAAAAAAAAACATGATCTGTGGTTAAAAATGTTTTCTAAAAAAGACAACTTAAAAATAGGTTGTAAGGAATTTTTTATAAAAATTTTAAAAAATTTAGTATATATTAAAATCCTTATATATTTTATAAAAAAAATCGGTATACCAAAAATTCGACACCAAAATTCTTATGATTTTATAAGAAAATCGATATAATCATTATTTTTTAGGGTTGTCGTTACCTATAATTACCCCAATAAATTGAAAAGAAACTTATGAGCAGTGAAGAATATTGTCCGGTTCTCTTTATGTTTGCGACCCTATCCGAGTGTGAGATTGACGAATGTGTTCATATCTGATCTTCATCATGGTAGATGGGCGCCACTGCCCTACTTCAAATTTCAAAAGGAAGCTGTCTCTCTCTCTGTCTCTGGGATGAACATTGTTATTACATGTCTGTATTGTCCACACTCATATAGGGTCGCATACGTAAAGAGAACCGAACAATATTCTTCACTGCTCATAGATCTTCCCCACCGTCCTACTGTTCCCATCGACAAGGAAGATACGTTCATTTACACAATGGGAACTACTTTAGCATATCAAGAAACAAATTGTGGGAAGCGATTTGTCTTGGGGTATATGATCAGATTGAGATGAGACACCGCCATAACCATGATGGCATGTTCTGTCAAAGGAACCATACCCAACAAGTGTACAAGTTGTCTGAATGGGAATGAATACAGTGGACAGAGGCATGAATCCTTCAAAACCATATGGTGCAAAGAATGTATTCTTAAAAGAGTTATGCTTTGTCAGGTGTCGTTACTCAACTTTATGGGCAATAGTCTCGGTCTCGGAGGAGGACGAGCTGCCAGCCAGAATGACTGAATATTCGAACTTACCTGATGCCCATATAATAGGGGGATGGATTGGTTTCGTCTGGTCTTGCACACTTTGTTTTTTTATTGTATTTTCGATTTTCAGGTCATTTGTTTAATTAATTTGGAGATCTATATTGTGTATTTACCTAAATGATCTCGGAGATCTATATTGCGTATTTATCTCTAATAATCGAGTTTTTATATAAGATTTTTTTATATATACAAGATCTTAAACTAAAGATCTACTTAAACGATATAAAACTACATTTCACTTCAACTAAAAATTTTGAGTTATTCAAATTGACGTTCTATATTTTACAACTCAAATTTTATTTATTTTTTCCGATTCAATTTGTGTTTAAAAGTTTTTATATAAATTTAATTATAACTATTTATCAAGTTATAGAACGGTTTGATTTTAATTTAAATGATTTTTCTCTAATCATATAAGTTACGCATATATAATTCTTTATATTTTTTTAATATGTGATACATATTTTTTATGTATTTTTATATCGATATATATATATATATATCAGAAAAAAATTAAAAAACTTGAACCAAAATTAGAAAACAATCTACTAATTATTGAAAAATTCAAATTATTCAAATTTTAATTCTACGATTAATTTTTTTTACCTCAAACCGAGTTTTCACCCCCTAATTTCACCTATCACCATCTTCATACTATTACACAACAAGAAAAGAACCCAAAATATGGAGTTTACTTTCAAATTTCAATTTCTTCATGATGACAACAACTTCACCTTTACAAGCAAAAAACACTACCCTTTGCTCTTCTTTAAGTATTTTACATCTTCATGATAATAGAAATCAAGTTTCTATTCAGGTGCTGAATACATTTCCTTCTTCGCTTGATGTTCTTGCTGAACTGCTTGTAGCTCGTGAATACAGAGAAGAATCTGGGGAAAATTTTAGAAGATTAATCACCATTTCAGTAGATTTTCTCAGGGTTTTACAGAATGAAACTAGATGTACGTGTTTGTGTGTATACCTGCTGAAGATGCGTTGCTTAGTTTCTCTTGTGAAGAAGAATCGCTTGTGCATCTCGATAACCAAGAAGATTCTGCTGGAAAACCCAGAAAAAACAGAAACAAGCTAAGAATCGGATTCTAAATTAAACCCAAAGTTCGAAATTAAGTGTATAATTAGTACCTCTTGATGAGTTGAAGGATCTCTTGCAATGCAAAATGGCGCTTTGAATACCATCGTCTTGTAGTAGCAAGGAATCATCTCTCCTGTTTATCGGCGACGCCGCAGCCGACGACGATTTGCTCTTTCCCAGATGCTTGTAAATCCCTCTAGTGTTCGAAGGAGAAGCCGCCGGAGATAACGATGACGAGTTACCGGAGAGTCTTTGACTGTTCTTTTTGGAGATTTTTGTGTACAATGGCTTGATTACATTCAAGTATCTGTGCACCAGATCTTTGGATAATCTCGTCGTGGAATCATCGGTTTTCTCTTTTGTTTTCCGCGAACTGTCTTCTCCGGCGAAATGCTTCCCGCCGCGCTTTTCGTGCTTCGGGGTCTCCGGTTTCGATTTCTTGGGAGTAAAGACTCGAAATTTCTGGGCTGATTTCAACAGAGCCATCGGCGATTGAGGCTTGGAGATTGGCTCGATCGGCAAAATCTTCCGTTTCGAGAAATAATCATTCTGAGACAAGCCGAGCTCTTTATTACCGGCATTTCCTTTGTCTTCAACCTCATGCAAAGGGAACTGCAAGTCGATGAAAGCTTCGTCCCCTTCATCCAACTCATGATCGAAAGCCTCGGTGGTGGCGGTGGTTACACCGCCGCTTCCATTACAATGTTGGTTCTGGTTCAGTTTATGAACCCCATAACTGTTTATCCAGAACCTCAGAAAATTTAAAGCTTCCATGGGGAAGAAACAGAGGAGAAAGAATCTAAAGAGAAACGGAGTGTTGATTTTTAGGGTTTCTGCTTTGGTTGTGGGATTTTAGGTATTTAAAAAAACTCTTTGCACTTCCTTTGATGACATGAAATTGAAAATGGTGTTTCAGGGGAGTGATGTAAGCTTTTGATAGTCACTTTTACAAAGAGATACGGACAAGAAAGAAAGAGAAAAGGATATATTTTAGGGGTGTTAATATAAAATATATATTTATTAAATATATAAAAATAATTTTAAAAATTAGAAATTTTAAAATTTTATCATTCCAGTCCGAGTCGATAAATAGTAGCCGGATACCAATTCGTTGAGAGATTATATTATAGGCTTGGTTCATTATGTCAATCGTAGTCCTTAATCAATAAAAATCATATATTTTATCGCTAATGAGCCATATAATTAATATAATTTTTAGAAGTTATATTTTTAAAATGACATAAAAAATATGAGTGAAGATTCATTGGTTGAAAAAAATAAGTTAGAGATTAGTGGTGAAGTGGGTGGTTATAATTGGATGAGATTATGACTGACGTGGTGAACCGGACCTATTATATAATTTCTCCATTCCAGATTTAAAAAAATAATTTTTTTTTAATAAATCAAGAAATTAATAAGTTAAATTATTCTGATAAAATATATTTAAACACTTTTAATATAGAAAAATTTTATAATGGGCGTTGAATATTTTTAATATTATTAACATTAAATTAATTAAAAAATAAAAACTTTAAGAATTTATAATGCAATTTATAAAAGAGTGATAGATTAAAACATATAATTATTAATTATAATTGAAATCTTTAAAATTATTAATTTTTATTAATTAATTTATTAATTTTTAACGATGTTCAACGTAATAATATTTAACGATGTTTGACGTAACTCGTGGTTTAATATATATATATATATTATTAGCTCTGCAGCCTTTGCATTTCAACAGTAATGATTTTTTAAGGAATAATGGTTGGTTTTATACTTTTATTGGGTAAAAAGACCTTTTAGGTCTTCTCAATTTCAAAATTGAATATATCGGTCCTCCTAAGAAAAAAAAAAGCAACCGAGTCTCTTAATTTTAAAATTGAGTGATGAAAGATAAATAATCATGATTTTAATGTTTACTATCACGTGATTTTGATAGTTTAATCGGCATGACTGATACGATATAAATAAAGTTTTGACTTACTCATAATGACTTATCGATAATATATGAAGAAAAACAATATAAACAATCATTTAAGCTCCAACCATCACAAGTCCATAAGTATTAATTTTGTGAAAATTTTAAATTACGACAAATTGACATAATATGTAAACTTTGAGAGCTAAATTATTGACCTTTAAAAATGAAAGGGACCATTTTGTTCAATTTTGAAATTGAAAGGGATATAATAGGTATTATACCCAGATTTTGCAGATGAATCGTCCTAGTTTGCGTGAGAAACTAACCGGTAGAGCACGTGACTGAGTTTGTGTATTGCGTGAGAGTGATGAAAGATCAAATCTTTTTCAAATGATGCCATTTAGCCTGTAAAAAGATTGCAGTTATCATAGATTTACCCATAAAATAAATAAATAAATAAACAAAAACGCAGATTTTTGCAGCCTTTTTTACTCGCGTTTCAGAAACTTAGTCAAAAAAATACTCTCGAGATATACATGCGCACTCGTCTACATCACAGACATTCTTATCTAGGAATAAGCTTTTTAATTTTTAATTCGTTACGGTTTTAAGATAAGATCATTAAAAAAATCATATAATTAAATATTATATATTTTTTTAATTTTAGTGAAATTAAATATTAATTTCGGAACTGTTATTGTTTTTATGAAAAATCATTTTAGCACGTCGTGGGATTTTTTTTTCTCTTAAATTATTCTTTTCATAGTTAGGTGAAGCAATGACCTTGTTATTTATTTGACTTCTAACTTCTAAGTCAAACCAGATAGTGGGGGAGAGGGCAATGCCAATAAATTGTAGGTTGAGGATCCTATAGGTTAGACTTTTTCTTGGTAGACTTTGAAGTCAACTCAAGAGTTCTAAAATGTTGGGGACATTGTCGGAAATAACACTTGGCCAATACATAATCGAAATGTTCTGATTTAATTAATGAAGTAATACAATAGAAAAGGAACAAAAAGAAACCACTTCAAACAAGGTAAACGATAGAACTGAGTTTACTTAGGCTTGCACACAGCACATAGTCTTAAAAGATCAGCTAAAGTCAAGACCATGTTGCTGCTTGTTCTTTTACAAAGGCCATGGCCATAGGTAGAATGCTTTGGGAGCATTCCCTTTTATTTTACCACTTTGCCTTTAAAATTTGAACAACCCCAAAGTTCAACCTTAAACCCTAAACCTTAAATCTTAGACCCTAAATCCTAAACCTTAAAAGAAAAAAAAAAGTAAGTTTAATAAGCATGACTTTGAAGCATCCGATTCTTTTCCTTTCCACATGTTTTTTAGATGCAAATGTAAGAATAGAAAGGAAAAGGAGAGGGAAAAAGAGTAGGAACATTAAGGCTTTAATTTGGTACCTCCTTTGGACAGTAGCAACTAGCATGTGTACTTTTTGATCTGTTTTCTGGCAAGCAAACAAAAAGAAAAGTGAGAATCTGATTATAAAGAAACCTTGCGTTTAGTAATGCGTTTTAAATCAGTTTTTGAGCTAATTTTGGGCTAAAAACTGATTAAGAACGCAGAAACAATGCTAAATAATTAATTTTTAGAGAAAAAACAGCGTTTGAAAAGTGTTTTCAACCCAAACGCAAAAGCTACAATTTTTAACTTTTACGGTTAGAAAAGTGTTTTTAAGAGTCAGATTATAATTTTAACCTTCATTTACTATGTTTTATTATAATTTAATTTTTATAAATACATAATTATATTTAACATAAATTATTTTATTAGTTTAAAAATTATATATATTCACGTAAAAAGTATATATTTTCTTAAAAGCACTTTTCAAAAATAATTTATGTATTCATTTATTAATATTTTTATATTTATTCATATTTTAAGTTAATATTATAATATGAAAGAATTTGATTATCATTTAAATATATATTTTTTAACTTATAACATTATGTCTAAAATAGTCATTTAATTTCTCAAAAATAGTCATTTGATTATCATTTAAATATATATTTTTAACTTATAACATTATGTATCTATTTGTCTGTTTGTCTGTTTGTCTGTCTATCATACTATCATACTCTTTTTCATAAGAACAATTCATTTGCTCGACACTTTGAATATATTTTAATCAAAAATATTTTAAACACATATTTAGTAATAATGTTTCAATGTCCGTAGTCAAACATATCATCTCATAAAATTAGATGTAAACATCTTTTTGGTCGTTTTTGAATAGTTTTTTTACGTGCAAGTCTAAATGAGCCTCAAAATGGACCAATTGAAAATTTTATCGGGTAAAAAGTTTTGGAATTGATTTTTTTCTTCATAATTATTTTGAATTGATCATTGTCAAATATATGAACACATAAACTATGACTTAAACAACTTTATGGGTCGTTTTTGAAGAGATTTATGACGTGTAGTTCAAAAAGGGTCTAAAAATGGAGCCGATGAAAATTTAACTGAGTAAAAAGTTACGGAACTGATGTTTTTCAATATAATAAGGTTTCAATGCTCTTAGTCAAATATATCAACTCATAAAATTAGATGTAAAGATCTTTCTAGGTCGTTTTTTAAGAATTTTTTGACGTGCAAGTCTAAATGGACCTCAAAATGGACATATTGAAAATTTTACTGGGAAAAAAGTTTTGGATTGATCTTTATAAAATACATGAACGCATAAATTTTGATTTAAACAACTTTTTGGGTAATTTTTAAAGAGATTTATGACGTGTAGTTATAAACGGGTCTCAAAATGGACCTTTGAAAATTTAACTGAGTAAAAAGTTCAGGAACTGATGTTTTTCAATATAATAAGTTTTCAATGCATGTAGTCAAACATATCAGCTCATAAAATTATATGTAAACATCTTTTTGGGTCATTTTTGAAGAGTTTTTTGACGTACAAGTCTAAATGGGCCTTAAAATTGAACAATTGAAAATTTTACCAGGTAAAAAGTTTTAAAATTTATTTTTCTCTTCATAATTATTTTTAATTGATCGTTATCAAATATATGAACACATAAAATATGAATTAAATAACTTTTTGGGTCGTTTTTGAAAGGATTTATGACGTGTAGTTCAAAAAGGGTTTAAAAATGGACCCGATGAAAATTTAACTGAGTAAAAAGTTCCGAAACTAATGTTTTTCAATATAATAAGGTTTCAATACCCTTATTCAAACATATAAACTCATAAAATTAGATGTAAACATATTTTGGGGTCATTTTTGAAGAGTTTTTTGATGTGCAAGTTAAATGAGCCTCAAAATGGACATATTGAAAATTTTATCGTGTAAAAAGTTTTAGAATTGATTTTTTTATTCATAATTATTTTGGATTGATCTTTATCAAATATATGAACATATATTTTGATTTAAACAACTTTTTGGGTCGTTTTCACAAAGATTTATGACGTGTAGTTCAAAAAGGGTCAAAAAATGGACCCGATAAAAATTTAACTAAGTAAAAAGTTTTGGAGCTGATTTTTTTCAAAATAATAAGGTTTCAATGCCCTTAGTCAAATATATCAACTCATAAAATTAGATGTAAACATCTTTTGGGTCGTTTTTGAAGAGTTTTTTGACGTGCAAGTCTAAATGGGCCTCAAAATGGACCAATTAGAAATTTTACCGAGTAAAAAGTTTTGGAATCAAGTTTTTTCTTCATAATTATTTTGAATTGAACATTATCAAATATATGAACACAAAAACTTTGATGTAAACAACTTTTTGGGTCGTTTTTGAAGAGATTTATGACGTGTAGTTCAAAAAGGGTCTCAAAATGGATCCGATGAAAATTTAACTGAGTAAAAAGTTTCAGAACTGATGTTTTTCAATATAATAAGGTTTCAATGCCCTTATTCAAACATATCAACTCATAAAATTAGATGTAAACATCTTTTTGTGTCGTTTTGAAGAGTTCTTTGACATGCAAGTCTAAATGGGCCTCAAAATAGACCAATTGAAAATTTTACCGGGTAAAAAGTTTTGGAATTGATTTTTTCCTTTATAATTATTTTGAATTGATTGTTATCAAATATATGAACACATAAATTTTGATTTAAACAACTTTTTAGGTCGTTTTTGAAGAGATTTACGACGTGTAGTTCTAAACAGGGGCTCAAAATGGAACCGATGAAAATTTAACTTAATAAAAAGTTCCAAAACTGATGTTTTTCAATATAATAAGGTTTCAATTCCCGTATTCAAACATATAAACTCATAAATTAGATGTAAACATCTTTTTGGGTCGTTTTTGAAGAGTTTTTTGACGTATAAGTTTAAATGTGCCTCAAAATGGACCAATTGGAAATTTTATCATGTAAAAAGTTTTAGAATTGATTTTTTATTCATAATTATTTTGAATTGATCTTGATCAAATATATGAACACATATATTTTGATTTAAACAACTTTTTGGGTTGTTTTCGTAGAGATTTATGACGTGTTGTTCAAACGGGTCTCAAAATGGACCCGATGAAAATTTAACTGAGTAAAAAGTTCCGGAACTGATGTTTTTCTATATATTAAGGTTTCAATGCCCGTTTTGAAACATATAAACCCATAAAATTAGATCTGAACACCTATTTGTGTCCTTTTTAAAGATTTTTTTACGTGTAAGTCTAAATGGGCCTCAAAATAGACCAGTTGGGAATTTTATCGGGTAAAAAGTTTTGGAATTGATTTTTTTTCTTCATAATT
The DNA here is from genome assembly GCA_035048815.1 of Abelmoschus esculentus. Classification (NCBI taxonomy): domain Eukaryota; kingdom Viridiplantae; phylum Streptophyta; class Magnoliopsida; order Malvales; family Malvaceae; genus Abelmoschus; species Abelmoschus esculentus. The sequence goes on along the minus strand of JAUCBN010000002.1, from coordinate 15,654,715 downwards.
ATTTTGAATTGATCATTTATAAATATATGAACACATAAATTTTGATTTAAACAACTTTTTGGGTTGTTTTTGAAATGATTTATAACATGTAGTTCTAAACGGGTCTAAAAATTGACTCGTTGAAAATTTAACTGTGTAAAAAGTTCTGGAACTGATGTTTTTAAATATAATAGGGTTTCAATGCCCTTATTCAAACATATAAACTCATAAAATTAAATGTAAATATATTTTTGGGTCGTTTTTGAAGAGTTTTTTACGCACAAGTCTAAATAAGACTCATAAATGACCGATTGGAAATTTTACCGGGTAAAAATTTTTGGAATTGATTTTTTTCTTTATAATTATTTTAAATTTATCTTTATCAAATATAAGAACACATGAATTTTGATTTAAACAAATTTTTGGTTCGTTTTTGAAGAGATTTATGACGTGTAGTTCTAAATTGGTCTCAAAATGGACCCGATGGAAATTTAACTAAGTAAAAAGTTCCGAAACTATTTTTTTTAAATAATAAGGTTTTAATGCCCATATTCAAACATATCAACTCATAAAATTAGATGTAAACATCTTTTTGGGTCGTTTTTGAAGAGTTTTTTGTCGTGCAAGTTTAAATGTGCCTTAAAATGGACCAGTTGGAAATTTTATCGTGTAAAAAGTTTTAAAATTGATTTTTTATTCATAATTATTTTGGATTGATCGTTATCAAATATATGAACACATATATTTCGATTTAAATTACTTTTTGGGTCGTTTTCGTAAAGATTTATTATGTATAGTTCAAACGGGTCTCAAAATGGGCCCGATGAAAATTTAACTGAGTAAAAAGTTTCGGAATTAATGTTTTTCAATATAATAAGGTTTCAATGCCCTTAGTCAAATTTATCAACTCATAAAATTAGATGTAAACATCTTTTGGGTCGTTTTTGTAGAGTTTTTTAACGTGCAAGTTCAAATGGGCCTTAAAATGGAACAATTGAAAATTTTACCGGGTAAAAAGTTTTGGAATTGAGTTTTTTCTTCATAATTATTTTTAATTGATTTTTATCAAATATATGAACACATAAATTTTGATTTAAAAAACCTTTTGGGTCGTTTTTGAAGAGATTTATGACGTGTAGTTCAAACGGGTCTCAAAATGGACCTGATGAAAATTTAACTGAGTAAAAAGTTCTAGAACTGATGATTTTCAATATAATAAGGTTTCAATGCCCGTATTAAAAAATATCAACTCATAAAATTAGATGTAAATATCTTTTTGGGTCGTTTTTAAAGTGTTTATTGACGTGCAATTCTAAATGGTTTTAAAATGCACCAATTGGAAATTTTACAGAGTAAAAAGTTTTAGAATTGATTTTTTTCTTCAAAAATAGTTTGTATTGATCGTTATCAAATATATGAACACATAAATTTTGATTTAAACAATTTTTTGGGTCATTTTTGAAGAGATTTATGATGTGTAGTTCTAAACGAGTCTCAAAATGGAACAACTGAAAATTTAACTTTGTAAAAAGTTCTGAAACTGATGTTTTTCAATATAATAAGGTTTAAATTCCCTTATTCAAACATATCAACTCATAAAATTAGTTGTAAACACCTTTTTGGATCGTTTTTGAAGAGTTTTTTACTTGCAAATCTTAATGGGACTCAAAATGGACTAGTTGGAAATTTTACCGGGTTAAAAATTTTGGAATTTATTTTTTTCTTCATAATTATTTTGAATTGATCGTTATCAAATATATGAACACATAAATTTTGATTTAAACAACTTTTTGGTTCGTTTTTTAAGAGATTTATGACATGTAGTTCTAAAGAGGTTTCAAAATGGACACATTGAAAATTTAACTGAGTAAAAAGTTCTGTAACTAATGTTTTTCAATATAATAAGGTTTCAATGCCATTAGTCAAACATATAAACATCATTTTCAGAACTTTTTACAAAGTTAAATTTTCAGTCGTTCCATTTTGAGACCCATTTAGAACTACACGTCATAAATCTCTTCAAAAACGACCCAAAAACTTGTTTAAATCAAAATTTATGTGTTCATATATTTGATAACGATCAATTCAAAATAATTATAAAGAAAAAAATCAATTCCAAAACTTTTTACCAGGTAAAATTTCCAATTGTTCCATTTTGAGGCCCATTAAGACTTGCACGTTAAAAAACTCTTCAAAAACGACCCAAAAAGATGTTTACATCTAATTTTGTGAGTTGATATGTTTGACTACGGGAATTGAATCCTTATTACATTAAAAAAATCTATTTCGGAACTTTTTACTCAATTAAATTTTCAACGGGTCCATTTTGAGAACCGTTTAGAACTACATGTCATAAATCTCTTCAAAAATGACCCAAAAAGTTGTTTAAATAAAAAAATTTGTGTCCATATATTTGATTACGATAAATTCAAAAAAATTATGAAGAAAAAAATCATTTTAAAAACTTTTTACCCGGTTAAATTTCCAACTGGTCCATTTTGAGGCTCATTTAGACTTGCACGTCAAAAAACTATTCAAAACGACCCAAGAAGATGATTACATCTAATTTTATGAGTTGATATGTTTGAATACGAGAACTGAAATCTTATCATATTGAAAAAATCTGTTCCAGAACTTTTACTCAGTTAAATTTTCTTCGGGTCCATTTTGAGACTCGTTTAGAACTACACATCATAAATCTCTACGAAAACAACCCAAAAAGTTGTTTAAATCAAAATTCATGTGTTCATATATTTGTTAACGATCAATTCAAAATAATTATAAAGAAAAAAAATCAATTCCAAAACGTTTTACAAGGTAAAATTTCCAACTGGTCCATTTTGAGACCCATTAAGACTAGCATGTCAAAAACTTATGAAAAACGACCCAAAAAGATGTTTACATCTAATTTTATGAGTTAATATGTTTGAATACGGGCATTGAAACCTTATTATATTGAAAAACATCAGTTTTTAGAATTTTTTACTCAGTTAAATTTTCAACGGTTCCATTTTGAGACCCATTTAGAACTACACGTCATAAATCTTTTCAAAAATGACCCAAAAGTTGTTTAAATCAAAATTTATGTGTTCATATATATGATTACGATCAATTCAAAATAATTATGTAAAAAAAATCAATTTCAAGACTTTTTACCTGGTTAAATTTCCAATTGGTCCATTTTGAGTCTCATTTAGATTTGCCAGTCAAAATACTCTTCAAAAAAGAACCAAAAAGATGTTTAAATATAATTTTATGAGTTGATATGTTTGACCACAGGGATTGAAACCTTATTATATTGAAAAACATCATCTATGAAACTTTTTACTCAGTTAAATTTTCATCAGGTCCATTTTGAGATCCGTTTAGAATTACACGTCATAAATCTCTACGAAAATGATCCAAAAAGTTGTTTAAATCAAAATTTATGTGTTCATATATTTTATTATGATCAATTCAAAATAATTATGAAGAAAAAAATCAATTCCAAAACTTTTTACCCGGTTAAATTTCCAACTGGTCCATTTTGAGGCCCATTTAGACTTGTACGTCAAAAAACTCTTCAAAAACAACCCAAAAAGATGTTTACATCTAATTTTATGAGTTGATATGTTTGAATACGGGAATTGAAATCTTATTATATTGAAAAACATCTATTTCGAAACTTTTTACTCAGTTAAATTTTCATCGGGTCCATTTTGAGACTTGTTTAGAACTAAACGTCATAAATCTCTACGAAAACGACCCAAAAAGTTGTTTAAATCAAAATTTATGTGTTCATAAATTTGATAACGATCAATCCAGAATAATTATGAATTAAAAAATCAATTCGAAAATTTTTTAACCGGTAGAATTTCCAGTTGGTCCATTTTGAGGCCCATTTAGACTTGTACGTCAAAAAAATCTTCAAAAACGACCTAAGAAGATGATTTTATCTAATTTTTATGAGTTGATATGTTTGAATACGGGAATTGAAACCTTATCATATTGAAAAACATCTGTTCCGGAACTTTTTACTCAATTAAATTTTCATTGGGTCCATTTTGAGACTCGTTTAGAACTACACGTCATAAATCTCTACGAAAACGACCCAAAATGTTGTTTAAATCAAAATTTATGTGTTCATATATTTGATAATGATCAATTCAAAATAATTATAAAGAAAAAAATCATTTCTAAAACGTTTTACCAGTTAAAATTTTCAAATGGTCCATTTTTAGGCCTATTTAGACTTCATGTAAAAAAAACACTTCAAAAACAACCCAAAAAGATGTTTATATCTAATTTTATGAGTTTATATGTTTGTATACGGGCATTGAAACCTTATTATATTGAAAAACATCATTTTCAGAATTTTTTACTCAGTTAAATTTTCATCGGGTCTATTTTGAGTCCCGTTTATAACTACACGTCATAAATCTCTTCAAAAACGACCCAAAAAGTTGTTTGAATCAAAATTTATGTGTTCATAGATTTGATTGCGATCAATTAAAAATAATTATGAAGAAAAAAATCAATTTCATGACTTTTTACCCGATTAAATTTCCAACTAGTCCATTTTGTGACCCATTTAGACTTGCCCGTCAAAAAACTCTTCAAAAACGACCCAAAAAGATGTTTACATCTAATTTTATGAATTGATATGTTTGACTACGGACATTGAAACCTTATTATATTAAAAACATCAATTCCGGAACTTTTTACTCAGTTAAATTTTCAACGGGTTTTTTTTGATACCCCTTTAGAACTACACGCCATAAATCTCTTCAAAAATGACCCAAAAGGTTGTTTAAATCAAAATTTATGTGTTCATATATTTGATTTCGATCAATTCAAAATAATTATGAAGAAAAAAAATCAATTTCAAAATATTTTACTCAGTTAAATTTTCAACTGGTCCATTTTGATGTCCATTTAAACTTACCCGTCAGAAAACTCTTCAAAAACGACCCTAAAAGATGTTTACATCTAATTTTATGAATTAATATGTTTGACTACGAGCATTGAAACCTTATTATATTGAAAAAAACAATTCTAGAACTTTTTACTCAGTTAAATTTTTAACGGGTCCATTTTGAGAACCGTTTAGAACTACACGTCATAAATCTCTTCAAAAATGACCCAAAAAGTTGTTTGAATAAAAATTTATGTGTTCATATATTTGATTACGATCAATTCAAAATAATTATGAAGAAAAAAATCAATTTCAAAACTTTTTACCCGGTTAAATTTTCAACTGATCAATTTTGAGGCCCATTTAGACTTGTACGTAAAAAAACTCTTCAAAAATAACCAAAAAGATATTTACATCTAATTTTATGAGTTGTTGAACATTTATTTTATAATTAAGTATTATTTTATTTAAATATAAAATAAAATTTCTTTTTATTGTAAATTTTAATAAATTTTAATAAATTTATATATTTATAAATTTATATATAAATTTTAATAAATTTATATATTTATAAACTGTTTGAATTTAGATTATTTGAATAAAACATAACTTTATTTATCACTTAAATCACTTATTTAGTGTTTTATTTTGTCTTTAACATTGTAATCATATAGGATTTAATAATAATTGATATTTTATTTAAATATAAATATTTTATCTAAACAAAAATGTTAAAAATATAGGATTTGATGTCATTTCAACCTTAATCTCAATTAGAAGAATTTTTATAATAGGAAACGAATCGCAGGTAGGGATGTAAAAAGTTGACTCGACCTGAAAACTCGCCTAAAATTTGTTCGAGTCAGAACTTGGTTTGACCCGAGGATGTAATGATTCGAACCTGATCTGTATCCGACTGTGGTTGACCCAAATCCGAGTTGGACCTGTTACTGTAGTAACCGAACCCGAACTGTATCCGACCGAGAATGACCTGAACCCGATTTCAACCTGTTACTGTAGACCTGAAACCCGACCTGTATCCGACTGAAATGAACCCGAACCTGAGTCTGACCTGGAAAATAACCGATATTACCCGACTGAATTGACCCGAGACCTGATTTTACCCGATCTGTTTCGAACTCGACCTGTTTTGAACCCGACCTGATAAATGACCCGACTTGTTTTATACCCGACCTGTTATTGACCTGAACTAATATTAACAAAACTTAATATTTACATGACATATAATTAAATATACTATAATTTGATGAATTTAAAATATTGATAAATATAATTAGGCTTAAAAAATAAAATTAGATATGAGAATTAATTTAGGATTAATATTTAAATATAGTATTGTATATTTAATTAAATTAATTTATTTACTAATTTATTTAGTTTTAATGTATTTAATTTTAATTATAATTTTAAATTAAATACATACATTAACTCATAAAAAATTAAATATATATTAGTATACATTTAAGTATATATAATATATATTATATATTAAAGTATATTATATATGTATTAAATTATATTATATACATAGTATATATTAATATACATTATATACATATATTAATATATACATCTAGTATATATACATATATATAAGTATATATATTATATACATATAAATATCATAATAAATATACATATATTTTTATTAAGTACTTCAAGTCAAATTGATTTGATTTTTGAAGTAAATTTAAAATTAAAATTTTGAGAATTTTTTTTTGATTTTAGAGGAGGAATTTTTGATTTTAATGTGTTAGGGGGGAATTTTTGACTTTGGGGAAGGGAGAATTTTTTATTTAACCGGGTGAGGGGTGTTTTGATTTAGGGGGGAGATTTTGATTTTGGCGGGAGAGGGGATTGGGGGTATAATATATACCATAATACATATTATATTATATACTATATGCTTATAGTATATAATATAATATGTTATATAATATATACGTATTTATATATATAATATATGTTATATATGTATAATATATGTATAATACATATTATATATGTATTATACATATATATACGTTAAGGGGGCGGGGGAGATTTTGATTTGGGAGGGGGAAAGATTTTGATTTTGGCGGGAAGGGGTGTTTGAGGAGATTGGGTATAAAATATATATACATTTTATAATATATACCATAATATATATTATATTATATACTATAAATATACATATATATAATATATTATATAATATATACGTATTTGTATATATATATAATATGTTATATATGTATATTATATATATAATATATGTATAATTACATATATATGTATAATACATATACATATAACATACATATATATATATTAATATAATGTATATATATATACATATAATATATATAACATTACATATTTATATTATTAACATACATATGTATATATATGAATAATGTACTAATACATATTAACACATGTAACATATTAAGTTATTAACATACATATATATAATATATGTACTAAACTACTAATACTATATGTTAATACATATATTAAAATTTAATATACATGTTAACATGTATGATATATGTATAATATATTATATATATACATATAACATATATATATATAATACATAATACATATACATATAGATTATAGCATACATGATACATATATATTAATATATACATGTACTATATACTAATTACTATATACAATTATACATATACATATGTTATATATACATAATATATAATATACATTTACTAATTAATATATATACATATACATATAACATACATATATGATATATTGAATTATTGATATATGTATATATTAATATATTAATGTACTATGTATAATACAATGACTACTACTAAATACTAATCTACTATCACTATGTATACATATAACATGTAACGATCCGGATTCTCGTATCCGAGTGTCGGGTTAACCCGTGGTGTTGGGCTTCGATTTTGTGCTCGGGCTTAGGTGGTTGTGGGCTGGTTGTTGGGCCTTCGTCTTGTTTGGGCTTGTGTGTTGTTGGGTTAGAAAGGTTTTAGTAAGGAGTTTTTGGTCTTTTCCCTTAGGGAAGGCAAGAGAAGAGAGGAGAGTGGTGTGTGTTACAGAGAGTGTAAGAGAGTGAGGTCATAGGGAGGCTTTTCTCTTCATCTTCTTCATCTCACCCTAGTTGAAGAGTGAAAAAGGTTTGATCTTTGTGTGATTTTCTAAGAATCACATTTTGGTGTAAGAGAGGGAGTTGTAGAGGTGCTTGAGATCTATCCAAAAAGGTAAAAACTGTTTGGTTTGGCAAAGATGAAGGTTTAGGTGGGGGTTTTAAGTTGAGTTCGGGAATAGGTTTTGAAAGCTTAAAATCTGGGTTTTATGGTGTTTTAAGCCTTAGAATTCATCCCAAAAATGTTCCTAATAGTTGTTTATCTTTCTCTTGTAGAGAAAGAGAGTGGTGAGCCATCAACAAGCATAAGAAAAGGAAGAGCTTGAAAAAGTTAAAGGAGGACGTTTTGGTTGCTGTTTGCTTAAGGTTGGTACTCCCAACTCGTTCTTTACATCATACATATCATGGTAGTTGCATACATATAGATGTTGATGTATGTGTGTGCTTGATTTGTGCTTGGCATGCTTTAATGGTGGATTTCGAATTTGGATGTTAAATGATTTGAAATTGATGTTAAAATGTCTTAATCATCTCTAGAAATGAATAGAAACACTTTGGAACTGATTGGATCGAGTTTGGGAATGAATCCTAGAAATTTTCTAAGTGCAGACCTGCATTTCGTGCAGGGGGTATCGATACACGGGTCACCGGTATCGATACCCATGAGTGGAATTAGGTTCTGTGGATAGGGATATCGAACCATGGTTCGATACCGAGACCTCCAGTGGCAAAAAGGCAACGATACCAGTATCGATGCTGGAGGGTCTCTTTAGTTGACTTTAAAGACGGTCAAAGGGTATCGATACCCATGGTTCGATGCCTTCTTTGGGTGGGTATCGAGGTAGGGTGGTTCGATACCCCATATAAGGGTATCGATACCCCTGCGAGAACTTAACAAGATAAGCTTTGTTTGAGGTTCGATAGGAGAATTAAAGGTTATAATGAATCTTATAATTAATGAAATGAATGGTTAACACAAGATTGACATATTAAACCCTGAATGACTAAATTATGTTAAGTCTTGATGTGCTTTGTTGTGAGGATTCTAGGTGGATCATTTATGTGTTTCGAGTCCTTGTTTGATGGAAATCTGGATATACATAAGTGTTGCAACACGTCGAAGGCCATCCGATGTAACATGCCGGATGATGTTTGAAGATTTTATTCCGAGTGTTGGGCGGCCTCACTCGAAGATGTTCGATGTAACATTCCGAGCATGGGGTTGATTGGGCGGCCTCCACCCTTTTCCGAACGTTGGGCGGCCTCGTTCGAAGATGTCCGATGTAACATTCCGGGCATAGGATTTGAGGGCAGCCTCAATCCTAAGTGTAGGATCCCGATGCTGTGTGGACGCGGGCCTCACTCTTGTGTGTTATTTGTGATGTGACATGTATATGCTGTGTGCGATATTATACATTGATTATGCCATGTGGTAGGCAAGCATGCTAGATCATCATATCATGCACGATATTTTATATGTTATGTTTTACTGCTTATGATATGCATGATGTTGGCCGAGTTCGGCGTATCCACTGAGCTTTCGTAACTCAGCGTTCGAAATATGTTTTCGTGTGTAGGTTAGGTGAAGTCGGTTCGTGGAGCACCATCAAGGTTCGGATTTCAGCATCGACTGTGTTGTCAGAGTACATGTGTTAGATTTAGTGGGCTTGTACTATGTCAAACCCTATGTAATGTAACTTTGTTTATTTTAATTTGGGTCGAATGTTTTAATGGTTTGTAATATTTTGGATCTCCGATTACTTTACACTATTTTGGGCTTGCGTTTTAACTTAAATGGATTTATGAATCGTATTTGGATTTGAAATTGATTTTATGTGATGGGCTTTGAAAATAAATTTTGGAATACAGGCTTTGGGCCGGAGGCCCAATGTGACATCCGGGTCGGGTGTTACATAACATACATTGATACATATACTATATATATTAATGTTAGAATGTACTTATGTAGTTATGTATTATGTATAATTAATAATTGTATACATTATAAATATATTATACAAATAACATATCTAATTACTAGACATCTAATTATCAATATATATTATATAAATATTTATATTAGTTATTAAATTATTAATGTATTATATATATAGTGTAATGTATATCATATTTTAATAAATATTATAATTTTATTTTCATATAGATAGTATTAATTCATTTATAATATTATTCTATAAATGATATTATGCTATAAATAATATTATTCATTATTGTAGTATTATTTTACTTCCAAAAATAATATTATTTTATATATATTATTAATCCATATATAGTATTATTTTATTTTCAAAAATAATATTAGTCCATTTATAGTATTACTTCATATATAGTATATTTTCTACATATAGTATAAATTCCTTATATAGTATTAATTTTATATATACTATTATTCTATTTATAGTATAGATTCTATATATTGTCTAAAATTTATTTTTAATTTTTAAAATATATTAAACTATAGTATAATTACAAATTTATAATGTATTAAAGATAAATTTTTAATACTTTTAATTATTATTAAGTTATAATTTTTGTAATTTAGTCTTATAATTTACAAGTTATTTTTTTAAATTGATTATTAATGATTTTTCTAATTTACTTTAATGTTTATAATTTTTAATTTTTGTAATTGAGTCCTTACAAGTTAACGTTGATTTTTTAAAATTTCAAAATTTAATCTTTAACTTTATGGTCTAATATTTATTCGTTTTTTACGTATTTATACAAAATCAAAATTAATAATTAAAATTACTATGAATATAAAATCAAAATTAATTTGACCTGAAACAAAACCGACTTGAAATGAACCCGGCCTGAAATGCAACCGAACTGAAATGGATCCGACCTGAAATGGACTCGACCTGAAATAAACCCGCACCCGACCCGAATCGAGTCAAAATATCAAATCAACCTGAAATGACCTATATCTGATTTTACCCAACCTGACAGTACTCGACCTAAAACCCATCCGAATAACTGTTTTTAAATCTCTCACACGTTCCACATTTTCCGTTACACTTGTTAGACCTTAGTTTTGGATTATCTTTCCTACCTCCCAAACCTATACAAATTTAAACTCCTCGGTTTACGCCTTCCTATCCTTTCAAACCAACCGCACGTAGCATCCAATGGCGGAATACATCGAGTCGAAGATGGAGAAGATCGCCGATAAGATCTCCGAGAAGATCCACGGCATGTCCTCCTCCTCTTCTTCCGATTCCGACGACGACAAGCGCTCTCACGCCCACAAACTCTCTTTCAAGTCCAAGGTTTATCGCCTCTTCGGCAGAGAGAAGCCTCTTCACCAAGTCTTAGGCGCCGGAAAACGTAAATATATTTCATATGATCTATCGTTTATTAATGCGTATATAGATTCTGCGATTTCGTTTTCATTAATTGTGTTTGACGATGTTTAGTTTATTAAATCAGCATCAGTTAGTCGCATTATATTACATTCCTTGTTTTACTAATTGATTTCCTATTCAGAATCCTACTTTCTCGCTCTCTTTTGATTGAATCCAGATTCGAAATCTTTCAAAATCACGATTCCAATTGCCTTCATTTTATTCATTTTTCCCCTTTTTATGTAATTTATTTTGATTAAATTCATGCTAGTTTTTCATAATCCTGCTTCGTTTTTTTGTTTGATTGCTTCAAGTTTCAAAAGTGAGGATTTCAACCTAATCGTCTTCCTTTTGTTTGATTGAGTCAAGTTTATTATCGTCTTTTATGGTCATTCAATGTTGATTTGCAGCTGCTGATATTCTTCTATGGAGGAACAAGAGAGTTTCTGCAAGCGTGCTTGGTGGTGTAACAGCTTTCTGGTTTCTCTTTGAAGTTCTTGATTACCATTTAATCACTCTGGTTTGCCACATTTTGATACTCTCTTTATCAGTCCTTCTCCTATGGTCCAATGCTTCTAATTTTATCAACAAGTAAGGTTCTTCAATCGTTCTTCTTTTGTTCCTTGTATGATTGAAATCTTAATTCTAACTTTATCAACTTCGTTCATTTCCAGTTCTCCACCATCTATTCCAGAAGTTGTGATCCCTGAGAAGTGTCTCCTTAAAGCTGCATCTTGTCTAACGACCGAAATTAACCGAGCTGTGACTGTAGTGAGGACCATTGGAACCGGCAAGGATTTGAAGGCGTTTCTCGGGGTATGTTAACGTTTATGTCCCTCCTTGCTTTATTCTAGTTAACTATTATATTAAGAGAAGAGCTAGCCACTAGGCATTAACCATTAGATTTTTGGCTAAAACAAATAAAGAAAAACCCTTCTCTAGGATTAAATGGATACTTCATTGTTCATAAAATAGTAGTGTTCAATATATATTCGAATATGAATAATAAGCTATGATTCTAAAAAATATATGGGAAAAAAACTAGAATATATTAAGCATGCTCATGATGAATATATATCCATACCTCACACTTTCTTTGAACCCAAGTAACATGGTATATAATTGTGCACTTGTGCTATGTTTTCAACTCACTATGTATTTTGCTTAGCTGCTATGCTTGACTAGTCTATGGCGGAAAAAAAAAGGATATAATAGCTTTTTAGTCTTTGAATCTTTTTTTTCTGTTTAGTTTTTAAACTTTTATTTTGGTCTACATTAATCCCTAAAGTTATATTTTTTTTAAATCATTTTGATGATATTATATTTTTCATGTTGTGTCATGTGTAACAATCGAGAAATTATATTATGAGTATAGCTTATTTTTTATTGTCACTTAAAAAATTTATTTTCTGAAAATTAAATTAATGACATGGATAATTAGTGGTAAAATGAGTATTTTTTATTGGTTAGGGACCACGGTTGATGTGGCGAGCCGAGCTCATGATATAATCTCTCGTAACAATCATGTTATTGAAATGATTAAAAATGAGAAAATTATCAAATTTAAGGACTAATGTGAAAAAAAATTAGAATAGATTGAGAAAAGTTGCTGTAAGGTTTAAAGTTGGCAACTCACTTGTGCTGTGTTTTCGACTCACTGGGTATTTTCTGTGCTGCACTAGGCCGTTGCTGGATTATGGGTTGTGTCAGTTATCGGGAGCTGTTTTAACTTCTTGACACTGGTCTACTTCGGTAAGGAATTTGATTCTTTTCTTTTTTCCAACACTTCAAATAAATAAATGAATTTATAAGTTTTATATTTTTTAAATTATTAAAAAAATAAAATAAATAATTGAGATTATTTTTTTAAGTAATAATCTCACGTAACTTATAATTTATTTCATTAATCTAACAATTTATATATACGTATATGTACGAGTATGGTGAGACTGACCAAATGGACTAACATTACAGTGTTTCTTCTGCTATTCATCGTGCCGGTGTTATACGAGAAATACGAGGACAAGGTAGATGCACATGCTGAGAAAGCTATAGTTGAGATCAAGAAACAGTATGTAATATTAGAGAAGAAGATTATGGCTAATATGATAAAGGAAAAGAAGAATTAGATGTAAGAAAAAAGAAAATTTTGTTTTAATAAAGATTTGAAGAAATTGTGAGGTTATTCCATAAATTTAAATTAAAAAATAGTATATAGATTTTTAGAAAAATATAATTGAATGATAAAAGTAGAGTGATTTAAAAAATTTAAAAGTTAGAAATTTTCTGATTTGTAATTGTTAATATGTATTTTTTGAATAATTTGTATCTACAAAGAGAGAAATTTTTAATATGTTAAAATGATTTTTGGGTCATTCAACTTTTGAAAGTTATTAAATGATCATTAAAGTTTTGATTAGATTATGAGATTGTCATTAATTTTTTTAAATATTATAAATTGTTATTAAATTTATCTAAATGTTTAAAATGGTCCCTTATTTATATAAAATTATTATTATTAGGGATCATTTTGTAATAAAATTAAAATTTTAATTACCATTTTATAACTTTTAAATACTCAATGACATAATGACTATTTGTGTATTTTACCCTTGTGAACAAATGCTAATAACCCAATGTGGATATCTCCTCTTGTAAGGCCCAAATATTTGGAATCCTTGTATCTCATCTACTTTGAGGGACTATATAGAGAATTAGCCCATCGTTCTCTTTGATCGTTTGGAGTCCAAAGCCCCAAATAATTTCAGCAGAATTCAAGAATATTCATTAACGGGCAGGATTGATTTAATTATGAATTTCATCCTTCACTTTATGGAATATGACAAGTTAATCCCTTTAATTTTATTAGAATCTGGTCCTTGTATACGGAAACTGACAAGTTAGTACCGAAAAATACATAAAATTGAACTATTGATTTTTGTTAACTTGTTGCATATAAATTGTTGAACTATTAGTTCTTACTAATTCCTCGCATATAACTTAATCAACGCAGTCTAAAATTCTATGGGAGCAAAATTCAATTTTACCAATATGTTAGGATCAAATCATAATTTTATCATTGGGACATAAATGTAATTTTACCATCTATTAAAACTTAAAAAATTATAGTTTTTGGAGGGACATATGTGTAACTTTCCCATTTTAGGTGGGTTCTAAGGCCTTGCCGGATGTTCATAATTGGTCCAAGGAGGATGAAATATAGTAATATTATATTAGTGATATTAGACTTGTTAGGCTTTAAGCACCTATCAGGTCAGTTATGAACACCTCTACTTGTCAGCACCGTAATTTTGTTCACTAATTTTCAGATCAACGATTTAATAATAAAATTTAATATTATTATCTAATGATAAAACAATGGTGGAGTTCGAATGCTTCGTAGCCATTTACTTTTGTTTATTTTTGCTTGCGACGGCTCTTCCTACCACCCCTACCCCATAATTTTTTTTTTACTTTATATATATATATATATATATATATATGAAAATGAGATTAATTTTAATTTTTCATATCTTTTAATATTTATATTTTAGTTTTAATCTTGACTGCTTCACTGAAACTATGAATGCCCTAGTAGAATGTATATAGCCTATCATGAAGTTCACACATGTATAGGGACAATGCCTTGCAGATTTAGAAAATGGGATCACTTTTTCTTTATATTGAAACTGCAGATTCTTGGACATTCATAATCCATGTGAATAGTTGGGGACAAACATTGTTGTGACTTTCGACAAAGCTTAATGTCTTGTTAGCCGGGTACGGTGACTTAAAACCAATACCCACGACAAGTAGCATGTATGGGGCTTTGGTCCCCTCACACTAGCCACTAGGGGGTATAATAGCAACTTGCAAGGGGAGAAGGCTTGCTTTTTGTTTTTGAAATGCACAGAAAAATCCAACATAGAAGACAAAAAGGAAAAATAACAATATCTCAAGGATACATGTTTATCAGGTTAGTCAACTTTTTTTCCTCTACCACTGTTTTTCTTAATTTAAAAAAAAAATATGTTGTATGTTAATTTTGTATTATTTTTCGACTGATAATGATCATTCTTAATATTTTGTATTTATTTTTGTTACTTATAAAAATTCGTATTGTTTTGGATTTCTCCTTTGCGCACATTTGTTGTGTTTTGTTTCGATTATCTTTGTAGTAATTTAATGTTTATGTAGCGGTTATTATAATATACACTACTGAGAGAAGGTTGACGATCTCATATGGTTAATTCTCTTTCTACGACGGTTTGTCAATGTCTTCACTTTTCAGAATTATTAACACAACAGTCTACGAGATTGATTTTGTTGATCATCTCTCCTTCATCACTACTCGAACGTCTATTTTATATGATTTTTTATAAATATTATCTTCAAATTTCTTAATTAAAAAAAGTAATGGATAGATGCAGTAAAACCCACTGTTATCAATATCTTGGCAATTTCTACTAGCACCATTTGTCCATGTCTCCCTATCCTTACCGGTTGGCATCAATCTGAAGAACTTTCTCATTTCATGTCCATTTTTGCCAGTTCAAATGGCCTGAGGGGACCAGACTTTTGCTTTTCAGGACAATTCCGACCACAATACCCTATCATTTAAAGAAACCCAAATTGTTTTTTTTTATCCTATAAATATAATCCCATTATCATTATCAGCATGACCCTACAATCTAGTGAAAATATGAGATTATTGAATGTTTGTAAACCTGTAGGAGCTAGAGATTGTCTGCAGTTTTCTTGCCTTGCTTTTAGGGTTCATGATGATTTTCCAGCATAAAATTTGGGCACTAATCTAAGTATTTAGGGACAGTTAATTTTGTTGTATTAAATGAGGCAGTGCCACCTAAGCAATCACATGCATGCATGGAAATTGTATCCTACAAAACTGCTGCAGATATCTGGGCATTGAAGTGGTCCTAAACATGATTGTGTCTTGAAATCAAAGCTGAAGTTGCAGACTTCTAGGTAAAGAGAGATGGTGCAGTAGCCAGTAGGGTTACTTTGGACGAGGACTCCATAATAATCCATGCAACATGTTGCATTAAATTATTAAATTACTTTAAAAATTTTAATTTATTGTCGGCATTTTAAAATTTAAACGTACAAGGGGTCGAATATAAAAAAGTTAGAATCCACTTATCCAACGTAAAAATTTTATATTTTATATATTTTTTGGATCGTTAAATAAGGGAAATGTATGGTTGAGATTAATTTTTTTTTTTTCTTTCTAAATGATAATCTTCACGTATTCTATTGTTAATTTCAATAATCCATTCCATTCATTTAACAATCTAAAAAATGTGTAAAACTTAAAAAATTTATATTATATAACTAGATCTCGTATATTGAGAGTGGGGTCGTGGCCCCACAAGTCTATATATTATCCAAATATATTCAATAATTTTTCTACAACAAGACCTTGGTTTAATGATAAAATTAAGGACCTAAGAACTTTGAGATCTTAAGTTTCAATCTCATTGTAAGGTGAGTTTTCTCCATATTTCAGTATCGATTTCATTTCTACTGTATATAAATTCTTTTATTCGAATATATTTCAATTATCAATTCGATACGGATCGATTAAATGATACTCGGATTAAAAGCATGCTGCTGTTATTATACAGTAAGACAGTAAAACATGCTTGATATGTACCCTCAAATAAACAAAAATTTAAACTTTACAGAAATAAAGGAGAGATTTCCTTTAAGTTGTGAGCTGAGCTCCTACACTTTTCCCTCTTTAGGGCCAGAATTCAGTGGCTAAAAACATTCCCATAGTTTTCTAACATCCTTACAGTACAAATATACATTGTCAATGTCAGAACACAAGAACAGAAAAGGACAAGTAACAAGTGGTCACATAATTTTCTTTCAGACCACCTGTTTCCTCTCTTCATGTGGATTTCAAATGGATCCTCCTCCATTCATTTTCCTGGAAAATGAAACAGGAAAATGATATTAACACCAGAGTTTGATTTTCCTAAATGTTGAAGTAGAACAGTATCAAACAAGCAAATGGAGTGTACCGATTGATTTTTTGCAATGAAGAACTGCCTCGTAAATTGAGCAATTGGAGTCACATGATTTTCGCCACTCGTCGGCGGCGGAGTAGGCGACGCTAATTCGAGGGGATGTTGCGGTTGAAAGTAGCCAGTTCTTCCTTCCATGACCTCTTGCGTCGACACTTTCGGCTCTACTGCTCGATTTATGTCCTCGTAACATACTTCGGTACAATGGACGAAGAAAATTCAAGTACTTGGAAAATATCCTCTTGGACAACCTTCGACACCTTGTCGAAGTAGGATGATTTGTTTTACTTGTCGGAACCACATGGTCCGGCACACATAAAGCGGTAGTAGGAAGGGTCGAATTCGGATCAGAAACGTCATATGCATCATTTTTCGAAGCGTTACGGAAGAAAGGCATGACTCTGCCATCGGAAAAGAGCTCATCAGCATGAACAAGGGCGAGGGATGTTTGTGAAACGGGGAAATCAAACATGAAATCTTGAGAATTCCTAAAGAATCTCCTTGAAGGCGGCATCCTCGGATCCATCTCGATAAACGAAGCTTCCTCGTATGCATCGAGTGAAGCTCGGAGGGATCCGTCTAGACCATCTAAAGAAGGCTTTAAATTCACTAACCAACTATATGAAAAGCTTTCAATGGAGAGAGGTTGTGTAGTTTCCATGGCTGCCACTGATATTGCAGGGAAAATAGAGGAGAAAGGAGCATATTTATATATGGTTATCTGGCAAGAGACAATGAAATGAAAAAAAAGAGAGACAGAAACATGAACCCCACAGTAGCACTCATTCGTTGTGTCTTGTTCCATCAACAACACTTACCCCACAGCTCCCTTTTAGCATTGCAAAAACAAGTGACCTATAACAAACTTGTACTAAAAAATTAACTTCTTACTAGACATGCCTGATAATATGTATAAGATCATAGTTTTTATATTTCAAGATCTACCATTTACTTTTTGATGTAAGAATCTAAGATTAATGTCTTAATTTTTCTCATATGTGATATTATGTTAACCTAAAATAAAATATTAACAATCTTTATTTTATGTTAAATATATATTCATATCGGAAAGTGTCGATATGAATATGTATTTAACACCGATTAATTATATTTGTGTTCAAATATGTGTCGAACATGAGTGAATAGATATGTTGGACATGATGCTCATTGTCACACGTTACTGCAGTTTGGTCCTTGAATCTGTTGAACAGATATCTGGGAAACCTGGGGATGAGAACAGTGAAAAGGAAATGGAGTCTGCTGAGTTCTATTTCAGGGTTTTGTATCCACTACCATTTTCTAGCTGTGTAGTGAGCTTTGGAAATGATTGTCATTTTCATTTTCCGACAATGTACAGAAACCAAAATAAACAGACAAATTTTCTCTTTAGGCTTGTCGGAGAATGAAAAGACAGTAACCTAGGTTTCAGGGCCAAAAGCCAAGAAGGGAGAATGACAAGAAGCCAACTGGTCCCTACGGTGCATCCTCCTGCAAGACAACAAGAGACGGGAAGAGAATATTTAGGCATTCATGAAGCAGTTTAAGAATAGATTATTAAGTCAACCCTGTTCACTATGTTATCTATGGTTCAAGTAATTAGGATCGTTCATCTTTAAATAATCACTTAATAACTATCTACCCACTAATTAATTTGTTTGAAAACCATTTATGCCTTAATAAACCTCATTTCAATGAAGACAGTCCTTCCTCTTGGTGAAGACAGTCCTTCCGAGGCATCAAAATTCTGTAGGCATGAAATGGCATTGGATGCTAACGGGAGGCAGCTGTTAGTAACATCTGGTTCACTAAGAGCGCCCATATATCAGGTGAATTCTCTTCATATGTATGAATATAGATATTGATCTTTTTTTAATGCCAAACATTGGCCAGTATCAAAACTAATTGTTTCGGCTTTTATGTTCTGTTCTCGTTTTTATACTGGTTCAGGTACAAGGCCATTCAAGCGGGTTCAGAACTCTTCCCCACAGTGCAGCCATAACAACCGTGGATTGGCACCCAACCTTGCCGATTTTCTTGACCGGATCAGCAGATAACTTGGTTCGAGTAACTTCCAAGGGTAAACCCTGTACACTCTAACTACAAGAAAACAAATAGTTTTAGATAAAAGGGAAAATCGAAGATAGAACATTTTTTTGGTATAGTGTAGATTCATTTTATATTTTATGGTTCATGTTCGGGATTTATTATTTTTTCTTTCAAGGTTTGAATCTAAATTTTCTCTCTGAGAGAACAATTTATCTTGATATCGCACCCAACCCTTTTGGGGACTTTGAATATAAAACTATATTTATGAAACATATTTTGTATTGAGACAATCTTGATTAAGAATAAAATCGTTTGACCAACAACCGATTTCTCTCGTAAGATGAGATATTATCTCTTAAACAAAGTTAGGGATTCAAAATCTACATTATGAATTAAGCAAATTAGGTCAAGAGTCATAATAGGCCTCTGTAATATCTAATCCATATTAATCAACCAATAAGACGATGATCATACCAAAAAAATAGAATCGTTTAAACTGAAATATTCATAAGTCGGACAAAGTTCAACTGCTTTTATTGTTCAAAACATACCAGAAAATCTCTCAAAGCAAACAGAAAGAAAACCTGAATAAATAAAGACAATACAGGCTAAACCAAAAGGGTCCTACAAAAACCTAACCTGAATACTCTTCTTCTCCGAGATTGTTAGAAATACAAAGATTTTGCATGGACTCTCCATTAATCTTCAGCCTCTCTACACTTTGCGGACCTGAATATTGTGAGTGGACCGGAATCGCCAGATTGGCTGTCTGCCACTCTGAACAAGTGCCAACTCTTCTCCCTTCTTTACCATTCCTTGCTTCTGCACATTGATCATATTAGTTCGGCACAGTATATAAAGAATCGATAAAAAATGGGGAAGAATGCAACAACACCGAGATGCAGTATGATCAATGAGCCGGGCTCTATTTTAAAAATGACAGATGGGAATTGTACACGTCTGTGTCTCGCTATCGCAAGTCATGTGTCCCAGGGTACAGGTCCATAACTATATCTGAACACCCTCTATGTAATCATTTCAAAATTGGCTATGGTGAAAAATACTTGATATGGAAAGCAAGAAAAGCATTAATTAGAACAAAGAAGCAGAAAACCCTGTTTAAATGGATCCAAATTGGTTTAAGTTTTGAACCAAAAACCCAGCAAGCATCAGCACACCCTGTTATTAAGATGATACAAAAAGGGTTTTGAGATATTTACACATTTTGATCAATTCAACCGGATACCTCAAAACAACCATTTGATCCTAGGTTCCAAACATGAACCAACTGAAGCATGAACAATTGCATAAATTATATTAACAGCCAATTAAAGGGAATTTTCATAACGAAATTTCTGGTAAAACTTTACCTGCAGCAAAGCTAAAGCATCCTTAAAGGTCTCCTCGGCATCATCTGAGAAATCCAAGTATATGGGGCATACTCCTTGATACAAAGCCAATCTTTGTTGTATCCTTTTACTGCATGACCATTAAAGTAAATGTCAGTCTAATATTCTATACCGCAAAAGCCCAGTAATGGTAGTCTGGTAGATACTCATTTTTGGCGTACACTACTAGCCAACTATTGCACTTGTGCCTTCATAGATATTCTCACCTCATTGACTTTTCGGATTAATATTTCTTCATCGAGTCAAAACTCAAATGGATAGACCATTAACATGCCACAATACAAATAAATTGAAAAGAGAGAAGAGAGGAAAACAAAAAAGAGAGCCTTTTAACTGAGGTTAAACATTTGTAACAAATTCAGAATCAGGAGCAGGTAAAACTCACTCATTTGTGAAGGCAAAAATAGTGCCAGAAGGACGATAATGGCTAAGTAATATAGCCATGAAACAAGTTCTGGTGAAGACAACGGTGGAAATTCCAAGTGTATTTGACATCATAGTTGCATGATAGGCAAACATCTCACTCATATGATTCTACGAAGTAGTAATTACCATCAGTATTGGTAGTTGATAAAGAAAAAGAAAGCATTAAGAATACTGATCAAGAAAGAAAGGGGAAAAAAGGAGGTCTAAAAGCCTATAAAAAAGTGCATGCAACTTATTATTGACCTTAAAAACTTGTCCGAGATTAGGTGGCATTTCACCACCAGATATGGTTGCTTCAGTTCTCAGAGCAACTGTATGCATCACTTTAACAGCTTTCAATGGGAACCTACAAGAAAGTGAAATGTTTTTAAATTGCATTTAATTAGAGCAATGTACATATACTGTCCTTACAATTAACTGCTCATGAGAAACGATAAAGCAATCTGGCAACAATATCGTCCGACGGAAATTAGCTACATTGATATTTAAGTATTCTTCTACCTTCACCAACTAGGACCCAAGGATATTCAATAAACTTCCCAATTGCTGCAGGGATGTTTCTAAACTAAACATTATCTAATATGTATCATTATTTATTAGCACAAGAAAAATGCAATCTTTACCTAATTTTAATCGAAATATTAAGAAGAGTGGGTAGCAATACAAGGGGGAAAAAGGTACTAAGAGGAATAGGTTAAAATTTTTCTAAAATGCAATGGACATAACTTCCTGGCTTACTTTCCATGAGCTGTTTCTCCAGAAAGCATGACAGCATCAGCACCCTCTCGAACAGCAATGGCAATGTCAGATACCTCTGCTCTAGTTGGTGTTGGGTGAACAATCATACTTTCAAGCATATTGGTTGCCACAATAACAGCTTTCCCCATGCTTCGACATGTTCTGATTATCTCTTCCTACATTTTACACCATGTAGAGTTCTAAGTGGATAAATAAACACAATTTCCTTTCTTTTCTAGTTTAGAAAATATGTGATAATTCATCTAAATCCAGTCTGTACAGTTAAATAAAAGCCTGAACGAACCTGCAACAACGGAACCTCCTCAATAGGAAGTTCTGCACCAAGATCTCCTCTTGCAACCATTGCCTAAAATAAAAGAACATGCATTACTTTTTATGCAACACATATATCACTGAAGTGGTAATAACTAGACTTTACATCAAATCATCTTCCCAGACTCCCAGAGCTTTCCTCATTACAGTAAAGAAGATGGTAAATAGAAGTAACAGCTAAACTCCAAAGACGTTACCTAATATTTGAAATGGATAACCTAATAATAATTTAGTATCAATTTTCTAGAATGAACAAGTTTATTTTTCAGCAAAAAAGATGGAACTAAAAGTATTAAATAGCCAGAAAACTACTTATATCTTTCTGTGCATAAATAACTCTAAAATTAGCTGCATTAAATATTCAGTGAAATATCTAAGTGATCACCCCATCAGATGCTGTTATAATTGAATGCAAATTTGGAATGGAGTCGGCACTTTCAATTTTAACGATAACATGAATGTCTGCATCACAACCTGCCAAAAGTGAAGGGAAAAAATCATTAGTGAAGAATTTAAAGAATATACCAAGTCTACAGTTATTATTTCATGAAAAAAATTCAAGATAACTTACTCTGCAGATAGTTCTTCAACTCATGAACAACTTGAGCATCTTTAACAAACGACACAGCATAAAAATCCACTTTATTGTCTACTCCAAATTTTATGTCATCCCAGTCCTTTTCTGCAGTAAACCAATGGAATTAATATCCATTGTGCCTTACAATCCCTCAACTGTGTAAAGGGGGAGTGAGAGAAAGAAACGGGGGAAAGTGGAAAATCAACACAGCAACGTAAAATTTCAAAAATTTAAATTCAAGGACCAACCAGTAATAGAAGGCAGTGTAGCACTTTTTCCTCGGACATTTAAATGCCGCCTAGACTTGAGCTCACCACCATCAACTACTTCACACTTCACTGAATCTTCTGTCTTAGACTTCACCACTAATGACATCATACCACCTACATCACAGATCAAAAGTCAGGGGAGCATAAAATCAACAAACGGAAAAGTGTTTCTTGAGATTTTTCTAGTGTTCTGTTTTCATAATAGAAGAATGATCCAGAACATCAAATTCTAGTTTGATAACGGAAGGATACACATTATTCTAGAAATAAAATATAGAGATGATTGCATACTACCATGTAATTTTACTCGATCAAATAACTTAAGTAAATAGAAAAAACAAATTTTCTCTATAATGCTAGACATTTCATTTACAACTTGACAAAACCTAAGAAAATATGAATTGCATTTGCATATAAAACAATAAGGGGGGGGGGGGGGGATTTTAGAAAGACTCATGGTAGCATACCATCAACAAGAAGCATGTCACCCACTTCTACATCATTAACAAAATCGTCATAGTTGACACTAACGCAATCAGGTGTCCCAACCCCTCTCCGAATTGTAAAAGTGAATTCCTGTCCAGTTACTAATGTAATTGGTTGGGGCAAGTCACCACTCCTAACCTCAGGACCCTGATAAACAGAACCAAGTAATCATAAAAACACAATAAATGAATATTTAAAAACGGAAAGGGTTAGAACTATCAGAAAAATGTACATGATACCAGTTGTTTATTGTTTCCAACATTACTATGTCTAACTAATTATAATGGGTTTACACAGTAATTACCAAACTCATTGACTCAAGCAACCTGAACATGGCTTCACGGGGTAGAACATAATGAAATTTAGGGAAACTTACCTTGGTGTCAAGCATTATTGCAATAGTGTTGTCTTTGGATTGTGCATTATATTCCTTAACTAAATCAATAACCTTCTGATGAGATGCATGGTCTCCATGAGACATATTCAAACGAGCTACGTTCATTCCAGTCTCAGCCAATTTCCAAATCATTTCTCTTGTGTTTGTTGAAGGACCAATAGTGCAAACAATCTTTGTTTTACGTCTAACAATAGGTTTGGACCACATAGCCACTGATGTGTCACCAAGTTGTTGAATCCCCCTTAATTGCTCGTATTGCTCCTCTCTCTGAAGAAAAAGAGGGAAAAAGTTACAGAAGGTTACAACACATTCGAAATGATTTCCCAAAATAAGTCCTTTGATTATAGATACAATGACAACTAAAATCATATTTACTATGTCATGCAACTGCATCTATAATAGAATACATATGCACAAAACTTAAATTTTAGGTGAGCTAGGACATATAATTCAGGCTTCCTCAATCTAACAACAAAAATTAAATCGTTATAAACTTCAATGATTCACTTATTTTACTGTAAGAGGGGAAACAGATGGAATCATGCAATTATATTTGATATGTTATGCTAGACATGGCAACATTAGACACGACACAAAAGAATTACATGGAGTCAGGGACACAACATAAATACACCAATGTTTCACTATCTCTATGATACAAATTATTATATAAAAATTTATACAAACATTACAACATCACAAACATAAGTTACTTTCACGTCATTCATTTTTTAGATAGTATCTCTGGCACAAATATAACCCACAGAAATCAAACACTGGCTTCTAAGAAATAACAATATCTCAGGGGGGAAACTTCCACTTGAGTCCGAAATTTTTCTCATTGTTTGGTGTTAGATTGCCGAGGAAGCCATCAGCCATGACTATAATGCACAACGGCTAGCAGATTTCCCCTTTTTGGAAAAGAAAAAAAATCTAACAAC
Organism: Abelmoschus esculentus; assembly: GCA_035048815.1. NCBI lineage: Eukaryota > Viridiplantae > Streptophyta > Magnoliopsida > Malvales > Malvaceae > Abelmoschus > Abelmoschus esculentus. The sequence continues at coordinate 15,629,663 of JAUCBN010000002.1, read as the reverse complement.
GGACGGTGCAAATATAAAAAAAAAAAAAAGGATAACGCATGCTCAACAAACCAAACGGAACACTATACAACATCACTACACTCCATAGTATCACTACATGTATATAATTTAGCCTAATGCTTTCTTAGCTCCTAATTTCATCCAAAAATTACAAACATTTAGAAACGCTTGACTCACATTCTTTTTCCTTCTCGCATGCTTTTTAACCAACCAAACACATAAGCAAATCGAGCAAAAAGGTTAATAGTGGCACAAACCGTTGGTACATCCTCCGGCGATACGGGAATAACTTCAGGCTCGGCGCGTACGGCTCTCTTAGCAGAAATCCGAGAGTTCCTCTTACTCACGACTCCGTTTTTCCTCGTCTCATCACGTGCCAGCACTTTCGAAGCGAAGCTCGTAGGCTTAAGCTTGGCCACTCGATCGTGAACGGATCGAGAGCCTTGGCTCAAGAATGAGCCGTGAATAGATCCAGTGGACATCACTTGCGCCATTTGCTAAAATGTGTGATAGATTCAGAGGAAGAGAGGGAAACGAAAACGTCTAATGGAAGAGGATGTAATGAAATGGTGAGGGATTTTTTGCTGAATTTTTAAGGAAAATGGAGATTGGAGAAATCGCCGCTAAATTTGGCTTGTAGAAGAACGAAAAGAGCTTGGTACTTAGTTTGTATCGACAACAGTACGGAGGCTTTTTTTTTCTCTGATTATTTTATTTTTAGGGTAACTTACATAAATAGTCATCTGACTATAAACATGTTTCTCTTTTGGTCACAAACTATCAAAAGTTACAGAATAGTCATTTAATTTATCGATTTTAATTTTTGGGTCCATTTCCGTTAACTAACCGAAAGGAAATGAAACGGCTGTTATTAAATCTATAAAACAACATATTTAGTCCTTAAAGTTTACAAATAATCGAGAAGAATGGATATATTATAAAAACCAAATCAAAGCACATATTCATTCTCATACAAGGATAATCAACACACAATAGCATGCTTAAACAATCTAAGAACTCTCAAAATGAACATAATAACTCGGGGAGCCTGCACTCTTGGAGATAATAATACTAATCTTTCATCGTCAGCTATCGCCCAACCACCGAATTTCCAGCCTTCCCAGTTCTGAGAAAGCCGAAAAAATCGGTGAGCCTGCATTCTTGGGGATAATAATCGGAGCTTGTGTCCTGCTGTGTGTTTTGATTGCCCTCTTGATCATCTGTTGTCAGTCAAGAGACGAAACTGACTACGAGCACTCCCCGAAAACACGCAAAAGAAAGAGATCTCTTTGAAGAAAATGGCTTCCGGAAATCATGGTAAGAACAAAAGGCTTGTGTTTTTCGAGGGGTGTAATCTGGCATTCGATCTTGAGGACTTGTTGAGTGCTTCTGCTGAGGTGTTTGGGAAAGTTACATTTGGTGTGGCATATAAAGCGACCTTGGAGGATTCGACAACAGTGTCGATGAAGAGGTTGAAAGAGATAGCAATTGCGAAATGGGAGTTTGAGCAACAAATGGTGGTGATCGGCCATATCAGTCACGAGAATGTGTCTGCACTTGGAGCATATTATTATTCAAAAGATGAGAAGCTTGTGGTTGTTCATGATTACTATGGCCTGAGAAGTGTCTCAGCTTTGTTACATGGTAAACTAGCTCGATATACTCAAATCAGGGTCGGTTTTGTTTAGTGGAATCAGGTTTTCAATCTTCAATTTATGGTAACGCTAACGCGATGCAGGTAAAAAGGTAGAAGGCAAGACACTTCTGGTTCTGGACTGGGAAACTAGGCTTAAGATTGCAATTGGTGCTGCTAGAGGCATTGCTTATAGCCACACACAAGCAAATATAACAAGCTTGTTCATGGAAACATAAAAGCCTCCAACATTTTCCTCAACTCCGAACGATACGGTTGCATCTCGGAAATCAGTTTAGCATCAGTGATGAGTCCAATGCCTCTGCCTGTAATGCATTCTGCAGGTTACCGTGCAACGGAAGTAACAGACACAAGGAAAGCAACTCAAGCATCTGATGTATACAGCTTTTGGATGGTTTTACTTGAGTTGTTACACTTACCCGGGAGATCACCGATACATGCCACCGGTGGCGAGGAGGAGATCGTTCATTTGGTTGGGTGAGGTGGGTACATTCGGTGGTTCGAGAAGAGTGGACCTCTGAAGTGTTCGACGTGGAACTCTTTCAGTATCCGAATATAGAGGAGGTAATGGTGGAGATGCTACAAATTGCAATGAGCTGTGTGGTGAGAGTGCCGGAGCAGAGACCAAAAATGGCCGACGTAGCGAAAATGGTGGAGGAAAACCGGCGAGCCAACAACGGGAAGCTACTGTCTTTTCGAATCCACATTGGAAACCTCAGGTTCAACAAACAAAATTCCCACAAGAGGGAGCTGAAACAATTTCTTCAACGGTGAGAATTTAAGCGGTCTGATATTGTTACATGACGGTCATTATTGTCTTTGTGGACCGTTATTTAGATAACGAGACTCACAGCACAATTACATTAACCGCCAATCAGACTCTCGATTCAGGGCCGGTCCACCCCTCTATAAAAGACCGCCACTTCACCCGATCCTAAATTCTCCCTCATTTGTTTATTATTTTCCTCTCATACATTAGGCTGTTCTTCTTCCATCTCTGGATTTCTTCTTCTAGCCACCTAAAACTCCTTCAGGAATTCGAAAACTCAAATACATATATAAAAACAAGGAGAATCGAAAACATCTTTTGAGGTTAGATCTCTTCGATTCCTCACGTTTAATTTGTTCATCTTTTCTGTATTTCTATCTGCGTTGTTTTGATTTTTTTAATCTAAGCTGAGTGGATCATAGGTTTTGCGATGGCATCGAAGCGGATCTTGAAGGAATTGAAGGATTTGCAGAAGGATCCTCCTACGTCTTGCAGCGCTGGTACAATATATATCTATACACCTATAAACTCATTCTTCTCGTTTTATTTATTCATTTTTGTCTAATTATCTGTCTATATTGACGTGTTTTCGTGTAACCTTCGTTTAAGACAAAAAAAAAAATTATAGATTTCCAGCTATATTTGTGCTGGTGTTTAAATAAAGGATTATAAAAGATCAATTTGATATAATTTATCAGTAATTTTCGCAGCAGATGATTATTTTTCAATATGTTTATTTTTTTATTATTTAGAATTGACCGTAATTTCGTACTAAGCTCATTCGTAGCAGTATTTTGTTATCTTTTGCTTATATTGATGTGTTATCGTTATAATCATGTATGACGATAGATCCCGAGATGTATACGTTTTGGCATTCAAATTTAGGATTAGAAAGATCGGTTTGATATAACTATCTGTGATTTCTTAAACAGAAATTATCAGTAACGGTTATTTGTGTTTATGAGGAAGTTTATATAATTTTTAGTGATTCTGGCAACAAAAAATGTTAAATTATTAGTCATGTTTGTTTGTTTGTTTATTTGTAATTATATAGAATTGGTTGTCATTTTGTGTTTTCTGCCTACATATGGAATGGGTCGGCTGAGCTAAGTTGGTTTCTTTGCCTTGTATTGGCGTTTGTTTGTCAAATTGTGTTCTTTTAAGATCAGTACAATCATTGGGAAAGACCGATATAATTTTAAAATGTTAATAGCTTTGATAAAAATGTTTCAGCATTTCAGTATGTTCAAATGAAACTTTTTATGAATTTAATGTGTTTTGAACTTGGTCATAGTCTCATAGATTATAACATGTCTAGTGCATGTTGGACTTCGGCATATCCTCAGATTACAACATGCCTAACCTATGCTTAACATATTTTTCAAGCTGTAGACATAGGTGATAGATATAGCACTTCATCACACAGTGGCATTATAGCTTGAAGTCTTTTAGTTTGGAATTTAACTTTGAGAATCCGCCACTCCAAAAATAGAATATTGGAATTGAAGGAAATAAAATGTTGGGTATTTCATTCATCTTTAGGTTTATAAGAAGAGATTGAGAGGAAATAAAATGAACATCTTAATCCATTATTATTTATGCTGATCCTCACCTCAGATCATATCTATATCTGAGGTGTTTGAGTCAAGTGTGACAGGGTAAAGTAGGAAGGGAGCACTTAGTGTGCTACAATCTCCTTCTGTTATGTAGTATATGACCATGGTCAAGTGTATAATTATAATATTGCTTATTGTTTTCACATGCTGCTTATGCTCATTTTTTTCGGCACTTGGTTGTCCTAGTTCTTGAGGAGTATTATTGAGTTTTATTACTCATATATCGCTTTATCCAACCATTTGCAGGCCCTGTTGCTGAAGACATGTTTCATTGGCAGGCAACAATCATGGGTCCACCGGATAGTCCTTACTCTGGTGGTGTCTTCCTAGTGACTATTCATTTCCCTCCTGATTATCCCTTTAAGCCTCCAAAGGTACTTTTATGTTCGTTAAGACTTCGATCATTCACTTCTATTCTGTGTTGCACGGCAATCTTTATGATCTAGTTGCATGGTTAACACTAAATGAAATGCTCCCCCGATATTACAAGCAGGTGGCATTTAGAACAAAGGTATTCCACCCCAATATTAATAGCAATGGCAGCATTTGCCTAGACATCTTGAAGGAGCAGTGGAGTCCTGCACTGACAATTTCCAAGGTGATTATCTTCTAAACATCTCGTATGAAGGATTAACAAAAGTTTGTTAAACCCCTTTTCCTTTATGGTTTTCTTCTCTTAGGTATTGCTATCAATCTGTTCTTTGCTTACGGATCCGAATCCCGACGATCCATTGGTGCCGGAGATTGCTCACATGTACAAGACCGACAAAGCCAAGTACGAGACAACTGCAAGGAGCTGGACCCAGAAGTATGCTATGGGCTAAGGGGTAGGCCTATATTTTTCTATTACAGTATATATTTATTTTGTTTTTTCTGTTCTATCTAAAGAATATCTGTTATGTCACTTCAATACCTAAGGCTAAAATCGGACTAAGGAATATGTCTACCAACATGGCCTTAGTTAGAGAAGAAATGCAAGTAACTTGCTTTGGTTTTTGTCGTATGGATAAATGCAACTTTGAAACAGAGAACCTTGTGTCCCTGAATCTGAAAATGTTCACCGTTCTCCCTAAATCGACACTCGTACCCTAATATTAGCAATTATATTATAATTAAATAATGTTATACCGAATTGTTTGTTTAGTCTATGTTCATGTTACTTGAATAAAGATATTGTGAAGGGCCACTATAGTCGTCTGAAGAATGCTCTGCTTCCAGCATTTGATAGTTCTTGTCATTATAAGATAATGCGGTTTGTGAATTCTCATGCATTTTTCAATGGTTTATGTTTGTTTTTAAATGTTTTAATCATTAGAGTACAAATAATTCTCTTTAATTTTTCTCTAATTTTGATTTTATTCTTCCTTTAAACATATGCAAAGTATTTGAATTTTGCTTAATATTAGATTTGTTTTAGGTTACTAATTACTTGATTTGCCCATATGTCCACCCTGCAATTATTGGTTTCAATATTGCATTCTTGGATTGAATTCTCTCCATAGATATCCATGAAGAAAATATATACTAGCGTAGTTAGAAATGGGTAAAATTACCTATAAGATCCTTCTATTGCAGGGGCTAGATTAATAAGGACCAATTTGAACCAGACTATAATAGGGAGACTAAATTATTTTGTTTAATAGTAGAGAACATGTCATAATAGAGACAACTTTCACCGTCAGGGATGACAAATCAAACATATGTAACATTTGTAAAATCTATATTTAAATTCACAAATCGTTTTTCGAAATTATTTATCTATAGAAATAAATAAATTTACTTTAATTATATGTTCACGATTCACTGACCGATTAATCTAAATAAAGTTTTATAAGGTCTATTATAGGGATAATTTTCTTAACTCAGTTTTTTCCATTTAGAATGTTAGTATTCAAGACTCTAATATTGCTTAAGAATTTAGTATTTTATACCACAGAACCAATTATCCTTTTAATCAAATTTTCTTCATTCAGATTATCAAAATTTAAAATTTTGAATTTATTTAAATAATTTAATACTTTATTCTACTAGACCAGTTCACGATTCATTGATCAATTAATTTAAAAAAAAATAAACAGATTTAGTTTAACTATTTGTTTACGATTTATTGACGACTAATTTAAATAAAATTTTATAAAAACCTAATATAGAGATCTTGCACTCAATTTTCTTCATTTATAATGTTAGTATTTAAAACTCTGACATTGCTTAAAAGATTAATATCTCGTCCTATTGAATCAACTACTCTTTTAATTCAATTTTCTTCATTTATAATGTCGGGATTCAAAACTTTAACATTATTTAAATGATCTAATAGTTTATTTTATTAGAACAAATGATTGTCTATAAAATTTAAAAAATAAATAAATTTAATGCGTAAACATCAAAATCTACATTATTCCTTTGTTTATCACTAGCAAGTATAATTCAAAAAAAAAATTATCACTAGCAAGTAAAGTTTGTTTGGTGAATGAAGCTAGTCAGCTATATCAACATAGCATTAATGAGTCTCCCTTTGTCTACTGAACACCTCGTGCTATCTCTAAGTTCCATCTCTCAGAGTTTAATAAACTATCAACAGTACATATGCATGAACAGGATCCAGGATATATTCTTTTATTCAACTCATATTTTAGATATGACTCATACAATTTTAAGGTTTATAGATTAAATGAATCGAATAATTCTTAGATACACTTATTTTTTGTATAACTGTCGTTATTTAACTCTTTCATTGATTAATCCGAATCAAATATTATTACAAAGGCTCATTACGAAACTGATTTTTTTAACCTAATTTACTTCGTGCATAATATTAATATTTAAACTAGTAAACTTACTTACGTGACCTGGTTTTTCATCAGCAAGATCGACCAATAATTGGTACTTGATAATATCTACACTATCAGTAATCGGGGAAATTATATTATGGGTAAGTCCCACCACGTGCCTATGGGACTAACCAATAAAAAGTATCTATCTCATCAATTTTTCCATGTTATATTTTTTTCAAATGAATCTTCACTTGAAAAAAATATTTTTAAAATGAATTAACAGTAAATATGAGTGAAGATTCACTTAGAAAAATATGACATGGAAAAAATTGATGAAATAGATGATTTTTAATGGTTGGTCCCATGGATGACGTGGTGAGACTTACTCATGATATAATTTCTCCAGTAATTGATACTTGATAATATAAACAATTAATAATTATATATTTAGTTTATCACTGTTTAATTAATTACATATTAAATCTTTAATATTTTTAATTTTTATTAATTAATTTAATAGTATTCAATAATATTCATTATTAGTAGTGTTCAACAATGTTTGACTCTTATTGTAGAATTTTCTTTATTTTAATCGCTAAAATTAAGGTACTTACGAAAAAAATTACGGTATATATAAAAGGTAATAGAGAATAAAACTAGTTTGTCTAGCAGTCGTGACCATGAGTGAAGGCTAGCATAATCCCTAAAAATCAGGTACAGTTGTGAATAAAATAATGAAGAACTAAAACAAGAATAAAGAACAAGAAGAAGATAAAAAGAGAGATATTTGTATCATTCTCAATATTGACTTGTGTACAATGCCTTTACAAACTTATCTATTTATAGGCATTCACAACTAATGTTTTTCTAATTAATGAAGATAATATTCCTAATGATAGAGTTCTTATTATGATAGACATTCACATAGATAAATATTCATAACAGTACAGTTAATGTTTTTCTTTTTTCGTCTAAAATAAATAAAAATCAAACCCTATCTTAGTTAGAAAAAACTTCACATTGTCTCCGCTTAAGACAAAATTATAAAGTTAAGATTTAAGATTTAAATTTAAAGTTTACGATATAAATTTAAAATATAAAATATAATTTTTAGTGTCAATATTAGTATGTATAAAAATATAAATAATATAAAATTTGTTCCCTTTGTACCATAATGTCGTACCCCTGGAATTTCATGTGACAAGCAATGGTACCATTAATTGTCCTCGAAACAGAACATTATGAATCCCACCCACCTCCCCGTACCGTATCATTACCTCCATTCAGTTTTGTATACGCGTGAACAAGTAGATAAATTTTACTACATGGACCGACCGACGACCAAGCAATTAAAAATAATAAAACAAAACCAAATCATAACACATAGATCATGTACAATGTTTCAAAGTAAACACGGATAAACAAAAACAGATAATAAATAAGACAAAGAATAAACATTAATATTTAAAACAAAACGGCAGGAGATAGGATAACTGTGAAAATGATCTAAAACATGGGCTTCTTATCTTACTATAATTGCTTTTTAGTCACTCTAAAAATATAAGTATTCAGTTTAGTCCATTGTATCCAGTGATGAACAAAACTCGACTCGAATCGATTTTTTTTTCATTTTTGAGTATTCGAATCGAATAATTTGAAAAAATTTCGATTTTGAGTTAAGTTCAAATTTTCAAAGTTTGAGTTACTCGAAAAACTGAAAATTTCCATGGTCTAATTAAACATTTAGTCCCTGTAGTTTTATTTTCAGTTTTATTTTAGTCCTATCTTCTTTTTTCTTTTATTATTTTTACCTTTTAATTTTTATTTCTTTACAATATGATCACTTTTCATATTTATTTTTTATTTTATTTAATACAATTTTTATTTTAATTATTTTATATTTTTTTAATTTATGTATTTATATTATTATATTTAATTTATTATTATTTTTATCTCGTTTTGGCCTTTTATAGAAAGAAAAAAAATTAACGAAACTCGTAATTTAATAAAATGACATATTCATACCTAAGGTATATAATAATAATAATAATAATAATAATTTAAAATCTTATTTATACATGTAAAAAATAATATGAAAAAATATATATGTAGATATAAAGATAAAATCATTTAAATTAGAATCAAAATGTACAATAATATTATAAATAGTGCAATTATAATTTACACATAAACTCGAAAAATCGAATCAACTCGAACTCGCTAAAACCGACTCGAATTGAATTTTTTTAAAAAAAATATTCAAATTATAAAATATATTGACTCAACTCGAATAACTCAAAATTTTTTGACTCGGCCCAACTCGCTCGAACGTTGACCCCTAATTGCATCCTTTTAATAAAGTGGAAATATTACATTTTTGGTCCCTTCAAAATATCCAACAGCTGTGTTTTCGTTTCCCAACAACCAATCAACGCGAGCCTTGTTTATTAATGAGTTTGTCTGGTTCTCTCTTTCTTGCTGTGGAGAGGACATGTGAGAAAAAGTAATGGAAAAAACATAAAACAAAACAAAACATAGTCGGCTTTGTTTGGTCCATGAAACCATGGGTGTTGGGGAATTAAGGTTTGAATAATAATGGTCAACAGATTAAATAAAATGATACTTTTAGACACTTAGATTTTTAAAATAAAAAATAATTATTAAATTTATCAAATTATTATAAAACGGTCACTAAATTTATTAAATCGTTATAATTTTTGTTGGAATCTTCTTGTCATGGCGAAATTACTAAATATTATATTCATAATCAATCAATATAATTAATGACCAGACGTATAAATAATACATTTCCGACCTTAAATTAAAATAGAATTAATAAAATACGCATATAATAACATTTAAACCATAGTAATATAAGAGCGTGTATCACACGCACCATAAAAACGGGTGAGAATCCATTTATAGTAGAAACAAAGACGAACTGTTAAAGAAAACAGAGCCGTACAACACCGATTTTATAAAATGGCGGCGAATCCAAGGCTGCCCGCCACGTTCATTCTAGCTGTTAAAATTTTAATACTATAATTTTTACCATAAAAAATTCAAACACCAAAATTTGAATTTTTTAGGAAATATATTTATTTTATAATATTATTATTTATATATTAGTTGATTCATTTAAATTATATCTTAAATTTATTATAAATCAACTTACATAAGTTATAATTTATTTTATTTTATTTACCGAATTAAAATTTTAATATTATTTAAAAATTCAATACCCGTCCCGTCAAATTAAAACTTCAATGGGTTAATAAATCGGAAAATTCTATAACAGGCGTCAAACATCAGTAAACACCACTGATGTTGAATATTGTTGAATATTATTAAATTAATTAATAAAAATTTAAAATTTCAAGGACTCAGTATGTAATTAATAAAAGAGTGATAAACTTAACATATAATTAATAATTGTATGATTAGTCCTTTAAATTTTTATTCTTTATAAATTAATTTAATAATGTTTATTAATGTTTAACATGAACGATGTTTAACGCCCGTCGTAGACTCGTCCTAAAAAAATCATTATAGATGAGTTAACTGTTGACGCTCTAACAGCAATAACTGATGTGATTACGAAAATATCCTCATTTATTGAGCTACTAAACCAAGATTAATTGGTAATTAAGGTGACAGATCAGGGTAACAAATCGTAGTTAACCTGGGGCACGGCTTTTAAATGGTCAGAATTAGTAGTGGAAATGTTTTACTATTCTTTTTGCCTAATCAAATAAACAATTTGACCGACTAAAAATGATTTAACTGACCCGGGTATCTTGGGGACATCACGTGACCGGCATCACGTTGTTCGAGAGTGAGTCACACGCTGAGTCAGCACCGTTCCATGCTATTCCATTCGTTAAATTACGCCTTGCGGGACCTACTTCGCCACGTTTAAGGTCAAATTCAGGTTTTAATCCCACAACTATGCTAAATTCTAATATAGTCACTTATCAACACTTTAAAGGAAAATAGTTAATTGTGTTAACAATATTTTTTTTTGAAGTTATAACCCATAACTATATCTATAGATCCAATAAAAATCAGTTATTACAAATATTGAGTATTAAACAAGTAATTCAATGGCAAAGTGCTAATAATCATGATTAATTATTATAATTATAAAAAGTCAAATAATTAAATTATTTTTGGATAAATTGTATATGTATAATCCAAGAGAGCATAAAACGGCCCTAGATGACCAAATTATACAAAACTAAAAGATCAAAAACTAAATCTCAAATTTCAAACTAGTAGAGAGACCAGAATTTGAATTTGACCATTACGTAAACAATATATAGTATATTATATTGAGGATTTTTTTTCCTATTTCGGCAACCGGGATCCTATAAAACGGCAAAATCGGTGATAATGGGACTCCACCGCGACCAAAACTCTCCGGCTTTTTCATACATTTCCAGTTTTCCGCTACGTACAGCTCTCTTTGAAAAACTGAAACCTTAGATTTTCTGAATGGGAAGACTGATAGAGATTTTTCCGTCAGGAAAATCTTCAGATAACAGTGACGAGTATAGAAACTTCGACGTGGTACTTAGTTGGCCAAAAAGCAGAAAAGAAAATTACTGAGCTTGACAAGGCAAACTGTTGCTCACTTTCCTTTTCTGTTTCTTCACTCACTCCTTTTTATAACCGTTGCTTTTCTCTCTGTTTTCCAGCCTCCCATGGCAGGTTCGCTTTGTTGAAAGATCTCTCTCTTTCACCCTTTCTCTTTCCAGGGCTGTGTTTTTGACTAGCCTTTTGTCAGATTTCTGGGTTTACCTTTTTCTTTCATTTTTTGTGTTCTTCGTTTCAAGCTTCAGTTTCACGGTTTCTTTGCCTTTTTCTCGCCTGCTTTATGTTCTGATTTCTGAGTGGATGCCTGCTGATAGAATCTGAGAGAAAAGACACAAGGAGAAATGGAGGAAAGGATTCTCTGTCCGATCAAATACACTGAACACAGAAATATCACTCGGAAGTTCAGAAAATCGACCTTGAAACCGAAGAAAGCAGTTTCCGATCACGCCGGTAAAGTTCCGAGGGTTCGGATATCCGTTATAGACCATGACGCGACGGACTCTTCCAGTGACGAGGAAGCTGATTTCTTTGGTCGTCGGAGAGTGAAACGTTTTGTCAACGAGATTAATGTGGAAGTCGCCGCCGTTGAGAGAACGGTTTGCAATGGAAGCCGGAAAAGAACGGCCGCTACGGCTGACACTGCGACGAGATGTCGTCGACCGATTAAGGTTCGTTCGGTCAACGAGAATGGAAGGAAGTTTAGGGGAGTACGGCAAAGACCTTGGGGGAAATGGGCGGCGGAGATTCGAGATCCTGCTCGGCGTGTACGGCTGTGGTTGGGGACTTACGATACTGCTGAAGAAGCAGCCATGGTTTATGATAATGCAGCGATCAAACTCCGAGGACCCGACGCTTTGACTAACTTCATTACTCCACCGGCGGGAAAGGAAAAAAACAACGGAAAACCCGAAAACACCAACGTCAGCTCGGTTTCCGGGTACGAATCCGGCGACGAGTCAACTCACAATCTTTCTTCCCCAACCTCGGTGCTCAACTTCCGAATTCAGTCCAGCGAAGAAACGCCTGTAGAATCGAAGAAACAAGCTCCCGAACCCCAAGAAGAAGAGAGTAAACCGCCGTCACTCAATGAGTCTCAACAACCGGTTCTCAACGAATGTGAAGGCGAAACCGAAACCAACTTATCCGACAGTTCGATGTTCGATTTGCCTCTCTATTTCCCTCCGGTCGACGAGCTTTTCGACATGTCAGTATCGGGATTGTCGGTTTTCGATGATGCTGCGTTGGTTTTACCAGACAGTACTGTTTTCAGTGATGATTTTGGCTGCTCGTCATCGTCGACTATTTGTCAAGTCGATGATTATTTTGCGGACATCGATGATTTGTTCTTTTCAGACCCTTTAGTGACATTATGAAGGTGAGGTTATGTCGTCGCTGTTTTGCTTGTCGATTTTCCGACCGATTTTGTATCGGCGGCGACATACAACTGCTTTAGCGTAGTTTATGTTTTAAGTTTTGACGTTGTTGATGTTAATTTCTCCGTTAAAATAAACGGAGAGTGGAGTGGGGTTTTGCTGAGATTTTTAAAATTTTATTTTAATAATTTGTCTGTTGCTAAAGAGTGTACTTATAATTTTGATGGAGAAATAAAATATCCGAAAATAGTTTAATTTTAATTTTGAATATTGTGGTTCTGACGTGGCCATGTTGCAGTACATCACGTGCGGAAATTTTTAAAGTGCCACGGTGGCATTCTTTTTGCCGCATTACACTCTGCCGTAATTCACGGTTTTGGCCGGTCATTTGACTCCGAGTCGGGACGCTCATTTCTGAAAACCGACAAGGTCAACTTTTAACAAGTTTAAAATTTTCCTTTTTAACAAGTTTTTATAATATTCGATCTAAAATAATTAATTAATAAATTAAATATTAATATTTATATAAAAATATTTAAGTAAACTTAATTATTACAAGATTGCTTGATCCGTGGTAAATTGTATAAAAGAATGTAGAAATTATTTTAAGAAAATATCAGTATTTAACGTTGTAGACAACCTGAAGCTAGTATGTTTGACGATACATGAATTCATGGTTTATTTATTATACAAAGAAAGTGAGTTGAAATCATTGGCAAGTGGTGGCGAAGGCTAACGATCTTGCTTCACTAGGACACAGAGGAATGAGATGGAAATCCCATAAAGCTGTAATAATGATGTCTAGATATCTATAGATGAGAGAATAGTAGTATTTTCTTTCATGATTTTCATAGCAAGTTGATACATAAAATATAGTTTTATTTAATTAATTATTAAAATTTATATATTATATTAATTTGATCATAATTTAAATTAATTTAATAAATTTAATTATTTTTTTAAAAATATTTAAATAATTAATTTTTATGATAATATTAAATCGAAAGAGTTTATTAGATCAAAGTATCAATTAAAACCTACATTGAAATATAAAACTAGAATAACTCGCAATTAACTTTTATTATATACGGAAAACAATATGGCATTTTAAGAGAAAAATAAGAGAAGAAAAGAATAAATTGATAGGATTTTTAAATATAAATGATTTAATTTATTAAATTATTTTAAATTAATATTAAATTAATAGAATATACAAATTTTAGTATAAACATAGAAAAAGTGTCTGATTTATACCAATTTAAAAATAATTTTTTTTAGAGAATGTGTCTTGTTTAGGTACAATTATAGAGAATGTGTCTAATTCATATATAAATTTAGAAGTAATAACTTTTTAAGTATCAACTAAGAGAATATGTTAAGGTTTAATTTTAGAGAAGATGTTTAGTTCAAATATCAATTTAAGAGTTAAAAAAAAATTAAGTACCAACTTGAAAGAACGTGTCTACTTTAAATACTATATATATATATATATATTTAAACATGAATAAGACACTTGAAACATATTTTTATTAATAAATATAATATATAATTAAATTTGTATTTAAAATATTTTAAAATTATTTATAGGTAGTCAAACTTAAAATTTTAGGCTTGAGTTTGATTTGAAAATAATATTATTAGGTTATCTCATGTTCGAAATTCGTTAAGTTGATCTCGGTTCAGGTTCGATGCTTGTCAAGCTCGACTTAACTCAAAATGAATATTTTACTATAATTTATTTATATAAAAGATAGACATTGTTAAAAGTCTCTTTTATAATCAACACAGAAACAAAATTCAATGTCAAAAAATGAGAAAAGAGTACGCCAATTTTAGATTAATCATAGTAACAAAAAAAATTACAATACAAACACATAATTAAAGAAAATACAAAATCAAATAATTAAAACTATTCACGAGCCTTTTGAGTTGATCTTAAATTGATTTGATCAACTTGTTAAGGTCTCATACCAAGAATGAGCCTCAATCAAACTCACTCGAGTTGAGTTTTGATCAAGTTGAAAAAATAGTTTACGAGTCGATTAGATTCATTATTACCTTAATTATAGGTATAAAAATCAATTATTTTTTATTATATATTTAATAATAAAAAATATGTTTAGTTTAAATTAGTTTATATTTAATAACAAGAAAAATGACACGCGATTAAAATATAAATAATTTAAAATTTTAATTACTAAATTAAATAGTTTTAAAATTGAGTGAGTAAAATAGAAGCGAAAAGATAATTATTGATAATTTATGTAATTTATCCTAATTATTAATATCTTTTTCAATTAAAAAGACCAATAAATACATAAACAGTGAGTGAATGTCCTCGCGGCATCTTTCCTGGGAAACAAACGGGAAAAAATCCCAGAAAGAATGAAAATCCCTAAGTTTATCAACAGCCAACACTTCACTCTCACCCACAGAAAAACGATGAAGAGCTTTCAATTGGAATCGAAACAGTGGCTCTCATCATACACAGAGGAGCCGGAGCTCAAGAGTTTCATCCAGTACATCGATTCTCTCAAAAACTACGAGAAATCCGGCGTACCGAAAGACGCCGGCACCGATTCCGATGATGGGTTCGATTTGGGTCGAATAAGACGCCTTATGAACCGACTTGGCAACCCGCAGTCCAACTTCAAGGCATGTCCTCCTCCCTTTGTCTAAATTATTTTTCTCTGCTTCTATTTTAAATCAATGCTGACATTATAAATATGTGTATGTTTTGAAATGATTATAGAATGTTCATATTGCTGGGACTAAAGGGAAAGGATCAACCGCAGCTTATCTGTCAAACATCTTACGTTCCGAAGGTTATTCTGTTGGTTGTTATACTAGGTAAGTGAAACATAAGTGCATAACATGGTTCTGTTTTATGTTTGTTGTTTACATATTTGGTTGTCGTTTTGAATGAAATTGGAATACTGTAATTTGCAATCTTATTGTTTGTTTAAGCAGTCCACACATGCTTAGTATAAGGGAACGTATGTCAGTAGGAATGATAGGGGAGCCTGTGCCTTCAAACACATTGAATTGTGTTTTCGGAAGGATTAAGCAAAGCCTTGACGAGGCTATTGTGCTTGAAAATGGATGTCTTAGTCACTTTGAGGTTCGTATCGATTTACATTCGTATTAATCCTTTGTTGTTTTATCGTTTGATATTGTTTTGTTGGATAGAAGCCATGTTGTTTAACTTTTTTTTTTAAGGTTCTTACTGCTGTGGCGTTTGCTTTATTTGCTCAAGAGAATGTTGAAATTGCAATCATAGAGGTTGCTTTATTTCCCTAATAAATTTTCTTTTCGGAATGGGTCTTTGTGTGTTTGTGTTAGATTTCCTGTTCCTTTTTCCTTTGATTTAATTGTAACGAAACAGGCTGGATTAGGAGGTGCGAGGGATGCTACGAACATTATTTCTAGTTCTGAACTTGCTGTGTCTATCATAACAACAATCGGCGAGGAGCATTTGGCTGCACTTGGGGGTTCTTTGGAAAGCATTGCTATGGCAAAATCTGGAATCATTAAACATGGTCGTCCAGTTAGGTGATTTTACCTGAAAAAAAAATATGCTTTGAAGCTGAATGGATTCAATCTTTAGCTTGATGTTTTTTTCCTTTGTACAATCGGCAAGGAGCATTTGATGCTTTTTTCCTTTGTCCAAACATGGTCGTCCATTTTGTACATTTTTTATGCAGAACCATGATTCGAATCAAAACCTTGGTATATGATGCTTTTTTCCTTTGTACATATATGCATGCTCTACCATACCACTTTGAAATGTATTCTCTGGTGCTTTTAGACCAATGGATTGCTGCTTGATAGGTTACTTTGAAGGCTGGTCATATAGAAGTGATGATTACTTTGATATTGATGTATTCTACCTGTTATAAAACTACTCCACATCCTCTGGTTTTTCGTATTAAAATGGACTATTGACATGCATTCATGCATCTTCTCGATTCAAATTGACACCTGGTTCCAATTTTTAGTTGATTTTAGGTGGGCCTTTTCTTCCCCACATTGATTGCATTCTCCGTGAGAGAGCATATTCATTTTCTTCACCTATAATATCAGCATCTGATGGTGGAATTAGAACAGCCGTAAAAGGAATCAGCATGTTTAAGGGTAGACCTTCCCAATGTTGTGACTTGGTTATAGAACGTGGCCGTGACTCACAATTGGTATGTTCTTCCAAGCATTATCTTTCAAATAACTTGATTGCTTTTAGTTTATTCCGCTTACAAGGGCCCTCTTTGCTCAAATCTAAATTGTGCATGCCTTGACCTGGTATTTTATGGAATTGAGAAATCTTGCTTAATTCTTTTTTTGTATTTTGAATCACTTTCACGAACTTACTATTGTTTAATCTACACAGTCCATTGAGTTATGTGATCTAAATCTGTCCATGCTTGGAACTCATCAACTTCAAAATGCAGTGACTGCAACTTGTGCGGCACTTTGCCTACGCAATCAAGGTAGGTGCTTAAACTTTGTTATTCTGATTCTTTTTTGTTGTTGTTGAAATTAAAACTACTGTATTAGAAAGTTACAATAATAATCTTTCATTACATCCATAAATCATGGAATAGCTAACTGAAATATTTATCTAACAAATCATAGTACACCTGGACAACTCCAATATAAAACCCAAACTCGTGAATGGAGAAGCCCGAAACCTCAAAGTTTTAAAGCCTCCATGCCACTGAACCAAGTTCTCATTGGCAATCTTTGTTATTCTGATTTGGGTGATTTATACACAGAATCATAGAGACTCATGAACAGCCTGGCTATCTAATATGAAGCTTGGATACTACGTGGGATAAGTGGCCAAGGCTTTCTTGAGTCCGGTCAAGTTTTTGTTCTTTTACTACTTCTTATTGTTTCTTTGGATGATTTCATGCATATTTCAGGATGGAAAATCACAGATGGATCTATTAGGGCTGGCTTGGAGAATACATTCATGCTGGGAAGAAGCCAGTTTCTAACATCCAAAGAAGCTGAGAAATTAGGATTATCAGGATCAACAGTATTACTTGATGGAGGTTATTTCTCTCGTTTTCTGTGTTATACTTTTAGTTTTAGATGGACCGAGAAATTACAATAAATTGCCTTTTTTTGTAATCTATCAGCTTAATATTAATTCCAATGCATATTTTGAATGAAACTATTCTTAATGTAAATAGTCCTGACTGCATTTTTTTTTCTTTTAGCTCACACAAAAGACTCCGCAAAAGCTTTATTGGAAACAATACAAATGGCATTTCCGGATTCACGATTGGCCGTTGTTGTTGCGATGGCTAGTGACAAAGACCAGTTAGCATTTGCTAAAGAGTTCCTTTCAGGTATAAATCGACTCGTGATTCTTCTATGAGGAGTTCATTTAATCATTTCATCATTCCTGAACCATGGTAGTGGATAAAAAACAGAATGTGAAAATAACTTGATAATGCGGTGTCATCGGTACTCGATAAATCTTGGATGGATTTAACTGCCATGTTTACCATACTCTCACAGGTAGACAACCAGATGCAATCGTCCTAACAGAAGTTGACATTGCTGGTGGCAAATCTCGAACGACCTCAGCTTCCGTTTTAAGAGATTGTTGGATGCAAGCTTCTAGACAATTGAGCATTGACGTTCTTCACGATGGAATGATAGAGTATAGAGAATTGTTCGAGGCCAACTTTAGTTTTTCGACAAGGGACTCGAAACATGAAACCATATTGGCCGGCGAGAAGTCGCTATCGGATTCCCTGAGGCTTGGTCATCAAATTCTTAGAGAAAGAACAATGAATGGATCAGGTATTCTTGTGGTCACGGGATCTTTGCATATTGTTGCAAAGGTACTAGCTTCTCTTAATAGGTAATGTCTTCTCGGCTTGTTTATCTATGTATTCATCGTTGTAAAATCGAAGTATTTCAAAAGAATCGAATCTTACAGTTCACGTCTTTAAACTATGACTCTTATTTAAAATTTTAACTATTTTAATTTTAACTCTAAATTATAACTCTTATTTTAGATTAATCCTCTAATTTTTTTTTATCATTTCAATTTTATCTCTAAATTATCGATTATGTCACATCATATAATTATATAATACTGTTATTACATAGTACGCACCGGTCTTTATATGAAAATTAATAATTTTTAATGGTTTTATTAGCATGCAATATAATTACTGTTTATTGATAATTTGAAAACAAAATTTGAATTAAAAATTAAAATTAAAGTTATAATTTGAGGATGAAATTAAAATATATAAAAAATCAAAATTAAAGAAGACCCTTTTACCTGATCTAGTCAGGTCAGAATTTTTAATTAAAAAGTTGGTTTCAGTTAGGTTTTTATTGGAGAGTAAAATTGGGTTGAGTTTGTTTTTAGGGTAAAAATTTGACTTGACTTTAAATTAATAATATATTTTTAAAAAAATTTTAAAGATATTTATAATAATATGTTATCTGTCTTAAATTAAAATTTTATTTATATTTAATCTTTAAAAAATATTAATTTTTATATTTACGTTTTTTAAAATTATTTTTTATAATTAAAATTTTAAAATCAATTTCTGTTAAATTTAAGGTATTTATTTTTAGATTAAATCATATTTTTAAGAATAATGTTTTGTCAAATTTTGATTTAGAATGATTATTTTTTATTGAGTTTGAGTGTGAAAATAAAAACATGACCCGTACCTATCCCGAATCAAAATCATTGCTCGGAAACTTAATTCTTGACCAATACCATTACAAATCCCCAATAATTACTACCCCTATGTGCCTTTACCTTTACCTTTACCTTTACCCTTGCCCACAACCCATCATGATGATCGATTCCATCGGTCACCATCACTATACCAAATCCAAATTCAAACACTGCCGTTGGGTTTTGTTTTATCGTCTTCAACTGCAACCGAAGAGGCCGAACATGGCAGTAAAGTCTGGGTTCCATCACCATCCCATAGGTTTACGTAATCTACATCAAAACGAACAAGAAACATGTTTGGGAAAGATAGGATTCACTTCTTAATAAACTTTGTAACACCATTTTTCAGAAATTCAAATTTAAGCATCGGCTCGAATAAGTTTAAAGATTCGAATCTTAACGTCTGATATCTTTGTGTTTAGGTTAAAAGATTCGTAACTATATGATATATAATTTAAGTTTTAAACCTCAAACCCTAACCTTAAAATTTTAAATTTAATTCTTACGACATAAATTTTAAACATTAAACTAAATCATCAACTTTGAAATTAGTTAAAGTTGTGTAAATTAAATGAAATGTTAGTACAAGGGGGATAAGGAAATGAGTACTATTGAGCTCATAGATTTCGTGTGTGCTAATAAATGATATGTTTCAGATGGAGAAGTAAATGAAGCTGAGGAGGGGAGGAGGTCCAATTATTAATTATAGATTTTATTTTATTTTATTTATTTTTTTCAAATTTTGTCCTATTTCCCTATATTTTTATCTCTGCGTTTGGCCTCTTAAAATATAAAATATCACTTATTACTATGTCCTTTCGAATTTATATTAAGAATTTTTTTATTAAAATCTCTTCTTTTAATATACAGTTAATACGTTGTTTATAATATTTATATTTGAACAAATCTATAAATCAGAGGATATTAAGTATTTAAACATACTCAAACTCACGCTCTCTTTTATGTTATACTTGAGATATGACGTTTTCCGAATTCATGATGAGACGGTAGCGTGTCGTGAGTATAGCAGGTCATACTCAAATTTACGTTCTTTTTTATATATAGATAAATAAATAGATATGTATATGTGATATATTTTTTTAATAACAAAGATAGACTTTTAAGACATCCCCCAAGACATGATGTAGCAGTTCACCATACATGTAGACAACATCTTGTCTGTCCCTATATCATATGTTAGGACTCTTGAGATTCTTATAGATAAACATGTTTATAAAATACCTAAAAGAGCTTCATGCATGATACATACATATATTTTGATTTCGAATCTTATAATTTCACAATAATTTTATTTATTTTTATTTTATAATATATATTTAAAATTTAATTTTTTTAATAATATCGTCTTTAAGATTTTAAGAGTATCCTATGATGTAGAGAGAGACTGTCTACATGAAAAGCAATGGAATCAAAGTCTTTTCATGATGATTCCAATGATTTCAAAAAGTCTTTTTTCACATGCTAATAACATAAATAATATAAAATTTAAATGAAAAATAAATAAATGTTGATTGGTTTTTGTCAAGTAAGAGAGGGATGGGTGGTTGTTGAGGATGGTAAATGTGATAATTGATGGGTGACGGAAATAGCTAGTGTCTAGTGGAAATAATAATTAATTATTATAACACAAACAAATAAAAAAAAATGTTTCTTTAATTTATATATATACTTTGATACTAAAATTTCAATGAGAGGAGGCTACTTCTAGTTACGCAAGGATAAATTTAGAGTTAAACTTATAAATCATTTATCAAATATGATTATCAATTTGATTTAAATTTTCGATAATTATGAAGATATTAATGAGTATTTTAAAATATGATATATATATATATATATATATTAACAAAAATAACCTTTGATATATGGAGAGGGGTAATTATATTATATGATTTTTTTTCACAGGTACTTTAATTTTAGAGTTAAATATTGAATTGAGGGTTCATAATTTATGATTTTAGGTTTTATGTAGTTAAAATTTAAATATTAGTCGAGGTTTGAATTTAGGGTTTTTAATTTAAAACCTAAATTTCTAATATATTACTTTAATAGTGTAAATTTTTTTTTCGAGTAAAAATATCCTACCTCCTAATTGTGCCTCCTTTCATGTTTTTTGTCAAAAAAAAATAAAAAAAAAATTCTAAACCTTAACCCTAATTTTTTACATCTTAAACCTTAAAACCACTAATTTAAAGTTGAGGCACCAATGAAGGTACGATTAGTAGATAGATGATTTAGACCCATCTTTTTCTTCATTTAGGTTTAGGAAGGTTTTTAATGAAGATCTATATTTAGGTTGTAGTTGTACGATATAAAATTATATTTATTGTGCAAAAAAAATTACTCTAAACCATAATATCTAAATCTTAAATTTTAAATCATAAATTATATTTCTAACCCTTAAAACTAAAACAATTGTGAAAACAAAAAATTATATCATCCATGCATAAAATATTTTAACATATGGAGAGAAGAGTTCATATACACTATACAATTATACCATATAAAAATCATTAAATTTTATATTTTTTAAACTACCGTATAAGAATAAACAAATAATTAAAATTATCAATTTATATATGTATTTTATCGTTAATCTTAATTATTTATTTAATATCATCTAATGATCTATAAAAATTCTACTTAGAGAAAACAAAAAATTGATGCAATAGAATGAGACATACTCCTCGTATCCCCAGAGATGCCGTGTGTAGACATTGAAAGCTACTTGTGAACCCTATACTTAGCCCCTCCTCTCTATAACATGAGAAAGGTAAACAAAACAAAGAAGAGATCGTATTTAAAACTCAGACACAAGTTGCAGGCTTTTGTCCCAGGGACAAAAATCTCATTAAAACTCCATTTCCCTCTCCTGCTCTCTCAAAGGGTAACTCACACTCAGCTTATCTGTGTCGTGTTTTCAGTGTTGTAATAAATCACACTGTTATTTTATACTCTGTCGTTCTTGAACATCGATGTTTGATTATTACTATATTTTATGAACTGGACGTGATTACGTTAAATACACAGTGGAAGTAACCTTCAGAACTGGGCAATATATACAGCAGAAGCAGCACCGTTTTAAATAGTAACGCATAGTAGTATTAAGACAAGGGGACGCCTGAAAGGATATTACAAACGTTATAATAAACCAGAAGAAACCAAAGACACAGGAGTCACCTACAGGCAGACAGGATTTATATATAGAAAGAAGGGTAAAGTACACAAAGGATTCTCCAAGTGAAGCAATAATTAACCATAAAATTCAAGATTTATCTATACCTAGAGTACAAATTCTCTATTTTTTAATCGTGTCTTTATCAGTGTTTTCATTTTAAATTAGTGGGTTTAGGGTTTAAGATTTAAAGTTAGGGTTGTAGTTATGATTTAAGGAATTAAAGTTATTGTGTATTTTTAAGGGGTAGAATTTAAGAGTAAAAATCCTCTGTCTCTTTCTCATATATCTTTTTATGTCTCTTTTGAAAATTTTCTAAAAATTGAATTTTAAACTCTAACCCTTATTTTTTATATTTTAAACCCTAAACCCTAAAAAATATACCATACCCCTAATTTCCTAAACCATAACCACAAGCCCTAATCTTAAACTCCAAACCTTAAACCCTAAACCCTCAATTTAAAATGGAGGTATGGAAGGATGTATGAGAATGAGGTAGACGATTTACACCCAAAATTTAGGGTTTTGGACGTAGAAAATTAGGGTTAAAGTTTAAAACTTAAAATTTTAAGATTTTTAAACAGGATATATGGAAGGAAAAACGATTAAAAGGCATGAGATTTTTATTCTTGATAGATAGAAGTCGTTTACCTTCCAATCGTACCTTTATTAGTGTCTTCGTTTTAAATTAATGAGTTTAGGGTTTAAGGGGGTAATAATGCAAAACTTTTTTCTATGGAATCAAATGATTTTGTTTTATGTACAAAGGAACATTAGATGCTGAATATAAAGCGCGTGAAATAAATGCATCCAGCTACTTGTTATATGCATGGAAATGTTATACATCGATGGGATGGGTACGAATGTAAGGAAGCATTTATGTTAAGAATTTATTTATTTATTTAAATAAAAAAATCAGTTAATCAAACAAATTTCATTGCATAATAGTACTAATGTGTCACACAAGCACTAACATAATAAAATATTATATATCAAATCGAATCAAACATCATTTAATTTTTCAATTAATTTTCCATTTATAAGCATGAATTTGATCTACCCTATTTATTACCCATCTCTCGTCTCCTTCCCATTTTCCATTTTTGAGTTAAAATTTGCTTCTCCTTCATCAGTTTTTATTCTAACTGTTGTTTCACTTTCAATTCACAGTGGAAAAGCAGCAGCAGCCAACAAAGGAAAATATTCAAAGCTTGAAGATTTTTAGTGGCAAAGAAAAGGAGATTACTTGATGGTGATAGTTTCAATGCTGATGTTCTTCAAGTATTATATTCACTCCTTTTTATAGAAACCCTTTCCACTGTATTTTTTCAGACCAACGGTTTCGTTGTAAGAAAACAAGAGGGAAAAAAACTGGGTTTTTGGTCGATTTTCAAATGGATGGTGATTTGTGTGAGTTGTTCGAAGAACCAGAGTTCGTCGGAGATGATGATTTGTTCAGTATTTTTGAGAGTTTAGATGGAATCACTGAGTCGTTTCAGGTTCCTTTCACTCCTTTTGAAGAAATGGCTGCCGGTGGTGGTAGTGCACAGAAATCTGCTTCTTCGAGTGCTTTAATGGAGTCCGAAACGGAGGAAACTTCTCCACAAATCAAGAGACAGAAGGTGGTTTCGTTCGAGGAAACGACGGCGAACGCCGATGGTCCTCAAAGGGTGTCGCATATCACCGTCGAACGCAACCGGAGGAAGCAGATGAATGAGAATTTATCGGTGCTGAGATCGTTGATGCCATGCTTCTATGTCAAAAGAGTAAGTTATTTCATCGTTTTCCGTTTAGAAAAACGGCGAAAACTATACTAACTAAACACACCGTCGCTCGTCGGCCGTCCGTTTTAAAAAAGATTCTGTATTTTATGTGTTAGGGTGATCAAGCGTCGATTATCGGCGGCGTAGTGGATTACATCAACGAGTTGCAGCAAGTTCTACAATCGCTGGAGGCGAAGAAACAAAGGAAAGTTTACAGTGAAGTGTTGAGTCCGAGGGTGGTTTTAAGTCCCAGACCGTCGCCTCTCAGCCCTCGGAAGCTGCCTATAAGTCCGAGGCTGAACTTGCCGATAAGCCCGAGAACACCTCAGCCTGGTAGCCCTTACAAGCCGAGGTTGCAGAAGACCCGTTATCCGTTTCCCACCGCGGCTACTACTTCGCTCGAACCGTCACCAACTTCATCCACTTCCTCCGTCGACAACAACGAGCTCGTCGCCATTGCAAACTCGAAGTCTCCGATCGCCGACGTGGAAGTGAAGTTTTCCGGCCCGAATCTCGTTTTGAAGACGGCGTCCCCTCGGATTCCAGGTCAAGCTCTAAAGATAATCACTGCTCTCGAGAAACTCTCACTCGAAATACTCAATGCCAACATTAACACAGTTGATGAAACCATGCTTAATTCCTTCACCATCAAGGTAAATACTAAAAACTCAGCCAAATTCTCTTAATCACTTTCTTAATGTTGCAATAATTTCTTCTTTGTGCAATGATGTTTTTTCTTAAAGTTGGTAACTTTCTTTTTCAATATTATATATATAATCAATGGCCGTTAGATCGAGTAAAATCGTATTTGATCCTATTCAAGTCTGAATATATATAAAACTAGCAATGTCTCTCGTTTTTGTTGTTTTTCTCTTTACTGCACGTTGATTTTGAATGATTTCTTTCATCATTGACAAGAACATCAAGCATTCTGGGAAGTAGGAATCCGCCATTAACTGGTCCAGGGTAACTTAATATTAATATTACGAAAACAGTTGCAGTAGTTTTCAGACAAACGTTCATCTGACATTGGGAAACACAACCTTTGTAGGCTCATCGCTGAAAACTATGGCATCTTTTGTAGTCATTTTCATGCTTTGCATGAGGTTTGTGTTTGGGTTTATGCTAATGGTGAAAGTGTTTTTTGGATGGGCAGATCGGAATCGAATGCTGGTTGAGTGCCGAAGAACTCGCACACCAAATCCAGCAAACGTTCGAACATTGCTAGGGTTACTCGATCGACCGGAGAGTTTTCCGAATAGTGGCTCTTCCTCTTTGGGAAAATGACATTTTCTTTTTTATTTATGTTTGACAACTTACATATAATTGTAGATTAGTAGTATTATTAACTATCGGGATGAAGGGTCAAATTTATTCCTCAGTAAATCTAAATTAGCAATATTGTTCCTAATTTTTTTCATGCAATTTTACTTTTGAATTCATTGAATTATAATAATTTTGTTTATTGATTGATATCAACCGTTAAAATATTGATATGATAGTTAATAATACTGACATATTGGTTTATTGTATTAATATGTTAGATCACGATATTAACATGACACATAAGTAGTAATAATAATAGAGGTTGAATTATTTTTTTTAATTAAAATTTTGATAATTTATTAAACCATGAACGAAGACGTAAATTTTTTTATTGTATTTAATATTTGTATTTGTTTTTCTCAATAACACATCCTTTAAAATTTAGATATTAATAGTAAAACATACCTAAAATATATAATTAGGGGTAACGATGAAGAAAATAATTTATTTTTTAATAAAAATATTTTTAAAAAGAAACAAACTTGAAAGTAGAAAATAACAAAAATAAAAGTAATAAATGAGCCTATGTGAAACAATGGTCCCATGCATGCAATCTAAACAAGATTTTTCAGCAGTAGCCTAGCAGGCAAGGATGCCAAAAATTTTGCATGACTGTCTTAAATATTAATATATCTAGGGACCACTACAAACGAATAAAATTTCAATTTATTTATTTTTCTTTTTTTCCTACTCTAAGTTTGGACCACTTAATAATCAAAAATAATTTATTTACTTCTAAATGCCCAATTTTCTTAAGAATGGGACAAAATTATAGTCTATAAAAACCTCATCAAAACATACAATAAGTATTCTATTGGTAAATATTTCAGTTTATGGGAAACGGTTTACCGATCGGAAGTCTACTTATTTGCTTCCGCAGAAGCCTGTTCCGGGGCTTCCGAGTCTTAAAGTAGCTTCACCTCCCTCTTCAGGAACGGAGGCAATGCGAAAGCAGCCGTATGCATCTGTCAACAGAGATGGAAGTATTTTATTTCTACCATAAAATGGCTCACGGTCTATAGCAGAATGAGACTTGCTTGAAAGCTAAGATGCTAAGCCGTCGAGAAACAAAAAGGACCTGATCACTCTATGAGGTTCATTTTATTCGATAAACGAACTAACAACTTCAAGGAGTTAATGTTCGTAGACCGAGTAGTACACTGTAAAAGGGTGAAAACCGAACTTGATGGTATGAGTTCTTACCTCGGAGTTGTAAAATCTAAGTTCTCTCTTATGATGACAAGCTCCACCTAGCTTCTCAATAGGGTTTATGGGATTCAAAAAATCAACAGGTGGTCCCTCTGTGGAGCATAACAGAAAACCAATCACACCACTGCATTGCAAAAGAAAAAGGAAACAGAAATCAGAAATCGGAAATAAGATAGTGATTCTGCAATCTATAAATGATATCGTATAAAATTACGCCGACAAAAGCATCATTAAGATCTAAAAGAGAATAAATGTGAAAAGATAGGTTAATTAAATACCTTGGATAAGTTGGAACACTTGTCCATGCATAATGAACGGAACCCTTGAATGTTTCGCGGCAAACAAAAATCATATCTTCAATTAAATGTGTATGAAGCCACATACTCTCCGCCATGTTACAAAGGACACCACCAGGCCTTAATGCTTGAGCTATCGTCTCAAAAAATGGTTTTTCTACAAGCTCTTGAGCAGGACCTAAATTGCAAACAGAAATACCAAGTAAAAGCTTGGATGATGTTGAGTCTTAAAAGCAAAAATACCATGTACATATGCTTTAAGAAACCATCAAACTATGTTCATGCTCCTAATCATATTTTCTTTTACATCACGAATCATGATAAAGGAAACAATAGTTTTGGTTTTGGTAATCACATGCCACTAATGCAATTTTAACAGGTGAAACATTGCAACGTACCTACAGGATCAGATGAATCGACAATAATAGCGTCATACTTCCCTTTTGGAACATGACGAAGAAAGTCAATAGCTGTTAAGATTATATGCAAGTAAAACATCAGCTTGGAATTTAAGCATTATGCTTGACCAGTCAACAGAAAATTTACACGAAAAAAGAATATAAGCAAAACAGGTAAAATATTCAATATTGCTTTCACATACCATCACCAACATGAATATGAACACGAGGGTCCTCAAATCCAACAGCTAAGTCTGGAAAGAACTTCTTGGAAACCTTAAAAAAGTTATAAATGGCTACTAAATGAGCATTTTAATACAAAAGGCAAAAGGAAAAGAAAACAAGAATAGATACTAAAATACAACATACATCTATAACCATCTTATCTATTTCACATATATCAATGTGCTCAACAGAGCTGTGACGAGATATCTCTCTAAGAACTCCACCATCACCACCTCCAACAACCAGAACCTGCATCCAATATTTAGTTAAAAATCAACATGAAATAACCTTAGGGCTAAAGTAAAATCTTTCTGGAACTCAGGTTAGATTCATAGGAAAGATTTGATAAAGTAGAGAAAATTCAAAACTGGTCAGCCATCAGAACTTTGAATCAATCAAACAGCTTAGGGTACATATCTCCAAATTTTGATGACAGAAAACCAACCAATAGGCTTTCTGGCACAAAACTTCATCAAGATTATCTCATTATGCAATCTCAGAGAAAAAATAAATTCAAATGCCAACTTAGAAATTGAACATAAGTAGGATAGGTTCATCAATAGATGAAGATGTTAGCAAGATAGAAGGGTCAGTACTGACAGGATAAAAGGAAAAACTATGTTTAGATAAGAAGAGATTACAGTTTTGGGAGATGGAATTGAACAAAGTGGAAGATGAGCTATCATCTCCTGATATGCACATTCATCTTTCTCGGTCAACTGAACGATTCCATCAAGAACAAGCACTTTCCCGTACATTGATGACTGTAGGAGAAAAAGGTATTTGCATCAGCAAGATTATGCATAATAAATGTAAGAAAAGAGGCAAGTGAAGTCGGGAGAAAAAAGCAAATAGGAAGGACTAGGGTAGACAAAATTGGAAATAGAAAAAGGAGCAAATATGCCAAACCTCAAAAACAAGGACCTCTTGGTAGTCTGATTTCTCCTTGAATAAAATGCTTTCAACTTTCAGAGAATGTGCTTCTCCTGCAGCAAAAATTTCAAACGTTGTCAATAAAGGATATGGTGCAATGTATAAGAGGTATTCAATAGTTCAACTCAAGGTTCCTAAGCTAATTTCATAGAATAAATTATTATGATAAATTATAAAAGGACAACTGGGACTCTAGCACGGTGAAAAGGTAAAAAGTAAAGATACTTTAAAGAATTTCAAACATATATAAATTACAAAAGAAATTAAAACTCACCAGGCCACATAGGATTGTTGAAGTAAACCACTTTACCAGCTTTATCTGCGAGTAATGAAAGAAAAAAAATAATCAAACAGAGTAATTCTGGTAAAAAAACATGAAAAAGAACGGAAAAAGAAAATTCAAAGAAAAAGACCATTGGAAAACTGAGACTCTGAGAACCACCCAGAAACAACAGTTGAATGGCATTTTGCCTCGAGCTCAGGGGCTGAAGCTCTGGCCTTCAAGCAACAAGAAGGGACAACTTTCTCTGAGCCATTCCCACTATTCACCTTCCCATCCATAATCTTCTGGTATTCCAAATCTCTTCCTGTGTCTTCCCCCATATATTATCTTTTTCTTCTTCGGATCCAGCCTCTATATATCAAAAAATATATATATACAAGCATAATGCTTTTACCAAAGAAGTACAGATGTTTCTTTTAGAAACAAAAATAGTAATTTTCATAACGTTCCCTACGAAAGAAAGAGCATCAGATTCATTGTTTTTCAAGAACTAATTTGATACATTCCTCACCATAGTTATAATATAATAAATAATAAGCCTCAAATACGAAGGGGGTTAAAGAAAAATGAGATGCACCAGAGAGCATAGGCAGCAGAAATTCCAGACCCTATGGCTGGTGAAAGTGATTAAGAAACTAAAATATACATATAACCTAATCACCTAAAGTAATACAAGATTCTGATATTATATAATAATAATGAGAAAAAGAAAACAAAAACAAACCACAATGATTGAACTCACATGCTATGATTACTGGGGAAAAAAACAGAATTTTTATCAATTCTAAAATTGGAAAAAAAACAAAAAGAACCTAAACTAAGCTATATGCGATTCCCTGTTTCTTTTTTATTTTTAATAATATATAAAACGAATAGAAACAAATAGAAACGTTGCTTCCAGAAAGGATCAAAGTCAAGATCATCAAAAGGCCGTCTGTTAGTCACTTATTCTGAATAACATGTCAACAAGGGAAGAAATTTCATCAAATAACGTAGTGTAAACGAAAATTTTGAATCAATTTTTTTTTAACAAGCTAATAGTGATTACAGTAGTATATGTTCTAGAATATATTCACTATTTGACATTGATCGCACAATCACTTTGCTAACATTGCTGGTGCTCGAACAATGATCTCTAGGAACAACAACAGTTCCTTTAATCACTTGGGCTAGAGGGTTTGTGCAATTTCGAATCAAATTTTGTTGGAAAGAACACTATAGTTAGCCATGAACTATTATTATTGCAATTAACCCAAGTTAACCTCCGTTTTTTGCGTATATTACAGAAACATACAAAAAGAAGTAACGCATCTCTCCGATTCTCTCCCGCGAGAGTTTCAAAACGGAAGGAACTAGGGTTTTGAAAAGCGAAATCAAAACAAAGAATCTCCAAACCCACCGATTTTCAAGCTCAACGAAATCAATAAACAAAAGAGTGGGAAATGGAAAAATCGAAGTGGCAGAGATCAAACAACAACAACAATAAACATACTACACACGACAAAATTTGAGGAAAAAAATGCAAATC
This sequence comes from Abelmoschus esculentus, assembly GCA_035048815.1. Taxonomy (NCBI): domain Eukaryota; kingdom Viridiplantae; phylum Streptophyta; class Magnoliopsida; order Malvales; family Malvaceae; genus Abelmoschus; species Abelmoschus esculentus. The sequence continues at coordinate 15,599,012 of JAUCBN010000002.1, read as the reverse complement.
GCAAACGAAATCAAAGAGATAAATATAAATAAAATCTGAACTTGTAGAGAAACAATTTTTAAAATAAGAAGATAAAAACTTGCCTGTTCTTATGGACAGTGAAAGTTTGAAAAAGAATAAAGAAACTCTGAACAATCTGGAGAATCCAAAGAGTGAGCGGGAAGGGTTCCGGTGAACCGGACTTTACTTGTTTCAATGGAAAATGTAGCCGCGTGGCCAGTGCCCATTTGTAATGCACGACGCCCAAAATAAGCGGAAAACTAAAGGTTTAATTTTGAATTTCGTTCATATACTATATGAAAATTGAAATATTAGTTCTCTTACTTTGATTTATCAAAAATTGGTCCTTATGATTTACAAAAATAAATAATAAATGAATTGTTAGTGAAAACGTTAATTTAAACGGTTTAATTTTTACTAATTTATTTTATATTGTTGATGGTATAAATGAAATGTTAGTTATTTTTAACAGTTTATATTTTTTGATTAAATAAAAAATCGTGATAGATGATTATGTTGAACAAAAGGAGGATGGGCATCAACATAGTAGGGATTTAGATCTTCTTTTTATCTAACATCGTAGATATAGAAAAAGATATGATTAGACTTTATCGAGTTACTGATAAATATATCAAATCAAATTAAATTTTATAAAACTCGTTAAAATCAAATCAATTAGAATTAAATTTTAAAAATTCAAACAACTCGTAAGTCATTCAACTTAAATATCACCCTACTCCAACTAAAAAGCCTTTAATTATTAATTTTTAGGGGGGCAAAAATCTCAATTCCAGAACTTCTACAAATCTAGAGTTGGTATAGAAAACGCTTGTATTTAGAAATAAAAAAGGATCTTAGCTCAATAATAATAACATTGTTTTCTAAATCAAACGATGCAAGGAACTATACATTATTGTTCCCTTAAAAGAAAACCCCCAAACAAACTGGGTACAACTTTATAAATAAAGCACCCCTTGGTTCCCACTGTGGCCCATACATGCAACAAATTCCTTCGGAAACTCTTCCCCGTTCATGGATCGGACTCGGCTATTGCTTTTTCAGACTGATGTCGCAATCAATAACAATATGAAGATCACCTATGTCATAACTGTTTGCTGCTTCTGGGAGAGGTGTTGACGCCGCTTGACGGAATCTTGAGTCTCACCGTCAACACCGGTGTCCTTGTCTTCACTGGTCAGGTATTTGTCAACCTGTGAAGCAGTTTGCCTTCCCTCTGAGATTGCCCATACAACTAATGACTGACCGCGTCGACAGTCTCCAGCTGCAAAGACACCATCCACATTCGTTGCAAAGCGGCCGTATTCTGCCTTGAAGTTTGACCGATTATCTTTCTCGACACCTAGTTTTTCTGCCACTGTCTGTTCAGATCAAAGAGCAAGAGAATTGATTGACTGGTAAACTGCAGTATAATATCTGAAGCATGCAAAAACTAAAAGGAAATCGGCAAGCAACGCATAAATTCAGGTTCACTAGACGTGGCATTAAGATCTGATTTCTACACAAAGAAATACAAAAAGAGGGGGCAGTGATCACAATACTGACCGACTCAGGCCCGAGGAACCCCATGGCTAGCAGAACCAGGTCAGCCTCGATTATTTCTTCAGAGCCCTCAACTTCCTTGAATTGGAACTTCCCATTGGCATCTTTCTCCCAACGCACACGAATCACCTCAAGTCCTTTCACATTTCCATTCTCATCTCCTATAAACCTCTTGGTCAAAACCTCGTAGGATCTTGGGTCTTTTCCAAATTTGGTAGCAGCTTCTTGGTGCCCATAGTCTACACGGAAGACACGAGGCCACTACAATTCCAAAAAAGAAAAAATGTGGAAACAGTCAGATTTCTAGATCATTTAATATGTGATAACTGGGGAAATGACCATGCTTTGTTCCAAAGGCAAAGCAAGCAGACAGCAAATGAAGGATTTTACTATTTCAAGGCAAAGCAAAGCAAGCAGACAGCATAGAATCATTAAGAAATGAAGAGTATAACTGTCATACCTGTGGCCAGGGATTGCCAGGAGCTCTAGTCTGTGGTGGCTGAGAAAGTAACTCGAGATTGACAACGCTACTACATCCATGCCGGATAGATGTCCCAATGCAATCTGTACCAGTGTCACCACCACCAATGACTACAACTTTCTTTCCCTTAGCTGATATGTAGTTTCCATCTTGGAGATCACTATCAAGCAAGCTTTTAGTATTTGCATGTAGGAATTCCATTGCAAAATGAACTCCAGAAAAATCTCGTCCTGGTACAGGAAGGTCCCTGCATCAAGCAAATAAATGCAATCAATTCTGCAACCATGATAATGAATTTTAACATTTTGATCATTTGGGTACTATTAGTATTTTTCTTTCTGGTCAAGCCAACATGTCTGATTGAAAAGTGCATAAATACTGAAATCTCCCAAATATTTATCTAAACAATCATCAGCTTTCTTTCTTCCCTCAGATTTACCTGGGTTTTGTGGCTCCAACTGCCAACACAATGGCATCATTCTCCTCTCGTAGCCGGTCAAGGGAGTAGCTCGGGTCATTTCCAATATTTGCATTGACCACAAATTTAACTCCTTCCTCAACCATAAGGTTCACCCGTCGCTGAACTACATCCACCTTATCAGCCTTCATGTTAGGCACTCCATACATCATGAGTCCACCAATTCTATCAGCACGCTCATACACAGTGACCGAGTGACCCATTCTATTTAGTTGATCAGCGGCAGCCAAACCAGCTGGTCCACTTCCAATAATAGCAATGCTTTTCCTGAAGTAATAGTTTTTACTTTAGTGTTAGCATAAATTACTAAAATACATCAAGCTTGCAGAAACTCAAAGCATCTCCTGAATCTAGCCATAATATTTGAATATTTTACTTGACCTTTTAACAAAGAAACTATTCTTTTTAAATGCAAGGTCTACTAGATAGATATCCTGAAAGAATAACACAAGCCATACCCTGTTCTCTTGAGAGGAGGTCGTGGCACCATCCACCCTTCCTCAAAAGCCTTGTCTATTATAGCACATTCAATGCTTTTGATGGACACAGGATTTTCAATAATACCAAGCACACAAGACCCTTCACATGGTGCAGGGCACACTCGTCCAGTGAACTCTGGAAAGTTATTTGTCTCTAGAAGATGATCTAGTGCTTCACGCCACCTATTTTGGTACACCAGCTCGTTGAATTCAGGGATTTTGTTTCCAAGAGGGCATCCAGAGTTCTCCTGCATTTACAAAAGAGAACTTAATTTTAAACTATCCTGTGTAAATTAATGTCTAAATTGATGGGGGGGGGGGGGGGGGGGGAAGCAAAACAGGAATCGGTACCTGATGGCAGAAGGGAGTACCACAGTCCATGCAGCGAGCAGACTGTGTCTTTAAAAGTGGACCAGGTTTTGATTCCTCCATGACCTCCTTCCAGTCCTTCATCCGAACATTAGGATCTCTATACTGAACGCCTTGACGCTCATAAGCAACAAAACCTCGATGTTTCACAGCATCAGAAACTTGAGTTGGCCTCTTCACTGGTTCAGCCTCAACTGTCTACAATTCAAAAAACCAAATTAGATCCTAAACTAAGTTCATGATACCGACAGACATTATGCTGATAACTGAAACAGCAAAAAGAAGGGAGCAATCAACAAGGGTTTGTATAAACGCAATGAAATAAACCCAAAAGACAAGTGAGGGGAAAAAAGTTTGACTAAGAAGAAACATAGACCCTATAACAAATACTGCATACCAGACTTGATTTATCATTCAAAGATGCAGCTGCCAACTTCTTAAGCTCTTCAAAAGCATCTTTTTCATTCAGCTCTGCTTCATCTTGATCCTCAGCTTCTTCAGCATGTTCAAGTGCTTCCTTGGAGGCTTCGTCATCTTTCATCTTTGCCAGAATACGCTTGTAGTCCCTGGGGAAGACTTTGATGAATTTGGGTAGAAGATTCTCAAAGTCAGCAAGTACTTCTCTAGCTAATTGGCTGTTGGTATGACGCTGATGTTGTTGAATCATCATTTTTAGAGTGACAATATCCTCTTCTTCTTCAACCTTATCAAGGTCTACCAGCTCAGGATTGCACCGAGATTGAAATTTTCCATCCACATCTAGGACATAAGCAATACCACCACTCATACCTGCAGCAAAATTTCTACCAGTCTTTCCAAGCACAACAACAGTTCCACCAGTCATGTACTCACAACCATGATCACCAACACCTTCAACAACTGCTTTGGCACCGGAATTACGAACACAAAATCTTTCTGCTGCCATTCCATTGAAATATGCTTCCCCGGAAGTAGCTCCATAGAGAGCCACATTACCAATTATTATGTTTTCCATTGGATCAAACTGGCTTCCAATTGGTGGATAAACTACAACTTTTCCACCTGATAATCCTTTGCCAACATAGTCATTGCTATCCCCTTCAAGCTCCAGCATGATGCCTGAGCACAGGAAAGCTCCTAGGCTCTGCCCCGCACTTCCTGAGAGTTTGACATGAATTGTACCATCAGGAAGCCCCGCCAGGTGGTAGCGCTTAGTTACTTCATGGCTCAGCATTGTTCCAACTGCACGGTTCACGTTGCATATGGGTGTTTCAATGTATACAGGAATACCTTTCTCTAGAGCAGCTGTAGATAGTTTAATGAGCTTTTGGTCCAAAGCCATATCCAATCCATGATCTTGTTTTTGAACACAATACTGAGCAGCTTCAGGGCGAATGTCAGCAGCAGGTCTGAGAAGTAAGGAGAGATCAATATTCTGAAGTTTCTCATTACTACTTAGAACTTCCTTATCAACTTCAAGCATATCAGAACGACCAACCATCTCATTAACCGTTCGGAAACCAAGCTGAGACATTATCTCCCTGATCTCCTCAGCAAGCATAAAGAAAAAGTTTATAACATGTTCAGGCTCTCCAGCAAATTTTTCTCTCAGCACAGGATCTTGAGTGGCAATGCCCACAGGACAGGTGTTCTTGTGGCATTTTCGCATCATAATGCAACCCAGAGTTATTAGAGGAGCAGTGCTGAAGCCAAACTCTTCAGCACCAAGCAGTGCAGCAATGGCCACATCTCTTCCGGTTTTAAGTTGGCCATCAGTCTGTAGAACTGTACGGCCACGGAGATCATTGGCAACTAGAGTTTGGTGAGTCTCAGCCAAACCAAGTTCCCATGGGAGCCCAGCATTTTTTATACCAGTCCAACGTGAGGCCCCAGTGCCACCATCATGACCAGATATTAAGACATGGTCTGCATGCCCCTTGACAACCCCACTAGCAATTACTCCCACTCCAGCTTCAGATACTAGCTTCACACTGATCCGAGCTGACGGATTTGAATTCTGAAAAACCATAAAATGTGTCAAAAAGACTAACCATAGAACAACAGCATCATAAAAGATTGCATCTTGGCAAGTATCAAAACCAATTCTCAAAAGCTGAGGGTAATAAGGCTGCTGGAAGAGCAAATATAGCCATGAAAACATGTTGCATGCAGAAACAAGTAAAATTGCAGAACATTCCAAAAATTAGGACCATTGGTACAGTGAAGAACTCTATGTTCCAGCTTCCAATGTCCTAGCAGCTCAAATATATATATATATATATATATATAAAGAGAGTACATGAACCTACCTTTAGATCATGAATTAGCTGTGCAAGGTCTTCAATTGAATAGATATCATGATGTGGAGGTGGACTGATAAGTCCCACACCAGCTGTAGAGTTTCTAGTCACTGCAATATCTCCTATTACCTTATGACCTGGAAGTTCACCTCCTTCACCAGGCTTGGCGCCCTGCATAACAAAGAAAATTTAAGTTAGAAAATGATCAACCTACAAAGATGAATTTACTTTGTTCATATTTAACCTCACCAAAAGTCAAATGTAGGTATCAGTTAAAGATGCAAAGTCACTCAGAGGTGCTTTGCAGAACACAGCATCATCTGCCAGGAATATAAATCCATAAACAAGAGAAACCTCTATTCCTATTGGAATACAGGCACTAAATACAAAAAAGTGCATATATTGTTGCCATATCAAAGATTAATACCTGAGCCATCTTTATTTGTAGTTCATCAGCATTTGTAAGGTAATAACTTGAAACTCCAAATCTCCCGCTAGCAACCTGCTTGATAGAACTTCGTTTTGGATTCCTTGAACCATCAGGAAGAGGTTCCATACGAGATGGTTGCTCACCTCCCTCACCTATTAGCAAAATTTGAATTATAAATAAACAGCAGAATTTCATCATTTTGGATCAAAGATGGACATAGGAGTCTCAATCAAGTAGATATGTTAGTATTTCTCTAAGAGCATACCAGTATTTGATTTCCCCCCAATTGTATTCATAGCAATAGCCAAGGTTGTGTGTGCCTCCAATGACATTGATCCATAACTCATGGCCCCAGTACAAAACCTTTTCACAATTTCACTGGCAGGTTCTACCTCATCCAATGGAATTTTCACTTCTGACTCTTTGAACTTCAACATACCTCGCAGATTACAGGTTTTGTTCAATTCATGAATACGCTTGGCATATTCCTTATAGGCAGCAACACTGTTACCCCTGGCAGCTTCCTGCAATTTCGCAATAGCAAGAGGATCATTCAGGTGAACTTCACCACCTTTCCTCCAGTGATAATCTCCAGGATTAGGGAGTGCTACAGCTTCTGCACTTCCAGGAGCAGGAGCCCGTGAAGGGAATGCTAACTCATGCAAATGAAGTGCATCACGAGCTAGCATCTCAAAAGTTGCTCCTTCAACTCTGCTAGGAGTTCCTGCAAAACACTTCTCAATTACATCTGAAGAAAGACCCAATGCCTCAAAGATCTGAGCCCCCTTGTATGAGGCCAAAGTAGATATCCCCATTTTGGCAAGAACCTTCATCATTCCATAGTTGCTTGCCTTGAAATACTTCTTCACCAGCTCTTCCTTTGAGAGGAACTCACCACTAGATTTAGGAGGAATCTTCCCATCTACTTGCAATCTCCAAATGGCCTCTATGGCCAAGTATGGACATATAGCATCTGCTCCAAATCCAACTAGTGTGCAAAAATGGTGCACTTCACGTGGTTCTGCAGATTCAACTATTAATCCAACTCGTGTACGCTCAAGATTTTTTACAAGATGGTGATGAACAGCACCAACAGCCAAGAGGGAGCTGACAGCAACACGTTCAGATGAAAAGGCTGCATATTTGGAGGGTGAAATTGTTACCTTAAATCACGATTCATGAATAGAAAAGATGGTAAGGGTAATAGAGGAGGTGCAGCACAATGCCACAAAAAACTCAATCAAAACTAAGAATAAAAGTTTAGTTGCAGTGGGGAGAAGAATGCAATACCTCTGTCAGAAAGAACCAGTAATGTATAACCTTCCTTAATTGCATCCCGTGCTTCAGCACAAATCCTGTTCAAGGTTTCCTCTAATCCCTTCCTCCCATGGTCCTTTGAATAAGTTATGTCAAGAACTTTACTACGCCAACCTCTGAAATTCATTTTTTTAATTGCTTCCGTCTCTTCAATTGATAAAAGAGGCCCTTTCAATGAAAGACGATGACATTGCTCTTCGGTTGTTTCTGTTAGATCTCCTTCTGGACCAATCATGCATTCCATGGATGTCACTATTTTCTCTCGAATAGGATCAATAGGGGGATTGGTTACTTGAGCAAACATTTGCTTGAAATATTCAAATGTAAGCTTCTCTCGGTTGGACATAACTGCCAGAGGAGCATCATTCCCCATTGAACCAAGGGCCTCTGTACCATCTTTAGCCATAGGAAGAAGAAGCATCTCCAAAGCTTCAACAGTGTAGCTGCATGAAGGACAGAAGAATATTACAGAATGTTCCATCAAGGCTTTTCCATTGTGTTAAGCATAGCTGGACAGACAGTTACATACCCAAAAGCCTTCAATGGTGCCAATAAGCCATGAATTCCCATGTTCTCCATGTTGTCATCATCAATGGAAGCCTTCAATTCAGATAATTAAACATCGGTGAGACTTTTTCAGAAAGAGAAATCTACATGAGGAAGATGCTGGAAAGAATTAATGAGAAGAAAACCAATCACTTACCGGCATAGTTCCAGCAATTGATGGAGGGACCCTCTCAGATTCCTGAACTGAATCAATAATGTCCTTGAGATTAATCTTTTGCCTCCCAAGCCATTCACCATAAGGCCTAGCAAGTGAATATTGCTGCTTCAAGGCTTCATCATCAACAACAATATGATTCTCAAAATCTACCAAAAGCATCATCCCGGGATTCAGTCTTCCTTTTCTGAGTACATCATCAGCGGGGATATCAACAACACCAACTTCACTGGCCATGATGACTCGTCCACTGTGTGTAACATAAAACCGACCGGGACGGAGTCCATTGCGATCCAATGTAGCTCCAAGATAGCGACCATCAGTAACTGCAAATAAGTTTTTCATCAGTTGTAGAAGGCTGAAAGAATAAGTTAAATCCTTTCATCAGTAGTAGAAGGCTGAAAGAAATAAGTTAAATCCATTCGAAACGAAGATTTAATTACATGATATGAGAGCAGGCCCATCCCATGGCTCCATTAGAGCAGAGAAATACTCGTACAAGGACTTCCTATGAGGATCCATATTTTTGTCATTTTGCCAGGCTTCAGGGATCATCATCATTACTGCTTCTGGGAGACTTCTACCAGCTCGAACCAGAAGCTCAAGGACTCCATCAAAAGCCCCTGCAAGACCAAAAAAAAAAAAGAACAATAAATATAAACCTGCTAGTTAAAATGTGATATGAAGAAAAGGCAAGCATGATACAAGAATACATGTAAGATAATCCAACCACACAAGAAGAGAAGCAGAAGTTTACCAGAATCAGATGAACTGGCATCCACAATGGGAAGAAGCTTTTTCATCTCATTCTTCGAGAGACCAAGCTCCTTGCACTTCAATAATCCCTCACGTGCTTTCATCCTGAAGGAATACAAGAAATTCAACCAATGTCCTTATATAACATTTCAACAAACATCTTATATAACATTTCAACAAACCAGACAATAAAATCATTTGTTCTACTGTTTTAGATTTAATACAAACAAACAACTTAATAACCAGCAAAAAATTAGCAAAATGGAGATGCATGTAGCACCCAAGTTCTGAATCATAGAGAAAAAACTAACTTCTTCCCCAACTGTACAAGCCTCAAGAATTACAGAGCATTTTTTTTTTCTTGAATTGCAAAAAAGAATGTCACATCCTGCAATAATAAGGCCTCATATACCTGTTGATCAAGATAACAGCTTTCAAATGCGACTGTCAAAACTCAAATCAGCATGCATTGTTCACTTTATTTATCAGATCAACCATAAAGAGGAGCAAAACACTGAATGTAACCAACAATAAAACATTGACAACTACAAATTTCAGATGTTCCTCAGATACGTACCAGTTTATATTGCCTCTAAGTGTATTAATTTCCCCATTATGGCCCAAGACACGCATTGGTTGCGCACGATCCCAGCTAGGAAATGTATTTGTTGAAAATCTGGAATGTACCTGAATCATCAAAAGGATCAAATTTGTCATTCACAAATTCCACGGCTAAGAATGTAAGACTGATTTGGAAAAGCACACTGCACACACAATTCTGTTTAGGGTATTTCAAGAATGATATACTGCAGTGCTGAGACACAGGTTACACTACCCTGAGCTACCTCAACCAGACAGAAATTTCTTCCACCAGTAAAAAATAGTTTCATCCTCAACACAATCGATGATAGAGAGCATTGCAGCAGAATTCTGCAAACATTATTTACTTGCAATGAGTTTTCTTAACAACTCACCCAAGGCATCCAATCAAGCGTCCAAGTTCATATAGTTACCAAGGGAGTGGAAGAACTTAAGAGATCATTCAAACCTCAATGCCTCAGAAGTCATCCCTCAACCTTGCATATCTTCAATTACCAGTGGTTCCATGCTGTTTGTAAGTATTGAGTTAGTGGAGAAAGAATGAACATGAACGGGATAATATATTTACCAGGGCCATGTAGCTCGTAAACCTTTTATTGCCAAGATCAGAATAATAGTAGTTGGGAAGTTGGTCAGGTTTTAACTGCCCCTTATACACAACAGTCCTGCACCAGCCAGATACAGGTATAAATATTTTCAGAGACAGAACTGCAGGAAAACTTCTCACGATCAAACCCAGTTTTCTAGAACACAAACCTTGAGGAAAGAGAACATATATAGAAGTCTCTAACACCACCATGTTGAAGATTTAATGCAGCTCGGATAGCAACCATAGAAACCCTCCTTAATATATACATCTGTAAAATAGTTACCACATTAGCAATTTAATCAGGCATATAGAAGCAACTTGCAATGCCCCTTGCTCTAACACAAAGAAAGATAAACCTACTTGTTGTTCAAGGTCAGCCTTTGATCTAGGTGAGCCTGTAAGAAACACTTGCTCGATAACAGGCTCTGTTTGCAAAGCAGAATTGCCAAGTCCTGAGTTATCTGTCGGTACAGCTCGCCACCCAAGCACTCTATGCCCAAGTGATTCAGCAACCTGCAAAAGCGAACAAAATTTTCATCAACTGTTGACAAAAGATATCGATTTATATTAAGAAGCATAAAGTATAAAAATGAAACGGTACCAGATGAGACATTTTACTAAATATATACATGTTATACTAAATTTTTCTATAAATAATTAATTGTTGAAGGTTTTTGAGTTGAACAAATAGTAAATAAAACAATTGTATAAAAAGTTATAGAAATACGTCAAACTAATTCAATTTTTACACTTCTTAACTGGACTTCTCTGATCTATGTATATAATGTATTTGTGAGGAAAAGTAGCGCTCTTTAGAAAAGGTAAATACAATAAAAAAGAATTAGATATTTAATAAACACCTATTAATCCTAGAAGTGGTAGTCAAAATACGCTTACTCTACCACTAATATTAAAGAACAACTCTTTCAGCTGAGAAATTTACCTTCGTGAATACATTTTTGCTTTCTTCCCTTCGGCCCTCAGATGTGGGTAAAAAGAACATGCCCACAGCGTATTCCCCTGGTGGTGGCAACTCAATCCCAACATCTTTTGTAACCTGATCACAGATAATAAAAAATGTTCAAAAGGCCGGCGTTTATTTCCCTAATTACTAAATAAGAATAGAATTTGGGCATTAAGGGACGCGTTTCATATATTATTCTTCCACAACGTGACGCATAAAAAGATGTTCAAAGTTAACTTACAAAGAAATCTGAATCTGAAATGGAAATTTCCAGTTAGAGAATTTTATTATTCCACTGACTTCAATGCCAAAAAAAATTATTCTTCTTAAAATTATACATATATATATATATATATAAGGCGAAACGGTATAGGCATAAAGTGTGGATAACACGAACAAACCTCCTTATAGAAATCATGAGGAAGTGCCACAAGAATCCCAGCTCCATCTCCAGTATTTGTCTCACACCCACAAGCCCCTCTATGAGACATCCGAATCAACATCTCCAAAGCATCCGTTATCTAACAAATTCCATAAAAAATCGAGTTAAAACACTCAAAAAATTCGAAATACGCGCGCGCGCGTATATATAGACCAAAAAAATACATTACAAGGTACACATATACTAAACGTACAGTTTTGCGGCGGCTGTCACCGGATAGCTCAGCGACAAACCCGACCCCACACGAATCCTTATCAAAAGACGGATCATAAAGACCGAGAGGTTTCTCAGGCACAGCGGACAATGCCGACCGGATCATCACCCGGAGTTTTGGAATCCGACCCGGCCCATCCGACTGCCAGAAGTGTAATCTCTCCGAAGCAGAGCACCGCAATCGGGTTCCGAGGAACTTCTTCTCCAAATCCACCGAGGACTTTCTTGTAATGGAGCAACGAGCATTTCTAGATTTACGGCGGTGTGAAAGAGTGACATTCAGCTGAGGATTAAGATAAGATTTGTTGATTGAAGGAAGAGGTAAAGAGCTGTCTCGAAGTCGAAGACGAGAGCAAGACGTCGACACAGACGACATTTTTCAAAAAAAAAAACTGAGGATTCACCAAATAACGATTTTCGTAATAATAATTCACGGGGTTCGTTTTTTAATAAGATCAGAATATTTGGGGATGAAAATTTAGTTTTGTTTTCAGATTCAGATCCGACGACAAGATCTAGAGAGATCTGAAAACAGGACAGATTTCAAATGAAATTTTGAAGGATTTTTCTCGAAATCTTCCAGGTTTGTGTTATAAAATCCAGTTCAATCAAAAATCAAATCCTTCAAAATCGAAAGCGATTCTTTTACGAGTATGAAAAAACTACAGATTCTCCAATACAGATATTCGAATCAATCGAAACTCCCTCACCGATCAAACAACAGAAAATGAACGAGAAAATGCGCGAGAAACCTAAAGAAGACAGGAAAAGGAGAAAATTACTGAGCAGATCCGAACTGAGAGGCTGCTCTTTTAGATAGTCTTTTGTAGAGATGAGCACTGGATTTATATAGGAAAAAAAAAAGGATAATTTATTTTCAGTGACAAGTATGTGGGGACCACAGTTTGGGAAACGCCCTACAAATTTACCCCTGTACCCAACAACCCCGTTATAACTGAGACGTGACAAATCATGCTTCAGAAACCGCCACGTGTAGGTTTCGACCCTATGCGGCACACCGACGGAGGGAGATAGACAACCTGGGAGTAGGCTGCTTTTGTCGTTTTAATGAGGTTTGGGGGATGAGGTTCGGCTCCGAGCCTCCGCATGCTCCGTCATCGTCGCTGTAAAATAAAATATGATTTTTTTTTATTTTAATGCATGTGTTGAATTAAAAAAATGACACTTTTTTTATTGGGATACATAATTATTGGTTGTTTTAAAAAGTAAATTAAAGGTTAAGAAAAGGCAAATTACATCAATAGTCATTGGACTATTAAAATTTTAAGTTTGATCATCAAAATTTCAAAAATTACAAAATAATCATTAAATTTAATAAATTATTAGTATAAAATATTCGTTAGATGTTATATGATAATATAATTTTTTAATTAATTTAATGACTATTTTATAATAATTTGATAGATTTTATAATTATTTTATAACAATTTTGTAGCTTTTGAAAAAAAAATATCAAAATGATGTTTTTTTTATAGTTTTGGTGACTATTTATATACTTTAATTAAAAAAGTATGAAGTTGTATTAAAAAATGTCATTTTTATTTTATTTTTAAAAAAATCTTAAAGAGAAATAAGGGTAATTTTATCAAAAACTGCTTATAAAAAGTAAGGTAGGTAATTAGACCCGTAATATTTCCAAATATATAAACAAAAATAAATATTAACTTTTTAACCTGATAAACACTGGACGCGGCCAATAGTATACGTGATACGGCTGCCTACTAACTACTGTTATATGAAATATTAAATAACTTGCCCAATTTAATTATAAAATTCTATTTAGTAGATTTTTAAATGAATTATTAAATATAATTAAACAGTTTACTAAATTTGTTTTTTAAAATATAGTAATATTAAAATGAAATGAAATTTATTAAATGATAGGCAATTAACTATTTACTTACTATTTTTATAAAAAAATGCCAAATAATTTCCTTTTAGATTATCAAACATAAAAAAAAAACTTAAAAAATGTTCGAACCACTGCTATTTTTTTATTGCTCTTTCGATTACTAAGGCCTTTGGTCTAATTAATCCGGACCGACCCAAATCTCACATTTAACGAGGGTAGCTGAGTCTTCCAATAAAGATATTTTACGTACACAACGTCTCGAACCTAAAATTTATTTAAACGAAACCAAACTACTTATCACTTGAACCAACCCGTTGTGCTAATTCTTTATTTAACTAAACAAGCAGCATGCAAACGCAATCATATATATTAATTATCGTATATAATGTCAATACGCATGCTTGGTTTTAGTCCTTTAATTTTAAATATATTTTAAGAGGCATGTCATTATATTAACTTTCTGTGCAGATTTTAAATTTAAAAATTAAAGTTTAATATTTTCTCTCTAAAAAACTCTAGTCGCGGTTCTTTTTTCTAAAATTTTATCTTTTTTCGTTTTTTATTTCGATCGGTAGTTAATCAATTTTAGTATTGGTTGTCAATCATCGGATTTATTATTTTTTCTTGTTTTATATTAATAAGGATCTATATTTTTCTGCCTTTATGATACAATTTTTTCTGTTCTTGTAACATGTTTTTATTTTTGTTTTGGGGTTTGATTTGTCAAAAAAAATATATGATATCGAATATATTTGAATGTTTAATATCTTTTTATTTATAGGTTAAAAAAATTTGAATAGCGTAAGCATTATACACTTACTGTTAAAAATAAATGTTTTTTTTTATTTTTTAATTTATAAAAATATCTATATTATATTATATTATATTATATAAGCAGACTGAATTGGTACCATACTTAAATAGATAACAATTCAATTAAAAATAGTGAAAATTTTAAATATTTTTATAAATGCTGATATATATATCATTACCAATGAAGTAACTTTAACTAATTAATTTAATAAATTATATAAATACTAATTATTTAAATAATTATAAAAATTAACTAACAAATGTTGAGTGCAATCTAGTTTTCTCCGTGTCTCACTCCGTCACAAGGACTCAAAAGTAAAAAGATAATAGTTAGGGGTGTTTTTTGCAAACAAATTATATATGAGGAGTCGTGTTTCTATCAAAGTATCGAGCCGAGAAGGACGTAGAGAAGGGGAAATGTCCAAATTGTCCTTCTGTAACCAAAAAACAAAAGTACGTTCAATTTCATTTCATGTCCCCGTCTTGAATGTCCACTTCACGAGGAGGACAACTAACCTCACTATTGGGTTTCCGCTCGCGAGGCAACTATCCACTCCGGTTTTCGACACGTGTCGGTAACCCGTGCACCAAACACGAGACGGCATCCATTGGTTGTCACCAACCTCCATTAGAGCACAATGGGTTTGGAGGTTGGTTCGGTGAATCAAAGTGCAACGACTAAGAAAGTCATTTGAGATGAGTGTTAGTATATTACTTAAATAAGTTTAAAATTTTTAAAATGATTATTTAAAAAATAAATTTAAATTTTATTTAAGAATTAATTGAAAAAATTAAAAATATTTTAATCGTATTTTAAATTATAATTATCAATTAAGATGAGACAATAAATTATGAATATTTTAGTTTTATTTTTAAATTATTAGTAAAATTAAAATATTTAATTTAAAGATAATATCAAAATATTCAAAAATCAAAAAAAAATTATAATGAAGATTATAATTTACAAATAAATTTAAAATAATTTAATAATTTTAATATATGATGTAATTAACTGATATTCTATTGATGTGCCACTTCTATATTTTCTTAAAATAATTTCAACGGCATCCACGTCATCAAACAACCGCCCTTTCCCATAACCGGTAAACGACATCACGCCGATGTATTTTAGCATCCCTTTCGGTCTGATACTACGTTAAATAAAAAAGTGATTCCACTTCTGGTAGACACTGGCATCAATTGTATTAATTAGATTAGTAAATTTAATTAATTTTTTCTTATTTTAAATATTAGTAATGTTTTTCATTGCTCCGAACCTAAAAAATGCCTAGGTATGGAAACGATTCCGAGCCAAAAGATTTGGATTCAGAACTTGGTTACATTACTTTCATCGACCAAATTCTATTGTAAACTCCGCTACGAAGCTTTAATTAATAAAGCCAGTAGGAATGGGTGAAGACGCACCAAAACAACGATGCATTGTTCGATGTAGGAACTTCTCGTGCCAGCATTACAAAAAACAAAACAAGAATCTTAAGAATCTACAAATTAAGGTTAGCGGATGTCTTAATTATTAATTAATGTAATATCGGTAATCAATTGATCTAACGAGAATAAGACATTAAGTTCTTTAAATAAGGATATAAATTTAAATTTCGATATTATAAATGAAAAAATTAAATTAAAAGGATCTTACTTGTAATAAGTATTTGTAAAATTTGATTCAAATTAATCGGTCATTAAATTAGATATAATAATTAATAAAAAGTATGTATATATATAACTTTTAATCGAGAGATTATTATTATTATTATTTCCTAGTACGTGATTATTGCGTCGTTTAGATTATATTTTTCATTAATATTGCGTAAACTCTAACATTGACGAAACAACTTTCTGAATACAAACCCAAATCAAATTTGTATTGTTTTAATTAATTAATTAATTAGGCCAAAACCAAATCAAGAATCGGAAAGCCAGATGGTTTTATGTTTAAATGTGGATTAAACACAAGCTTAGGTGGATCTCATCGTTGTCGGGATCTGAAATATATATTCTTACGTTTTTTTTTTCTTTCGTTTTTTAAAATTTTATTTTAATTAATATAAAATAATTTATAATATACACTTAATTAAGATATGTTGTACATCAGTTGTCATGAACATCTTTTCCTCTCCACGTGGACAAAACCTTCACATGTCATAACAAATGTTTATTAATTCACAGAGACAATCAACATGTATATGTCACACCTGAATATAAATAAAAAAATATTAATTTTACGTCGAAAAAAAAAAGTCTTAATATTTATAAACGATGATATTACACATCCTATCAGACATGTCTTTTAAAAAAAAGTAATAATCCCGTAACATATTCATATCGTTATGTACATATAAAACATGCGTAATTAATCTATTAATATGGCGTGTCATAATGATGATTCTCTCTTTAACTTTTAAAAAAATATATGTAGATTGTCAAAGATTATACGAGATATGTCGGTAATGTGCACAATTTTTATTATAATTAAGATATCAATTTAAAGGGTAAAATGATTCGATTCATTTATCACGTGACATAATCATGATTTAGTTTTTTAACACAAATATAACCTTGAATGTAGATCTTGTACGCACTGTTCAAAATTCCATTGCTGGTGAAACCAAAACTGCGTCGTCTCGGGTACTTTTTTTTCTTCATGTGTGTGTATATATACATAGACAATGAAAATGGTTGGTCCTTTGAGGGAAGAAGAGCCAGAGACCATGGAAATGGTTGAGAAATATGATTTATTTTTGGTTAAACGTCGTACCACAAGAAGAATCCAATGGGTCAAAATCGTAACGAGTGAATAAATAAATGTAAAGACAATATGTTACTCCAATGGAGTAAATACTTGATGCACACTTTTAAGGTGTTTTTCTACTCTAGCATGCGTATTTAAACTCCATAATATAAAATCTAGATCTCCTAACCCTAAATTTCAAAATCTAAAACATCAACTCCTAAATCATAAACCCTGAACTAAACATTTACCCTAAATTAAAACAGTGCATTAAATATTTGCTCTACTCCAATGTAAACCAACTAGGAACCATTCAAAATCATATGTTCCAACTTACATCAATAACAGGAGTCTGCCCCTTGAGTCCAACTTTTAAATGATTCTTCTTTATCTCACACACGACAAACTTCGATCTTGTTCCACTCGGAACCGGAACATTAACCATGACCTCCTGCAGGGTGTGTGTCCAAGAGTAATTCTCCAGATCAAAACCATTACCTTTGTTTGGAACTGTCCATACAATTAGAAAAAAAAAATGTAAATCAATAAATGTTAGTATTTTAACCATCTTTTTTTCACATTCACAAGCAACATATGCTATAAACACACAGTTCAAATTCCTAAAATAAAAATAAGCAATCTTTATCAGTTAAAGTTAAACCCTTTTTTTAACATTTTAAACAACAATAAAGCATACTTCTAACAATGCGGAGCTCAGATTATTCAGATTTCAACTAATTTTTAAAATTTACAATAATAATAACATAAGTGGAACGATTATGTATATCATATATGTACCTTTCAGACCAGAGCTGATTTCTTCATCCTTCACATTCTCCTTTTTATCGACCGCCATTGCTTCTTTCTTTGTCTCCTTATTCTCCACCTTCTGAGCCTCCTCTTCAGATTTCTTCTTGGCAGCTCTCACGATCGCCGCCACCTCCTTATCGGCGTTCTCTTTCACGAGGAAATCACTCCCGCAATAAAATCGGAAACCTTCTCCAGAAATCCAACAGGGTTCGCCGGATCCAAGCTGGCGGTAAACGACACCGGTTTAGCCGGCGGCGGCGAAGATGCGGAGGGCTTTTTCGGCTCCTTTTCTTGGTACTTGAAGATTATTGCCATCGGTATCAGCAGAAATCCTTACTGCGACTCAGGCGAACCGGCGTAATTGCTTCGTTGTTGGGATCTTAAAGCTTCGATCAGTGTTACGGGTGTAAACAAACCAAGCTTAAACATATTTGAACTCAGTTTAAATTTTTAAAGGTGTTAAAACTCTATTCCTGTTCGTTTAAATTTTTAATCTTATGTTCGAGTTTGGTTCGTTTATTTTTTGTTATGTTTGGACTCAGTTCGTTCAACATTCGTGAACATGTCCGTTAAGCGTTCACAAACGAGTTCATTTGTATATATTCATCAACTTGTCTATTTAGCGTTCACGAACATTTTCGTTTAGTGTTCATAAACATATTTGTTTAGCGTTCGCGAACATGTTTGTTCAACGTTCGTGAACATACTCGTTTATGATTTCTACAATTTTAATTAAACAAATATACATGAATTAAATAAAATAAAATTAATCAACATAAATATTCGTTTAAGAACATAAATATATAACGTACTACAACAACAAAATAAAAATTTAAAAAATTCAAATCAGTGGAAGAATATGGTTATAAGCAATGTTTATTTTTAGAGAGATTTGAAAGATGAGTGTGACTAGAAACTAAGGAAAAATGGTGATTGAGGTTTCAATATGATTTATATACTTTGAATTTAGGGTTATTAAAGAATATAAATGAGTATATAAACGAACATAAACGAGCTTGTAAGCGAACATAAACGAGTTTGTTCGTGAACATAAACGAGCCAAACACACTTATGTTCGTGTTTGTTCGTTTATTAATCGAACATAAAATATTTATTCATAATCATTTAGTTAACTTAATGAACGAACATTATACGAACGGTTCATGAACAATTCGTCGAACGATTCATGAACAGTTCGTCCAACGCTATGTTAGTTTACACCTGATTAGAGTTTATTATAATAAGGAAAAGGGCGGGGCAGATGTTCCAGAAACTTTCTCCCCAACTTTCTTATTGGAATATTTGCTAGAAACGTCCTTCTTTTCATCTTTAATTACTAAAACATCATTTTTAATTGTAATTTGTTGTTAAAAAAATTTATTGTTGGATTTAATTTATTATTAAACAATATTTATATTATTTTATATTTTATATATTTAAATCCTAATATAAATATATATTACATTTTATTTAATAAAAAATAAACTAAAGAATATCAGAAAGTGATCTGGTGAAAATCAAAATAAATATATTATATTATTATCATAATGAATTATTATTAACAATAAATTAGAAAGAAAGAAAGAAAAATCCTAACAGAATGCAGCAGATTTAAGCTCTTGTTGAAGAAACTCCTCCAGCAATAACTTGGATTCTTCCATCAATCCAGGGCTTAATCTGAACATCAGCACGCAAAATTCCATCTCACTCAGAGCTCCGTCGCCGTCGGTGTCGCCTTCTTCCACCATGCTTACCAGCTCGTCGTGTCCCAAATCCTGCAACCCCAGCGCCGCCGCGTTCATCTTCAAGCTCTCCACCGTGATCACCCCTCTCTCCTTGTCCATCAACAACTCGAACCCATTGCTCAGTTCTCTCATCAACCCTTCCCCACCCAGCTTCTCCGCCATCACCGGCAACAAGTCCTCGAACTCAGCATCCGCTTTACCGAAACCCGCCATTGAAAACTCCTCGTGATTCCGTCAAAAAAAAAATATCTTTTTTATGTTCTGTTTGAAGAAAACAAGTCTCTGTTATTTATACAGAGATTTGAAGCTTAGAGAAATAAGAAAACGGGAGAGGAGGTGTTGTTTTTCTTGGAAAGTGTCTTGGGATTTGGGATTAAGTTCTGTTTTACTACCATTTTATGACAGCCAAAGGAACACGACTTTTATGGGTGGTGGTGGGTTTTGATTCTTATTGCAGAAGCAGACCTGAAACAGGCTCTGTTTCGGAGAAGCTATTGTCAATTGGTTTTTGGATTTTTTTTGTATTATACTCAAAAATGTCCTTTAACTTTGACTGACTATTCATTTTGACCACTATTTTTTTAAAATAATTGAACTTTAAATTTTTTGTCAGGTCGGTTTTAGTCTGATTTTTTAAAAATTTTAAGGTTAGGTTATACTTTTTTATATCAGAGCATATTAAAGATTAAAATATATTAAAATTTTAAATCGAGACAATAAAAAACCTCACTCCAAATCCGTTGCATTGTCATCTCTATTTCAAAAGTAAGAAAGTAATTATAAATCTTAATCATTTAATTAACTAATATTTTATTTTTCACACCAACTAGCGAACAAGGCTTAGTAGCCAAGTTACCTTACCTTACATGACTTTGCTGGATGAATCTCCTAGTAAGAAATTTTTACGTATACAATGTACTGAACTCGAAATCAATTTAAACGATATCAAATTTCTTACCAATTAAATCAATCCATCGGTCTTAACTTTTATTATTTTTAATTTAGCTAATAGTAATTACAATAATATCTGTTCTAGAATATAATCTTCACTATTTGACATTGATCGTTCAATTACTCAACTGACATCACTTGTGCTTAAAAACATAATCTCTAAAAACAATAATTGTTTTTTGACCACTTAAACTAAAGTACTCGTATTATATGTAAACTCTTGCGAAATTTCATAGAGTATGTTTTTTTTTTCTATTTTGTAACTGACATTTCAATTAAAAAAATCCTCCCTGTCCCAAGTCTTCCCCATCACTGAACGGTGATCGGGATGAAATTATTAGAAACTGTATTGGAACTTGTATTGTTGTGTCCTGTCTTAATTATTCATCAAACCCAACCTTTTGTTTCAAGGAAGTTTCATTTTCATTTCCCTTACCCTATCCATTATTTTCCTTACAGGAGAAGAGATCAAGTCTGGACCCTTGCTTTTTATAGCACAGGAAAACAACATCATTTAGTGACATGGATTTGTCAAGAACAAATGGAAACACAGAACACGGAATTTATAATGATAAAATTGAATTAAATGTTCGAATGATATTTTATATAACTGAATATTTGATTAAATCAAGTAAAAAAATTAAATTAATAAGTTTGATTTTTTTTTAATTTTTTTGATTATAATGGTTAATTCCAATTAACATTACTTTTTTATATTATGATTTTAATTCATGTGTATAGAACTTATTCGACTTCAAGTAGCATGGAAAGACCCCCGTAGTCCATAGAACTTATTCTACGCGTCTATATTAAATATTTAAAGTAAAACCGCCATATGGATGGACAAAAAACCCGATTACTTGATCTTAGTCTCGGATCTAGTAAGATCTGATAGATTTTTATTTGGTATTGATTTCGGTGGGATCGGGACTGAATTCAAAATTTAAGTCCCGGTCATAACCGGAACCAGGACTGGATCTTGATATTTTTGATCCGGTACTCGGTGGGTACTCAATAAAACTGGGACCAATATCAAATATCTGATATTGATTTTCTTTTGTTTATTTCTCTTGTCAAACTTTCTCTTTATGTATGAATATTATGAATATAATTAACTTTAAAACTTTAATTTTTAAGTCTACAATATTCTGATTTTATTATTTAATATTGTTATTGGTGATTGAATTTTTCTCCAATTATTTAAAAAAATTTAAGAAACCGAGTACTTAGTATTGGAACCGGTACCCACCAATAACGGGACTAGTTCTTAAAATTTAAAACCCGATATGATCGAAACCAACACTGTTTCCAATTTTTAAAAATCGATAGTTACCGAGATCAATTCTATTGAAGCACCCCTAAACGGCAGCACATCAAAGACACTACGTCAATTTTCAGCACCTTGTTTCTGTAATAAACAATGGGGCAACACACGTGCTAGCTTTTCTTATTCAGAAATTTAACAAATTAATATAAATTTATAATTTACTGACAACCGATTGATATCACGGGATAAGATATTAATTCTTTTAAATAAAGAGTTTGAATATTAATACTGTAAAAGAAAAAATTTAAATTAAAATAGTTATTTTTATATTAAATTATATAAAATTTAATTTAAACTAATCGATTAATAAATAAAATGTTAGTGTTAAACTAAAATAGTCTAAATCTATGAGCTGATCAGTAGCCAGCCTCCACGTAATAATGAAAACATTGTTGTGATACTAAAGTGAGTGGGCTTATTCTTAAATACTTTGGACCAAACTTAATATCTATATTATGTCCAATCTTAACCATGGGAATTGCAACTTGCAAGTTTGCACAATTAACAACGTATTACTATTATCCTAAATTTTTCAAAGTTAAAATATTTATTTTAAATTTTTAAAATTTTTATATATTAATTTTTAAATTTTTTAATATTTAAGGTTTGTATCCACACTGAAATTTTAAAATTCTATATATATTCACTCTCGAATAAATTTCTAGATCTGTCACCGACTATAATTACCTTGAAAAACACAATCCCCAAACAGATAATCATGAGACTTCTGTCTTACCCCCACAACATCAATAATTTAATATTTATTTATAGTAAATATCTATGTATTAAAAAAATTAATGTGTTTCTTATTAGAGTTTAATATTTACTGGAATTAAGATTATTACGTAGCTTTAGATTATAGATTTATATAACCAAACTTTAAATATAGCTTTAGATTATAGATTTATAGTAACCATACTTCTCGTCTGCTACATTAACAAATAATTACGAAATATACAGCGGGCAGCAAAAAGACAAAAAGACACTGCCACTCGATCACCAGCTCATCAATCACCGACGCTACCCCAACAGGGACAACAGGATGAGGAGCGGGAAAACAGGGAACTTGAAAGATCCCGGCGGCGGTGCTGACGATTGGGTATTCTCGAACTGGAGAGAATCGACGGCTAACGGCATATTCTCTTGGTCCGGGCTGCAACTCGACTCGTGAGGGTGGGCACTGTACATTATTGCCCGGAGCACGGCTGAAACGGAGGGTATGTACGCCGTTTTGTTGCGTGCGAGGAGCCAAGTCAGCCCCATCAGCTGGCAGTCTCGGTGGAACATCTTGCTGGCTCTGTTGTCGCTCGCCGTGCTCCTTTTCTTGCTGTCTCCGCCTTTGAGCTGTAAAATTACGGAATGACAACGTCACTTTCATGGCTTTGGTTCAATTATTTAACACTGCAAAGTAAAGTCACTTTACCTTTTGCAGAGCGACAAAGCATTTCGTACACCCAGCATAAGAAGAGTTCCGGCAATCCCTCTCCAAATTCTTCACCGCAGCTGTCGGCTTCGCGTTTCGGAGACCGGAAACGTTAAACGCGGCCGGACAACTCAATGAACTAATCTGATGGAGTCGTATCCCGCAGAAACATATAATCGCATCGCAACTCGCGTTCGGCTGAGGAATTTTGATTCCCTTGCTTAACAATGCGTTCTGCAACGAGTTCACACACTTTTGGGAATCGTCCGGCATCATAGGCTGCTCCTGTTGCGTCGGAGCAGGAGCCACCGAAACTTCCAAAGCGTACCTGGCGTGAGCAGCATAGAGCCAAGCTGCTAACACGGGACAGCATCGGCTTCTGTCCAGGTCATGACCACATGCGTCGTTGACACCGCCGAATAGCTCGGCTGACAAGTCTAGCCGGCAAGCTTGAGCTTGTATTTGAGCCGGAAGTGCGGGGACCGTGTTCGAGGATGAGTATTCTCCAGGTTTTAAAACCTGGTCGTGTCCGAAAGCTGATTGAGCTAGACAAAGATAGAAGAAAGTGAAATCAAGTAAAAGAAGTAGAAATGGTGAAAGAAAACCCATCTTCCGAAATTTTTCTGTGGAATCTGCACTTTGAATCTGCTAATAATCATTCATAACTGAAATCTATTAGTACAGGAAAAAGAAAGGCGAGAGAGAAGATTGGATGAGGTTTCTCTCCCAAGAACATGAGATCAAAGGACAGATTTTATATACACAGACAAAATTTAAAGAATTAATAGTTAAAAACTAATCAATCTATACCTTTCTTTAGTTTAGTATTTAATGGTTAACGTTTTTAAAGTTATTTAAATAGATATTATATCGTTATTGTCCATTTAATTTTTATAATTAATTATTACATATCAATTTCCTAAAATTTAAAAATAAATAAAAATTAATATATCTAAAAGATTTAAAAAATTTCAACTAAATCTAAAATACTTCTCAAATCTCTAAATCTCTCAAATTCAATTACTATCGCCAGCATTGATCGTGTTTTTAAACGAAATAAATTATAATTTTATATTCATCGTATGTTATGTTATCGTTTATTATAAATTTCGAACTTAATAAATATTTCTATTATATATTATCAATGTTCATGTTTTTTTAATAACCAATGTATTTATAAATTTACTGACTGCAGTGTCATAATTTTAAACATTCCTCATAGCATCCTCATTTTATAACTAACCCGATATTTAGTGATTGAAAAGAAAGACAGAAAATCTGATGAATTGTCAGGTACTGCCGTCCTCAGTTTCAGTCTTTTGTATCAGTTCAGAATCAGACCACAAAACCACTCACTCTTCAAACAGTCAGTCTTTCCGGTTTCTCTGCAACCGTAAAATTAGCTACATCTAAGAGAGTAAGAAAATGTAATAATTAATGGAAAATTTTACTAACACGTTAAATATCATTAATATTAAATATTATTAATACTATTAAATTATTTATAAAAGATTAAAAATTTTAAAATTTAATATATAATTCATAAAAGAGTGATAGTCTTAATATAAAATTATTAATTATATATTGAGTTATTACGATTTTTAATTTTTACTAATTGATTTAATAATGTTTAACGATGTTTAGTATCAATAGTGTTTAGCAATGTTCGACGCGACGATGCACAATAAACTCATCTATAATTAATGTAAAGTTTTCTTTACACAAACAAAATAAATTAAACTTTACAAAAATTTTAATTTAAGGAATATTTTTTATATTATGATTTTTATTCAAATAGAACCAAATTATTTCAACTTAAATTTTTAAATAAGATATTAATTTAAAATAAAACTTATTAATTAATTAAATAAATAAATTTAAGTTTATTTTATTTTATTCGACTCAATTTTATAGAATATTCACCCTCTTAGCTAAGTGCTGCATACATTAGAAAAATTCTACAACGGGCGTCGAACACCGCTGAACACCACTAATATGAACACCGCTGAACATTATTAAACTAATTAATAAAGATTAAAAAATTTAAGGACTCAACACATAATTATAAATTATTTAAATAAATTTTTTATTAAATTATTTTCTATATATTATTTTATTTTTAAATAATTGAATAAAATACTAATTTAAATTAATTTTAAAAAATAAAAAATCTTAAACTCTAAACCCTAAAACCAAAATTCAAAACCTAAATAACTAAACATTAAACTCTAAATCCTAAAATATAAAATATCAAAACCCTAAATCAAAAACCTTAAAAATACTAAACCATAAACACTAAATCTAAACCCTAAAATAACCAAAAGCCCTATATCTAAATCTTAAACTAATTTTAGGGTTTAGGGTTTAGGATATAGACTTTTTTAGATTTTTAAATTTTTTATTTTAGGGTTTAGGTTATGGTTATATTTTTAAATTTTATGGTTTATGATTTTATTGTTTTAGGGTTTAGAGTTTAGGGTCTATGGTTTTAAATTTTAGGATTTAATGTTTAGTATTTTTAGCTTGAGTTTAAGGTTTTAGATTTTGGATTTAATATTTTTTATTTTCAAATTAAAAATAATTTAAATAAATTATTTTAAAAATTAAAATAATATATATAATTTGTTTAAAATTTTATTTTAAGTTATTCGAAATTATATGTTTAGTTCTTAAAATTTTTAATTTTTATTAATTAAATTAATAGTGTTCAGCGGTATTCATCGTTAGTGGTGTTTAACAATGTTCGACGCACGTGATAGACTCATCTCATACATTATTAATCATTGACCCTTTATCCTCTGCTATCGTTAGGTAGAAGTGGAAGTGGACATGGAACATGTAAGAAGTTAGGTGCCCATAAACAGACAAATTACATCCGACTGTATAATAATAGTTTTATCAAAAACAACACCAACCGTACGATTCAATTAACGAAGATGATGATGTCGATGATACTGTCATCAAACACTCATCAATTTAGAAACATCGGTTGACTTAAATTGTTGTACAAGACCAAAGTAATTGTAGTAATATAATTGATGCATTTTCTTCTTTATTTTAATATTTATGATGATTTTTATTAAATTAATAGAGTGATTAATAAAGTTTATTGAAGTGATCTATATTATGACCTATTAACATAAAAAATATCGATCATAAATTTTTACGTTGTATATTTTATTCACGTAAAAATATATATGATTGTTTTTAATAAATAAAAATTATTTAATTATTTATTTTTATTTAAAAATAAAATAATTTTAAGATATTGTGAAATTAATTAAATTTTCAAGTGCCTCTATATACTCCACAAGTGAAGTACAGCCTTGAGTCAACCATTAAATTATAAGTAATGATGGAAGACTCTTCATAACTTGGGGATAAAGGCATGTAAAAATAATCACATAATTAACTTAGATGATCTTAAAATAACATAAATTGAGAATATGAATATTATTGCATTGAAATTTATATAAAATAAAGTATAAAAGATTATGACAATATAATAACATCCTAAATTAAATTATATGTAAAATAATAAATAAATGAATTAAAATGATAAAAATATAAAAAAAAGAAAGGGGGACAACTAAAAAAAGGTGTGATAAGTATCGAAAAGGAAAACCATACAAGACAAGGGCACTTTGCCCAAATCACCTAAACCCTTATCCCTTACGATGCAAATTACAAGGGTTGGTGATTGTGCTAGAAAACCCAAACCAACCCATAAAACTTTCCCATATCCTGTTCATTTGGTTTGTAATTTTGGTACGTGTCTCGATTCATTTAATTTAATATTTAATTAATTAAAAATAAATATTTGATTTTTATTTTTATTTTAAAAATAGTATATTAAACAAAAATTTTGAAATTTTATAATATACGACTATATATAAAAGTTAATTTTAAAATATTTAAATATATATTAAAAATTATCAGCAAAAAGTATTAAAATAAATTAACTAATTTAATTATTTATAATTTAAATACTAAAAACTAAAAAATTATCTTTTATAATAATATCAACAATTATAAAGAAAACCAAAGGCATTGCTTTAAATCCATATATGTATGTCCTTTTGAAAATCTTTGGTAATTGAGCTTATAAAGTTGATGTAAGAAGTTTCAATCATGGTGTCCCAAGATCAGGTTGTGGGTCCCAAATATTTTATTCTACTGCAACTCCTCCTAGTGGGGGTTAAAAATAATGGGTTTTCTGGTTAGCCAGCCCCATACCGGAGATTAGGGCGGTAAATGAGACCAGGCAGATCACGAGCTATTCGAGCTCGATTCGGTCAAAGCTCAGTCGAGTTTCGATTTAATTAGACTCGACTCGAACTCGACTCGAGTTCTTGACGAGCCGAGCTATATGATACCCGACTTAAAAAACTTACGAGCTACTCGAAAACATAAATATAATATTTTTTAAAAATTTAAAATATACTAAACACAAGTCTTAAACCTTAAATTAATATACTAAAACCTAAAATTAACAAGCTTGAGTTTACATAATATGTGTATCAAAGTTTTTTTCTCCATTAGACTTTAAATGACACTTGAGAGATAAGAGTTACTCAAGTCTAACACGATCAAACATCGATCAATACTTGTCTCAATTAAGTTCGAAAAAAGCTCGAACTCGACTCGAGTTCTTAACAAGTCGAGCTGAGTTCAAATTTTTCAGGCTCGTTTAAAATTACTCAAGCTCGAACTCGACTCGAAATCTTAACGAGCCGAGCCGAACTTAGTACTACTCAAGCTCGACTCAGCTCGTTTACACCCTTACCAGAGATTATAACGTAAGCTCCAAAAGAATTTAAATTATAGTTGTAATTGTATTTTCGGTTGTTATAATAGATATAATAAAAATTATTATTATGGATCATTATTTTTATAATAATTATTTTAAATAATATTATTATATAAGAATTATTATTACATTAACGGATCGTTAATTAAGTCTCTCGATATAGGGCAATCTGCATTTCTGAGTGTCTGAGTCGGACCGCAGTTTCTCCCAGGTGTCTTTTTCAGACTTTTGGTCTGTTTGCTTCTCTTTTTCTCATGCGTGTCTGTATATTCTTGTACTCTTTCTATCATTCAGAAATCAGTGTTTTTCATGTCGCATGCAGGCATTAGAGCTGTGATCAATTTAATAAGAAAATGGAAAGAATAAAGCAAAGATACCTACCTGCATTATTGCAGATTTTGGCTTAACTATATGATCAATCAGGCAACCCTATCTCAACATGTTTTTTAACATCAACTGCTCATAAAAGCAAAAGGATGTTGGAATTGATGTAAGAAAGGTAGTGGGAAAAAGATTCATAATCTTCCTTAAAGCATGAACTTTAAGAGCAACGACAGAGTCAAGATTTGAGGTTGGGAAGGATAAAATATAAATGTTTAGAAGTAGCGAACAAATTCATAAAAAAATAATTTTTAAAAGAATTTAAATAAAGAGATAAAAAAATTCAAAAGTGAAGGCAATTATCCCATCTAACTATAACGTGACTCCGTTCTGTTTAAGAGCAATTAGTAAAGAAATGAAAAAGCAGTGTTTAGAAATTCCTAACATTCAACTACAGCAGAATCCACTTGGTACTTGAAATCTTTTAAATAAAATATTGAATATATTAAGAAAAGGGTTAATACAAGAATAAAAAAATAAACAATGAAAATAAAATCATAAAAATTAAAAGGTCTCAAAAGCAATTAAACCATTAAAAATATTAAAGAATCTAAGATTTAATTTCACTAATTTTAAAATTAAAGGGTCTGAAAACAATGGAACCATAAGAAATTGGGGTCAATTTTTAAATTAATTAATTTTAAAACTGTGAAGGGTCTTAAAATAATTTCAAAACTATCAATGACCTAAAGTATAATTAGACCATCAAAGTTGAGGGGGACAATTGTCTCTCTCACCCTCAATATAATTCTGTTTTTGTATCTGATTTATATTCAGATTTGAAGAGAATACTCAAATAATATGTACTAGAGTAAGGCTCTCTTTAGGATTGCTTTTCAAATAAACTTTTGGGTCAAAAGCTGGTTTAAAACAGTTAACTTTTAGAAGAAAAAAATTTGCATTTGAAAAGTGTTTTTCAACCCAAACGCAAAAACTAAAATTTTTAGCTTTTTGCGGTTGGAAAAGTACTTTTAAGAATCAGATTACAATTTTAACCTTCATTTACTATGTTTTATTATAATTTAATTTTAATAAAGGTATAATTATATTTAACATAAATTATTTTTTAATTTAAAAATTATATATTTTCTTAAATGGACTTTTAAAAAGCACTTCTCAAAAAAAATTTATGTATTATTTATTAATATTTTTATATTTATCATAATTTAAGTTAATATTATAATATAAAAAATTTGATTATCATTTAAATATATATTTTTTAACTTATAACATCATGTCTAAATTAGTCATTTATTTTCTCAAAAGCACTTTTTGACAGCAATACTAAATACATATATATCAAACAAAAAATTTCAAATGAACTTTTTCACCACACTTTTCAAAAACAATGCTAAACTGACCTTAAATGTATAAATAATTCCTCTTGTGAGTACCAGACTAAATGTATAAATAATTACACTAGAATAAAATTAAAATTAAAATTAAATTAAAAAATAATAAAAATTAAAGATTAAATATATAATTATACCGTTTTTTTAACTAATACATCAGTTCTCTATTATTTATTATTTTTTAAAGACAGGTGACTATATTATAATATTTTAACAATTGAGTAAATTTTTTTACATAATTTACCTTTTTTATCAAGTTTTTATTTGATAAATATTTAAATTTGAATTTCACTTTCTTTTTATTGGCTAAAATCCTTATCTCAACATCGGAGCGTCTGTGGGAGCTGTTTATGATCGAACGGCTTATATTCTAAGCCGCCTAACGACTAGTTTTTTCCGCGGTCATGTCTTCCTCCACCAGTTCCTTTCAGTTCATATCTATCTGTTTCTCTTACCAGTTCCTCTGAAATCTTCAAAGCTTTACCAAAATACATTATATTCTAAATTCTATTACAAGCGCCGTCAAGGTTTCTTGGGATAAATCTTGAAACCGTTCTGGTGAACCAGTCACTAGTATCTGATTGCAGTAAAGAAAATCGGAGTCCCCCAAAGGTAAAATCCTCGGTTTCTTTGAAAAGGATTGGTTTGGAGATTGAAGCAACCGCGACGGAGATTACCCGTCTGTCGTTGAAACTAGAATCGTTTCGACAAGAAAAAGGCTGGATAGCCAGAAGGGTTTCGATGAGAGGGAGAGCAGTACCTTCTAAATTCATGGTGAAAAAAACAGAGCACCCAGAATTTTGAGACCGCGAAGAAGATCGAAGATCCTCAGTTTTCAAATGCTAAAACAAAATTGAACCGTGCCGATGTCGCCACCCCTGTTGTGCCGGAAATCCTGTTTCTATAAGCCGCGAAGTATCGAAGAGAAGGCATGAAACCCTAAACCCTAAACTTTTAGTTTAAAATTAAAATTAAAAGCCTCTGAAGAATCCGTTATTATCAAAGCATTGCAGCTTCTACCAAGTAGGTTCATTCTTAGTTCCACTGCAACTCATCCGAATGTGGATTATATCATCATCGGCTAAAAAAGAAACCATTTACTCTTCATAAAACAAAGATTAATACTGAAAAAAAGAGAGAAAATTTTAGTGTAAATGAATTTTCTCAGGAAAATCCAGTAGCTTCATGACTGATGTAGCACCCCAAGTAGGTTCCCCTGAGATTCAGGGCTTGAGGAAATCTACATCTCAATAAAGCGGATAATTCATCATAGATTTCTTTAAATTCAAGAAATTAAACATTCATCTTGAAAATTACAGAGGTTCGGGAAAATAAATCAACCTCTCAATCAAGAATTTTTCTGAAACAGAAATGGAAAATCAGGCCGGGAGAGTTCGTGCAGACGAACAAGAAGATACTTTTGCAACACCTAATTCAACAAATGGCGGAAACATAGACGAAATGACAAAGATGATACCTTTGGTGGCTGATTAATTACAGGTGGGAGGGATGAAGGAGAAGAAGTGAGCTTGGACTATTTATATAGAAAGATTGTTCTCTAGAAACCCTAGATAGAAAATGAAAACCCTAAACTATTAAGTTGGGCTTAAAGCTTTTACCCCCCACAACTTCTATATTTGGGCCCTAGGGCCCAACTAAATTTAATATTCTATTTAAATAATATGTCGAATGATTACTATCTGAATCGAACATTACATGAGAAATTATATTATGAGTCATTCCCACCACGTTATTCCTGGACCAACCAATCAAAAATATCAATTTAATTATTTTTTCTACCTCAGTTTTACCAAGTAAATCTTCACTAATATTTATTATAAATTAAATTCAAAAATAATTTTTACCAATTACTAAAGAATGCTTTTGATTGATAGATCTTATGAATAACGTAACGAGAATGACCCATAATATAATTTTTCCACGTTGAGAGTTTTGATTCGAACTTAAAATCAATTCACTAATTACTAAAGAATTCATGTTATTTATCTCATTTTATTACTTAAATTTCATCTTTAAAAAATTTCGAGCTGAATCGAGTTTATAAAATTACATTAAGAGTCGAGTGGAGTTTTTCGCATCCCAAAAAATTAATTTTTTCACCAATCGAGTCTAATTTTACTCGCTCTAACTTAGAATGGAACAATTAACAACATTTGTATAGATCCATTAGAACTAATTAGTGTTGAATTCATGAAGCAATTCGAGGTTTGACATTCATATGAAAAAAAAGCTGATATTTAACCTCAAAACTTACGGTTAGAAATGATTTGATTGAAAAAAAGTATAGTTTTAAGTGTTTAATTGAAATATTTTAACGTTTAAGGACTAATTAAAAACATTAACCCATAATTGAGGGGTGTTTGATGGAATTAACCCTTAGTGAACAAATCTTAATCCGAGTGTCACTTCATTACAAGACAATCACACATTCTTAAGCAAACAAGTGTTACAAACAGTAGACTTTCTGCTTCACTGCCCGCCACAAATTGCTTTTCCCTTGATTCCGATTTCCAAATAAATAACAATACATTTTTCATTTTCATTTCACGAATTAGATCACCGACACTGCAGCAAGGGGGAAGATCATCGAAATTCCCTGGGGGGAAAGAGTGGTGGCTTTCTAGGGGTGGAATTGTTTCCTGCTGTCCTTGAAGCCGACGGGACCGGTAAGAGTGGTGGAAGATGAGGCGGAGAGGATTCGATTTCAGGAGGCCGATGCGGAGGCGGTTTTCCAATGTAGTGTGGTGGATAATGTGTGGGATTGTGGTGTTAGTCTTCATCGTGGTTTTGACCAAGGAGGGTCAGAGTGATTCAAGGCCGTCTCTTTCTAGGGTAAAGATCTGATCTTTTTTCTCAGATTGTTTTTGGGTAATTCGTGGACCCATTTGAACAAATTTCTATTTTGGGTTTCGTTTAAATTGTTTAATTTAGTAGAATTTAGGAAAACTTTTGCTCTTGTAAGTGTTAATTTTTTTACCAGAAGGAGAAACAACCTGTTTTCCACACCAATTATCATCTTATAGTTCATTTGAATCATTTGTTCATGTTGGAAATAGTGCAAATTTGAACCTGTAAAAAGTTTTTTTTATTGTTTCTTTGATTCTTTCAATATGCAGTGGCTAACATTTAATGGGGGAGGCCATTTGAAATGAGAAAGTTTAATGTTGTATAGGGCAAGTTGCATACTAAGGCTAAGATATCGATTTGTTACATTTTATGTTCTCCGAAGCTTTCTAAGTTCTTGATCTTTATAGACCGTGTTTAGTTTCTCTGTTGGCTTTTTAAAATATATGGCAGCTGATGAATCCTGCTGTAAACAATAAAATAACTGTTTCGTGGACGAAGTCTGTTGGAAGAGTTATACTAGCATATAGAAAAGTCTTTAAGATGCTACGTGCCGTAGTCGGGATTAACTTTAACGCAGTAACTTGGTTTCAGAGGTGATCTTGCACTTTTCTTCTGTTTTGAATGTCATGTGTCTAGTGGCCACAGTTTTGCATTGCATTTGGTAACTCTGTCGTATTTTATGCCATTTGTTATTTTCTTTCCTGCACATGCTGTGTTGATGTAACTAATAAACAGAAGTGAAGCACCTTTCGGCATCTTATGGACCACGGAATAGTAGGAATACTTTTTAGATTGTTCGGATGGTTTTGTTGTCTAGTGGCATTCATTCCATTTATAGACATAATGCTAATATGAAGTGGAATTTCTATTTTGTTCCCTCTGTCATTCAACCATAAACTTTTATTGTTGCGATGTTCACGGAATGTGTTGGTATTCCGTGTTTGCAGAGACCTTATCATTATGACAGAATTTTGGAAGGCCTAAACATCACTGATGAAATGCTAAGCCCCAAGTCTGTCACGAGGCAACTTAGCGACCAAATTTCTCTTGCAAAGGCTCTTGTTGCAATAGCAAAAGAAAGCAACAACCTCCAATTTGCTTGGGAATTAAGTGCCCAGATCCGTAATTCACAGATCCTTCTGTCAAATGCTGCGACTAGGAGAACTCCTTTGACAGTTGGAGAATCAGAGACTGCAGTTCGCGATATGGCACTTTTGCTATACCAGGCTCAGCAACTCCGCTATGACAGTGCAACAATGATCATGAGATTGAAAGCCAAAATCCAAGCTCTTGAAGAACAGATGAGTTCAGTGAATGAGAAAAGTTCAAAGTATGGGCAAATAGCTGCTGAAGAAGTCCCCAAAACTCTATATTGTCTAGGCATTCGGTTGACTACCGAATATTTTGGAAACCCAATTTTACAAAGGAAACTGAAGGAAAGAAAGCAATTGGATGCAAAACTTAGAGATAACAGTCTGTATCATTTCTGCGTCTTCTCTGATAACATCCTTGCCAGTTCTGTGGTGGTTAACTCAACAGCTTTAAATTCTAAAAATCCTAATAAGGTTGTCTTTCATCTTGTAACGGATGAAATAAACTATGCTGCAATGAAGGCTTGGTTTGCCATGAACGGTTTTTGTGGAGCAACTGTTGAGGTTCAGAAGTTTGATGACTTCAAGTGGCTGAATGCTTCTTATGTTCCAGTTCTTAAGCAGCTCCAAGATGCTGAGACTCAGAGTTACTATTTTTCTGGGAATAATGATAATGGCCGGATTCCAATCAAGTTCCGAAATCCTAAGTACCTATCAATGCTTAACCATTTGCGGTTTTATATTCCTGAAGTTTTTCCAGCTCTGAAGAAGGTGGTATTTCTCGACGATGACATCGTTGTTCAGAAGGATTTATCTGGCCTATTTTCTATCGATTTGAATGGCAATGTTAACGGAGCGGTTGAGACATGCATGGAGACATTCCACAGATACCATAAGTATCTAAATTACTCTCACCCTCTTATAAGAGCTCATTTCGATCCCGATGCATGTGGTTGGGCATTTGGGATGAACGTTTTTGATTTGGTTGAGTGGAGGAAGAGGAACGTGACTGGCATCTACCACTATTGGCAAGAAAGGAATGTGGACAGGACATTATGGAAACTTGGGACACTGCCACCTGGATTGCTGACATTCTATGGATTGACGAAGGCATTGGACCCGTCGTGGCATGTTCTGGGGTTCGGCTATACAAATGTCGATCCCAAGTTGATAGAGAAAGGGGCTGTACTACACTTCAATGGAAATTCAAAGCCATGGTTGAAAATAGGGATAGAGAAATACAAGCCACTTTGGGAGAAGTATGTTGATTATACTCACCCTCTATTGCAGATGTGCAATTTTCATTGATGAATTGCTACCAGACTCCGGAGCATTCCACGACAAGAGCTCACTGCCTTGGAAGCTTTCCAGGTGAAGTATGCTTGTACTATTTTAAAAAAGGTCAAGCGTTTCTGGTAGTTGTAACATGGTATTTAATTCATTCAACTAGCTTCTTGTAGTATAAGATTGTTCATTCATATCAATCAAAAATTTAAACATCCTTCATGAACACACAAAATTATTATCTTTTATCTGTTATGCCAGTCCGTTGGCTCATAGCATTCGTCGTATATATACATATACACACATATATGTGCATATGTTTGTTCTGTTAAGCTAGAAACCTGCATCCGATCTGATATGACGGACTGATTATAATGAATGCCTAATCAAATTGGTCTCAGTTTTCTTAGATTTATACCCGAAGTTTCACTTGCCTATGTTGTAACTTTGGAGTTTACTATTTTGGGCGAAAATTGCTATGTAAGTTAAAGCTTTGAAGACAGATCTGCTATTGTATGTTTATATTTATATATACGCATAAAATACATGTATTTCTTATTGATACATTCTATAATACCCTGTTTTCATAATATAATCATCACTGCCATGGAAGCTTGGATCATAATATATCCTTCAACAAGGCAGTCTCCGAACCTTCCACGGGTCGTGTTCCTCTCCCCATCATCAGTAGCTTGCTGTTGTTGTTTCAAAAATCTTTCAACGATCTTCACCCTATAATTTGATCTCTTCATGCTAAGTTTGGTCCAATTATCGCCCATTACTTTGGTTCTGGCCGGCACATCTTTGTTGCCGATCGCTTTCTCGCCCACCAAGCATTAGTTAAAGAAGGTGCGAATTTTTCCAATTGTCTCCTCACTTTTGATTGCTCGAACCAAAACCAACTCACCACCGCATTCTACAGCAGCAAATGGCATTTTCTCCGGCGAAACCTCCTGCTGAACTACTCCATTCTTCTAGCCTGAAAACCTACTCGCATGCACGATGGTGGGCGATGGAAAGGCTCCTCCATTGCCGTAGGCTTCAATCCAGAAGTGAACCGGTTTGGGTGTTTGAGCATTTCCAATTCTCCATGTTTAGCTTGCTGGCAATCATGTTCTTCGGAGACAAGTTCCACGACAAAAAAAAATAAAATAAAAAAAAAAAAAAAAATCAGGGAAATCCAGGATGTCGTGAATGATTGCCGTCAAAGTTTAGCAGAGTTAGTATGGTTTACATGACTTCGATTTGTCCGAGGTTGATGAAGTTCGAGTTCCGAAAACTCTAGGACGAAACCTTTCAAGTGGGACAACTAAAGGCATTGTTCATGCCATTGATGAAACAACTAATCAAGCTAAAGGAATCCTAACATGATAAATTCGGCTCTTCATATACATATACATATTTAGCCACTTGTGCATTGTCTTCACTTATCTTTCATTTTCCCTTAATGCTGGCTTTGGGCATTGGGTCCCCTCATCTTAAATGTGAAAATCATTCCCACCATTTCAATTATATTGACAAAGAAAATAATGTTTTAGGATGGTGATTATATTTCAATAATCTTCGACATTAATGCGTTATGTTTTATTCTATAGATTTGATGTCTTTTCGATGTTTAAGTTAATTAAATTTGCTTTAAAGAGGATGGGAAAGAATGTAGCATAATAGACCACAATTAATGATTAATTTAGAAATTGAGTTACATTATTACATGGACAACAAATTGTTTCAAACTGGACAATGCAAACACAAGTAGACTCTAGACTTCACTAAAATGAAGAATTTAAACAAACTATAAGGGGACTCTTACAAGACAAGATCTAGACAAGCGATTGCCTTTTATTCTCTAATTGATTCAAAGTTCGATGTCCAAAGCATGTTCAAGGACTTGCAGCACCACGGCCTCCTGGGATTGGCACCTCGAAACCAGGGTTTGGAATAAGTGTGTCATCGCCACCCGGAATCTGGCTACTTCCTCCAGTTGTGCTGCCACTGCTGCCAATGTGCCCGCCACTGCTGCCAATGTGACTGCCACTGCTGGTGGTGTGTGCATGGTGATGTTTGAAAACTGGTGGGAGCAACACTCGTCCTAGGCCCGGAATGAGCACGCTGCGGTCGTGTTTCAGAAACTCGGGATGCTTCATTTGGTCATCGCTCTTCAGAATGTCTCGTGCAGCAATCGCTTGCGCAGAAATACCTAGCAGGATGCCGATGACGAAAACAAGAGCAACAAACAAGGAGCTCATCTTGCAAGCCATAGTAATTCAAAGTTAAAAGAGTGAGAGATAGTAAGCTAGGATTGGTTCTCGGTATGGTGGTGAGAATGGGGATTAACAAATGATTCTTATATAGGAAAGGTTCAACCGAGTTAGTTGATCATTCGGCGGTGAGTTAAAACGAGGGTTCCATGTTGAAAGCACCATCTGAAGGTGACGTTCCAAAATAACACAGGCAAATGCATGCAGCATATGTTAGCTTGAATTTGCGTAGGTAGGTTAGGTGGCTTATAGTTTGCCGAGTTGGGTGAGGTTTTGCGGTGAGTTATGAGATTTTTCTCTCTTCTAAAGGCCATTGGCATATTCAATGCGTGTATAAATCTTGGTGAGTATTGAAACTATGTGTTTGTTAAAGACTTATTCTCCATGGAAATTGTATGTTCATACACGTACCCAGGTAATGCTGTCATGCCGACAAGGTAATGCAATTGCAATGACTTATGACCCTGCCTCTCAGCTTCGCCTAGAGCATTAAACTGTAGTATTTAGTGTGCTGCACTGATTCACGTAAGCCCACAAAGAACAGAGAAAAAATCCGGTTCGAATGTACTTGGTATATCGGGTTTCAGATCGACTGTCAATTGGATTGTAACTTATGAACATTGTCGTCCTTCAATCCCATAATTGCTCGTCATGAGTCGGCGATATGTCCGATTAAAAGATCGGAGCCCTTAATGAGTAAAATTGAGTCACAGAGTAAGACATAAGCTAGAAATATTGAATATGAAGAGCCGCAAGCACTCCTTGTCCATGGCCTTGTATGACTTCATGAATGCTTCCCTCCACAAAGAATCCAATCCATCCTCAGCAGAATCAATACCCTCCCGGCCGGATTGCCACCGTCTGATCTCTTCGAGTTCCCCTTGACATATTTTGCCTGCACATGGAGGACGGTAACATGACGGGAGGGTGTCTCTT
Organism: Abelmoschus esculentus; assembly: GCA_035048815.1. Taxonomy (NCBI): domain Eukaryota; kingdom Viridiplantae; phylum Streptophyta; class Magnoliopsida; order Malvales; family Malvaceae; genus Abelmoschus; species Abelmoschus esculentus. The sequence continues at coordinate 15,560,663 of JAUCBN010000002.1, read as the reverse complement.
ACTTTGTGAGCTACGAGATGACTGTGGACCGTGGCCGTCAAAGACCACAAAAGGTCGTATCTTCCGACAAGAAATCCTTCAGGAACTTTAACCTATCAATGTCATACAGGATACCTTCGGAATCTCGGAATCAAAATGCTGGTCAAACTTACTCCCCACGCAATCAATGTCATCCTGGTTTATTCCCTTGAGAGTTGAGACCCTGCTGAGTGAATATGCAAGAAGCTCTGCTCGTTGCCATCCAAGCCAAAGCCACACCCGCCTCTCCGCCGCCACACCAACAAGGCAACAACCCTTAGCACGGCTCCAATTCTTGTCCCATGCAGCCGTTGCCACCACCACCTCTACAGCAACTCTTTTTCTTGCAGGGCTGCGACCGGCATTTGCTGCCTGGGACGAAGAGTACGTGAAGGACACTGCCGAAGTGATCAACAAAGTAAGACCACCATAAATATGGATAAGAACGTACGATCCCAACATTGCGGCCGCCGTGGCTAAACTTCAAGAGACATCCAACTCGAGGGTGGCTAAGTACAGAAGAGAGAAGAGTCTGTTGGGTAAAGCTTCTTTCCGTGACATGTACTCAGCATTGAATGCTATTTCCGGGCATTATATTAGCTTCCGGCCAACAGCGCCGATCCCGGCAAAGAGAAATGCTAGGATTCTTGAAGAAATGGACCCAGCCGAGAAATCTTTATCGCGAGGAAGATAAAATATATATTTAGATATCTTATCCAAATATAAAATCCTAACTAAAATATTAAACAACATAACAGCAATGACAATATATCAACAACCAAAATCAAAGTCTTTGGACTAATTATTACCCAATCATTTATCAATAGAAATTTTTTAATGAGGTAGGGAAAGTTTCATTTTTTACCAAAATTAATGCCTGCAGTTTTAACTGTAACTGTTGATGGTTTAGGTTAATTAATTAAAATATGAGTTTAATATTAATAAAAAGTTAAATTAGAAGAATTATCCTTATAATAAATTTTTATAATATTTATTTTAAATTAATTAATTAATAAATTAAATACTAACTATTAAAAAAACAAAACTTTCGCATAAAAAATCTTTAGGAACCGAAAACTGAAAAGATTTTTTGTAGGACTCGAATTTTGTCCGGCCTAAATAAATAATATAATTAAATAAATAAATATAAAATAAATAAACAAAAAATAATAAAATATAATAATAAAAAATAATAAAATAATAAATATAACCAAATGGATAAGAACGAGGGACGGTTACTAAAGGTTGAGGAGATGGTTACCATTCATGAAGAGGAGGCATTTGGCAGCAACTTTAAAAAAAAAACTACTCTTCACAACAAATGGAAACTGACGGAGAATGGCGGGAAAAAAAGGGGGAAACTCACTGTTTTCCTTTGGCCGAAGATGACAAAAACAAGGAACCAGGGCAATGGTGAATGAAGGAGGTTCAAGTGTTGTAATGGGGGGTTGGTTCTTGATGGGTCACTGCACCAACAACAAAGGATATGAACATTACACATTATTACCGAAATTGGAGATGATGATGAGGCTATAACTAGAGAAACCGGAGAGACCAAAACGGAAGAGGAAACAATGAAGAATTTGTTGGTTTCAAGTTTTAAAGAAGCTTGTGGTCATGGTTCGGGAGTTGGTGATGTTGAATTTTTTAGAATCATGCACTATAGATTTCAAGAAGCTTACAGGCTTGCATTTGATCCATTATCATCTAGTTTAAAGGATGGAATAGAGAACAAACGTGGAAGGTTGAAAGAAAAGAAGCAATGCCGACTCAAAAGTGTTTTCCCGAGGTTGTTTCCATACTTGAAGACGGTGATCTTTTGGTTATGGATGGGAGCTTTATCGACCATGAATGAACCAGACCCCATAGAGTTCGGGGATGTTGCTGCTGCTAACGAAGTAAAAAACGAGGACGTGTGATGGAGGTGGAGACCCTCTGCGGCGTGGCAAAGTAAGCCAATCTCATGGTTGTTCGTTTGTGGTTTGATGCCTTTTTGCTTAGGCATTGTTTCACTTTTCACTAGACATGTGGCCTCTGATCTTGACAGGTATTCCCAGAGACTTATGAAATAAAGATTCAATTTCAATTTGGTACTTATATTTTATTTGATGTTTTATTAAATTACTTAAATTATTTTACTTGCATGGTTTAAAGTCATGTAGTTTATTTTGTTTAGGAGATCACTTAATTTTCACGTAGATTAATTAAATTAGAGCCTTTTAGGGTTAGTTACTTTAATTAAATAATTAATTTTAAATAGGGAGATAATTTAGTAACGATGACGTTCTAATTATATATCTCGGATACACTAAGTGGTCAGTGTTTTTGAAACAACATTATGTTGGCCAATAGTGTACTTTGGTATCGTATTCGGCGCGTCATCGAAACGTAGAAAATGACAAATAATTTAGGGTTAGAATTTAATAAAATTAATTAGGCAAAACTAGAAACACCAATAGTAATTATTAATTTTGTTTGGTGTCAAAATGGTAGTGTCCGTGCATTCGTATGTTATCATAATACACCCGGTGAAATTAATAATTTAATAGGGTTTAAACATTTAAATCAATGGAGCCTTTTTAGGTTAGAACTTAAAATGAACCAAATAATAAACCGATCATGCATTTAAAACCTTTTGGATCAGAATTTATATTTCTTTAAATACGAGTTAAGATTTCCTATTCTAGGACGTCTTTTTCAAAGCTCGCATTTAAAAGAAATGTACCTTTTTACCCAAAAGGATATTCTTATTCGAGCGATATTTATTTGACGATAATGGATTAAATTAATATTATTATTCGAAATACCAAAATGCCACATGTAATTAATAAGGTACCAATCTTGGGCGTTTGTAAGGGTCGTCTTTACGCGTAACCGACTCCCGAACCCAAATATTTTCAAAATGAATCTCTGGTTTGTTTTATGGTGTCTGGCCTACCAAAGTGGCCAGTGGCGACTCCCAAGTTTTTTAAAATTAAAATAAAATATGTTTTTTTAAAACCCCGATTTTTCATAAATAATAATTAAAAGCGGTAAAAACTCGGATTTTTCAAAATTCATTCGTCAGGCTATTTTTCAAATTTTTTCGGTTTTAAAATGGTCGCGACATTTTTAATATTATTAATGTTTTAAAGTATTTTTCATTATTTGTACTTCAGTAAAATCTTTAATATTTTAAATTTAATAGATAAGTTTTTAATAAATTTTTTATATAATATTTTAAATTTAAAAATATTAATTGCTGTTATAATTTTTTTAAAAACAAAATAACATTCTTTTGAAAACTATTACTGATTTTTATTTAATAACCTACTCCAATAAAAATCTCAACTTTTTCCGTCTGTTATATATTTACAATGATTCACTCAACTGATCCAGATCCATACTAATTAAAGATTATTTAATTATCACCTTAAAAAGTAATTATAATTAACGCTTTTATTGGAATAAACTTACAAATATATTACTAATTAAAATTTTATCTATTTATGGTATTTTGATCACCCTAAACAATGTAAGTGGGGCAAATTTTGTCAAGTCATGAAATTGTTAGTGCCATTCTGAAGATGAAAGCCAAGAAGTTCATACTAAACAAAGAGCAGCCAAAAGAGAAGTTATATTGATACTTCAAAACCTGAGAATTCAACATTAAAACAGAAGGATTTGTATGCATTTTTCGGATCATTACGGAGTAATACCTTGAATCATTCCAATTGCTTTTGCCTGCGAGCATTGGGTGTCTTTTGCAAGGGAGGCTATTTCAATTCATTTGTTTATGATGCTTGTTTCATATCTATATTTTTCTCAAGTGGCAAACATTCATATTCTTTGATTCTTTAATTCTTTGATTCTTTAATTCATTAATCATTTGATTCTTTGTTATGGTTTTTTTTTATCACCCATACATATATGTATATATATCATCATTGATTTCCTTCTTTCATTTTATGTTCTTTGATTCTTTGTTATGGGTTAATTTTTGATCGCCCATACATTTATATATATATATGTATATCATCAGTAACATCATTTTTTAGGTCTTGAATACTAATTGCAAGATTGGCCTTAAACCAAATTCGGAGATCAACTTCACTAATGTGACTCGTTTCTACTTTATTTTAGGCCAAAAGAAAAACATTAATGAGTGTTCAGGAACTACAATCCCAGACAAATTTTGAGTAAGTTTCCTCTCAAACATTGTTGACTAAGATCTTTGAATGAAGTGATAACCTAAAACTTCGTCCAACTGAAGATTGCTTTTCGTCAAAGGTATCCAAGTATGGGATGATATTTGGCATTTCTTGATCTCTCTTCTCAAAGAAAGAAAATAAGAAAAATATCATTTGTTATCCCCTTGAGCCTAATGTTGTTTTTCTTTCGATTCAACCCAAAACAAGGATCACCCTTACACTGGGGGCAAAAGAGGATAAAAATGTGTTCGAATGTGAAATACATTTGGGATGCCTTGTGAATTAGAGGCAAAAAATAAAGGTGAAATGAGAAACCAAGAAAAAGATGAGTGATGAGGAATATTCTGAATCAACACAATAAAAATGAAAAGAAAAGAGGAAGAGTTTGTTTCTGAGGAGTCAAGTTCAAATTGTTGACATTAAAGTTGAAGCAAACGACAAAAGAAAATTTTGTGAGACATTTTGATGAGATGAACCACGGACAAAAGAAATGGTTCAAAGGAAATGACCTCTAGGGTGAAAACCCAAAAAAGGGGTAGTCTAGAGTGATCCACAAAGAAAAAGAGAAAAGTATTTCATCAGAGCATATTCAGATCAGTGCAACAATAATCCTTTGCTTTATTACCCTTAAATAATTATTTGAGCCTATATATCCTTTCTTTGGTAGCCATGAACCATAGCCCACATTACAAGCCACAAAAGACCATTTTGACCATATACGGGTATTGGAACAAGGAGAGTTAGTCTTCAGAATACATCCCGCTTATCAGGGTTAACCTTTCTTCAAGGATTTTTAGTCTTCTAATGCTTGATCAAGATCAAAAAAGAGGGAAGCATTAGGTATGGTGAGCTAGTGAGAAAAAGAGTGCCACCTAAACATGATAGAATTAGGAAAATGAGAATGTTTCTCCTAAAAATCTAATAAAGTGAAAAAGGATCACATTAGAGTTGATCTTTGCAAATTGGTTCAAAGGCTTTGTTGCACTTGATATTTAAAAGGCCTAATTTCATGTTTTCTTGTTTGCCATGACTATCAAATTATTCAAATTTCTCAAAATTAGTAAAATACTATTTTGATCCTTTTGCTTATCGTTCAACAAGCATCTTACAGATAAATTGATTAGATACAAGAAAAGCAAAGGATTTCATGGGTATTACTATGATGTACTAACCCTTTAAGTGCAGGCGAAACAGAAAGTAGCCTCAATACGTGATTAATGATGAAAAGTCAGATGAGGAACAACTAGAGCTTCGAATGTCAAAATATTTGAGCAAAAGCAACAAAGATGACACAAGTAAACTTGGAGCAAAGAAAGAGCAATGACCATTATTTGGGGTAAAATATAGCCAAATCAATTCATCAAAGTGTGGAAATTGTTATTATTGAGACATCACAAGACAAAGAAGCCCTACAGGGTGAATATCAGAATGAGAAAACAAGACAATTATGCTCAAGTTCGAGTGGGGCAATGCTACAAAAGTGTGTCAGAAGAACATACTATCATGAGAAATTCGAAAATCAAAGCAATGGAAATGGTGAATTCCTTCAAAGTAGAGAACAAATCTCACCTAGAACGGATTTTTCTTGGTGTGCAAAGGTTGAAAATACAAGAGAAGAATATGTTGAAAACCAGAACAAACATCATAGAGAACGTGACAGACTTCATTTGTTGAAAAAAAAAGAGAAAAAAGACAGAAAAAAAAAGAGAGAATAAATCTAAAGTGAAAACCTGAAAAGGCGCTTTAGAGCAAAAAACAGAAATCCCAAAAATTGAACCTAAGTGTGGAACGAATTCTCATATCAGTCAAAGAAGATATGTCTGGAGATAAAGCAAGAAATTATGAGCTTTCCCTAAAGCTGAAAGTTTTCCCAAGTGGTCTTCAATGAACATTCATGCATCATAATAGAAATATTTGCATTAGGAACATACTAATAATGCATCATATTTCTGTTAAACAGGATTCAGAAACCTATGAGAAATGATTCAGAGAAAGAACAATCAAACAACAACAATTCAAGTTTTCATGGAATATGAGGAATTTCATAATGAGAAGAACAACCTCAAGTTCCACCACTTTTGGTCTGGAGAATTTCATAATAAGAAGAACATCTCCAAATTTCATGAAATACGAGGAAATTCATAATGAGAAGAACAACCTCGGGTTTCATCACCTTTTGTCTGAAGAAATTCATAATAAGAAGAACAGCTTCAGGTAATGAAGAATTTCATAATAAGAAGAACAGCTTCAGGTCATGAAGAATTTCATAATAAGAAGAACAGCTCCAGATTTTCATGAAATACGAGGAAATTCATAATGAGAAGAACAGCCTCGGGTTTCATCACCTTTTGTCTGAAGAAATTCATAATAAGAAGAACAGCTTCAGGTCATGGAGAATTTCATAATAAGAAGAACAACTCCAAATTTTATGAAATACGAGGAAATTCATAATGAGAAGAACAACCTCGGGTTTTTGTCTGAAGAAATTCATAATAAGAAGAACAACTTTAGGTCATGGAGAATTTCATAATAAGAAGAACAGCTCCAGATTTTCATGAAATACGAGGAAATTCATAATGAGAAGAACAGCCTCGGGTTTCATCACCTTTTGTCTGAAGAAATTCATAATAATAAGAACAGCTTCAGGTCATGGAGAATTTCATAATAAGAAGAACAGCTCCAAATTTTATGAAATACGAGGAAATTCATAATGAGAAGAACAGCCTCGGGTTTTTGTCTGAAGAAATTCATAATAAGAAGAACAGCTTCAGGTCATGGAGAATTTCATAATAAGAAGAACAACTCCAAATTTTATGAAATACGAGGAAATTCATAATGAGAAGAACAACCTCGGGTTTTTGTCTGAAGAAATTCATAATAAGAAGAACAGCTTCAGGTCATAGAGAATTTCATAATAAGAAGAACAGCTCCAAATTTCATGAAATACGAGGAAATTCATAATGAGAAGAACAGCCTCAGGTTTCATCACCTTTTGCCTGAAGAATTTCATAATAAGAAGAACAGCTTCAGGTCATGGAGAATTTCGTAATAAGAAGAACAGCTCCAAATTCGATGAGATACGAAGAATTTCATAATAAGAAGAACAACTTCGGGTTTCATCACTTTTTGTCTGAAGAATTTCGTAATAAGAAGAACAACTTCAGACTCTTCAGTGGAGATGGAGAATTTCGTAATAAGAAGAACAACTCCATATTCCATTGTTAAATCCTTCGGGTCATCAATAAGTCCTTCGGGCATGATGTTAAGTCCTTCGGGCCGTCACTTTCGGGAGTGATGATAGCATTTGCACAATCAAGGAGGCAATTCGATCTTAAATCCTTCGGGTCATCAGGAAATAAAACCTTGAGCAACATCAATCAGGTTAAATCAACAATGGGTTCAGACGAAAATGTTCAATCTTGAACAGGGAAGCGATGATGATGACAAATGAAAAGATAGTTTTTCAACTTAATCCATGTTGAATTTATATTAATTGATGGTTTCTCTTTTTGCAGAGAAGAATTCAAGGTTCAAAAAGAATTCAAACAACCAATCAAAACAACAATTAAAGCTTTCTTGGAATATGAGGAATTTCATAATAAGAAGAACAGTCTCAGGTTCCATCACTTTGGTCTGGAGAATTTCGTAATAAGAAGAACAGCTCCAGGTTTTAGGGGATACGAGGAATTTCGTAATGAGAAGAACAACCTCGGGTTCCATAACAGGTATTTTGCTTGAAGAATTTCGTAATGAAAAGAACAGCTTCAAGCTTTGTTAGCGTAACAGTGGCCAAGAAGTCTAGACGAAATTCGTGTCTTTTCAGTCTTTGCTCGTCTCCTGTTCCACAGCATCGAGCAAAGAGGGGCAGCTATAGGACTCGAATTTCGTCCGGCCTAAATAAATAATATAATTAAATAAATAAATATAAAATAAATAAACAAAAAATAATAAAATATAATAATAAAAAATAATAAAATAATAAATATAACCAAATGGATAAGAACGAGGGACGGTTACTAAAGGTTGAGGAGATGGTTACCATTCATGAAGAGGAGGCATTTGGCAGCAACTTTTTAAAAAAAACTACTCTTCACAACAAATGGAAACTGACGGAGAATGGCGGGGAAAAAAGGGGGAAACTCACTGTTTTCCTTTGGCCGAAGATGACAAAAACAAGGAACCAGGGCAATGGTGAATGAAGGAGGTTCAAGTGTTGTAATGGGGGGTTGGTTCTTGATGGGTCACTACAGCAACAACAAAGGATATGAACATTACACATTATTACCGAAATTGGAGATGATGATGAGGCTATAACTGGAGAAACCGGAGAGACCAAAACGGAAGAGGAAACAATGAAGAATTTGTTGGTTTCAAGTTTTAAAGAAGCTTGTGGTCATGGTTCGGGAGTTGGTGATGTTGAATTTTTTAGAATCATGCACTATAGATTTCAAGAAGCTTACAGGCTTGCATTTGATCCATTATCATCTAGTTTAAAGGATGGAATAGAGAACAAACGTGGAAGGTTGAAAGAAAAGAAGCAATGCCGACTCAGAAGTGTTTTCCCGAGGTTGTTTCCATACTTGAAGACGATGATCTTTTGGTTATGGATGGGAGCTTTATCGACCATGAATGAACCAGACCCCATAGAGTTCGGGGATGTTGCTGCTGCTAACGAAGTAAAAAACGAGGACGTGTGATGGAGGTGGAGACCCTCTGCGGCGTGGCAAAGTAAGCCAATCTCATGGCTGTTCGTTTGTGGTTTGATGCCTTTTTGCTTAGGCATTGTTTCACTTTTCACTAGACATGTGGCCTCTGATCTTGACAGGTATTCCCAGAGACTTATGAAATAAAGATTCAATTTCAATTTGGTACTTATATTTTATTTGATGTTTTATTAAATTACTTAAATTATTTTACTTGCATGGTTTAAAGTCATGTAGTTTATTTTGTTTAGGAGATCACTTAATTTTCACGTAGATTAATTAAATTAGAGCCTTTTAGGGTTAGTTACTTTAATTAAATAATTAATTTTAAATAGGGAGATAATTTAGTAACGATGACGTTCTAATCATATATCTCGGATACACTAAGTGGTCAGTGTTTTTGAAACAACATTATGTTGGCCAATAGTGTACTTTGGTATCGTATTCGGCGCGTCATCGAAACGTAGAAAATGACAAATAATTTAGGGTTAGAATTTAATAAAATTAATTAGGCAAAACTAGAAACACCAATAGTAATTATTAATTTTGTTTGGTGTCAAAATGGTAGTGTCCGTGCATTCGTATGTTATCATAATACACCCGGTGAAATTAATAATTTAATAGGGTTTAAACATTTAAATCAATGGAGCCTTTTTAGGTTAGAACTTAAAATGAACCAAATAATAAACCGATCATGCATTTAAAACCTTTTGGATCAGAATTTATATTTCTTTAAATACGAGTTAAGATTTCCTATTCTAGGACGTCTTTTTCAAAGCTCGCATTTAAAAGAAATGTACCTTTTTACCCAAAAGGATATTCTTATTCGAGCGATATTTATTTGACGATAATGGATTAAATTAATATTATTATTCGAAATACCAAAATGCCACATGTAATTAATAAGGTACCAATCTTGGGCGTTTGTAAGGGTCGTCCTTACGCGTAACCGACTCCCGAACCCAAATATTTTCAAAATGAATCTCTGGTTTGTTTTATGGTGTCTGGCCTACCAAAGTGGCCGGTGGCGACTCCCAAGTTTTTTAAAATTAAAATAAAATATGTTTTCTTAAAACCCCGATTTTTCATAAATAATAATTAAAAGCGGTAAAAACTCGGATTTTTCAAAATTCATTCGTCAGGCTATTTTTCACATTTTTTCGGTTTTAAAATGGTCACGACATTTTTAATATTATTAATGTTTTAAAGTATTTTTCATTATTTGTACTTCAGTAAAATCTTTAATATTTTAAATTTAATAGATAAGTTTTTAATAAATTTTTTATATAATATTTTAAATTTAAAAATATTAATTGCTGTTATAATTTTTTTAAAAACAAAATAACATTCTTTTGAAAACTATTACTGATTTTTATTTAATAACCTACTCCAATAAAAATCTCAACTTTTTCCGTCTGTTATATATTTACAATGATTCACTCAACTGATCCAGATCCATACTAATTAAAGATTATTTAATTATCACCTTAAAAAGTAATTATAATTAACGCTTTTATTGGAATAAACTTACAAATATATTACTAATTAAAATTTTATCTATTTATGAAGATTTTATTTTTCAAAACAGTATTCCTCTGACTTTATTTCTTCTTTTACGACTTTGTGCCATGATTTTCCCAGAAAAAAAATCGGTACTTTTTTCTTTGAAACTCGATTTTTTTCTTCATCAATGATCGAGTTCATTGGTTTCTCAGACACCCTTTGTTTTTCAGATCATTGGGCTGCTTTTTTTTGTACTGGGTTTTCTAAATTAATCTTAAAGTTTGTATTTTTTTCCCATTTTGATCAAAAACAGAGTTGCTTGAGTTTTCTTTTATGTTCAAAGGAAAAGAAAAGAAAATTATTTGGTAGTTTGATCCTTGATTTGCCTTTTTCATGACCTGGAAAGGGTTGAATTAGACAACTTTGTCAAGTACAAAGACTCGGTCGAATACAGAGATTTATTTATTTATTCATTTTGTCTTCTCTCCGATCTCTGTTTCCTTAAAATCTCCAAACGTCAGAGTTTGATTTCTCTTCAGACACAATCTCGACCTGTCTTTCTCCCCAATCGGCCTCCTCTGTTTTCTGTGTTTCTTGTTACAGTTAGAGTCATGGTTTTCGACACTGGGTTTACTCCATCAAACCTTGAGTCGTTCCTTCATTGCACAACCCCAACTGTCAGATCACAGTTCCTTCCCAAGGTTAGCAAAACGAGGAAGAAAAAAATACATTATTTTGATTCTGGTTTCGTGCTCTGTTCTGTTGTTCATCGCTTTAATGTTTTGTTTTGCAGAGTGAAATTAGGAGTCTTATATGGCATCCTTCGGATACAGAAAACGTTGAATATTTCACATTATCAGATCTTTGGAATTGTTACGATGAATGGAGTGCGTATGGAGCTGGAGTTCCCATCGTGTTGAACAACTACGAAACCTTGGTCCAATACTATGTCCCTTATCTCTCCGCCGTTCAGATTTTCACCGGAAATTCTCCGGTCAACAGCTTTAGGGAAGAGACAGAATCAGGCGATGGAGAGAGCGATTCAAGTTGCGACGAGAGCGAGAGTGACAAGTTATGGAGGTGGGACGGAGGATCGTCGGAAGACGGTGGTTCCGAGCAAGACAGCATTTGGCATGTGAATAACAGGTTGGGTTACCTTTACTTTCAGTATTTCGAGAGATCAACTCCGTATGCAAGAGTCCCTCTCATGGATAAGGTAATAAAAACAAAACAAAACAACAAAAAATTCTGTTTTTTTTTTTTTTAATTTCTTCTGGAATTGTATTACAGCTTCAAATGCTCTGTTTTTTTTTTTTACAGATTAATGGATTGTGTGGAAGATTCCCAGGTTTAATGTCTTTGAGAAGCGTTGATCTTTCTCCAGCCAGTTGGATGGCAGTTGCTTGGTCTGTCTCTATCTCTTTCACAGTCAAATGAACACACACACGACACGACAAGCAACTCATAACCAGAAAAAAACAACTAAATCTTTCATAACTTTGATGTTTGGTCCTATTACCAGGTACCCAATTTACCACATTCCCATGGGGAGGACCATAAAGGATTTGTCCACATGTTTTCTTACTTACCACACTCTTTCATCTTCTTTCCAAGGTGTCGTTTTCAGTCCATTTCTGTTAAGATTTTGTTAAGAAAGAAGAAATGCTAATATCTGGTTTGATTTGGGTGATAATGTTTGTTCCTGGAGCAGATATGGAGCCGGAGGACGGCGTCGAGGGTGCCGGAAGGATACGGAAGGGAGGGGATGGTGTCTCGGTTCCGCCGTTCGGGTTGGCCACTTACAAGATGCAAGGGGACGTGTGGGTGACGGGGAATTCTGGAGGGGACCGGGAGAAGGTGGTGTCGCTGTCGAGCGTGGCGGATTCGTGGCTGAAGCAACTTCGGGTTCAGCACCATGACTTCGAGTACTTCACCAGGATTCGACGTGGCTAATGTTGTTATTGGTTTGTCCCCATGGAATTGACTAATCACTAATTGAAAACAAAAAAAAAAAAAAAGAAAATCCCATTTCTACTACTTAGAATTTCGTTTTTTTATATTATTTTATTTGGAGTTAAATAAATTTTCGAGTTTATGAGAATTATTGATAGTTGGTGGTATATATTTATTTTGATATCGAAATAAAATATTATTGTATAAATAGATTATTGGATGCGTTAATACATTTTAAATTTAATGAGTGTTTTAATAATAAAAATAATGATGTTTATATTAAAATATCTGAATTCAAACAGTTTTGCACAAAGAATTAATAAAATAATTATCAATTTTGCTTGTTTAACTACGATTATATATTCAATTTTTTAGGTAGTTAAATTTGTATCAATTTTTACAGTTGATCGATTAATTTTGATTGAATTTTACATAGACTCAATATAGATTTAGGTGCAACTCTCCCAACCTAACTTCTCATTCACAACATCAAGAATCAAACTACAAATAAATTTGTGCGTTTAAAAAAAATTATCTAATAATAAATTAAATATTAAACAATATCTTTAAAATTGAGTTTAGATATTTGATTTTAATTTTATTTAGCTACAGTGATTAGTAGTATCTGCTACAGTGATTAGTAGTATCTGCTACAGTGATTAGTAGTATCTGTTACAGAGTATACTCTCAACCTTTCAACATTGATCGCTCAGTCACTATGCTGACAGCACCGATACTCAAACCCGTGACCTCTAAGAACAACAACCGTTCCTTTAACCGATGAGGCTAAATGGTTCATGCAATATTTGATTTTAATTAAAAAGGAAGTAGTGGGTTGATACCATAGTTGGACAGTGTTTCCATGAAGTGCTAGTAGTTTTTACTTGATTCAGTCTGAAGTATCTTCCAACACTCTACTACCCACAAGTACCTTAGAGCACAAGGATCCTAGAGTTTTTAAGACAGAATTTGAACTCTACACTCAACCAGGGACAAGGTAAAGTTAAAATTAGAGCCATGACAAGTGGGTTAATTAATATTAAACTAGACTTGCCTTAACTTAGAATTTTAGATGTCTTGACTTGCAGGTTGGATTAAACTAGGTTGAAAAATCCAAAGACCAGAGACAAGGTTCAACGTGCCAAACTCTTCGGCACAAAATAAAAAAAAAAAGTTTTATGGAGACACTATATCATGAACCCTTTATTATGTCATTTGTGGTTCATACAATTAGGTTTATCTATTTTTAAATAATTATCTGATAACTATTCATTCATTAATTACCTGTAAGAAAGAGATGATGATTCACCTTAAAAAAATGAGATGGATGGATCTGGTTCATTGAGACTATGAATGATGTGATAGAAAGGTTTATGATATTATATCTCCGGTTAATGACACACGGAGAGTAACTTTCGTTCACGTTAATTGTCTCCCCAATTAGGGTAGGAGATAGTAACGAGTTATTCGAATCAAATTTAAATCAAATTATTTTGATTTGAGTTAATTTTTAGTTTAAATTTGATTGAGATCAAGTCGAATTTAATTTAAATTTAACTTGAATCTATATTATAAGTCGATTAATTTTGAATCAATTGATGACAGACGGATTGTATCTTTCGTTCACGTTAATCTACTCCCCAACTAGGTTTGTTGACTTGGACATGAACTATACTAAAAAGAAACAATCAATACTAGAAGAGGTTTTATAATTAAGTTGATAGGGACGGTTAGTGTTTAGCATTAGGTTAGACCAATATTCGACTCAAAAATCATATTTATTTAAATATATGAATCTTGTTATTGATTTTTTTTTAAAAAAAATTTAATACAAGAGTTATATAAAAAATAGAATTTACATGAGTTCGTTAATTTTAAGATTTAGAATTTTAGTTTAGATTTTAAGATTTAACTTTTACTGTCGATAATTTAAAATTTTTAAACGTCGCAGCCCGTGATGTTATGCCAATATTTTATACATATTAATAGAGTAATTTATATTTCAAATCACTGAATTTAACATCCACTTTCATTTACATCACAAACCTTTAATTTAATCAAATTACATCATTCAACTTTTATTATTAGTAAACTAAATCATTTATGCTAACACAATTAAATAATTTTAACAACAAAACATAAATTAATACTATTACTTAATATATTTTTCACATATCACTGTTAAATAATGTTTAATTGACAATTTTAATAATTTTATGTGAAAATTTTCTATTTCTTTTAAATAAGTTTAAAAGAAAAATAACAAAATTTCTTATAATTTTTTAAAAAATTAAATTACTAATTAAATATCATTTATTGTTGATATATAAAAAATATATTAAATAAAAATATCAATTTCAATTATTTTCATTATAGATATTTAATGATACCAATATAAGTGACTTAATTTATAAATAATAAAAGTTGAATGATATAATAATTAAAGGTTTATGATGTAAATGAAAATGAATGTTAAGTTTAGTGATGAAAAATATAAATTACTCATATTAATATATTATGTAGTAATACATAACATCATATGCCTATAAGAATATTTAATCATTGTTTTGTTTTTAAATTTAGTAAATCAATTGTATTTAATTTAAACTCGAATATAAACTGGGCCTTCCAATTTGTACTGGACCGGGCCGTAAATGACCTCTAGTGGAAGTGAATGGGAATTAAAACAATTACATAGTATTTCTTAAAGCAAATAATTAGGGATGTAACTTATAGTATTTTGATGGATTTCTTCTAATGTTTTGTATTAAGACAACCTTCTAATCTAATTTATTTCATTCATATTATCATAATTTTAATTTCTTATTTATGCGAGCATAACTTAACTGGATTTGAAAAATTTTCAATTTGACTTGTGGCGAAAAAGTTTGATTCAAAAAATCATATAAAATTTGAGTTATAAAATAAGATTCAAATAATTTAAATAATTTAGTTTTTTTAGTTATTAGTTAATTAATTTTCAAGTATGGTCCAATAGATGTTAATCTATGGTAAGGAAAAATCTCTCTTGGTTGTTATCACTCGGTTGACATGATGTTATTACCTCTATTTTATTTAGCAAGAGCGAAATGGTAGAGTGCATGGAACTAAGTCAAGGCAAGTGAATGCCATTGTCTCCTCGATAAAGACAAGTGTTAATCCATGGTAAGGAAAAATCTCTCTTGGCTGTTATCACTCGTTTGACATAGTGTTGTTACCTTTATTTTATTTAGCAAGAGCGAAAACGGTAGAGTGCATGGAAGTAAGTCAAGGCAAGTGGATGTTATTGTCTCTTCGATAAAGACAAGTGTTCGATTGAGGTTATTGAGAGAAAATTTGCGACTTGATTCTTCAAGTCTTGCTATGAACTGGGGAATTGTATAGATAGTTTTATTTGGTTGTATAGTTGGTTTCTTTGTTGTTTGTACAATTTATTAGTACTTTGGGTGAATAAATTTTTTCATTTATCAAAAAAAAAAAAAAAGTTCGACGAGTCAATCAACTCTGTATGATATATATATTACATACGAAAAATATATAAATACATATGTATATTATATATAATTGTAGAAAATCGTTTATATTTAAACCAATTAATATCGTAACATTCTAAATATTTATAATTAAATTTAAATAATTTAATTTAAAAAAATAAATAAAATTTATAATAAAAATTATATCCATCAACTTAATTAACTAAAATAATAACTTTAGCCCAATCAAATCACTCTTACTTGACTATTTTTTTTTATTCAGCTACAGTAGTTAGTAGTATCTGTTCTAGAGTATACTTTCAACCTTTTAATATTGATCGTTCAGTCACTGTGTTGATAGCACTGGTGCTCAAACAATGGATCTCTAAAAACAACAGACCGTTCCTTTAACCGACGAGGCTAGATAGTTCGTGTTCTACTTGACTACTTCTCCTATCATCTAAATGTGCTTTATTCTGAGAAACATTATCATCTGCACTTGGAATATTTTTAATTTTCTTTTATTTGGTTAATCTCTAAGCATAAGAATCTGTTTTACTTGGAGGACAACAATCTTGTTGTCAATGTCATGGATGGATACACAAAATACTTAAACAACTTGTAAATCACTGGTTATTCTCCCTATTTCTCTAATTAAAAATATATAAAAAATTATATTAATTTAATAATATAAAATATCAAAACTTTTAAACAATATTAAAAGCTCGAGAAATTATATTATAAATAAGTCCCATCACGTGTGAAAAAATGATTTTTTTGTGAAGATTCACTTTAAAAAATATATGACAAGAAAAAATGATGAGATAATGATTTTTAGTGGTTGATCTTATAGATGACGTGGTGAGACTTACCAATGATATAATTTCTTTAAAAGCTCAAATCTTTAACATTATGAATGAAAGAATCATTCCAATACTAAACTTTTACTATAACTAATATGAATTTATCAATCAATAAATCAAATATCGATGATTAAAAAATAAAAATAATTGTATTTAAAATTAATTTCTAATCAAATTAAACTCGGGAAACTGAAAAAAATGATTGTTTTATCTAAGAGATATATTATGAATTATTTCTATCACCTCATCTATGGTTTATATAATCAAATTCGTTCATCTTTAAGTAACTATTTGATAACTACCTACTCAGTTATTATAAATAAGAAAAAAAATGATATTTAACTTAAAAAAAATATAAAATAGATAAATCTAGTTGGTTGAGACTATAAATGACGAGATGAAAAATATTCATGATATAATTTCTCGTTTTATTTAGTTTTTTTAACAGTGACACATGCCCAGTGTACACATTAAGAGGAATGGTGGAAGCAGTTTTGATCTCCCCCCAGTGACTTGAACTGTCTGCTCCCACTTTCATCACTTTTCAAACCCACTCCTCTAACACCCAAACCACCAATCTCCATAACCAGAAACTCAAGCTTTGTTTTTCACTGTTGAACCTACAACAGTTTTTGAACCATGTTTGACATCTTTTTCGGCTGGCGAAAAGCTTCAAGATGGTACTGTTCTTTACTCTTTAGGGTAAAACAGAAGCTTGTCGGACTCGGATATGGTGTTTCATTAGCTTATTTGTGTTTGTTTCTGCACTTGCAGTAAAAAGCTTGTCAAGCGTGTTCAGTGTCGCCTGAAGCTGTTGAAGAACAAGAGGTTCACGATTGTGAAACAGCTGCGGGAGGATCTTGCTCAGCTCATCAAACTTGGATATGAACAAACTGCTTCCAATCGGGTGAAGATTTGTTAACTCTTTTTGTTCTTCTCTGCTGGTGTTACACTGTTTTTGATTGTCGAACTCTTTCGTTTTCAGACCGAACAGCTTGTTAGAGATGAGGATGTAATGGCGGTCTATGATATGTTGGATCTGTTCTGTGAATTTATCAACATTCAAATGTCGTATATTCGCAGACACAAGTACTTGTTTCCTGTTACCAACAGTTTGTACTTTTTTTAACAATTGATTCTTGTTTCTGACTATGAACAATTCATGGTGTTTTAGGGACTGTCCTAATGATATCAATGAAGCGGTTTCGAGCCTTATTTTCGCTTCTGCGAGATGTGCAGAACTTCCCGAGCTTCCGGCGATTCGGAAGCTCTTTGGGGAGCGTTACGGGCATAGGTTCGTGACGGCAGCTGTTGAGTTACATCCTGGGAATCTGGTGAACCGTGAGGTTGTCCATATGTTATCCTAGTTGTTGATTTTTCTGTCCTTTTGTCATCGATTAATACAAGCATTTTGATCAATTCTGATTGCAGTTACAGGAAAAGATGTCCGAAAAATCGGTTTCGGATGATGTCAAGTACAGATTGATCGATGAAATAACTCGAGATTATTGCTTACAGCCTGAAATTCTGGCACTTGAATACTTCCCCGAATTGCAACGCCTAGTAAGTAGTTTTTGAAGTCCTCCATGCTACATGCTAATGTGATCATAAGTGATCAAACAAGGAATTCCCCAAATGCAGGGTTCAGATGGTAGTGAAATGGAAGGCAAATCCATACAGGTTGATCCATTGCAATTTCGATGCACAGCGGAGTATGCAGATGATCGACAAAGCCGGGACATCAACCGGAATGACAACAGGGTAAAAGCAACATCTTCCTCTGAAAGTTTGCCTCGGTTGTACGAGGAAGTAGTTGTCTATCTTGATGACATAGAAGAGTTACAATCTTCCATGAGAAAAGAAGCAGATTGCCAGGACCAGAGACTATTCAAGTTCAAGTCACTCAGATTGCCTACAAGAGGAGTGGTTGTCGATGGCACGGATGGTGATGACGAAAGCTATACAGATAATGAAAATTTGGACGAGAAGCCGAACAAATCAAGGCGGAAATTGTTCTCCATTGAACAAACAAGAATGAAGGACGTTGATCATGAGATATATTACGAGAACCGCAAGCATAAATCTCATCACAGGAAGAAAACATTAGCAGTAAGTAAAGAAGGAACTTATGTTCTGAAGAGGCCTAAACAACCTTGCAGCATTGCTCAAAAGACAGGGCAGCTTCCGGTCCGTGTTGCGGAAGAAATTTTGGATGACAAGTTTTGCCATTGTCGATGCTCTTCCAATAACGAAACTTGGATTCCAAGGAGAAGAAGCTACGGCAATGATTCAAGTGTGTATGAAGTTTTAACATTGCCAAGAATACAAAAGGAGACTGTGGGTGGTTCCGAGACTAGAAAAGGAACGGTCGGGGTCGGTCCATATTTGAGGGCCATAACAATGCTGCAAGAAAGGCCGAGAGAGATACACAGGTACAGTGCTGCTCGGTCGAATTCATTGTCCGTTCACAACCGTAATCACGTCCATCCGAAGCTGCCGGAGTATGAAGACATAGCAGCCAAATTCATGGCTCTCAAGAAGGAGCGTCTGCTACATAAGCAGTGATGAACAACATTTTAAAGATTCTCCGGTATTCCATTTTCTGGGTTTTTGGTAGTGTTTTGGTCTGATTGTTGGAGTTCATATGGATTAACTAAAGAAATTCTACAAGTGTTTTATAGGTATATCAATTCGATTCTTATAGCGAATCCAATACATAATTTGAATATGAAGAAAAATGTTATGGACGACAGAATCACGAGCTTAATAATCTGAATCAACATTTCGATTGATCGGCATTTGATATCGACACAACAGACACAAATGACTTGTCTCCAACCACTCAACAATGCAATTGTAATGGCAAACATGATCGCAAGGCATCAAGGCAACATCCTCACCATCGGAGAACTCATCGAAACAGATGGTGCATGCTTTCCTTGAACTCGAACCCTCAATCCATTTCCTCCTCTTCTTTAATGGAAGATGATGCTCGTCTTCATCATCCCAATATTTGACCCTTTTCAAAGCTTCAATAGACGACTTACTTGCAGGCTTGAATTTCACTTCTCGTCAACGATGCTTTAAACTACTCATCAATCTCGTTATCAGTACTTTTCTCGATGAGTATCTCTATTCTCCACTTGATTACTTGACGTCTAAGGTTCATAGGCAAACCATTGGCATACCATGCATACGACCAACATATCAGGAACAATTACGGTATCAACGAATTATGGGGTTGCTCCCCAGTCTGCAACCATGGAATGCACGATGTCTCGAACATTTTCTTCGGATAAAAACATATCACGAAGAACGACGACGGTCCGGGTGTAGGTTTCCAAGGTTGTCTCCAGGTGAAGAGATGAAACGCAACGAATCTCTAGATTGATGTGGAAAAGATCAACCCCTGTGGTTTTGCCTGATTGTGGTGTAACGGGAAGCCATGGGAAGAGCTTCGAGTTAGATTTTCTGGGGTTTGAATTTGATCTGATTTCTCGAAGCAGTGGACTTTAAGTGAAAGAAATAAGGGTCTTATTACTTGTAGCATTCATTAGCAGAAGGGTTTGATTTCTCGAAAGGAATGAAACAGAATTCATTAGAAGTTTTGGGTTTTATTATCTCTATTTTAAGATATTAATGTTATATATATACATATATATATATATATATATGTATGTATATATAATGATTACAAACATTTCATATATTCATTTGTAATATTTTTTAATCACTTGAATTTTTTTTACTCTTATGTACATGACAATACATTATCTAAACTTGAAGTAATGTTTCAAAATCAAAAATTTCAAAACACAATTGCAAGAAATTTAAGGGAGGGGGGGGGGGGGATATTAATATCATTCCTACATGGAGGAAACTTCTTGCAGAATTTGACAACACGTGTAAACATAAATTATTACATTGAATGCACAAAATTCCATTAAAATCCAACCACACCACAAGCTACATTCAAACAAGAATGGCGGCAGCAGCAACCAACAACAATGCTAAAACGCACTCTCTCCTTTGGAGAGGGCTACACTGATATATAATCACACTTGCACACTGTAGATAGTAACTACAACACTATTAGAAAGAAAAGAAAAGAAAAAAAGAAAGCAATGAGCCCTTGGATGCTAGTATGCTGTCCAAAGAGCTTACCTTTTCTTTAAACCAGAGACCAGGGTTACTTTTTGTGCCATGGGGGCCATAAGGATCCCCTTTGACTATGTCATGAGCCAATTTTTGTTTGCTTTTGTAATTTCACAGTTTGAAGTTAAGGCGAGAGGTGTATGTTGCTTTTGGCGACCAGTTTCTGGGAATCACATCCCTTGCGGAGAGTGTTCTTCTTGTTGATAATGTTGTTAGTTTCACCGAGAAGGGTCCTTTCAAGGGTCCCCTGATAATGCACCAAGTTGCTCCCCAAACATGGCTCATCTCTAACCACTCATTGGAATTTGCCTACCATTGCCAACAACATCCAACATCTCAGTATCCATTAAGAGAGAGAGAGAGAGAGAGAGAGAGAGAGATTTTTCTTGGGAAAAAAACTTGCATATAAGTTTTGACCACAAAAAGTCCACAAGTCAATTTAACCAAACTTATCAACTTCGTACATAGTTTTGTGTTTTAAACCTTCCAAAACTACCATGTCTTTTTTGGTGTTTGAACTCGATAAGTTTGGTCAAACTGGCCAATGAACTTGATAAGTTGCTACAGAAAGTACATGAGTCCATTCGACCAAACTTACCAAGTTACCATTTGTCTATGTTGGTGATACGGTAATGTGATGATATGAAGATAAACTTTTACCTTATGGAGTTTAAAGGGAAGACGAAAGAAAATAACAGAAGAATGTGTAAGCTTTGAGTGTGGGACAAGGGTCTCCATTATCACATGCACAGGGGGGGGGGGGTGTCAAGATTCAAGAAAAGTGGGGTTTTGAGTATTTTGCAAGGGGGCATTGGAGTGTGGGACAGGGGTCTCCATTATCACAAAGCAAGGGGGCAATGTTTACTTAATAAAAGTGGGATATATGTTTGCCTAATGGAACCTATTGAAGCAGACAAACAAATCCAATACATTAGGAATAGTCTACCTTTAAACATGGGTTGATAATATATAGTAATAAACTAATAATCAAAGGGTTTTAAAATCATCCTGCCATTCCCTTTTTAAAGATACGGACTCCACATTGATGCTAATATTCTGAACAAAGATTAAGCATCTTTTTTCATGTAAATATGAAAGTGCTTTGAAGATGCAGCCTTTTAGCACTAAAAGAATTTTCCTAAATTCAGTCATCTCTGGAATCTGTGGACTCTAAAGGGAGCTTTATTCCTTCTTTTTTTAAGTTTTACTTTTACCTCACTTAATTTCGAACGAGTAATTATAAACTTCAAATATAGACAGTAAAAAGATTAAAGGTGAAGAGGGCTTACTTCTCTTATATGCATTGACCCAACATCTCCATCATCGTCCTCAAATTCCACTAGAAGAGAGCCAATAATCAGTGGAGCCTTCTTCAACTTGGAAGGAAATGTTCTTCCCCGGGTATTTACATGGGGTCCTGTAATTTAATTTTAGAAAATGCAGAAAGAACAGTTGAAAGTGACAACAATGGAATCGACAATGAAAAGGAAAGATCAGCAAAAAAACAAAGTCAGTCCCAGAGAACATACCTTCTATAAACAACTGGTAGTTCGCCTCGGTTCCTGAGCTGCGAATTCTCACCGGTTATAGCCATACGGCCAAAGGCTGCGCCGCTCAGGTCGAAGTGGGTGCGGCCACTGGCGCAGTACCCTCCGGGGCACTCGTCGGTTACAATGATGGTGACGGCTCTCCTCGAGCATATACTCTTGTCGAGACACTTCACTTTGAAGCACGCCCCGCACCCTTCCCCGTTCTTGAACAGCACCGGGCTCACCGCTCCCACTCTGGCCCGCAATGGTTTCACGTCGACTAATGACCCATACCCACATGCCCCACCTGCGCAATATCACAAACACAAAACCATCATTATTACTTCGGGGGAAAAAAAGCCAAAATTTCGAGTTACAGATCTAAAACACATTAAGCAAGTGGTGGGGACTTACCGTCGCTACCGTCCTCGTCAGGACTGCCGTACCAAGTGGCGGTAGCGGGATGCCAATGTAGGTCCATTTTGTGCGGCGCCGGGACCTTACTAGACACCATTAAACACTGCAAAAACGCAATGAAGCATAATGTGACAAACCCAACTCCACCGCGGCGCTGCATTGTGTCAACAGGCGGCGCCACTGCTTCCTCAGTTTGGAAGGTGGTAGAAGAGAAATGCAGGGCAATAGTGGTAGCTAACTTCTGCCGACAGTTTATATTAGCATTGATTGGTTGAGTGTGTTGAAGACAGTGCTGGGGAGCTTCATATATGAAGCAGAGGAAACTTGAGTGCTCTGGTATTTTTGTTGGACAATGGGATCCACTAGGCTTGGATTTATTTACGTTTGTGCCACTTTAAATTTAAGATAAGTTATAATATTAAATTAAATATATATTTTTTTAATTAACTAATAGTGATTACAGTATTATTTGTTTTAGAATATTATTTTCATCGTTTAATATTGATCGCTTAAACACTGTACTGGTATCACTGATGCTCAAACCCGTAATTTTTAGAAATGACTTTTTCTTTAATCACTTAAACTAAAAAATTTGTGTATTAAATATAAATTTATAAGTATATCGTTAGAGGCATAATCTTAATTCTTAATTTATTATTTATTTTTTTAATATCAATTTGCACCGCATTAATTAAATCCGGGAGTTAATGCTCTCAAAAGAATATTATATAAAATTGTGAGCATAAATACGGCGTCGTTGGAGCTCATCTTTCTGCAATCTTGGGTCTTCTGCACTCCTACCTGATTGTTTTGAACTTTAAACAAAAGCGCCCCTATTTGGTTCCTTTGCAATCGACGGGGTGATTTAGCCCACGGCATTACCAAAAATATGGAAGATGTCCTCCACGTGTCATGAGATGCGTGGGCTCCCGCGACTCCATCGCTCAGCTCTTCGTGAGCTTAAAAAGGGACCAGGGTTTCCTCCCAAACTCCAGAAATTTACAGAACCCACAGCCAACGCAAAGCTTACAGACTTTGATTATTTTTTATTTTTTTTGTTTCTGCCAATGTCTGGTTTCGAGCTTCAATTGAAGGAGAAAGCCAAGGGGCTCAAGGTTTTCATCAAGAAAGGAGTGAAGATCGTCGGCAATTCCTGCAAGAAAGGCTGGTCCAAAGTCAAGCAGATCAGAAGCCGATGATTATGGATAAAATTCTTTATTTTACATCATCAATCTCTCTTTATATCTGTTCAAAATTTGAAGGATTTGCTCTGTTCTTTTATGTCTCAGATTGCTTTGGATCTATGAAGTATTGATTTAGATTCGGTTTCGAATGTTCTATTTTCCTTTGATTTATGATCATTAACGATTATTTATTTATTTTTGATAAATGTTATTGAATTTTTATTAAATTTATAAAAATTATAATTATTTTGTTTTAGATTAAATAATTCAAACATTTTACAACTCAAAAACAGAGAAAATAAAATTTTTATGGAATTAAGCATGTCAATAAAATTCAGAAACTTTTTAAATTTTTTTGTCATGAGACAAACTGTCTTGTAATAAACATCGTTACCCAAAACTGATTTCATCGGCAAACAACCATCAAACGGAGTAGGGATATAACTTTTCGAAAAATCACCGACAAAAATATAAATCAGAAACTAGCGTCGATTGAATCAAACCACAAGAACAGATAAATCAAACTATCGGTAAACAAGAATCGATCGCTAAGGTATGTTGTAACGTGCCACAAGAACAGATGAATCAAATCACAAAATAAAAACATGTCACAAAGACAGAAGAAAACGTATCACAAGAATAAAAAAAAACGTGCTATAAAAACATAGATCCGGTGGTCGACAATCAATATTAGGATTGATTGTCGATCACCGATTAAAAAGATAGATTAAAGTAAAAAAGATTAAAAATAAAAGAATTTTAAAAAAAAAGAGAAAGTGACTGGAGTTTAATTTTCCCTGTTTTCTTTACTAATAACAATTTAAAACTTTTCGACTTTTGTGGAATCATTCCTTTATTTTTTAATTTCATAAATATTATATACGTACATTATCAAAGTTAAGATAAAATATGAACAAATACTATATATATAAATATTATATATATATCATGTAATTAAATTAATATATTAAAAAACAGATTAAAATCATATACAATACACAAAATTTTAATAATAATATACATCCATAAATAAGGAGTAAATATTCATAACAATTTTTTACTTTGGACAAATTGAGTATGTTCTTCGAATCGGGTTTTTTAAGGTTAATTACATAAATAGTATGAGTTATTTAGAAATATCTATTTTAACCATTAAACTAAATGATTCATTAATCAAGTTATCAAATTTTTAAAATTGATTTATTTTGATCATCTTTATTAAAATTTTAATGGATAAATAAAAAAAATAACGTTATAGTTAACAAAAATTTATAAAATTATATATTTAATTCATGTTATTTACTTATTATATTAATTTGGTTTGAATTTTAATTTAATTAAATAAAAGTAATCGTCTAATTTTTTCTTTAATATTTTAATTTGGATATTTATTATTTTAATAATGATTTGATTTAAAATATTAAATTATTTTAAATCAAAATTATATTTTAATTGAATATTTTAAATTAAAATTTTTATTTTAAAATTATTTGATCTGATTTTATGATTTGTACGATTTATTAATTTTACACATTCAAATAATTTAGGTTTAATTCATTTTCAACTATTTTTATTTTTTTATATTTACTAAATTATAATATATATGTAATGGTGCATTTTATATCACTAAGAACATATTAGATGATTAATATGACGACATAATAACATTAATAAGTTTAAAATAAAAAAAAAACAGATTAAAACTTAAAAACTAATATAGAAAATATTTTTATTTTTCAAAGCATATCCATACTGCTTTCGTCTTGAATTCAGAGAAATTTTTAGATGAATTGTGTTTATTATATTATTTGTCGTTCATTTAATTTGGTTCGTTGATTTTAAAATAATTATATAATGATTATTTATTTTTAATTATATATAAATAAAATAAACAAATCTGATCGATAAATAACATACTAAAAATGATTTATCTAATAATTTTTATATTAATCTATTCAAATAAAAACATTATCTTTAAATAATTTAAATTCAAATAATTTATCTCAATGATATATTTTATTAAAATATTAAAATTAATAAAAGTACTGAACTGTAATTACACCAGAATATTAACAAAATCTTCACAATTTAATTATATGGTTATCAGGATATGTTCAAATTAATTTTAAAAAGTATCAAATTATAGTATTCGTTTGGGAGAATGGAATAAGGTGAGGTCAACGAGAGGCGGTCGCCGTCGGCCGTTAGGGGCGGTTGCATATATTTCTGAAATTTAAATTATTTTTTGCTTCAAGAATCCCCATGTCGCTGCTACGCTCTTTCAAAGAAACACTGAAACCCTGCTCTGATAGCTTTTCCTTTTCCCAATCTTCGTTATCCCAAGAAGAAGCTGACCCAACTGTAATAAACCAGAGGAAACCCCCTAAATCCTCGCTTTCACGGCAGCTTCAACGCCTCGAACACGACTGTTTCCCTTCAACGCAAGAATCCCATTTCGAAAACCCTAAATTCCCATTGACCCAAGTCAAGAACAATGGCCATAATCAAGAAGAAGAAGAGGCCGAGGAGAAAGTACTCAAAGAATTTGGGAGACCCGATTTGGGTCGGGTTCAGTTTGAGGATACGGGTCCTTATGAGCCGTTGGCATTGTCTTCTGATGGTGAATTTCCAATTATACAGGTCGTTATTTCATAAGTTATTTCCTTTGAGAGTTGAGCAATAATTTAAAGTTACACTTTTTGTTTTGTTAATTGGTTGATTTTTAGTCTTTGGGTATGACATTGACAGGTACCTGCATATATCAACTGTAGGTTGCTTGCCCATCAAAGAGAGGGAATCAAGTTTTTATACAGGCTGTACAAGAACAACCATGGGGGAATTCTTGGTGATGATATGTGAGTACTTTACTTATCCAACAATTTCACTCTTTATGGTATTAGTGAACTGTATATTTTGTTTGTTTTTAGAGAATACTTTTTATTCGAATGTTCATGGTCGTAATGATTTTGCGTTTGTAATAAGTGGAGTTATTTTTATATATTATCAGTAGCTTATAGCATTTGAATGGAACCCAAGATTTATCTTATGACCTTGTGCTTATATCATGAATGTGAATGGTAGCATGAACCGAGAAATAAACATTTTTTGCAGAGGAATTTAGGAAAGTGAAAACTTAGAACACTTGATGACAACTTCAGAGTCCATTTCTATGTCTTAATAGTTTTCTGGTGGTTCTTCTTTATTTCTTGTCCCTCTAACTTTTTACTTTTTGAAAACCAAGCGACTGGTTTTGGTGAGCCTTATCTTGTATGTATTTGTCTAGGAATGCCTTCTCAGAAGGAAGAGTTTTCACCTTGCTAAAAAAATTTATGCAGGGGACTTGGCAAGACAATCCAGACAATCGCATTTCTCGCTGCTGTATATGGAAAAGACGAGGAATATGGTGACTCCAGACCAGTGAAGGAAAACCAGGTTGAACCAAAAGGACCTGTATTAATAATCTGTCCCACTTCTGTTATCCATAATTGGGAGTGTGAATTCTCCAAGTGGGCACCCTTTAATGTTTCTATTTACCATGGGTCAAGCCGCGATTTAATTCTTGAGAAGCTACAAGCCAATGGAGTTGAAGTTCTAGTTACTAGTTTCGACACATTCAGAATTCATGGCAATCTTTTGTCAGAGATCAAATGGGAGATTGTGATTGTTGATGAAGCACACCGCCTAAAAAATGAAAAATCAAAACTCTATATAGCATGTTTAGAGATTAAGACTTGCCGACGAATTGGTCTTACAGGAACCATCATGCAGAACAAAATTATGGAACTCTTTAACCTTTTTGACTGGGTTGCTCCTGGATCATTGGGAACAAGGGAACACTTCCGGGAGTTTTATGATGAACCCCTCAAACATGGCCAGAGGTCAACTGCTCCTGAAAGATTTGTTCGGGTTGCTGATGAGCGTAAACAACACCTGGCAGCAGTCCTTCATAAATATATGCTGAGAAGGACGAAAGAGGAGACAATTGGACAACATATGTTGGGAAAGGAAGATAATGTTGTATTTTGCGCCATGAGTGAATTGCAAAGACGGGTGTATCGGAGAATGTTGCAGCTGCCAGATATCCAATGTCTTATAAACAAGGACCTGCCCTGTAGCTGTGGAAGCCCTCTTAAACAAGGGGAATGTTGTAAGAGAATTGTACCTGATGGAATTATATGGCCTTACCTTCATAGGGACATCCCAGAGGGTTGTGATTCATGCCCTTTCTGCCTTGTCCTTCCCTGCCTTGTCAAGTTGCAACAGGTCAATGATTTCCTCCTCTCTTCCCCCACCCTTCATAATTTTTTATGCTTGTCTTTAAATAAAACTTATTAGGTTCATTTGGTCACTCTAGAAAGATCTCAACTCATTGTTTGACATGAGATAATAAAGGAAACTCATTGTGACAGGTTGTATTGTAATGTAAGATTAGAAATCCCATATTTATCTCAAGCATTAGATATTAAAGAGAGGGCAGTTTGCATAAACCTTGAACATAAGTCTTGTTGTGTTGTGGATGTGTCGTGCGCTTACCTTTGGAATTTGGATTTTCATTGCAGATTAGCAATCACTTGGAGCTCATTAAGCCTAATCCTAGGGATGAACCTGAAAAACAAAGAAAAGATGCAGAATTTGCCTCTGCTGTCTTTGGTCCAGATATTGATATGGTGGGAGGGAATGCCCCAAGTCAGAGCTTTATGGATTTAAGCGATACTAGATATTGTGGCAAGATGAGGGCCTTGGAAAAGTTAATGTCCTCATGGGCTTTGATGGGTGACAAAATCCTTCTGTTTAGCTACTCTGTCAGGTAATATTCTTATTTCATACTTCAGTGCTTAGTTTGGATTAAAAGAATATTCTGTGTATGATAAGCTAAGCTTGTTGTAATTTTAATCATGTATATGAAAGGGACTTCTTTTTTCTAATTTTTTATGGTAGAAGTTAGCTATTTCGTGGCAAACCTTGTTCATATAGTTGATAGGTTCTTGAAGATTCAAGTTTGGATAATTTACCATGCATCTATCCTGTCACTCCATTTTTATTTACCTTTTTGCTTATTGCATTGAAAAACATTTTTCAGGATGCTTGATATATTGGAAAAGCTTCTTATACGAAAAGGCTTTTGCTTTTCAAGACTTGATGGATCTACTCCAACTAACATGCGCCAGTCTCTTGTTGATGAGTTTAACTCAAGTCCAAGCAAACAAGTATTTCTCAAATTAACTTGAACTTTATCAGGGTTTTTAACTTGAATCTTCATATCATTTTGATTCTTTCTTTTGGTTTCAGGTGTTCCTTATATCAACCCGAGCTGGTGGGCTTGGATTGAATCTTGTAAGCGCAAATCGTGTGGTTATATTTGATCCAAATTGGAACCCTGCCCAAGATTTACAGGCCCAGGACAGATCATTTCGTTTTGGGCAGAAGCGTCATGTTGTGGTTTTCCGCCTTCTTGCAGCTGGTTCCCTTGAGGAACTTGTATATTCACGTCAGGTGTATAAGCAGCAGCTATCGAACATTGCTGTCTCTGGAAAAATGGAAAAAAGATACTTCGAAGGCGTGCAGGTATAGTAGATGTGGAAAAATTTTAATGTGGCTGAATTACTCTCTTAGTAATGATCTGATTGTGTTTTAGATCTACCTGTACATTATTGCAATTTACCTCATTCCATGTGAAGCATATGCCGAACTTGTGGCTGTATTTTAGATGTGGAATGGTCTCAGTCATCCTTCCCTAGTTCTGAGTTTCCTACATTCCCTGTATGTGACATCTATCTTTTTTTCAGGACTGTAAGGAATTTCAAGGCGAGCTTTTTGGAATCTGCAATCTGTTCCGTGATCTTTCAGACAAACTTTTCACGAGTGAAATTCTTGAATTACATGAAAGGCAACGAGAGCACCATACTGATAAACGGGAATTGACCAATCTAGGGGCCCTTCCAACTCCATCGGGAGGAAGTGAAACATTGTCATCGGTGTCCAACAATTTGCACCCTAGGAACATAGAGAGTGCTGCTACTGGTAAACCAGTCCTTGAAGACTTGGGTATGTTCATTTTACTATCATGTTTCTTGCTCCTTTGTTTGTGTTTACATTTAGTCAATGACCTAATGTTTCGTTCATATTTGATCATTTCGATTCTTTTATATCTTTTTCTTCACATGGAAAGGAGTCAAAAATAAAGCTGGTTATAATTGGATTTTATTTCGAGTTGATATGCAATATGATGCTGTGTTATGTTGTGTTTTTACAAGCCAATGGATATTTGAATGCATGTCCGAGATTTAGCATTGATTAGGATAATAAAAATCGGTCCTCGTTCTCTTTTATCTTCAGGTATCTTATATGCACATCGAAACGAAGACATTGTCAACAGCAGACCTGGGATACACAACAAAATAGTACTCATCACCGATGACAATAACCCGAAAACAGATGCAAATGCCTCCCGGAAACGGAAAACATGTGGGGAGGAAAATATTGCCTCTAGTAGAGACAGGAAAAAGATACAGTACGGTCGGCTGGCGCAGTTCAAGGACATGGGACTGGTCGAGTTCAGTAAGTGGGTACTCTCAGCTACACCTTCGGAGAGGGAGAGATTGCTTCAAGATTACAAGAGAAGAAAAAAGGAGACATCCAATGGTTGAACAGAGTGTTGGTAAGCTCCATCAAGAACTTGTAATTTAGTATTTAGAACTGTGAACCTTGTTTAGTCTAATTAACATGAGTTTAGGACTAGAATCCCAATACATGCTTTGTATTTGTACCAAAATGAAGAGGTTTATACAATGTACGATATGTATCGACCGTAGGCCGTAGCACACCCGGAGAGGCTAATAACATGAATGTATAT
Organism: Abelmoschus esculentus; assembly: GCA_035048815.1. Lineage (NCBI taxonomy): Eukaryota > Viridiplantae > Streptophyta > Magnoliopsida > Malvales > Malvaceae > Abelmoschus > Abelmoschus esculentus. The sequence continues at coordinate 15,529,822 of JAUCBN010000002.1, read as the reverse complement.
ATGTATTTTGTTCAATAATGTATTTCGTATGCAATGGGAATTGTTATCGAGCATCTCTTATCATCCCATAACTAAAATCCAAAAGTTTGAAAGCAAAACTGACTAGGGTGGCCAATGGTCAGCATTTGGTAAAATAAGATAATAGATAAAAAAAACGGAGAGAAAAATATTATTGTTAGTCAATCAAACATTTAACTAAATTAATCCTCAAACTTTTTAAACGTTATAATTTCAATTTATTCTTAAATTATTAGTATATACTACTTATTCTTATGTTAATAAAATCGTTATTAAAATTATTAATTATGTAATAATATGTCATATAGATAACAATTTGGAGTGAAGTCATAATTGTAAAACGTGTAATTAACTTAATAATTTATATGTTTTAAATTATTATCTCATACACAATCATTAATATTTTAATTTTAGAGTTTAAGATTTTAGACTAGATTTTAAAGTTTAAGAGTATAAGATTTTAGACTAGATTTTAAAGTTTAAGAGTATAAGATTTTAGACTAGATTTTAAAATTTAGAAGTTTTAAGTATACGGGTTTAAATTTTCAAGTTCATGGTAGAAGTTAAAGTCTCGGATTAAAATTTAAATTTTAAGAAAATATGATTAGATATTGAAGTTTTAACTTATAACCTTAAATTTTAATTACTCTAAACCAAAATTTATAAACAACTCCAAAATTTAAAATTTGGGTTTAATGGTTAAGAGAGAATCGAGTTCTTATACTACAGATCAAGCAAGAAAGCACTGTTTAATTATTCTCAACCAATAAAAACACATGGTCTTGGAACTACACACTCGAAGCTAAAGTAAATTTTTCGTCAACAACTTCTCCTTGATTACTAGGAACTACTAAAATCACTGTCATTCCAAAATTTATTCGAATTTGGGAGTCTAAATCATTCATCGAGGCAGCACTATCACCTTCCGCTGTTGTTTGATATCATTAGCCGCCACCGCCGGATCCGTATTTCTTGCCTAAGAAAATGACTTGCAGTTTGTCATAGCCAGCAAGCACACCAGCACCTGCAACAGCACGGAGAATGTTTGCACCAGCACCCTTGAACAGTGATTTCGTACCTTCATTCTTGATGATTTGGGAGAATGCATCCATCGAGCTCTTGTATTTGACGGCTTCTCCGGAAGTCATCATCATTCTTCTACGGACTGTATCGATTGGATAAGATGCGAGTCCCGCACCTATTGTGATACCCCAACCCAGCAAGAAACTTGCCAGGAAACTATCCTGCGGAGACCAAATGCAGACAGAATCAAGTATGTGTTAACCGATGAACTCCAGGTAATGAGGGTAAGGTAATAGATACATACCTGCAATCCACCAACCAAAACAACAGGCTTCAGAGAATCGTACATACCAAAGTAGAGCCCACGGTAGACAATGATTCCAACACATGAGATATTGAATCCGCGGTAAAGACCAGCGATACCATCAGATTGGATGGTCTTCTTGTAGACATCAATTAAACCATTAAATTGCCTCTGACCACCTTTCTTTGCAGCCTTATTATCATTAGCCAAACGTGTACGAGCATAATCCAGAGAGTAAACAAAAAGAAGGGATGAAGCACCAGCAGCACCACCGGATGCCAAGTTTCCTGCAAACCATTTCCAGTAGCCATCTTTGTCCTTCTTGAAGTTGAACATCCTCTTGAAATAATCCTTGAAGGCAAAGTTCAGAGCCTGGCACATATAAATGAGTTAAGCTATAAGCGGAAAGACATAAAATTGTATAAGTTTGTTGTTTGACCAAACTGACACAGTAATCCTACAACAAATACTACATCAACACACCTTAACAAAATTACAAAACCACTTTAACAGGGATGGCAGAAAAGTAATATAAAGCACTTAAAAATAAAGGAAATGAAGAGAAACCTGGGTGGGGAAGTATCTGAGAACATTAGCAGTGTTGCCTCTCCAGAGAGCAAGGACACCTTCATCCTTCATAGTCCTGGCAAAGCAGTCTGAAATTCCCTTGTATGGTTCAGACAACCTCCCGGATTTGATCATTTCATCCTGATTTTGGATTAGAAGTTTAACCCGCTCGATTGGAGCAGCTGCTGTCTTGGAAACAGCTGCAGAAACTCCTCCCATGAGGAAATCCACAATAAAACCAGAAAAACCTTTCTCCGCCGGAGCATGTACAAATACGGGAGAAACAGGGGACACATGTACCAACCCAGTGGCCTGACGTGATGGCTGCAAAGCAACATGAATTCCTCCACCAGTCGCATTATAGTTACTGGCAGTCAAATTCGGAGAAAGCCTGGAAATCAAATAGGACTGTCCATGCAGTTTTTGAAACACTGATGGACACTTCGATCCATCTGCCATGTTTACAACTCAAGATAGTGACCTGTAAGTGAACAGAATTAGGGGGCAAAATGAAGAGAAAAAACTTTAACGATCATTACCAAAATTATGAGACACAAATTCGAGCCATAAAATGAAAATTTTTAGACTAACGGGCTGAAATTAAGAGAAAATCCAGAATTACATCAACACCGGATCATCCTAATTTTGCAAGCAAAATTTTAAGATTTTCAACATAATTCAAAATTACCTCACATATTTCCATATACCAATATGAACATGGTAAAATACACTAGAGATCCGCATTTGAATGACAGATCTACACATCACAACTATTAAACTAACAATTCAATCGCCATTACTTAAAACTAAAGCACAGCATATCAAAATTATCGATACACGGTAGAATTCAGTTCATTTGGCAGCTACAAATGAAACAATGAGAAGAAATAAAAAACAAAGCTAACATGAACTAGACTGCATTAACAAAACATCAAACTAATTCCGAGAGTATTTTTTAACTCAATTTCTAAGCATCCAAACAGCAGGTAAGAAAGATGAAGAGAAGTAGTAACCTGAGAGGTCGACGAGGAAGCTGTTTAACTACTACTTCCTTTATGCAAGGAGAAATGAACGAGGCGAGCCAATTTATATATACGAACTTAGGATTAGGGTTTTGCTTTTTCACTCTAATGACGGATTTGACCTCGTTTAGCGGGTTGAATTGTGCTTGTGCCACCATTGGCAATGAGGCATTGACCTATGACATTAATTATTTACTTGAACCAAAAATATTTTAAATATATAGAAATATAATTCTAAAAAAATGATTATTAAGTTGGGTAAACTGTAATGGAGGTCACTTAATTATGGATAAGATTATATTTGATCACTTAATTATTAAAAGTTATATTTCGGTCACTCATGTATGGGTAATGTTACATTTGGAGTCACCCAATTATTAAAGGTTATATTTATATCACTCAATTATAGGTAATATACATTTAGATCACTTTTTGTATTTGAAAAATGTTTATTAATTCGGATATTAGATTAATTAATGATTTCAAATGAAGTACTCTAACGTTAACAAGGGTATACAAGTGATTTAGAAGAAAAAAAAGATCAAATTGATGTACTTTTTCAAATTTGAAGGGTGACTCAAATGTAATCTTACTTATAATTGAGTGACCCAAATATAACCTTTAATAATTGGATGATCCAAATATAACCTTATCATAAATGAGTGATCTAAATATAACTTTTAATAATTATGTGACTCAAATGTAACTATACTCATAATTAAGTGACCTTTGTTACAATTTACCTTTTAAATTTTATTAAATTTAAAATACTTCAACATAATAAACCGATAAATTCATAAATCTTAAACAATAATAAATAACTCGAAATAAGATTCAATTGATCATCGATTTAGTATACATGATGTTATTAAAAGGTTGATTTCACCCTAATTTAAAATAATTTCCTTAATTATTTAAATAAAAAAGTGAAAATAATATATAAAGTGACCGAAATACCCTCTTTGGAAGTGATAAAGAAGGCCACCCACCGAGCCAACATGTGCTCGGTTAACAGCTGAGCTGATGAATCTGATCCGTTCTTAATTAAATTAATTAATTAATTAAAATGTAAAACATAATTAAAGAGGAAAAAAAGAAAAGAAAAACCCTCTCCTCAGCAGCTATTTATTTTTGTTTCTTCTCCATTTTATCGACCCATACCGGAAAAACAAAGAAGTTAGAGCAATCTCTGGGTTCAACTCATCCCTCTCCGGCCGGTTGTCCCCGGTGAACAAAAACTATAATTAAGGAGTCACGTAATCGACGGTCCAAAAGGCATCAATGCCAGCCCAGAAGCGGTCATTGTCGGAGAATCTCGACGATGAAGAGTCCAGTTTCCATCACCAGAGCCATCCCAAGCAATCTCGGAACGAAGATGGCCAACACCAAGCTGAAGGCGACACGACCGAAGTGGAGGAACAACATCCCGAGCCGGAACAAGAGCAAGAGCACCAGAAACAAGAACCCGATGACCAAAACCACCAAGCTCAACAACTCCAAGCCGACGAAGAAGACGAAGATGGGGACGAAGAAGACGAAGATGGTGACGTCATTTTCTCTCTTTTTTCCACACTTGTGTTCCTCGTATATAGCTCGATGCATAGGTGTAAACACATGGTTGAAGTTGATTTCGATTATTGGGATCTCTTTTTTGTTCTCAGATTCTGATGGGAGCCAATCTTCTACTACTCAAGAGAAACCCGAGTAATATTTTCCCTCTCTTGCTCTGTCCATAGTTTATAGTTGTTAATCCATTTTTAGCTTCATAATTAACTTTCGCTCTGCTTTTATGAGTTGGGTTTACTGCGATTTCATTTCTTTACGACGAGCATTCTTCTTTCTCTTATAATTACTGGCACTCAAATCTGGCTTCAACCTTAACGAGTCAGTGTCACTAGGCTAGCTTTGTTAAGCTTTCAGTCAAAGAGTCTACGTATTGAGACTAGGGAGGTGCATCTGCCTAGGCTTTTAAACTGTTCTTTCTTCAAAGAGTATCATCTGGGTAAAATACAATTTGGAGCTGACGGGTCTGTGAACAAGAATGAAAGTAAGAGCGGAGGCAGGCTAATGAAGTTTAAAAGTGCAGCTTTCTTTGTCTATTGACTCTATTCTAGTTTTTGGAAGAAACAATGGTTGGGAAATGGGAACTAGCTGTCATGGAGTCTGTTATAGGGGAAGACAGTGTTGTCTCATTAATAAACCATGATATTTGGGCCATTTTTTGTATGGGGACATGTCAGGATTCTCATACCGAGTTGGTTTGGTCTTGGTTCTATTTCTCTATTCCTATATATGTGTGTGTATTGCTAGATTTACTAAAATATAACAGCAATAGATTTATCTTTCTATTGACATGCTTGTTGGGATCTTTATGCATATGATTTAAATTTTATAATGTAGCTTTAATCTATAAACGACATGATAGAAAATTCTATTCACATTTCTATGTTCAAATTCCAGATTTGTCTTCGTAGAGCTTCCAGAAATTCGTAAAGATGTTCAATGTCCAATATGTTTAGGTAATACTTCAATTTGCTACCATTCTATACTCTGCACCTGAAATTGCTGTTGAATATCTGTGATTAGGAGTTTAGATCTATGAATCAACGGTGGTAATATATTTTTATGAACAAGTCCTGTTTGGTTACTCTGCATAGGTCAAACCCATCACCTTTTCTTTATTATGACATATATTATTGATTTTTTTTTTCTTTGAAAACCATATAAACCACTACAAGAGGAAAATCAAGTGTCATATGTTTACTCTTTAGTGCACATATTATACTATTAATTTATAAAGATGTCTTATTTTTACCCGACATTTAAGTAGAACATTGTGCAATTGCTGTTTAGTGTTCATATATTTGCATAATGTTGGAATTGTTCCATTTGCAGTTTTAGTTATATTGTCTGAAATTAATATCTTAAGTTTCTTTTGTACAAATTAAATGTTGTCTCCCTCTTTCTAGCTTGTTCTGAAGTTATGATCAGTTTTGTCTAATAGAAAAAGAACTGTCAGTACAAAAGAACTGTTAATATGAGTATGTTTTATAATGGAATATAAAATTTAGTTTTACATAACTGACTTTCTAAGCATAACTCTTTTAGTTTGATTTCCAAATGGTAGATCCTTCCGGGACCTTTTCTTAGAATATCTTTCCTGGATACTCTATTCGGCATAATGTTCCTTTTGTACAATTGCTCGAGTTGGAAAGTTATTTCCATCATTGTGCTTAATGATGTTAGAAGATTTAGTATAAAATCATAAATTAAATAAAAACTTATGAGTGCCCTATGACCCATAAATAATATAGAAAAGCAAGGAGAGATTGTATATTTGGATGCTCCTTGAAAGATCTAAAGTTGAGAAGATAGGAAAAAGAATAATCAAAGATTGTTGAATTTTTCGATATCTTAATTATAAGGTCATTGTCATTTGACTAGTAGAAAAGGGTTTTGATGTTATGTAAATCTAATTTTACTACTATTTTTAATGAATTGGGTGGAAGGTATTATTTAAATGCAGATAAGTTAGATCATGTGAGCGTGTGTTAGTAAAACTCTTATCAATTTGGGGACTCTATGAAGGTGTAATGTGTCCATAAACAGATTTTAGTTAAATTTATATAAATGTATTAGCATGTTTTCTCTGAAATAAACCACTAAAGAGTAATGTTATAGTATTTGTATTCACGCATTGAATGGAATGTGCTGCTTTTACTTTTCCATGGAGACACATACCGGTTAAAAGGCATTTGCCATGTTTGATTGCATCAGGTAATGTTAAGAGTGTTAGTCTTTTAATCTTTCTTGCCCTACTGATCTGTGGTCAGCATTAATGCTGTTGGTTTATTTCTCCATATCTTTTTTTTATAGTACATGGCATTTTGTGCGCTAGTGCTAGAATTTATTGCTTTCTGTGTACAGGAATCATAAAGAAAACAAGAACTGTAATGGAATGCCTACACCGTTTTTGCAGAGAATGCATTGACAAATCTATGCGACTGGGGTATGTTATAAGTGGATTGCTACTAACTTGCCTCTGTTTGGTTTAATTTTGTAAATGTCTGGAAATTATTGATTCTGATTTAGGAACAACGAGTGTCCTGCTTGCCGTACGCATTGTGCTAGTCGACGTTCTCTAAGAGATGATCCAAACTATGATGCCTTAATTGCAGCTTTATATCCAGATATTGATAAGTATGAAGAACAAGTATAAGTTCTTTCCTTTCTCCTCTTTACTTTCTTTTTTAATTCATTGTGCTATTGTAAAATTTCTTACTGCGTGATCTGGCTAATCAATACTGGTTTTCTGCGTTTGGTCTCTCAGGAATTGGCTTTTCATGAAGAGGAAAGGACTCGCAATAAGCAGGTCATATATATATATATATATGTGTGTGTGTATAGTTTTTGTTACTGCATGCATTTATTTCTCTCTGCTGTACTTGCTCATTGTTAATGTGGTGATTTGTGTTCATTTGCCCGCTTAAAACATGCAACCCGACACTTTTCATGGTTACTTGTATCAGCTGCATTCATATAATTGTATAAGCTGTAATCAAGTAATATGACGACATTTGACAATTTTTTTGCTATGGCATCATCTAATATTTTACTTCTAAACATTAAAATCACTTATTTTTATTTTTTTATGAAGTTAAAAATTGGAGATTAAGAAAATAAAATTTATTTTTAAAATATTAAAACTATGAAATTTTTACATTTAAATAATAAATTATTTTTAATAAAAAATCATTACTGTTCATTTTTTATTGATTAAAGTTCGAAATATATATATATATATATATAAGAAAACTTTTAACATTGTAAAAAAAAATATATGTTTTTTTTAAGAGAGATTAGTATGTGACATGGATTTTTTTTAAAATAAGCCTCACACACACACCCAAAAAAAGTTTATTTGTTATGATTTTTTGTAAATACCCTGTGTATTTGAATATGATATGGGAAATGGCTATAAAACATGAAACTTGTCATCATCTCCTATTTACAGTGTTACTCTGGTAAATCATTGAGACAGTAAAGATAGTATAATGGTAATGAACTTTTTAAAGTAATTATCAGTGAAAGAAAATGTATGCTACACTGCCATTTATAGCATTAGCCTTTCTTCTTTTTGACTTTGGTGCGATGAATAACCAAAATGGAAGAACTCTATTTCTCATTTCCTAGATTTGAGGTGATAAAACTTGGCCTAAATGTCGACCTGGCTAGAAAGTACATGATTGCTTGGTGCCCCTTTTTTTACCTATCCAATTCTCTGTTCTAAGAATATCGTTAGATTATGTTATAAGTTCATAACCTTGACACATTTTTTTATTCTTACCAATGGTTGTTTCTATATTTCGTATAGATCCAAGCATCAATTGCCCAAATTTTTCAGAGACAATCAGAAGCACTTGTTAAACGGCGTAGTCTCGGTAAAGAGAGCACTGCTGGTGGCTTTATGACTAGATCACAACGCCATCATCGGAGTAGTCATCCTCGTAGACGTAGGAACTCTCGCGGAGCTGAGCATCAAGGATCTGAAGACAATGAGGATGAAAATGATGATAATGGAGGGAAAGATTCATCTTCCACAGATGAGCGCTGTATGGAAGTGAGGCAGAGAAGGCGCAAAAGACGGACTGGAATCCGAATGTCGCTGCCTTCTTCATCAGTGGTAAATTCAGATGGTGGATATGTTGAAAATGATACAGAAGTGTGTCGAGACAGCAGAGGAATTTCTCCTGGGCTTGTCTGGAACCCGGATTTGCTTGCTTGGGGGAGAGGTGGTGCTCGGAGTCACACTCGACATGGAAATTCTGGCAGTGGCAGTAACAAGAGTTCGCGTGCTCGCTTAAATAGATTGGTAGAATATCTTAGGAGCTTGGAGGAAAATGATGATGAGGTATGATAGGATGATACAAGCAGACTCTCCATGATGGATTTTAATCCGGTCTATCACTGATATTAAACTCCATCTATTAGTATAACTTTAGATGGTTCTTATCTAATTTACAAGTTCCACTTGAGTAATACGTAGGATTCTTCTCTCTTTGCTCTCTGCTCCCAGCCCCTTTTTTCTTTTGGTTTTCCCTTCTATTCCCCATTTTGTATGCAGGTCCTCGTATTTGTGTAAGTAAAGCCTATTCTTTGCATGTAGTTGGATGTTCATCTCAAGCTTGTTTCCGTGGACGAACACAGCACATCAAGTTTGCAGCAACCCTACCTTTGTTGTCGGCCCAGTCTGTCAGTTAAGCAGCTATGTGAAGTGAGATTTCTTTCCCACCAGCTTAAACATGGAATGTCTCTTTCTAAAGCTATGACAAATCAGGTTGAATGTGCATTAGTATATAATGCATTAAAATCTGTGATTTCAGTTTACCCAAATCTTGTCAGTCACCTTAATATATAGTGTTTGGTTACTGTACCCCATACGATTAAGTTTCGAGGTTGATTAAAACTCTGATGCATGAACTCGTTGATTTTCTATCCTATTCGTGAAATCATTTATCTGTTTATAAAATCGGATTTTATCGTATCTTTTGTTTTCACCTTTAGGACACTTTTATAGGGTGATTGTCTAAAACCATGGTGATTGTTTGGTGCACAGTACATTGCTCTTCAGACACCCTTGCGAGCTGAAGAAGTAGAAATATTAATGGTAAAGGGACCTTACCGCACCGATGACAACTGTGCCAACCTCTCAGAGGATGCACCACAAGTCTTGGACGGTCAAGAAACTCTGGCAGGGCTTAAGGTCAAGTGCAACTCCGGAATAAATCGTTTGGTGAGTACATTTCTTGGCATTTACATCTCTACTTGTCTTGGAATATCCATCAGTATTGTATCAATATGTAGTAACCTCGAATCAAGGTTTCACAATCATGTTTTTGTTTCAGATACTAGCATATCGGCAGAGGCAAAGCAGCTAAGAAAAAATGCGGCAGTGTCGAAAACGACGGTTCTACAAGACAGGTTGTTTACAGTTGACTCTGGTAATTTAAATTTGAGTTTTGCATGTACATACACGGATTGGGGAGGTGTCTGGTCGTTTGATGAAACCATTGTTTGAGTTGGTAGGACTGGATGGAAAAGTGGAAAGGTGTTAGAACATTTGTTATCTTTTTTTTCTTCAAAAGAGCATATGTTTTCTTCCCTTTATAATTAATAGAGATAAAAATTAATAGAGATAATGATATAGTTTGTTACAAGCATAGTTTTAGTCCAAACACTTATAGTTGTCAATTTATTCCAAAATTTATCAATTTTAAACATCTTAATTTTGATAGAATAATTTTATATTATTACTTTTTCATCTTATCGTATTTTTATCGGTAGATATTAATGTCCATGATAAAAACCCTTTCACCCGAAAAATTGTATTATGAATCTTTCCACCACGTCATCTTTGTTCCAAACTAACCAGAATTATCTATCTCATATTTTTTTAAGTTGAATTATCACCTTTTTTTACATGTAATTAGTAAGTAAGTAATTATCAGATAATTATTTAAAAATGAACGTATTTGATTGTATCAATCACAAATAACAAATGATATAATCTCATCCTCTCACTCAGTACCCCAAGCTCACAATTGAATTTTTCATAACTCGACAAACTCGTCACACCAGATCCCTTTCATGGAGCAGTTAAGCTTTAACACAAGGCTAATCTAATTTCCTCCACCTGATAATCCACGTAAATCAAAATAATGACAAATCCGAGTACAAATTCGGGAGTTTAGTGCAATTATTTAATCAAGGCATAAGACAAGAGATTTCCTTGCTATTGTAAAATGATGAACACAGCTTCAAGCACTATACAAAACAACAATTTTCAGAATCCACATGTTCTTCAACAAATCCTCCATATAAACACTCCTGAGCTCCTCCCTATTTCTCCCAAGTTTCAAAGAAAAAATCTTTGGTATCGTAGTCGAAGATGGCGGTTCTGATGACGGTGCTCTGTGCTTTGACAGCCGCATGGGCTCTTAAACTGTTGCATGCTGTTTGGTGGAAGCCAAAGATGATAGAGAAGAAGCTGAGGGAACAGGGCATCCATGGCTACCCCTACAAGTTGATTTATGGGAACACCGAGAAGATGAGGGAGTTCGCTCGGGAAAAAGGGTCGGAACAGATGGAGCAGCCGCACGACATCGTACCTCGTATCAGTCCATTGCTTCATGATCTCGCCAACACTCACAGTATGTCATCTCGTTTGTTGATTTCAGTTAGTTCCCGTCCATTTTTTCATCAACCCTAGAAATTTACGATTGTTAGTTGACTTTTGAATCCAATATATATATATATAAACAATATATTGATTATTCTAGGTTTAATCAGCCTAGATAAATGAGCTTTTTTTACTTGTATATTTCTATGTTGACGTTTAGCTATCTAACATTTTGTTTAGTATGCTTAAAGTTAAAGTAAAAGCTTCAGCCAAAGCTGTCAATGGTGATGATATATATATATATCATTAATCCACAAAAATAAGTGAAAACCCTCCATGCATGCAGAGAAATCGTTCGTTGTTTGGTATGGAACAACTCCACGTGTGACAATCATGGAGCCAGATCTGATCAAAGAGATTCTGAACAACAAATCTGGTGATTTCCCAAAGCCAAAAACAAATTCCTTCACTCACCTGTTCGTGTCTGGCCTTGCCAGTTATAATGGAGATAAATGGGCCAAACACAGGAATATCATTAATCCTGTTTTCTATATAGACAAGTTGAAGGTTATCATTTTATTTTACCTTCATAAATTCTTGCTTTCTTTCCTGTTTTTTCATGGTTGGAGACTTAACATTTTACCCTGTGGCCTTTGGGTGTTACAGCACATGATGCCTGCATTTGTTGTCTGCACCGACGAGATGGTTTCGAAATGGAGAAAGCTAGTGAACTTCATGGGGTCAAGTGAAGTCGACATGTCGGTTGAATTCCAAAACTTAACCAGCGATGTCATATCGAGAGCGGCATTTGGCAACAATTTTGAAGAAGGGAGGTTGATTTCCCTTCTGCAGAAAGAACAGGGCCGGCTGTTTTTACAGTCTCAGATGAACATCAATTTCCCATTGTTAAGCTTCCTTCCGACCAAAGTCAACAAAAGGATGAAGCACATAAACAGAGAAGTGGGGTCATTATTGACAAGAATAATAAAGAAGAGGGAGAAGTTCATAAGAGCAGGGGAACACAGGGACGATCTGCTTGGTTTGCTGCTCAAGTCTAATCTCAATCAAGTACAGGAAAGCAACAATTCGGAAGCAGGGATGAGCATGCAAGACGTGATCGAAGAGTGCAAGTTGTTCTACTTCGCCGGTCAAGAAACAACAACCAGTTTATTGACATGGACCATGATCTTATTGAGCATGCACCCCGAATGGCAGGAGCGAGCCAGGGAAGAAGTGTTTCGAGTTTTCGGAAACGATCACACACCCGCCAATTACGACGACTTGAATCGATTGAACATAGTTAACATGATTCTGCTGGAAGTTCTGAGACTGTATCCCTCGACATCACCTATCCGAACCACGAATAAAGAGACGAAGCTCGGAGATTTGTGTCTCCCGGCAGGAGTGCAGCTTTCCATGCCATTGCACCTTGTGCATAGAGATAAACAGCAATGGGGAGACGACGTGATGGAGTTCAAGCCGGAGAGGTTTTCAGATGGGATGATCAAGGCAACAAAGGATGACGCATCGTACTATCCTTTCGGATGGGGGCCTAGAATCTGCGTCGGACAAGACTTTGCCATGGCTGAATCCAAATTAACCATGGCCAAAATCTTGCACAACTTCTCATTTGAACTGTCGCCAAATTATACACACGCCCCGTATGCTTCTGTAACACTTCAACCACGATATGGTGCTCCGATCATCTTACATAAACTACCCAGTGTCACTACAACTGCAGCAGTCTCGTGAAAATGCTCCAAGAGTTCAGGATTAATATCTATGCATACGCCTGTAACTTTAATAATCGAGGCTTGTCTGTAATTCGGTTAAAACCATTCTTATATCTCCGTATATGTACTCTTGGATAAAATTTAAAGAAAATAAACATTGTTTTCGATTTTACATGAAAGGATTTGTACATCATATACGATTTACCCAAAAAAATTCAAAAAAAAAAGGAGGGGCTTCATCAGTTATATTACTACCAGAGTTAAATCAGTGCAGGGGAAGAGAGAGAGAGATGTATACCTCCATAATTCGAGCAACTGAGCCTAACAAAACCATTCATGCAACACATAATTTGATGGGGTAAATTGTTTGTATCTTTTTCATGTCTCTTTTTTATGTCTCTTTCTATGTTTGCGTTTTAAATTAGAGGTTCAGGGTTTAAAGTCTAAGATTAGGGTTGTGTTTAGGGTTTAAAGAATTAGCGGTAGGGTATATTTTTTAGAGACAATAAGAGGTAGTGTTGAAAATTCAATTATTTAAAAATTTTTAACAGGAGACACAAAAAGAGGCATGATAAGGAGGTAGAAGATTTTTGCTTCAATTTAATGGGTGTAAATTAGAGGGCTTAGAGTTTAGGGTTTAGGATTTTAGGTTAGGGATTTTGGTTAGGGTTTACGAAATTAGGGGTAAGGTATATTTTTTTAGGATGTAGGATTTAAGATATAAAAAATAAAGGTTAGAGTTTAAAATTTAATTTTTTAAAAAAATTTTAAAGGAAACATAAAAGGGGACATAGAATACAGGTAGATAATTTTTACTCTAATTTGATGAAGCAAAAAATAACAAATACGAGCAATAACAATGTAAAATGAATCTGTGTAACAAAAATAACTAAACATACAAGTAAGCACTAACTATAAAAATTAACAGAGATGATCACATGAATTAGTACAATAATAACTAAACATACATTCTATCAATTTGGTTATAATTAAAAAAAAATCAATAATTAAAACCTTAATATTTAAAATTTTTATCAATTTGATTCTTATTTTAATTTTAATTATTATAAAAGAATTAAATTTATCTCAGTTGGAGACATAATATATACTATTATAATCATCATAAATCATTAATTTCTACAATAACAATTTTAAACAATATTGTTATCGCCGTTTAACAATCGTTATTATGATATCATACCGCTATTCAATTTAAATTTCTATCCATAATTCAAAGGCATAAGGGGCATATCCAAAAAAATCCTATATATTTGGTTGATGATGTGTATATTGAAACCAATATTTGATTATAATATTAAACTAATTCAACCCTGTAATCCTAGTATCTTCCTTTTGCATTAATGTATGAGTTCATGAGTATTTATCAGTTCATCAAGAAGAAAGCAAAAGAAAAAAAAAAGAAAAAAAAATTCTCCATCCCAAAACCTTTGCTTTATAACAAGTTATGGACCCACTTCAAATTCTCCACAGGTTTCATCATTCATGGCATGATACACGTTTTAAGATTATATTGTAAATACTTAATTATAGGTTTAAACGTATATTTTTTATTCTCGAATTTAGAAGAAAAAAAAATATTTTAGTCTTTAAATTCATGTTAACTGAGTCTAAACTCAACCAATAGATATGTCTGGTTGAAGTTACATGTATAAGTTAGGATCTACTTACCTATTCGTAAAATTTTATACTAATTTAATATTATTAAGCTAATGCGAATTAATAGTTTAGATTAAATATATTATTTTGAAAATTTTCATTCTTTTAACTATTTAATCTCAACTATTAATTTACACTTATTAAATAAGTTTAAATTAGTGTAAAACTAGTTTATGTAGTATAGGAGGATTATTTCATACACACTCGCACATGCACATCCATACATGTGAAAAAATAGTTTTACACCGGTTTAAGACCATTAGACGAGTGTAAATTAATGACTAAGATTAAAAATGAAAAGTAAGAAGATTTTTAAAGGGAAAAAGAAATGTAATCTCAACTATAAACTTACCTTTATCAAATGTTCCAAAATCAATGTAAATCTTTTGTTAGTTTTACACTAATATGTAAGTGAATCTAATATTATATATATGATTTATTTACACAGAATATAAAACTCTTATACCGTATAACCGAAACCTCTCCATATCGAATTACATGACATGCTCCGATCTTGCCACCTAAACTTTAAGGGGTAGAAAGAGGTTTCTTGTATTTCATGAGAAGTGTAAGTGAAGAAATAGAATTATAGGTTTACATATAGTATATGATATTAGAATCTATTTTTTAGCTTTATGAATACTCTAGGGTGACATCGGACCTTAAACCTTTCTCTTTCTATCAGGTGGCGAAACATAGCTCTACCTATTACTTTGATTGCCCCATCTCCACTCTTTTCTTATTATTCAGTACAATCTCTTAAGTTTCAGCTTTCTTTAACATTTAACTTGGCCTTTAGAGGTTAAAAAAACATAAAAAACAGATTTATTGTTTTACAAGTTTCCTGTATGCTGATACACAAGCAAAAAACATAACTTATGATCCAAGCAATACCCTTCTTTTGCTTTGGATAGAACCTAAGGTACAACAACACTCATGTGAAAACGAGATTTTTGTTAGTCTCTTTAGGGTATTTAGGTAGAGTGATCAAACCATTAACCGTGGAGTTTCAATATCACTAACCATTATTCTCTTCTTAAAAGATATGTACGATAGATAGAATGTGCAGTGCCATCATATTTATATCATAAGTCCTCTCGTTTTCTTTCTGATGTGAGATTAATGTTTCTCATCTCTTTAAATCGTGACATTTTGGTAGAGTGCTTGACATTTGAATGTAAAGCGTTAGGTAAACAGTGAAAAGAGAATTTAATTCCCTTCTCAACCTTCAAGATAAACAGGCTTTGGAGCACCAAAGCTTTAGAGGAGACAAGCCAACTTTTGTCCCTCCACTTTATTTCCTTTTAATTCTCTCTCCTTTTCCTCCTCCTCTTCCCTCTCATAGCATTGTTTATATTTTGGAGTAGCAGGGAAGAAAACAAAGATCTCTTTCGCTGTGTAATGGGAAAAAGATAAAAAAAGAAAACAGAAGAAATGACTTGGTGCAATGATTGCAGTGATGTGCAGACCATCGAGAGAAGTTCCCCTCCATCGTCATACAAAACTGTTATTGCTCAAAGCCACAAGCATTGCCTCCTTAGAGCTTGCCCTTCTTGTGGTCATCAGATCAAATATCGTGACCAGGTGATTCTATGATTGTTACTTTGAGTATTCTGTCATGATTTCCACGAAGTAATGATTGTTTTGTGTTAAATCTGTGGTTTGTATTTGATATTGCAATAGGGTGGAATCCATGATTTGCCTGGATTACCTGCTGGAGTGAAGTTTGATCCAACGGATCAAGAGATTCTTGAACATTTGGAAGGGAAGGTGCGGTCTGATGCACGTAAGCTTCATCCTCTTATTGATGAATTTATCCCTACTATTGAAGGAGAGAATGGGATTTGCTATACTCATCCTGAGAAGTTGCCAGGTGATCTTAATGCATACATACTATAGTTTCTTTTTCTGTCTGTTTTACGGTTTATATCTGGAGTTTGTTTCTATTCTCGTAGCAGTGTCGTCTCCTAGATTCTCTCGATAAGAATAAAATGTGAATTTGTACCATCAAAACTCCATGAGAAGATAGGAATAATTCTGAAAATTCATTTGATATGATGGAAATGGTTAACCATTCTCCTTGCTTGAAGAAACTTGCTAACTAACCTAATGGCACCAAGCATTTTTCGTAAGATAAAAGTTATTTACGAAGAATCAACAACTAGTTGATCTAGTGACATGCGACACTAAATCCCATTTAACCCTAATAGTTCATCTTAGTTCCATAATCTGTCAATGTCATTGACAAGAACCCGGTTCATGTGTGTAGGAGTAAACAAAGATGGCTTGGTTCGCCACTTCTTTCACCGGCCCTCCAAGGCATATACGACCGGGACAAGGAAACGTAGGAAGGTCCACACCGACACGGAAGGCGGTGAGACCCGGTGGCACAAAACAGGCAAGACGAGACCGGTTTTCATCGGTGGAAGAGCCAAGGGGTACAAGAAGATCCTAGTGCTTTACACCAACTACGGGAAGCAAAGGAAGCCGGAGAAAACAAATTGGGTGATGCACCAGTACCATCTCGGCAACAACGAAGAAGAGAAAGAAGGCGAGCTCGTCGTTTCCAAAGTTTTCTACCAAACACAGCCTAGACAATGTGGCTCGATCAAGGACTCCCTAAAGGCACAGAGTGGACACGAAGGCTCCCACCACCTCAAGAACAGCAGCAACAATGGGCTCGTCCAGTTCTATAACCCTAACCCTTCTTTCATTTCCTTCGATCAAGGTGGCCAAAGCAGAGCTAACACTAGCCAGCTTCTTCCCCACTTTGCAGTCCATGGTGGGTCTTGCATTCCTTGACAAATTACAATACATAAATCTACAATATATATACCCTAAACTGAATCCCTCACGAACATAGGTGGCAAAATCAAATATAAAGCATTAATAGGTGACATAATAATTAATTAATTAATTAATATATAATTATCCAAAAAGGTTTGGAAGAATAATGAATGATCTTATAGCTAGTTGAAGAGCATTCTTCACCATGGAAGAACCTCAAAGATTTCTCCATAACCACTTCTTTTTCCTTTATGTTGTTTCAAGTTCCTGCTTTCATGGATGCTTTTGTACAGTGTAAACATCAAGATGTAAATGTGTCACCTGCCTCATCAAACTTTAATCTTGGACAAGTTTAACTTTTGGAGACTGTGCAAAGATGTGATATACTTTCAACATGTAGCAGTCTGTAAGGTTTTTTATTCAGTGTATACTTTCTTCTTTAAAATGTATTTTGAAGTGTTCAGTTCCGTTTTACCCTTATAGTATCTTTTCTGGTCATTTGAACTTTGATTTGTTTGTTTTAGTGAGGAAAATTCATTTGCTAGTAGGTACAAAATAAGTAGATGGAGGTGGGACTTCAGTTTCAGAGTCCACTATGGCACCTTTTCCCATTAATGCAACCTAAAGATAAGAGAATATAAAATGAATTCTCAATCAATATTTTATAAGAATCGACACGTAGTTCATCTAGCGAAATGAAACATTGTCTTTAAGTAAAATAAAAGTTTTAACATTATTAATAAAATAAATAAATTAAAAGAATTTTTTAATAATAAATCTTTATAAAATTTAATTCGATTAATAATTCAAATACCGACTTATTCTTGAATAGTTTTATCAGAGCATGATCCAACTTGTGCTCAAGTCCACTTAACGAGCTGTTGTATCCAATACCGGGCTTAGCTTCTCAATATCGAGCTCAGGTGCTCAGGTCCACTGCACGCGATGGTTAATTCGGATTGTTAGGTCAATATCGTTTAAAATAAAAATATCTAAAAAAATATCAAATCAAAATAGACTAAACATACCAAATTTTATAAACAAAAATACTTTGTATCGATTTAAATTTAAGATCTCTTTATCCTTACACTTCTAATATTTTGTCATGATTAATTCGAATTGTTTTGTGTTATATATCTTATTTTGGTGAATAAGTATCTGATACTTGATAATTGAATCAATTTACCTAAATTCGAGATTTGATATAGACCCGAATATGATGGTCCAAATTTGATTCAAACTCAAATCAAAATCGAATCGAATAAAAAAACTGAATTTCAGCGTGACGGGTGACATATCTTATCATATATTAGGTATATCCATTAACAGATGACGGGTGACATATGGGCAGTACTCCGACGCCCAGAAAGTCTCTGGTGTGTCCGACACTATTATCTTCAGTCTGCGTGCGCATACGCTTTGCAGGAGGGTACATTGGCTGCAGGTGATTCAAAGTGGAAATGTCATGTGCGGAGTTTTCCATGTTCGACACATACAGACTGTTGCTACACTTGGCTCCAAAGCTTCCTAGGAACGATGTGTCGGTCGATGTAGCACCGATTTCCGCGGCTTTCTGCAACAAAACGGTGGCGGTCATGTTTGCGGATGGTGGTTCATGAGAGTGGAGCTGTTGGTTACTGAATAACGAAGGAACACTCGCGATCCGAGTTCTATTTTCCTTGACATTGTTCAAAGGAAGCGAAGTGCTTGTTAGCTCTTGAGCATGACTGAATAACTGATAACCGAACGCAGTAGGATTCGAAGGCAACACTAGGGGATCAGGACTGAATATCGGTCCGGAATTAAGAGAACCGAATTCATGAATATCTTGTCCCATCCATAAAGAAAGTCCGCATCTGGTCTGATCTATAGAGGGTGTTTCATCATTGCTTGAAATTGTCTTGAAGATAGAAGGAAAATGTTGAGCCATGGGATACTTGAGATTGCCTTGCATGCCGGAAACTGCATTTATTCTAGCGGTCTCCTCGGCTAGGGCATCGCAGAAAGCCCGATGAGTGATGAAACTATCTCTTCTGCTCAACAAAAAATTCACAAAACGGTGCTGTCAAATCACTGTTTTGCATAGGACCCTAAATGAGTCGATTCGAGAGAGTAGTACTGTTTGAGCTTTACTCAGTTCGTTAATAACTCGAGTCAAGTTCAATAGTACTGAGCTTGACTCGAATTCAAACTCATATCGAGTGTTAATCTAGTTGGACTTAAGTAACTCGTGATCTGTCTTATCTCGTTTAACTAATTTTGCAGTATAAGCGAGAAAGAGTGCCTTTTTTACCTTGAAAATAGAGTACCACAGTCGCATTTGTATTCCCTGGTACCACAGGTTTTGGAGTGAGCTTTCCAATCTGACTGCACAGCGTATCGCTTGGAGCACTTGTCGCACTTCCACTTCTTCTCCCCATGCTTCCGACAAAGTGTTTCTTAATGCCGGTGAGGTCCCCTAGTGCCCTCGATGGGTGGTGGTGCACGCAGGTCTTTTCCGGGCACACGTAGACGCGTTTCCTCGGTTCTTTTGTATCCCTTTGCTTCAGTTTCCATGGCAGGTTATGGCCACGCCGGTGGAGTTGAAGGTTTTGGTCTCTTTGGAAACCCTTCCCGCATATTTCACACAAGAATCTGTTGGTCGCCATCAGAGTCTTTGGGGACAAGGCTATCACTTCTGCTTCAGGATCTGATATATATAACACGAATTAAAACAACATTTACTTATTAACACAAACACACAGAAACATACTACCTGGTGTTCCTGGTAGGTTTCTTTTCTTCTTGGCAAGTGGAGGATTGGATCCAGGCAAAGGATTTGTTTGCTATAAAAAGCCATGGTGGGCATAGATAGAAGTTTCCTCTAGTCAAATCATTCGTTTTTGAAACCTATGTTTGCTATAAAATCACTTGGTTCTATCACGAAATCTGCCATGCACATGCCCAAACTGCCAACAACCTAAAATCCAAGACAAACGACGAAACAAACACACAATCAAAAGCAAATAATCGTCTCATATATGATTTCTTTACCCACTTGACTTGCTAGTTTTAGAGTTGCAGATATCTTTTATAACGACAAGAATCGAATCTAAGACACAATCAACTGAAATATAATGCATATTTCAATGATATCGAGTATGTATCCACATCTGTTTAGGAGCATGATACGATTCCATCATAGATATAATCGAAACTTGAACACTAAACATTACAGTCTAAAGGAGAAGGATGGTAAGATTTCAAAGTCTTTCCCTAGAGCTAAGTTTGATATTTAGGGAGGTAATATTATCGATAAAGGCAATTGGAATTTTGGGAGACTAGACAGTGAGGTGACAAAGGCAGTGAATATTTGAACTAGAGAGCAGTAGGGCTGACTTTGCCTGCAGACCAGATCCATTTAATCATAATCTAATGATGTTTTTGCTTTGGATTTGTTTAATATTAAAGTTTTGGAGTTTTGCTGTTGAACTGTGTCGGCACAAGAATATTCTCTCCTTCCCCGACACTCCTACAAGGCTTCAACTTTCAAGGTGTTGGTCTTCCCTGTCTCACACTCACATGACCAGATGGCAGATGTTGATTCATTCATCTCTCAGATCTGTCAATTTAGGGTTAGAAAGAAAATCCGAACTGATTTGATCTTAGAATTCAATACATATGGTCTTAGGAGAGCATTTGTTGGTTTAAACAAACACGAAAATCGACTAATCATTTGGTTCAATTTCGGTCTAGATGGTACAAATTGGCATTAGGGGAGCAGTTGATGCTCCAATTTAAGCTTCAACTTTCAAGGTGTTAGATCATGTTACTTATGAATTTTGGTACGTTTTTATGATTGTTTGTGTTCGTACAAAAATTCTTACTATTTTCTTTATTAATTTTTTATAATCATGTAAAATCAGATCCCCTCTTGATAAAAGGTAATATCGTGAGGATCTTTGTGACCACCGAAAAAGTCAAGTAAGAAAGTTAATATGGTGAGGATCTTTATACGAGCACCAAATGACCGTTAAAATATATTAAAATCTTGTCCAATAACAGATAAAACGAACCGTAAAAAAAAATATGCCACAAAAGCAGAAAAAACACGTACCGCAAGAGAAAAATAATAAAACACGTACATAAAATGGTTTGAAAGGGTCGTGCGAATACCATAAATGCTTTCAAGTTATTTTATTGGATGATTTGGGCTTTTAGTGGGTTTGGTTCATTAGGGATATGGATATTGGGTCAAGAGTAGTTTGTAATTGGGCAAAAATCGTAATCGGTTGATCTGAAGTCATTGTTTTTCAGAAAATACGGTAAAAAAGTATTTTTAAAAAAAAGAGATATAATTTTAATTAAATTAAAGTACATAAATTTTAGAATTATTTATATAATTCAATCAAAATTATCAAAACCCTAAACTATCTTGGTTACAAAACCCTGAAACCCCATCCCTTTTGTCACCTCCCTGTATGTTTTGGGACAAGCCTTGTTGTGTAGTCCCCATGGCCAGGGGTTGAAAGAAATATATCCTTCCTATGGACATCTGAGCATACGGAATATTTTGTACCTTTGTAGTATTAGTTGTATTTAAGAATTATCCTAAGTAACCCTACCACCAGCCATGTTCTGTCCCAGCCAGAGCCAGGCTGACAAAATCATTCAAACCATACATTTAACTAGCCCAACATCTATGGAACCAGACATGTTTAGCATGAAACTATGAATAAAAATCATGTTATTTTTTAATGTTTCTATTCATGTCCTTTTAGTAAAAATTAAATTTAAGGTCATAGTTTAAGAGTAGAGTTTATAAAATCAGGGATGTAGTATATTTTTAAAGGTTAAAGTTTATTAAATGTGGGTATACTGATTTTTAGGGTTTATGATTTAAAATTTATGATAAGACTTAAAAATTATTTTTTAGTATATCTATTAATCCAAGAGATTGGTAGTTTTGTTCCCATTTCCTTGATCAATCCTTTCTTGTAGTAAACAACCCATTCTTGTTTTTGGAGCCTACCTCATGTGATTTTCTTGCCAACAAAAGATTCTTCCATTTCAAGTAGTGCCATGGCCAGGGAGATTGATTAGCTCAAGTGTCAAATGGGTCCAATTCCAATTTGCTATACAATTTTTATATTTGTTGCCACTACTAACTTGAGGAAAGAGGATGGTGTCACGTCCGTAGAGTTTCACTACTCGGGGCGTGCGGCCTTAGACGCGTTTTTCTCAGTAAACCGCCTAAGTAAGCCTAAATCGTTCAAAGCCTGAATGCTAAGAACCTTGCGGAAACCAAAGAACAATTGAAAGGAAGAGAAATGGCAAAGGCTAGAGAGTGTTTGAGTGAATACTCTTGTATTTCTCAATGAAGAAGTGAGTGACAAATGAGGTGGGCAAGGCCTCTATTTATACTTGAAGCCCTGTACATCCAACAGTTGTAAATGATTTACATCAAGGGTCCAGATTCAATCCTATCCTATCCAAAAGTACAATTCCTAGAATATTCCTATTTGAGTAAGGAAAGTATTTCCCATGTTCACATGGTGTGTTCACATGGGTGGATGGATAAGCCTTCTTTACCAAGTGTTGGGCCATTCCAGATTTGGGCTCCAATGGGTGGTTGGGTTGGTGCTGAGATGCCCAGAATGCTTTGGAGTGCTTTTGTGGCAACCTGATTGGTGCTTGTCTCGGGCCCTTTGGTGCGGTCCGTGACATTCTCCCCCACTGGATCTAGTGACGCCCTCGTCACTCGACTAGAATGGTACTGCTCCACTTGGTTCTTGAATTGCCACAGTGCCTCGGTATGTTCCCAACTACCTTCAGTGTCGGGAAGTCCTTTCCAAAGAACAAAGTACTCGTGCCTCGGTCTATGGCCTGGTCTACGAATGACCCTCTCTGCTTGGATTTCTCGTACCTCATTGTCGTAGGAGACCTTCACTCCGACTGGCGCTCGGTGTGACTTGCCTCGATCCGGATCTAGCTCATCTTGATAGTAAGGTTTTAGTAAACTTACGTGGAACACGGGATGAGCTCGAATGGTTGGAGGCAACTCGATCCTGTAGGTCATGGTGCCTACTCGTTTCACGACTTTGAAAGGACCTTCGTATCTTCGCACAAGCCCTTTGTGTACGGTTGGATTGCGCAAGATCCCGGTCAATTTGGCAAGGACTAAATCACCAACCTGGAAATTCACGTCCCTCCGCTTTGTATTCGCCCACTTCTTGGTCCGTTTCCCCGCCTTGTGTAAACAAGCTCGGGCTAAATCGTGATGTTCTTGCCACTCCTTGGCAAACTTGTGTGCTGCTAGATTAGGCCCCTGATACTTGGAAACAATCGTGCTGGGTGTAACCGGTTGTTGTCCATTCACGATCTCAAAAGGAGTTTGGTTTGTCGCCTCACTCCGTTGCAAGTTGTAAGAAAACTGGGCCACATCTAATAGCTTCGGCCAGTCGTGTTGGGTGGCACTTACATAGTGCCTCAAATAGATCTCCAGTAAAGCATTCACTCGCTCGGTTTGCCCGTCGGTCTGTGGGTGGACGCTTGTAGAAAAGTTCAAACTTGATCCCAAAAGCTTGAACAACTCCGTCCAAAACCTCCCTGTGAACCGTGTGTCCCGGTCACTAATGATCGTCTTTGGCACTCCAAAGTACTTCACCACGTGTTTTAGGAAAAGACGAGCCGCTTCATCGGCTGGACACACCTTGGATGCTGGAATAAAGACAGCATACTTTGAAAATCTGTCAACAACTACCATGATGTTTGACAGTCCATTAACATTGGGCAAACCGACAATAAAATCCATGGAAACACTCTCCCATGGTCTCTCGGGAATGGGCAAAGGTTGCAACAATCCCGCAGGCTTCTTCATCTCGATTTTGTCCTGTTGGCATACAAGACAAGTCCGCACATAGGCTTCAACATCTTCGCCCATGCGTGGCCAGTAGTAGTGCTCGTCGATAAGTGCCATCGTCCGGGTCATTCCTGGATGGCCAGCCCACTTGGAGTCATGACACTCCTTCATGATCTCCTTGCGTAAGTCCCCAAAATGTGGCACATAGAGACGGTGTCCTCGGGCATAAAGCAAATCTTCCTCGAGCCAAAATCTTCTAGTTTTTCCCTCGTTAACATAACTGATCAGCATTTTGGCTGTTGGATCATGGGACAGCCCCTCCTTGATGCGCTCAAGCAATTGTCCCTTCGGTAGGCTTACGGTCTCAATGTTGTACCTCCGGCTTAATGCATCAGCAACTGTGTTTATTTTCCCGGGCTTGTACTCCAATGAGAAGTCAAATTCTGCAAGAAATTCTTGCCATCGGGCCTGTTTTGGAGACAACTTGTTTTGAGTTTGAAAGTAACTATTTGCCACATTATCTGTATAAACCACAAACTTTGACCCAAGTATGTGGTGTCGCCATGTACGCAAACAATGCACTACTGCTGTCATTTCTTTCTCATGGACCGTGTACCTCTGCTCGGTCTCATTGAGTTTCCGGCTTTCATATGCAACCGGATGTCCTTCTTGCATGAGGACTCCACCAATGGCTACATCGGACGCATCGGTGTAGATCTCGAAAGGCTTGGTGTGGTCTGGCAACACCAATAATGGCTCACTTGCCATAGCCTTCTTAAGTCCTTCAAAGGCTTCTTGACACTTAGTACTCCAATCCCACGCCTTATCCTTCTTCAGTAACTCGGTCAAGGGTGCGACAATTTTGGAATAGCCTTTGACAAATTTACGGTAGAAGTTGGCTAGCCCCAAGAAGGATCTCAACTCCGTCACCTTGGTTGGCGGCTCCCAATCTTCAATAACCCGTATCTTAGCCCCATCCATCTTGATCTTGCCACCTCCGACTATGTGGCCTAGGAAAGGGACCTCCATTTGGGCAAACGAGCACTTTTCCTCCTTGACATAGAGCTCGTTCTCTCGCAAGACCTTGAACACTTGTCTTAAGTGTTCCACATGCTCCCCAAGGCTCTTGCTATAGATGACAATGTCATCCAGGTAAACTACAACGAACCGATCCAGGAAGGGTTGTAGTACCTTGTTCATCAAAGTGCAGAAGGTGGCGGGAGCGTTCGTAAGGCCGAATGGCATCACTAAGAATTCATATGAGCCATAGCGTGTTACACAAGCTGTCTTTGGCTCATCTCCTTCTGCAATCCTTACTTGCCAATATCCGGACCGCAAGTCTAACTTGGTGAACCACTTTGCACCACCAAGTTGGTCGAACAAGTCTGCTATCAGTGGGATCGGGTACTTGTTCTTCACAGTGAGCTTGTTTAAAGCCCTGTAGTCGATGCACATTCGAAGACTCCCATCATGTTTCTTCTGAAATAACACCGGCGCTCCATATGGTGCCTTAGACGGTCGGATATAGCCTGCGTCGAGGAGTTCCTTCAATTGTCTGCGCAACTCCTCTAACTCGGGCGGAGCCATTCGATAAGGGGCTCGGGCAGGTGGCTCCGCATTTGGCACAAGATCAATCTTGTGGTCGACCTCCCTCTTTGGTGGGAGAGTTTTAGGCAGCTCGGTAGGCATCACATCCCGGAATTCTGCCAACACTTGTTTCACCTCAGCTGGAACTCCTTCGGCCGTGATTGGTTCATCATGGACTAATGTCGCTAGATAAGTTGGTCGCACCTTGTGTACTCCTTTGCTGAATTGGATTGCTGACAACATCTTGGCTCCAATTCCAGCTTCTCGATTCACCGGAACAAGGCATGGATGGCTTGGGTCAAGAATTAGCAAAGAATTTGCAAATGGTACCGGGAACGCTTTGATTCGGTCAAGGAAACTGAGCCCAATCACAAAATCAAAGTCATCGAGGGGGAT
The DNA here is from genome assembly GCA_035048815.1 of Abelmoschus esculentus. NCBI lineage: Eukaryota > Viridiplantae > Streptophyta > Magnoliopsida > Malvales > Malvaceae > Abelmoschus > Abelmoschus esculentus. The sequence goes on along the minus strand of JAUCBN010000002.1, from coordinate 15,503,688 downwards.
TACTTTGATCGTCTCCTTACCGATCCAACCACCAATCTCAAGCTTCACTCCTTTTGCTACCCCTGCAATCGGAGTCTGTTCGGAATTCACAGTCTTGATGAATCCACTTGCCTTTTCCACATGAAGGCCAAGTTTCTTGGCAATTTGTTCGAACACGAACAACTCTGAGGCACCAGTATCTATGAGTGCACTCAACTTTTGGCCAGCAATGGAAACATCTACATACATAAGTCCCTTCTCCTTGGAATCTTTCTTGAATTCCATGGAACTGATGATGGAGTTGAGCTTGACAACCTCTTCTCCTTCTCCAGTCTTCTCTTGGATGGCAGCAACCTTCTCATTTCGTGGTTGTGGGCAATTTCTGGCTAAATGCTTACCACCACAGTTGTAGCACTTAAACTCACCCCTTTCATTTTGGTTCCGAAATTGTTTATCTCCGGCTTTGTTCTGTGGCTTTCCGGAACCATTCTTGGTGGACTTATCTTTGTCTCCCCCACTGTTGCCCTTATGCTTTGGCTTGGAAGAATCCTTCTTTTCGAATTCTGCAATGGATTCTGCAGCGGCCATCGCTTCCGAAAGATCCTGCACACCCATCCTCTTCAGCTCCATTCTTGCCCATCGTTGAAGGCCAGATTTGAAGAGATACAGTCCCTCTGATTTACTCAAGTCTTTGATCAGCAACTTGAGCTCCGAAAATCTCTTGACATACTCCCGAATTGAGCCTTCATGCTTCAATTGGTAAAGTCTGTCTCGAGCCTCCTCATCAGCATTCTTGGGATAGAAATGCTTCTTGAGTTCCGACTGGAAGTCTTTCCATGTCTTGACTGGAATGTCTCCATCACTTGACTCAGCACATTTGGTTCGCCACCATAGCAAGGCGGCATCAACCAAATAGATTGAAGCCGTATTAACTTTAGTAGCTTCATCCTCGATGCTCATCAAACGAAAGTACTGCTCCAACCCCCAAATGAAGTTGTCCACTTCTTGAGTAGTTCTCGCCCCCTTATACTCCTTGGGTTTCGGCGCATCGATCCTGGGCTTCGGCGTAGTTGCTTCAGCCATCATGCCACCCAGCATGGCATTCTTATAGAGGAGCAGCTCGGTACTGAGCTTCTTGATCTCCCCCATCAATTCCTTCTTCAATGCATCCATTGCATCCTGAAGGATCTTCTCTTTCTCAGTCAGTTTTCCATCGACAACGGACTGAACTTGTTCCAAGATTTCGTCCTTTTGGGACTCCATCTTCTCAAGGCGCACTTCGGCCTCGTCTTGGGTCTCCTGGAACTTGCCTAACGCATCCTCCAGTCTCGCGACCCTCTTGTCCAAGGTAGCAATGATATCCCTGGAACTTTCCCGCTTCTTCCCCGCAGCTCCTGCACGAGTCTCTCGGTCAGTTGCTGGGACCTCGCTAACACTTTGTGGAGCCATTTCGATCGAACAAACTCGCTCTGATACCACTTGTCACGTCCGTAGAGTTTCACTACTCGGGGCGTGCGGCCTTAGACGCGTTTTTCTCAGTAAACCGCCTAAGTAAGCCTAAACCGTTCAAAGCCTGAATGCTAAGAACCTTGCGGAAACCAAAGAACAATTGAAAGGAAGAGAAATGGCAAAGGCTAGAGAGTGTTTGAGTGAATACTCTTGTATTTCTCAATGAAGAGGTGAGTGACAAATGAGGTGGGCAAGGCCTCTATTTATACTTGAAGCCCTGTACATCCAACGGTTGTAAATGATTTACATCAAGGGTCCAGATTCAATCCTATCCTATCCAAAAGTACAATTCCTAGAATATTCCTATTTGAGTAAGGAAAATATTTCCCATGTTCACATGGTGTGTTCACATGGGTGGATGGATAAGCCTTCTTTACCAAGTGTTGGGCCATTCCAGATTTGGGCTCCAATGGGTGGTTGGGTTGGTGCTGAGATGCCCAGAATGCTTTGGAGTGCTTTTGTGGCAACCTGATTGGTGCTTGTCTCGGGCCCTTTGGTGCGGTCCGTGACAATGGACACTAACCACCATCCATAATAAAATAATAGCTAAAATATTAAAAATTAATTAATTCTAAAATAAAGGTTACTAAACATTCTCAACCCTAATTACGATAGAATCAAAGTCTTATTTTAAAAATAAATATGAACACGATTTAAAATTAATTAATTTTTTAAGGTAGGATTTTGTTTTTATCATAGTTAGGGTTGTGAATGTTTAATAGTATTTTGTTTTATAATTAATTAATTTTTAATATTTTATTTGAATTTTAATTATTTTATATTTTATATTAGAATAAAATTATATATATATATATATATTTGATAGGTTAGATGTCATATTATTTAAAATATATTATCATATGCATATGACATTTCATCTTTGTTTGATTTTTAACGGTTCAATTATCATGGTAGTTAAAAAATAAGGTATGTGTCAAAAAGAGATAGGTTAAGAGCTAAATTTATCCCAAAAAAAATAAGGGCCAAAATAATAAAAATTATAAACGTTAAGAATTAAAATTATCTTTATGCCAAAAATAAACACTAAACCCTAAATTTTATATCTTAAAAATTAAACTCTGACCTTAAACATTAATCATAAACCCTAAATATAGTATTTTAGTGTTGAAACATAGAAAATACATAAAATAGACATGAATTTTATTCTCGATTTATTGACTTACTAATCTAGTTAGAATTTTGAAGAGATTTGATGGACAATCCTCTTAATTTAATTTTTTTATTTACAACGATAAAATTTAAATCTGTGATTTTATTTAAAAAACTAACATGTCATTCTATTAGATTAATTAACAGTTGATTATTCATATCTAGAGTCACCTCCGCCTCCAGTAATAATAAACCTGAATTACAAACTGTCGGTGTTTACAGTTTTGTTGTATCAAAGATGATTTATCTTGTTGAAGACTCTAAGAGTGTAGCCATGCCAGCTAATTCCAACAATATGTCCTACTCCATTTTATCCTTAAAATCCCCCCACCAATGGCTCTCCTTCACATATTCACGTCCTTCTACGACATCACTAACAAAAAAAAGACATGGCTTCTGCTCCTGTTTCTTCCATTGTCTTGTCAGTGTTTCTAGTTTTCATTGCCACGGTCTCAGCTCAAACAGCCCCAGCTCCTGCTCCTTCTGGTCCATTGAACTTCACTGGCATCCTCGACAAGAATGGCCAGTACACCTACTTCCTTCGCTTCTTGGCCGACACTCAAGTCGGTAGCCAAGTTCAGAACCAACTCAACACAACCAGTGAAGGCTTCACCGTGTTTGCTCCGACAGACAATGCCTTCAACAACCTCAAACCTGGTCTCATCAACAGTCTCGACCCACAGAAGAAAGTGGAACTAGTGTTGTACCACGTCCTTCCAAAATACTACTCCTTGAACGACCTTCAATTCGTGAGCAACCCCGTTAGAACCCAAGCCACCAGCCAAGACGGCGCAGTGTTCGGGCTCAACTTCACCGGACAGAACAACCAGGTTAACGTCTCGTCCGGGATGGTTGAGACACAGATTAACAACGCGTTGTACCAAAAGAAACCTCTGGCGGTTTATCAAGTCGACAAGGTATTGTTACCCCAGGCGCTTTTCGAAGCTAATTCACCAGCTGCTGCTCCTTCACCGGCAACGAAGAAAGCATCGGGGTCTAAATCTAACTCGACCGCATCATCAACTGACAGTGAGCCGGCTGCTGCCGATAACTCTGGATCAGTGGGAAGGAATATGGGAATGGGGTTGGTCCTTGGGCTCGCATTGGCTTGCATGGGATTTCTCTCATGATCATATGAAGTTTGTGTTATTTTGTGGTGTTCGTCGACATTGATTAGGGATTTTGCACATATTCTCTCATCCACAATATTTGTCATTTTCCTTCATTTTTTGTTGATTTTTCTTCCACATTGATTGATGTTAATAATAATAATAACAATAATATGCGAGTTTCTGCAAATGCTTCGGTTTCTCCTTCTCTGTTTTCTTATCGTATTCATTGTTATTTCTGGAGGTTACGAGTTCGAATACCAATAATGCGATACAGTGATTGAGTAATCAATATCAATAATTGAAAGTATACTCCAGAACAATTACTATTATAACCACAGTAACTAATTCAATGTTTAATCTTAACTCTATCTCTACTCATAAACTTATAGTTCGAGGGTTATCTGGTACTTGAATCAACACAATAACTTCGTAATGAAACAAGAAAATAATTTATTAAATGATACTTCTCATTATAATCTATTTAAATGTAAAGATTACGTGAAAATAATTTATTTTAGAATATGATGATATAAAGTGCTTAGACAGAATGAGTAGACCTTTGGGTAGAAATAACACCACCCTATCAATGCTGAATCGAACACCAAGTGTTTGCATCAATCCAGTTAAAAGCAATAGGGCTCAGAAAAGCATCAGGAATGCCAAATGAACTGACCAAGGCAAGAGCATGTGGTCGGAGTTCACTGCACAGTTTTGTTATTTCTTTTCTTACTGCAGCAGCATTGTCCACCGATAAATAGCCGTACCGGAGATACGTAACATCTTCGAGACAACTCAATGCATATAATGATCTCACCATGCCCAGAACATCCTACACAAAGGAGAAGATTCAGCCACTTTTAGAATCCTAAAGAAAATTCTAAACTATCCTAAGAACATTATCTGATTTAGTGATATTCACCTTCAATGAACCAGCAGATAGAGTTGCTTCTGCCTCGACGAATGTTTGGAATATTGCTTGATCCGAAAAGGCTTTGCCCAAGTCCTCTGCTAGCTCATAGTTCTGGTGTGGACGAGTGATGCGAGTATTAGACTAGACTGGAGAAAAGAAAAATGGAAACTTAGATTAGAAAAATAAGTGCTTCCTCACCGTATTGAAGGCATGCTCTTTGCTTTCTCCCCTGGCTTGACATTGTGTGACATCTGCCACCAAACGATTCAAAAGATCTCTCTCCCTTAAGCACAAGGCATCCATCTGACACGGGCAATGCCGACAAATTTAATTTTTAACTCAAAGAATATCACAACTGATGCTAATCTTATAATTTACCTGGAATTGGCTGCTTCTGAGGGTGGTGCTAGTAAGCTGTGATGGTATGACAGGGCAGGGTTTGTTCATGTGTTCTAAACCCAGACCCTTGAAAACCTTGTTTCGCTTCTGGGCCGTCATGTATTCAGCAAAAAGAGCTTTGCTGACCTGAATTAACATGTTCAATCATAAGTTACTACCTTGTCAAGAAAATGACAGTAAAGAAGGAAGCAATGTTTACCTGCTGCATCAAAATATTGTTGTCCCCCTCAAAAGTGGATTGTACGTCATGTTCAGCTTTCAGATGACCAACACGATTCTCGGTCTTTAATCCTTGTCCTCCGCAAGCTTCACGACATTCCTGAAGCATTCAACAATTGAATGTTAGTAATAATGGAACTTGTTGAAATGTTCAACTTGATCCAAAATTGTTTGTAGTCTCACCTGAAGTATTTGCATGTTACTCCATGTAAAAGTAGCCTTGAATGAACTTGAAACTACATGAATGGTTTTGTTTGATTGGGGTGTCCTCTTCACATACAGCATTTTCAGGTAATTTGCACCAAAACTCATAGCATAGCTTCAGCATCAAAAAGCAAATAAACAAAGAAGGGAGAGTTTACTAAAATCAGACTTCATAAGAGTTCGGTTGAATATACATTTCATACGATAAACTGTACATATATACTCACATCTTTGCAAGGAGAGGCAAGAGTCGCCGTTGATGACTTGGGTAATCAAGCAACAAGACCTCAGGCTCGTTCGCCTTAAGAGCAAAAGCTCGCCTTGTTAGAGCATACCTGACGGCAATGGCTAAACCAACCTGAAAGAAGAGTAATGACATGAATTCAGTGACCTTTACATTTGATATTAGCGGCCTGCAACCAATACCTAAAAATACAAGTACAAATCTCATCCGCCAACAAAATGAGGTATACCTTTGACTGGTAAACGGCATTAACTGCAATATTAACACGGCCTGCCGTCAAAGGGGACAGGAATGCAGCAAATCTCTGAATTGAAGCAACAGAAATGTAAGAGAAAGCAACAAAGTGTTACCAGATAAACAAGGATACTGCTGTAGTAAAAAGCACGGATCTAAAAGCAGATACCAGTCAACTCAAATTACAAGTACCTGGTCAGGGTCTTTTATTGAACTTAGATATTTTCCATCAGGTGAAACATCAGCCACTGAATTTAATAAGTTCTCTCTGGGCACTCGAACATTGTCAAACCTGAAGTCACATAAGCAAACCTTTGATATTAGAAAATATTTTCTAAGAAAAGGAGAAGACTAAAGAATTCACAGTAAAAGTGTAAGTTAACAGTACCAGATTCGACCGTTATCAACACCATTTAAACCAATTTTATGACCACAGTCGGCAATACGAATGTTTGGACATACATTGCCGTCAGCATCTCTGATTTGGGCTATAAGTGCATGAACCCCTTCATTGGTTCCACCGATATTGAGCTGTGAAAACACAATCGTGTGCGTTGCATGCTAGACAACAAAGAAACAATACAAGTATACCATGTCAGCATAATTAAAAAACTTCACATTGCAAAGGAATTTACCTGGAGATAAATGGTATTTGGTTCCAAGATAAGCATACCTTGGCTGCCCCGCCAATCCAATACTTTTGAGCTGATTCACAAGGAGTATTAATGATAAACTCCCCTGTGTTTGAATCATATGTTGTTACTGTTTCAATACCGCGAACCTGAAAACAGTAACTCTAGAATAATCAAGCAAAAAGAAGAAGAAAACTGCATAAATGTCGGGGGAAAAAAAAGCTTGATTCCCCTTATTAAAGGAACAGACAAGCTTTACATACATTACTTCCATGCCCCAACTCAGTCATTGAAAAGCAACCTTTGATCATGTAATTTTCAGTGTCTCTCAGCCACTTGTCATGGTGGTGCTTTGTACCAAAAAACTGGATGGCACCACCCCTGCATACATTATGCAACAGTACAACTCAGTTACAAATCTTCTTATTTTCAAATTTCTACTTCAACCAAATTGACTAAAAAGCCTACAATATGCATATGAAATGTAAGGCAGGCAACAACAGCTCTTGGTTCATTCAATTTCTCAAACTTCAATACGCTAAGACTGTTGATTGGGGCAAAAGTAAGGGAAAGTAATGCTTACCCAGTTACCCCTGTTTTTGGATGTGGTTGGGTGTAGCGATGACATTAAAAACTGTTATGTTGCAAGCTTTAAGTTATTGTCAGGGATGTGTGCTGGAAGGAATCACAACCCCCTAATAATTTTAAACTCTCATATACTTTATTTATATTTTCATTGTATTTACTATGAATAATCTAAATTCATACTTCTAGATTTTTGTAGTTCAGTACCCCTGAATTTCTAATATAACTGCCTAACAAGAACACAAACATAAATCTTACGTGCATCCCTGACTGCTATTTAATATTATGCTTATAATTAATCATTTCTTATCCTTTCCATCGTTTAAGGTTAACTTACACTGTGTTTGTTATAAAAGAAAAGAAAGTAAGCAATATAGATAGCTTTTATTTGTATAGTTAAAATTAGTAAGGAAAAGAAAAATAAATGAATCTTCACAAATTTTGTTTGTTAAGGAAAGTTACGCACCACAAGAAGAAGTGAACGCCGAGCTTAATCGAGATGGAATGATCAAAGAGCCCCAAAACCTCAAAGCAAGCGAACCTTTTCATCTCAATTTCTTCTCCTTCTCCCGTCATCCATCCTCTGAACACACCTCTCTCCAACAAATACTCGATGCGTTTCCACGTCATCTCCCGCTGCTGCTCCATCGATTGGTTATAATCCGGCGACACGAACACCTTCCCTCCCCTCACTCTAGGGTTGAACAACTTACTCTGTATTATTAATCCGAACAACCGATCCCGCTCCTCCACGTCGTGTCCGTCCATCAGCCTCCGCATCTCATTGACATCGAACGCGTATTTCTCTGAAAGCTCCGGCGGCGAGTAGTTTAAACAGACATCTGAAGTAAGACAATCGGTCTGAGACGACGGAGATAGGAGGAGGTGATTAGTTAAGATTCTGGTTCTCTGAAAAGCTCGATCCATTGCTGAATTAGTGATTTTTTCCAGGGTTTTTTCTTCCTCTCTTTCTGTTCTTGGAATTTGCAGAAAAAAGAAAGCACAACTTGAATCAGAAATATGATATAATTAAGCGCTAAAGGTGGAGTAAAAATCGCGCGAGTGGTTGTTTAGCAACACTCGCGTTTTAATTGGATGTACGTAGTTAGGTAATAAAATCACATGATCAACCAACTTTAGAGTGAACCGTGTTTTGCTTACAAATTTATGATTTGGTAAGTAATTAATCATTAAAAAAAATAAGGGTTGATCCAAATTAATTTGAGTGATATTTAAATTTTTAAAAATTAATTAAAAATATTTTAATAAAAATAATAATTAGTATTGTTATATAATTTGATATTTTTGCTTTTTTCATAATCTAAACAAGTTTTAAAAAAAATTAAATATTATTTATTAAAAAATAAATCAATTAAATATTATTATTTAAAGTTTGAACATAAGATTAATGGTTGGATAGTGTGAAAATAAAATAATATAAAATTTATGGCGTAACCTTATCTGTGAGTTTGTCAACTTTTATGTAATTATCTCTCGAACGAGAAATTATATCATAGGCTCGGCCTATCACGTTAATCGTAATCCTATCCAATAATAATCACCCATATTATCACTAATTGCCAACTCATTTTTTTTAACCAATGAATCTTTACTCATACTTTACATGTTATTTTAAAAATATAATTTTTGGAAATTATATTAATTATATGGTTGATTAGTGGCAAAATGGGTAGTTTTCATTAGTTAAGGACCACGGCTGACGTGATAGGCCGGGCCTATGATATAATCTCTCCTATCAAAGGTTCTTATCTATCTATAAATAAATAAAAAAAATTACTATATTAGTAAACCATTTCACACGTCATCTCAACAGAACATACTCAAACAAAAAATATTAGGTGAATCTAAATATCCATGATTCTAATTAATTAAAACCGTTGATCTCAATTTCTTTCAAGTGAATCATCACCTCACCTCTTTTTTACACGTACTTAGTGGGTGGATAGTTATTAGGTTGTTATTTAAAGATCAACGATCCTAATTACTTAGATTATGAATAACATAATAAACAAAATTCACCTAATAATGTCTCGTACTCATCAGACAACAAGACTCTAAAAAGAAAAAATTACTAAACAAGATTATAAGAAGATATCTTTGTCTTGTCTGGTGTGCCGTGTACGTCCTCTTTGCTTTGCTTAATCAATTTCAGACTACAAGCTTTACATTAATTAATTAATTAATATTAAATCTATCATCACAACGAAAAATTATATTATAGGTAAGTCTCATCATATGATCATGAGACTAACCACTAAAATTATTCATATCATTATTTTTTTATATTACATATTTTTAATAAAATATTCACTTGAAAAAACTGTTTTAAAAATAAAATAATTTAAATATAAATAAAAATTCACTTTAAAAAGGCATCAATTGGTACACTTAAATTTAAAACAACGAATTTATTGACCATTTCATTATCTTTTTTAAATAATTTTTCTTTGAAGATCAATCTATCTACGTATCCTTTATTATATTATTATGGGATGAGTATATATAACTGGTACCATTTTTTTATTTTGATACATTATATTTTTAAAATAATATTTAATATTATATTTTATTTTTATATATTATTATTAAAATTTTAATAATATGCTAATTAAAAAATTACATATAATAAGCTATCATATTATATTTTTTCTCTTAATCAACGTGACACATCTATTAAAATTATAAGAAAAAAACATTAATAACATATTAACTATAAAAATGATGTGAAAATTTATCATGTGTTCTTTTTAGTAAACATATCATATGTTCTTTTCAATTTTTTTAGACAACATATTAATTTTTTAACGATAATTTTGTTAAAATAAAAATAAAATATAATATTGAATATTACTCTATCTGTGATCTGTCTCATATATGATGTCTAGTATTAACTTTTTAAAAGTTAAAATTTTAAAATTTTGATCATAGTTATTTTAAATATTTTAATTTATTAAATTTTATAAAATATATATTTTTAAACTACTGAGTAAAGACTTTTAAAATATATTTTTTTATATTTTTATCAATAATAGATTTAAAGTTATAATATGTTAAAATTGAAAAAAATTGACTAAAAAAAATTAGTAATGGACAGATAAAGTAAGACAGAGGGAGTATTTTATAAAAAATAGATAAGATATTATAATAATATGTGATATACTAAGATAGTGAATATAAATTTTGATTAAAAAATCGAGCTACTCTTAATTATCGTGTAATGTTATTTATTTCCATTTTATGTTAGCTAATTCATTATAGAAATAATTTTAACCCTTTCGGCAGATTTTGATTAACCGATTCGAGCCTACTATAAACAATAATACTTATAAATAAATTTATATAAAAACTAAAAATTCAAATAAAATTTTATAAACTCAATTTAATTATTTTAATAATACTTAAATCATAAAATAAAATTTATAAATTTAAATAATTTAAAATTTTTAACTAAGCCTATCCAACAAATAACCTTACTCGCAAAATAAAATTTTTCGTATAAAAATGATATCCGTATTAGGATTATTAGATATAATAACCTAAAAAATACAGATAATTTAATAATAAATATAATAATCATTATACGACGGTTTATTAGATAAATAAAATTTAATTTATAAAAAAAAATCGTTTTGTTTCGTATATAATTGTTGTAAAGGAAAGTCGCTGCGTAATGTGTGATGTCACCCTCAGCGGGTTTTCCAATCAGATAAGATAAAGCCATACAACTGCCCCATCACGAATTTAAAAATCAATAAATATTTAAAAAAATATTTGAATTTTAACATTTATAAATAATAAATTAATAAAAAATATTATCCTGTAATAAATTTTATTTTCAAAATTTAATCAATTTTATAGTATTATGATTGGGATCACAATTCATTGGAAATTGTGGTCCAACTTGTGTTTGTATTCACTTAATGTAATTATGGTATTTATTTTTATGAAAATTTTAACATATTTATTTATAAATTATATTTTAATATAAAATGTATAATTTTTTATATAATTTTTATATTTAAGTTATAAATTTTAAATTTTAAATATTAAATTTTATACCTTACAACTTAAATCCTGAACTTAAAATTAAAAATTTTATGTAAATTAAATTTTACAATAATTTGTGTATCAAAGAATTTTATTTTATTTATTTATATTATGAAAGTAAGAAGATAAATTTATAAATTAATTATTTTTTAAAATTAAATAAAAAAATTTGTAACGGAACGATTGTCCCTCTCTGTGTTTATACAGTTTTGTCTCTAATAATGATTATGATCACAATATTAATTTTATTTTATTTTTGTTTTTATATTTCTATATTTTAATAATTTCTTTCATGAACAGTTTTTATTTATTTATTTATTTTTTGGATAAGCTATGCTATGCATTTTATTAATCCAAAACAACTATCTCTTTACATAAAACCCCAAGCAACTAATATATTATGATGTACATTATGTAGTCTAATACTTTTATGCTGTAACCTAATGTTTATAACCTCTTTCACTTGATCAAAAACTTCTATAACATTTCTTTGAATCCCCCTAAACAACCTCCTATTACGCTCTTCCCAAATCGTGTATTGAAAGCTTGCCATGCAAGTTTTTGGATAAGGATGCCAGGCGACTTGCCCTTCAAATGAGCAACCGCCCAGGTAACCTCCCCCATCCAGTCACTGACCATCCTCGAGCCTCCATTGCAGCAAAGAATGCGGCCCCATAAGTCCCTGGAGTATTCACAGCCAAAAAAAATATAGTCCCTAGTTTCAGTTTCAGATCCACAGAAGATGCAACTGTCCTCAGAAACAAGCTCCATTCTTATCAATCTTGCCTTAGTTGAGAGCCTATCAAGCAAAGCCATCCACGTTATGATTGCATGTTTAGGAATATGGAGAGCAAACCATACTATTTTATGCCATTCCACCTTCTCCCCCGTCTCTCTGACTCCATTCCACAAGTCTCGAATTGCAATTATCATTCCTGCAGTAAGTAACGAAGCAGCAACCCCCCTCAGCTTAAGAAGTTTCTTAAAGATCCAACTGTGGTGCTGCTTACTAGCCATAGTCCAAAAATTCTCTCTTTTTATAACATATGTTTTGATCCAAGCTATCCACAAAGAGTCTTTTCCAGATACAAACCGTTGCATCAAGCTTATTAAGCATGCTTTATTCCAAGCATACAAATCTTTTAATCCCAAACCACCCTGATTTTTTGGAAGACAGACATGCTTCCACTTGACTCGAGCTCCAACAGCAGCTTTATTTTTACCCTTCCAAAAGAACCGGCAACACAGGGACTCCAACTCCCTCAGCACACCTTTAGGAAGAACAACTTGCATACACCAAAAGTTTGCCATGCTGAATAACACAGCACGAATAAGCTGCAACCTCCCTGCATAGCTAAGATTCTTCCCAGCCCAAGCATTTAGCCGAGCCTTTACCTTATCAATTAGGATCACACAGCCCTTTTTACTGAGGTGTCTCGTCACCAAAGGGACTCCCAAGTACCTTACAGGCAACAATCCAACCTTGAAACCAGTGGCAAGATGAATTTCTTCCACCTTTCGAGCATCAATACCAGAACAAAAGATCTCAGTCTTCAAAGCATTTAACCGTAATCCAGACATCTCATAGAACATTTCCAAAACACTATGAATACCTAACACAGACTCCAAACTACCCTTGCAAAATATTAGCAAATCATCTGCAAAGCACAGATGAGTCAACCCCAGCTTCTTGCACTTAGGATGAAACTGGAACACACCCTTTCCTGCTGCAACATCCAACAACCTCGAGAGAACATTCATGGCCAGGACAAACATGTATGGGAACAGGAGATCTCCTTGTCTTACTCCCCTTTTTCCCCTAAAAAGTTTTTATTTATTTGTGTATTCATGTAATATCTGTGTTTTTAATTACATTTTTATGTTGTATAGTTTTCCCTTTAGATATTTTTTATGTACACGTGTCAAAATTCATGACAGTTTTACGCATTTGCAAGTTTAATAAATGTTAAAGGGCTAAAATGTATTTCCTGCAAAAGTATATACACTTGTACACGAATTTCACCAAAAGAAACTGTTCATAATCATAATTAATAGTAGTGGGGGTTGGTCGGTCCATTTTCACAATCACATGTAAGGTTGTATTGGTTCGGTTTTGATTTAATTCGGTAATTTATTTAATAATTACCGGTTTTTGGTTCGGTTAATTGTGGTTTTCAGTCTATATTAATATTAATTTATAAAAAAAATTATACTTTATCTTGACAAAATAGTTTTATTTTATGACTTTTAAAAATTAAATGATAAATATTTTAAGATATTTTTTATAAATATTTATTTAAATATATTTTTTAAGTAAAAAATAAAAATATATTTATAGTATTTTAAGTATAAAATATATATTTTTACCTTATAAAAATAATTAAAAATTAATTAAAAAATCAAATTCGGTTCGATTCGGTTAGCCGCGATTAACTACAGTTCGTAAATTTATGAAACATAATACCTTGATTCGATTTGATTCGATTTTACGGTTAACCATACCAACCCTACTCACATGTCATTTAAGAATCAGTTAGGCAGATGGTCCATTTCAACCATATTATAAGAAACTGAGATAACATTAATTCAACCCTGGTATAAGAAAATAATTTGTTTATTTTTAGCGTTTTTATTTATATTTAAATATTTAATAATTAAATTTAAAATTTATAGTTAATGTTTAATATTAGAGTATAAGGTACATGGAAATATATTAATAAGTTAGTTACCAAATAAGTAATTTACCCAAAATTAAATTACTATTGTAATCTTATAGATTTATATCTAAAACTAAATGAGTAAACTCTTGAAATTTATAACGGTTAATCTAGTCAAGCTAAATTTGGTCAATTATGTTTATTTTTGAATTAATCAATTTTTTATTAATTTTTTTTCAGTTGTAATTTAAAATAATAATCTAAGTAGTTTTAAATTGAAATGATTTTTGTTAGATTTTTGTTAGATTTTATTTCTCTCTCTCTTAGTTTGATTTAAATGTGGGATTAAAATATAAATATTAGATCATAAATATTTACGAGACATTAATGAGATTTAGACTTGAAACTAAAAGTTTGCATATTCAAATTTTAATAATTTGATTAAGTAATCAATTTTAAATTAATTCGATTTAAATACAAATAGTAATGTATCATAAATACATGTACGACGGATGTAAAATTTTATGATAGGTATTGGTGGAACATAGGGAGAGTTTAAGGGGTCCAGTTCCCATCAATTGTTGTTTTTATATATTAAATAGAAATAAAAAATTTAAATATCTATTTTTTTTTAAGAAATCGTTTTTTTTGTCCCAATCAATTAAAAAAATTTAAAATATATATTTTGATTTTCTTTTTAATAAATTTCTAGTTCCGCCCTAATGTTAGGAGTTAAACATATAATATTTTAAAGAAAATAAATTTATAAAATCTTAAAAGATGAAAAATAAATATTTATTTTAACATTTAAATTTTAAATTTTTAGAGAATCACTCGAACCATCCTTGAACCCGTCGAGATCCGAAATCCATTAGTACTGTATATAAATCTTGGGGAAGTTATTGAAAGAAGTAACCCGACGATGGACCAAAATCAAATGCGTAGCTGTGCTGATCCTCTCCCAACTCGTGCGAGTTAAAGCCCAAAGTCACTCCTGAGTCGAACCCATCAAGGCCAGTGTTATTCCAAGCTCCATAATCCATATATGAACCCGAGCCATGCCCGTACCAAGTGGAGGAGACATCCGGTGGCAAAGGTGGCAGCTCAGAGTCATCCTTGAACTGTAGAGAATCACCATTTCCAGCATCCATGAGGCGGGTAATGGGCCTGTAAGACTCAACTGCATCGCTTTCCACTGGTAATCCGGAACAAAACTGGCTTACATCGAAAGGATCCTGGTTGAATAAAACCGGGTTCTGGTTAGTATCGTTTTGATTAGTGGAAAAAATGGACGACATGTGATGAAGTGATTCGTCGGGACAGATGATGTTGGTGACGGATGAGCCAACCGGCATATCAGAGTAGACGAAGTTGGTTCGAGTCTTGGGGCCACGCATGGAGCGAGAGGCACGATCGTAGGCCAAGGCGGCGTCCTCTGCCGTATCGAACGTACCTAGCCAATGCCTTTGTTTCGTGGAAGGGTCTCTTATCTCGGCTGCGTATCGACCCCATGGCCTCCTCCTTACTCCCAAGTATTTTATTTCTTCTTGCTGCTGCTGCTGCTTCCTTTTGTTTTTTGAAGACGAAGGCTTTGAGTTGCTGAAATCCATGAAGATGAATAAATGTATATGGAATATTTGACTTGAAGATTTTGCCTGATCAGTTGTATTTGTTCCTGGTCTGTTAATTTTCATGTTGTGTGCTTAAATAGTGAGCATGTTTGATTCTGATGAGTTAGATTAGTAGCTCAAGTACTCATCATCATTCATCTAACTGGAGTTCAATGATATCTACATTCAGGAACTGCAACTGCAATCATGAGCTCATCAGCAACGCCGATGATTGACATGTGCTTCTTAAATGATTATCAACTCCTCTCTCTCCATAGCTAATGAGTTTTGAACTATAATAGATATTCTACAAAGATTCAGACATGCGAGTTTGGAGGAGACAAATAGACGGGAGGGTAGGGATGGGAATCGGGTATGGGTGCAAATCGTCTACCTTCTAATCATGTCTATATTAGTGTCTTCACTTTAAATTAGTGGTTTAGGGTTTAAAGTTAGGGGTTGTGGTTAGGGTTTAGGGAATTAGGGGTAGGGTGTATTTTTAGGGTGTAGGATGTAGAATTTAGAAAAATAAGGTTAGAGTTTAAAATTCAATTTTTAAGATTTTTAAGTAGGAAAGATAGAAGGGTGACAAATTTGAATCACGAATTATCATCAATCTTTAGTACTCATGATCATGCATGAGTCTGATCTGAATATACATGCTTATATAAGTTCGGAAATGTTTTGTAATAACGTTTCCCATATGATTGCATGATCACAATCCAATCATCATTCCATTGTCAGTGCTCATCATTTCCACAACTATAATTTTCACACAATTAAGCTTTTAGGCTTATAGTACCGGTAATAAGCTTCTTTTCTCACATGTGACAATGTAATTTATAAGCTCTAAATATATATACACATATATATATATATATGTTATGTCAGCCGTTGAATATCATGTGGTATTGTGGTATCATATTAGGAATGAATCGAGGGATGCCGAGAATCGAAAACATCTAATGAACATATATGATCCACAAATATTCCAGTTCTTGATATTAACAAAGATGTCAAGTTCTTCTTTTTTTTCTTCTGATAACATATGTCTAGGATTAGGACTCATTAACCCTGCACAATACACTTATTACTAGTAAAAGACTCTTCAAGATGCTGTGCGGCGGGCGGTTTTGCAGAGCAACCGGCTGATGTTAACATCTGATGCTCTGCCATGGCATTGGCAGCCGGAAACATGGGGAGCTCCTCTGACTTTTCTGCACTCCCATTCGTCCGGTCATCGTCTATGGCACTTAAAAATACTCGAAGGGCGTCTCTCATCCAATCGTACCGGCAATGTTTATATGCTTCTTCAGGGGAAAGCTGTGAAAATACACAAACAGATTCAGTCATAAACATTTAAATATGGATGTAAAATGTGCAAATGTGCTTTAGTATTCTTACTGACCCATTTCCTCTTGTAACTGGTTTGCTCTGCCCACGAGTCGAGTTCTTCCGTGACCTCCAAGGCAAACATATAACCTCGGCAACCACCTTCCATGTTGCAGCAGATTTGTCTACTCTTGCTTCTGAACTCCCAGACTCCCAGTGGATCCACCTAGATGAAGTGAAAACGACTACGTTATTACAGAACAATCAAAAGTGGATATGTTTTACATATTACCGGACTAAAGTAACCCGGTTTTCGTTAATAAAATATCGAAGCAGATGCTGAGATTTGTTCTTTAAATGAAAGGGGAGTTTCTATACAGAATCATATGATTTCAACAGTCAATTCTCATTGAACTTGCAATAAGGTATGCAACACATCTGCAGCATCAGCATAACAATTTTGACTGCTTCAAGAGAAATTCTGGTTTTTTCTTCTTCCTGTTTTAGGCCAGACCATGATTGATGATTTCATCATGCCATAGAGCATAAATTTTATACACGTTTCGTCGATTCGTAAGTACATCACCATTTTCATCAAATTCTAGCTTCCAGTTGCCAATACTGACCCCATTTGCAATCGATCCGAGTCAAATTCTATGCTAACAAGAAACTCAGATGGACTAATGCATCAAACAAAGCAAGAACAGGTAGCACAGCTCAAAGAGATTACTAAATTGTAGTACTGTCAACAACATCAACTATGCAGGTTAATTTGATAACACTGTTAATTTTAAAAGTCAGATTAACTCTGGTATCCGAAAGGGATATCGAGGCCTACATCGAGTATTCCTTTCACTCCGGCTTCCTCCAGGGCCTCACGACATGCTGCTTCATGAACCGTCTCATCGTCTTCCCATCCACCCTAACATAACATGAAAGTTATCAACATCAACAATTCCATCCATTGGTGGTTTTCGCACAAATACATCATCATAGACTAAATAGTTTAGCACATAACACCGGAACGGAGTAAGAAGATAAGTATATACACCTTAGGGAAGACAAGATCATCGCGATTCGGCGTGGATATCATCAGAACAGTTATCCTGCTCGTCACACCGTTACTATCATCGACATGCTTATGAAATCTGTATGGAATGCACCTAATTTTTTTCACCACAAACAGTAAAAATGAGTTGAAAAGGAAAAGTAAGCAGAAAACAGCAATATTTAAGTCCTTGTGAAGCAATTAAATATGAAGACAAGAACAGGAGGACCATAGAAATTAGAAAGTAAAAGCAATGGCCCCCATCTCTGTTCTAATGTTTATCGTCTAGTACTGAGTCTATTCACATGAAAGTAACATCACCATCAATAATTTGGCACTTGTTTTGTGATTGAATTAAAGCATGCTTACCACAAATATCAAACACTATTTGAGCTTTAACAGAGCTGACATAAACAAGTAAAAATCAGTGGAAATAGTTGAGATTATTACCCAGCAACAAGTCTCAGATGACCCTCGTACCGTTGTCTGTGTCTCCCCTTCCGTGCTGGTAAAAACGACATATCTGCTTCTCTGCAACACCAACACCAACACCACAAAGCTTTACAAAAGGTAATCAAGGTTAAACTATTACAAAATGCAAAAGAATTAGATGTTACGGTTACATGGATTGTTGTTATATAAGGTGACCAAGAGCTGCATTCAGTGAGAGAAAAGCAAGAAAACCAGACCCTTCAAGTGAAATCATAAAGAACGAGCAAAAGGGTTTTCATGCTCCGGGGTTTTAATAGTAAACAAGGGGAGCAAGCTAGTCAACAACGGCAACAATGGTGCTTTTCTTGTAAACCAACACGAAAGAGGAGGAGAGAGAGGGAGAGATAAAGGGTTCCAGCAGTGACCAAATCAACAACTAACGGCCTCCATTTGTATTAAAATTTTCCTGGTACTCCTGCTTGCTACTGTTATTCAAAACTGTGACTTTTCCGGGATGAATGAATCAAGATTCAAGAGACATCATCTTCATCTTTTTCCTACCTGCAGCTGCAAAAACCAAAAGAAAAATGATTTGTTTGCAAAGCTTTTCCAACTTGCTTTTCTGTTGTAGTATTTTATAATGATCGTCGACAGTGATGGGGGCTTTTTTCGGCTGTGTGTTTTAGTTGAACCACGTCACTAGGAGGTCCCGGCTGAGTCAGACTCATCTCGTTGCATTTCTTTCCAGACTCGGGATTGACTCATTAAGCAAATCCACCATTAGTTTGTCATCAGTGGCAAGCTTTTCCACCGTTTTCTTTATACGGCTCCTGCATGAAGTTCAATTTAATCCTCAATTTATATTTGTTTATTAATTAAAAATATAAAATAATTTCAAGGTAAGTTTACATATGCTTACGTCAATTAATTGGAGAATAAGAAGTACATGAAGACAAGGCAAAAGGAAACAATAAAAAAGCTTCCGCCAACAAGTGTGTTCAAAAGATGTCCAGTTTAGAATGCCACCAAAATATTAGTTAGTAAGCTTGTTTCTTTTAAAAAGGTATTATGCCATATTAAAAAAAAAAACAATTATAAAAAATATTCGGTATCCTTTAAGTATATCTCTAGGGATAAAAATGAGATGAGACGGGATAAATTTTTTGTAATCCTAACCTAGGTCGGGTCGAATATTTTAAACCCTACATCT
The DNA here is from genome assembly GCA_035048815.1 of Abelmoschus esculentus. Lineage (NCBI taxonomy): Eukaryota > Viridiplantae > Streptophyta > Magnoliopsida > Malvales > Malvaceae > Abelmoschus > Abelmoschus esculentus. The sequence goes on along the minus strand of JAUCBN010000002.1, from coordinate 15,484,134 downwards.
GACCCCCAAAAATTTTTAAATATTCATCCGCTCCACCTCAAAATCTGATTTTAATACTAAAATACTATCCCGAACAAGTCAGATCAGATCGAGACTTGTTAGGGACAGGTATTATTACATCCTTACATATCTCAAGTTGAAAATCTCTATCAGAAGACTCATCCACTAAAATTATGTGTGCGACGTGTGTCAATCCAGATTAATCAAATTATAATTTTAAAAAATTAAGAGAATAATAAAAAAAATTATCACCAACAATCAATTAACCTAATAAAATGAGACACTAAAATCAAAAATTTAAATATTATCATAATAAATAAAAAATAATAATATTTAATCAATTCCTAACACCCCTTTCAATCCATTAGTTTATATCAATATAGATATGGACGACACTAAAATCAATAAAGCAGTAGAGATGATATAAATTATAAGCATCCCTTGGCCTCTTGCTATTGATTGCAGTGTAGAAGACTCCAATTCCAAGAGCTAGGATTATACTTCCATCTAATCCCTTATATCAATAGAGGCATGAGGACGTCAGCGTTTGCTCGGAGGTCAAGCGGGTCGGGTTAAAATATTATTAAGGGAAAATTACTTTTCAGTACCTGAACTTGACGTAAAGTTTAAATTGGTACTTGCTCTACATTGCTACCTCAAACTTTTTAAGGGGTTAAATTTGTATTCATACTTTCATTTATAAACTTGGTACCTCAATTTGCCTTTTATAACATATAGTACTTTAATAATGTTCAACTGATGTTTGGTATTTTTTTAAAATACGATAAAATATTTTTAAATTAATTTAAAATTTGAGTGTTTGAGGTTATTGTTAAAAAAACGTTTGAATGTTTGAGATTAAATATGCAACGAGTGATCGTGGAATCTGACAGTTGAAATGTCACCGACTGTTTATTAGGTAAAAGGTTAAGCAATGTTTCTTAGTCTTTAGTCCACTCAATTTGTCGTCTGATATCATGATTTAGTGAAATTATGTTTCAGCATGTGTTTAGGGAAGGTAACTATGTTACGTATACAGTGTCCTGTTTGTATTTTATGGATTTCTCTAAAACGTGTTTATATTTATCTCCTCCGATAAAGGTATTACATTTCCCACATATCGATGTCAGTAGCTACAGGGATGGAGCTGTATAGGGAGTGGGAGAGACTGCTACTCCTCCTAAAATTTTTGGTATAATTGTATTTTTAGTCCTTTTTAGTTTAAATGTTAATTAAATAGGGTTTTTGCCCCTCCCAATTTTTAAATTTAAAGGTTTAATAGACTCTTGTCCCTCCCAATATTAAATCTTAGCTCCGTCCCTAAATAACTAGGCTTGTTGTCGACCTTTCTTAGAAAGTTTCCCTTTAATTTGTTTCAACACTTTAATGTAAAGTTCTAATTTTACTTTCGAGATAAAATTAAATTCAGATACTAAATATATGTAAGAATTTAGAAGTCAAGTTCGAGTACCGATTTGAAACAACAACAAAGTTCTAATCTTTACCTTTTATAAGAGTTCGAGTATTAGTTTTGACCTAAAAAAAGCTACAAGTCCCTATTTGAACATTAAAAGAAGTTTGTGTACCAAAAAGTAAATTACCCTTGTCAGAAACAATTTGGTTAAATTGTCCAAATGGGCATGAAAAAATGTCTAAATGTCAAACCACGTGCAAACTCGAGGGTCCCTATTGCTCTTATCCTGTCCAAATGTCAATATCAGACATCAAATTTAAAAGCATTAATTACTTTACAAGGACAGATTGTTTGTGTGGACACAAATTTTTTATACAAAAATATTTAAAAATAGGAATTTCAGGAAATATATTGCATGGGGATTGAGGACAAATTTATTATACTAGAAAAAAAAATTATGTCATAGGCTCGGCTTACCACGTCAGTCGTGGTCCCTAGTCAATTAAAATTATTCATTCCGCTACTAATCAGCTATGTAATTAATGTAATTTTCAGAAATCATATTTTTAAAAAGACATGAAAATTCTGAGTGAAGATTAATTGGTTGGGAAAAAATAAGGTGAAAATTAATGGTGAAGTGTGTGGTTATTATTGGATGGAACCACGGCTGACGTGGTAGGCCGGACTCATGGTATAATTTCTCTAGAAAAAGACCTTTCAGATCTGTTAAATGATAGAATTTGAAGTTAAATTTAATTGGTTATTTGACAAATATCATTTAATCGGATCAAAATTCAAATTTTAATATTTATAAATTAATTTAACCGATGATTTTAAATAAATATTATCTTTTTAATTTAAATTTTAAAAATATAAAATATATTGTTTTATAATTAAAGATCTATAATAAAAATTACAGTAATTTAAAGATATTATTTAAATTTTTTATTAATAAAATTTTAAATTTTAATAAATACATCACCTATAAATTACAAAATTTAATAGTGTTTTAAATTCTAAATTAAAATTTTAAACTTTAAAATTAAAACTTATAAAACCAAATATTTTCAGTAAATTATTATTTATTATCTTACCAGATGTTTTTGGGCTCAATCAGAGAGACCAGGCCGAGTCTAATAAGAGCCACTTTTTGTAACAAAGATGATATGTTAAGGATTAAGGGCTATTTTGGTAAATTACACAAATTTATTATAAATTAAAACCAAATTAATAGAATTTATAAATATTAAGGATTAAAATTATGATTATACTATATTTTTTTTTATTTTAATGAAAGAATGATATGTTTGACAATAAACACTTTTAATTTTTTTAAATTTATATTTGAGTAATGAATTTATATTTATAAAAATAATAATTATCGATAAACTCGTCAAACTTGCAGGTCGTTCTTGTTTTTATGCGAATTCTAAAAAATATTTCTGATGTGATCGATCTTCTACTTGTTGTATATGAAACTGATCTAGCTTTATAATCCTTTGGAGCCTCTTTTAATTCAAAACAAATCTTTAACCTAGTGATACAATTGTTATTTTACAAAAAAGAGTGACCTATTTATTATTAAATATATAGTAAAGTGATTCTTTTCAGCCGCCATGGAAGTAAATGACAAGCTTTTGAACATGGGTATTCTCATAGTAGCCACTCTAGTAGTGGCCAAGCTCATATCTTTCCTCATAATGCCTAGATCTAAGAAACGGGTGTCACCGGTAGTCAAAACCTGGCCGCTGATCGGTGGGCTCCTTTGATTCATGAAAGGCCCCATTGTGATGCTCCGGGAGGAGTACCCGAAGCTCGGGAGTGTTTTCACTTTGAACTTGTTTAACAAGAAGATAACTTTCTTGATCGGGCCTGAGGTTTCAGCACACTTCTTTAAGGCTTCAGAATCAGACCTCGGCCAACAGGAGGTTTATCAGTTCAATGTGCCAACCTTTGGACCCGGTGTGGTTTTTTATGTGGATTACTTGATTAGGCAAGAGCAGTTTCGGTTCTTTACCAAGTCCCTTCGAGTTAATAAACTTAAGGGTTATGTTGATCAGATGGTTACAGAAGCTGAGGTGAGTGATCTGCTACGAACTTGATTTATATTATGTTGACTATGGTAGTATGTCAAGGGATAATGAACTAACATGGATAGAGTCTGCATTTGGTGGATGATTAATGGACCAACTCGGGTAAATAAAAGCGTATTGTTTATTTCATTCTTGATTTTGCGTGCTTGAGATAGTTGGTAGACTTCTTAGGAGTCCATTCCGCCTATGTGATGATTGAAGTATAATTTGCATATTGCTAATAATGCTCTTGTGAATGTTGATATTACTTTTTTTAAAATCAACTCAAGCATCGTGTTTCATGTTGTTGTGGATCTCCTCTCGTTTCTTTCGTTTACGAGTGAAAAAGAATTGGTGTTGGTGGTTTGATGTTGATGATTTACTCTCCATCTACTTTGATGAATAAAAAGGAAGATAAACATAGGTGCATTTGGTTGGGGAGGTTAAATGACATGTTAGTGAATAAAAAATTGTCAACTTTTGCACTAAATTCAAGGTTCATTGTATGTTTTTTTCACTGTTATATAAGTTAATGATGTCGTAAGTCTATAGATGTGATTTCGTGGTTTAATTATTCTAGAATTGGACAAGATTACTTCTCAAAATGGGGGGATAGTGGTGAGATGGACCTGAAGTATGAATTGGAGCATCTCATCATCTTGACTGCTAGTAGATGTCTCTTGGGTCGAGAAGTGCGCGATAAACTTTTCGATGATGTGTCTGCACTCTTCCATGATCTTGACAATGGCATGCTCCCCATCAGTGTTATATTCCCTTACCTGCCCATCCCTGCTCATCGCCCTCGTGACCGAGCTCGGAAGAAGCTTGCAGATATCTTTGCAAATATCATAGCTTCCTGTAAAAGTGCTGGCAAGTCAGAGAATGACATGTTGCAATGTTTCATTGAATCTAAAGTATAAAGATGGTCGCCCGACTACTGAGGCTGAAGTAACCGGCTTACTCATTGTTGCTCTCTTTGCCGGACAGCATACCTGTTCTATCACCTCTACTTGGACCGGTGCCTATCTTCTTTGTCACAAGGAGTTCCTATCTGCTGTGCTCGAGGAGCAGAAGCAACTAATGCAAAAGCATGGAAGCAAGGTTGATCATGATATTTTGTCTGTGATGGACACCTTGTATCGGTGCATTAAAGAAGCTCTGAGACTTCACCCTCCTCTGATTATGCTTCTACGTAGCTCACATAGTGATTTTAGTATAAAAACCCGAGATGGAAAAGAATATGACATCCCAAAGGGCCACATCGTTGCAACGTCACCAGCTTTTGCCAACAGGCTTCCCTACATTTACAAGGATCCAGACACATGATCCCGATAGATTCTCCGTTGGGAGGGAAGAAGACAGCCGCTGGGGCTTTCTCATATATTTCCTTTGGAGGTGGTAGGCATGGTTGCCTCGGTGAACCGTTTGCTTACCTTCAGATAAAGGCCATATGGAGCCATTTGTTGAGGAACTTTGAATCGGAGCTTGTGTCACCGTTTCCTGAGATTAACTGGAATGCTATGGTGGTGGGTGTGAAAGGAAAAGTGATGGTTCGTTACAAGCGGCGACAGCTTTCGGTTGATTAGCCAAGTTTGGTTTGTCGGTAACATGCAGTTCGAAGTTAGCTTCTTCAAATGTCACTGGCCTCCTTTGTTCCGTTGTTGAACTTTGGGTTATTTGTGTTATAACTAGAGCATATTCTGGATTCTGTTTGCTTTTTGTTTATTGATATAATATTTGTGATCAGTTTGGTACTGGTGTTCGAACTTATTCCATATTCGTTTTTTGAAGCAATGAAGTTTTGTACTGTCGATGTCAATTGAAAGGTCACTAAGTCTTGGTAGCTAATGCCCTGGAATAAGTGTTGTAATTCAGCTCATCAGTCAATAATGTGAATCACTCAAGACAAGTAAGAGGAGCAGAAGCAAAAAGGAGAAATTAAGTGAGTTTTCCTAGTGAGCTGAATAAGCAAATGGAGGATTCCAGGTTTGGGGGATTGAAAGTGAAAATTTGGATGGGAAGTATTTGCTTCAAGGAACGGTTGCGACCAGGGGTGATAATGAGATAATGAGCCTGTTTGGTTCGTGAGCTATTCGAGCTCGGTTTGAGTGAGTTCGATTTGGACTCGGGTTCGGCTCAGGATCTAAACGAGCTAAGCATACCCAAGCACGACTCGAAAAGCGTAAGCTCGGCTCAAAAAGCTCGTGAACATGCTCGGAATAATTATATATAAACATATATATATATATATATTAAAAATAATTTGTTTAACAAAAAAAATTAGAATATTATAAACTAAAACAAATTTATAAAATTATAAATAATAAATAAAAAAATAAACTACTAATAAATAATAAAACACAATAATATAAAAAAATCGTTTATTTTGAGTCGAGCCGAGCCTGACGAGCTTTGAGTCCGAGCCGAACCCAGTAATATTATTTTCAAGCTGAGCTCGGCGAGTCTTGAGCCGAGCCTGGCCTAACTCTGGCTCGGCTCATTATCACCCTAATTGACACCATAGTATTCTTTTAAGAGAAGACTTAAACAAAACAAAGAAACTTTGATGTTTGAAGTTTTAACTGTAAGCTCGATGCTTGTGAAAGCAGCGGTTGTGTTGCAGCAATGTGCAATTTAAAGTTCAGCCTTTGAATTAAACCATTAAATTCCTTAATAAATACTACTATTATTGAGAGTCTGAGACAATGATATATATTTGATGGATGTAAAAGAGAATTTAAAGATTGAATTTTCCATTTAAGCCTTTTTATTATAAGGAAATCTTTTGCATTATTTTTTCCATGTCTAAGATTAATGAGAGCTAATCGAACCATAACATCACTTCATTCACACGATTCTTGTATTGATAGGGAGAGTTGTAACCGGCAGCACTATACGGCAGAAACCGGCTGATGTTGCCGCTGTGTATATTCGATCCCCATTTGGTGCCTTTGAGGCTTTTCTTCAAGGCTGATATTTGAGCAGAGATGATGGAATCATCCAAAAAACCCCCGAATCTCCTCACTGCTGCAAACTTGTTCCGAGGCAGCTCAACCGGCTGCGCTTCCGCTGACCGGGGAGGGTTTCTTTGGAATATCTGAGGCACGTAAAAGTGAACAACATAGGTTAAATTGTGCTGATCTCCGGTCGTTGGATGTATGTTTACCAAAACTGGTGCTGTCATGTTTATTTTCACTCCTTCCTCATTGTTGCCCTTAATGTAAGCAAGGAGGCTGGCCAAGGAAAACAAAAACCAAAATTAAAAAATAAATTAAGAAAACTTAAAGATAATTAATGTCAATACATAGATACAAGTGATAAATAATTTAATATCGCTCAAATAAATCCCGAATTCGAAAGGTTATTTATAAAAAAAAAAGATTAATCAAAACAACTCGGACAACATAACAAAATAAACTATATTTATTTATACATAGTTAGTGTCCTTACATTTTGAACCCTTTCGAAGCAGCCTCTTTGTAGGAGGCAGAGATGATGGGGGAAGTAGCTACCCACATGGCCTTTGAATAACTTCTGATCTCGAACTCCGGCCGGCTTTCAATAACTCTGTACGGAGCACACTCAAGGTGGTCGCAGTTGAGTGGCTTCTCGTAACCTTTTCCTTCCATTTGCCCCACCATCGACATACTCAACAACAACAACCCGAACCCGAACTTGCTCATGACTTGCCGCATGACTCCAATATTAAATGTATATTTCATCATAAAATATACGATCGGTTCTACCGTCTGCCTGTGGATCTATGAACATATACATATACATATATATATATATATGTAAAGTATATAGTAATTTACTCGGATGGGTTTTAGGTCGGGTACTGTCAGTCGGATAAAATCGGATACAAGTTATTTCAAGTTATAAGGACTAAATTAAAAAAATTATAACTTAATAATAATTACTCCCTCTGTCCCAAAAATAGTGTCCCTTATTGGATTAAACTTTTTAAACTTTGACTAATGATTATTTAAAATTTATTATCTATCAAATTATGAAAAAATATATTTTAGAAACCTTTAATAGAGTAGATTTCAAATATATATTTTATAAAATTTAATTATTTAAAATATTTAATGTAATTATAGTTAAAGTTTAAAAAATTTGACTTTCAAAAAGTTAATAAGGGATATTATTTGTGGGAAGGAGGGAGTATAAAATTAATACTATATAAGGAATTTATACTATATGTAAAAAATATATTATATATAGAGTAATACTGTAAATGGACTAATATTATTTTTGAAAATAGAATAATACTATATATGGATTAATAATATATATGAAATAAATATTATTTTTTTGAAATAAAATAATACTAAAATAAGGAATAATACTATTTATGGCATAATACCATTTATGGAATAATACTATTTATGACATAATACCATTTATGAAATAATATTATTTATGGCATAATACCATTTATGGAATAATACTATTTATGGCATGATACCATTTATGGAATAGGAAAATTCTACAATGGGCGTCGAACACCGCTGAACACCATTAATGTTGAATATTATTGAACACTATTAAATCAATTAATAAAAATTTAAAATCTCGAGGACTCGGTATATATTTAATAGAAGTGTGGTAAACTTAACATATAATTAATAATTATATATTAGTCCTTTAGATTTTTATTCTTTATAAATTAATTTAATAATGTTCAACGGTGTTCGACGCCCGTTGTAATTAGATATGTTATATGTATGTATAACGTATGTATAATATATTTATAATGTATACAATTATTAATTGTACATAATACATAATTACATAAGTACATTCTAACATTCATATATATATATAATATGTATCGATGTATGTTATATGTATACATAGTGACAGTAGATTAATATTTAGTTGTAGTAATAATATTATACATAGTACATTAATATATATATATATATCAATAATTCAATATATCATATATATATATATGTATATATAATAATTAGTACATGTATATATTAATATATATGTATCATGTATGCTATAATCTATACGTATATGTATTATATATATATGTTATATGTACATATATAATATATTATACATATATCATACATGTTAACATATATTAATTTTTAATATATGTATTAATATATAATATTAGTACTTTAGTACATGTATTATATATATGTATGTTAATAACTTAATATGTCACATGTGTTAATATGTATTAGTACATTATACATATATATGTTAATAACGGAAATATGTAATGTTATATATATTACATATATGTATTATATATATTATATATATGTATTATACATGTAGCGACCATTTTTTCTTAAGTGTAAAAAGTCGCTAATTTAAAACATCTTAAATTAGAATTTAGGGATATTTCACAACTTAAAAATTTAGGTCTTGAAATTAAAAATTTAGATTAATCAAAAATTGATTTGAAAAATTGGGAATTAGGTTTAAAATTGAGAAATTGAAAGAGAATTTAAAATTATCTTAAAATTGAAAAAATTAGGATTTATAATTAAAAAAAGGGAACTTGATCTAAAAATTAGAGTAAAAAAATGGTTGGAGTCGCTATCGGTCACTTTTGGTAGACCGGACACCGGGAAAACCAGAGATTCGAATTAGCTTGGATTTGAGAGTCGGTTACGATTAAAAACGAGATTAGCGTTAAAAACCGCCCAAAATTTGCACCTTTATCAAAATATCGCTTAATTAATTTTAAATTTTCCGATTTAAAGTGGCGTTTAAATTACGGTTTGTTTAAAGATTCGAATTTATTTTAATTTTATCGTGTCTTTACTCGAAGGTAAACGCTCACACCGCCGACACTACGTTTGAGGGTGGGTCCGTTACGACCGAATAAAGACGTAATTAATTAGGCTCATTAATTAAGGATGAGGATGTGGCTTAAGCAAAAATAAAACACAATATATACAAAGTAATTTAAAGTACAAAAATTTAAATTACAACAATTACGTATGATAAATTAAATGCGAGAAATTAAATACGAAAATATAAATACGGTAAAGTAAATGCGGTAAAGTAAATGCGAGAAATTAAAAGCGATAAATTAAATGTTAGATATGAGAAAATAAATTGCAAGAAATTAAAATACGGGAAATAAAATGCGATAAAATAAATACGGAAAGTAAATGTTAGAGATTAGTTATTTACACTAAACGGGCTATAAATAATACGGATCATTCCCCGTTACGGGTCACCGTAAAGTCGATGGAATAAATAAAAAAATAAATTAAATGCATAAAAAGAGTAAATGGATAAATAAAATAAAGGACAACAATATAGATGATACGAATGCTTTAGTATAGCTTAATAAATATAAATATGTACATGTATATGAATAAAAGGGTAAATAAACGTAATATATAAATATAATATATTATAATTATTATACAATATAAAACATAGTAATATGTACCAAAATATGTAATATATTATAATAAAGTGCACATAAAATATTAATATACTATAAAATGTGAATATAAATTATGATATATATGGCATTAAACATTCATGGAAAAATGAATAAATTAAGAAACAACTATACGGTATTATGGGAAATAAAGAGTATTAAGGCATTGAATGCCATGTTTGAAAATAATTAGAATGAATTTAATTCCATATCCATTTTCAAAACGGAAAACAACTTTGAATTTCTTATTTTTGGTATTGAAAACAAAATTTAAAAGGCATTAAATGTTATTTTCGGAAATAGTAAAAATAGGTGAAATAAATAATTTTATTCGATTTCCAAAATCAAAAAAAGGAAATTTTAAATTACAGTCCCTGCATTAAAATTAAGAAAATAAAAATTATTGAATACTATTAAAGAAAAGAGTAAAAAAAGCGAAAAAGGAAATTAATTCCTTTGATTCAGAAATTAGGAAGTAAATAAATATATAATATAAACATAATATATTAAATAAGTTTTACATAATATATATATATACAGCATATATGAACACTAAAGTAAAATACATAAATGGAATATGCATGACATAAGTAAATATAAATGTAACAAAATAAATAGACAGCACAAATAAATAAGCATGGCATAATATAAAATATATGAAACATAAAATAAACATGCAAAATAAAAAGATAAAAAAGGATAAATAAATATATATTATGAATATATTTATTCATCGTGATATTCATATATTAAGTTAAAGTTTAATGGGCTTTATTATTAGGGTTTAATACCCATTGAAATTAGAGTTTTCATCTTATGCCTATAAATATAGACTTTTGAACAAAGCATTGTATACAACCTACTTTGAGAATATAATAAAATCTCTCCCTTTTGTCTCTCATCTTTGTTCTCCTATTTTATTCTTGTTCTTTACTTTATTCACAACACGTTACCAGCACGAGTTTGCTCAGAAGATTTTTATTTCAAGTCTCTTCAAAAATTTACTCGGTATGTTCTTTTTCAATCTTTTATATTTTAATTTATAAAATAATATATATACGATGATGATTATAATTTGTCTAATAATATATATCCGAGTATATTGGCTGGACATCCCGTTCTGCGAGGCTACTTGTAACACCCGACTCGGATGTCATATTGGGCCTCCGGCCCAAAACCTGTGTTCCAAAATTTCCTTTCAAGGGCCCAACAGATAATTCAAATTTAAGTCCAAATACGATTCATAAATCCATTAAGTTAAAACAAAAGCCCAAAATAAGTTAAAGAAAACGGAGCTCCAACATATTACAAACCGTTTAAAACATTCGACCCAACTTAAAATAAACAGAGTTACATTACATAGGGTTCGACATAGTACAAGCCCACTAAATCTAATACATGTACTCTGACAACACGATCGATGCTGAAATCCGAACCTTGATGGTGCTCCACGAACCGGCTTCACCTAACCTACGCACGAAAACATATTTCGAACGCTGAGCTACAAAAGCTCAGGGGATACGCCGAACTCGGCCAACATCATGCATATCATAAGCAGTAAAAGATAACATATAAAATATCGTGCATGGTATGATGATCTAGCATGCTTGCCTACCACATGACATAATCAAAGCATAATATCGCACATAGCATATGCATATCATATCACAAAATAACACACAAGAGTGAGGCCCACGTCCACACAGCTTCGGGATCCTACACTCAGGATTGAGGCCGCCCTCAAATCCTATGCCCGAAATGTTACATCGGACATCTTCGAACGAGGCCACCCAACGTTCGGAAAGGGGTGGAGGCCGCCCAACCAACCCCATGCTCGGAATGTTACATCGAACATCTTCGAGTGAGGCCGCCCAACACTCGGAATAAAAGTCTTCAAAACATCATCCGGCATGTTACATCGGATGGCCTTCAACGTGTTGCAACACTTATGGATATCCGGATTTCCAACAATTAAGGACTCAAAACACATAAACGATCCACCTAGGATCCTCACAACAAAACATATCAAAGCTTAACATAACTTAGACTTTCGAGGTTAATATCGTCAAATTCATGTTTATAATTCATTGCATTGATTATAAGATTCATTACAACATTTAATTCTCTTTTCGAACCTCAAACGAAGCTTATCTTGTTAAGTTCTCGCAGGGGTATCGATACCCTTATGTGGGGTATCGATACCCTTATGTGGGGTATCGAACCACCTGCCTCGATACCTACCCAAAGAAGGCATCGAACCATGGGTATCGATACTGGTATCGATACCCTTTGACCATTTTCAAAGTCAACAAAAAGGGAACCCCGCAGCATCGATACTGGCATCGATGCCATTATGCCACTGGAGGTCCCGGTATCGAACCACGGTTCGATACCCCTGCCCACAGGGCCAATTTTCACTCATGGGTATCGATACCAGTAGCCCGTGTATCGATACCCCCTGCACGAATTGCAGGTCTGCACTTAGAAAATTCCTAGGATTCATTCATAAACTCGATCCAATCAGTACTAAAGTATTCCTACACATTATTTAGAGTGTTTAAGATAATTTAGTATCATTTTCAAGCCATTAAACACAAATCCGAATTTTACCATTAAAGACTTCATCAAGCAAACCAAGCCAAATCAAGCATACATACATGGATTCTATATGCTATGTGTTCTACCATGAAATGCATAAAGATTGGAAAAGTTGGGAGTACCAACCTCTTGCAGGCAACAACAAAAACGACCATCTTCTTCCTCTTCAAGCTTTCCCTCTTCTCAAGCTTGATGATGGCCCTCCAACCTCTTTCTCTACAAGAAAAGCATTAAGCCAACTCTTAGACACTTCCATGGATGCTTTTAACTCTTTAAAACATCAAGAAAGCATAAAAACAACCCCCAAAACTTCATTCCCGGATTGCTCCTTAAACCCCCACTTAAACCTTCATCCTTACCAAAACAACACTTTCTTACCTCTTTTTAAAGATCTCTAAAAGCCCTACAACTTCTTCTTTTGCACCAAAACGAGATTGCCACACAAAACTCTAAAGATCTTACCTTTTGCTCTTGAGATTGATGGAGGAAAAGGTGTGAACAAGGGAGAAAGAGTGGTGACTTCACTCCTCCGATTTTCTACAGAGAAAATCAATCAACCCCTCCCCCTTACCTTGTCCCATACAAGGGAAAGGACCAAAAAGCCCTCAAACTAACACTTAGGCTCAAGGCAACCCAACACTAAAGCCCAAAACTACTCAAACCCGGGCCCAAAACCGAGGCCCAACACCACGGGTTAACCCGACACACCAACCCGAGAACCCAGGTCGTTACACTACTGGTCTCAAAGGAGGTTCTTTTTAAAGGACCTTGTGGACTGGTTTAACAACGCCACGTATGAGGATTAAATTTTTATTCTTTGTATATATTGAATATACATCGGCTGATCAATTACTATTTAATAGTATAAATATTATAAAGTTTTTATTTGCTTGGAAGCAATATTTTTTTTTGTTTCGAAAAACTCGACTATAAACTTTTCTCAAGTTTAAGTTACGAAAATTGTCTTGATCATAGAATTTTTATGGGAGACATTCCCTGAAGTGATGATTATTCCATGCGATTATTGGATTTATGACATTCCTTAAAGTGAATGCAAGCATAATGATTATTCCATACGATTATTGGATTTATGACATTCCATGAAGTGAATGCAAACATGATGATTATTTCATGCGATTATTTGATTTATGTCATTCCTTGAAGTGAATGCAAGCATGATGTTTATTCCATGCGATTATTGAATTTGTTTCATTACTTGAAGTGAATACAAACATAATAATTCACTATATGGTTAGTGAATAAAACTCAATTATGTGCCAGAGTATCATTGATGAGGATATGTTAGGGAAAAAAACATACTCCACTTTTCATGCCAACAATGTTGTTCTTTAGATACAATATCGTGAAAAAGGCTTTAAGAAATATTCTGACTTAATTTCTTAAGTTTAGAGTTTATTAAATGAGTTTAGGGTTTAGAATTTAGGATTTAGGGTTTATAAAGTGAGTTTAGGGTTTAGCAACAAACTCTAAATCTTATTTAATGAATTTTTATTATAATTTAAAACTTAAATGAATTTAGGGTTTAATATTTAGTGTTTAGGATTAGGGTTTATAAATAAAATTTTATTAATTTCAAACTTTTAATTTACTATATAATAATTTAATTATTATTTTTAATTAAATTAAAAATGAATAAAAGTAAAAGAACAAATGTTAGAAACAATAATATATAACTAAAGGTAGTGTTTTGTATCATGCAGATGATTTGGCCTGGTGGTTAGCTAGATGGTTTTCATGCTTTTGTCCAAGGTTCTAATCCCCTGGTTTGCATGAGCTTATGAATTTTGTTTTTCTCTTTTAATCTGGTGGTGACACATGTCACCACCTGATTGGAGGAGAAAATAAATTAAAAATATATATAAATAGTATCATCCAATAAGGTGGTGACACGTGTCACTACCTAATTAAATAATTATATTACTTTATTATATTAAAATTATGACTAAATTATAAAAATGTATGAATAACATGGAGCAAATGTGTAATTAGTCCATTTTAATTTTAACGGCCATGTCATCAGTCCGCTTAGTCTTTAACCGCTTAGGGTTTTTAAAGCAAATTAATAGTTCACCAGTGCATTTGACACTTTTTAAAGCATTATAACCATTTCGATACTAACTCTATAATATTGTAGTTATCCGTATAATTTACCCTATTCTTTAATACAAGAACATGGAGGGGCAAAGCAATTATATAACTTTATATAATAGCTTTCGAAATTTAAACTGATGCTTATATTTTTGGATAAATTAACTTTTAGTCCCTATATTTGTTAACTTTCTTACCTTGATCCCAGAGGTAAAACTAATTGGGGGAAAGGATATTTTCTTCTATCTTTTTCCCTGAGATCGCCGATCAAAGTCCAACACACACCGAAAGAAACAAAGATATGTCGAAGACAGAGCAGCCGGCCATAGGAGTCCCATACTATGTCGGATTGAATCCGTACCAGGCTGGAATGGTACCGCCAAACGCCATATACGGCGATCCCAAGGGAATTCCGATTCAGCAAACCATGTATCGCGATACCCCTGCTCCTTTTAACTGCCCTTATTGTGGCAATTCCGGACTCACCCATGTCAGGTATAAAATCCTCGCCTTTTGTTCTTCGAATTGAACAACCTCGTATTGATCGATTTCTGGATTTTCTGAGTTCATTTGCTGGTGTATGTTTTGATTTGTAATTCAGATCTAAACCTAGTCTAGCGGCGGTTGTTGGATGCATGATGCCGTTTATGCTTGGGATCTGCTTCCTCTGCCCTTCAATGGACTGCCTTTGGCATAAGTATCACCATTGCCCTAAATGCAATGAACAGGTGTAGATTCTTTTATTATCTGTGAATTCTGTTCAAATTGGTTACAAGTCTAGGTTTGGATGTATGTATTCCGATGGTTAATCCACTTGTTCGGATTCCGGTTGTAATCAGAATTGGAGACACATTTTGGCAATCTTTGTCCACTTTATCATTGTTGGTCCTTCATTTCAACTCATTTACCTGTTTGCTGATGGTGTAGGTTGCTAGTTTCGAGAAATCGGATCCATGCGTGGTGGTCGACATGCCGCAATGGATGCAGGAGAGTTTTGCTTTGCCTGCATGATAAGTCCTGGAAAAGCATTTTCGTAAGCTGTTGAACCACATCTGTGTGCATTTCTAGCTTTATTAGAGACTGCAGTCATATAGTCAGTACATATACTTGGATGTGTCATACAACTAGTGTATGGTATTGAACTCGGTTGCATATCTTTTGTGAATATTGTTGTTGCCCACACCACCACAATAAATAACATAAACTTTCATGCTCTTACTGCTGAGTGTTGCAGATCGATTGTGTTTCTTTTAGTTTGTTTTGTTATTTTGGTTGGATATAACAGATCTTGAAGGGTTAGGTTTTTCGATTAAATGAAACATGATCGAATTAACTAGAAAGGATTAGATTCGGTTGGTTAATACATAACAAATCATAGCTCATCATATCCAATTAAGAACACATCTTAGTTACAAATCATCCATGTCAAACATTCATCGCCATAGAGTATAACTATGATTATGGGAAAAGTTTATTGAAAATGATAATATGCACATCTGCACCTGTTCGATACGTAATAACAATCGTACCTGACGGTAAGGAATGAAATCTGTACTAGAATTAGATTAACCAATCAGCTCCTGCATTAATCACATTCAAACAGTCAGAAATAGAAAAGAATGATGAATGGAAAGCTCTATATAGCGAATACCGAGCAGCTTTTATGCTATTGACTATAGACCTAGTTTAACAGGGATGGTACCAAACAAGAAGACCACTGATGTTCAGTTTTTAACAAGTTCCGAAAAGTCAGTACTTATATATTGAGAGAGAAATGAGAATAATGCACAACCAATTATTTACCAATTGCTAAAGTCATTTCATCCAGTGTTTCCCGATAGTAAAAACCAACTTACTAGATTTTTAAAAATTATAGTCAGTGCTAGATTTTATAAATGGATAAAGGGGGGGGGGGGGGGGGGAGCATTGTGTTTTGCTTACCTATCAACAGTTTACAGAGTGGCTGATGATGCCCAGATTCAAGATAAAGTTATTGGTGTCAAAGGAGGTGAGACAACATCTTGAGGCATCCCTGAACTGATAGCCGGTTCCGTTGGCTTGGACTCAGGTAATGACACCACCCTGTGAGTGCTTGAGGGTATGGAGAAACTGCGAGTAACCTGCGGAGGTTGTGGCAATGGAGAGGGAGCCCTTGACACTACTGATTGATTTGTAGCATAGAGCCCATGACCTCTAGGCATCAAGGGACCTGAATAACCCACAAAGCCTAAAGGTCTTGAAGACTTTGACGCTGGACTTGCTGGGGGTCTAGGAAGTTCATGAAGCTCACTTATTTTAGGCGAGGAAATAAAAGTAGGGGAACCACTTTGTGATGCTTTTGGAGAAGCTACTGGGCGTTGAGGTATTGGATTTCTTAAAATTGATCCAGAGAACAATTGGGGATACTCTACTGCAACAGACGTGGTAGGCCAGGGTATACTTGTCAAAGAACCAGAAAAGGTATGTCGTTTGATTTTCTTAGAATGCGCAGCAGTTCTAACTCGAGGGGGTAGTTGAGTTGAGGAGGCAGGACTATAGCACTCTTTGAGAAGTGACTCTGCATTTATAGCAGCAGAAGCAGATCCAGAAATTTTCTCATCTCCCAAAATCCTCTCATATTTCTTATGTTCAAGCGGAGATGAATGCCACAAATTGCTTGATTGCTCATTCAAACTTGTCATTGAAGAGTGAGGAGCTGGATTACTTAATCCAGTAGAAACTCTCGTGGCAACTGGTGTAGGTAATACATATGAGCCGAACTTTCGTGCCGAAAACTGTTGCATTTTCTCAGAAGGGTCAGATTTATTCTCAGAAAAAAGTGGAGCTGATTGGCCGCTGTTCCTTATTTCTCCTATAAATGAAAAAGAATGGTGACAGCTTCTTTCTAGAGTTTCCTGTGACACAAGGAACGGTAAATTAAACTACCAATAGAGTAAAACCAAATTTTAGGCTGTGAAATTTCTTCAGTGGAAGTAGAACATATTTTGTGCTCGAAAATGTCAATAGATATGAATCAATCGACCAATGTGGTAAGATAGAACTGCTATATTAAAAATCAATTATCATTACTAAGCAGATCATGGATACATGGTACAAACTGCAATCAAAGGAACAGATTATTATCAGGAAATGCTAACATGCTCTACGTGAAACATACATACCCCAAAATTTTGCAAAACTTAGCTTCATATTGCAACTGTAATTAATGATACAACAAGTTCTTTTACCTTTGCAGCCTCCACCGTTGCAACTTGGGAAAATGTAGCGCCCACTTGATCCAACTGCAAAAACTCACATGGAAATCATCGTACAATTAATAGATATAGGGGTGAAAATAGAATTAATTCTTGTTTTATGCATGTGAACCCTCTGAGATAGACGTTTTTCTATGAGACTCAGGAGAATGAGATCCATTCCACACAAAAGGAAAAAAAACAATAGAATTTCTGCGAAGAAAAGTTTGTTAGCTTTTCTCAACAAGAAATAGCAAGTTAGATAGTCACCTCCATTGAATACCGTGATGTAGAAAATGCATTCTGATGTTGGTCATTTCTATTATCAATGCTCAATTCACCATCATGGTTGTCATCAGCATCCTCCTCTTCATCACTACTCTCATCGTCATCATCATTTTCACAACTTTCATCATGATCACCATGTTCTCCTTCGTCATCTTCAAGCCCACGGAAGTGGTAATCAATGTGCTGCTTTTCAGTGATCTTCTGCACGTGTGGCTCTACTTCTTCAAGAGATTTAAGGGCCTTCTTAAAAAGGTTCATCTGATTTCACGCAAAAGGAAATAGGCCAATAACCAACAGAAGAGGTAATAAAAAAAAGCTCAACAAAAAAGGGGAAAAGAAACCTGAGCAGCATGGTGTCTTGCTGCTTGTGTAAGAAGGCTTCTTGATTGTCCTTGCTTTAGAGATTTCAATCTGAAAAAAAGTAAAGTTGCTTCCTCCTGATATTCATCATGTGCTACTTGTAAATGCTGTGGGGAGAAATTCTCCCCTTTTCCACTTTCTGATCTTCCTTTTTCTTTGTGTCTGATTGCCATATACACATTTCTGTATATAATTCATCAAATATCAGAATCATCTTTGAAAGACGAATTGTGTCTTCTTATCCATTAAAAAGTAAATAAAAGCTGGACCTTTTCTCATCACATTGCCGCTTCATCTCCTGTATCAACGGAGGGGTAAATCAATATTGCATCATTTAAATGCTTAATTGGCTCTATAATACGTGTAAAAGAAATAATGTGATTCACCTATGAAAATTTAAGCTTTGTTGACAATATGCACAGAATACCTAAGAAGAAGATGATATCTCAATGCTTTTAGATGCAAAAGAAAGAAGGAAAGACTTGAGAAATCAAGAGAAGCCCACAAAAGATCATGTATCCAATGTCATATTCTTATCTGAGCCCTTAAGATGTTTGAATGAACTCAAAACTATAGTGATTACAGTATATAAAGCAAGTTCCCTAGGGGTGGGCCTTCTGAAAACATTTTGGATGTCATCCGAAAGGGTTCATATGCTTTAAGAACAATAAGGAGTAGAACATGGAGGCATTACTTGGCATCCATTGGCAAATTCTATCACTTGAAAGAATTAATTAACAAAAAAATATTACAAAGGCTTCTCTTGCCCACAATTGTTCACACTTTCAGGCAATAAATAGGTTCCAAACTTTCAAAATTGCTCACATTAACAGTAAAAAAGAGGGTTGGTAAATCTCAGAATAATATCATACCCCTAATGACTTTACCTTCACTTGTTAGTCTTAAGCTAGCCAACATCTTGGTAGGTACATGTCTAAAAAGTAGAAAAGTAAAGAGCACTGAAAAGACAAACAATTGCAATCAAATAATTGAGCACTAGATTAACAAGAAGATTCAGAAACCAAACTGGAAGTGACAATCACATGATAGAAAGATCAGAAATAGCTTTATACAGTAAAAGGCCATACAGAACTAGACAAAATTGGATGAAGCATTCCATACGAAGTATGAGCTAACCTCAACTGTTCGAAGTTCATTAAGAAGGGACTCTGATGGGCTTGTGATTGTCTGGATTATATGAGATCGCTGAAGGACGCAAAGTAATAATTATTAGAACAGTAAAGAAGTAATACGTAAACTTTTGCAGGGCTTCCAGATTGTAAAACCAGAAAAAAAAAGGGAGAGAAAGAGAGAGGAGGCTCACATAGCTGTCAACAAGTTTCTGGAGTCCAAACTGTACTCGTCCGAGCATTAATAATACTTTACCTAGCATTAAAGCAGCCTATTTTCATACAAGTTTCCTCATTGCAGATTACTGAAAGTGAATAAGCTAACATTTCACTTGATTCATCTCCTAAATCCGAGACGCAACTGAAATAAAAGTACCTTAAAAACTGGCAATTTATAGTAGAAAACTTATTTGCTGGCAAGGAAAGTTATATGGTATTGTTCACGTATTGGAACTATTGAGCATGATAGTAGAATAATATAAATCCGCTTACCACTTTCTTCATCATCATTAAGTGAAATTTTTCTAAGAAGACAATCACCCATTTCCCGCAATGACACTGAGAATTCTAGAAAAAGGAAACAGGACTGCATGAGTGATTTCAGCATTGGCATAGCATACATAATCTCCCATACGAAAATTAGAGACCAGATAATTAATGTTTGATAATCATGCTTGAGCTTTAGCCAGCATATAAAATACCATCAATTAACCTATACCATAAATCTTACAGCACTACTGCACAGTTAGATTTACAAAATTGTCAATATCCAGGCAGGGACTTCGAAAGGAAAATAAAAGGACACCTAAATTCATCATGGGGAAACAAGCACTTAAAAAATAGCAGATAATAGCTCATGCCTGGCCCAGGAGCAAGTGTGAAGTGTCTTCTCATTATCTGCTTGGTCACGAAATCAAATCCTAGAAAGTCTCTCTATATAAACAGGGGAGAAAGATACATATTTTGGGACCTTCTCCCAACCCTGCTTATATAAGAACATTTGTGTGCTATGTATAACTTTTAGATGATGATAATGCAAGAGCTGAACTCGATGAATTAATTACTATGAAAACAACAATTCATGTCATCATTAGGAAGAGCTTGCCTTTCCCATACTCTGCATATAGATGGAGCCTTGTGTATTGGGTACCATTTTTAGATGCTAATAATGCTAGTGCTGAAATCAATGTATTAATTAATTAACAGGAAAATGAACAAACCAATCCATCATGGAAAGAGCTTAAAATAATTTAATGATACTCAATACAACCATAACATGGACAAGCAGTCGAACTCGCCACATAAATAAAAACTATCAACCCTCCAAAGGCATAAGAAATGAATTTCATAACACAAGCAAGTCCATTCCAGTTACAGAAACAAGAAATATAGAGCAAATGCCGAAACAGAAAAAGGAAACATGTCAACAAATTACCGAAAGCACTATTTGCAGCTGCCGCAGCTGCAGAAATTAATTCGTCGTAGCAATCTCTCATATCCTGCATCTCCTGCAAATTATACAAAATAAATCACATTTGCATCAACAATATAATCACTACGTTTCGGATATTAACGGGAACATATTTAGTAGAGCTGAAATTCCAAGCCACGATTTCGAGTGAATAAAATTAAATAGAAAGTGCATTGATGTTTCATTAAAATTAAACACACGCACACACAGAAAATGTATAAAATTCATAAATAAGAGCTCCGAAAGCAGAGAGCGAACATTTAACGAATAAATTTAGAAAAAAGGAATTAAAAATACCTGAGAAGCATGATCGAGTTCGTCGAATCGAGGCAAAGGTGGAGGATCTTTTCGGTCCTTGGCTTCGTCACCGTGACTGTGAAGTGCAATCTTTCGCAATCTCCTCAGGGAAGGCTTCATTTTTCTTTAGCAAATCTATTACTGATTCTCAATATTTTGTTTTTTATAGTTTACGTAATTTCAATCTTCTGGAATTTGAATGAGCTGCTGAACAAAATCACCTCCATCGTCCTCCGCTCTTCTCTTCTTTCAACATTGTTCTTCGAAATATTATTATTAATTAATTAATTTTTATTCTCATATAATATAATCGTTATAAATAATAAAGTTTTGATCGAATTAACATCCAGTTAATTTAATTAAAATAATTACAAAAAAACAGATGAATTATAGTAATATTATGTGAATGTTTATAAAGAAAATGACAACAATATTGTTTTTAATTTTTTTCTCGATTATTTTATAAAATATTATTGATTTTATGTAGTAGTTGAAATAATTTTTTATTGATTTTAAACAGTAAATTTTATTTTACAAATAAAAATATAAAATCGAATGATATATATATATATATATAGACTTTAAATAATATTTTATACTAAAGTCGGAATCCTTTTTAATTGTCTTTAATATTTTTATCCAATTTTCTTTTTAAAAAATATGCTACCGTATATAGAGAGATTTGTCATGTTATTTATATCACCAAATATATTAAATGCAATTTATTTTTAAAGATAATTTTAACAAGATCAATAATTAAAATATGAATTTATTATACAAACGTTAACCATTATGTTATGCATATATTGTTAAAATATTAAAAATATGTAATTTACAAAATTTTATTATAGAAAATTTCTAAAATTTTAATTTGAATTACTGTAAAAATATAGTGATTATATAAAGAAATGTAGAGTGAGTCTGTCCGCTAATTTTAAGAAATATAAGAATTTAAGTTTATTTTTAGTATTATAGAGACGTTTGAAAAATAATTAAGAAAGTAAGCAATCGCTACAGTAATAAAAGAACCTCGTCACCTTCTCTTGACGAGGTCTTCTCTCTTCTTGAACCACACCAAGAAGAGATGACGAAGTACTGTTATTCCATTGAATTTATTCGGTTAAATGAGAAAAAGAGAGAAGATCTCGCCAAAAGAAGATGACGAGATCCTTTTATTATTGTAACAATTGGCCTACTTCTCCAATTGTTCCTTAAACTCCCTAAAATCCTAAAATTAATTTCAAACAACAATATTTTCTAAAATTTTCCGAGTCTGTCTACATATTAGTTACCAATTTATCATGTTTACTAAAAAGACTGGAAAGAATTGCTTTGAAGAAAATTAAAAACTTGTTTAAGCCTTAAAAGGGAACTCCCTTTCATTTAATCGTTAAAGCAACATTTAGTTCCTAAATATAATTATTGTACAATTTTTTAATACGAGGAAGGGTAGAAATTATTGAAATCGAACATAAAAATATTGTCTACTGTGGGTTGCAGCCTGTAGGGGTTATGTTCCCACGACAAATAAGTCACAAAAGAACAAACAAATCTTTCAGGTATTAACTCATGCATTTCCTGCACAAAAGCAAAAGAATTGTATCCCTGAGTCATGAAAAACAATGACATTTATTAAATTAAATACAAATAATTATGAAAATTGACAGTATTAGGGTAAGTTTCTTGCCTGGATTGGCTCGATTAGGCAGCGGCAGCCAATGGTACGGACCGGTAGCACGCTCTCTTTGCGGCGCGGACTATGTCTTCGATCTGCAGAATAATTCGTAAATGAAGAAATATTAATTGATCATGAATGCAACGATCGAACTAGCTGATTTAACTGAAAAGGTTGTATTAGGAAGAAGGGGAATCATCACCTGTGGCACGGCCATTCTCTCGAGATTCGCTGCATATGGCATGGGAACATCGGCTCCGGCAATTCTCTCAACCGGTGCATCAAGATAAGCAAAACTCTCCTCCACAACAGATGCACTGTGAAATAAGTATACTCATGAATATACAAGGTGCCAGACTATGTGGTGAGCAGAAACTAAATGATTAAAGAGAAAAGAAGTCGAACCAGATTTCAGCACCAACACCATGTTGAGGAAACCCTTCTTCAACAGTTACTAGTCTGTTGGTTTTCCTGACTGATGAGTTAATTGTGGATCTGTCGAGTGGCCTAATTGAACGTAAATTTATGACCTGTATTTAACAAAATCAAAACTGCACATCTTAGCCACAAGATCATATGAGCTTGTAAGTACTTGCACTTCTTTATGTTATAATTTTACCTCGGCATAAATTCCATCCTTTTCAAGTATCTCAGCTGCCTGAAAAACAGTCCATTAGTTGATAACAACACAAGCCAAAATTGTACTATCAAGTTAAACGTTTGGGAAATTACAACCGATGTAAACAGAAAGAAAACCGCAAAAGAGAATTAAACAGCCCAACATGACACTGGACGTCCAAATGGCTTTAGATTGTTCTTTTATATTGTGCACTTGCATTTACAACCTACCTCAAATAGAAATAGGCACACCACATATCCAAATAGACACTACATACAAGACATACCTTAAGAGCATAGCCCACCATTTTCGAAAAAGCAGTAATAGTCACATCCTTTCCTTCTCTCTCTATCTGTTAAAGTAGATTGTCAACATATGAATTTAAATGTTATCAGAATGTGGCATCAAGGATACATGTTACAGAAGAAACACTGATTGCAAAGCATCAATAATAGCTTGAGAGTAAAATTTAAGGAGCATCATATATCAGAGCATTACCTTAGCTTTCCCAATTGAAATGCAAAAACTGGAATCAAGAACTTCATCAGAAACGGGGAATGACTCACCATATCTGAAACAGAATGATTATATCACAGCAAAGTCAGACATTAAAATTCGTATTGAACATTGGACCAGTAGAGTAGCAGCTCAATACATAAGAATCACATTTTATCGATTCACTTACAACAACTCGTTTTCAAGGAAAACAACAGGGTCGGGATCTCTAATAGCAGCTTTAAGAAGTCCACGAGCATCTTCAGAATTATATGGTGAAAGTACTTTCAACCCAGGACAAGAAGCATACCATGATGCATAACACTGGATATCAACCAAAAAAACAAAATAATCAAAACAAACTTCTTAGTTCTTACTATATTGAAACTCAGCTACACCTCAATAAAAGAGAAATAATCAAACACTAATCACAATACCTAGTGCAAAATAAATTAAGTTTCAACCTCAGCAGGCTCTCAGGAATAGAGAGTGGATGTATGTGACAAAAAACAAATAATGGGTGACAGTATTAGTATGAAGAAATCATACCTGAGAGTGTTGGGCACCAACACCAGCAGCAGCACCATTAGGACCTCTGAAAACAATGGGTACAGATATCTGGCCAGCAGACATGTAGTTGGACTTAGCAGCAGAGTTAATAATGTGGTCAATTGCCTGCAATAAAAGATGGACACATTTGCATCAGGATAAGAATCGGATAAAAATTGAATACACGTTCAAGAGAAGAAAGAAGTCATTAAATATGTTTATTACCTTTAAAATGATCAAAAATTAATCTGTCGTTAAATTTAAAAAGTTCTGGCACATAATGGCTAAATATAGATCTAGGAAAAACACATGCATACTTCATGGCATTCTTCGAGTTAAATATGCATTAATGACATATTTCTATGTCTCATTGAATATATAAACTGAAAACATATGCATACTTCATTCATGCAAACTCAAAGGGGGTATCAACACTACATTACTGTAGTATTTTTAACTTCATTGTTTTTAAAATAGAAAGCACATGAGAATAAACCATCTCTATTTTCTTCTTTATGACATGCATGCCAATTCATTCAGAATTCGTTTCCAAAACTTCTTAATAATGTAGAACATGAACTAATAAAAGCATACAAAAGCATAGATTCAAACGGAATCATCTAACCTGCATGGAGAAGTTAAATGTCATAAACTCCACTACAGGCTTCAGACCATAGTAAGCAGCACCAACTCCAATCCCAGTAAAACCAGCCTGCGAAATATATAATAGAAAACTTAAGTGAGAGAAAAACACAATGAAAAACTAAAAAGCATCAATAAACACATATAATAAGCATGTGAGATTAATCAATCAATAAAATAATAGTGAAATTCATAAACTAAACAAATGAGTAATAGCATAGGCATGGAAAAACATAATAACCTCAGTGATTGGAGTATCAAGAACCCTTTCAGGTCCATACTTCTCCAGAAGTCCCTTGGTTATCTACAAAAGAGGGAAATAAAATTCAGTTTTCACACAGATGCGACAATGCTTCTATGTCCTCTATTGTACATAGCAAAATGCCAACCTTGTATGCACCTTGATATTCTCCAACCTGCATTTTATGAGTTCAAGAAACAAAAATCATAAGAATGGGGATAAAAAATATTAATATTACCAAAAATCATCCTCTTAATGATTCTCACCTCTTCACCCATCAAAAAGACCTTTGGATCAGCCGACATCTCCTCATCAAGAGCAGAGTTTAATGCCTCTCTCACTGTAATCTGTACATGATTATCATTAAGCAAACAAAAACACGATACTCACTTGAAAGTTAGGCCTTTCAGAGATTATCAATCACAAAAGACATTTAACATTAACAGCAAAATGATGCAAACTACATACAAACAAACAAAAATATAAAGATAACCATAACTATGTGTGTGCGCGTGTGCACGACCACTCTTTCTGCTGAAATTGAACACATATTCTATTCTCAATTGTAGTATTTAACTTAATATCTGATAGCAAACCCACAAAAACTATAGAACTGCACCAAGAATAAAAAAAGGTGAAAATATTACCTGTTTTGCTGCAGATGAGTAACTTCTCAACACTGACACCGCAGGCCGAATCTTCTGAAAAGATTGCCCCAAGATCTAAATAAACAAAAATTAGAACCAAAAAATTAACAATGGCCTGTTAAATTATCTGAAACGTCAACATAGTTATACGAAAAGGCAGTAGAATCTCGAGAACTCACCCTCTGCCTTGCTGTTGCTAACATCTTTCCTCCTTCACTTTACTTTTCTCTAACAACAAAACAACAACATATTTGTTAATTATTCCATTACTATTCCCAGTTTCTTATGAATCCAAGATGCAGAATATTAATATTAGAGAGTAATTACAGCACTGATTTGTCCAAAATACTTCTTTAACTCACTGACTACAAGGATTTATCTATTCGAACAAATAAATCAGATAATTAATCACTGAAACATGATTCATAAAAATAAACAAAATTACATTCAAACAAGAGAAACGAAACAGATAAATCTAAATCAGAAAAAAAAAATCTAAAAAAAAGATGCCGGAAAGTGGGAACCAAACTGCGATGGATGGAAAATCAAATCGGATCAAGAAGAACGTACCTGATGTAGAAGTAATATGAAATTCAGAAGAAAAGAGAAAGGAATTAGGAAATAGGTTTTTCTGAAAGGAAATTAATCAGCTCAGCTAATCCTACATCCGTTGTGTTAGAATAGAAACAAAAAGGTTAAATTCTTAAACTAGTCCCTATACAATTAAGTTATGTATTTAATCCTTATACTCTAATTCAATCATGTTATAGTCCTATATTTTTCAAATTTTGGTTTATAATCAAACCGTAATAGTGAAATTGAATAAGGTTTATAAATAAAATAGACCTCTTTAATTATACACAAAACTTTAAGTAAGTTCTGCACGAGCCTTCTAGCTCAAGTGGTTAACGGAACGGTTGTTGTTCCTAAAAAACTTGAGTCCGAGCACCAGTAGTTATAGCAAAATGATTGAGCAATCAATCTCAAATGGTTGAGATTACCTTCTAAAACAGATACTATTGTAATCACTATTAGCTAAATAATAAAAAAACTATATATTAACTAAATCACGGATGACATGATGAACCAGATTCTTTAATAATTTTTCTAATAATACATTTTATATATAGTTCATCTATTAAGTCAAATGTGTACATGTTCTTTACTCCAATCATTTTAAATCTATGTAATTTAATCGTATTATCTCCCATATTTTTTTCTTAAACCGAAATTTGAAAGTCAAATCTATTGAGTAAAATTATCCAAATTAAAGGAATTAAATCTAAATTCCATGTATAGTGTAGGGACTGAGACATAATTTGACCAAATAAAAAATCATCATTAATTTATTCTTAAAGAGGGTGGAGCCTACGAACGGTATTATGTTGCAGGTAATTAATGGCCAGAATTCAATGTTATCGCATCTGATATAAGATAGGTAGATATTTAACATTTTTAATTTTTATTAATTATTTTAATTTAACAATATTATTTTAATAGGGAATTTTAATTTAATATTATTTGGCAGCGATTTATAGGTGCTGCTTATTTTATTAAATGCTTAATATAAATAAACGTTTAAATTATTTTGTTTTTAAGTGCTTAATTTTTGTTATATTTGTTAAGTATTTGTATTATTACTTTTATATAAAATAGATTAAAAATTGAAGTATTGAAAAGAATAAATAAGATAACTTGAACACTTATTTTGATATTAGGTATTTATTAAAATAATATTTTTTGGAATATTTTAAGAGTGTAATAAGTTTTTGATTTTTGTAAATAATTAAAATTTTAATTTTTTTATATAATTGAACCAAAAAGATTAAATTATTTAACTAATTTAATCATTAAATTTTGATTTTTTTTCTTTAAATATTATTGACACATAAATTACTATTTAAAGTATAATCCTTTTGTAATCATCTTTAAAGTTATTATTTGAAATATAATATTTTGAGAAATAAAATAGATAATATAATATTAAAAAAAGAATAATATTTATATAAAATTGGTATTTATTAAACGAATAAACATGAATAGTTCGTGAACCGTTTGGCAGAAAGTTCGTTTATGTTCGTTTATTTATTAAACGAACGAACAAAAATAAGATTTTTCATTCGTTTGAACACGAACAAAGGACTCGTTTGTTCATTTATGTTCATGAACGTTCGGTAATCTGTTCGTTTATGTTCATTTAAATTTATTCGCATATATGTAAGGATGAGTATTAGATCAAGTAAGATGAGTTAAAAAAATTTAAGTTACTCGAGTTGAGAAGTCTTATTTTATGACTAGTTAAAAACTTCCTTGTTACAGGCTAGGAGTGTTCATTGTTCTGTTAAACCGAGTTAATAGATCGAGTCAAAAAAAAAAATTCGTTAATCAATTAAATTTTAGGTTTCCTCTAATAATCAAGAGTTTCTTTTTTAATTTTAGTTATCGATTAATTGGGTTTAAATCGGTTCATTAGCTGAATTTATCTAATTAATCCAAAATAGTAAATATTTAGCATATTATTATGTTCGTTCGTTTATGTTCGTTCATTTACGTTCACTTATCATTTAAACGAACGAACATTAACGAACAAGAACAAGCTACAATCTTTAACGAACGAATACAAACAAGAAAAATTATGTTTGTTTATGTTCATATTGTCTCATTTGTTCGGTTGTTCGGTTAATGTTAAACGAATGAACATAAACACACCCTCATTCATGTTCGTTTCGTTCGTTTACGGCCTAATAGTTTGCTACTGAGAACCAGAATACAAAGTGTAAACGTACTGTTTAATTAATCCAAACGCCCCCGACAACAAGGATGGGAGCAGCCCCTCCGCATGCAAAAACACTCGGTGTTCACCTGACAAAAAATTAAACACCCTGTTTCTTTGTCTCAATCACACATATGCTAAAATATTAGCGTATGTTTTATTAAAAAAAATCTAAACTTAAATAATAAAAAAAAGAAATGTATATATATTAATAATAAATAAAATCCAACCGAGACATACTTGGCCAAGTTACAACCGGTGCACTAAGCTACTGCCAAAAGTAAAACCAAACCCTGTCGTGTGGAAGCGATACAGATCGTTGGTTCAGGGAACATACGAGTCCTCAACTCTATGCCTGGTGCAGCCCTCGCCAACGAATCAGCAGTCTTAGTACCTAATCGACCGCTGTGCTGGAAAGTAACGACCCAACCGCGATCACGTAACTCCTAGCTAGATATGCATACGGATACCTAGGCTATTTTGCAGTGAATATCTGTCCGTTAGCCTCCAGGCTATAGATTCCACAATAATTCTGCCAAGACTTACATCTTATGCCCATAGGCCATAGCATGTCAACATAGATTCTCTAAAGTTCGGCCTTGAATATTGATTAATATTATGTCTTCATTTATTATTTACTATACGGCTACAACCAAAAGAAAAAGCAGCAGTATTTATGTACTTTAATTATAGGTTCCAACCAAGCTTTTACTCTGTAGAGTCGACGAATTACTCCCTATACGGCTATACCGCCTTCTGCAACGCACTGACACATACCCTTTGCTTCCATTAAAGCTTCGGCTACTGCTGTATTTAATTTTGCAAAAACAGCAACACCTTTTTAATGGTGAACAACCGCGACAACAATGGACAAGACCCCACTTTATTTACTATCATGCCCTCGCTTTCCGCCCTTATAAAAGCCTCACCACCGCCTACAGTTTCCGACACAACGCCTTCTTTCTCCTACATCACCATATTTGCTTTCTGTGTTGTGACCTTTCTGTTTGAATCGTCCGGCGAGAGAGAACAATGCATTACCAGGGCGAGTCTTACAAGGCGACGGGGAGCATTGGGTCGGACCCGATGGAGCGGTTGACGAAGCTGGCGTCGGAGAGCGCCGTCGTGATATTCAGCGTGAGTAGTTGCTGCATGTGCCATGCTGTTAAGAGGCTGTTCTGTGGAATGGGAGTGAATCCGGCGGTGTACGAGCTGGACCAGGATCCGAGAGGGAAAGAAATGGAGAGAGCTCTGATGAGGCTGCTCGGCAACTCGCAAGCTGTTCCCGTTGTTTTCATCGGAGGGAAGCTGATAGGCTCCATGGACCGAGTCATGGCGTCGCATATTAACGGAACGTTGGTGCCACTTCTCAAGGAGGCCGGAGCTCTCTGGCTCTAATTCCAAATATTTGATGACTTAGATTGTAATAAATTTGCCAGGAATTGCATGCATGCAATGCCAAAGTTAGGGTTTTCCTTTTTTTTTCATTGCATTTCGATTATATACTGTATTTTTGTTTTGTTATTGTATTTAATTTAGTATTTATTTTCTATAAAAATCGTCCGATAATCATAAAAATTCTGATTATACACGTAAAATCCTTTCGGACCGCATAAATGATTTCATAATTTTCTGTAAACATCAAAATTCAATTATATATATACAATTCAAATATTATTTTAATTCGATTCGATCTTATCTAAACATATGTAATATCATATTATATGTTTATCAACTTTTGAGTGGTGAGCATGTAACATTTATTTTATTTTTCTCTTTTTCTTAATAAATAGTTTTTTTATTTTATTTTAGTTAACAATGATATTAATTTTAATGATAATTGTTGATCGTTAATATTCTATATCTTTCTTTAAGTAGTTGTATTTTTGAAGTTATAATTTTTTAATTTAATAAAATTTAGTATCGTTTTAAGACTAAATATATATAAATATAACTAATGATACTACTATCCAGCAACAAAAGCTTTTTAATTATAAATTGATCTCAATCATAGGGTTTTAAAGATTAATGATTTATAAGTCTAAAAATTATAGGTATTCCGATAAAATTAAATTATATTTTGTTTATTTTTAATTACATTTAATTATCTTAAAAATCTTGAAAAAAATACAATTATATTTTATTTACTTACTTTTTGGAAATATTTATAAAGAGACTTAAAAATTTATCAAATTAAATTCAAAAATCATAAAAAATTGAAACCCAATTTTTATTTTTTTTAAAAAATAAAAAATCTAGATTAATCAAACAAGATTATCATAAATAGTTCAAAAATTGTATATACCTGACCTATCTTTAATCATTACAATACATATAAACATAAACTTATAATCGAGATATATTCAAGATAAATTTAAACAAAATCAATATATTACGAAACTTTAATTAACATATAATTAAATTTCAATTAGACTCGAATCTAAAATTTTAAAACTTCCACTTTATTATTAATCTAACAACATTTGGCCTGCAGGGTGGCGTTGTGAGACTAATAGGGAACATCTCTTTATGGCCTTGCTGCCCGTTGCCAGGGAACAACATTTATTTGTGTATCCCAGGCTTAACTCTAGTCTACAGAGCCTGGATTCCTTTGAATTTGCAGGGACATTATTAAACTGAAATTATGTCCATTTATTACAACACTCTGTAATAATATTTTTGTATGCTATATGTGTCTAAAGATATCATAACATATGTGGGCATCAAACAAGACAATATTCTCCATGGATTAAAGACGAAAGGGTGATTATTTATGTGTACATTTAATTGATGCACTGTAAAAATTCTTAATCATTGGTTCTCATAAAATTTATGATACAATAAATAGATGTAGCGTTAGGATGGTACAAGAAAATTAAGTATTGTCGTTTGAAGGGTGTAAAAAATGTATAATCCAATAAATAATTTAATATGTATTATCTTTTAGTTCAAGTGGTTAAAGGAACGGTTGTTGCTTTTAGAGGTCACGGGTTCGAACACCAGTGATGTCAGCAGAGCGATTAAACGATCAATGTCAAATGACGGAGATTATATTTTAAAACAGATACTACTGTAATCACTATTAGATAGTTCAAAAAAATAATTCAATATGAGATTAATATATATATATAGGTTAATATTGATGTATTTTAGTAAAGTTTTTTATGAGACGTCTTCGAATATTGTCACATGTCATTTCAGTTTTGTTGGATGCATAGTATTTAGAGTTTTTATTTGAGAAAATAAAAAATTTAAAGTTTATTTTATAATTTTTTTCAAAAATTGTAGTATATACGAGAAAATATTACCTGCAAATGACAATTTAAGAGAAAAACATCACCTATAAGTGGTGTTCATTATTTTTATTTTTTAATTTTAAGGACAATGTAACATTTTATTGTGTGTACCATAAAAATTAACATATAATTCAAAATATAACTAAAGATTACATATATTCTATAATTTAATTTTGAATTAAATTATCCCTGACATATCAAAACACAAATCTTAAATATTAAAAATCATCAACAAAAAAGTTATATCATATACAATACATATATTTATTTGAGCATAAATTTAAAAAAAAAATAATTAGGAAAGTTACATTTTATAAATTTATACTACAAATTACATTATGTTATTTTTCTCAAATCTAAATCCACAAAAACCGATCTTAAGCTTAAGGTACATTCAATGTTCTGTTTTGATGGATGCCACAACTCCACTGGTTTCAAGCTGTTTCACTCTCTCAAGCAGTTCATCAATGGTGACAGAAGCATCCTACAAGGAACACAGGAAAAAAGATCAAAAAAATCCCAGACGAAAATGGAAATGGAAATGAAATACCAACCATTAATTTCTTCCTTAATCTCTCTTCCTCCTCGTCTCGCCTGGTCCTTTCTTCCACAATCATATCAATCAGGGCTATCTGCTCTTTGTCCAACTCTTCACTCCGTTGCTGTTCTTGTTTAACCTTATTTGCAAACAAAAAAACATAAACAGTAAGTGTTGTCCGATCGTTCGATTCCGGTCCGTATCTTGTTCTCGTACTCGGTTTTATTCCCGGTCCCCCGGAATTATCAATACACCATCAAAGGTGTTAAAAGTTCCATGGAAATAGTAACTTACTTGCAACTCAAGCGATTTGCATCTATCCTTTTCGAACAGCAAATCTCCATTCATTTTTTCCAATCTGCATCAAAAAGGACATTCAAATAGTTAAGTAAAAAAGGACTATCTTAAAAAAAACACAAAGTTAAGGGGGGAATTACAATTAGTCGACAGATATTTACCTGTGTCGACCCTATCCTTTTCCTGTTAAAACATGGAAAAAACTTGATCATACAAGTGAACAAAACACCGTTTTATGGTGGAAACACTATGAACAATCAAATGGAAAATGTATTAGAAACAATTTACCCTCGAATGTGATGGCTGTGGTGTGGTGTTTGATGTTAGACGAAGTGATGGCTGTGGTGTGGTGTTTGATGTGAGACGAAGTCGAGATTCGATGTTCGAAGCGATGCTTTAAAAGAGTTTCCATCTTGATTTGCTTCATCTACTGTTGGTCTTTGTTCAACCTTTTTGTGAACTTGAGTTCTAGTACTTCTAACAGAAATTTGATCATTTTCATTTGGCTGTGAAGAAGACTTCTCTGTAGTGTTAGGGGTACCATGTCCATTTTGGTTGGGAGCTGAAATTCTCTCCTTGACACTGGATTTAATGATCGTGGAGCCCTGCTCAATCCGAGCCGGGTGTGAAGAAGACTTCTCTCTAACACATGAAATGGGACTCACATCTTCTGCAACAGAGCTCTTCGCAGGTCGCCTAGCTGCGTAACCAATTTCATGGCAGTTTTTAAACCTAACATGGAAAACAAAGTTGAAGTTCATAGACCAATAACCAAAAAGCCTCCTCAAACACATATACAAAGAAGAATCATGCTCAGATTGTACCCTTCATGCACATAAAGTCATAAGTCAATCTGGTATCCCAACCGTTTTATCGAGAATAATATCAGTTTTAACATAGATTAACAATCAAAATTTCAGTTTCAGTTAACTAGAGATTCGTCATGCGTATCCATATGAACAATGTAAAACTAAAGGAATACTAGTTTTGCATATTGTGCAAGTGATTCTCTAAACATGTAATGGGAAGTACAAACCAGTAGTCCTTCTGAATTCCAACTAGTTTTGCCTCTAGTCTTGAAAGCACAATAGTGCGCTCGAAACCCTGTTTGTCGTGAGCTGGTTCGACAAAGTTTGCCTCCAAGACACCTATTGCAAAAGATCAAAAGGAAAAAGAGTTAACAGGAAACTGATCTGTAGACTGTATGGACAGAAAGATATTAAAATGCCAAGAGAAAGTAGAATATAAGTATTTATTCATACCAAGTACTCCTCGGCCGCTACTTCCGGCTGCATTCCACACCCTCCAGAATGGCTGATGGAGTTATTGTTTTCCATGCATGAACAGAACATAAGTCAATTGGTATCTCACCCTATGATTTTAGATTCATTTGCATACTTTAAAGAAAGAAACAAAAATTAAAGAAACTTACCTTGATAAGCCGGTTCTTGTGATACACATTAAATCCTTGTATATCGATATGGTATCGAGCGTCCTTCACGAACCCTATTGTCACAGTTGCAACCATCTGTTACAGAAATCGACAAAATTTGGTAATTTTTCAAGGAGTGCAAAGGAAAGAATAAATGAACAAATAGAAAACAGAGATCAAGCTTTATAGCAATTACATCAGAGCTAATAGGTGCTTTTCCAGGAACTATCTGAGGCCGGTATACTATCTTTGTAGTGAGCATCATGTCATTGACAATGTTATGATGTTCAATGTCTTTTCCACGGAGAACCATTCGAAAACCGGTTGGAAGCCTGAGGTAAAGGATGGATGCATAACTCTACAAAGAATGAAAGGGGAAAACATGATTAATCAGCCATGATAAGAAACTAAACAATGAAGTCCAGTTGAATTACTACTGGTGATCAGATAAATGCAAGATTATCAGTCTCACCCTTAATGAATGTCGATAGGTTAAGAAGTGTCTCGAGTTGTGAAATGTTTTCGCCATTTCTATGCTCTTTTCGTCACGGTTGACTCCTCTAATTTGAATATCCTGCAATTCCAGACTTCATAAGTCATTGAAATGTCAGAGAAAAATGAGAAAGGTGATACAAGAGAAGGTGTTGAAAACGTACATGTTGGTCGGTCTCGAAATCTAACTCCGGCTTCCCTTCATCATCCTCCCAAAGATTGTAAATTATGATGCGTGTACCATGATGATCTTTAAGAAAATTGAACTAAAATTTGACAGAAATGACATGACTGTTAGTAGAGCATATCAATACCGAATCAAAAACGGTATCGGAATAAACAAAACTTACTTGCTCAAGTAGATCAGTTTCCGACGTGTATGGTGACCAACGAATTATTGTTCCCAAATTTCTGTTCCAATCATCCTCAAAAGATCGAGACATCTTGGTCCAACTCTGCCCTCTTTGTTCATAATCAATCTTTTCAATTCAAAGAAAGAAAGTTAGAATGCATATTGTTTTTCATGTACAAACTAAGATATTGTACACCAAAACAACAACTGAACAAACGCATAAATAGCATAATTGAAGTGTTCTTACAATTGGAACTACAATGTCCTCCTTTCCAGTTTCTGTCAAAAATGTGTAGGAAAGTACTCCGATGCTCCTCGTCGGACTAAGACAACAGAAAAAATCCAACAAGATTAGCTTTTGAAGTTATAACAGAAACTAAGCATAGCATTAAAGTAACAAGATTGCTGCATTTTTATGGAAATTTTCTCATAAGAGCCTACCATTTTCCATCTGTTCCAGGGCTTTGAGAAAACACAATAACATCTGCTCCAAGCCTCATTGTACTGGTCTTAAAACCATTTCCATCTGAAATCCAGTTAAATATAAATAACATTCAATAGTTATGGAATTCATTCATCAACACAAGGGCTCGGAAAGTACGAACACTCGAAATCATATATAGGCAGGCAGATCGATAGATTATAGATATAGATACGTCTGAACAATGATGAGCAGATTACATTGACCAATGGTATTTGCCATTTTACTTTTCGAAGAATACCCAAGAGACATGCATTGCCTCATTTTATCCGGGCTCATGCCTCCACCATTATCTACAATATCAGAAACAAAGAGCAGCATAAGAGCAAATCAAACACATAAATTATAATGATTCACTATGGAAATAAAGGCATAGACTGGGAATTTACCTTCAACAAGCAACATCTTACTGCCATCTTTTTGATTCTGCAACATATCTATGCAAACATATGTAGCTCCATTGCAAGCCTGAAAAAACAATATCCTATTCCTATCAGAATATGAATACAAGTGAGAAACAAAACATGGTTTTCCTGGAAGGAAACGACAAGTACCTCATCTAGTGCATTGTCCAAAAGCTCAGCAAAGGCTGTCCAAAGAAGGAAATATTCTTAATCATTCATAAATATCAAAGTTCAAATAGTGAAAATATTGTTTTTCCATTGTTCAGTATTCTAAAAACTGTAATGTTTACCTCCAAGAGCCCACTTATGACTGGTTGCATTTGAATGTAGAAACTTGGGATGAACCCTAACATGATCCATGCCAACTGCAAAATAGTATATCAACATATATAAGCCAATTGTCATAGTTTCTCGATCCAAGAATTCAAATATCCGCTACTGCGGCTGTTATATTACGGCGACAACCAAGGACGGAGCCGCATGGGAGGGCAAATTTCACTCACCCCAATAAAACAACAGCAATAAAACAACCATTGTTGCAGAAAATTATAGCCATTATTGTAGGCAACCGCAATAAAACAACAATTTTAATGCATGATCGTATAATACAAAGGCACATAAATCCAACTAAGACATTGAAATTTAAAATAAAAGTAGGTTCTAACCGGTAGAAGACATGGTAGAATCGCATGCATTGCCTCCTTCATAATCTCCCGCTTTCCAAAACTGCTTGCAAGACCTAGAAACCTTACTCGGTTGATGGCTTTCAACACTTCGGTTCACAACAGTTTCCGTCACCGATAACGGTCCGATCTTCGGAACGTGTACGGACAAAGGCTGTGGCCTGTCCTCTGGTGGAAGCGGAGCCAGAAACGTCGTAGGCAGCGCCAAATCCGAATTCTGGATTTTCGGTTTCTTGTTCAAATAAACCCCCTCAGGCTCTTCATCGGAATTACGTTTTTTAGAACCCACGGTGGATTGGAGAAAACTCAGTAACGAGTCATCAACATACGAAGAATCGTCACTGCTTGAACTGTCACTATCGCTGCTGATATCAATGGCGACGAGTTGCTGAGTCGGACTGCGTTCGAGTCCGTTGTTGAACACATGGGGTTCCGATTTCACTTTCAGCAGATCGTTATTACTAAGAGAAGAATCCATTGATCAGAGAAATCTTTTCGTTTGCGGGGTGAAGGAGAAACCCAGAAATTTATACCAACAGAGAAACCGACTTCCTGTAGGCTGTAGGGCTCTAACTAGTAACATCTTATATAGTACCCTCCGAAACAAGAAACCGCCAAAGGGCGAAAATTATATTATAGGTGAAAATACTTTATATGTCCTCTAAATTTAAAAATTAGACAGATTGGTCCTCTATTAAACATAACAAATTAATCATATTATCGGTTTCGAAAGATAATTTAACCATAATGTTAATGCTTTTCACAAATTTTTTATGATTTTAATGACATAATAATAAATTTAACTCTTAAATTTTACATGTTATATCAATTTGGTCCTAATTCTAAACTGTTTGACAAATTTAGGTACATAATAAGCAAATTATGTGTCGAGTTTTTTTTAAACCGGTCGAATTCACAATTTAATTAACCATAATTATCCTCAATTGCTTACTTTTAAAATTAAGAGGGCTAAAATGTTTCCTTTTGAGATGGACTAATTTGCACTATTTCAAAATTGAAAGTAACCTAAGAAGTTTTTTTTTTTTACTTTATTATATATTATTGAAATTTCAATTACTTAAATTTCTCAATGTTCAAAAAAAATTAATCTTAAACCAATTCTTACTCAATAAGAATTAATATATTTTACTTATTATATATATTAAGATTATGTTTTCATGACAATTTGTTAAACTTAAATGTTCAAAATTTGTTTGATTTATGTTAGCATGTTTTGTCCAAGATTTATGTGATTGATTAATGATTCTTATGCATTAAATTCAATAGTAGTAGGGATGTGATTTGGGATTACTTTTATTTATATATTTATTAATAAATAAAAAATATTATTATGTGTCTCATTAAAAAAAATAATCTAATCGATTTATTTATTGGACTTTTAAACTAATTTATTTTAAGATAAATCTTCATCTTTTAATGAGAATATTATGATGATATCTCTTGAGATACTGATATAGATTTTATAATTAGCTGCATAAATGATTTTATTGGGAATACTAGATTATTAATATGATATAAATTATTAAATAAATGATTATCTGAACCTAACAAGTGATTTAGTGAAAAAACAGATAAAATATATCTGATGAGACACGAGTTTAATCAAAATATTTATTAAGCATCCGAAGGTTTTTTCATATTGTATGTTTGAACTTAAAGACAAACGTTCGTATCAAAACTGAGTTCGTGAATCATCCTTATTTTAGGATTCTGTTCGAAGAAGCCGAATACGGGTTCCACAGCGAAGGACCCCTTGTCCTTCCCTATAACATTGACTTGTTCTATTAGGTGTTACTGATGGTAGATAATAACAATGATAAGATTCGATAAAGATGTCGGTTCGTCTTATCAATTCTTTAATCTATTTCGGATGATGATAATCTATTATCTATCTATCTATCTATATATAATATGTTTTTATTAAATTTGAACTTATGTTCGATTTCGAGTATTATAAAAGTTATGCTTGGCCTCTAAAGTATATAATTACACATGGTAAAATTGTATTTCAATCCTTCAAATTGTTAAATTTATGATTTAGTCCTTTTAAAGATTATAAAGTGACAAAATAACATCTTGAAATCCATAAAAGTTTATAATTCAATTGCAGATGATAGTTTTCACCCGTTATTTGCAAGAGAATCTCGACTAAATAACAAAAGATGGTGACCAATTTAAAAGAAATCAAATGATTGAGCCTTGGTGACGATATTTACATATAGTAAAATGGCCAATTCAAATTGTTTAAAAGTTGTTAAACTGGTTTGTTGGGTCCAATTAGAACAAATAAAGTCCAATTAGATTTATCCCCTAAGTTGGGCCAAGTCATCCCATGCAGTGGCCCAAACAACAATTTCATTAGAATTTCTTACACATCTAGTTTTTTTTAATTAAACACTCAACTTTTTGTATTCCTCTAAAATTTTTAATGTCTAATTAAGTAATTATATTAATTTTTAATATTTTATTTTCAGTTAAAATGATTTATATATAGATAAAATTATAAGATAATTAATAATAAAAAAATTTATAAAATTGACAGAATGACGTATTAAAAGAAAAAATATTTTTTTATTTTATATAATTTAAAAATTATTTGTTATTTTATAAAGTCAATATATCTTATTTATACGACATTATTATCATAATATGCATTGCTATTACAGTACACATTATCACATAGGTTTGTCACGTTATCTTAATTTATTTATCATCAATTACTAACATATATATATATATACAAATAAGTCATTTTTATTTATGTGTTAAATTGTTTTCAAATACAAAATCTACTTCGTTTCGACAAGACAATGCAAAGCAAACAAGCGATATTCGCCATTAGAGGTGAGTAAAACTCGACTCGACTCGAAAAAACGAATATTTTAACTCGACTCGAGACAAAAATATTCGATTCATTTTGAATCGACTCAAAATTTCATAGACTCGACTCAACTCAAAAAATTTCAAATAAAGTTCGAGTTGTAAAATGAAAATTCGAATAACTCAAAATTTTTTAGTAATTAAAGGATTAATTTTTAAGTTTGAGATGAATCTCTCAATTTTTTATGATATATATACATTGATATATAAAAATATAAAAAAAATATTGCTACATATGAAAATAATCTATATATGCATATCTTGAGAAATTATTACATGAACATGTTCCACCACCTAGGATATGGTCCCCAACCAATTAAATTAAAACACATAATATATTTTTTCCATATCATATTTACACATAAGCATTGTCCAAATCATCTAATTTAATGTCTTTGATTTTTGATTTAAAAAAGAAAAAAAATATTATCAAAGATTTCTTGTGGCATCTTTCTCTTTGTTCTTTAAAATTTTTCTCAACTATTTTTTATAGATTTAGAGTTTAGGGTTAGGGTTAGAGTTAAGGATTAGTGTTAGAGTTAAGGTTTAGGGTTTGGAGTTATTATTTAGGTTTAGGGTTTAAGGTTATGTTTTAGGGTTTAAAAAAATAATTAAAAATTTTGAACAATAAAGAGAAAGACAACATAAAAAATCTTTGGTAATATTTTTTTCCTTTTTTAAATTAAAGGCATTAAAGTAGATGATTTAAATGATGTTTAGGTGTGAATATGATATAGAAAAAATATATGGCGTGCCTTAATTTAATTGGTTGAGACCATGTCCTAGGTGGTGAAACGGATTCATATAATAATATCTCTCATATCTTATATTATTAGAGGAAATTGTTTAAATTGGATTCAAATCATACTATGAATGAATAATTACAATTAAATATTTATAGGAACTCAAAAACTCGACTCGAAATTTTTTAACTCGATTCAATTCGATCGAATACTCATCCTATTCGCCACCACAAAATTGTTCTAAACTATCTAATTAACACATATCAAAATTTAGTTCAACAAATAGCAAGCAAAATCCATGAATGTGTAGGAAAATCTCAAGCAAATCCAATTTCTTTGCCATTGGAAACTCATCTGCAAATGAAAAGCCAAGAGAAGGGAATTTGCATGTGTTTCATTAGTCAAAAACGAGATTGACTCAGTAGATTCGCCACTCCTAGGAAATTGAACAACTCAGAAATCAGTTCAAGCTTTCTTTTACCTTTGATTTCTGGTCTAGGAAGACGATACATGATCGAGTTGACTCGTTTCTTCTTGTTTAGTAACTCTAGCTACTGCTTGGAACCCTGGGAGTCATCCTTATCAACCCCAAGCCGCCCAATATGGTGGTAAAACTGGGTAAAAGCTTGGGAATTCGAAACTCCGAAATGCTGATCCTGAGAAAGCCCAAGCTCTAAACCTGGAACATGCTGGTTACTACCATTCAACAGCGACGAAAAACTCATAAAACCCAGATTCATATTCGGGAATTCAAGCCCTTGGAACCCGTAGTTAATATGATTGACGTTTTCATTTCCAAAATTTGAAGTTGATTGCTCCGAACCCTGAATAAACCCCGATCCAATTCCATTACCAGAACACCATAATCCACTTGGGGTTTGAGATCTCCCTAAATTCCCACTCATCATTCCCATTTTCACATGCAGACCGGCAGAAACAGATTTCCCCTGCCCGTAAACAGATGCACCGGCAGCCTCTATAGCCGACGCAGGAATCGTCCCGGTTCCGGTAGCAGCAATGATGGACGGCTCCGATTGCTGCAACAACCACTGAATCGTCTCTCCGTCGGACTTATGACCCAATTCTCTAGTCAACTGAAAGATCCTGGCTGCACATAAAGCCGGCATCCTTATTCTCCTCCCTCGTCCATCTACTTTCTTGTGCCTGTCCTTGTTTGAGCTTCGCTTGGGTGCTGATTGCTTCTTCTTCTTGTTGTTATCGTCTTTGCTCGCAATCATAGCTCGGAAGTGCTCGGCTTCTGCCGCAGGTTGTTTGCTGGTGGGCTCCTGTTGTTGGTGATGATGATCTGAACCATTGGATTCCATGTAAAAACTCAAATTATGGGCGCCTCCTCCTTGATTGGCGAAGTTGGATTTTTCTCTTCTTACCTTACCTCTGTCTCAAATTTCAATGCTTTTTTTCTTTGCTTTATTGTCCATATAGTGGAACCATGGTGTTTTAAATTTAAAGTTACCAACTCAATGATTTTATGCTACTTTTTTTTTCAACTTACTCACTAAGAAAAACAATAAAGGTAATATTTTCTCCTTGCTTTTTTTAATAAATTTATATTCATAATTTTATTTTTAACTATAATTATCGATATTTAATTTATTTATTAACTCAAATTATATTATATTAATCTGAACAAATAGTTGAGATTGATTTGTTGATTTAATCGAGTTAATGGTCTAAACGAGTGTTTATCCAGTTTTTTCTTGTCAAGATAGCTAACGCTTAACCGAACAAAAATCAATATCAGATAAAAATCTAACAGATCTTATCGAATCTGGTATCGAAACCGAATAATCAAATTTTTTACCCACCTCTAATGATAGTAATTTTTTTATTCTCTCTATCTTTCTTCTCCCTCATGTTTTATTTTTTTAATTTAAAATTTAAAATTTTAATTCTAATTTTATTCATACTAAAACTTAATATAATTATATCCTACAGTGTATTAGTTCATGTGATTATTAATTTATGTGACTCACGCGTCCTTTGTGCCTGAAATGGATGAGCAGCTGAAAACTCTGTAACAAAGAACAAGATTGCGCTCTGCTCTCGGAAAAGCCAGCAAGGGACAGTGGCTGTGGCTGCTACTGATGCTAATTAATTGATGACGTAAGGAAAGGAAATGGGGGCATGTGGGAAATGATATCCTACGTAATAATTTAATATTAAAAAATTATACTAAATATGTTTTATTAAAATAATAATTTAATTTTTTAATTAAGATTTTTTGACAAATATATTGTCAT
Source organism: Abelmoschus esculentus (assembly GCA_035048815.1). Taxonomy (NCBI): domain Eukaryota; kingdom Viridiplantae; phylum Streptophyta; class Magnoliopsida; order Malvales; family Malvaceae; genus Abelmoschus; species Abelmoschus esculentus. The sequence continues at coordinate 15,441,208 of JAUCBN010000002.1, read as the reverse complement.
ATGATTTAAATTAAAATATAATTTCAAAAATACATACAATTTAAGTTCATCCCTATAATTACCTGAGTAGGATCAACCACTTGTCACTTAAATTTGAAGCTTCTTCTGATGTCATAAACGTATCGTTTTCCTAGGTTTTGAAAACTTGTTCCACAGAGACAGCAGTAACCTCACAAAAAATTTCAAACTAGTTTGAATTTTGCATAAAATTAAAAATATCTCTCATAATTATTTTAATTTTTATTATATATTTAAAATAATTTAATTTTTAACATTTTATTTTAAATTAAAATAAAGATTAAATTTATAACTTTTTAATATATTACAAGTAGGGGTGTGTATTTGATTCAGTTAATTCGGTTAATCGATCAAACCAAAATTATTTCGGTTAATTCAGTCGGTTAATTATTGATAAATTCGGTTAACGTTTTTTTTTAATTTGGTTATCGGTTCGAAATCGGTTAATTAACCGAAATTATTATATATTAAATATTATATATATTTATTTTTAGTTATTTAACTTTTAAAAAATTATAAAATATTCATTAAATATTTTTTATATTATAAAATTGTCATTAAATTTTTATTAAATTAACATAAAATAAAAGTTTAGTGACTAAAAAACTATTTTAGTATAATTTAGTGACCTATTATGTAATTTAACCAAAATTTATAATAAATTTCGGTTAATTCGACTAATTAACCGAAATAATTTTGGTTCAATTAATTCGGTTAAGGGTAATTCGGTTCAGTTAACGGTTAAAATTTTGAATACTTCGATTAATTTGGTTCGGTCACCGATCGAATTAACCAAATGTACACCCCTAATTACAAGGTTGATCTTGACGGTTATTCGTTCATAAATTTATCTTAAAATCTCATGCTTTTTTGTTTTATAGTCAAAATTTGTCTGCTTTAACCACCAACCTGTGTACCCTTTTTCTTTAATCTTTTTCATGTTGAATATATGGTGGTTGGGATTGTAGGTGTAGGTCCTAGTCGGTTTAACCATGACAGGTCTTGGTCATGGGGAGATTCCCTTTGCTCGGATATTTAGAATGTTTTGGCCACTCAAGGAAATTCCCTGAAGCTAACAAACGAGGGACGTGATGGCTGGTTCTAAGGAAGGTGCAATTTGCTCAAAAGTACAAAAGATACCATGACTTGTTGATATGATGTTTCTTAGGAGACAGGTCGTGAAACCATAGTGCATGACTTTCTTTATGGGGCAGCCTTCATCCTTGTAGGTGGGTGTCCTTGAATTTTCAGGTCTTTAGGCTTTCTTTGGCTGGGTTTAGACCATATGGTTGTGGGTTTCTTTTTTCTTAATCCCGTAGGACGACTGCAACCAGAACACAATGACATAGTTTTTAAATTGTTTTTGTACAAAAGTATGATAGGTAAGGATAGACATTTTACTCGATCCAATCAGATTTTAATTAACCCGAATTGATCTGATCAGATTATTTGATAAAAGATTGATTTCAGATCAGGTGTTTATTGAATGAAAACTTAAATTGGATTCAAGTTTAAGATGTAAATTATTTGATTTGACTCGACCCGAAATTAAATATATATATTTTTTAAAAATTTTTTAAGGATGGAAAATGTTTCAAGTTTAAGGTGTTTATTTTTTGTATAGGTTGGGATCGGGTTTAGGGTATCTATTTTTTAGTCGGGTTGAGTTTATTTTTTGAAGACAAAATTCAGGTTGAAAGACGGATTTAGGGTATTTTTTCAGATCGAATTTGGATAGACCATAATTTAACCCGATCCATACCCATATATAACGATATGTACATCAAAGTAGATAGTTCCTAGATCTATTGTGCTTGCCGCTAAAGATGTTAATTGACTTGAGCAGTTCATGAATAATTAGAGTTTAATTCGGTTAAAGTTAAATTCCAACTCAAGTGTAACTTAGATCTTAACTTTTCTCCATTTCAGTACTTTTCTGTTAACATGGAGGAGAGGAAGATGAAGCTGTACGCTCATCTACTCGTTCTTTTCGTCTTCTTCATTGATATTTCTTCATGTGGAGATGTCCCAGTGATTTTCATCTTCGGCGACTCATTTTCGACGCCGGAAAAACTGTAGCATGCAGGCGGATTTTCCACCTTATGGCTCCACATTTTTCCAAACTTTGTTTAAGCAGACCATTCTAATCGAAACAATGGGTTGAGGATAGGGAAACACCATGGGATGAAGGAGACTGTGTATGTGGTTAGCCTCTTTGCCTGATAAATCCCCAGCAACAGCTACGTGGGAAAATAGCTAACCATCTGCCACAGCAGTGCCATGCTCGAACTGAAATGAAAATGAAAGACAAACCTAAATGTTTAATGACCAACAAAGAGTATATTAATATGCAATTCTTTATGCCTAACTTAACAACCATGACAATAGGTCAAAAGGGGTTTTGGTCGATAGATTTATTTAATTTTTTTAGGGATGACTATATATTTAGTTATCTATTTTCTATTTTGGTAATTCACTTATTTTATGATAAAATAATATCTAATGTCACGTTTTATTTTTATTTTAGTATTCTTTCATTAAAAAATCAATGATAGACTGACAAAAAAAGAGAAAATCACACATGACAAATTATCACGTCATTTCTCTTCTAGTAGCATGTCATGCGTGTTTTTCTCTCTTCTATGTAGTATGTTTAGTATGTTGTTGACTTTTTAATAACGGTGTACCAAAATAAAAACAAAACGTAACGTTAAATATTATTTTATCAATAAAAAATAGGTGAAATATCAAAATAGAAAAATAAATAAAAATAAAATATTAAATATGTAATTATCCTTAATTTTTTTTAATTGCTCTTCTGGTTCTAGAGTCTAGTCCTGACTAATTCAGACCGATCCGGTCGCACATCTAGCCTTGGTGGGTGAGTTTCCCAATAAAAATTTTCTACGTACAAAACGTCTCAAACCTAAAACTTGTTTAACCAGAATCAAACTGCTTACCACTTGAATTAACCATGTCGGTAGTTATCCCTAAATATTATTATGTTATTCATCCATAATATTGAGTGTCTTCTCACAAAATGTTCGTCTACCGTGCAAATATCTTGATGAAATCGAACGGTCCACATCATCCAGCGACGTTTAATCTTCATACCCATATAATTTATAAAAACCACAATTCACATTAATTAAATGACTAGAACACCCTTAAAAGAATCGAATTGGTAGAGATAATATAACTACATGACAAAGGGCAATTCTGTTTAAACGGTTTTATTTTTTCTTTCCCTTTTTCCCTCCAATTCTCTCTTGTTATAAAACCCAATCTCCTTCGTCCTCTTCTCAAGTTCGCTACACTCTTTCTTTTCCCTCTCTCCAAACAAAACAATAAAAAAAAATTCTCACACGGACTCTCTCACTTTATCTCATCTGAAGAGAGAATCGGAAGTGTTACGGTTACGGTTCAGGTGAGCGACAAATTTTCTCATTCGTTTTGCTATTGCTTTGATTCGATATAATGTTTGTTAAATCTTTCTGTTATTCATTAGCAGATGCAAAACGACAATTTTTCAACAGTTTATGGCGACCTCGGAGGGAAGCAACCGAAAGATCACCAGATCGATGGAGTTTACTCTTCATCTACGACCTCATCCTCCATTTCCGCCGCCTCCGTGTTCTCTCTCTACAATCCTCGCATCCTCATGCAACAACATCAAGATATGATAAACCGCCACAACCTCTGCCTCACTCGTCTCCGTGAAGCTGCAAAGGAAGCCGAGGCACTCCGTCAAGAGAATTCCTCGCTTCGATCTGTCAACAGAGACCTTAACAATCAACTCAGCGCGCTGATCCAAGCCTCTGTTCAGAACCACTTCTCGTCGTCTGATTACAACAATACGCCGTTTGAGTTGATGAACGCGTTGCGGGGACTTTTTCTCAGTAGTGAATGCGTTGGAGAGGCAGATATTTCTGATGAGAGTCCGACAAGCGTGATGGAAGGTGCGGTGGACGTGGGGCGGGTTATGTTGCCTAAGAGCATTTCTGTTAGGTCTAATGGATACCTGAAGATGATGAATCAAGCTGGATCGAATCATCGTGGTAAAACTCGCGGACCTACTCGGACTAGCAATGCCTCTCAACTCAATGGAGCGGTGAGTTTATTTTTCATTTTTCTTTTATCTTTTAATCTCTATAATTCTGTTTGGATGCAAATTCGCTATAGCAATGAGTATATTGTTGTTTCAACAGTTATATTTATGTAGTTATCTTTAATAAGTGAATAAAGATGATATAACACGTCATCCAAGATAAAATTAGCTGAATTTATTTTTCATTTTCAATAGAATTTTGACTGAATTTTAACAAGACATCTGCTTAGACGTTTAAGATTTGTGTATTGCATAGTAAATACGAACAGTAATAGGTTTACATTTGGTTATTGTACTTCTTAAAGTAGTTAAAATGGAAGCGCTAGCTACTCATTTTTTGTGAATGTGTAACAGAAGGTGTATGTTCAGGGAGGGAAGGAGGAAGAGGAGCCACTTGAATTGGAGGTCTACAACCAAGGCATGTTCAAGACTGAACTCTGCAACAAACGGCAAGAGACCGAATCCTGTCCTTATGGCAATCACTGCCAATTCGCTCACGGCATCAAAGAGCTACGCCCGTAATCCGCCACCCTCGCTACAAGACTGAGGTTTGCAGGGTGGTCCTTGCTGGTGAAGTCTGTCCCTACGGGCATCGATGCCATTTTCGCCATGCACTTACCGAGGAGGAGAAGTTCACGGACCACCTCAAGCCCAGGACCAGGTAAATCATGAGAGATCATCATATAACATGGTTGCAAAGGGTAGAGATCAATGTTCATAATCATAAAAAGAAGAATTATATAATGTAAGGAAGTTTACAGGTATACAATTGGAATAATTCGAGTCAAAAAATAAGAGTATAGTAATAAAAAGGAGCAAGAAACAGATAGTAGATGAAGATTGGAAGAGACTTTGTTGTCCGGAAGGTGGGAAATTTGTTGCGGTTATTATAGGTATTCGTTTTTCTTGTCTTTCATATCATTGTTTTTTGTGCTTAAACCAATCCAATATGGAGCAAAAGGTAAAGAAAAACATTAATGGTGATAATGGTGCTAGCTTGAAAAAACCGTAAACGAAGAATTCATAAATGATTTTAAAATTATTAAATCATGTGAGAATCCTGTTCTAACGTACTAAATATACTATCTTAAATTCTACTTGCTAGTTGATACTCTTGTTTTAAGGTGTGATACACTTGGGCCGTTTACATGGTTCTGAAATTCTGATTGACAGCAATCTTGAGTCATATACAAACCTGGCCTATACACAAACCAGGTCCCTGGATCGAATCATATCTGGTTTTCAAGTTTAAACCTTAGATTCGAGGCCTGGCCTGGTTGCACAGAAATGTACTTCGAATCTTGAAGAATTCATGTCTGCTTTTATTGTAATAGAAGATTGTTTTTATAGAGACAAGGCTCGTATTAATAATTATTATTTTACATATTAATAATTTCTTAATATCTTATTCATTTACAATAAAATATTTTTTTGTGTACAAAAATTAAAAAAAAATATATGTTTTTTTAGCAAAGATTCTATTTTACTTTTACCGATTGAGTCGTATGTATCTAATATATTTATATCATGTCGCAGTAGTAGAAAAGGGCACTGAAAAAGACCGTGAGAATTTTGTCCAATTAGTTGACACTAATTAGGGTGCCATTATGTGTTTGATAAAATTATAGAAGTTTAAGTAGCGAAGGATTCTTTCTAAAACTAAATACATGTCACTGATCTAATAGAAAATTAACAATGATACTTACATAGCATTCACAAAATGAAATTATCGACATCACAATTCACAACCCCCTATCATTTGATAAATCCTAAATCGTATTATCAAATTATTGTGATCATATTATTGATATCGTTCTTTTCAAATATAATACTGATAGAATGTTAATAAAATATGATTAATCAATTGAATCAAATCATATAGGTGTATGTAATTTTTTATGCCACATACATGAATTGTGATCACCTTTGCCCGCACTAATCCAAATGCTACACCTAATGCACCCAATTCAAAAGGCATAAGCCACTGAAGTTCCTTCTTTCCAATTCCAGCAAAGCTTGGTTTCCACCCACCACCAACAATCACAGTAAATATATGAATAAACTAACAGAGAGTGCGTTTCTGAAAAGTTGGAAAAAAACTGAGTTCCTAGTCAAACGGGATCCGATGTTGGGGTGCCGATGCCGGTGCGTGTGAGCATGAAACGGCTCAAATGGGATAGCGGCGTTTATGAAATGCGTTCGAGGCCCATGCGCCGTTCTCTGTCCTCTGTTTGATAGACAGTTGAAAACTTCCATGGCCTTTATGGGATTTCGCATTTTCACATATTTTTTATATATACAGATCATGAGTTATTCAAGTTTAATTTAATTAAAATTTAATTTAATTGCATTCAATTTGAATGTTTAACAAATCGGATTGAGTCAAGCTATTTAATATCCTATCGAAAAACTTGTGAATTATTCAAAAATATAATATAATATACTAATTTTTAATGTTTATAATTCTAAAACCTAAAATATAAACTATAAACATAAATTTAAACCCTAAAATCTAAATCTTAAATTCTAAACCCAACGATCTAAACCTCTAAACCCTAAACTAATGTTTGTACAACTTGTGTATTAATGTTTTTTTCCTAACAATGCTGTAAATGAGATATGACACATAATATACTACTCGAATTGAGTTAACATTTTTCAAACTTGTTAAAAATTATTCAAACTCAAACTTAACTCGAAATCTTAATAAATCACTTAAAATCCAGTCAACACTGTTTGAATTTAACTCGATTTATTTCCCCCTCTTTATAGTAATGCAAAACAAATAAAGTATTGAAAATTTGAAAGTGCCAAATAAAAAGTTTAATGATAAATGATGATTTTTTAAAACATCTACTACCATAAAAACACATAATATAGTAAACAATTAAAACATTATCAAGTGGATTGATAACTTTACTTCCAACAATCTACTTTTGTGGGTCCATGTGATCGAAACCTACTTCTCTGTCCCCCAACTGTAAATATTTTAGGGTTTCGTGTGATGAACCCTTGGATTATTGCCATATTATTGAGGGGAGGGGTGAAATTGAAAATATATTTTAAAGTCATTCATTATTTAAAAAAAAATAATGTTTGTGTCCACAAAAATGACCTAAAACTAACAAAAAAAATCAGGGTTGGTAGGAATCTTAATCCCTTAAAACTTAAAATGATATATATTTTAAATAAAAGGCAAAGTTTATTATTTTTAAATGGATTTATCTATTACATCTAAAAAATAATAAGTTATTATAAAAAAAAACATAAATATTCAGGACGGAGCCAGAATGGTTGAAAGGGGCAAAACATAAATATTTAAAAGAAATTAAATAGGGGACAAAAATAATAAAAAAAATCTTCGGGGTGGGGGTGATTGTCCCTCCCCACCCCATACGACTCCATCCCTGTAAATATTTTTAAATTTTGTGATTCAAATATGAGTCGAGTATCTAACTTTAATTTATAATTTCAATTCTAAATTCTAAATATATTTTTTAATATTAAAATATAAATAAAAATACCAATATATATATATATATATATAATTTATACTCTACTCAAACTAAACCCCACCATAGCACTGAGAATAATATGAAAACTCCCACAGCCTTGGAATTCGAGTTAGTGGAGTTATTTGCATTTTCCCACAAACATGCCCTTAACACCAATTTCGAACCAGACTTTCAACAACTGTAAACAAAAATTAAAATAAATTTATACTTTTAAAAACATTTTAATTAAATTAACAAAAAAGCTACGTTGTGGCCTTTATATACGACCCATCATGTCCCCTCACGCATAGACCCACTCTTCAGCTACATACATGTTTCAGTAACCATAGACATTGATTAAAATCAATGGTGGTTGCCGGAAACAACCGGCGAGGATGTGTCGATATCGGCCGGGAACACAAAGGAAGCGTCGGCGGTGACGGTTGTTGTTGTTGGTTCTACACTCATAGCCCATAGGTGAAAAAAGATGTTGTGAAAGAAACAAAACAAGTCTTTGCAATTGCACTCTCCTGAGTTTCTAGCTTAGCACAAGAGGCAGAACCGGGAGAGCAGCATCGTTGCACGGCGGGGAATTGAGGGTATCGGTCCGATTTTTACGTATTCGAGTTGTCTATTTTAGGACTAAAGTAGTGTTGAACTATGAGATGTAAGAGATGCATACGAGGTAGCTAGCTGGTTAGCTTGTTTGGTAGCTTTTGTTAAACATAAATGCTGCTGGGAATGCAGTGCTTACACCTATCATCTAGTATGTCTTTGCTTTGTGTTGAATAAAGACATGACTTTGGTGCTTGTTTTTCTGTCTGTTTCTTAGCAATTATAAAATGGATTTGGACTTTGGTCCAAAAATATGGTTGGGATGTCAAAACTGATTAGGCTCAAGTTTTTGGATAAATGGGCTCGATTCGGTCTGCTTTATTTAGATAATTGATCGAGTGATTAAAGATGTTCATTGCATATGTATCGAATATAAATTCTTGAATGTGTGCTATTTATTTATTGTCATATTTTTTTCGGATAAAGATGGGAAGTGAAACAAAACAAAGCAACAGACATAAAAAAGAAAACACAATGTGATGGAGATTCGGGCAGCTAATTAAACTAATAGTCTCCATGTCCAACCCGTGACCTAAGTTGACTCGTACCAACATCATAGCATGTGATTGCCATAACTTAAAAGAAAATATTATATATTAATTTTATATTATATAAAATAATATTTAATACACATATTTATATGTAATTTAAATGAGTATTTTAATAATGGAAAATAAAAAAATATTCTTGAAATACAATAATTTAGTGTCAGAACATATGGGTACGAGGTTGGTCCTTGTGTTACGAGGTCATTACCTTCTTCCTAAAAGATATGTCTAATAGGATGTGCAGCGCTACTATTTATATACTCTAAGACTTCTCGCCCTCGTTACGACCTTTCGCTCTCGTGATTGGCCTCTTGTCACGATTGTTCACCCCTGTCTATCCCTCTCATAGGAGTTTGGCGTGAAATCGGACAGTCAAAGGGTCGCTCTGATACTATTTATCATGGGGTTATTATCGTCTTCCTAAAAGACATGTCTAATAAGATGTACAGCACCATCGTTTATATACCCCAAAACCTCATTTTTCCTTTCCGATATAAGATTAATGTTCCTTACCTCTTTTTAGGGGTCACACTTGCTTGCTCCCCAGATTCCTTTTGAAACAAAAATTTCTAGGTTTTCATTACATAAGCATTTAGAGTTAGAACTATATGTTCCTTGTCTGCAAAATTTTAGAATCTTTTATCTTGAATTCATTGGAATTTATTGTAACCCCGCAACCGGTTAACGACGCGTCCTCGTCGTTACGCTGCATCGTTGCCAGAATGTCGGGACAAGAAGCCAATGGACAATTTATCGTTGGTGTGCTTTTGAGGACCCCTTTTGTTGTTTCACTTTGTGTGGATGTTTTTTGAAAATGGCAATGCAGGTCCCTCCCCTTGGGCCAAGATCCCCCTCGTGGAGCAATCAATTTACGACCAAATGGTAAAGGTTTGGTCGTTCGAGTTCGACATATGTGGTTCTGTCCGGTGCTGATTCTTTTATCTGTCGAATTTGATGGACAGACTTGCTTGGTGTGTTCACTTCACTAATATGGACATGGTGGATGGTTCCTTTTTTCATATATGGTACATGCCTTTTTGAATACACACTAGGGATGATAAAATATGTTACCTAAAGTCGGATTATTCTTTCGATCCGGTAGGTCCGATATATTTTTTTTTTTATTTGAATAAGATGAAATTTAATTTGGGTTGGCACATAATAGGTATGGTTTGGCTTATTTTTTATTTTTTAGATAAATCTAGAACATAGGTTTAAGTTATAAACGGTTTGTATATATAATTTTTTATAAAATAAATTTTTATTAAATGTGTGACACGAATTAATTTAAATTATTTTAGATAAACTTCGAAAATCGAAAAAAAGTTTATACTTAATTTTGATTGCATGAGTTTGTCATTATTATTAAAATCCAATTTTCTGTTTAGTGGTCAAAGACTGCAATCATTTGAAGAAGATTGTAAATTTAAAAGCTTTAGTAGTCAAAGATATTAGTGGGAACCATCTTATAATTGATTCAGACCATCATTAAAATTACCAAGCATGCATACAACAAAGAATTAAAACAAAATTTAAATAAATTCCAAAATCAGAAAGGAGATAAATATAAGCAGCAATGAGATTGAAAAGAGTAAAACATAAATAATTTAGAATAAAAAATAAATTAAAATAAATTAAATAAGATGATAAAAATAAAAATAAAAATAATTTTTTTTATCTTTTTATTTTTTTCCTTTCAAAAAAATAAAATAATTATAAATTTATTTATTTTTTAAATTTTATATTTTATCTCTTATTTTTAAATTAATTTTTCGTCCAAGGCTAAACATAATCCGTACACAATGCCAACAAGTGCTTGAGTGTTATAGTCAGAGACGGAGTTATGATTCAGTGTTGGGAGAGACAAGAGTCTATTAAACCTTTCAATTTGAAATTGGGAGACAAAATCTCTTATTTAATTAACATTTAAACTAAAAGGGACTAAAAATATAATTATACCAAAAAATTTGGGAGAGACAACAACTTCTCCTATCCTATGAACAACTTCGTCCTTAGTTACAGTAAAACGCACATTCAGGGACGGAACTAGGATCAAACATTGAGAGGGGCAAAGATCTATTAAGCTTTTAAATCTAAAAATTGAGAGGGGCAAAAACCTTATTTTATTACTATTTAAACTAAGAGGAACCTCATGTGTAATTATACCAAAAAAATTAGGAGGGACAAGAACCCCTCCCAAACACAAGGTAACTTCGTCCCTCCACACATTATATTACGATAAGAGAATTTATATTCGAATCTTAATACAATACTAATGATACCACCTCAACTACCTAGGTATTTTATGGTACTAATCATTCTCATATAGACCATACTCATCCATTTAAACCCATTGATTTTAATTTTCATTATGATTAGGATCCCTTCCAGGCTTCCACTACTGCTACACCAAGTCATTGTAGGCCAAAAGCTAGTCCTAGAGGTAGTGGGGGTGGAGCCCTCCTCCATAATTATTGAACAAGGTTTTGTTTTGGTATCCTGCCTAGCTAGGATAACCAAGCTAGCAGCTAGCTGGATTATTCTATCCACCTACCATGTTTTTTCTTTATTTGCCTCATTGAATTTGGTCGACTTATTCCCTCAGGTGCCACAAAACTCAACATCACAACAACTGTTCTATCTCCTACAGAAAAAAAGGAAAATTGGACCCAACATCTTATCAATGGGACACACGTAATGTATATAAACTTGCACATTATATTAATGGAGAGGATGAATGTTGGTGCTGTCTCTTGGTGTTTGTCTTTCATGGTGCTGTATGTATAATTAATTGGGTTGGTCCACTTTCATAATGGTAGATCACTTGGTTTTTTATAGGAATAAGATTCTATTGTATGTCACCGTGTTAAACTCACGGCAAATTTGATGTATCTGAATTTCTCACTGTCGATATAATCTGTTAAAAGCTTTCGACTTTTCATTGAAGATGTCTGTTATCGTTGAATTATCCGTTTCGATAACGATCTTACGCAACCCAAACCTCTATGAGTGGTTCAGCACATCATAAACGACCTATAATTCTAACATAAGAACCGAGCACACACCAAAACTTCGAGTAAAACCAAAGATCCGCTCTCTTTGTGCATATCGAACGAACACCACCCACGACGGCCATGTCACGACCACCCTCAACAGCACCATCTACATTCGCCTTTACCCAACTAATTTTGGTGCTTACCATCCATCCCAGTCGATATTCTCAAGCTTGCAACTAGATTACCTCCTACACTAGTAGATACTACCTCCGTCTCTTCTTAAATGTTCATTATTAATTTTTTAAAAGTCAAAATTTTTAAAGTTCGACTCTATATATATTTAATATTTTAAATAATTAATTTTTATAAGATATATATTTAAAAACTTCTTAATAAAAGGTTTTAAAATATATATTTTTTATATTTTTATCAATAATATTTTTTAAATAATTGTGAGTCAAAATTAAAAAAAATTAACTAAAAAAAGTCAATAATAGACAATTTTCATAGGACGGAGCTAGTAACTTATTTGATTAAGTCTTAATCTTTATTGTATATACACAGATAAGATTACGTTTTAATCTTTTAAAATTATTTTTTTTGAATAATTTTCGATGTTCAAATATTTTAGATTTAAATTATTTTTAGTTTATTATTAGGGTTAATCGATTTTATTATTATTTTTGAAAATTTGCAATATAAAGGTTGAAATGAAGGTAGTTGAGATAAGAGAGACATCAAGTCAACAATCACATGCTTAAAAAGCATAATGAAATCTAAAGGTTGAAATTTTGGTGGAAAAACACTTATCCTTTCACTAAGGGATTAAAAAATTAAAAAAAATATGTATCAGTTAAAAATAACTTTATAAAATTATGTAAATATAAAATATTTTTATTCTATTAAATTATTTAATCTATTTTTTAGTTTTTTTAATAATTTTTATCTATAAAAAATATTATTTTGACAAAAAAATATCAAAAGTTGAATTATTTTTTAAAAAATAAAAGTTAAAATAATTATTTAGTTAATTATTAGGATTATTTTTTAACTTTATGCTTAAGACCTCATCTTTTGTTGTTGTAGATAAACCCAAGTTTTAGTTTGTAAAAAAATGAAAAAAAATCATTTTTTAATAAATCAAGGTTCGAGGACTAAAACAGTGAATAAATTAAAATTTAAAGATCGAGCATTAATTTTCTTCTCCTATTTTTTATATTTTTGGAATAAAAAATAATTTCGCTCTCTAAATACAACAAAAATAAAACAAATTTAAATTAAACTTATACGTTAAAAATGTAGGTATTTACCGACAAGAGTTGGTCCAAGTGGTAAGCAGCTTGGTTTCGCTTAAGTAAGTCTCAAGTTTAAGACGTTATATACGAAGAAAATCCCTGTTAGAAGACTCACACACTAAAACTAAGTGTACGACACAGATCGATTTAAATTAATTAAGATTAGACTCTAAAACCAAAAAATCAATAAAAAAATTTAAGTATTTTCACCCTTTTGTGATAGTCCAAAATTTTGAGTCGGGTAAATAGTAATTGGTAAATTGTAACAAAAAGACACGTTGATATGTCCCCACAAATCACTATTAGCTAGAGAAATTATATCATAGGCCCGACCACGTCAACCGTGGTCTCATCCAATAATAACCACCCACTTTATTACTAATCTTTACCTCATTTTTTTTCAACTAATGGATCTTCACTCAGAATTTTCATGTATTTTAAAAATATGATTTCTGGAAATTACATTAATTACATGGTTGATTAGTGACGAAATGGTTAGTTTTCATTAGTTAGAGATCACGGCTGACGTGATAGGCCGAACCTATGATATAATCTCTCCTATTAGCTAATAGCTATTGGGATAGACAAAGAGAAAAAGTTCAACTATCAACAAGAGAACAATATATTTACGCAACGCAAACTTAATTAAAATAAAATTTGAAATTCATAAATTTTTTCATTTAATAATAATTTCTGATTCGATTTTTATATAATTTCGTTTATTTTATTATTATTTTTAAGATGAGTCTATCATGTGCGTCGAATATTAGAGGTGGGTAAAAAATCTGATTACTCAGTCCTAGACCCGGTAAAATCCGGTAGATTTTTATCTGGTATTAATTTTGGTGGGACTGAGACTGGATTCAAAATTTAGGTCTCAGTCATGACCAGGACCGGAATTGGATCTTGATTTTTTAGACCTGATACCTAGTGGGTACCCAATAGAATCGGGACCAATACCAAATATCCAGTATTGGTTTTCTTTTGTTTATTTTTTCTTATCAAAATTTCTGTTTATGTATGAATATTATGAGTATGACTAGTTTTAAAACTTTAATTTTAAAGTCTACAATGTTTTAATTTTATTATTTAATATTATTGGTGGTTGAATTTTTTTCTTTAATTACTCAATTTTTAAAGAATAAACTAATTGATCGGGTACCTAATATCGAAACCGGTTTCCACCAGTAACGCGATCGGTTCTTAAAATTTAAGACCCAATGTAATCAGGATCGGGACATGTTCCAATTTTCAAGAACTGGTGGTTACCAAGACCAGAACCAATTCTATTTAAATTGACCGGGTACCCTGTATTGCCTACCCCTATCAAATATCATTCAACTTGAACACCATTAATTTAAACACCTCTAAACATTAAATTTTTTAATTTTTATTAATTAATTTAACGATGTTCAACAATGTTTAACGTTAATGATATTCAACGATGTTCGAGATCCATTATGGAATTTCTCTATTTTTAATCAATTATAGTGGGTATAAATAATATATATTCTATAATATACTCTCAACCATTAAACAATGACCCTTAATTATTATGTTGTAACCTTTAATTGTTTAGAATTCAAGAAATTATGGTTAAAATTTAGAGTTAATAAATTAAAACCTAAATTAATAATATTTTATTCTAAACCTCAATTCTAACCTTTTTTTTACATTAAATTTTAAATTTTAACCACAACTTTTTGGTTTTAAAATATTAAATCATAAAATGATAATGATAATGATTTTTTTCATTATGTATAAAATATTTTTCTTTATTTTATTAGTGCATGAGATAAATAAATCCATTTAAAATAGTGATTAATTTGAAATAAACATCTAATTAAGAGATATAATTATTTTAACCAACTAATTAATTCTAAATATCAAATCGTTTCTTTCTTCCTCATTCAGCTCGCCTCATCTCGTCTCATGGTTTCCACATCTTAACAAAAGAAAAAAAAAACATCTTCAAATCTCTCTCTTTGACCAGAAAAAAGTACCCTCTCTCTCTTATATTTAATACTACAAAATTTCTCTTTTAATTAAATATAAAATCTATTTTAATTAATATATTATTATTTTCTCTGGTAAAATAGTAATATATAAACATATTGGGAAGTACAGCTTGTGTTTGTTTGAGAGTGTTCCCAGATTTTTATGAATAATAAAACACACACTGTTTCATTTCTTCTTTCACATCAATTCAATTCAATTTCCTTCAAAAAAAATGGATTCTTTTTGTTGATTTATAATATATATAGATAGATATTCGTGGGTTGATTCCTTCATTTTTTCTCGCTCTTTTCCTCTTAGCCTTGGGACAAGGAAAACTCCAAGGATCGGAGTGCCGATCTTCTGCACAATTTCATCGTACGGTTAGACCCTTTCTTCTCTTCTATCAGCTTCTCCTTTTCTGTTCTTCTCATGTCAGTCTCTAAATCTCTCTCTTTCCACCTGAAGTTGTTGTGTATTCAATTTCTCAATCTCAATCAACGGCGATAATTTTTCTTCTTCTTTTTTCCTTTCAATTTTCCAGTTTTTAATATGGTGGTTATACATTCCTTTCACTAATTTCAGCGGATAATTGTTTCCATTGAATGGTTTCGATTGTTTTTTTTTCCCTTTTTAAGATAAAGTTGTGTTTTTTCTAATGCCGTTCTGATTGCATGCACTGAAGCTTTTTGAGATTCGTTTCGATTTTTTTTAATAAAAAATATAAATTTCCAGTTCTGGGTTATTTTTTTATCGACAGCTCAATTCCTTTGGAGTTTAAGCATGAGTTTGGAATTGTTACTTATTGGTGTTGAACTGAACAGTAGCTCTAGTTAAATTTGCTGTTATTTCTCTTTTTTAAGACCAAAGGTTGAGAAAATTTTGATGATCAATGGGTTCATAAGTTTAATTATGATTTGCATGTGGATAAAAGTTTACTCTTGTTGGATTGCATTTGTGTTTTCTATTTTTTCTGACTTTGATTTTGTTGATTTTGTACATGGAAAATGATTAATTATTATTCTTTTCTATTATAAGAATGGAATTTGTATTTGTTCTTTTATGTATATAGTCTGGCTAGATTTGAATAACATTAATGCTTTCTTAGAGTTATTTGTAAATGGACTTTGCTTATGCTTTTTAAAGTATGTGAATTTGTTTTGGTGAAGCTGTTTTATGGGGTTCATTTTTTTTGTTTGCATTTAAAGTTTTCCAAGACATGAATGTCTAGTACCAACTATTATTCTGTTTTAAAGAGATTTTGTCAAGCTTGATATTGCTCTTCTGGGTCATGATTTAATGATCAGAAATGTTAGTAGTTGGTTCCATGTGAGGACTGAGGAGTATTTATTGCTGTTTTGAAATAAATACTGTAACTATTGTTATAGTCCTTGGTAAATCCTCTTCCCAAAACAAGTTTCTGAGAGGCACCTTAAAGTTTGGATCCTTTTATCTTGTCCTCCTATGATTTTTTTTTTTTTTTTTTTTTTTTTTTTGCTTCTTGATGATTAATCTGAACATTAACTTTGAATGCTATAACACTAATAAAGAACCTATATTGATATTTGTTATGTGGTAGATAGACTACAATGTAGAAAAACATTTTCCTCTGTAGGAAAGTGGATTGTCACATCAAATGAACTGGAGTTGCATATGAGTTTCAATCCTTGACCAAACTGTAGGGACCATAGCTTTAGGGGTTCTTTACTGGTTTGCTTTCATCTTTAATAAGGTTGTGTTTTACATCTTTCGTTACGCCATTGTACAATTTGTTCTGCTTAATTGGCCTTGCCTTTTGCACATTCCTGCCCAAACGTGTGTCCTGTCTTGGGTATTCTCGAAATTCAATGTCTCCATTATAATGGTTATAGCTTTGTAGTTACCAAATCTTCCCCTGCAGTTAAGATGACTACGAAAAATAAGACAAAATAATAGTTATGTGAGTTTGGTTATATAATTTTTTCATCTGTGTGAAGAGAGATGTATATGTGTATTTACCCATGAAAATGATGTAAATGTGTTGGTTGACATGGGACTTGCATTGTAGTTGTACATTCTCCCTTTGAAACTTCATTAGTTAATGGGGAGGTAACTACTGTTTTTTATATTTTTAATAAACCTTGCTCATTAAGAAGGAGCTTAATATCTACTTTTGGGAAACACCCCTCCATATTTCTGTAGAGGGAGAGATGTACATCATTCATGATATTTTCTAAATGTTGAATCATATCCTGGTATCTGCCTTAACGAAATTCATCCCAAAGTTCTGTTTTTTTACCATAAAAAGATAAAAGGAAAAGTATCTCATTTGGTGATATATCTGATCATTAGAGTTTGCCATCCTTTTTGTCTTCCCTTTTTAAAGTTTATCCTCCTCTTCCCCCATAAAGTTGATAACTTCAGTTAATGAATTTATTGTATTTTGTATTCATATTTTCTGCTGACACATTCTTTCTTTAGTCTTGTCTTTCGTACTGCTCTTTTTCGCATTTATCACTTTATTTAGATTAGATTTTCTCTGACTGTTATTTGTAAGATTATCATGTTTAGAAATTCTCAAGTTCAATTACCTCAATCTTATATTCTTTGTTCTGCAGTGTGTTTCTTGAACACTGAGCGCGTATGGAACCTAATGGTCATAGGAGAGCGAGGAGAAGGGAACATCTTGTCCAAGGAAATGGAGATACTAGTTTATCATATTCTATAGATGAACTAGATCCGTGGACTGCTTGGGCATATAAGCCTCGCACTATTTCTTTATTATTTGTTGGTGCATGCTTTCTCATGTGAGTGCTTAATTAATACTTACCCCTTCTTAGGCCTTAGCTGCAACTCAACCATAATTATGCAGTTTTCCGTTGTTAGGATAGCATATATATTTTATATTGTTTCCTCTTCTTTGCATTTATATTGTGTTTTTGATTCAAATGACTGTCGATCTTTTGGTCGTTGTCAACCAGATGGTTGTCTTTGGTCCTTATTGTGAAACTTGTTTCTGTTGCATGTATGCATGATCCGTTAAAAGATTTGCAAAGTAAAGGTTATTTTCTTAGTTTTTCTCCGAGTCTCCATCCCTTGTAGATATGCTTGATGCTGCTATTGTGTTGCCAACTGTGCAGTGAATCAAAGTTTTGAGCTTGGGATGGGGTATGTTTTCTAGAAAGGGCACTATGGTTACAATCATGCAATGGTTTTCGAGGCGTTTTGGTAATTGTAGGAAAATATCATGGCAGCCTACATATTTGTTTTGATTCAATATCATTCAGCAAGCATTATTCAAATATAGTGGTTTCTATTTTTTTTCTCCCCATTTTGCTTGGTAAAGTGACTGTTCTGTAACGCATACAATCTTTGTATTATCTATTAGGCTAAATTCTGCCCCGCAAAATTATTCATTTTACTTCCATTTGTTAAGAATGTGATTTCTTATAATAGTGTTCCTAAATGTTTTCACCATGGGGAGCTAGTTCCACGTCCTTCAGTTGCATCCCAATGTTTATTTCCTTTTACTAATATACATTGCAGAAAGCCATGAAGAATCTAAAAATGTTTTATTTGTTTTATTAAAAGAATGAAACTCGTTCTGTTTTTGTTTTAATGTTTTTCTTTAGTTCAAAATTCTCTCAATTCTTACTATTTATTTATTGTCGGCATACAGTTGGGCAAGTGGAGCCCTTGATCCCGAGAGCAGTGAGTCTGGCGATCTTGTAACATCTGTAAAAAGGTTCCGAATTTACTTATGATGGCATTTTACCTTTTCCCCTTTTACTTGCTAACACACTTTAAGTTTTTGCTTGCTTGACTGTTTTTGTAGGGGTGTATGGGCAATGATTGCAGTTTTTCTAGCTTATTGCTTGCTGCAGGCTCCTTCTACGTAAGTTATTAGTTTGGTTTCTTCTGTTGAACTTGGTGTGTTTAACTGTTTGCCAATGGATTCTCTACTGTTTTTGTCTCTAAAGATTTGCTTGTGCATTCTTGTTATCTAGTGGTATGACTAGATTATTTTTCACCAGAAAGTCACCTTGGTCTTTGGAGAAATCTCTTTTAAAAGATTCCAAATGCCTGTGAAAATTGATTTTACTTTATCACTTTATATGAAGAAACATTTTGCCATTATGCTGGCTGGATTTGTGTGTGTATCTCTGTTTTAATCGCCAGAATTTCATTTCAGTATTGTTAGGGGAATGCTTATTTTATTTCTCTAGAAGATTAAAGATCAGGATTTTACACTTCTTTGTAGGGTCCTTATTCGGCCACATCCTGCAATTTGGCGTTTAGTTCATGGAATGGCTGTTATTTATCTTGTTGCCCTCACATTTTTGCTTTTTCAGGTTAGTTTCCTTATGTTCATCTTTCCATTATTATCTATATGTTTGTCCATTGCAATTCTTATTTGTTTATATTATATGTGCATATCCATATTCATCTGTAGTAGCTTTTCTTTCTATTCTTAGCCATACCGCACCTATAAACTTTTAGACGCCCTTAGGAAAACCTCCCCCTCTTTCCCTTTATTTTCCTTTTGGTATAGTTAAGCGGTAACGGTAACATGGCATCAGTTAAGAATATCAAAATACACCCTTTCAAAATAGAAGCTGAGGTGCGGTACTTACAAATATGAATTCCATCTTTCTACTCACATATGCATGGAAAACACATGTATCTATGCATGATGTGTTGAAATTCAATATTTTCTGGAATGGTTCATATTTAACTAACACATACAAACACAAAAGCTATCATCCATAGTTGAATATATGATTGGTGATGGCTGCTCTCAACTCTGTTTTCCAGAAGCGTGATGATGCTAGGCAGTTCATGAAGTTTCTCCATCCCGACCTTGGTGTTGGTACTGTTTTTGAAAGTCTTCCAGTTTCATACTTCTTCTGCTATTATTAATTATATAGAAGATCCTTGATTATTGTTTGCATATTTACGCAGAGCTTCCGGAAAGATCCTATGGTGCAGATTGTCGCATATATATTCCTGAAAATCCCGCAAACAGCAGGTTTAAGAATGTTTATGTATGGATCTTCTTGCACAACATGGCTTCTGTATTTTTTTTCTGCTTCTTTTACCTCTTTTTCTTTAGGTATTTATTTTCATTGCATGATTGAGCCTATATTTCTTGATGCAAATTAAATATACATTTCGTACTTCTAACTTTTGTTATGTATAAAAAATATTTGTAGGAAACACTATTTGATGAATTTGTAGTAGCCCACATCTTTGGTTGGTGGGGCAAGGCCATTTTAATCCGCAATCAGCCACTTCTCTGGGTCCTCTCAATCGGATTTGAGTTGATGGAGGTTAGTTTTTTAAACCGACACAAATTGTTTTTTTGTTTTGTTCTCAATTATCATTTAGATGTATTATAGTAATCTACGAGTCTTAAATGTCCTCGTTGTCTGTTTTACATCTGTAAACTAACTAATATGATGGCATATACAGTTTACCTTCCGACACATGCTACCGAACTTTAATGAGTGCTGGTGGGACAGCATTATTCTTGATATTTTGACGTGTAATTGGTTTGGTAAGATCCTGCATTGCTATATTTCCCTTTGTATTCGTCATCTCTTTTATTAATCTTTGTGCTTTAGGCTGTAGCTTTCGAAATTATTTGCTTTTGAATCACTGAAGTGTGCACAAGGAACTGAATAATATATGTTAGCTGACTGACTTGGTTTTGGAACTCTATTTTCTGCTTCGGTACTTCCTCCGATTCATAGTATCTTAGGAAGGCAAATGACAGTACGACTCTTATTTACATGTGTTAGATTTTTATGTAATTTTAATGTCCAAGTTTGTGATACATACATATGAGTTGTTATTTCTTTTATGGAAATAATGTGTTGATGATTCTTCGACCTATCTTGACAGCATATTTGCCTTGCACGTAGGTATTTGGGCTGGAATGCACACCGTTAGGTACTTTGATGGGAAAACATACGAGTGGGTTGGTATAAGTCGCCAGCCTAACATCATAGGCAAAGTATGTTCCTTGTGGTGTCGTTACTTCTTATAAATACGAAAAATGCTGCAATTTTAAACCTTCAAGTCTGTTTGGACATGGAAATATGGTCCCTTTTTCATTATATATATATATATATATTTTCTTTATACGTTATCATATTTTCCTTATATATATGTATACGCTCTTTGCTGTTTCCAGGTTAAACGGACTTTAGGACAATTTACACCGGCACGGTGGGACAAAGATGAATGGCACCCACTGCTTGGTCCAATGCGTTTCGTTCAAGTTCTCAGCCTCTGCATCGTCTTTCTGACAGTGGAAATTAATACATTCTTTCTGAAGTTTTGTCTGTGGATTCCTCCTCGAAACCCCGTGATCGTGTATAGGTTGATCTTGTGGTGGTTAATAGCAATACCGACAATTCGTGAGTACAACTCATATCTCCAAGACCGGTACCCTCCTTTTCTCTTTCCATTTGTTTTGGATCCAAATATATAGTCAGAAAACTGTTGATAACCCAATGAAGAATCTTCTTGTTTAACATAAAACACTTGTTATTTTATTTATTATTTCAGAAAACCAGTGAAAAAGGTTGGAGCATTTTGTTGGCTTTCCCTTGCAATTTGCATTGTTGAGCTTCTCATCGGAATCAAGTTCGGACACGGTATGTCCCAAGTTCCATACACAATGATAATCCATATTCATATCGTTTACAATTACTCTTCAATATTTAACAATTCCCGTCCCACCAGGCTTATATCCAAATGCGATGCCGACATGGTTGGTAATATTCTGGGTGTCGATCGGAGTGGTTCTTGTTTCATTCATACTCGTTTGGTCTTGGAAACTGCAGCGTAGTTACGGCAAAAGGAGAAGATAATTTCGGGAAACGAAGTGAACTATTACTATTCTTTGGTTGTTATTTTACCAGTGGCATTATATTGATGGTTGTAAATACACTGTATCACTTCATAAAAAATGTATTGTAAATGCTTATTCTTAGTGTTAGTTTGGCTGAGAAATGCTTGCATCCCAAGTTTCATAGTTTACCAATGAGGAATTTGCCAAAACTTTCCCAGAATGTTTCAGATTTCAATCAAGCTTTACATTTGTTTACTATTGTTCGTTCATAAGTAGATCTTTAGTCCCAAGTATGGCATTAGGTCATGTCAGGTCTCCACCATCCTCCTCACTAGCTACGACCGAGCTTCCTTGGGGCCTAAGTCTATGGGTACTAGGTCTGGGACTAAGCAGATGACACAATGTATCCAAGTAGTTAGGAACAATTAGGGGCCTAAAAGCCCCGTAACATGTTTCTTGTCTGTCGAGTTTTCGGATTGCTATGCCCTACGAGTTTTCGGATTGCTATGCCCTACGGGATCGTGAGACGGCACTATCGAGATATGTCATTATATACAAATGATATGAGAAATGCTGACTTGTTAAAGATGCTGCAAGTCTTACCGATTGTACCAAAATGATTACCAATTTTGTACTTACAACAATCAATGAAATAAAAGAAAAACAAAAACAGACTCAAACAAGAGTTCAAGGACACTGTAAGGTCTACCATGAACTCAGTGGTGGACTTCCTACAGTCCTACTTAAGGACCTCTTTTCACATATCTCACCACAGACGATAATCACACACCACTTACAAATTACAATTTAACTTAAATCTTGCCGTAGGCTCGACACCGAGCAAATAGCAGCGCCTCTCGGGGTTTCTGTCGCTCGGCAGTCGACTCCAGCCACGCCATTAAGACAGTCTCCATTTAGTTCCTCATCCCCATATAGACAGACAATCAAACATCTCTGGCTTAATCAGTTATTCCCTTTCTCCATTCCATCTTTAAATACTAATGCTTATTTTCTTGTTATTGTCAATCATACATACATATATGTATATATGTATATCAAATCTTTGGTTTCCATCTGGTCCTTCCTCTTACTATCTCTTCATTTTTAGTCCCCCCTTTGGTTTGAAGAAGATGAGTATATCCATACATCATCTTTTCCATTCCCAGAACATTGTTTTTAAGCAGATTCTGTTGAACCACTCCATTTGTGAACAAAATCTCTTCTTCATCAGGTTGGCAAAGAGATTGAACCAGATCGGAACCCCCACATTCTCTCCTGTATTCTAGTATGATACTCGACAGCTTATGACACTCCAAAAACTTGTCTGGGATCGTCTCCAGCATCCAGTTTACATACTTGACATTATTTACGTGGTGGTTCATGTCCAGATCACTCCTCTTCGGCTACAACATGATATGAATGTAAATTAGCAGTCGATACTATTTTAACACTGAACATTAGTTTAGTTTAAGCTTCAATTATAGTACCTTTAAGTCGGAGTTCACGTATTTCGCTTTGTCGTCCAACTTTACGATTTTCTCGGGGACAGCCTCTTTGATTGCTTGTTTCTGTATGAACCAGGGAGAAATTTCACCTCTTACTTCATCTGGCATCTTTGAGAGTCGCCTTGTTTGCACGTTCATCATCACCCATGTGCTGTTTAATCATGCATGTTTTAGTTGATTAAGTTGAGATTTTGCATGCAAATGTTCATGATATAATACCTAGTGGCACGAGCATAAGTGATGCCTGTGGCTTGGCTCCTGATTATCCAGTCGCGTCTCATCCCGTTCTTCCCCGATGCTCCGACCCATGTGTCGATATCGATGACCTCTCCCCTACACAACGTTCGACGAAATACAGACTCAAAATCGATGTCGACTGAAAACTCGATAAAGAAAGTCCGAGTTTGTTAATTTTTATGAGGGGAATGACTTACCAGATGGGATAATGATCGACTTCGACGTGCATTCTTGACACAACCCAAATGAGGTTGTTCCTCATCATTCCATGTGTGGCTCCAAATCCATTGCTTAGAAGTCCAGACATCCAGACATGATTCAATGCTGTTTCCTACATTAAAAATGACCTCCTGTTAGACCATGTAAGAAGAAGTCGTGTTTTATAGAAAGTAAATTCGAAAATCGCATCCTATGGAAAGCGTTTAGCCTAGATTAAAAAATCGAACAGCCTAAAACCACCGTAGCTAACTCTGAATAATTACAGAGTTATGTACTGTATTGAAATTTGAACATCATATTGATCAAAAGAGCTTTAATTTATATCACCTGGAAAAGGTTAAACAAACTTTCCAATGAAGCTGTTTTATCAGCTCCAACTTCATACGACCGGACCACAACCGTCTGCCTATACCCGACTCCCCTTTCGACAATGAGCCCTTGTCGGTAAGGATCGACGAGCTGTTTTTTCGTCGGAATCCTCTGCCGGATATTCTCCTCGCTTATGTGCCCGTTCTCTAGGAATTGGATACTAGCCAAAGCAGCCGGACTTTTCAGAGCTATTTCATCCACCATTGCATGATGCTTAAAAGGCCTTATAGAAGCATTCCCATTCCCATTCACATTGACTCTATAATCTCCATGGTTACCATTCGAACTTGAACCGTAAGAACACCGGAACGAAAAGGAGACCGCCGGACTAGAGAACGTAGCCATTGTTTTTTTTGTTGCTCTACCGTAAAGTGTGGAGAGTTTAGAACACAGTAACAGCCATTGACATATTTTATACAATTACTTGACGATCATTTCCAAGGCAGTTCCCCGGCATGTACAAATAAATAGAATGAGCTTTGTTATAGTAATTCTCAGAACAAAGAAAAAGACACCCTTTTTGTCTTGTTTCAATTTCAATCTGAAATTGGTGTGGAAATGGAACAAGTTCAACACTCGATGCATCCTAGGATCCATCCCGGATGCTTAGAATGACATTCTTCTGTAACATATATATGTTCGTAATCAGGGATAAACCGAGGAGTACTAAAAAAGCAGTCGTACTCCTTAAATTTCTAATATAATTCTTTAACGATTCGTATCCTTTAACATAAAATCTTAGGTCTGTTGTCGTGTTAATTTCTTTTACTTGTGTTCTTCTATCAAAAGCTTTGTGGTTTAACTTTTTGTTGTTCTATCTTTGCCTGGTTCCAATGGAGAATTATGCCATGTTGAACAAAGTATAGGAAGAAACAAACGAGGAATTGGTCTTGGACTATGATGGCGACAGACAAATTAAGGCATTGTAATGTTTTTAGACCTCGGGAAGTTTAGAATTGCATGTCTTGTATGGCGGTTGCTAGAATATTCGATGCTGCACTTTTAATGATTTGTGGATCTCATTTAAGGGAAATAAAATATTGGGGTTGCCAATTTTGAAAAGCCTCTCAAAATTGGATGCATATAATATACACATCCATATGGTTAGGACAAGGGAGGGTCGGTTATTCTGACTTTATTCACGAGGAAGTACGTAATTAGGGATGGTAAAAATATTCGATTAAATTTGATTTAATATATTTTAATTTAATTTGATCGTTTTTTATAAGATATGTTTTAAAAAAATATTGAGTTAGGGTAGGAAGAGTTAAGGTACATGGTAGAACTTTTTCGCTCCATCATAGTATATTTTTATTATTTTTTTTTAACAGAGATCCACTAATTTTATTAAACGAGAATATATCTGAAATTACAATGAAAGTTTACATCCAGTAAACAAAACTAATCCAAAACTAGTAAACATAATCCAAAGATAAGAGGACCAAACAAGGAAAAGATAAGAACCTAATCCAAAGACCCGAAATAAAAAAATGATACAAACATCACCAAAATTTACGATGATAGGTAAAATCATCAACAAACAACATAAAAATGCATATTACAATGAAGGTGCGTTGACAACAAAGATATTACCACTATTCAATCGCGAAAAAGAACGATAGATGTAATCGCATATCCAAATCTTGTTCGAGGGTCCAAAATAGGGAGATCAACAATATAAAGAAATGAGCACCATCTTGATCAATTGTGACGTCGGATCCAACCCTAATAGAAAACCAAAAGAAAAAGAAAAAAAAAACATATCAAAAGAAGAGAAAACATATCAAAAGGTATAATAAAATCGTGCCATAAAAACAGAATAATTTATTGAAAACTAAAACAAACGAAATAATAGATCCGGCGGTCGGCAACCAATATTAAAATCGGTGCCGCCACCGGTAAAGGAAGAAAATAATGAGAAAAGGTTGCAGTAGGGAGAATAGGAGAGCGGCGCTGAGAAAGGAGCGGCTA
Organism: Abelmoschus esculentus; assembly: GCA_035048815.1. Taxonomy (NCBI): domain Eukaryota; kingdom Viridiplantae; phylum Streptophyta; class Magnoliopsida; order Malvales; family Malvaceae; genus Abelmoschus; species Abelmoschus esculentus. The sequence continues at coordinate 15,415,000 of JAUCBN010000002.1, read as the reverse complement.
GTTTTTTTAAATACTTATAGGTTTCTAAAACTATATTTTTATATTTATCGTATCTTTTTATCAGATGTTACTTAAGTTTTAATATGTCATATTCTAAAGGTAAATGGTTTAATTTTTTTTAAATATATATTTTTATGTAAATAATTTAATTAGAAATTTCTTTTTTAACGGTTCATGAACTAAAGTTGAATTCTTTAATAAGAAATTTCTTTGTTACTAATTATTATTTTATGATTAAATGTTTATCACTCGATAAAATTATTTTTTGTTAAAATGGTTTAAAAATAATAAAATAAGTGCTAATTTATGTTCCTTTTAATTTATTGAGCCATAGTTTCAACCTCTACACTTGACCAATGAAAAGTAGATAAGGAAGGAAAGTGTTGTAAGCCGATCCATGAATCGAAAACGCTGTTCATTGCCACCATAATATCACGACTTACAACAATAACACAGAAAATTCAGTACACTCTCGTTCCAGCATGAACTAAGCGTTGGCAGAGGAGATTTGGTTCTCAACCACCACATCCACCGCCACAACCAGCGCCGCAGCCTGCCGCACAGGTGGAGCCATAGGTATCATGGGTAGCAGAGTCTTTGTCTTTGGAAGCGCCACCAGCACAGGAGAACACGATAGCTGTAACGAGAGAAAGGGCAACCAAAGCTCCCCATAACATTAAGAAAACACTTCTGATGTCTTGGGTACGTGCTTCACCTCCGTCAACAACTGTAACCCCTTGTTCCCACAGCCGAGCCATCTCTTCGCAGAGTTTAATGGAGATTGGTGAAGAAAGGCTGGGGATTGGTGGCCATTTATTTAAAGCACAAGGTGGGTTGTTACTTGACTCCAAGACACGGGTGGGCTCTCGAGTGTTCACAAATGCTATATTAGCAGTTTGGCGCTTCACAAAATGGAGGGCTATTTGGTAAAAATGTATAATTAATTTTAGTGCAAGGGTGTGTATTTAGTAATCAGCATCGACAGTTGATATAGGTGCTAAAATGACATGGAAAGTTGGACACCAGGGGGGGACCATGTACAAAGGCTAAAAACCTTATCCTTTCCAAAATATACTCTATATTACCCATCAAAAAAAATATACTCTATATTAATAAAAATATAAAATAAATAACTTTAAATGACATGATAAATATATTATAAGACATACCGTAATAGCAATGGCATATGAATAAATATGTCAATTTTACAAAATAACACGTCAATCAAAAAATAAATTTATAAAATTATATAAAATATAGTTTTTTTAATGAATTTGTTGAGTGTTGTAATCGATCGAATAAACCAAGAGGGGGTGAATTAAATTTTTAAAGAGTGGTTGACACAATTTGCAAAGATAAAAAATTGTAAGGTGATTTAGTTCAACTTCCTCAATAAAGTCTACATCCACTACCTTAGTAACCACACTAAAGATTTCTCACAAATTCACTAATTTCTCTTTGGATAAGGAGTAACCTTACACAACTCAATAGACTTATAGCCCAAAATCTATTGAATCATTCCCTAAATTTGAGTATAAATAAGAAAACTATAAAATCCTCACAAGGTAAGTGTTTGCACAATTTAAGCTCTCTCACACATCCAAATAACACTAGTAAAAAGATTACAATTGAAGAACACCCTAGTGTTTGCAAGAAAGATTGAAAATAAAGCTCAACTTGGATTTTTGATTGTGTGAATTTTTGGATAGGTTTTCTTGTTGCTTCAATATTATTTTGAGATCTCTTTAATATGTTTTTAATCTTTTTTAACCGTTTGTAGTAGTTGGGGGACTTTGGAACCATTGGTTGTTACTAAAATCGAGCATTTTAATGCTTATTTGCACAGAAGTTTCGAAACCTTTAAACAATTTAAACAAAACTAGCCGTCAAAAGTTTCAAAACCTTTGTCAATGCTTCAATAATTTGTCATTCTGTCACAAAGGTTTCGAAACCTTAAACTAAAGTATCGAAACTTTGGCTTTAAAAATCAATTTTGACTAATTTATTGACTTTTAAATATATATTCAATATAGATGAAAAGTCAAACATTTTATAAATCATTTTGATAAATTTAAATCAAGTTTTTAAAAATTTTATTTCGAGAAAATGATTTTATAAATTTTTACAAATTAATCCTTGAAAATTTATTTTAAGTTATATCAAAATCAAAATAAGTCTAACAGAATCATTCTATAATTTTTTTAATTATTTATTATCAATTAACTAATAATTTTTATTTACAAAAATATCATCTTGATTCAAAATAAGATCTCGATAATTAAAATATTTTAAAAAATAAATATATATCAAAATGATTATTCAATTAAACATGATATTTTTTAACATTATATCTTCTTTCTTCACTCGTATAATTATACATTTAAAAGTGTCTATATTCTACTTACATACATACACACGTACGTATATTCGTATTTAAGGGCTACTCCCCAACATCTCTTGACGTCTCTTCAAGAAAGCTGCTTCTGCATTCTCATTTGACAATGGAATCTCTTTATGAACAAGTCAGCCACTCTGTCGATCTCGTCTTCAAGCCTGAACTCTTCCCCTCTATCTTCCTTCGAGTTCTTCACCATCTCGATCACCGAACATCCAGGATCCACCGCCAACTCCATCTCTTCCTTGTCGAAAACCGACTGAATCAGCACCGGGGATTTCCCTTCATCACCACCGTCATCGCCATCTTCATGTTTGGTATGCGGTGTACTAGGAACCCACACGGCGTTGCTGCTGTTGTAAACAACGATGGGCTGGCTCTGTTGATCTCCACTCACATCATCTTCCACTTCCTTACAGATGCTCCCATTGTGTCCCAACAAGGCATCGAGCTTGTCGGAGAATGAGCTCACCAGAAGCTTCCTGTTTTGAAGCAAGCAGAATATGACGAGTCGGGTCTTGATGGCCTTCGTCTTGCACTTTATGGCCATGGTTTTGGCCTTCGCCATTGTCGTTAAACCCGTGATTATCTGCTTCAGCAACCCAGTCGCTTTGTTCCTCATCTTCTAATCTTCCTACACTTAATAAACACACAGAGATATGTTTTCCGACAGCATATCTAAACAAAAATTGATGGTTTTAGTTCTGGTCTGTGTCGAAATGAAAAGTGTTGGAGGGATTTAAATAGTGTGTGATGCCTTAACGGGCGATGAATGGCTGAGTGGGAGCTAAGGAAAAGTGAAAAGACGCCATTGCAGTGAAAGTTAAAGTGGAAATAGGTTAAAAAGTTAAAGGACAGTTGTCTTCATCTCATGGCTCTGATTGGGGTATGGTGGTTTCCGAGGCTGATAATTTTGGCAGATAGGTGTCGTGGATTTATTATATTACATTATCGTTTAGGTATTAGCAAAATGTTAGGGTTTAGCCGTTTAGGTGGGGATTTTTTTAGTTTCAAGATTAATATTCATTATTGATTAAAATCATATCATATAAAAAATTATACAAAATAAAAATATATCACAATAATAAAAAATATATACTACACACAGATAATTTTTTACTAAAATATAAAAACAAAAAAATAATAAATTAGATAATAATACTTAATATTAAAATTAATTATCAATCATTAACTAAAAAATAATATTACAGATAATAAAATTTTAAAAAATATATAATTTTTTAATTAAAATAATAGTATCTTTCATAATTGCTTCATTAGGAGATTAATGGACTATATTTCATTACATAATTAAGTATTATTTACGATTATGTATTCTAAATATTAATATTTGTTTGATTTAGCTTGAATTATGGACATGTTATTGAATGATATTTAAACATGAACTTAAGATTTCACATAGTGAGGAATTGTTAAAAGAATTATATTAAAAATTTAATATTTATAAATTTATAAAATTGTGAAAGTATAAATTTAAATTATTTACGATGATATGTAAGATGATAATATTTGGTTAATAATATCCCACACATTATTTTTCATGGGAGAGTGGTATTAATTTTGTTAAAAAGCTAATGGGGTCATTCCCAATTAGGGATATATGTTCGATTAAATTGAGTTGAGTCAAATTTTAAATTATTTAAGTTGATATATTATATTTTATAATTTAAATTCTATTTAAAAAATTATTTTATTTGAGTCGAGTTTTCGAATTCATATATAAATTTAATTATAATTATTTTTATTATATTATAGTATAATTTGATTTTAATTTAAATGAATTTTTCTAATCATATAATTTTTCCATATTTTATGATATAATTTTTATGTTTTATAATATATATATATATATATATCGTAAAAAATTAAAAGACTTTATTTGTACTTAAAATTAGTACACTAATTATTAAAAATTTAAATTATTCGAGCTATTTAAATTTTTATTTTACAACTCATATTTTTATTTAAATTCTTTTATCAAATAATATTTTAAATAAAAAATTTCACTATAGAACAAATTAAAAATATATATATATATTACTTGCCTTTACCCCCAATAGCCCATCCATTCCATCAAATCCCAACTTTCTTTTTGAAACCAATCATGGTGCATAGAGACTGCTTAAATAGATATTTTCTTCCTTCACTCTTAATGAAATCATCGAGCAAATCGGGACACAATTAGTTTCCATATTTAAGTTTTTTTTTCTAATAAATATTATTCTTTTTTATATTTGTCTCGAAACCCGAACTGAAATAATCTAGACCGAAACCGATTTAAATTTTAGCTGAAATAAAAATGAATCCAAACTCATTTTTAATAGAACCGAATAAACTCAAAATAAATAAAAAAAATAAAATATGAAATGTCATACAATTTACCAAAAACTAAATATACATATTATACAAAATGATACATAGTGCGTAAAAAACTAACTCGGTTTAAAAACCTAGTAGAAACTAATAGATATCTTGTTAATCTGATATTAACCTGATCCAAAATCAATCGATTAAAAATAACTAAACCGATAATAACTGAACCAAAACGAAAAATCAACTGATTCAACAGATACCCAAATTAAAATTAAAATAAATTGAAAAATTTAAACTAAGTCTAAATTTATCTAAACGAAATTTAAACAGATCATAATCGGCTTTCATACCTTTGTGTTGTCTGATTGATTTCCACTTCTCCTGCCTTGAACCTTGTGAAAACACAATCATTATTTGTTTTGTTACCTTTCAAGACTTAACCAAGAAGTCAAGTCTGGAAAATTATTGGGGAAGCTCAAGTGGCTCATACACAGGGAATCCGTATACGGGAGTATTATTCTAACAAGCATAGAAAAATCAATAAATTTTTAAAAGTTAATTAAATTGGAATTATTGGAGGGACAATTACATAATTATAATAATTTTAAAATCATTGACGTAAAATGTAATTAAATTATTAAAGTTAAAGAAGGATAATTGTCCCTCTAACAATAAACATACATTCATCTCTATACATAAGGGACGATCGTTTCTCTAAAAATTTAAAATTTATATATAATTTTTTTATATATATTTCAATTATTTCTAAAAATTTATAAATTTTTTATTTTTAATATAAAATTACGTGTCTGTCCCTTGTTTTATTATTTTAATAATAAAATAATTTGACACGTGTTTGTTGTTCAAATCTTAGCCTTCTCATTCAATTATCGATATATATTGTCACGTTTTTCTCATTGTATGTGAAGTTGTCTTCCCATGTCAGAGTTCTCGTAGGAATTGTCTCCCCAGGGAAGGAAAATTATTGTATTTAATACCTTATTTATACCACCAGGCCACATGAACTTTGAAGCATGCAAAGGCTATATTAAGAAAAAAAAGTGACAAAGGCATCTCCACCGTTGGTAGAGATCAATCAACTACAAGTGGAAAAATGAAAAATACAATATGATCCTCATGCTTCAATTCTCCATCATTTTTTTTTTATTAAGTAGAGAGATTATAACTTTATCTTATACCAAGATTCGAACTCATACAAGATGGAGCAAGATGAGCATCCTTGACCACTAGACCAATCAATAGATCTCATTCTCCGATTATTGATTTCTTCTTTTTGGATACTACTCATTTTCTTAAACTTCAGACATAAATTATACGAGAATATAATCTAGAATTATTCTCTTTAGATTTCGTATGTTTTTCAAGATTTTGATATTTGTTATATAAAAAATGTGTTCATATTCAGTTTATGTTCGATGTAGGGATAGTAACGGAATTAGATGAGTTTTTAGCCTCCCTGACCTTGACCCAGAAACCTAAACCTGTCCGACCTCGACTCAACTCAATATTTACAAAAACCCGTCCACCCACTATGAACTTGAAGTTCAAAAAAATTGTTCAGGTCATATTAGGTCGTATCAGATTCAGGTAACTCAATATTCACTTTTTGGACGGGTCTAGTTTAGATATTTGCTTGGTTTCCCTAGTTTTTAGAGGCAATGAAGTCTATAAATTTCAGTTTGCCAAGTATTTCCAATAACCTTGACCTAAGTTACAAAGAAAATGTCCACTCATATTGAAGAAGAGTGTGAGCTTAGAAGAGGTCCATGGACCGCCGAAGAGGATACTCTTTTAACACATTACATTGATGGTCATGGGGCAGGTCGTTGGAACATGTTGGCAAAATGTGCAGGTACCATAACATTTCATCAAGCTTATGCTCTATTTTTTTCTTGCATATATTCCTCATTGTTCCACCTTTAATTTCCTCAGGTCTCGAGAGAACCGGTAAAAGTTGCAGACTACGGTGGCTGAATTACTTAAATCCCGACGTAAAACGCGGAAACTTGAGTCTCGACGAACAGATTTTGATTCTCGAACTTCATTCCCAGTTGGGAAACAGGTTGATAGCTTCAAATTTGCATTCATGATTGTGTACAAATGGTTTGATTTTGTTGTTTTTCTAGGTGGTCAAAGATTGCAGAGCATCTCCCGGGACGAACGGACAACGAGATCAAGAACTATTGGAGGACAAGGGTGCAAAAACAGACTTGCTCTGCTTCTCGTTCGAGTGATACAAGTTCTGGAATACCGGAATGCATGGCCATGGTCCCTTCATTGTCGACGTTTCCGGATTCGTTTGTCGAAGATTTCGTGAACACCTCGGAGGAAACTGATCTATTTGGCCAACACCAAGCGAGTCTGAACGTATACGACCGAGTTCCGAATGTAAGTTACGATGTTGGCAGCAGTGGGCAGGACATGGGTGGTGTGGATGAAGGGTGTTGTTGGATATGTGATGGGATGGCAGATGGTTTATGGCAGTGTGGAGAGTTTGGAGAGATGGGCAAGTAGCTAGATGGACTCGTGCTATTAGTTTAAGGGTTAAGAATTAATCACTGGATTCATGGGGACTATCTTTTTCTCATATATCCATGTAAGATTTGTATTAATCTCACTTAATATTTATATAAATGTTATTTGTATTTAGGATTAGTTGTTGTTTTTCTTCTTTTTTCCACTCTCGTGTTTTTTTTATATATTTTAAATTATTATCGACAATATTAATATCAGGTTAATTATCGATTATCAATATTTTTTTTTCTTCACTCCTAATAATAATCGCATCTATTTTGAATCTCTATTTTATATATCTGGCTACATTTTATTTAGTCTATCTTTGTTGTATAGTTTCATTTTATCTTGTGATTCTTTTGTGAGATATCTTGATGAACTCCGATATCAAATTTCGTTCTCTATTTGAAATTAAGTTGTGTTTTGTTGTACCTTTCCTAAAACTAATTTTTAGTTTAAAATGGGATTATTCTAAAATTTGATAGCTTAAAAAACGTTAAAACGGCTATATCGATTTTTTTTAAAAAAATCAAAAGAAATTTGGTATTAATTTTTTAGTATGTACCGAATTTTTTATATATTTTTTAAAAAATTTGATTTATACAAAATCCTTATATTTTGTATAAAAAAGTTGGTATACCTAAAAATTATCCAAAAATTCTTATAATTTTTATAAAAAATAAGATATAATCCCTTTTTAACATTTTTTAAACCTAGAACTTGCCTTAAAAATGTTATTTCCAGTTATAGCCATGGGCTACGTAGGTTGCTGCCTAACTTTTGATAGATACAAATAATTTACTACTCGATCGCAGTCAATTCGTGTGAAATTTTAACCACGTCTTCAGTTTGTCCCAACCCCAAAATCACATGCTTTCTTGCCTCAGTCCAAAGAAACAGATTCGTTGGATCAGGTGAGTTCAGCCCATAACTCAATAAACCTGTCCAAATCCAGATCCAACAACCTCAGCCTCTAATCATTGAATCAAATGCAGATGGTTGACTCAAGAACAAAAAAACACGACACCCAAAACTATATTGCTTATTTATTATAAATCTCAAGTAAGAAATCATGAAATTTGACGTGATTTTTTAAGGTCATAAATGTCCCACGACGCCTACACCCAAGGGGGTCCCTAGTACTGGACATTTGCTACCAGAGAACAGTGTCGGCATCTGAAAATAACGTCCAGGCACACGTTTTGGTTCAATCAGCCAGACTCTCGGTTAGTCTACATGATCGACACAAAACACATCATAGTCGTCCCTAGGATGCATAGGCAATGTTACCAGCAATGCCTTATACCGCAGAGACAAGGGTCTAAGTCTAAACGAGGCATAACTTGAACCCGAAACCTTACTCAGGGAAGGTCAAGTTTCTTACCACTTGATCCACTATTTCATACCAAGGATGAACATAGGAGGCACTCAACTTATGCATATTGATGAAGGTGATAAACAAACCAAAGTATCGAGTTCAATTCGTTTTCGAAACCCGACCAATGCCATAACCGATTCTCAAGTATCCTCATCAACTGAAACAAACAATGGTAAAGCTACTAAAGAAAGTCATAGCAGCATCAGCAGCCTAATTCGGAATAAATCTACATGCAACAAGCTTAAACAACTGCAGATGAAATGAAATAACTGAAAGAACCAGGAATTAAGTTGAGCATTTCATGCCAAATGGTGCAGTCTCAAGTTTTAGCAACAAATTATGCAATCAAAAGACAGGAACTGAGAATTTGATTCAGCAATTGTAATCAGAAGAACCATTCTCTTCTATTGAAAAAGCAGGCAGCAGATGTAATTATCACCTTCTTTGTACAAGAAAATGAATGAAGAAAGATCATATTAAAACAAAAGTTAGCAATTTTAAAGAAACTGAACCTAACCAGAAACATAAAGCAAATTCAACTCTGTTCTGGGAAATTCCTAATTCTCAAGGGTCTGGTTCGGGTCGACAAAATTACCATCACTCAGCAATCGGAACCTCGAATCGAATCATTTCTTCAGACATTGTTGCAAGTTGAAACTACCATTACTATCTCTGCAGAAAGTTAAAATGCCAGCAAGTCAAACTCACAAATCTCGACTTGATCATAATATAGAGATCTTAAATTAGACCCTTTTCTTTCATTTGTTTGGTTGCTAAGAAACGATCAGGAACAGAAAAGAGAAAATGGTGGAAATTTTTGAATTAAAATAAACAGAAAAAATATTACCTTGCCGTTTTCAGTCAACTCCGGGACCTTGTAATTATCCACCGTTGCCTCCGTCAGCCACAACCCAGGAAACAAGTACTGTAAAAGAAACAAAGAATCAACAAAAACGAACAGCAATCGGAAAAGTAAAAATTTAAAAAGAAGAAGAAACTTACATCCAATTGCTTCTGAACATTACGTGCTCGTTTCTTTGGCCTTCTCGGAGGGCGGTGTCCAACTATGGCAATGAAATCCTTCTCGATCTCCTCCTTTGATAGAGGTACCGAAAATTTCGGTCGGGGTCTTTTCTTATCAGCGGCGGCCGGCGCTGATGCCAACGACGGTCCCTTGTCTCTTACTCTGGCTGACTGAAACACCTCATTCTTCATCGGAGAACTATAATTGTTGTTAGTTGCTTCTCCGTCGATCGGAGCCTTACACGCGGCACGCCTTGTCCTGAGGTTCCACGGCCTCGGGTCCATCTCTACCGCAGGCGATGCTTCCCTCTCTTTCTCTTTTACTTTCAGCTTATTTTTAGGCTCTTCGAATTCATCGTCGTCCGCATCGTCGTCGTCGGACACTTCGTCTCTAAAAATTGCATCTTTGATCTCATCCGCCGCCGTTTTAAGATCCTTCATGATCTTCTCCCTAACTGCCTCGATCCCCTCCGCCGCCGCCTCTCCCTTCGGTATCCTCAACCGCTTCTCTCTCACACAATCGGTGTTCTTGCTGCTGGGACACGACGACGACTCCGACTCGCGCCGCCGCATTCCCCCAACAACCAAACTCTCAATCTTCGACGGGGGAGATCGGCGCCTTTGAACGACACGACGCCGAAAATGCTGGTATTGATCAGCGACGGCGACGGAGGCATCGTTTGAAGCATCGTCGAGTTTCATACACCTGAGATATCTCCTGCTCCCCCACTTCAAACAGGGAAGATCAAAATTGTGAAGAGGTTTTGATCTCTGGGGTCCCATCTCCATCTCTCTCTCACCGGAACACACCATTGATCGCATCACCGAGCGAGCTCAATCCTTAACACAAAGAAAAAATTGTAAAAAAAAAAAGAAGCTTTTTTCTGTCTCAATGAATTCCCTTTTCTTCTTCAATTGCTCCAAAGAAAATTTCTTTATTTTCCCGCCGCCTGTAGGTATCTTCTTTGCTATGCCAATCGCCGGGAAAGCGCAGAGAGTTTTCGTCATATGATAGAATATATGGGAGTGAGGGAAAAAGGAAGGGGGGCGGTTTTAACGTTCAGGTTATGAGATTTCTAGGGGTGTAATTGTAATTTCGTTTTTTCAATCGAGGGTATCCTGCTAAAATGCACCATTGTGTACAGGATTGGGGATTTCTTGGGTAAAATCGTCATTCTCTATTTGGCGAAACTACGTTTTTACTTTTTAGATCAAATTCCACTTTAAGTCCCTGTAGTATTCCTAAGTTAGGATTTAATCCCTATACTCTCTGATTTGGCTAATGGATCAAATTATAGAATTCAAATCTACAACCTATGTTTAAAATAAAATTAGACCTACCTTTTATCTAATATTATTCTAAAAAGATTTTTTTTTTATTTCTATCATTTAAGATCCGAAAATTAAATGAAATTAATGTTGATAAATGATAAGTGTGTTTATTACTGAGTATTCGATTTTTGAGTACTCAAAAAATCAAATATTTTGTTTCTTCGAGTATCTATTTGTTGTCATATGTCAAAAAAAAAATTATGAAAAATTTATACTATAAGTTTCGAGTCAGGTCGAATCAAATTTTTTTCTATCCAAACTCTTACCCAATTGTGTGGGATAAAATATGTAGTTTCCTCTCGGCTTCAAAGGACCAAATGGATGGAGTGGGTGTTGGGCTAATGGGATGTAGGGGTATGGGGCTAGTAGGACCTCGGTCTGCCCAACTCAAGGATCGATTGCAGCAGGCCAGGATTTCTATATGCATCAAATAATTGTTTTAATTAAAATTATTTAGATTTCTTCATGTTTTTTTAGTTTTTAATATAATTATCTAAAATTTAAAATTTATTATTTTTCTCTTTCAGTAAATCATTAACGTGTTTAACATTTACTTCAAACTATCATATTTTTAAATCAGTAAAGAATCATACTAATAAATATATAAATAAAGAAAAAACAATACGATAGAACGATCATAAATGTTAGGGATTCGAACTTTAAGTAAGCCTGTCCCTAAACAGATAACTCGACTCTCCGACATCTTTGATCGGCGTTTCTCGACGTTCAACCATTTTCAGTCGGGTCATGAACTTCTGAATTCATGTAATTGGAGAAGGCTCCAGATTATTACAAGCTGAGGCCTAACTGAAGATCCAAGTAGTTACAGCTTTGCTTCAATGGCTTAGCAATAGCAGCTGGTGTTATGGTGAATCTTGTTGAATCTTCCTGCAACTGGAAGATTTGATCACAGCCGTCGTGCCGATATGTCTCGAAACAAATCTGGTCTTCTTGGTAAAATCCGAAGCTGTTCTGTAAAGGCCGAAGACAAGAGTAGATACTGTCTGCTCTCTTGGCTTCAACCTGCAACCTTTTCTTCTCCATCCTCTCTTTCTTATGAGCATTCTGATGTCCTCCAAGAGCCTGAGAGTTCGAGAACCCCTTCAAGCAATACCGGCACTCGAATCTCTTCTCACCCGAACTCGAATCCACGCTTTCATCCCCTTCGACACGGGTGTTATTACTCGAGTCGAGCTCGAAACCGAACAACTTGAGCTTCTTCCCAGCAGGATAATAACCATTGTCACTCCCACATGTGTTGGAAGCACCACTGTATTTATGTTTTGTCATCTCCATGTGTGTGTCTATGTCTTGAAATAAGGTGAATTGAAAGCAAGAAAATGTTCTTAGCAGACACAAAATGTTGTAGGCTATGAGTTGGGTTACTTTCTTTATATAGTACTTATGTAGTTAGGGGTACAATCGGTTCGGGTTTGGTTTAATTTGTAAGTTATTTTAGTAATCATTAATTTTCGATTCGATTAATCTCGGTTTTCGGATTTTTTATATTAACGTTAATTTTTAAAAAATTGTAATTTAAGTAAAAAATAAAAATACATCTATAGTATTTTAAGTATAAAATATATATTTTTACTTTATAAAAATAATTAAAAATAAATTATAAACTCAAATTCGATTTAATTCGGTTACTCGCGGTTAACTACGATTCGTACATTTATGAACTATAATACCTCGGTTCGGTTTTCGGTTTTACGATTAATCCCTAATTTATAAAAGTCAAATAAATAAGGTCCTTATTCAAATCTTTGCATTGTACTTTGAAATCCCTCAAATTTTATTTTATTAAATCAAAATTCTGCTAGTGGATTGACCAGGTAATTAGTACTGTGCTCAAACTCTCTAAAACTTATTACAAAACACAAAAAATTAGGATAAGGTGAGAATTTAGAATTTAAAAAATAAAATATAAATAATTAAAAATAAAAATAAATTTATAAATAAATTAAAATTTTAAAAAATAAAAATTAGAAAAACGTTTATCTTTCCATTTAATTCCGTCTTTAATTATAATATAAACTTTTAATTAAATTAACAACTTATATTTATATCCGCCGCATGTCTCCAAATCAATGCTTAAACAAGTCTAAGTCTTAGATTTTTATTTAAAATAATCATTCTTTTTATTTATTTTTTTCAATTTTACTGTTAATTATTAATTTGTAAGTAATAAAAAATAATTATATTTTAGTCTTACATTTTTACAGATTTCATTAGTTTTACCATTAAAAACTATAAGGGTAGTTACAAGTACGAATTAGGATCAAATATTAAAGGAATAGAGATTTATTAAATCTTTAAATTTAAAATTTGAAAGGAGTAAAAATTTTAATTTTTACTATTTAAATTAAAAATACCTTAAATATAATATAATTATACTAAAAATATTTGATAAGAACACTTATTCCTCTCATACTAAACATGGTTCCGTCCCTGAGTATTTATAAAATTTTAGGTCAAGAACAGACACATTACTTTATAATAATAATGAACCTATAAAATCTTAAAAATAAATTTATAAAATATTTAAAGATAAACATAAATATTTAATATAAATATATAAAAATAAATTATATTAAAAATTTTAAATTTTATGATAGACGACTATCCCTCTAATTCCTCGATCTATCCCTGTTTTATGCGGATGAAGCACATGTGTTGGACCAGTTTTTTAGCTTTTTGGATATGATATAAAATTTATCAGATTGTGTTGCTAATTCAAAGCTATATATATATATATATATAATTTTATTTAATTAAAAAAATGATTTTGTTGGTTTTTGGAGAGGAATTCCAAGGAGGCATGCTGCTGTCAAGTCAGGAAGCATTATGGAAGTTTGAAGGTGGGGGGTTGGGTGGTTTGGCTTAAATTAAATTCATTTATAACCCAATTTATTACAATTAATTGAGTTTGAAAGAATAAAAATTATTTGTGTTTATTTATTTATTTAAAAATATTTATGCTCGATTCATATTTATTTGTTTATTTTTAGAATTTGTTCGTATTTGTTTAGTATGTTCCTTTATATGTCTTCTAACATGTTAGTTTATACATTCATTAAACTAATAAAATTATACCAGTAACCCTTAAGCTTATTAGCTTCACATAAACTTTCAAAGTTTATCATATGTTTAATTTAATCCTTACCTTAACCAATATTTAAAATATAAAAAAGAAAAATTGAGTAAACGAGTGATAAATGAACAAATAAGCGAGTATGTTTGTGAATATAAATACATTTAATTCACATTAGTATATGTTTATTCATTTATTAAATGAATATAAAATTTTCTTCATACTCATTTATTTAGCTTAATAAACTAACGTTAAACAAATAATTCACGAACAATTTATCGAATACTTTATTTATTTACATCATACTAACCATTAAAGATATTCAAACAGTTCATGAATAATTTATCGAACACTCTCACTATATAATAAATATTTAATATATTCATGTAACTTAGTTAATTCTGCTAATTAAAAGCAATTGTGATCTTCAAAAAAAACTGAGAATAGTGAACCACTGAGAAAGATACACGTAGACACATTACGAAACAAGGCGGCCTTCATTTTTTTAAATATTTTTTCAACTTAATTCTAGATTTTATTGGTCAGGTTAGTTATTAAGTTTAGATTTTAATTTGTTTTAATAATTTTTTATAATATAATACGATATGAATCAAAACAAAGTTCAAAGTTGAGTAAAAAAAATTGTCAAAATTAAGGATTATTATGAACCAGAATAATGTTTAGGAACTAAATTAAATAAATTAACAAATTCAATGACTAAAAGTTCAATATCCCTTTTTTTAAGATTTGTTAAAGCTTCGTTGGTGCAGAAATTTCAACAATCGGTTTGTCATAGAAAAATGTTCTTTTTTAAATAATAATATATTATCTATTTTTTTAAACAAGTAGTAGCATGCAAGAGAAACATTAAATATATTGATAAAGAAAAATGAACACACATGAATAGTTTCTAGGCATCTTAAAAATTTCTACATACCTACAAATATTTTGATTGGCCTTAAAGACGGAAAACGAAATGTGACAACTGATTCGAGAGTACCGGAAAGAGAGCTACAACGGTTTTTCCTCGGACAAGGTTGATGAATAGGAAGGAAAATTCATGGCTGCCTTTTGGGACGGGGAAAGAGAGCAAGAAGAAGCTTTTTCCTAGGGCCCTGCAAATCAAACTCGTTTCATCAGAGATGATTCGAAATCGTGGTTTCCTACTTCATAGTGCTTACTCGAAATGAGAGCCTTGAGGGGGAATGAATTTGGCTTAGGCAGCAGGCAATCACAATTCAAGTAAAAGAAAGTATGATGCATACTTGACAATTTCAACTTTGTGAATCTAACTCATCCGAAATCTATGTTTCTATATGCGGTTCGGTCATTAATTTCGGAAAATCAAGTATGGAAATGAGCAAAAAATTAACAATAAATAATACAAATACAGAAAAGAAGGGTAAAATACCATTGGTATTCCTAGCTCTTTAAGGTCGTTTTCCCCCATCTGCTTCAGTGCAGTCATGTCCACCTGCGTCCAAATCGATAGATCAGCTGAACGTGGAGAATACAGAAAACACTAAACAAACAATTCTCCAATCAAAACCAATATTCAGGTTCATGATATTTCGGTAACTTGATAGAACAGCTGCAGCAACTACAGGATATTTTTCTACGTACAATCAGTTTGGGAACATCAGTAATCATATGTCTTGAAGATACTTGGCATTAATTTAGAAGACATAAGTTTAACAACATTACAAAATATAGCAACCATTTCAAACAGATCCATATCGGCCGTATCTGGCAGAATAAACATATCTGAGATAGGGGGTCAAATGACCCCACTTGATTTGTTGGTGTATGGGGTTTTCAAAAAGTTGATATATATTTTTTATAAAAAATTATAGGAAATCTTAAAAATTGACCCCACATCAGAAGTCCTTAATCATAAAATTTGCAGACTAATCTTTGCTTCTATAAAGTTCAAAGTTTGGTTTTATTTGGACAAGCGTGTGAAGACATCTTTACATAAAAAAAATTTCTGCCAGGACCAAACTAGAAATATATAACCAGAAAGGATGCATTCAAGAGTTAATACTGATGAGTGATCCTCAATGCTACCAAGATCATTTGACATGTAACAGATAAGATGCCAGAACCACTATTGATAATATTTTTTTCAACCAGAAATATCAGCAAACATCCCAATTAAGTGAAGATGAAAGAAACATCCTACCATCTTGTATTTACACTAAACTACTGACGTACACTTAGGAAAGCAAATAACAAGCAACAAATTACCAAGAATAAATAACAAATCAAATGAAAATGCATATTTGTTCTTAGCTGATTAGTCTTCCAAAGAATCTCCGAAAACCTTTTTTTCTTTCAAAAAGAAAAAATAATTTATCCTTACTCAGAATCTAAGGCAATAGATCACTTACTTCTTCTGCCTTGAAAATGATCGCATACTTCCCCAGCCCCAGTGAATGCAGCAAGCCTTCAACAGTTTGTTGTTCAACACCCTATACAGCAGCCAGCCAAAGAGAAGGAGGAAAGGGTTAGAAAATCCCTCTAACCGCAGCTCTTTATAAACCAAGGTACACATAACTATTTTAAAAGAAAATCTTTGGGGCCACATAAACACTAGTTTTATGCATGAGCAGGAAAACAAACAACATTAAAAACTTGATAAAAACAGAGTATCAAGGAGGTCAAGAAGCAAAGGTACCAGCATAGAGGAAGAAGAGAAGGCACATATATAACGATCCAGATTTTATGAGCAAAAGAAAAGGTAAACAAATTCTTTCATAGAGAAGATTCTTTGTTTATATTAAAAGGAGAGGTAGTTAAATGGGGTGGGGTCAGAGGGGTTTGTAAAGAATACATAGCTCCTACTAATAGAAATTTTATAAACGTAATAACACTACTTTAGGCATCTTACCATACAGTTTCAAAGAAACCTCATCTGCTACTTGTTTAGAATCAAAAGCAACCACAACAATAAATACAGACAGTTAGCAGATATTTCTAAGACTATAATCAATAACAGGCATTTCACCTAAACAATGTGATGTTATAGTTTCCAAAGAACAATTTGAATAACAAACAGATAAAATGGAGGCTGAAAGTGGAAAGATCTAGACAAGTCACAATATTCTTATCTAACTCGGAAATATTTTATGATAGGTCTTGACTTTTCAAGCATGGTGGTCTGAGAATAAGACTTACATTTTTATTACTGTCTAAAAAATGAAAACATGACAGCTTACCATACAAAGTATACCACGAGTTATATGGTAAAGAACAGACTGGATTCATGAACATAAGCAGATGTTCACAAGAAAATATAGTCAGAAAAATAGATGTAAAACATGTTAGTTGCATGATTCACTGGTAGAACAGAAAGTTGATGACAAATAGTACATACTGTGTATGAAGGTTTTTGTACAATGTTGCTTGGAGGAGGAATTGGACATGGAATTTGGGGGCCTGGTGGTATGGGCTTTGATGAAGTGGCTGGCAATCTGGACTTTGTGACAAAAGGTGTTGTACTCACAGGCCCCTGAGCATCAAGAACATCTTTGCCCATGTATGAAACTGTTCTGGCATCATCATATGTCCTGTTTATTTGCCTTCTCTGAATCTCTCCAACATTTCTTGGGGGAGATAAACCCCTAGAGGAACCCGTTACTCTTTCTGGAGAACGTCGTCTTAAATGATCTAAGGTCCAAGGAGAATAATAATTTCTTGAAGGGGTAACATGAGGCAAATCATCTGCACTTCTTGTGGAAGGAATTCTGCCCAAAATACTAGTTTCCCTAGACTCTGGCACTCTCTCCCTCCGTTCAGGTATTTGCTCCCTAGACTTAGGCATTTGATGTGTCTCATAAGGCTGTCCCATTCTTGACAACTTTTCACGAAGGTCCATATCCTTCTGGTTTCCATCACTCTGAGACTGTCTAGACACATTCTTTTGCATGAGTTTAAATCGGAGGTCATTTTTACCAATGTGAACACCTTTTTTCCACACAAAAAAAGAAGTAACATTAGTAATTTCACAAACCTTTCATTGAACCGGAAAGCAAAGATTTTGCAACACAGGCAAATGTTTGTTACCATTCGAGTCATTGGCATTCAAGCTTGTAGTATAACCATCACCTCTTTGTCTGTTGAAAAGGCAAACCAGCACAATAAATTTCTACGCAAGTAATTCATGGATAAACTAATAGGGTGAAAGTTTACAAACATAGAAAATAAATCCCAATGGCATGGCAATGTATTACTTCTCATGGCCTATGGGGCTGCGACCATTTTTTTTTCTTACAGAATCCTAGTCAAGCAAATATTCAACAGTCGAAGTGGAAACAGGATGCAGTCATGAACTCCAAATTATACATAAAATTGAAGAGAAATTGAACACATTAACATCTAATAGCCACTCTCAACTCTCAAGTGATCTAATTTGCAAGCTCCACGTGATATGAATGCAACAGCGTCATTATCTTCCGCAGGGAATACAAAAATTACTTGAACCACCATTGCACAAGCCACAAGCACCAACATAGCAAGGCAATATCTAGAAATGCTGAGAAAACAACAGAAAAATTCTTAAAAGCATACCGTTTGTTATTCAGCTGACTTCCATGCAACAAAGAATTATCTGCGTTGCCTCCCAGCCTATCCCTTACAGACCTCTTACTTCCAGAAACAGGAAGAGAATCAGAAAAATCACCAACGGATCCAGTTCCAGCTCTCTTCACCACCTACACCAACGAAATCAGTAAAGTTCATTTCACAGTTTTTTAAAACAATGAATAATGAGGAGAAACCTACCATGCTATCTAAATCGTTCGATGTCAAACCGGATACAATTTATGCTCAAAGGATAAAATACTACTAGTTTCAAGCTCATTTCACAGATTCTACCAGCAAACAAACAAATAAACCTAAACATCATCACCAAAAAATCACGAAAAAGAAAGAAGGAAAATATTCAGAGGAATCTAAAGCAAAACAAATACCTGGCCAGTACGACCAAGAGTTATGGTAACACGACCTCTCGAAGCTTCTGTCATGAAGAAACCCTAGACAAGTTAGAGATCGATTAATCTGTTCCTTCTGTAATCACCTCTGAAAGATGAACTAAAATGATGCGTATTTTAAGAATAAAACTTTTGTTCGGAAATTTTAGGGTTTCCCAAAGAGAGAATCTGAAGGTAGAAGAAGAGGGGAAAGAGGCGAACGGAGGTCGTCGAGACTCGAGAGGAATTGTGTTGCTGTTACTGGAAATTTTTCAGTGCGGTTGGTCTTGTATGTTTCATTTCAATATTAGACGTCCGATACGTTTGATGAATCTGGGACGTCTATTAATTTTTTCTTCTCTTTTACAATAATTATTTATTGGTCCTTCAAAATTTTCAAGGAAATCAATTAAGTCCATTACGACCTTCTACACCTAATTGAACCCTCTAACTATAAATTTAGCTAAATAGTCCATTTGATGTGTTAACGTGATATATTTAACAAATGATTAGGGGAGTAAACAAATCGAATTTAACTGAATAAAGATATGTCAATATTCATTTGTTTTACTTTAAAGGTGTTCAAATTCAGTTCATATCCGTTTAAGATTTTAATGGCATAGTCAAGCTCGATTCGTTTATATTTTGATACATTCAAGTTCGGATCGTCTAACATTTATGAATATATTCACTTATATGTTCGTAAACATGTTGATTTAGTGTTCACAAACGTAATCGCTCAACCTGCAATGTTCAAATGTGAAGTTTGTTTCACAGAAAACTGTATTATGTTCCAAGCAGATCTTATTACATTTGCAAAATTGCTTGGATTGTTGATTATTAGTTTTTGCTCTTAGAAACTTGGTGGATTGGTGCTTAAAACAGTCTTAGTGGGACTCTTATTTACCTAATATGACTTTTCATTGAGAAGCCCCTCAAAAATTGAAAAACACGAGAGATTATATCATGAACCTTGTTGATCACGTCATTCGTGATCTAAACAATCAGGTCCGTACATCTTTAAGTAACTACCTGATAACTACTTACTCATTAATTGCAAGAAAGAGGTGATAATTCACCTTAAAAGAAGCTCAAATTTTTAGTTTCCAATCCGCTACAAGAATAAGAAAAAAAATACAACCTAACATGTCCTACTTCCTTCTTAGTTCCTACTCCACTCATTTGAGGCTTGATACAATTTAACTTTAAGCAATCTGGTTTGTTCATAATCCAAGAAATCACGTACCCGTGTTTAGAGCCACTCGGAATTGCTCTGGAACGCGGAGCACGGGTGCTTGAATTGAACCCGGGGTCCCCAGCTGACCACAGGCAGCCATCTGATCATCACCTCTACTGAATCGCATAAAAACAATGCAACCTCCTTTTGCTAAAACATTTCTAAACTCGATCATCTTCTCATCACTGCTCGGTCTAAATTGAGACCCAGAATGAGGATTAAATGAAATAAGATTGATTTTGCAAGGAATACCCTTCACAAGATTGATTAACCTGTTTGCATCCTCAATGCTGCAGATAGGAACCAATGTAATTGATGATCAAAATTATATCAATTGAAATTAAGATTGCAAAAGCTAATAAACTTCTCAAATCTCAATGGCTTAAGATATGGAAATCAACAGAGAGATTATGATAGCTGGAATTGGTGACTTGGTGTTCTACCATAGATTAACTATTAGGATATGGACTTTACAACATTACAAAGGCAAACTGATAGAAACCCACTAAAATTCAGTCTATACACCCAATAGCAATATTTCAGGTCAAGGATATAGAAAAATGTTTGAAACACAATGCCTGTTAAATGGAATCAAATCAGCCCAAATCCCAGGTACACTTGAACTTGCCCTTGAAACCGATGCACACGCAATGACTAGGAAATTAACCCACAGTCCACAAGTTGCAATATTTAAAGGGAAAGGATGATTGATTGTGTATGAACTAACTCCATAAACACTTAAACAAAATATGAAATATTGCTTAAAAGGGTAAGTTTATCTAACCTGTCATTGATTCCCGCAAGCATCACATATTCAAATAGAACTTTGTAGTTATTTTTGAACTTTAGTTCCTCCCTAAGGGTCTCAAGAAGAAGGTTTAATTTATACTTCCGATTAATTGGCATGATCCAATTCCTGACCTGCATGATTTGTCAAAAAACAGGTCAGAATCACACTTTCTAGATCTCCTTCTCTACGTTTATTTGTGCCTTCCGTGGTGAGTGAGAACACACATGCACTCCACTCTGTTTTATGTGTGTGTTGTGTGTGTATGCACTATGCAAGAAAGATAAGCAGTATATATATATATATATATATATAATAAAGTACCTCATCAGTTGTAGCATTCAAACTAACAGCTAAGGCACAATTGGATTCACGGAGAAAACGTTTCAGCTGGGGGACAAGTCCACTTGTAGAAACAGTGACCTTGCGGGGGCTAAAGTGAAGGCCTTGTTCATCCACCATGATATCAGCAGCTTTTATGACATTTTCAATATTATGAAATGGTTCTCCCATTCCCTACAAAATCATGTAGCAGCAACAGTTAAGAGCACAATAGATTCATTGAAAATAACTGAATACTGATCTACAAGATAATCATGTAGCAACAACAGTTAAGAGCACCATAGATACCCACAAGATTTTCATTAGTAAAAATGAAACAAAAATAGTTCATTTGAAGGACAAGACTTTTGAATGTCTACACACAGCATATAGGATTGACAAAACCCCTTGGTACATTTTAAAAATAAAACAAGAAGCAGTCAAACTATCTTGCAGTTATTGCTTTTGAAAGAAAAGAAGAAAAATTTCGCTCAGTAACTGACTCGCAAATAACCAGCTCTTCGACGACCAACTTGACACACTAAAGGCAAGAGAACCATAATTATTTTCCAAGCAATAGACTCCATGAACACTGGGAATCTACAATAAACATACCATAAATACAACATTTGTAATGGAACCAATATCACCGGAGAGCAATCGCCTTGCATACACAGCTTGCTCCACAATCTCAGCTGTGGTTAAATGTCTCCTCAGACCCATCCTAAAACATGAATCCATCAAAGAAATACACCAAGAGAGGTAATGATTTCTGAGAGTCTCATACTATCTAAATTGCAAATTTAGAAAAATAACTTGCCTGCCAGTATAGCAGAATTGGCAGTTCATGGCACAGCCCACTTGACTCGAGACGCAAACAGTTGTCCTGCCCCTATCGCAGGGTATCACAACGGTTTCTATTACCAACCCATCTTCCAGCACGAACAAAATCTGCAACCACCTGTGTGAGTTTCAAAATCAATGAGAAAATTCTCAAAGTAGTGCAAGCAACTGACCCAAGGTGGACATACATGTTTAAGGAGTTATAGAGATGAAAAACATCCGAGTCAAAACAAATAGTCTTATGCAAGAGGTTGATCATTATTAGATTATATTTACCTTTCTAGTTCCATCGGATGCAGTGCGGATATCTTTCAAAGACAAGGCTCTAAGATCAGCATGCTCACTCAGCATTTTCTTGAAATCTTTGTTTAATCCTAAAAACAACCAATACCCAATTACCCACAAATCCAATCATTAGCAAGATCACAAAAACCAAAAGAGAATAAAATAATAAGAGAAAACAGGAAGATAAAATACTATGGAGTACTTTAACTGTACCCCAAATATTATCTCCATAGAGATGATGGTGAAGAAGAAGAAGAAGAAGAAACCTTCTAGTTCATCGATATCATGTGCCCAAATATTGTCTCCATAGAGACGCTTCCACAACATTAAAGCCTGACCAGGCCTGAACCCATGTGATTGAACCCAATCCTGATAAAGAAAACCCCAGAAGATTTTAGGCACATAGATTCAAAATCACAAACTTCACATATCATAAATAAAAAAATACCCACTTGAAATTCTCCATAATTCATCCCTTTGAGAACCGCCTTGGAGCCCTTGGGCCGATTTTGATAGCTTTCCCCACTTCCAAAATCAGAGAGATCGTCGTTTTCCGGGAGGGAAAGAAGTGGGGATGCAGAAGAGAAGCAAGAGGGGGTTGAGATTGAAATGGGACGATGGCCATGGGAGGAAGCTAAGGAAATGAGATGAGGTGGTTTTAAACAAGTGAAGTAGAAAAGAGGGTGACCGGAAGCATATCGGAGAGCATGAGCCGGAGAAGCGGGAGAGGGAAAAGCCATAGCTAGGAACAGAGAGTTGGCTCTGAATCGGAGTCGCCTCATCCACATATACCCCATCTCCATTTTTTTTTTTGTGTTTTGTTGTTTACTTGAGAATTGCAGGGTTTTTTAGTGGAGTTTCTCAAAGTATCATCTTAAACGACGTCGTAGCTCTTGTTCCTAGAAATTTTATTTTATAATTTTTTATCAAAATATATCCTCTTTGTACTTTACTTAAATTCAAGATCTAGTCCTTATACTTTCAAATTTTCAAAAATTAATTATTTTAATTTACAAAATATATCCTAAAAGTTTATGCCATTATTTTCTATAAAAATTTTGGTTACAATCAATTATCAATTATACTATTAAAAATTAATTTATCTAATAAGATAAATTGTTAAATCATTTAAATAATATCAGATATTTGAATTTGTGAATATAATAAGAGAATTAAAAATATTGATCTTATAATAAGCATTTGTAAGAGTTTTTTAAGAATATAATTAATTTTTTTCATAAATATAATACAATGAAAATGAAATGATTAAAAATATCATATTAAATAACCAAAGAGTTTAATTAAATATATAAATAAGTATTATTGTGGTTAATATATTAAATATTACATCAATTGATCTAATAAAATGAAATGTTAAATTCTTTAAATAAAATTATATGTTTGAATTTTTTACATTGTAAATGAAGTAACTAGATTAAAAGAGCTATCTCATAAAATCTATATAATTCTGAATCTAAATTAATCAAATAATAAATTAAATATCGATGTTTATAAAAAAAAAATATCTGTGTACTACATTACATTAGATTAGAAATACCGAATATATACTGTAGGCTTGAACTTCTCAGTTCTCTCCATTGAAACAGCTTAAGAATATGTGTTGAGTTTCAAATTACCTCACCTCAACATATAGTTAATCAGAAACCTGCGGTTTCATCAGCTTTCATAGCTCAGTTGGTTAGAGCACCCGTTTAGTAAGCGGGAGGTCTTGAGTTCGACTCTCAATGAAAGCAGAATTTTTTTTATTTTTCTATTGAATGCCATCTTCCTGTAGCTGTGAACTACTGAGCTTCAGATACTAGCAGATACTATGTTTGTCACCTTCTCGCAGTTGGTGCATTGCTCCCAGAAACTCAGCTCATTAGTCTCTTCTCACCATGGTCTTGGTTGGTGCACAGATGCTAAAACATTGTTATATGAAAACACTGCAAATTCAAACATTAATCAATAAAATATATTCGATTCGAGTGATAAATATGAGTTATGATTAAATAAAAAATTGAAAATTTTATCTTTATATTTATGTCTATATATGCCTAAAAATCTACTGTTAGATTCAATGTATTGTATTGATATGGTTGACCCAAAATTAAGAAGAGTACCAGCATAATAAGGAATTATATCTTAAGTTATAAGGATCCATTTAAAATGCTTTTAAAGCTTGGGGACCAATCTAAAAATAAGGATCCTAGTGTAGGGATCTGTAGAACAATTAACTCATTTTATTATCAGATTGGATGAGTAAAAATCTGATACGTCTACTTTCATAACCCTTTTGCTTGATTAATTTAAACTTAACTCTTAAGACAAAGGAATGACCCAGAACAATCGACTATTTCTTTTAAAGAATTCAAAGGTTACAAGTATAAACACATAAAAATCAAATTCATGGGTCAATAAATAAACCATAACCGAAAGCCACCCCTCCCCCTAAATTATCGAACTATCCGCATTACTTCCCCTGTGATGCTCCTGCTGCTGGTAACTTCAAGATCCTGCGGCTGCAGGGGTTAAGAACAAATTCAGGTCATCGAAGTTTAACATGTCACCGGACCGCCCCCTTGTAAGGATGACCGAGAGGGTCCTGGATAGTGTAGTCACATCCAGAATCTAAAATTTTATATATTTTAGAACGCGATATCCTATATCAATCCTCGTGTGTTTCTTTAAAAATGTGTGTGTATACACTAACAATTGAACTAAGAACTAAGAGTGCTTAATTTTTTAGCAAAACTGCACCTTGTTTGTGTACATGTTGAATATGGCAGATAACAACTGGTTTCCGGCTATTTCTTTCACTCTCTGTATCATTTGCGGCCTTGTAATCTTTCTTCCCTGTAAAAGTCAAATGGATGGAAACAAATGATCAAGACACCAGGTACATACGATACGCACAATGTTGGTATTTTTTCATACTCGCATCAGAATTTCATATTTTCAAACAACTATAGATGAATTATAATTATTATAGACAAATACACTTTTTACCATAACAATTTCGAACAGTGTCAAAATATTCCGTTAATAAACTTAAATTCAAATCATCCCTGATCGCAGTAATAGACTTAAAGGTTACACCTAAAAATTTTAAGTTTATCTATATTTTATATATTTGTTTTATATTTTCTATTGATAATCTAATTCTACCCCTTTTGTCATTTTACACCTTTATATTTTTAATATAACTTCTTTAATATAACTTCTTTATGATTTACACCTTACAGAATTCCACCCCTGTTGGATTGTATATACATACATAAACGAAAAACTGAGAATTTAAATGAACATACCTTAAAATCTGTGTATTGTTTTTTGAGGGAAACCATTCGTGACTGATCTAAAAATCGAGAGAGCATGGAAATCAGTGTGGGAAACGTTATCCATGATGATTTAGCTTCGACGGTTTTTCCTTTGAAACCTAATTAAATTGATGAACAAATATACTATTATTACGGGATGATAATAATAATAATGAATAAAAACAAATTAATAGTCAAAGTTCAAGAAAAAACAAAAGTTCGGAATAAGATTCTTGCCGCTCAAGTAAGGGGCCTCAAAGCTGACGATGTAACAAGGGAGGATGCTGAAATTCAAGTGAGAATTCCAAATGATGTATTTTGTGGGAGCTGAGATGTCATCTACGCCGGAATCAAACTCCGACGAGATCGGGTGAAACTGATCGGATGAATCTCCGGTTACCACTTCTTGCTTCCCCAATATAACTCGGCATAACAATAAATGCCTCAATCCACTTCCATCAACCGCTGAAGCCAATAAGCTGTAAAAAAACAATTCATAAATTAACCCTAAAAATTAAAATAGACAAAATTGGGGATCTAGAAATTTCGACGCAACTATTCAATTAGAAAACTAACCTGTTAAGGAGATGCTTTGCAGGAGACAAAGAGATGCTATGTGAACCGTCGGCGGCCTTACTACGCCAACTAAATCCATGCGTCACAATCTCGCAAATCTCATCTCCGGAAGCACCGTACCAAGCATACCGGATCCGCGCGTCTCCGCCACACTTATCAGCCACCGCCTTAGCGGAAACACGGAAACTGTGTGCTCGAATCTGCCAGGACCGACTAGTGTTCAAATTCTTATGAACCGCCACGAGTCTTGGTTTCTTATCCATCTGCAAATTCTTCGATACGCTTGTTTCAATGATACAAGATTCTAAGCTTGATTGATCCATCTTAGAGAAGCCGTTTTCAACAAAATGCTCGAAACAATTCAAACCTGAATCAATCTCAATCTCGTTACTTCCAGACATAGCATCTGAGATTTCTGAGATCTCCTCGTTATCCATAACCATGGAGACTTGATTTTCTTCAACAATTGGATTCATCTTTGTTAGAGAAACAAAAAAATCGAATAAATAATCACAGAGGAGGAAGACTGTTGAGAAAATACCAGAAACGTAAAATAAAGCTGCAGATGCGTAATCTATTTATAGGTTTAAAAAAGTTGAATTCCAACCGACCTTTTTAGTATTTTTTTAATTTTTAAATTGTTATTAAAAAAACAAAGATAAATACAAAATTGTCGTGCCGCCGTGGCTATAACGGTGGACGGTCGTGTCGCCCAAGCATCCTCTCTGGACACGTTTAACCGTTTCCGAATTAATTACGAAATTAGATATTTAACCTTTGCCTTTTAGAGGAAGTAAAGAAAATTATTATAAAAGTTACCTAAACAAATAAGAAATGAAAAAAATAAAAAATAAAAAGGAAAATACTTTGAAAGTAAGTTCGAAGAGCACGACTCATCTAATCTTAATAATTAAAAAAATTATTATTTCTAAAGATTATGTGTTTGAGTATCAGTAATATTAATATAATGATTGAACGATAATGTCTAATGATTAAAAGTATACTTTAAAACATATATTATTATAATTATTGTAGTTGAATAAAAAAATTAAAAAAATATAATTTTTTATTTTTTAATATCTTATTTTTATTCTCATATTAAATAATTAAATATAATATTTAAAATTAAAATTTAAGGTTAAACTTTAAATTTTAATTTAAGGTTAAAAATTACGAAGAGAAGTTGTGTATGAGTTTAAAAAGGTAAATCAACTCTTAAATCATATGAATTAGGAGAAATTATTCTATGGACCGGTTCCACCATATCATTTATGGTCTCTAACCACTAAAAATTAGCTAATTAAATTTATATTTTCTATATCATTTTTTTTCAAGAGTGGATCTTTAATTTTTTATTACCATATAAATAGGTAGTGAGTGATTACATAAATATTAATTAAGAAAGAAAAAATGATATGAAAAATAAAATTAATTAGTTAATTTTTAGTGGTTAGAGACAATGTATGACGTGGTGAAATCGGTTTATAGAATAATTTCTAATGAAGTAAACATAATTTAAAACGTTAAAAAGTTAATTCACTAACTATTTTTATAAAAAGAATAAAATTAATTAAAAATTCTTTAGAAAAAATAAAAATAATTATACGATTAAACGTTAAGGCAAATTTAATTATTTTTTTTTTATAAATCTAAATTTCCCTTTCATCCTTGCGAAGAGATCAATATAAGCAAATAAATACAAACGAACTATCATAACAGCAAGAAACTACATGATTTAAAGAGGAAAAAAATGAATGTTACGAAATGCAGCAAGCCTGGAACCTATTCTCTGCCATACATACATGCATACATGCATGTATGTGTATATATATATGTCATGCATCATGCTTTAGCGCTCCATCATCCACAGGCTTAGGTTCTGCAATTCTGATCCCTGCGGGATTCCCATTTGCATGCACTCTATTACGTCCTCTAGGATCTCCATTTCCAGGGATTCTGATTCTAGGAATTGTTGGGTCCCCTTGTTCAGCCATTCTGGGCTCTCCAAGATCCTCATTTCCAGGCATTTTGAACCCTTTGCTGGGTTCACCACCGTTCCCACCGGGTGGTTTGGCACCAGGAATATTCCTCCCTTCGAACCCGAACTCCACGTCGTCCCTTTCTTTAGGACGGAAATCATGGTTCCGGTTTTGAGAGTAGGGCTCCGTTTGATTCCGACGCCGGTTACACAGCCTTCCAATAAAGCAAGCTATGACTGAAATAACAACGATCACTGCCAGCACTATAAAAACCGGTCCAAACGATCCATCCGAGTGACTATGAGGTGGCGGAGCTTGCCCTGCAGCCGGTACATTAATCGGGTATACGACGGCGCCGGGTTGTTGCGTTTGAGGCTGCTGCGGTTGTGTCGACATCGATCTGTTACTCTTTTAATGTTTTAGAAGATGTATAGAAAGGGTTTGGATTTTGTATAAATCTGCAGAGCCAGTTCTCCTTGTTCTTTGAGTGCAGACAAAGGGAGGGTTTTACAGTAAACTTTTTAAACAAGTAAGGAAGAGTTTTGGCTGTAACTACAGGCTATGTATATAGAATGTGTATTGCTTTCTTTACCAAGGAGACAAACTAAAGATGCTTTGCTTTGTAAAGGAAGGATATGGAGAGATACTGGCCGGCCAAATCCGAATCATTTAAGAAAAATAATGTTATTTTTTCAATCCAGATTATTTAATATTATTTGTTATTTGATATTTATATTTTTTACTAAATATGATTAGTGAATTTATAAATTTTTATACATTTTGATATATAAATATGACACGTAATATTATAGATATTAAAATTTATCATTTTAATCATATCGTAACACAAATATCATAATAATACATGATTTGATGATTATGTTACGAGCTTACACCATATACTAACAATGTTAATCCAAATATCCTAATAATCTAGAGAATTAATATGTATTTGTTATTTCACTTCATTCATTTTTTGAGATGATTATAAGATTTTAAATATTTAAAGTCTTTTTTTTAGTAAAATTCTTCTATGTCGACGATAATTTTTGTTTTGTACATAAATAAAATGTTTATCTTTTGTTGGTGAATATCATTTGTAAATTTTTCTTCTTCTTTATTTTATCAGTGTTATATTTTATTTATTCTTTTTGCAGTTTTTTTGTCTATTTTTATGGTAATTTATCCGTATTTTTTATGATAATTTTAGTTTATCTTTATGATAGTATTGTCTATTTTCTAATAATTTAATATTCGTAAGACGAATATCAATCAACCGTTACTAGCAGTGAAATTCGTTTATCTGTGAAATTTTTAATTTCTTTACATGTTTTTATTGATTTGAGATTAAGTAACGAAAGAATTTGTTTTCTTCTTAGAGCACTTTGATTAAAATAGTAGATCTGTTGAATTTTCATCAAAAAATTATTAGATCTTTTATAAGTGATAGGATTTTTATTTTAATGTCTTTCACATTTTTAAACTTTAATTGATTTTATTTTACACGTTAAAATTTCAATGTTTATGGTGTGATTTTTTTTAAATTTTTTCACTTTTAATATAAATCCAATTAATATTAAAAAATATCCTAATATTCAATATAATGATAGTCCGAATACTATATATTAAAAAAATTAAAAATATCACACAGTATGTGTCTTGTATTGAGCATTGTATCAAAATATAAGTACCATAACCAACAAGGGTTGGTACAAGCGGTAAGCAGTTTGGTTCTACTTAAGCAAGTCTCAGGTTCGAAACGTTCTGTATGCATAAAATCCCTGTTGGGAGACTCACCCACCAAAATTAGGTGTGCGACACGGGTCGATCTTGATTTATCAAGTTTAAACCCTGAAACCAAAAGAGTAATAAAAAAATATAAGTACCATAATAAATATTCTATAAAAATTCAACTCTATATTTAATATTTTATTAAAATACAAGTACTAAATATGATATTTTTCCCTAAAAGTTAAAAACCCAATGATAGTGGATTATTTCTAGTAATGCTTCTGTGTCCACTAATAATCCCTGTAATATCATTTTTTTTTTAAATCTAGTTATTTTATTTTTCTTTTTTCCAGTAATATTCATTTTTAATACAAATCCAACTGAACTTCGTTGATCGTCGATTAGAAGAAAAAAGAACAGCGAGACTCGGATCTTCCCCAGTATATCTCTCTGAAATTTCAATGGCTTATTATTTAGTAAAACCCTAATTTCAGGTACTACTTCTGTTTCTTCTTTCCGATTTTGAATCCGTCAATTTTCATACATGATTTTGCTAGAAGAGGCTTTAATTCGTATTATATTTTATTTATTTATGCAGAGATCGTTGATTTGAGCCTGAAGCTTTCATGTTTGTAGAATTTGTAGTTTGAAAAGAAAACGAGACAGAGATGAAGTCAGGAAGTGCTGCCAAGTTGGTTGTAGATGCGTTATTGCAGCGGTTTCTTCCGCTCGCTCGGCGCCGCATTGAAACGGCTCAAGCTCAGGTTTTCTTCTCTAATTTGCTATTAATTTAGTTGTAATTTTGTTTTGTTGTTATAACCTTGAATTTTCTTGAATTTGATACTAATCATCACGTTTTTAAGCATGGGAAAAGTGTCTGTAAGCTATTTTTGCTTCTTTTAACTAATTAGATTACGGATGGTTTATCCCATATTGATAAATCATAAAAAAAATCCGTATAGTTTGAAGTTGTATTGACTATTGAGTATTGCAGAGTATACACCTACTGGTGTGGATTTGAATGCTAAATGGTATTTTTTAAGAGAAATGGAATTTGTTTTATAAATGGAAAACTTTAAACATGGGGAAATTTTGCTATGTAAATAATATACTGTTAATCAAGAAGTCCTTCAGCCGATTGAATACTTTAGTGCTTAGTAAGACGAGTTTTGATCAGGAGCTACACGTTTGAGTGAAGGGTTGACCAGGTATAAAATTTCTATAGCTTCAGCATTATACTTTCATGCTTAAAGTTGATGTTGGATTAGAAGCAGTTTGACTTTGGGTTACCAAGTGATTGGCTTTGTGGATTGATGACGGTAGTGAATTTGCTAATATGCCAGCTATTATGTCTCATTTGACGAGGTGATCCAGAAGCTTTCAATTTGGTAGAAGTCTTCTGCCTAAAATTCGGTAGAAGTGTAGATGAACTTGTTTTTTAAAAAAGGGAAATGAAATCAGACCTGAAGGCTGAAAAATAAAATTCCCAAGAAGCAAATTTTGCTCGTACCATGTGGAAAATAGATTATTTTTATTAACTTGTGTTAAATCAATGATACAAGCCTATGTATTTTTATACAACTACAGTCTAGAGCCAAATAGGAACAAGGAAACTAGCAATACAGGTTAGCATTTTTTTTCATCTATGATATGTGAAGTATTTAGCTTAAACATATTTAGGAGATCAACAAATGGAATGTTGGATGAGAAGGTTAGTTACATCATGTCATTTGTTCGATTGACAACTTCAACAACTTTTTGCCAAAATATTCCATTATGCATGAATTTTGTGGTTTTTGGATCGGTGTCTATCTCAATATAATATGTTCTCTCTCTTCTTTTTTTTTTCTGCATGTTTACAGGATGGACAGTATCTTCGACCATCTGACCCTGCTTATGAGCAAGTATTAGATTCCTTGGCTATGGTTGCGCGTCATACACCCGTTCCTCTTCTAGAGGCCCTTCTAAGATGGCGAGAAAGGTGACTCATTTTCTTCTTTGCTTTTTGCCATTTTATCCTTTCCGACAAACTCTTATCGTCAATGTGCCTTTTAGTTGCTGTAGTCTCTTGTCTTGTAAATAGTGTCTCCTATCATTTTTGATGACATAATTATTTGATGACAATGAAGAGAGAACTCTAGAGGTTGATAAGGTTTCTCAGTGGTCTTAAATATCAGAGTAGATTAAATTTTTGTTGACCGAACTTCAATAAATCAATATATAATCGCTTGTGTAAAATAAACTGATCTTAACTGTCACTTACAGTTTAATATAAAAGACTCACCAAAATATCCTCTTATGGAGATTGGACTGCTACTGCAGAGATGCAATTAATGTACACTGCCAGTTTCCATTTCCTCAAAATGTATCTATCTCATCGAATTTTCAAACAATGAAAGGATCTGTTATCAGGGGTATATCCCGATGGTTTATTTGTTATTAAGAACTGCTGTTAGTAATCCTTACTAATCATCTCACGAGAAGGTAATGCTAGAGGTACATGTTCATAAAGTCTAATTGTCTTACCGCTCTTGGATTTCATCATCTTACTTTTGCCTTTTGGGTTCTTGGCTGTAGTGAATCCCCAAAGGGTGCAAACGATGCATCTACGTTCCAAAGAAAGGTTTGTATGCACTAATAGCTTATAGTTCTTTTTTACATTCAATGGTTTGTGAACATTGGCTTTCTTAATAAAAAAGAGGAAAATGAAATATCTGTTAGGAGGAGTGGTAGAAACCTATAATAAAATAGTTAACTTTTAGTTTTTTGGAAATTGATTAACAACTGTAAGTAATTTGCTTAAGTCACTATGAGTTTGTTGTTGTCTTTCCATGAGAGCAGCTTGCTGTGGAGTGCATTTTTTGCTCGGCTTGTATTCGCTTTGCGGAGTGCTGTCCACAAGAGGGACTTACTGGTTTGTTCATTTCCCCTTTTTTGTTTCTGTGATTCTGTGTTTTTCTCATAATTCACTGACTTGCTATGCTCCCTTTGCAGAGAAGCTTTGGTCTGGTCTTGAAAATTTTGTTTTTGATTGGCTAATTAATGCCGATAGGTAAGGATGGTGCTCTAATGGCTTGATTATTTTCATTACTCCAGCTCAAAGAACAGAAACAAGTATACCGAAATAATTTTCATTACTTTGCTGCATTTACATCTGAGTAAGAAATGGGGAAAACAATCTCATTATTAGCTCAAGAAAATTGTCTATGGCATTTTTAATGTTTGTATAATATTTAATATAGAAAACTACTCACCCAGAGGTTATGGGTATTTACCTTAACTATGTACTTATGCATGATCTTGCCAGACTACTGAGTTGTAGTAAATAAATTCTTGTTGCAGGGTTGTTAGCCAGGTTGAGTATCCCTCACTAGTTGATTTGCGGGATCTCCTTCTTGACTTAGTTGCTCAACTCCTAGGCGCTTTATCTCGGATCAGGTAGCTGTGTTGATATTTGGTGACATTAAAATTTGATAGAAATGTCAGTGATTTGAACTTTTTCTTAATATTTGGTGACAAAAATTCATATGATGTCACATTCCCCCTTTATATTGTAAAAAACATTAAGATGTAGGTTGTGAGTTGTGACATTCTGTAACAGAAAAAATGGTAACAATGGTGTCTACAAAGGAACATCCCACCTGCTAAACCTTGGGATTTAATATTCTTATTACTATTATTATAATTATTATTCCCTTTTTGTGGGTGAAAATCTTGGAATTTATCTTCCAGGTCTGAGATCTGAACATATGGGAGTGGGTTTTTAGGTATATGGGAAAAAGAGGGAACCACCTTCTATCATGTAACCCTAGGTCCAATATGTTTCTCAGGATCCTTTTCCGTAATTTGGCACTGCTAAATCATTGTACGAATTCCTTAACATGTTAGAATTTGTGCTTCAGATTGTTTTGCCTTAATTTAGAGCTTTTAAGTGTTTTCGGGCTTCACTGCTACTACTAGTCTTCACACCACACAAAAGTGTTGTGTTTTTTGTAGTTTCTACCTTCCAGATGCATTTATTTGTCAAATTCTTGAAGATCTAAGTTGCCGCAGAAAATTTGGTTCAGAAATAGGCATAAGTGTTTTATGGCATGTCTTGAAAGCTGTCTTACTTGGACTCCTGTGAGAGTTTTGCATGTATGTATTGGACACAGGTATGGTTAGACTTCTCTAAGGGTTTCCATGTTCTTGGAGGATCCTTGGAGGTCATATCCCATATCCTTGTGTCGGACATAGGTAGTTCAAGAAAAATAAAGAGTCTGAGCAACATAGCTTGAAAGTTAAGCTTCATTCTATTCATATAAATATTAATTGTTCCTTCTATTTCTTTTATAGATTTAGTTCCGTAACTGAGCGCTTTTTCATGGAATTGAATTCTCGTCGGATAGACAGTAATGTTGCCAGAAGTGAAACACTTAGTATCATAAATGGGATGCGTTACCTGAAGCTAGGGGTATGTAAAAGAAACATTTTTCTTCTTTTTCCCCCTTGTAGAAGAGGTTGTATGAGAACCAGTATATAACAATAATTAGTTGCCAGGTCAAGACTGAGGGAGGATTGAATGCATCAGCCTCCTTTGTGGCAAAAGCAAACCCTCTTATTCGTGCTCCACATAAACGAAAAAGTGAGCTTCACCATGCACTATGCAACATGCTTTTCAACATCCTAGCACCACTTGCAGATGGCGGAAAAAACCATTGGCCTCCCACTGGTGTAGAACCTGCACTCACTCTGTGGTATGAAGCTGTTGGGCGGATCAGAGAGAATCTCATGCATTGGATGGATAAACAGAGCAAGCATATAGCTGTAAGAGCATCATTCTATCTACTTGGAATTTTAAATTGTTTGATTGTCTTTTGACGTGACCGCTTCTGTGTTAGGTTGGTTATCCTTTGGCGACTCTTCTTCTGTGTCTTGGTGATCCTCAAATATTCCACAGCAACTTAAGCTCACACATGGAGCAACTCTATAAGTTTCTACGAGTATGTTTTCTTTTATACATTTAT
The DNA here is from genome assembly GCA_035048815.1 of Abelmoschus esculentus. Lineage (NCBI taxonomy): Eukaryota > Viridiplantae > Streptophyta > Magnoliopsida > Malvales > Malvaceae > Abelmoschus > Abelmoschus esculentus. The sequence continues at coordinate 15,379,854 of JAUCBN010000002.1, read as the reverse complement.
ATAGTTGTGTCGTGGATGGACAGATTATGCATAGAGTTACCTGGTTGATTTTGCTAAGTGTTCTTTTCCTTTTACCTGTTTACAAGTTTCCATTCAACTGAACTGTAACAAAGCATCTGCTGCTCTTTATGCAGGACAAGAATCATCGCTTCATGGCTTTGGATTGTCTCCATAGAGTTTTGAGATTCTACTTGAGTGTCCATGCAGCTAATCAGCCCCCAAATCGTATATGGGATTACCTTGATAGTGTAACTTCTCAGCTTTTAACAATTTTGAGGAAAGGAATGCTTACGCAGGATGTACAACATGATAAACTTGTGGAATTCTGTGTGACTATAGCAGAACATAACCTTGATTTTGCCATGAACCATATGATTTTAGAATTGCTGAAGCAAGATAGCACTAGTGAAGCAAAAGTTATTGGTTTACGTGCTTTGCTTGTTATGTCACCTTCAAACCAGCAGATTGGCTTGGAAATATTTAAAGGTAATTGTTAACTGGTTGTATACTGCAAATTATTTCAATACGTTTCATACCAATCTCCATCCCATTTATGATGTATGAGCAGGTCATGAGATTGACCATTACAGACCAAAAGTAAAGTCCGCAATTGAGTCAATTTTAAGGTCTTGCCATAGGACATACAGCCAGGCTCTTCTGACTTCTTCAAGAACCGCAATAGGTAATTCTTTCCTGCAAATCTTTTTGACCGCTGAATCAGTATTCAAGTAACTAAAGTTTGGCTTCAAATCACATGAAGTTAAACGGGACAAAGAAATTTTGAATTTGTCTATGGATCCGTCTGGCTCTTCTATTCCTTATTTCCATGTGATGGCTAATCACACTAAGAATGTTTATATCTGAAAAATGGCTAGGTAATAATTCCCTGATAAATTGTTGTCATTTGAAATTTATTTGTTGAGCATTGGGTTGAAAACATGCAAATCTTGAATTGTGTCAGTTGTGTGAGCATCTAACCTCAGCACAAGATGCAGCAATTGATCATATGCAAAATTGAATTAGTTGAGTATTGTTTCCTTTGGAAAAATTAAACATTATGTCATGCTTTAGTGTGATTGCTGGATTGGTTTTTGCTCAAACCAATGCCTCTTACCAATCTGACCTAGGACAGCTTGAATCTGCCTCAAAAAAGATAAACTTCTATTCTAATTTTCTAGGTTTTCCTTGCTGAGCTTATTTCTTTGGTCACTCTCATATATGATTGACGCATTAAATAATAGTAGAGCAAGCGTAAGTGCTTGACTATACCCCACTATGAAGCAGAGACAGGGAAAACCCCATGTACCTGGGTCATGCATTTGTCCAACATGTATATGCCGAGTCGGTCACATGCTGAAATGTCAGTACATGCAAAAAAGTAAAACTAAATGGTATACAGTTCTGACATGGTCAAGGTATGTGGGAACAATAGAAGAGGCGTCCTTAGTGATGGAAGAGAAGGAAGCTGGTGGTGAAGTTTGTACTTTTAGAACTTCTGAATTGGTGAAAAGGTAGAACAAGAAGAGAATGGAAACATATCAAAATTTTAGGTGATTTTGGGTGGAGTGTTTCTTGGTGTGGGAAGCCACATACTTTGAAATTAGATCTAGGGTTTTCAAGGCTTTTTCTGCTTGATCAAGGGGTAAGATGTAAAAGAATGATTGAAATGGGTAAAATAGCGCCGCTGGCAAATTGGTGGCCGGTGACGATCAGCAGCAGCAGACAGTGTGTTTGACACTGGAATTACGCTTAGAGTGAGATGGAGAGAACATAGAGAGAAGAGAAAAGGAAGTTAAATGAAAGGAAAAAGTAGAGATTTAAGTCAACACCAAAACGTAAAAAAAGTTTGGTATGCACAGGGAAAGTAAAAGGGCTCTATTTTGTGAAGCATATAATTTATTTTAGAAGATTTTTCATTTGTTGAGTTTATTAAGTGCACAGTATAGTTCAAGTATAATAAAAGAATGATGATATCTTTAGATGTTTTATACTATCATCTTTTGATTATATAATTCATATAAATTAATTACATTTAAATCTGTAATGTTATATATAATATTTATGGTTTTACTCATACGGAGTATTTTTATATAAAAATATGTGAAAAATACTTTTTATTGCTGTATACTGTATCAACGTCTTCACTCTTTATTAATTGCCATGTTGATGGGTCTGTGTTGTGTTGTACTCGTATTACGTTTCTGTACCCTCTTCCTATATACATGGATACTCTATTTTAAATAGAACTATAAAAGTCTGAAGTCTGTTACTGTTTTGCTCATCTGCTGTGAATTGAATTTATCGAATTACATGCTTCAAGATCTGTTGCTACTACCAATGCTAGATATCCACTTTTGATTTCTATTTATCCTTTATCTGGATTTAATGACATTTCTCATGTGAATTGCATCTTTCCAGACGCTGTAACCAAGGAAAAGTCCCAAGGATATTTGTTCCGTTCAGTGCTGAAGTGCATACCTTACCTAATTGAAGAAGTTGGCCGAATTGATAAGATAACTGAAATCATACCTCAGCACGGGATAAGCATTGATCCCGGCGTTCGTGAGGAAGCAGTTCAGGTACTGAACCGGATTGTAAGATACCTTCCTCATCGTCGCTTTGCAGTTATGAGAGGGATGGCCAACTTCATCCTCCGACTACCTGATGAATTCCCTCTTCTGATTCAAACATCATTGGTGCGACTGTTAGAACTTATGCGTTTTTGGAGAGCTTGTCTGATTGATGATAAACCGGAAGAAGGTGCAAAGCAGATGCTGCAGCAAAATATTAGATTCAAAAGCACTTCTTTCCATCAACCAGGGGAAGCTATTGAGTTTCGTGCATCAGAGATAGATGCAGTTGGTCTCATCTTTCTTAGCTCTGTGGACAGTCAGATCCGTCATACAGCACTGGAGTTATTGCGCTGTGTGCGTGCCTTAAGGAATGACATACGTGACCTTACACTTCGTGAGCAGACAGATCATGATATAAGATTTGAAGCTGAACCTATATTTATAATTGATGTGCTGGAAGAACATGGGGTGGGATGCATCTATTTTATGATTTCCTTTATTTGACATATTCTGTGTAATTTCTCTGCAATATTCTGAACTAAGCTATATATTGCAGGAGGACATAGTTCAGAGTTGTTACTGGGAATCTGGTCGTCTGTTTGATTACAAGCGAGAATCTGATGCAATTCCTCCAGAGGTGACTCTTCAATCTATAATATTTGAGAGTCCTGATAAGAACAGGTGGGCTAGGTGTCTCAGTGAGCTCATCAAATATGCTGCTGAACTTTGCCCAAGCTCAGTTCAAGATGCTAAGTAAGTCCGATACGATAGTTATTTTTTTCTGTTCTTTACGGTTAATTTATAGCTTGCCGTTCCTTTTGAAAATGTAAAAATTGCGAAGGAATAAATTATTCGCAACATAGCATGAAGTACAGTGAATGGAATCTGTTTTAGCCTTCTTCATCGTTGATTCCAAAATGAGAATAAAAAGGAAGGGATATAAATTTCTATTTGCTTTCATATAAAATTTTCCAGATTAATTAGTTCTAAGATTAATGAACCATGATCCTCCTCTAACCCATCTCACTGGGCAGGGTAGAGGTTTTGCATCGTCTTGCTCATATTACCCCTGCTGAGTTAGGTGGAAAAGCTCATCAATCGCAAGACATGGATAACAAACTGGACCAGTGGCTCATGTATGCAATGTTTGTATGTTCATGTCCACCAGATAGTAGGGAAGCTGGAAGCGTTGCTGCAACAAGAGAACTTTACCATCTTATTTTCCCGTCTCTGAAATCTGGATCAGAAGCACACATAGTAAGTACATATTAATGACGTCATTCTACCTTGTTAGAGTAAATACATGAATGTCGTGAGTACAAATTATGAGCAGTGTTTCTGCTAGAACATGAGAAATGGGGTGAAATGCCTTGTAATGGTATGCAATTTTCATACTGTTTCACTGGGGTTGTGATTTATCAACGTTGGTGGGTACAATTAACAATTAGTTCTTTGGTGTTTTGTATTTTACTATAAATAGTACAAGGAGGAGAAAGGAGGATGGTAAATAGATGTACTAACTAGGTTATGTAATTTTATATTCCGTTTAATTCTTTTCTATCAGTTTGAAAAGTTGTGCTGCTAGATCCATCTAATTTGGAGCTTTGAATTCAATCAAATACAAGACAAATAATTTGGACAAGTTTTTGGAGGTTTTAAATTCCATTCATGGTTGCTGCATTGTATGCCTTTAACCAATTTCTCTCTCCTGAATAAAATTTAGCTTCCTGCTTTCATATGTTTACTGGTGTCGGAAACACTGAGCCTATATTTTGCTTCATCTTTTCTTAATTCTTATGTCAGATAACAAATTGTTCAGGTTTGGTACAGACTACAGAGACAGGGATACTTTTTTTTTTCTTTCTTTAAATGTTTTATGGGAGGCAATATGAGAATATTAGGAGGCATCAGTTATACTAACAAACGAAATTGTTTCTTGAGTTCTTCCATATATCCATAAGAAATACATGTCCACATACACGATGGATGTAACAATATCCATCTAACAGACTATGCTGGTGCTTGAAAGTTCAATTACATGTGATTGAATAATTTCTCTACTATCTCTCTCTTTCTTTTGTTGGATTGGGTATATCTTGGGGACATCCTTGGAAGTAGTCTGAGTCTCTTATAACTGCATCCCTTGAATGCTGAAAATGACTCATTTCCCTTTATAATTTAGCATGCTGCTACCATGGCTCTTGGGCACTCGCATTTGGAATCTTGTGAGATAATGTTTAGTGAGCTCACAACTTTTGTTGAGGAGGCATCTTTTGAAACAGAGGGAAAACCAAAGTGGAAGGTATGTATATTGTCAGATTAGATCCAATTCATCTTTATTTTATTTGGTTCTTTTAGTGGAGCACGATTGACTTCTTTTTGCCGAGTTCACTTAGGTTGTCTTTGGGAACTAAGATTTCGAAAACAGTATACATTCTGTATTGACACACGTAAATATAACATTTATAGTTATTTGTCAAATTCACGGATTTGTTCAATGCGTATTTAGTAGTAATGAATTTCAAAATACCTACAGATATTTTCAATTTGAAATTCATCTTTTTCTACTTTTCAAAAATGTAATCTTGTTGGATTGTAACTAGCTTATACATAATGTTTGCATTTCATTATCACAATCCATATAGTGTAGCAAATGAAATCCAAATTTTCATATCCATGTCTCCAAACATAGCACCAGAGTACTGTTTCCTCTTTCTTTTTTTGTTTCATCCTAATGACAAATAGGAGAGTAAGTCTTTAATGCAAATAGTTGGATTGATTCCTAAGTTTCAACTTATCCGTTCGGATGCAGAGTCAAAAACTGACACGCCGTGAGGATCTTCGAATCCATATTGCCAATATTTATCGCAAAGTTGCTGAGAGCATCTGGCCTGGTTTCTTGGGCCGGAAGCCTGTATTTCGTCGCCATTATTTGAAGTTTATTGAAGACACAACTAAACAGATTGCACCAGCATCTGCTGATAGCTTTCAAGACACGCAAGCACTCCGTTATGCACTTGCTTCAGTTTTAAGATCTCTGGCCCCTGAATTTGTGGATTCAAAAGCTGAGCGATTTGATATTAGACTCAGGAAGAAACTATTTGATCTTCTTTTATCCTGGTGTGATGACACTGGAAGTACTTGGGGACAGGATAGTGTTAATGACTATCGACGTGAAGTTGAACGATATAAGACTTCACAACACAGGTCAAAAGATTCTGGGGACAAAATTTCATTTGACAAAGAATTGAGTGAACAAATTGAGGCCATCCACTGGGTTCTCTATGACTGCTATGGCTTCACTTTTGTATGGTCCTTGTTTCGACGACAATGCAAGAAAAATGAGTGGCAGGGTTATATTTTGGATTAATAGTTTGTTCAATGAGCCTGCACCCAAGGTCCCATATGGTTATTCACCAGCTGATCCAAGAACTCCATCTTATTCCAAATACACAGGAGAGGGATGTGGAGCCACTGGTCGCGATAGGCATAAAGGTGGTCATCATCGTGTTGCCTTAGCGAAATTAGCACTGAAAAACCTTCTTCTTACAAATTTGGATTTGTTTCCAGCTTGCATTGATCAGGTATGTCCCTTGATATAGGCACTTTTTTCTTGCCAAATAAAGATGCATTTAGAACTACGAAGTGAATTTACGATTGTTGACTCTGTTGTGTCCCTGTAATTAGTGGTAGTTGGATTATGGCTATGCTAGGTTTACACTTTACAGTTCTTCTAAGCAATAAAAGCTGAAGGAGGAAGATGATGATAAGATTTTGTCTTTCAATGATATTGTAAATAAAATTTTCTAAAATTTATTTCATATTTCTGCATTTCTAATTATGTAGTCGTTTTCCTTGTTTGCCAATTTCTGCAGTGTGCTCAATATTAGTGCTTCTTTTCTTATATATTTCAGGTTGTTTGAATGCTGCATTGTTCTTTTTTTCACGTTAGCTCTCAATATAGTATTTTTCTCATTTCAGTCCTCTAGACTAATTAACAATTTTATTCTCAGTGCTATTACTCGGACCCTGCTATAGCTGATGGTTACTTCAGTGTACTGGCTGAGGTCTACATGAGACAAGAGATACCGAAATGTGAAATTCAGAGGCTTTTGAGCCTGATCCTCTACAAGGTAGTGGACCCATCTAGACAAATCCGTGATGATGCCCTTCAGATGCTTGAGACACTCTCTGTCCGTGAATGGGCTGAAGATGGCACTGAAGGCTCAGGTAGCTATCGAGCTGCTGTTGTTGGTAATCTACCTGATTCCTACCAACAGTTCCAGTACAAGCTCTCATGCAAACTAGCCAAAGATCACCCTGAGTTGAGCAAGCTCCTCTGTGAAGAGATCATGCAAAGACAACTTGATGCAGTTGATATAATTGCTCAGCATCAGGTGTTAACCTGTATGGCTCCATGGATTGAAAACCTGAACTTTTGGAAATTGAAGGACTCAGGTTGGGGTGAAAGATTACTAAAAAGTCTTTATTATGTGACATGGAGGCATGGAGATCAGTTTCCTGATGAGATTGAGAAACTTTGGAGCACAATTGCCAGCAAGCCTCGAAACATTAGTCCTGTTTTAGATTTCTTGATTACAAAAGGAATTGAAGACTGTGATTCAAATGCATCTGCTGAAATAAGTGGTGCTTTTGCCACGTATTTCTCAGTTGCCAAGAGAGTAAGTCTGTATCTAGCACGCATTTGCCCACAACGCACAATTGATCACCTAGTTTATCAGTTGTCCCAGCGGATGCTGGAAGATAGCATTGAACCAATAGGGTCAAGTACAAATAGGGCTGATGCCAATGGGAATTTTGTTTTGGAATTCTCTCAGGGGCCTGCACCCACTCAGATTGCATCTGTTGCAGACAGCCAACCACATATGTCACCATTACTTGTCCGGGGTTCACTTGATGGTCCATTGAGAAATACCAGTGGAAGCCTGAGTTGGCGGACAGCTGGTGTTACAGGGCGAAGTGCCTCAGGCCCACTAAGTCCCATGCCTCCAGAATTGAACATTGTTCCTGTAACTGCAGGCAGGTCAGGTCAGCTCCTTCCAGCTTTAGTAAACATGTCAGGTCCTTTAATGGGGGTTCGAAGTTCCACTGGAAGTTTACGGAGCCGCCATGTTTCCCGTGATAGTGGAGACTACTTGATTGACACTCCAAATTCTGGTGAAGATATATTACATTCTGGGGTTGGTATGCATGGTATCAATGCTAAAGAACTTCATTCAGCTTTGCAAGGTCACCAGCAGCACTCACTCACTCATGCAGATATAGCATTGATCCTACTTGCAGAAATTGCATACGAGAATGATGAAGACTTCCGTGAGCACTTACCCCTGCTTTTTCATGTCACATTTGTTTCAATGGATAGCTCTGAGGATATCGTGTTGGAGCATTGCCAGCATTTGCTTGTTAATCTACTATATTCGCTTGCTGGTCGGCACTTAGAGCTGTATGAAGTAGAAAACAGTGATGGAGAGAACAAGCAACAGGTTGTTAGTCTGATCAAGTATGTTCAGTCAAAGCGGGGGAGCATGATGTGGGAGAATGAGGACCCTACTGTTACAAGGACAGAGCTTCCTAGTGCTGCTCTTCTGTCTGCCCTTGTTCAGAGTATGGTTGATGCAATCTTCTTCCAAGGAGATCTTCGTGAAACTTGGGGTGTTGAGGCACTCAAATGGGCAATGGAGTGCACGTCAAGGCACCTTGCTTGTCGTTCCCACCAGATCTATCGTGCATTGCGGCCTAGTGTTACAAGTGACACATGTGTGTTACTCCTTCGGTGCCTACATAGATGCTTGGGAAATCCAATACCCCCTGTTCTTGGCTTCATTATGGAAATTTTACTGACACTGCAAGTAATGGTTGAGAACATGGAGCCAGAAAAGGTCATACTCTACCCTCAACTCTTTTGGGGTTGTGTGGCAATGATGCACACGGATTTCATTCATGTCTACTGCCAGGTTCTTGAGCTTTTCTCTCGTGTGATTGATCGTTTGTCATTCCGGGACAGAACAATTGAAAATGTCATCCTTTCCAGCATGCCTCGGGATGAGCTCGATAATGTTGATACTGGGGACTTCCAGCGGATCGAATCTAAGGGAAATCTCCCTGCATTTGAAGGAGTACAGCCTCTTGTACTTAAAGGACTGATGTCCACTGTTAGTCATGGTGTAGCAATTGAGGTCCTCTCTCGGATCACAGTACACTCATGCGACTCCATTTTTGGGGATCATGAGACCAGACTACTTATGCACATTACAGGATTGCTTCCCTGGCTTTGCTTACAGCTGAGCAAAGATCAATCATTGGGTTCAGCTTCACCACTTCACCAACAGTACCAGAAAGCCTGCTCTGTAGCTGCCAATATCTCAATTTGGTGTCGAGCTGAATCATTGGATGATTTAGCTACCGTGTTTATGGCGTACTCCAGAGGTGAGATCAAAAGCATTGATAATCTTCTTGCCTGTGTATCACCATTGTTATGCAACGAATGGTTCCCTAAGCACTCAGCTCTTGCTTTTGGACACTTGCTACGACTACTGGAGCGAGGTCCAGCTGAGTATCAACGTGTAATATTGCTCATCCTTAAAGCATTGCTCCAGCACACTCCTATGGATTCGGCTCAAAGCCCACATATGTATGCTATCGTATCCCAGCTAGTGGAGAGCTCATTGAGTTTGGAGGCACTAAGTGTATTAGAAGCTCTTTTGCAGAGTTGTAGTTCCTTGACTGGTACACATGCACACGAGTCCGGAACATTCGAAAATGGGTCAGATGAGAAGACACTAGCTCCTCAGACCTCTTTCAAAGCTCGAAGTGGGCCGCTGCAGTATGCTTTAGGATCAGGGTTCGGGGTAGGTTCAACATCAGTCACACAACCATTCTCCACCGACTCGGGTATGCCACCTAGAGAAGTGGCTTTGCAGAACACCCGATTGATCCTTGGACGTGTGCTCGATAGCTGTGCCTTGGGTAGAAGAAGGGAATATCGAAGGCTGGTTCCTTTTGTGACCACAATTGGAAACCCATAATCTGAAGTCTGGCACATGTAATATTGTTATTCCTTTTGCTGGTAATATTAAACTATTAAGTATCTTATGGAACATCATGCTTAAAGATCAAGAACTAGGAAAACTTGGGATTTGGCTTTGTAAATAGGCCTCATAAATAATCTGTAGCTGTAGTTAGTGTTGTGATATTTTAGAAGTGTAAGCATCCCAATCCCTTGAAGGCCATGCTTTGTCTGACATGGTTTTGGTAATTGGTATAATTCCCTAATCTCTAATCTTTCATCACTATCACATTTATTATAATTTGAGTTTACAATTGATTTTAGTAAAGAGAAGTGGGTGCTTTAGAGAAAATTTAATATTCAAAATGAACTTTATCCCACAATAAAATCAAAGTTGAACTATAAAATAAGTGCGGGTTAAAGTTCTTTTAATTAAAATAGGTGTCTTGATTGATTTTAAAATAAGTTAAAAATGAAACTTTAAACATTTATTTTAGTAAAAAATAAACATCAGACATGAGAGATTATTAGATAAATCCTATTCACCACGTCATCCGTGGTCCAAGCAATCAGGACCGTTGATCTTTAAATAACCACCTAATAACTACCTACCCACTAAGTACATATAGGAAAGAGGTGATGATTCACTTGAAAAATTTGAAATCAACGATCCTGATTAATTAGGACCATAGATGATGTGGTAAACATAGTTCACCTAATAATTTTTCGTCAGACAGATATTAGGCTAATATGGATTTATTTTCTTATATATTTGAAAACTCATGATGTTCGAATGTAAATATCAGAACTCGAATCACAAACAAATAAAGAACAAAGCAACCCCCTAGAAGATGAGATACCAACAAGGCTCCCTACACCAGAATCAAAACCAAAAGCTTGAATCCAATCAGGTAAATCAGATATTCAGAAGAAAAACAGATTGAAGTGAATAATTTCATTACAAGAAAACCAAAAAGAACTACATATATGGTACATGTAAGCTACAATGACGAGGAAAGCCGAAAGCAACACAATCTGTCTACTTGTGAGTTGTAAATCTCTTTTATTGTTTCTTCGTATCGATTTCCATTGAAATTACAGGTCCTGCATTGTATCTATAATGTAAAACACATTCTTCAAGATGGGATTTTTTTTGATTGGTTACCTTGAGTCTTCCATTAGATTCACTTCGTCTTGTATATCGTATCTCTATGTTCCGTATACGGTGCACTCGATACTTCCATTCTCATCTGAATTACTGTTCAGTGAGCAGTAAATATTATCCCCGGCTGAGGATACACTGATGGGGAACTTTTGCTGCATTTTATGAACCGTCAAACCATCGAGACACTGCTTCTCGTAGCTCATGAATGCGCCTAGTACCCCAAGAAAACCTTCATGCCGTAGATATTGGTAAAGAGAGAATATCAGAAGCTTCTATGGTTACCAGAAATTAACAGCGACAGATATAGTGTCCATGGTATAGGCATGACCCGAATGAAAAATCCGGCAAAAAATATCCGCTTAAGGCCGAATCTAAGTGCATTCAAGTAAGATATCTGGGAAAAGAGAGGAAAACAAAGCCAAAAGAACAACAATTAGTACTAATTATAAGCCACAAACATGATATGTATCAGATACAAATCTGAGAATAGCTGAAATATCAATTCTGCACTGTTTTAGGATAAACATTTGATTTACCATAGCCAGATAACCATTATATAAACTAACCTGGCCAATATTATTTGAAATCATTCGCAAAAGGGAGCGGGATACGTCTTCAGGTTGGTAATCTCCCAGCTCTTTACTTTCAGAAATGGCCTTGCCAAAACTGGAAGCAATTGTTGTTGAAGAGAGACCAATCTGTCAGAAATAAAACAGTTGTGAAGCAGTTTAATTGGTTACATGTCAAAAAGTCAAAGATGGCAATTTACAAACGTTTATCGTGTTAAATCAAACTGAAGTCCTGTTATATGAAAAAATCCTTATACATATATTGATATGGAGAGTGGCAATTCTCAAAGTCTAAGTTAGAAGAAAAACATTTGCGTACCTTTGCATAGTCAGTTCCACCATAGATATCACCAACAAGCATATCTACAATTCTATTATTTCCCCGATGACTTAGCTCCAGTAGCTCATCAAAACTGTGACATAAAAGATATTTGTTTACATACAATAAAACACAACATTAGATGAAATCGAAGATTAGGGTAGACAACTGGGACATGACAATTACTTCTTGCACTTCGTCAAAAGTCTTCCCAAACCCCAAAAGGTGCCCCCTCCAAGGCTAGTTCCACTAACTCGCTCAAACTTGCCATCTCCATCCACCTATATACCAAAAGATTGAAAATCAATTGTACATATTAAAAGTTTCAAATATTACCAAAGTAATGTAGATGACAATAATACCTTTATCATGCTAACACCAGACCCAATGTTAACAAGAAGATAAGGATACAAATCATTAGGGTCAATCTGAACAAATTCCTTCTGACCATCCAAGTATGTAAAAGCTTCTTGGTGGACTGCCTATCAGAGAACAATATGCAAATAGATACTCAGTGTCAAAAAAACATAGAAGCTACATGCTAACTCCCATATAACAATGTTACTGAATATGTAAAATTCGAACTGTATTTCACTGCCATGCATATTTTATATTGATAAATGTATTCGGAGAACATTATGAGTACAGTAATAAGTACAAACGTCCGAATATAAATAGAACTTTCATTTTTCAAAAATAAAGATGAGTGTATTCTCCAATTTTAGAGATTGGAGAAGAAAAAAGCTTCACTTTCACTTTCATTATAACTCACCAAGACTCTCCATAAGGAGTTGAACCGCATAAGAAAGCCAACTAGAATAGTTTCATAGATAAAAGAACTCGGCCATCAAATAGCAATGCCATTATCTTTCCATTCTCTCACTCGCACATTAGCAGACCAGAGTTTCAGATTGTAAATAGTTAACCAGTTAGACACACTGCTGAATATATCATCTGAAGGCAAGGGGAATAATGTTAAATTCTCTATTTGCATCATATGATCCATTGTACTGTTAGAAATATCACAATCATGACATACAGCCAAAATGAATACAATACATTTAAGAGGCATGCATAAGTTTCCAAAAAGTGGAAAGAGAATAAATGTTAGCACACAGATGTATTCACGAGGACAATATATATGATTGGCTTCATGATAGTCGGAGATTAAATACTAATGAGAATTTAGAAAGACTCTAATTTGTTCATACCAACAACATTTTTGCAGTATTTGAACCCCACCTTAAGCAAAAAATTTGCCCCAGTCACAAGGCACTCCATCTCATCTTCCTTGTCAAGACTGACACCAAGCTTTTCTTTGAAAAGGTCAGCAAATTTGTAAGCACCACCACCCGTAGCCTGCAAACAGATATTACCTGTTTAAGCTATCTTTATACTGCAACTTCATCCAACAACACATGACTGACATAAGCAGGCTGAGAGAAATAAGGGCTCAAAGCAGTAAATAGTTATAGCATTGAAATAACAGTCAGAAATAAGAGAGGGGGGAGGGGGATAACATTGGCTGTGTGATAGTAATAAAATGTATAAATTATTAAGAATGGGTAGCTCCTATCAAATTATAAAACAGAATATCTAGAAACCAATGAACGTTTTACCTTTATAAAGATCTTGTCACTCAAGGGAGCAGTGTGATCATGGAAACCTGAATTCACATTTGTTGATAAGAAAATAACTTAGGCAACATCAGAATGAAATAAGCATTAAAAGCATATTCAATTAATGATATTTAACGGCAACTAAGCCTAAGGAATGATGATTACAACAACAATCTTCTCCATATTTTAGTTATTAATAACAAGCAGTAGCCAACTAAGAACATCCTTTCACTTATCTTAACTGTGCACAATGCAAAAATATAACTAGGTTACACTCGTGAACAAGGTGAAGCTAGACGAGATATATCTGGAACAGGAAATAACTTTCATTGTGCTAAATAAGTCTGCATGTAAAATTAAACTAAGCAACTCCATCATGGTCTAAACTTGATTAAGATTTTTGCAATCCCTATTATTTAGGTCAAGTGGCTAAGTTTCGCACTATTGCCGTCAGCAATCATACCGCCTCTTAGAATTCAAAGCCACTCAAAGACAACCAAAAATCAATGATATTCAAGGAAAACTTCTTAAGGAATGATGATTGATTACAGCAAAGCACAGATGATAAGCATACCACCAAGGCGAAGTTTCATGGAGTGAAGGAAGTCCAAGCAATCATTTATCTTGCTAGTTTCAAACTTTGCGAAATGAAGCCTTCCTTCAAGAACAGGTTTACTGTTATCACTCTTGGAACAAATACTATCATTTTGGGACTTTAGCTCATCACCATCATCTCTACAACTACCATCATATCTACAGAAATACACCAATTTGATCAAAGAACCTGTCAACCAACATAAACAATTGTAATAAGTTGTTTCTCTGAAATTTAAATTGTCAAATACTCTTAATGAAATGTGAAGCAAAGGCAATAGTGTAAATGTTTCACACCTTTCGTTTCTGTACATATGAAAAAAAAATATTCAAACCTTTAGACCCTAAAACTCAAACTCTCCTAATAACCGTTGAGCTAACTTTCAGACATTTAACTAACAATCCTAACGAAGAATTAGGAAACAAGAAAGAACAAAAACTAACTAAAAATAGATAATCCGGAAGCAAACTAGGTTTGAAGGCATCAAAAGTAGCACAATTCAGCAAGCAAACCAACGAAATTCAAAGCTGCGAATTCGAAAGAATATAAATCGGGAGACAAATTGACCCAGGACAGGTAAAGAAGAACGGGAAATTCGATCAAATTCAAGGATCAAAAGACGGAAAACAAACCTCCAATGTCGAGAGCCAAATGAGATATTTGAGTTTGGGATCGAGACACATCGGCGAGATGATCCATCTTTTCCCTTTACAATCTTGAGCTTAATAAAACAGAAAAGGAAAAAAGGGGAAAAACTTTTGATCTCTGGATTCTCCGTATCTAACCTAGCTGGCATCTCATTGGAAGATAATATATAGAAAACAACAAAGAATTTGGTAGAATATTGTCGCTGTCAATATCATAAAAACCCGTAATAATGAAGATTTCCAATTGTCAAAATCGGCGTGATTATTATTCCGCCACCTAGTTGAATTTGGTAGAATATTGAACCACCTAGTTGAATTTTCTCTCTTTTTCTTGGGAAAAATAAGGTATAGAAGAAATAATGAAATCTGTCAGTCAAACAGCTTATCTTTGACCTTCTTCAACCTTACATCCATGGCCGTTCCCTTCCCTTAAGCATCTATCCGTGTCTTTCTTTAGTCTTACTCGGATGTTTTATCCATTTTAAATTTATTATTATCTAAATAATCAAAGGATTTATATTCCATAAATATATTAATTTTAAGATTTATAATTTATAATTTTATTTTAAAACATAAATTTTAAAAATTTAAATAAATAAATAAATTTATAATTTAGAAGTAATAGTTAAAATTTTAAAGTTAGAATTAAAGGTAGAATTTAAGAATATAAGTTAAGGTTTATGTTTTAGGGTAAGAACGCTAATCATTTTAGTAAGTACATAGATTATTATAAATTGTACGTAATTTATTACCTAAAACGTAATAAAAACGGTATGTGCCGTATTTATTACACGAAATCATTTAAACTCAAAAAAGCTCAACTTAGGGTAAACATTTATGTATATACATATTTTCCTAAAAAAACTTAATTTATTATATTTTTTTTATGTAAAATGGACTAAACCTAATTGGAGGAATTAATTTATTACATTAACGATAAAAATTTTGTTAAGTACATAAATTATTATAAATTATACATAATTTATTATCTAAAATATAATAAAAACGATAAGTACTAAAATTATTACCTAATTTTACCTTACTTTAAAATTGACCGATTAACCGGATAACCTTTATTTTTTATCGGACGATTAATAATTATTTTAGCAAATCAAACTATTAGAATTTCTTTGAGAAAACGCTCTAAATATGTAAAGTATATTTGGATAAAATTTGACGCCTATATTCAAATAAATATAAAATGTATTAATCTAATATATATATCTGATTTAATTTATAAATATTTTTTTAAATTTAATATTAGTAAATAAAATAATATCGAATCAACTCAAGTGGTCATAATAGTATAATTTTCCATTAAAACACAATAAATTAAACATAAATCCAACTAAAATCTGGTAAAGTTGATAAATATAAATTTATAACAGACTATATACCGTTTATTATTATTTTTAAATGTTTTCAAGTAATGATTAAAAATTTAAAATATTTGATATATAATTAATAATTATTTTAAATAAAATTTAAATAAAATTTAATTGCCTTTAACTTTGCCTTAATCCACTAACTTTACAAAATTCCCAAATTACCACTGTTTTGAGTGTTTTCCTTCTGTAACTTCAAATAAATAAATAAATAAATCTTCTCCATTTCCACCACCAAATTATTTATTTAATTATTATTTTCAATGATTTATGCTCTCTCCAACTTCCCCACGCTCTGGTTGCCTATTCCCCCTTTCCCTTTCGCTTTCCTTCATTTTTTATTTATTTTTCTTCTGCCTCGATCGTTTCTTCGCTTTGTTTTCTTTTGTAATCTTTCTTTGGCGAGCCCAATTCTTTCAGATCCTAAATGATCGGTTCGTCTCTTTGATTTCTTCTTCCTAAACGTTACATTTTTTAGGTAAGTTTCTTTTTTACTCGATATTTATTGCGTTTTGTTTATGGGTTTCCCTTTTTCTTTTCTGGATATTTGAGGTTTGGTGTTGAAATTGCAGGATCTGGATTGTTACTTTTTGTTGGAATTGAAATCCCTAGTGCTTTCATCACGCACAGGTAATTTTTTGTTTTTGGGATTTTTATGCCTTTGATGATGCTTTTTTATTGTTCTTTTTAAAAGAAATGGTTTCTTTAGGTTTTTATTTGTTATATTATGTAGGGAGATTCATCGGAATAGTCGAAGAGATCTAAATCTCGCAGTTTGTGTTAAGATTATTACCGTTTATACAAGTCCAAAACTGGATTCGTATCTCTGGAAAAATTATTATATGGTCCCGGCGTCATCCCGTAAACTAAAAATCAGGCATATAATTTGTGTTTTCATGTCAGTTTTCAAAGATGAATCTTCATCGTTTTATCTCATGTAAATAGGGGGTTAGTAGTTGATTATGAATGGATTAATGACATGGAAAAAGAGAATTAATTGGCTGATTTTTAGTGGATAGGGACCATAAAATAATTTCTGGTTTTTATTTTGTTTTACCGGAATTTCTCTGTAAACAAATAAACCCTTTTTTCTTTGAAGGAACCAGTGTTTTTCTAGGAAACGATATCCATCACCAAGGCATTTGTGTGATCTTTGATTCACCCTTACCGCTGTGTAGAAATAGAATTTACTTTACTGTGGTAGAAGTAGAACTTTAGGAAAGTGATTCCCTCCCCTATAAGGTGTTTATTTGACACCTTTGTGTTTGAATTTTTAGTTTTCTGATAGAAGATAATGCTTGCCAACATTCATGTGCTTGAACTTTCAAGTGATTACTGATTAATCATGTTGGGGTCCTTGTAGTGTTTGATGGATTATTGAATTATAACTCCATTTATTTTGAAACTAACATAAGGAAGACAAGTTCATGACCACTTTGTTTCTTTTTCCCTGAATATATAGATTGGGTATGTATTAGTAGTGTGTTTTGGGTGGTAATAATTTTGTATGGGATCTTATTTCTCATAAATGCACATATAGATCGGATACTTGTTAGCAGTGTACTTGTGAGAAAATTTGTACTGAACATATTTCTTGTGAATGCGAATTATAATTGGACATTGCATTACGGCGGTATTGAAGATGGAGGCAATGAACCCTTATCCTCAATTCATTGTGCTGTATTTGTACTGGCGTTTAAATGCATATAGATTGTACACTTAGTAGTAGTGTACTTGTGGTGAGAAAATTTGTATGAGATCTTATTTCTCATGAATGCAGATTATAATTTGACGTTGCATAACGGCGGTATTGAAGATGGAGACAATGGACCCTTATCCTAGATTTATTGTGCTGTATTTGTACTGGCATTTAAACTGTATTTTCTCTGTCTTGGGCAGGCAAATTCTCAGTTGTGGGTATTCCTCAAAGAGCTATATACACTCATCACAATAATTTAGGTTTTATATAGAAGAATGTTAGGAGGCAACAACGGTAATCCTATGCGTCCCATTTTCATGGATGATAATCATCTTCAATATCAGAATCAGACCAATGCATCAAACCAACTACAGTTATTTGGATGCTGTAAGTTTTTTTCCCTTTATCTTTGCAATTATTTTCTTTTAAAAAATTATTTTAACTGCCCTATTTTGGATCCTCTCAAGTTTTAGTACCGTTTCATGACTTTCTAAACCTTCAGTGCCAGTTGGGTGCAATGTTGATCCTGTGAATTATTTTGGAAATGAACATCTCACGCCCATGATTCGACCCAATAAAAGATGCAGAGAAACAGAAGATATTCGAAGGCAGCAAAATCTACAAATTTCTTTGAATTACAACATTTGTAAAGAGGAAGCCGACTGTTCAGCTGGCATTCAAAATCCCAATGCTGTTTCAACTGGCTTACGGCTATCATATGATGATGATGAGCGGAATTCAACTGTGAATTCAACTATGACTTCTGGTAGTGGAAGCATGATGCAAGGACCATCGATGATCCTGTCATTTGGTGACAACATTAGAAGTGAACTTGATCGTCAGAAAGAGGAATTTGATCAGTACATCAAAATTCAGGTATTGTGGTACACCAATAAAACAATTATATCCTTTTATTATTTTCTCTCGATATCATTTGTTTCTTAATTACAGATTCGAAATAGTTTAACTACAATGACAATCTGATGCTCCCCCTTTTCAGAAAATCCAAATTATAGGTTTATTTTATTCTCTTGATAGGAAGAGCACCTGACAAAGGGAATAAAAGACATGAAGCAGAAACACATGGCTTCTTTTCTTGCTGCTATCGAGAAAGGCATCAGCAAGAAGCTTAGGGAGAAAGACACAGAACTAGAGACTGTGTATAGCAAGAATAGGGAACTGATTGAGAGAATAAAGCAGGTGACTGCAGAAGCTCAAAATTGGCATTATAGAGCAAAATACAATGAGTCGGTTGTTAAGGAGTTGAAGAACAACCTTCAGCAAGTAGTTTCACAGGGCACTCAACATGGGAAGGAAGGTTTCGGAGACAGTGAAGTCGATGATGCTGCCTCATATATTGATCCGAACAACTTTCTCGGCGCCCCTCTCGGTGATGCAAGAGGTGTTTCCAGGGCCGTGAAGGGACACGTTATTTGCAGAGCATGCAAGGCAAAGGAGGTATCCATTTTGTTGATGCCGTGCAGGCATCTCTGCTTATGTAAAGACTGTGATTTATCAATCAATGTTTGTCCTGTATGCCAGGTAATGAAAACTGCTGGTGTCCAAGTGTACTTACCCTGAAACTGTGAAGCAAAATTCTTGAAACGATGAAAAATATAATACTCTTTCATTGTGTGTGTGACATCCAGCGTATTCCCCCTTTTCTCCTAAACTGAG
Organism: Abelmoschus esculentus; assembly: GCA_035048815.1. Taxonomy (NCBI): domain Eukaryota; kingdom Viridiplantae; phylum Streptophyta; class Magnoliopsida; order Malvales; family Malvaceae; genus Abelmoschus; species Abelmoschus esculentus. Next base: position 15,360,579 of record JAUCBN010000002.1, on the reverse strand, counting down.
AGTATGTATGAAAAAGTAAACCATTCTCTTGAAATGGAGTCTGTAAAAAGTATCCTTTGTTCAATCTCCCAAGCCACCCCTATCTTACTTTTTGTTGTGTTCTCTTGATGTGTGCACAAATACTAGGTGTTGTTGCCTATGCCTTGATGTTTTTTGTCCATTAAAGTGGTTTTGAAATATTAAATGGTTTAAATTGCTGAGCTAAAGGTAGGTGAAGAGTTGGGAGATGTTAATTGATGATAGGAGATGGCTAATGGATGGTGTTTGTGCCCTATCTTGCAGGTTTCTAGCTTTTCCTCCTACTTTTGATTTTGGTGGCTGGCCATTTCCATCCCTTTACTTTTTAATTATTGATTGTAGAAAAAAATTCATAAATCCATAGTTTTAGAGATTAGGGATTCCATTTAGGGCTTGGAGTAGGGGTGAACATAGTTAAAATTTATTTTGCACTCAATCAAACCTTTGATTTGAACTTAGAAATTTAACCAATTAAACTTTTAAATTAAGAAATTGAATCAATAAATAATTTAATTAATTTTAATTATTAAATTTTGATACTTTTTCTTTATATTTTATTGACATATAATACATTACAATTAGGGTTGTTTATATTTATATATATTTTATATTTAATATATATATATTAAATGAAGTTGATTTAAATTTAAAATTTATTTTTTAATTATTATAAATTTTGAATCAATCGAAAAATAAAATTCAAATTTTATTTATTTATTTAAGTTAAATTATATTAATAAAATCAATTTTAAATCAAATCGAATCAAATTTTATATAAAATATAAAATAAAAAAATATTTTTTTAATGAAGTCAAGTTTTGCTAGTCGTACATCTTAACCTAAAAAAATAAGCTGAAAATCAAGTGTTCAAAAATTCAAGTGCTTTAGTTTCGGTATAAAACGACGTGGTTTAGAGGCAACAGTATAGGCAAAGTTAAAAAATCCTTGTGGGAAGTTTCTAGGGCGCGAGGAGTATAAATACGAAGAGAGTAACTGAGACAGGTAGGTCAAACAGTCAAACTTCAAAGACGAGACCAGCAAGATGATTATCCCAGTTCGTTGCTTCACTTGCGGAAAGGTATTTTCCCTGATTCTCTTTCTTTCATCTGAATTTTAGGGTTTCTCTTACTTTCTTCGTTTCTTAAATCGCAAGTTTGGTTTGGTTTGGTTATTTTTGTAGGTCATTGGTAACAAATGGGACACTTATCTTGATCTTCTTCAGGCCGACTATACCGAAGGGTTTGTGACAATTCCATTCCCTATATTTTAATAGTTTTGAAGGAATCAAGCGACTTCTTTGATGAATGATAACCTATTGTATGTAAAACTTGTTTTCTGCCGATATCTTTGCTTTGTGTTTGTTGTTCTTATCTGTGTCTAAGCTTTTTATTGCGGCTGCTTGATTAATAGAATCAATAAGAGCGCTTTAAGGAAGCTTTAATTTGTTTGCTCTAGGTGTGTAAGATTTCTATGCGTCTGCTTAAACTCAAACAGTCGAGCATCTCTGCCTTATCACTCTAACTTTCAGTTGTGTACAATTTGGTACATGTAAGTTAATATGTTCATCCTGTTGAATGGAAACTGTTCGGGTTTCTGTTCATTGATAATCTTTCAGTGAAATAGTCCAAAAGGTTCTTGCTTGTTTGCCTTTTCTTGTCAGTCTAGAAGAGTAGGAAGTCAATAGTAAATGCTCTCGTAGTGTATTATCAATGACGGTGCTACTACTAATCTTTACACAAAAGATTGATACATTAGGAGTTGCCTTTGCCTTTGTGCTAAACTGAAAACCATTCTCCAAGTTTTTTTTTTCTTTCTTTGGCTAATTTGCATGTCTTAGTGTTTTGTGTGATCTGTAAACACTCAAGTTAAGGACTTTGTGAAGCAAGAGTTTGGTTTTAGAAAAAAGGTTCTTGTACTTTTTCGACAATTACGCCTTAGGAAAACTCTTACAAGGATATGATTTGGAACTGGATGATTTGAGAAGGAAATTCTGGAGAAATGAGGTTTTGGTTGATTGTTAAGGGAAGATGAAAGTTCTGGAAGTGGAGGAATATATTGGATTAAGAAAGAAATGCTTTAGCTGAATTATTATAAATCATTCCTAATTGCCTTTCAGCATTTTGAAATCTGAATCACTTCACAATCATGTGGTGATGTTATCCATGCCCATTTTCTTCTTTTGTACCATTTCCATTTGCTGAAAGATCGGTAAAAGGTAGGTCTCATTATTGTAGAGGTCTAAAGGTTAACACTGAAACTTCAAGAGTTATTACGAGTTTTATATTCCCAAATTTGAATGGAGTGGCTAGCGATGGAGTTTTAGTACCTGTTCCCTCCAAATGCAAAATTATCAAGTTGGCTGATTTTATGGATTTAAGGAAATGTATCCAAGAGACGGCATGTATTTAATAGTATCATGTTGCCAGTTGGTGCGAATCATAATCTAATTTTATGTATTGTTGTTGATCCGTGAATCATAGTCTTCATTAACTGAAGTCATCCAAGGCATCAACACTTGGAATGGTATTGCAGAGAATAAATTGTGATTTTATTTTACTTGCAGAGATGCTCTTGATGCTTTGGGATTAGTTCGTTATTGCTGTAGGAGAATGCTAATGACTCATGTAGACCTCATTGAGAAGCTTCTGAACTACAACAGTAATCTATCTGTCTCCCTTTCCTACTCCCATTCTGTTTGGATCCCCCTTACATCTCATGGAAGTTCATTTTTAGTGTTGGCTTTGTTATTGTCTTCCACTGACTGTGTTTTCTTTTCGGCAGCATTGGAGAAGTCAGAGACCAGTTGAGAAAAATGTAGAACTTAATGCTCTGTTGTGGTTCGTGTGAGTGCCTGTCCGGAATTCTCGGTTTTGTGTAAGTGGACCATGGTATGAATCCAGAGAAATGAAAGTACCTAAATATTACTAGTCTAGTTGTTCTCTTTAGTTTTAGTTCTATGATGAACCCTTGTATGTATGCAAACTATATGCTATTTGAAATGCTGAAAGTGTTGTTAAAACATGGCCAAAATTTGATGGGACTATTTGAATGGTGGGATCTGAATCTCAGCTCAACTTGGACTGTTTGAAATTCTACCCATTTGCAGAAACAAACTGAAAGTTTGAAACAAGCCAAAATCACACATCAAGGGTTGAGTTTCTTCCCTAAACACAAACTTATTTTTCATTACATTTCCACAACCATAAGATTAATACCATACAACAAAACATTATATATAGCCAGATAAAAAGACTCATACACATGAGTTCATTGCCCTTCTCGTGACTTGCCATTAACCAAAAACACTCCACAGCAGATAGCTATCTTCCCTATATAGGATCGATCCCCATGCCCACAGTGTTTGCTGCTTACGCCGAGCTATCGGTCTAAGCACGGCAAACAGTTTTTTGGTGGCGGAGGGCGAGGATCGAGGGAATTCGAACCCCTCGATCCCTCCCCCGATATGCTTTTATTAAGTCTCCATGGATAAATAGTATCAGTTCCGAACTGATACATATCCAATGGAGGTGTCTTAAAAGCTAAAGCTAGTGAGGAGAATTTGGCTGTTGCTAGTGGTGTTTAAATAGCTGATGATTTGAGAATTGGTGACCCGTGATCCGGACGTTGATAAACTCACTTGTTCATATCCGAAGCAGGAAAAGATCAAATGATTTGTCTGGCTCTTATTGGACCACTAACCTCCTCTTTGCCCACCCTATTTGGCAGATAAAGATAGTATGACAAAAGGATGAATGGTGTGAGTGGTTTTCCATGGTGCCATATAATTTAGATTATTTGGCACGTCTTTGTTTTGAGGTTGCATCCTACACCAACACCAACTCATGCTCATCTACTCACTTCTTTCAACCCCTCCAAATTCCCCACTCAGACACATTTCTTTTGGCACAGTCCATCACGGTGGCGGATCTAAAAAATATTTAAGAGTAGATATATAAAATTTTAAAATTTAATATAAAATTTTAAAATTTAGGATAGATACAATCATAAATATTAAAAAAAATAAAGATTAACTCATAAAATAATATGACAAATATATAAAATTTAAAAAAATTAGAATTAGCATAAAACCACCTTACATTACACATACATCTGCTATCGACATGACTGACTGATCGAAGATTTTAGTTAGACCATTTGATTGAATAATTATATAATTTGTACCAAATTACTGTTTCTTTAGCTATTAATATAAAACTTTTTTCCAAACAAAAAATAATAATTAAACCTCATTAAACCCAATTTTAGCCAAAATTTTCAGACCCTTTAATCATTATGTAATCATATTCAAATTCCAGAGTGTTCCCATTAAACAGAGGCCTTTGCCTTTTGCCTTTGCCTATGCCTATGTGGTTACTCTGTTTTGAAGCTACATATGATATAATTTTATTTTGTTATCTTTGGAATTTGTCATATAGATTTTATGCTAAAGGACAAACAACACCAGAGAGAAATGCACCACCACCATCCACTCATGTCTTATTTTTATTTTCCTGGAACACTAACAACAACACTTTTTCTGTTCTTTTCTCATTTTTTTATGATAAATTACATGTACAGAGGATGATCACTAAACTTTTAATCCATTTTTATTTTTAAGGATCATTTGATTGAAATTAGGGTGTTATTTGGATTTCATTATGGTGAGACACCTGGTAGGGATGATGGGAAATCCTTTTGAAAGTAGTTTCCATCCAAAATCAAAATCTGGGTCCCTAGAATCTTAGCAGCGAATGAAAAGTTGACAGCTTTGGTGTTCTTTTTTTTTTTTTGAAAGGTCAGCTTTGGTGTTCGATTGAATCGAAAAGGGATATTTTTAATGCTCCGATGAGTCACGAAACTATCATGGCAATATCCAACTTTCAATAACACTACAATTCTACACAAAATTTCATAGCATGCTAATAGTTTGTACATCAAAAATGTATAATTTGATCTTTTTTTCTGATCCCAACATGAATTACTGTGGGTGACGGTGGCAACCGAACCGTTGTTATCGATTCCATCGAGGCCATGACATTTGTTCTCAATAGTGTCATTGAATTCCATGGTCTTTTCATCCATGAAAGGAGGATTTGTTGGTGCAGGAAGATCTTGTTTCTTTGTTAGCATCTGCAGCACTTTGGACATTGATGGTCTCAGTGTTGGGATCTCTTGTGTGCATGGAAGCACCGCTCTGGCTAACTCGTTCCTTGTGTTGCTGCCACAGTTGTTGTCGCGCAACATTAGATTCAGGTTGTAAATCTCCTCCACGGTCCCTGATTGAAACTGTTTCATGCCTGCTCCATCGACAAAAACACACACAACAATGAAGCAGATACATTAGAACACTTTGTTATCACATGAAAAGACAAAGAACTGTTAGAAACTTACAACTGATACTATTCTGTCTGAATATTCCGTTGCTTTGCTCATGTTGTTTTGTTTCCCCATTATGATTTCGAGTAAAAGGACTCTGAAACTATAGGCATCTGCCTTCTCGGTTAACTGGCTGTGAGCTAGGTACTCCGGAGCCACAGATCCTCTTTGAATTTTGAAGATACACAGTATTAGCCATTGTCCATTGAATGCTAAACATTGGATCATCCTGCATGACAGGCTAAAAGAATCTGATGCTTATAGTGTTCCAGCGATGGCAGTGCTGATGTAACTCTGATCTTCCTGGAAAGACCTCGCCAACTCAAAGTTGGCGATTTTAGGTCGGAGCTTCGAGTCCAACAAGATATTGCTAGCTTTTATATCTCTGAATTATTTTGGTCTCGGAGTTCTCATGAAGATAGACTAAACCTCCTATTGTCCCTATAATAATTCCATATCTCTTGTCCCAATTTAGTACTTTGCCTCTGCTGGGATCTATTTTGTTTTACAAAGGGAAAAGTATAAGCAGTTAGTGAACATATTTGAGTATCATTTTAAGCATGGTCTTGGCAATATATGTAAATGTATCGGTGTGACAGTGTTTACCAAAACTGAAACGGTCCAGGCTCTTGTTCAGGAGGAACTCCGAGGAGACTTTCAGGTCCTGAACAACAACATCCCAACAACCTGACCGTGTTTTTATGGTCCACACTGCTTATAATGTCGACTTGATTGAAGAAAGCGGCTGGTCTGTGTCGATTTTAAAGAATAGCCTTGATAGCAATCTCTCGTCCATCCGGTAGAACACCCTGCAGATGACAAAACAAAATCTCAGACCGTAAAACACTGTTCGAATGCTAAAGAAGACCAGTGGAGTTCAGAGGAATAGAACTACTGCCTTATAAACTGTCCCGAATCCGCCGTGCCTGAGCTTGTTGACATCGTTGAACAATCCCGTGGAGTGCTCAAGCACGAGTACTTGAAATTTAAGTTCTATCATGGAGTTTCACAAACCTTTCTGAATCATTTGAACCTCGAAGACTTATGGCACATGAATATTTTAAGAAAAACGAAGAGTCCGCGCATCTATAACGTTTTACCTCGTCTTTTCCTTTGAATGTATCGGTACTTCCAGATATAGACTCCAGTAGCTATTCCAATAGTTAAAACAACCAGGGAACTGAATATACAAACTACTATGATTACAATAATTCCTGGATAAGATTTCAAAATGACATGTGATATTTACCTCTTGATATACCTGTTCTTGGTTCTTTATTGAGGAAATCCGTGTCCGAGTTCCGGATGAAGCAGCCGGTGTTGATTTACAGGAAGTATTGTTTAATGTCCTCCAGCAGTTAACCAACGCATAAGCTGATTCATTTGTGCCCGAAACTGCCACCCGAGCCTTACTATACGTCTATACCCTTCATTTTCCAATGCAGGCAGCAGCAGCAACCGCATGCTTACCGCCCCGCCTCGCCGATTCTCGAAAATTTGATACTTTCCGGCTTGTGTTCCCACACACTGCCTGTCATCCTGTCCTGTGTACTCCTCAAGGAAGCTATAATTCTCAGCTCTCATGAAGCAACCGTCGAGGAAAATGCATCCTCCACTGCGCGGATAAGCATTGAGGAAGAACCGTACGTGCCTCGGCATAACTCAATACGCAGTCGAGCAAGACCATAGTTCGTATCGAGCCCTGGACCTGTAACAACTGTTCCAAAACCCGGTTCACGCATCTGTTCGCTGATAGTCTCTCCATTGTAGCAACGAAGTTCTCGGAACATATGCCGTCAAGTTGTGCTCGTATTGGTGGCCACATTAATTGTTCACCGTTTGAGCTCTTGGATCTCCTCTTAGGCTCTTACTCCTTCAAGTAACGCCATGAATCCGATGAGAATACAAGTGAAACAGCTAGAGAACGTTGAAATTTGGGCACCGTCACTAACATTTTTGCCGATTGTATGAGTTGGATGCTCAAACTTGGTCTTATCATTGATGATGATGCAGGCACTTGGAGACATGGTTTTTGCCTATTACACTTACTGGACTTGAGGTATTTTTGGGTCTAATTTATCCAACTCTAAGACCTTGTTTTTACTTTGAGAAATATCGATGGGTTTTTTTTTTTTGAATTAGCTACAGTGTTATAATAGTATCTGTTTTAGAGTATACTCTCAATCATTGGATATTGATCGTTCAATCATCGTGCTGACATTATTGATGCTCGAACTCATTACCTCTACGAGGAATAATCGTTTCCTTAACCTATACTCATTATTAAAGGAGACATTTTTTTAGTTTACATGTTGGAATCTACAATCCTTTCCTACATTCATACTAATATAAAGCTGTGACATCATTAACTTGATTACTTGCAAACCTTAACCTTGACTTAGATAAAAATATTACACATTAAATATTAAAAAGACAGTAGGAAAACATGTTCAAGCGGCTAAACATTTGCCGGCGGGGTAGCTGTAGAAGGCAAAGTTTGAGAGTTCACACTTCTACCTCTTTCTCTTCTACTATTATCAGCAAATTTCAAGCTTGTTTCATGCAGACCTTTGTTCTTCTCGTCGGAACTCCATTCCGACATGTAGTAATCTTCTTCGGTGGCTGTCTTGTCGGACGACGGACCGCAAAGCATCCCGCCCCATTGTGGGAAATATATGAGAAACAATGGTAAACTGCAGCATATGATCATGATACCCATCAGGGTTATCCCAGTTTCTTTAGAATACCTGGAGCCTTTGAAGAAAATTAATTGAGTCACAACTGCACCTACATTCCCACCACCTCCGGTCATACCGGAAATGACACCTAATGACCTGAACAAATACGATTCGGATCGTTTCGGATTAAAATTAATCATTACAAAACATAAATCGGATGTAATTAAAGTTGCAAATTGTAACCATACCTTCGGGAAACGAAGGGAACCACTCCGAATGTAAGACCACAAGCCGCTTGAACAAAGACCGAGAAAATGATCATGACCGTGACGGATGCGCTCAATGAATCGACTTGTCCGAGGATGATGCAGAACACTCCTCCTAATGTCTGCACGATCCATAAGGTCCATAGCCTGCCCCTCATTCCGAATCTTTTCGCTACCATATCGGACAGTATACCTCCTCCCGGTCGGGAAATGATGTTCGCTAAGCCGAAGCTTGCTGCGATGATACCGGCTGTATGGAGTTCTAGATTGAATCGGTCGTAAAAGTACTCGGCGATGATGTTGTCGATTGTCAGCTCCACGCCGAAACAATATCCGTATGTTAAGGCCAAGATCCATCCTCTGTAATTTGTGATCCCATGGTAGAACACACGTGAGAATTTGTCTTTTTGTTTGTCCCCGGATTTTTGTAGCCTCTGGTAATTCCCGTCGGGTAAATCTTGGCCGAACATGAGGACGGCGAAAGCCGATAATGTTTGAAACAAGGCAGGGATGAAGAATGCGATTCGCCAAGCTGTGAATTTGACTGCTCCGATGTCACGGATGAGACCGAAAACAAGTGGCATGATAAGTTGCGTCGCGCCTCCTCCGAGGTTTCCCCATCCGCCTGCAACGCCGTTAGCGGTGCCGACCACCGGAGCCGAAAACATGGAGCTCATCCAGAATTGCGTTGACACAAAAGTGGCGAGGGAGAAGCCAGTGAAAAAACGGACCAGGAGGAAAGAAACGGGGGAATCGGCGATGGAGGTGAAGAAAACTACCGGCGCGGTGAGGAGGATGAGGGACGCAGAAGCCAGACGTGGTCCGAATAAGTCACAAGCAGTCCCCATGGCAAGCCGAGCAAAGACCGCCCCGGAGACCGACGCAATCCCCGCATTTCCAATATCAGTCGCCGTCAGGTTCAGATTGTCACGTATAATAGGCAGGAGCGGTGGAGCAGCAAAAGTGGACACAAAACAAGCAAAGAATGAAACCCAAGACAGGTGGAACGCTCTCATGTGCGGCGCAGCCGCCGAGAACAATCGAAACTTGGTCGCCTTATGCTCTGAATCCACCGGCAAAGCAAACTTCGCCTGAGTTTCTGAAATGGTACTGGATATCTCCATCTCTTAACGAAAATCTCACCCTAATCTGTGGTCTTTGCCAGTTTTTTTTACAGAAAATGCACTCAAATAGTGCTGAAATCCTGATTTCTTAAAGGGAGCTCGGTCTGGCAAGCCTCATTTATCCCTTTTCGCGGAGTCTCATCGTTTAACCATCAAAAGAATCGGAAAAGCATTGTAATTCAAAGCTGTGAAATCTTAAAGTCTATGTTTTTTAGCGGCTGGTGACATGAACGTACGAAACTGACAGAGAAGAAAATTGTAATAAAATCATTGACTTTACAGACGGAGGGCGAGCAGAGTTTGGAACTTAACAGGAGTGATGTCCGTAATCCGTTGATTGACTTGGTCGGAGATCCTGATTCTGACTTTTCCTATGTTCATGAAATTACAAATGTGCCCTCGTATTTCTATTTTGGGATAAAATATATTATGTTGATAAAATAGTTTATAATATAATGTCTCAGAGGATGGAAAAACAAAGATAGAACAATCTTTTAAGTGATTTTTTTTTTGATAAATTTATAAATAAAATCTTGAAATAAAAATATATTAGATGAAATTTTATTATTTTTAAAAGATTTTATTCGATTTGATTTAATTTCGGATATAAAAAACACTATTGACATAAATTAGATAAGTAAATTACTGAAACATGTTTACAAAGATTTGGAGTGGGTGAGATCCTCGGTTATTGGTAACTGATTTGTTGAAATATTAAACGATGGTCATAATCGGTTAATAAATCGAATAATAGTGGTTATACCAAAAAAATATGATATATTACCAAAGTATTAAATAAATTCAAGGTTATTGTTACGGATTTTTTTTAACATGAGACGGGTTAAAATGAGACGTAATCGAATTATTATAAAAAATATAAGAATTTAAATATCAACGTTTTGATATATATGAAAATTTTTATTTTTTTGTATGAAACTCGATATATACCAAAATTCTTATATTTTTAAAAAATTAATACCAAAATTCTTATAATTTTATAATAATTTTAATTTTATTTTATTTTAATCCGTCTCACTCCTAGACTTCAGCATGTGTATGAAGTTCCTATACTCCATTCTTGGGCAGAGGAGCTTTTGGTCATTTTATCATGTGTTAATTTAATAGGCGGAATATTCAACGGATGCTACAGAACCAGTTACATAATTCTAAGAATATTCAAATCCAATTGAAAAGATCCAAAAAACAGAGGCCAAATCCTTGGATTCTAAACGGCAGCAGTTGGAGTTACCATTGCCACGTGGGAAATCCTTACTTGTTGATGGAACATAAAAAGTCAAATCAAGCGACCAATCAGAATTGGCACAACATGGTGGATGGAATTGAAGCCACGTGTACGGTGAAGTGGCAATTGCTCTCAAAATTTTGACAAGCTAACTATAGTTTAGGTCAAAAATAATTTTACTTTATCCAAGCCTGTTTTACCATTTACAGTATAGCAAAAATTAATTCTAATATTTTTATAGTTAAACAAATAAAAATTCAGTTAATTACGAAGTTACGGTGGGTAATAATAATATTTATTCTATAATATATTTTTAGTCAATAAACATTGATCCCTTAACCACTGTATTACAAATACTAATGCTCAAACCTCTGATCTCTAAGAACAACTGTTTTTTCACTATGAGTTGAAATTATCAATACTATAGATCTCTCATTTTGATGACTCTGAGAAATAAGCACACCTCTAAGTCTCTTTTCGGACGAACCAACTAAACTTGGTTAAAGTGAACTAATTTCTTAGGTCGAAACTTAGAAGTCAAGTTATCAAAAAAATTTCTTCAAATAAGTATTTTAAGTTTAAATAATTCGAAATTAAAGTTACTTTTACAATTGGGTAAATCTCATTGAGTATTTCATTCTAATAAACTAAAAGCTTTAAACATTGTTTCAAATAATCAGCAGTAAAAAAATCACAGTATTCACATTTTAGTTTGATAAGGAGAAAAAATGCTGTTTCTCTAATCACACACATAATTAGATAAAAACAATTACTATAATAAATATGAAGCAGAAAATATTTTCTACGACTGACCACTCTTTCATGCTCTTCACGTAAAACTCGGCGAACTGGAAATCTCGATATGAAGGAATGATGGCTATTGAAGAAGTCTTAGTTCGTACTCACCGGCCATGGTGATGTACCGTACCCATGGAAGTGCTTGGTAACCACTTTTCTCGATGATCTTAAGATAACGAACCTACAAAACCCCGATACGCGTGTCAGAAAAATTGCCTAAAGAAACACAGACGCTGCAAATTCCGGTGGTTCAAGGATTGTTTTCACCGATGCGTGCTGAAAGGACGATAACATTATCGCTTTGAGAAAGATCATGTGGAAGAACACAAGTCTGATACGATAGTTATGAATTATGATGAACATGAAAAGTAAAATAAAAAGCATCTGAAGGGCATACCTGTATCCCGGAAACCGTAAAATACGGAATCTCAAACTTCACACGTATAGGAGTTTTCCTCTCTGGAGCTGCATCTTCATCAGTTATGCTAGGTAGAGTAAACTCGGCTCTCAACATATACTCCTAGTGTTATGAATTTCGAAATTATTAGTGCCATGGCTACACAGAGAGCTTTTAATAGTCAGTAGTTGGTAGATGATACCTTGCCGCCAGGAAAAGATCTTATTTTCCACATTAGTGCATCGTTTTCAGGTGCATATGCTGCAGATCCCATTGATGTCCGAATATTTGGACTGGAAGCATCAGCGGGCACGGGCACCGCAATCTCAACATTTGTTGCAGTACTGTAAAGAATCATTATGTCCTTGTGAACGCTTAGTAATCTAAACGTAACATAAGCAGACCTATATATACTTGAAATTAAATGAAGAGACTAATAAATACTAGTCGGGACAGAAACCCAATACCTACGCTCCTTGTACTGACTTCTAGCCTTTACCATTATCTCAATACGGCTTCTTGAATGCTTTTCAACCTGAGCTTCCACCCAGATGAGAGGCTTTACCTAAAAAAAGGGAAATAATCAGCATTAATATTTGTCAAGAAATAATTGGTTGACAGGAAGAAGGGAGAATGAGAATTCAGATGTAAAGATCCACCTGAGTACTAAGTCTATATGTCATGAGATCAAAGGATCCATCAGGAGGTATGAAGGAGATAGTCCTGTCATTTTCGAATCGGGCCAGACGTACACACCTAGAGCAAACCATTAATGGGAGGGAAATTTGCAACATCAGATTCTGTGGCTGTTGAAACCAAAGCTAAAGAAAGAACGATCAGAACAATAGTTCAAGTAGAAAAGAATATCAAGTACATACTGATGAAACTTTATATCCTCCAAATCAATTGCCTTTCCCTTTGTCGCTCGGCCTTGTGCCTCAAGCAATACTCTATCATTTAGACCAAGCTTACACTCGGGCATACCACTGAAACACATAAATTGGAATCAAATAAATAAAAAGATAGCTGTAGCTCAAATAAGGACTTCTGAAATGAAAAAAGATATTTCTATGCCATAAACATCAAGACAAAAATCAATTCTCTGGACCATGTCTGTATGCATGAAGGTTTGAGCAGCCTACAAGGCTACAACATGGGATAGACAGAAAATGCATGCATGAACACACTGGAAGTTTCAAATTATTGGTTTTGTCAAGAAGAGAGCAAAACAGAGGTGGAGAGACACCATTTCTCACTTTGTAACTCCTACAATTCAATCAGAATCACCTCCATTCTGCTCCCCTAGCCCCAATCCCCCCTCCAGCAAATGAAATTCACATGCATCAACCTATTGGTTTCAACTTGCAAAATTACAAAGCGGTCGAATATCAATTTTGCTACACTACTCAAATTACTTGGTAAGTTGGTATTGCCATTTTAGTAGACATACAATGCAATTAATCTGTTCATTAAAAATCACGTACATTCTTAACTTCTAAGTAAAGAGAGCGTAGAAATTTCAGAAAATAATGTTCCCTCAAGACAAACCATAAATTTTAAAACTATCAGAAAACAGACCTCAAATAAGTTCTCATCTTCAATGCCCCAACCACATCAGACCTTATTATTTGCCCATTGCTGTTGACAAGGATGTTCACGCTTTCAACCACATCCAAGAAAACCTGAAATGGAGAACAAACCTTCATAAACTAGCGTCTAAAGACATTTATATATGACTCAAAAGAATGAACATAAAAAAGGGTCACCTACTTCATTCTTCTTGTAGTTTATTCCTTCACTCCGCCAAGAAACCGCATTTGTAACAGCCATCGGAGGCCTCTGCGTAACTTCCATCCTATATGCATCAGTCTTAATAAATTCACTTAGTATTTTTGCTTCAGTGTATTGAGGGTAGCCGAAATCCATAATCTCATCAAGTAACTCATACTGCCAAAAGCATAGCAAATAGCCAATTACAAACCAATACCATCTAAAAACCAGTGCTAGAACTATTTAACCTAAAAGGAAATGAGTTTGATTTCCACATACCACTACAACAAAGTTATCCCTAAGTGATTCCTCCTCTAACTCCTCAAAATAATGCTTAAAAACCTGGAAAATAATTCCAATCGAAAGAAAGAATCAAAGATCATAGACCATCAATAGAAACAGCAAAGGTAAACAATTCAATTCAATTGAAAATATTGATCATAAAAAAGGCATGAAATCACAACTACCAAATAGCGCTTACATCAACTACACGGTGCAGGAAGAAGAGAAGACTGGCGGCATTGCAATTCTGCCTCGTCGCGGTCAACAAGTAGACGTTGCTGTGCTGTACAAACATGTAAGTTACACCATTATCGTACACCACTGGATCTTGTGACTGCGGATCTCCCTGAGACACAAATCGAAATGAAAGAAATTCAACAATAAGCTAACCGATTCCATCCTCATTAAAATTAAAAACTGATTCCAAATGCAATTAGACAAATTCAAACATTTTTTAAGAAAATAATTAAATCAATTAACACAATAATATACGATCTATCCTACACCGGAAAACAAATATAAAAATCGAAATGATAAGAAATCAAAAATACAAAGAGAGAAAAGAGGAACCTCTTTTTCGATAAGCTTCGTGAAAAAACGTTCCGCCTGTGCGGCAGAGACGTCGCCACGGTAGTCACGCCACACGAGGACGCGGCCCTTTATATCTAGAAGAAACAGTGCCGATGCTGCCCCCGCCATTTCCTTATTCTTTTGGTTATTGATTTATTCGAATTATCCGACGAATCTCAACTAAATTTGAATGATTTTGTTGAAGATCTGATTGAATCAGATCCGTGGATCTGTGCGAGAGCAAAGATCAAACGAAGGTAAGTGTAGAGTAAGGAGAGCTTGTTGAAGCCGAATCATGATATCAAGAGAAATGGGAGAACGGAGACTTGAGCTTCCTTCCTGCACTTGTCTGCCTTCTTCGGAAAATATTACTTTAGATATGGCAAAACGGCGTCACTTTGCAATTTTTTTTTTTTTTTACTTTGGTGAATTTAGGGGTGTAAACTATTAGAGTGTTCGACGAACTGTATCTGAACCGTTCATATAACGTTTGTTTATTAAGTTAAATAAACTGGTATATGATCAATATTTGGAATTATTTGGTAGTTATAATTTTCAATAAAATAGTTATAATTTTTTTGTTTATTTAAATCCCTTTGCATTTGACTGCAAACATTTTACCTTTCTCTCTCATTTTCCGCAGTCCATCCATGGACCATGGCCTCCCCTTTCTTCCTTTCTAACCAAAACCTCTCTATTCCTTTCCATTTCCGCCGCTTTCCTCCTGCTTTCCTATTGATTCCATCCACAAAAGGAAAAGAAAGCAAAGGAAAAAACATCTCCCTTTATTCCATATTCCTTCCTGCATAGCTATAAGTGTATCCGAAACTGGCCTGTAAAATCCATTTTCTGATCCAAGGAAATGGGTTTTTCAAGGAAGCCAAAACTGGACGACGGCTCAGAATCCGAAGGACAGAAATGGGTGTTGGCCATGATTTCCATACGAGCTCCATTGAAGCATATAAACTCAAAACCGAACGATCCTCCATTGAAGAAAGGCATCGATGTTGACGACGATGATTCTTCATCATGTCCGACGACTCCAACCGGAGAAGAAGACAGGATTCGAACTCTATTTAAGTGTCCGCCGCCTGCGCCGAGGAAGCCAAAAGCTCCGTTCAAGTGTAATAATAGCTATGGAAGAACAAGTGGTAGAGAGTTCTTCACTCCCCCGGATTTGGAATCTGTGTTTATAAGGGAAAGAGCTAATTAATATACTGATTTCTCATAGAACCTAAGCTTGATTATTTCCTTACCCTTATTTTTTCTCTGTATTTTCTCTGTTTAGTGTACTTTGTAGTGATGAACAGTGAAGTTTATGTACATAAATAACATGGAAATCTTTAGCTTGTTTTAGTGTTCTTTCATGTTTTTATGGCGGATGAGCGACAAATCTTGTGGGATGCTGACATAGTAAAAAGCATCACGTAGGGGCAGCCTGCACTTGCACGGTCCTGCTGGACCTCAAGGGTTTGGCAGCTACCAGACCAAACCCTACAACGCCGACAATGTTGACCGGGAAACACGTCCAACATCTTGTTAGATGTCCATTTGCTGCACCTGTGGCTTGTGATGGAATTGCATGCTTGCAGCATGGTTCGGGATCGGCTCCTTTCGATTCTACATTCAAAGAAGATGCTGCTCACTGCTCAGTAGGTATTGATTGCCGTTTTATGCACTGGGATTTGTGTGATAAGTTCGATGCAGTACAAATTTACATTTCTATGAAATGATGTGAATTATAGAGCAATTCTGCAACGATATTGCTTACTGGGAAGCATCCAATTTCTACGCTCTGCACTTTCGATCATTGCAAGTTAGATGCTATTGTCATCGGGTCAAAGTTTTAACGCAGGGACAACCACCTCGTGCGGCACCTCAGGTCCCTCTTATACCCGAGGTTAAGCCTTTACCATCTCGATGCTTACTGGTTTTGTCCTCTCATGGACTCATCAGGGAAACAGGGACAGTTCCCGACCAATGTGGTGTGCGATCAGCACGCCCATCCGAAGATAGGACGACTGCTCGGCACGTATTACACCCTTAATGCTATCCCGCTCCCAAGAGTTAAGTACAACCAGAAAGCATCTCGCTCGGTCCCGTGTTGTTACAACACACGGACCGTGACAATCTCCCCCACCTGATTCATGCACGCCCTCGTGCATGGGAGAGAAACTCTTTCCCTTCTTCAGATTATCCAGGAACTAGTGTGCAATCTCCCACAACTCGCCCTCTAACTGGGGCAGCCCTCCGATGTTGGGCAAAGGTCTACTTGCAACCACCCCATTTCCCAAGGTGTCCCATTGCAGCTCGACCATCCGGAGAACTTTTGCTGCGGCTTCCTGACTACTCGTCCTCATCTCAATCTCTTTCTAGAGGACACACTTGCAAACACCCCCTTCACATTAGGGTGCGAGCTTTACTTGCTTGTCCACACGACTCGCTCCGCAGCACATAGGGCGATTGGCAAACTCAACAGCTAGCACACGGACTCGCTCTGATACCATCTGTCACGGGGTCAGAGTTTTGACGCAGGGACAACCACCCCGTGCGGCACCTCAAGTCCCTCTCATACCCGAGGTTAAGCATTTACCATCTCGATGCTTATTGGTTTCGCCCTCCCATGGGCTCATCAGGGAAGCGGGGACAACTCCCGACCAGTGTGGTGCGCGATCAGTACGCCCATCCGAAGATAGGACGACTGCTCGGGACGTACTACACCCTTAATGCTATCCCGCTCCCAAGAGTTAAGCACAATCAGAAAGTATCTCGCTCGGTCCCGCGTTGTTATGACATATGGACCGTGACACTATCATCTGTTTCTTGCTTAAGCATCATTGGACATTTAAGATCCTACTCAAATGATAAGAAGTTTGAATGTCTCTTAAATAAGATTTCGATTTTAAATCTCGTGATCGAAAATAATAATAAAATAATTTTATCTTTATTTAAAGGTTCGATCTGGCTCGATTTAACCTAAACTAAGATGTTTAAATCTATGAATAAGTTGGATATGGATCCCAATGTGAGGTTACCCTTGGCTCGCATGACGAGTTCAAATACAGATTCCAGAGGGATGGTGAACAGGGGTGGGCAAAAAACTCAAATACTCGGTTTTGATCCTAGACTCGATAAGATCCGATAGATTTTTATCTAGTATTAATTTCGGAGGGACTGAGATTGGATCTAATTTTTTTATCTGCTGGGTACTTAATTTTACACCCCTAAAATCATGTAATTTTTAAATTTTATTATATTATATATATTTTTGTATTTTTTTTATTAATAATCTAATTTTACACCCTTAAAATCATGTAAGTTTACACTTTAATTTTTTTTTATAATTTACATCCTTTATATAAAATTTTAGATTCGTCTCTGTTCTCTAAGTACTTGTAATTGTTCAACCAATTCCATGTTAGGTCCCCATAGATTTCATGCATTTTTATTTAAGATAATTATAAATTTTCTTCTCAGATTTTATTAAAATTATAAATTTTAGTTTAGGGTTTGTCCCTTATGAAGGTCTATGTCTGTGTGTTTTAATGAAAAAATATTATTATGAGTTATTCTCGTCGTATTATTTATAAAATTAATGTTTGAATATAGAGTGAATATAGGTAAAGGAAAGGAATGAAAGAATATATTCAGAACTTGTATATTTGAGAAAGGAGGGTAAGCCCTCTATTTATACACAGCAATGCAAGCCTACACATAACTAACTAACTGAAAACTATAACAATCTCTGAATCTTGATATCCTGTGGATGCAATCTTGTTCAACTGCAACGGCTATCAAGCTACTATCTCTCTGTAGCTAACAATTAACTAATCAAATATATTTATTTAATTAATTTTTTATCTTATATTTTTTATCAATTGAATTTTTATTTGTTAAAACTGTTATTATTTATGTTTGACTATAGATTTAAAAAATTAACTATTATTTATGTTTGAGTTTATTTATACACAATTTTTAAAATTCTCTTTTGATCCATCATGTTGTTCATATTATATTTTTTATTTTAATATCATTTTATGATTAAAAAACTAAATCTAAATATTATCCAAATCGATAATAATCATGCAACTGATTGGTATCTTATCCTTTTAAATAATAATTTATTATGAAAAGGTATTTTCTTGACCTATTCATTTGATTTTAAATTACAAAGCAATTGGGTTTGTTTGTTTGTTTCAAATATTTTTAATTTAACTTTGATTAGTAATTTTTTCAGCTTTCAAAATTTTTATTTTTATTTTTGGATATTATTTCTATTAAGGGTAAACTATTCCAGTGACACTCAACTAATTAATTATATCTATTTTGGTCATCCAACTAAAAAACTCGTCAATCGGGTCACCAAACTTATAAAATAGACCTATTTTAGCCACTGCCGTTAAAATTTAAACGGAGGACTGACGGAATGATGACGTGTACGTTAATAAAAATTAAAAAACTATATATTAATTCTCTATTATTTATCTATTAAATCAATTTAATCCTAATTTATCTCTTGGTGACCACACGTGTCACAATCCGATTGAAAAAAATTAAATATAATAAATATAAAATAAGAATAAAATTAGTCACCCAATCCGATGATGACATGTTTCATTACCCGATGAGTGATTGATGTTATTTAATTTAATTAAAATTAGGATTAAATTGATTTAATAGATAAATAATATAGACTTAATATGTAAATTTTTTAATTTTTTATCAACGTACACGTCATCGCTCCATCATTCCTCCGTTTGAATTTTAACGACAATGATAAAAATAGGTTAATTTCATAAACTGGATGACCCGATTAACGAGTTTATTAATTGGGTGACCAAAATATATATTCCCAATTAGTTGGGTGATCACCGAAATGTTTTACCCTTCTATTAATTCTAAATATAAAGAAAAAAAGAAGTAATGAAATTCACGTTTGGATTGTGAAGCAGTTAACTTGTCCTGTCGTGAACTCAACTTTGCCGTGGAATGAAACGAGAGTTGACAATCTCAACATAGAGGTGTCATGGGTGTGTTTTAATTTTTTATTATTACATTAATTATATAAGATTTAATTATAAAATAAGTATTTAAACTATATTTATTTTTTATATAAATAATATAAAACTTTAATTATTAGTAAAATAAATATATATTTTTATTGAAAATAAAACTTTAATTACCTATTATAAAAAATATAATTTGAGTCATGAGTGGAACATAAAAGGGAAAAGGGGTACGTTCTCCGTCAACTTTTTCTTTTTCATTGATAATAATATAATATATTAGATTTCTTTTAGAAAAGGTAAAATAAGTTCTATAATCCCTTCAAAGTTTGTAAAATCTTAGTATGACTCCCTTAAAAGAATTAATTTTATTTTAGCCCCCTTCAGTAATTTTTTTTAATTTCATTTTGATCTCTTTTATAAATTTAAAATTTTGCCCTGGTTTGAGTACTTATTTTGTAATTAAACCATCAAATAATTATAAAATAATTTTTTATTTATTTTCCTTAAAGCATGTTGCAGATTAAATCTTTATTTTAATCAAAGTTAATTGACCATTAAACTACGAATATAATTTAAATTAGTTTTAATAATCTGAAAATAATTATAAGGTAATATTTATTTATACATATTATTTTAATCTTTTAATATACATATTCTTTACAGATAAAGCGTTTAAACTCAAAAAAATAAAATCATGATATAAAAATAAGATATTTTATTTTGATACACAAATGTAAGAAAATAGTATACAACTATTCTTTATAATTTAAATTATAAATTGTTAAATTTAAAATCTTAAAAAAAAATTTAATTTTTAATTATAATTTTAAAAAATAAAAATATTTTTAATGAATTTAAAATTTAAAATTTAAAAATAAATAAATAAAAATGAATAATTTAATTAATCATAAAGGAGGAGGTTGAGAGCATATGATATTATAATTTGAATGATTAAAAGCATGTGCAAGTCAGTCCATGAGTGGGTCCAGACACCCTCATGGTAGGACCAACACTTCTATTCTTCAGCTATTAGGACCAGCATTAATTAAATAGAAATTAAAGGATGTTCAATGTTATGGGTAAGAGTTGGTATTCGATCGAGTTTAATTAAAAAAATTAAATTATTTAAATTGATAAGTTTTATTTTAAAAACAAAATTTATTTAATTTTTCAGTCAAATTAAATTATTTGAGTTTCGGTTTAAATATAGTTATCAATATTTATAATATTATGATTTTAATTAATTCAGTTTAAATTTTTTAGTCAAATTTTAAAAATTAAAAGTTAAATTAATTTGAATGAAAATTTTCCACGCCGAATCTAATAAAAAAATTTAATCTTTTTATAATCAAATCAAACCGAATATTGTTCTCCCTTATTTTTTTTATGTTATTCTATCTTAAAGATGAAAAATATAATATGGGTTGGTCCAATAGGTAAGCAGTTTGGTTTTGCTTAAGCAAATGACAGTTTCGAGATGTTGTATACGCAAAAAATTCTTGTTGGGAGACTCACCCACCAAAATTAAATGTGCGACACAAATTGATCTAAATTAGTCGGAATAAAATTTTGAAAACCGAAAAAAAAAATGAAAAATACAAGTGATAAGGCAATCTATATTAATGTATTTGCTTAACAGTTCAAATGTAGGGTTGATTCCATTATTTTTAATTTAATCCTTTTAAAATTTTAAATATTTTATTATATTTTAAATATTTTTAATTAAGTTCAAATTTGCTTATCATTTTGTACAAAAAAATAACCTTATCTAGAAAAATTATATCATGGGTCAGTCCCATCACGTGTTCATAGACCAATCACTAAAAACTACTCACCTCATCAATTTTTCATGTCATATTTTTTTCCCAAGTGAATCTTCACTTGAAAAATTAAAAATTGATAAGGTGGGTAATTTTTAATGGTTGGTCCATAGATGACGTAGTAAAACTGACCCATAATATAATTTCTCTCATATCTACGTGGATTAGTGATTACTTACCCCTTCTAATCTCCTCCTAAGTCCTAAACACATCATTATTGACAGTATCAAACTTTGTCATTAAAGGACCTAATCACAACTAATTAGCTTGATACAAAGTCTACAAACACACGAAAAAGCGCGTGTATTGAAAGACTTGGCTCAAACTAACATGACACAGCCACGTGTTTTGTGAGCTTCTCTTTATCTAAATATTTAGGATTTTAAGATTATTTATAAAATTAACACTAACAGAAAAGTAATTAGTATTGATTTAGTAGACTTTTATGTTTTTTTTCAGAATTAATTAATGTTTTCGCTACTAATCACCAAAAATATTTTTCGAAAAAAATTATCTTGACACTTAAATTATATAACAAAAATTACATAATTTTAAATATTCAAATTATAAAATTTAAAACATAACACTTTTAAATTTAAAATTATAATATTAAAATTTACTTCATAAAATATAAATCAATAAACCTTAATCATGACATAATTTTTTAAACCTTAAAATTGAGAGAAAAATTTATTTAAATTTATGTATTAAAATATTTTTTACTAATTTATTGATAAAGTTATAGTACAACAGCGTTACGATTTTAATTAAACTTAAAATATTCATAAATCTAAAATATTATATTTTTTTATAATATTTTAAATTGATAATTAAATATTTGATTATGAGTATTGATATTTGTTATTTCTAGTAATATTTCAGGTTGATGTTAAATATCATAATTTATTTTTAGATATCGATATTTATCGTAAGATTATTAATTTAAATATCCTAAAAATTATAATATTTTAAAATAATATTTTATATTTTATAATGTTTAATAATATTAAAAACAGAATATTTGAGTAAAATTGCCGTT
Organism: Abelmoschus esculentus; assembly: GCA_035048815.1. Taxonomy (NCBI): domain Eukaryota; kingdom Viridiplantae; phylum Streptophyta; class Magnoliopsida; order Malvales; family Malvaceae; genus Abelmoschus; species Abelmoschus esculentus. The sequence goes on along the minus strand of JAUCBN010000002.1, from coordinate 15,338,189 downwards.
TGTTTGTTTCCCATCGGAGTCGGTCAATTCCCGCAATTTCCAACGCGTATTAAACCCGGTCCGACAACCGCTCTTTTTAATCCCACAATTCCCTAAACCACCCTCGCCTTAACACCCATGACTTGGCCACGAAGTAAAACCCTAGGGGCAAATCAGTAAACGCAATAAGAAAGAAAGAAATTTTATATAAAGCAAAGGCACGATCTTGGGGGAAAGTAGAGCAGAAGTAGACGACAAGAGAAACCGGCTGTTATCACCCTTTAAGATATCAATTCTTTTCCATCTCTTCCATTGCAACAACTGACACCCAGTCACAGATAGACAAACCCAGTTCTTCATTCTTTTTCTTTTATTTATTCAATTTTTGGCTGCATAAAGTAACTATTAAGCTTTATTTTCCCATTAAGAATCCAGTGGGAGAGCCGGAGATCAAGAGGTTTACTTTTCTGGGAGTTTGATCGATCTGGGTTCTTCAGCTTTTAGTTAAAAGATTGATTTGATTTCTCCTTGTTGGGTTTTCTTCTTTCAATTTGGTAAAAAAATGTGGTGGATGATGAACGAAGGAGGAGGGCAGTATTGTTCTAAAAAATTTGATGATATATGTGGCCAGGTACTTTAGTTTACTCCTGTGATCTCTGTTCTGATTGAAATTTCCATGCTTTGATTTCTGGGTGTTCATCTTTTCTGGGAAATGTGAGGGAAGTCAATGGGGTTAAAAAAATTCATGGATCTTTAATCAATGTTTTCAAAAATCAGATAGCTTCTAGGTCTTTGGTTTTGATTTGATTTGGGGTTTAAGGGTTTCCCCGTTGATTCGTTATCGATTTGAGACTCTCCAGATTTCAATATTTTATTGAGTTTTTCTTAGATTAATAAGAATTAATAGAATTGCCAGAAAAATATTATGGGAGCTTTGTTTACAAAGCTTTTGGCTTGCTTTTAAGCTGTTTGATTGATGGTTTGAATGAAATCTACTGTTGATTATATTTATATATATATATATACACACACACACACACACACTAGTCATACTTTTCTAAGGATCTGAATGGGCATTAGGCTGCTTAATTCAAATGTTTTTTTTCTAAATTTATCCTTCTAGATTTTATACTAGTCATTCATTGATGATGTATTTCGATTGCCTTGTTTGAAATTTGATTCGAATTAATATGGTATTTTCTGTATGCTACAGGAATCAAGCCGGCTGAGCATGTCGAGAATTCGTTGTATACTGCGGGGAATTGATTTGAAAACTTATATTTTCTTGTTTGTTCTGATTCCGACTTGCATATTTGGTGTATATGTTCATGGTCAGAAGATTTCCTACTTTCTCCGGCCGCTGTGGGAATTGCCACCGAAGCCTTTCCATGATATCCCACATTATTATCACGAGAATGCTTCGATGGAGAAGCTCTGCAAGCTTCATGGTTGGGGGGTTCGTGAATTCCCGAGACGGGTTTATGATGCTGTGTTGTTTAGTAATGAGGTGGATATTCTTACTCTACGGTGGCAAGAGTTGTACCCCTACATTACGCAGTTTGTGCTTCTCGAGTCTAATTCGACATTTACGGGGATTCCGAAGCCTACGGTTTTTGCTAGCAATCGAGACAAATTCAAGTTTGTTGAGCCCCGGTTGACTTACGGTTCAATTGGAGGAAGGTTTAAAAAAGGAGAAAATCCATTTGTTGAGGAGGCTTTGCAGCGAGTAGCATTGGACCAGCTTCTCAAAATCGCCGGGATTTCAGATGATGACTTGTTGATAATGTCAGATGTTGACGAGATACCTAGCAGGCATACCATCAACCTCCTCAGGTGGTGTGATGACATACCTCAAGTGCTTCATCTTCGGCTTAAGAACTATCTTTATTCCTTCGAGTTTCCTGTTGATAACAAGAGCTGGAGGGCATCGATCCATAGATATCAAACGGGGAAAACAAGGTACGCACATTATCGCCAGAGCGATGTGATTCTGGCAGACGCAGGGTGGCATTGCAGTTTTTGCTTCCGCCACATTAGCGAGTTCATATTTAAGATGAAAGCTTACAGCCATAACGATCGAGTGAGGTTCTCACACTATCTGAACCCGAAAAGGATCCAGAGAGTAATCTGTAAAGGTGCTGATCTATTCGACATGCTCCCGGAGGAGTACACATTCAAGGAAATAATCGGGAAAATGGGACCGATCCCCCATTCCTATTCAGCCGTTCATCTCCCATCATTTCTTCTGGAGAATGCAGATAAATATAAATTCCTTCTACCTGGAAATTGTATAAGAGAACGCGGATGATTCTTCAAACAGCTTCATATGCTTGTACTTGAAGGCCAGTGGAAGTGCTACCGACTCCTCCACTGCGACACTCCTCTGAGCTTGCTGGACTTTTATCCGACTAAACTCGTTTTCCTATCGGGAAAATTATCGAAGTCGGATAAAATGCTCGAAAATTCTCAGCTTGTACATAACCCTTTCCCCCCTGATTTGAGGTTTACTTGGCGGAGGATATTTCATTCAGTGAGCCATGTTCTGAGAAGTTTTGTTTTGAGATCATTTATTCATATAGATGTTCTATGAGAAAGAACATGATTATTTCATTTGATTTGGCTTACATACAACACATTAATTTTTGTATTTATTTGACTGAATAAAAGTATTTGATTAATATGCAATTAGAGGAATCAGCAGCAATTATTAATCTTTGTTTAACAAAGTGTCAAATGGAATATTATAATGTGTGGGTACTTCATGGAATTTTACAAGGTTGTATGATCATGACGTTTGCCAGCCAATTATTCTGTTTTTTTTGTTTTAATATTAATGATAATAAAAGTAATTAATAACTAAAATAAAATTATTCAATGTTGGTAATTTATATATTCATGTATTGTTTACTTAAAAAAACATTTAAAATAAATACTTTATCAACTTTAAATATTTTCAATAACACTGTTAACCTTAAATTTTTAACTAAGCAATTTAAAATTATTTTTCACCACACTTTTCAAGCACAATAAAATTCACCACTAGTGGGGGAGAATTAAAAATTATCTTCCTAAGTTTCTCTTTTCTTTAATCAAAATGTTGATGACCATCTTAATAGCAAATTTTAATTTTCTTAAGACATTTTATAGATTATAAACTGGATTTGTTTGAATATAAACACACAAATAAGTAAACTGGTCAGAAACTAGTAGGGTAGTTTCACTAATATTTTACACGTCCTGAATCCTGATACTTGAAAATACAAATAAAATCAATAGATAAAAAGAAAGGGGAAGATATGTTAAAAAATCAATCTGCTTGGTTTTAGTTTTAGAGAATAAAGCAAAACTGCTGATGCTGCGGATACCGGTGGCAGCGGCAGCCCTTACAAGCTCAATATTGAATCCCTGCCGGCCAATCAACCGTTTCTGCCGGCCTCTTTTCCGGGTGAACACCCCTCATAGCTTGTGAGTAAAAGAAATTTCATTTTATTCCAAATGCAGCTCCGTCTCGGTGATGATCCTGAAAATATATAGTGAGATCGAAATGAAATACCTATGATATCAGGCTTTACACATGCAAGGAGTCAGGGGGTTCTCCCAAAGATCATAGTTCGGGAAGGTCTCTTCTGGCAATCCGGTTCGTGTCTGGTGGGTGACAACCACGTCCTCAACAAAGTTTGCCCATCCCATATAAGGATCCCCAAAAGATTTAGACATAAGCCCCTTGTCTGGTTTTATGGATTTCTGACGATGACCCATGTACCTTCTAGCTCCAATTATCAATTTAGCAAAGTTGCCACCATGTGTCATCACGAACACATCGGACTTCAGGCACACCAAGAAATCAAGTGCTGCCAAGCTTGTTACATGCTTCCTGAAAACAGCCAACTCCTCCTTACTTGCTAACTCTTCCTTGGTAACCTGTTTGAAAGCCTTGTAATGGTCAAGGATTTATTTTCATAAAAACAAGAGAATAAAACGGAACCATTTGCAGTTTAAGTACATCATGTCAACAACTACTTGCATTCCCGTCCTGTTTGTTTAACTAACAGGATTGGGCGAGTATAGCTCTAATGCTTCCATATAGAAAAAGTGCCGCATAGAAAAATGATTCCGGACATGAAGATTCTCTAGCATTCATAGAAAATAAAGACCAAGTAAAGAACGCACCAGATTTGGGAACATGTTTCTTAAGGGTGCCATCCGATTCTGACCACCATAAACCTGGCCAGAAGCAACATAAATCTGTGTTTCTTTCGGATAGCCCATTGCTCGAAGAATCACTGCCACTTCCCCAGGTTCTAGAGGACACCTACCTTCTTTCCTCTTCTGCAGAGCCAGCTGCCATAGATGGGTTCCATTCTGCCATCACAATCACTAGAGATAAGCTTATCTACTACAAATTTTGGTTCTTCAAAAAGAACAAACGGAAAAGGCATGTTGTTATAAATCACCTTATATCGTCGAGGCCATTCTTTTTGTCTGTATTCTGCCATTCTAGCTTTCTCCTCCCTAGTTCCAACAAAATCACAGAATGATAGGCCCACCATCCCTTTCTCAAATCTAAGATGTAGAGCCCTGAATGAAATGGATTACTAGTTATTCCGGATTTGAAAAAGCACAAATTCAGCATTTTTAGAATCTTAGCTAAAATAATACATACATGTACGGATTTGGACTTCCTGTACGGTTCCTCATTCTTGAGACCAATAAATCTGACATTTCCTCTATCTCTGGAAGAAATTTAAGAGCATGATAATTGACCCTGCATCTTAACCTGTTGATTTCTGGAGGGACATTATCATACCTGAACCAATACCCACGGAATAGGGAACGAAATAAATGAGTGTAAGAGAATTAATGAACCAAACCCGAGTTTCCTTTTCTGAAAAGTGAACTTTAGAAAGTAATATTACACATATCTAAACATCCATGGCTTACCCAAGTCTATCAACAAAAGGTTTTAGGGACATTATTTTCTTCTCTTTGACCCGAGGCAGCACATTGTCAATGTAAAATTGTGCTGGAGCATATTTTGGGATGTTCTTCACTGTCCGTCTATTACACATAACCAAAATTCTCTATGTAAACAATTCCAGTGGCAAAAAGAAGGAATGGATGTCAATCAAGATGCTGTATTTATTCTCAACTTCTCATGTCATATTTAAAGGATATCATCATCCAATGAAGCCTATGATTGAATGGCTACAAGCTCAAAACCATCTATGATACACATGTAGCGAGAGGGTGGCCTGTCGATGAATGATTCTAAAATATATGAAATGAGACATGAGCAAAATACTTTCTAACATTTCATTTACAAAGAAAATTGGATACAAGATGCCATTGTTTCCAAAAAAATTAAAATGCATAAAATCATTCAGTTAATCTAAAACAATGAAATCAATTTTTTTATGATGTCTATTTAAACTCCTTATGAAACAAGTACCAATAGTTATGATGCTGTAATGATTGAAGTGAATTCATAGAAGCAAACAGCTTCTAAGTTGGCTGTTGCAATTCAACTAATTAAAATTGTGGATCTATCAGAGGCAGAAAAATAATGAAAAATCACCTTATACTGGTAAACAATTCTGATTTGTCAGTAAACCACTCAGGTATGTCACGAACAATTCGCACATCATCCTTTAAGTAGTCAATGAAATGATCAACATCAAAAATGTCTTCAAATTTACTGCAGAAGGTTTGACAAACACGTTACAAACAAAAGGATGAAACAGAGTTGCCGCGGTTATATAAGTAATGCAAAGTGATTTACATTATTTTCGTAGATATTAGACATTACTAAAGCTTCTAAAATCACTGGAACTGAGACCAAACAGACTATAGTTCAAGCAAAAGATTAATTCTAAACTTCATTGTCTGAAGAAAAATAATCTTTTCTACAACATAACTTGGATGCATTAAGGTCATGAAGCTAAGAGTAACAATAATGCAAAATCATTTTGCTAAATTAATCATCTCAGCCACTTATCCTTCCTTTGCCTTTTATATTCACATACCAATACTTAGGTTATGATGATTTACATTCACAAGATAAACAATACGTGTGAAATTATTGACAAGATATCTCACGTTTGGTCTTTCCAAATCTGGTCCTGCTTCAGCACTGGTAAGATGAGAGTGGCATTCATAATTTTGGCCACAGCCACTGCATTACATATCTGCATGGAATTATACACTAAGTCCATAAGTTTGTTGTTGGACATAAGAGATACCAAATAATTCAACCAAACTTTCATTTTAAATACGTCCAAAAGGCATTTGGAAAATGATAAACTACAATAGAACCAAGTAGAAAAAGTACCATACTAAACCAAGAACAAATACAAGAAGCAAAACTGCTTTAAGAAAGGACATTATTTACCAATTCTAACTTAAGCACAAACAAATGAGAGCTAGAGAGAGTTACTTTGGAGAGATGTAACCACTTTTAGGATCTCCACAACTATAGTGGCTATGTTGTAGAGATGGGTATTTTAGGGGCGTTGTGAATAGTGTTTTGGTTACATCGGGTTTTGAGGTATATACCAAGTAAAATCTCGCATCTTGTGCAGAAACTAGATGGTGAAGAGGCTAAACTGGCTGATTATTTTGATGTTATTCCCAGGAATAGAACTGGTGGGCTTTTGACTGCCATGCTAACCGCACCAAGCCAGAGTGATGGCAATCGTCCTCCTTTTGCTAACTTAGGCATAGACTTAACACTCATCACACAGCTTAGGGATGGCTCCCCCTAACTTGAGTAAACCTCAGACAACATCAAATCTCACAAGCCTTTGCATACCAAGATAATGGATATGTGATGCTAACTATAAGAATCAGTAAATTAATAACTCAATCAATTCATAAAGACTTGTTGCGACATAATTGAGACTATTACGCTTGTGAATTGAAAGGTCAGGCAAGAGCATTTTTCTTAAAATTACACGCCAGTTACACCAACTATAAGTATCAGTTATAACTCAATATCTTCAAAATGAAATTGTAACCTTTTCCAACTCCAGAAGATAAAAAATGGTAAAAGGATAAGAAAAACACTCAATCAGGTTGCAACTAGAAGAAAAGAATCCATACCGCAATTCTTTGCTGATTTAGACCACCCTCAGCATGAATGAATAGATAACCGCTTGTTTCATTCTCAGGAGGAAGCTCTGGACAATATTTAAAATAGTGATTAACCTTGGCTGTGATAATACAAACAAGAAACAAAAAACTTGATAACAAATATCAGGAGTTAGCTATATAATATCATAATCTCCTGCTAACAAAAGTCATGATGGATTTTGAAGTAACAAGCAATTTCCTAAGGTTGTGTTGTGCCATTTAAATTCAAAATTTTGGATTGGGATTTTAAAAGTACTGAAAAATGAGTAACAGAAACAAATGAAATGGTAACACTTTCTATAATTTTTCAAATTTATGCCGATATAGTGATAAATTTTAAATACATGTGGCTTAGAAATTCATGCTTCAGGTTTTAAATATGTAATCATATTGATTGACAACTAATTTAAACATAAAGTATGCATTTCATTATCACAATTTATACAACAAATGGAATCCAAATTCATGCTCCCACATAGCATAAATGTGTTTCACAAATCTGAGACAGTTAAATACATAGTATCATAGCCCTAAAAGGAGGAACCTACAATACCTGATATTCCACCTTCACGGCGCTCCGCACAAGGCTTCCATGAAGTAGTTGCAGAGAAAGGATTCTCCCAAAGTGAAGACTTCTCCTTAACCTTGAAAGCAGAAAACACCAATTACAAATGGCAGAAGCCAGCAATAGTACAGGAAGTATTAATGATGGGAACAAAATTCATCAGAAACTTACACGAGGACAATGCAGAACAATGCCATCCTTTGTACATAAATATGGGGAATTCTACCATAAAATAACACACATATATTAGCATTAGCAACACAAATTAAATATCAAACTCACAATTTCCATTAAGCAAACTTCAATAGGCGAAATTTTAGTAGCGCTTAGTCTGCTAACTCACACCAATCAAATATATTTTTTCTAACATTAATAAAATAATATTACTAAAAAATAAGAATTATTGAAAATCTGATTGCACGAAACAAGAAAAACAGGAGAAGCAAATCTGGAAGGGGAAAAAATAGCGAGCGAATCGCTTTCTTACCAATCGATGCAAGATCGAGAAAATTGAGATCAATCCAGCAACGCCGACAAGAATGAGCACGAAAAGAGAGATCCTGGAGCCGCGTTGAGAAAACCTAGGATCATCCTTAGAGAAAAAGGAAAATGAGTGAAGTTTCCAGCAAAATGGACGGTCACGATCTCTTGAAAAATGGCGAGGTTGATCCTCGACGTGCGGGGATACGTGATCGTGTATCAGAGGAGATGCGTCCTCGTCGCGTTTCATTGGAGAAGAAGCGAGTCGGCTCCCGAGCGAGCTGCTCGAGTGTCGTAGCTCAACCATGAGGTGCTTCCGCTTCTTCGATTCGGATTTACGCGGCTGCGGGTGGTAAACAACTCGAGAGGATAAAAAAGGAAAGTTCTTTCTGAGTCCACTTGTGTAGTGGTTACTGTTTAGATCAAGTTGCTTGACACCAGGAAAAATGAAGTTACTGTAAATACCTCCATCAGGAAGGGTAAACTGGTCTTATCATCTTATGTTACAAATAAAAATATTATTTTTAAGTGCAAAAATAATTGTATTAATTTTGTAAAATTTGACTAAGTTAAAAAAAATATTCAAAATAAAAATTTTAAGTTTATTTGGATTTTGAATTATTTTTGAATTTTTAAATTAGTCCAATAACTATTTTTTAATTATCATATCAAAATAAATATCTTAATACGAATTCATAATTTAAAAATATTTGTAAAGATTACTTAATTAATCAAATATATTTATTTAAGGTATGTCATTTTATAAATAATATTCAAAATGATTAAATTATTTATAAAATAAGTGTTATATATATATTTTAAAAGAATTATATATAAATTATATAAAATATTTAAAAATTTTGGAGGTGTCTATTCCCGTAAATATGATCATGTTATATAATATAAAAAAAAATTATTCATATTTAATTTTATCGAACCAATTTTTTTGCAATGCAATATCTACGCTATTCGGGTATGTTTAATCTCACTTCCTCTTGTATATTATACCAACGATAATATCACTAAAAAAATATTTATTTATATATATATTTTTAATCCTTTAATAATGTAAGCACATTTTACGTATAAAACGACTATAAGATCTTTTAAAATAAATATCGTCTTTTTTTCTATTATATCATTAATTTAGTTTCTATCATTAATTTAGTTTCTTGTTGAACTAATTTTATTATCCAATGATATTAATTTTGATATAAATTATAGTCTAATTTTATCTATTTAACAATTTAAATTAAAAAATAATCATGCTAAACTGAAAATAACTAAAAGAAATAATTGATCGAAATGATGTCCGTATATATTTATTTTTTAGCCTATTCGAACATGAAACCAATCTTTCAAGGGACGTTGGTGTCCCTGCCTCTTATGGTATATCTTTCCTTGTTGATAACCAGTAATTAAGCCTAGTCCACAGGACCACTTGAAAAATAGCCATGCATTATTACACTTTAATTATTAAAGTTTATAATATTTTTTTATTTTTAAATATAGTCATTATATATTAATAAACTATAAATAAAATTAAAATATTCAAAATTTTAAAGATTAATTTAAAATAAGAAATATTTTAAGGATGAAACTGAAATATTCAAAAAATTATAGTTAATTTAAAATAATTCTTATTAATTTAAAGATGAATTTAAAAAAATTAAAGATGCATTACTTAATTAACTCAATTTAGTATGTGCTTTGCGGACCGTATTTTTTAATGTTTCGTCTTGATTAAGTTAAGTTGGACCGACTCGTGTTGTACACTTAGTTTTGGTACATGAGTCTCCCATCAAGGATTTTTTTGTATATACAATTAGGGGTGCTTAACGAGTTAAGCAGCTCGTGAGTTGCTCGAACTCGACTTGGTCAAAATTCGATAAATACTCGACTCGGATTAGCTCGACTCAAACTTGACTCGATACCTTAACGAGTTGAATCGAGCAAAGTCTAACTTGACTCGATAAGTTTGCGAGTAACTCATTAATTTTTTAAAATATTTTTTAGTAACTACTTTAAAATTATTTTACTTAAAAAAATAAATCTCAATAATAATTATTAACTTGTGAATTGTTATTTTAATTTTAATATACTAGTTTGATGTATTTATGAATTATTACTTTCAAATTTAGATTTTAAAAGTGTTTTATACACTCGATATTTTTGGTTAAATTTGTTATTTATGTTGATATTTTTAAAAGTGTTTTATTATTAAATTTTATTTTTTGTTAAAAATAAGGTAAGTTTTTTAGTGAGTTTAACGAGTAACAAGTCGAGCTTAACGAGCAACGAGTTGAGTTGAGCAACAAAGTATTTTAACGAGCACAAATTAACTGAGCATAACGAGCAATAATTTTTTTTTAATAAGCTTGAGTCGAGCAACGCCCAACTTGCAATCGACTCGCTCGATAAGCACCCCTATATACAATATCTTAAACCTTTAGGTAAACATAATCAAACTATTTATCACTTAGATTAATTTGGGTACCATATTCTATACATAATTTACATTGATCGATAATTGGCTACTAGTGCCGAAAAACTCATTAATTTTCACAAACGTTGTGCACTAATTGTCCGCCCAATAAAGGAAGTAAACAGCGACGACTTACCTACTAAAATAGTACCGAACCATCACCATTATATGAGCCAAAAGCACGGCGGAGGAACCTCAAAACGAAACCAACAATGGGTTTGTTTAATTCACTCCTTTGGCTTTCATTTCTCCTCCTTCCCCTGTCGCTACTCTTCAAGAATATGACCGATCGAGTTAACAAAAAACTCAAGAATCTCCCACCGAGCCCACCCAAGCTACCGATCATAGGCAACTTGCACCAGCTCGGTGCACTGCCACACAATTCTCTCCGACAACTCGCTCGAGAATATGGTCCAGCCATGCTCCTTCATCTAGGTCGTATACCGGTCCTCGTCGTTTCATCGGCCGAAGCGGCCAAGGAATTGTTAAAGGACAATGATCTTGCTTGTTGTAGTCGGCCTAAGTTAGCTAGTGTCGGGAGGCTTTCGTATAATTATTTAGACGTAGCGTTCTCGCCATACAATGAGTACTGGAGAGAGTTGCGGAAACTATGTGTTCTTGAGGTTTTTAGTGTCAAAAGAGTGAAGTCTTTCCGGTACTTAAGAGCAGATGAGGTCGGGTCGTTAATGGATTCGATCGCTCGGTCGGCATCGGCGTTCCCGAATGATCCGGTGAATTTGACCGAGAAGGTGTTTGCTTTGACTGGAAGCATAATATTCAGGAAAGCTTTCGGTAAGAGCTTCCATGGAAGCGAGTTTGATCGTGGTAAGTTCTACGAATTGGTTCACGATGCCGAGACGGTGGCCGGAGCTTTCTCGTACGCCGAATGTTTTTCGGGATTTGGCTGGATTATGGACTGGTTAAGTGGTCATAATGAGAGAGTGGAGAGAGTTTTCCGTGAGCTGGATGCGTTGTTTCAACAGGCGATCGATGAACATCTGAAACCTGGGAGGACAAACCATGGGGAAGACATTATTGACGTGATGCTGGGAATGGAAAAGGAGCAAACCGAAGAGCATGGTCGGGCTTGGATAACTAAGAATCATATCAAGGCAGTTCTCTTGGTAAGTTAATAAAAAAAGGTAAGAGATATAATATAAAATAATTAAAATATTTCGAGTTTTCATCTTGTTTGCAGAACATGTTCTTGGGTGGCATAGATACCAGCGCGCTTACCGTAGTATGGGCAATGGCGGAGCTTATGAGAAAGCCAACACTGATGAAGAAAGCACAAGCCGAAGTTCGAGGGATCGTGGCGGAAAAAGGAAGAGTACCGGAAACCGATCTCGACCAACTTCAATACCTAAAGATGATTATCAAAGAAACTCTAAGATTACATCCTCCGGCGCCGATGTTGATCGCCAGAGAATCGATTTCACACTTCAAAATCAAGGGCTACAACATTTATCCCCAAACACTTATCCAAGTCAATGCTTGGGCCATAGGAAGGGACCCAAAGTACTGGAAAAACCCAGAAGAATTCTCCCCGGAAAGGTTCATCAGCAACGCCGGTGATATCAAAGGACAGAACTTTGAATATTTGCCATTCGGAGGTGGCAGACGAGGGTGTCCGGGGATATACATGGGAACCGTCACGTCGGAGTTTTTACTCGCGAATCTCTTGTACTGTTTCGACTGGGCTCTGCCGGTTGGGATGGAAGCGGGTGATATTAACATGGAAGAAAAGGCTGGTCACTGCCTTACCCTGTCGAAGAAAACACCTCTTCTCCTTGTGCCGATCAAATACCATAATGGTTATGCATCGAAGTAGACAATGAACGTGAACCAGTGTCCGTCGCTTGAGGTTAGGGATGATCGGATGAGCAGTATTGTAATGTAAAGTGTTGTGTTCTTGTCTAAACCAGCCCCTTAAAATAAGAGTGCTCCATGACCCAGTGTTTTAATTTGAAATAGTTTTATATCTTTATAGATAGGATGGGTATGTATAAGTAATTTTATATTTTTAAATAAAATTTCATATTATGTATATATTTTTAAAAAAATTTACCTATCAGCATGAACCTCTTAACCTAAGTGGTTAAAGAAACAATTATTTTTTCTTAAAAGTAACGAGTTTGAACACCAGCGATAGCAAAGTGATTGAGCGATTAATGTCGAATAGGAAAAATTATATTCTAGAACAGATACTATTGTAATCACTATTAACTTATTTAGAAAAAGAATCATCTATTAAAAATAGATATACAATTTAAATTGAGCTAAATTATAATATAACCTTAAAATTTAGAGGACAACCAAAAAAATATGAGTACATATGCTCGAACTTATTTAATCATGAATGTTGTAATAGAAATTCTGTCAATTAAATTGCCAATCAGTTATTATTTTAAAATTTTATTTTTTATTAAATTATTTTAAAATATAATTATTGATTATTTGAAATTTTTCGTAATAAACGTTGAATAAATAACGTTAAATATTATTAAATTAATTAATAAAAATTAAAAGGTAAAAACTTAATATGCAATTAATAAAAAGCCCATCATAAAATCAATCGCCTAAGCGAACAAGCTGAGAGTACAGAGAAGGAAGAAAAATGGTGAAAGTGGCCACTTACTTCGGGATGGCATTCGGCGCATTTGTCTTCTGGCAAACCATGGATAAGGTCCACGTCTGGATCGCCCTACACCAAGACGAGAAGGTATACCCACCTATTTCAGTTTTAATTTTAAATCCGAATTAGGTCATTGAAAATATGCTCAGTGAAATGCGCATTTTTTATAAATGTTATGAAAACCTAGATTGTTTAATTGTAATTTGTAGTTTGAATAATTATCTCGTTTGCAGAAAGAGAGATTGGAGAGAGAAGCGGAGATCAGGAAAATGAGGGAAGAGTTGCTTCAGCAAGCCAGGGAGAACGATCGCCTCCCCAAAATTCTGCCTTCGAGTCCACTTTCTTCTTGCTGCAGTCTTTTACCTTCTTTTTTCCTGGATTTGTTTTAATTTGGACTTCATGGAATTGTGATCGAAGACCATAATATTTAGCTTTGATGAGATGGATAATCCCATGATATGTCATGAACGAATTCTTGTTTCATAACGCTTTATTAATTTCCATCTTTATCTGTTTCAAAATCGATTGTATTTTCTGTTCGTGTACAATGATTCTGACCGCTAATCTCTCTTGTTGAAACAGTGAGAATCGAGTTCTAGCTGTTCATTTAAAGGAAAACAATGCTTCTCTTTAAATCTAGCCTGAACATACACACACATAGATGGGGACCAAAATACTTGGTCTGTTGCTGTTTTTGTTTCCTGTTATTTCTTATAGTCAAGCATCATTATCTGATCTTACCTGAAAGCACATTTACTTTAGTATTATCATATCTATTTACCATCAAAGGCGTCAACAATTCTACCCATTTATGATACTATAACAAATTAACAATCTTATTCTCTGGCAGGGGGGCTTTCTGTTGCCCAAACTCTTCATTGGTCTTTCTTGAAGTAGTCAAGTCCAATACATATTGAGACAGGTATGGGGATATGCTTTGTGGGGACCCTCTAAACACAGAAGTTTAAAACGAAACATTAAACATGTCTGGTCAGGCACATACCGTTATCCGGCAATCATACAAGAGTCCGAGTAATAAATTTGTCTGACATGTGGTTACTTTCTACTCCTTAGCCACACTATCTCTGCTCATTATGAATGATTAATGGTTTTGAAATATTACCTAAAGGCCAGATTCATTCTATTTCAAGGTCAATTTTAAGCTAACTGTTTGGTTTTAGTCATTATCTCCTTCTTTGCTTTGTGATGTGTGCGTGCAAAGTATGTGGGTTTTGTTTTGTATGTTTGCCTCGCAAAACCTACTTCCCCAAGGTGAAAAGTGAGATTCGTAAGGATATTTAGTTTAGTGGACATGACACCGTGCCAATGATGATGAAAACTTAGACTCAGCGTAGCATGCTGGTGCTTCTCTGTGGTGGACCTGCTATATTCGAGTTTTTGTTCAAGCATTTCGTAACTGGAACTACTAGACTGCTGCAAGGTACTGCAGGTGTTTCACACTCGTGCATTTGTGCTTGGCCGTTGTAAGATGGATGCCATTCACCCAATGATTATTTCCCATTTGTATGTTAACCAATGAAAGCCATCAATTTGGAGTTAACCGGTTCAAATGGTTCGCTTCTCACCCGATCTTTCTTCTTTCCTCCCTAATTCATATATTGCTTATTCTGCTACTGAGCTTGAATGTAATGATGAGACAATACGACAACAGAGTGTCAACTTGAAGCTTTTGAAAGTATGCCTTTTGATCTTTGTGATGAAAAGGAAAAGATTTACACAGATTTCATGCTTATCAGTTTTCTCTACCCTTTATTGCTGTCTGAATGCTAAGTGTACAATATGTATATGCTACGTGTAACAAAATCAGATCTTCGGGAAAGAAAAGACATGCAGTTTTTGATCACTGTGTTTTCTCCAGGATTTGCAGGAAACCGTGTTCTACATCTTTGTCAAACTCCAAGTACATAATCAACTTGTCCCCTACGAACAAGTTAAACAGAGGTTGCGTGGGTTGGCATGTTGATTGTTGGTATGTACATCAAACTATAACAAATTGCTTCTATAAATAGGTGTAAAGTTGTATTCTCCAATAAGAGCATACTTTTCTGCCTTAATTCCTGGTTAAAGCCTTGTAAGGTTAGATGCCAACACCTTACCTTTATCACCATAAAAGGGCATGTTTGCATCGCTCGATAATCATGGAATTCAATCACCGACTAGTATAATCGAACATCGTTTATTGATTTGTTTTTCTTCAATACTCCTGTTGAGGATTTCACTCGCAAAATCTGCATTTTTGGTAGAGAAGTCTACAGATATGGCAATACGGAAGTTGATCTTGGTTGTGTTTTTGTTGGCTCTAGTTTTCGATCTTGCTGAGAGCTTCGATTACCAAGAGAGTGACTTGGCCTCTGAGGAGAGCCTGTGGGACTTGTATGAGAGATGGAGGAGCCAACATGCAGTTTCAAGTGACCTGGAGGAGAAGCAAAAGCGTTTCAATGTGTTCAAGGCGAATCTGAAACATATCCACGAGGTGAACAAGATGGATAAGCCTTACAAGTTGAAACTGAACAAGTTTGCAGATATGACCAACCATGAGTTCATGAGTACAAGGAGCTCAAAGGTTAGCCATTACCGGATGTTCCATGGTCCAAGACGGGTGACTGATTTCCGACATGAGAAAACCGATAACCTTCCTCCTTCCATAGATTGGAGGCAGAAAGGGGCAGTGACCGGTGTCAAGGACCAAGGCAAATGTGGTAAGGACTCGTCTCTTCAATGTTTCTACCAACAATCATCTGTTAATATACCCAACAGTTGATTTATAAGTATGTTAAAATATTTTTCCTTCCTGCCTTACTTCTGCTTAAAATGTTATAGGCAGCTGCTGGGCATTTTCGACCGTAGTTGCAGTGGAGGGTATAAACCAAATAAAAACAGGGGGACTAGTGACTTTATCCGAACAAGAGCTGATCGATTGTGATAAGCAGGACCAAGGTTGCGAAGGAGGATTGATGGAACAAGCATTTGAGTTCATCAAGCAAAGTGCTGGACTAACAACTGAGATTAACTATCCCTACAGAGCCGAAGATGAGTCTTGTGACTCATCCAAGGTAGCAAAAAGTGTCTTGCTTAATTCCGTTTTTATGCAGAAATGGTGATTTATATATGTGTTTATCCATTATCAGTTGAATGGTCCAGTGGTGATCATTGATGGCTACGAAATGGTACCCGAAAAAGACGAAAAAGCTCTGATGAAAGCTGTTGCAAATCAACCCGTGTCTATTGCTATAGATGCTGGTGGCAAGGATTTCCAGTTCTACTCCGAGGTAACTAAATTTTCCCAACCCTGAAACTGAAACAAATGCAATTAGTATTAACCTTTTAGGTGTGCAACACAGAAAACAGAAGCTGATGCACTGAAAAATGCCTAATAATAAGCAACTATTAGTCTATTACCATCCCAATAACTGCAAAAAATTGTTCCAGGGGGTGTTCACCGGAACCTGTGGCACCGAGCTGAACCATGGGGTAGCAGTAGTTGGATATGGATCAACCTTAGACGGGACAAAGTACTGGATAGTAAAGAACTCATGGGGCGAAGACTGGGGAGAGAAGGGCTACATACGAATGAAACGAGACATCGATTCAGAGGAAGGTCTTTGTGGTTTAACTTTAGAAGCATCATACCCGGTGAAGTTGCAGTCTAACAACAACATGAAACGTTCGTCGAGATCCGATGCCAAGGATGAACTGTAGTTCAAATTGATCATTTTGTTGGTCAAGTTTCTTTTCTTTTTATGGAAGTTGCAGTGTAGTGTCTCTCAAATTTCATGTTTCTGCCTGGAATTATGTATATACTATGTGTGCGTGTGATACTGTGAAATGCTTTGTACTGAGAATAAAACTGGTTTGGTGATAATAGTATGGAAAATTTTAGGATAGGCGTTGAACACCGAATACATTATTAATGTTAAACATTATTGAATACCATTAAATTAATTAATAAAAATTGAATATATAATTAATAATCATATGATTAGTCTTTTAGATTTTTATTTTTTTATAAATTAATTTAATAATGTTTAGTAGTGTTTAACATTAACGATATTCAGCGATGTTCGACGTCCGTCGTAGGCTCACCTATAATACAAATAGAATTCTAATCTATCCAATAGTATAATACAAATAGAATTCTAATCTATCCAAATCCGTCTCACTTTACTTTCCTAATTTACCCTTCTAAAAACAAGACGCTAAGAATCTTTTTAAATTTCAGAGTCAGTCTCCTCTCCTATCCCTAAACACGTGGATCCCAGAATTCCAAATTCACTGAACTAAAAGTAACGGTCACGGTAAAAGTAAAAAAATAATACCACTCCTGGTAAAAAAGAAAATTACTAAGCCAAAGCTTAAAAAGAGAAACAAAAAGGAAAGTTGCGGCTTTGTCTGACTCTTTCCTACTTTTTCCTTTCTCTGGACTGCTTCCTTTGCTAAGAAAAGCACAGATCAGAGAGAACAAAAGGAGGGAATTTGTGAAATTGATGCTAAAATTATTACGATTCTTGTATGGAATGGAGTTCTGAGTTCGCCAACAAGAAGCTAATACCGTTGAAACGTCGCTGTTTTCAGTTGGGATCCAAGTTTTCTGCTGCTGTTGCTGCTGCTGTTGTTGTTATCGGGTCAATACCATCAGGCCCGGCGACGGAGGAGTTCGCTCCTTATTTGCGCTTTTTGAAGCGCGCTTCATGACCATGATCCATTGCCCTCGATTCTCTTTCGGATCTCACTCGCAGATCCACCGCCACCACAACCAAAAGCAATTTCCTAGCTTTCGTTTATCTTCTCAATGGATCCAACCTGTCGCCCCGCTGTCGTTATCGATAACGGAACCGGGTATTGATTAACTTCTCCTTTTAGTAACTGAATAATACTCCCAACTGCGTGCTCGCTATGACACTATGAAATTCTTCCTTTCTTGTTATTTATTTATTTGCAGGTATACTAAGATGGGATTTGCGGGAAATGTAGAGCCGTGTTTTATTCAACCGACAGTAGTAGCGATTAACGAGTCTTTTCTAAATCAATCTAGAACTTCTTCAAAATCAAATTGGTCAGCTCAGCATTCAGCTGGAGTAATGGCAGATCTTGATTTCTTCATTGGAGATGAAGCACTTGAGAAATCACGATCAAGTAATACTTATAACCTTAAGCATCCCATTAGGCATGGTCAAGTGAATAATTGGGATGCTATGGAACGATATTGGCAACAATGTATTTTCAATTATTTACGCTGTGATCCTGAGGATCATTATTTTTTGTTGACCGAGAGTCCACTTACTGCCCCTGAGAATCGAGAATATATGGGTGAAATCATGTTCGAGACGTTTAATGTTCCGGGGCTTTATATTGCTGTGAATTCTGTCCTTGCTTTAGCTGCTGGGTACACTACATCTAAGGTCCGTGACATAGTTTTCTGTAGTGTTATTTATATTTGTAAACTACAGCTTTTGACATTGAACCATGAATGCAAATGTTGGTTCTAGGATGGTTACGTATGCATCAGTCAACTAGCAATTGATTTAAATCCATGTAGTCATTGGGAAAGAATTGTAGTATTGATTGTTTTATTATCACCATCCCTGCAGAAAGGATGAAAGGATTTTAGCTTAATCTAATTTTTAAATTCTCTATAGCATGGTAATTAATTGTATCAATCTTAGCATATGTTATGAATAGTATTATCAGAGTAATTTATAATTAATGGTGCTATGTTTGTAGCAAATGATTACATAATTATATAAAATTTCCAGTCTTTTACATTTAAATACATTAAGCTTGGAGGTTTAAAATTTCTTAATGCATGTTAACAGCTTGGAGAGAATTATGCTGAAGGCATATAGATGTTGCAAATGTTATGGGTATAAGCTGAGAGTTAGGTTGAATGCTTAATGCTTATAGAGTTTAAGGAACTACTCTATTCATACCTGACATTTTTTTTTTGCTTATCGTCATATTCATTTAGTTTGACCTACAGTTTTCTATAGTGTGAGATGACAGGGGTGGTAGTGGATGTTGGAGATGGGGCAACGCATATCGTACCTGTTGCTGATGGGTATGTTATTGGGAGCAGCATTAAGTCAATACCAATAGCAGGAAAAGATGTAACTCTCTTCATACAGCAGCTCATGCGGGTATTTCTTCTTTCATGATTTGTGCTTGAATATCATTGTTTTGCTATTTATTCATTTGTCAAGTACTTGAGGTTATTATCATGTCATGAAGAGAGAGAAATTACACTCGTTCGTATTACTCGGCCAGTCTTATCTATGGTTGGATTTATTGGTATTCTGATGGTGGGAACCTAGGTGTGCCTAGGCCTTGTGCCTTAGTTCTAGGCAACTGAAGCACTTTAGATCCTTTCAGGCAAATCACATAAGATCATGCACATTCCCGGTGCTCCTAAGCACTTTTTTTTGGTAAGGATTTTAGGCATAGAAAAAGCCTGCCTGATTGTAGTTATCTTTATTAGTAAGAAAGGGGATAGCATCAAACTGTCTACTTCTAAGAACTTTTAGTATTCAACAACATACATGAGTGCGTAAGGAATCATGCATATTGTACAAAAAATTGCATGTTTTGTAAAAAATTGCTTTATTTCACTCATTTTGAGCACTTTTTTGTACCCTGCACATGACATGAGGCAATACAAAGGTTCTGGAACCTAGAGTGCACCCTTGACAACATTCGGATTTGTATGCTTATGCATTTACCTTTTTATATGTTGTGCTTTCAAACATTATGTTTCAATTTGTAACAGATTATTGTATCTTTCCAATTATTTTATTGGCTGTGTGCTAGCTTCTTTGAATTTGTTTATATGTCATTTCACATGTGTGCAGTTTATTGTTTTGAATTTGTTGCCTTTTGAACGGATGCTAAATTGAATTTTAGAACAAGAGCTGCTCTCTGGAGCAAAGCTAAACTAAAATATCTTTCTGTTTCCATTTCTCTTTTTCTTTTAGTACTTATGGAACTTTTACTTTGTATTATCATTGTTTTTGTGGTATCTGTTCGCCTAGACAGCTTTACTTGTAAAGGCTCCCAAACACTGGGCTTAGGCATTGACTATTCTGTGAGTTGTTATTGCATGTGTATCTTAGATTTGTGGATTTGGAGTTTGTAAAATAATGTGTTCAATACTTCAATAATCATGAATTCTTTCCTTTTCACTCTGTTATTTGCAGGAAAGAGGAGAGAAAGTTCCGCCGGAGGACTCATTTGATGTAGCTCGGAAAGTGAAGGAGAGATATTGCTATACTTGTTCTGATATTGTCAAGGTTATTTTGCTTTGATTCGATAGTGATTTTGGAAATATTTTGGCACACCTGTATGCAGCACGATTCGTACCCAGCATGGCTGTATAATGTTCACAAGATCCAGTCTTATGAAATTTTGGAAATAACTGTTTTTTATATCTATCTCAGGAGTTCAACAAGCATGATAAAGAACCTTCAAAGTACATCAAACAATGGAGAGGTATTAGACCAAAGACAGGGACACCGTACTCCTGTGATATCGGTTATGAACGATTTTTGGGCCCTGAGGTTTGTCCTTTTTTCCTTGTAAACTCATTTTTAGAGCTTATGTTTTCTGGCAGTATTCCCTTATATTAGTGTATATATCAATCTCGTAATACTAGTTTTAGGGGGGGTAGTAGTTAGTCTAGGATTGATATATACATTTTATATACGGGGAAAACTTGATTTCCCTGTGCTATTTACATTTCTTAATGGCATGCTGTCATCTTTCCTACTTCGGTGCTGCAACTAGGTATTTGATGATAGACTGTTTTTCGTGGAAAGATATCTTGCCTTACCTACTATGCTTATAAATTGCTTCTCAAAATATTCCTTGTAGCTGATGTTTACTTAATGGTTGGTTTGGCAGGTTTTGTTTAATCCTGAGATCTATAGCAGTGATTTTACAACTCCTTTACCAGTTGTAATAGATAAATGCATTCAGTCGGCACCGATTGACACCAGAAGAGCATTGTACAAGGTGAAGTATTCATAGGCTCAAAAGAAAAGAGAAATCTAAATGACAAGGAGATTGCAAATTCTTCGTTCTTGAACAAAGATAAATCTAAATGAACCAAAAGAAAGTATCATATTTGAAGGTTTAGATGAACTGATTAAGGATTAAACTGGTGGTCTTGCACTTTGCATCTTGATAGCTAATTAGCTCAATTTTCAATTTTTTTGTGGTTGGAGTTCTTGGAAATTTGGGTTATTTGAGTTTAATCTCTTGCATCAATGTCTCTTCTGTACTCTGTGAGTCGATTATAATTTCTTTTCTCAAATTTGGTTTGTTATTAATCTTTATATTGAAAGTTTATCTAGCTGATTCATTTTTTACAACAAAGAACTCTTAGCCTAGTTGATAGACATTGGTACTTGTGTCTGTGCCAATTGCGGTTAATTTCTTGATTGTGACCAAAAGGCAGATGAAGCTTTCAGTTAAGTTCATACTTTGTAGACTTAAGAATGAAGTGATAAGAGAAACGGAACTCCTCATGTTTTCTTATATTTTAATATAAGATATTTTCATACTTATTTTCTCACTATTTAACTCTTTCAGAATATAGTGTTATCTGGTGGATCAACCATGTTCAAAGACTTCCACAGAAGGCTGCAGCGGGATCTGAAAAAGATTGTGGATGCCCGAGTTCTTGCTTCTGATGCTCGGCATGGTGGGCAAGTAAAAGTAAGGACTTTCGGGCTTTAACTTATGTTTTCATCCCATCAACCTTTAAGAAATGCTCAGTGCTAATCTCCTCTTGGGGCTTCACCTTCTAGGCACAACCTGTTGAAGTTAATGTAGTTAGTCATCCTATCCAAAGATTTGCAGTGTGGTTTGGAGGCTCGGTACTTGCATCAACAGCCGAATTTTTTGCGGTATGCATATCTAATTTCATCTTTTACCCTCATTTCTATACAGGCTGCTGAGTTCCATTGAGTTTTGCTTTTGTGTTTAGCCAATGTTCTTGCTTTGGTTGATTATTCGATTTTCTTATGCGTAGGCATCTCATACAAAAGCAGAATACGAGGAATATGGAGCAAGCATTTGCCGTTCAAATCCAGTGTTCAAGGGGATGTATTGAGGCAAATTTCCCTTTTCAGGTGATCAATGAAAAATCATTCTCCTATGATGCTCAAGGTGGTGACTTGCTCTTTCGATTTCCATAATGCTCATCGGTTTATTTCTGCTATTCCTTCTCCGCTTGGTATGTGTATTGGTTGTACGAGGTCAGTAGAAGTAGAACATGTCAGGTAGCTACTAGCCAGTCTCCGTAGCAGTGGTCGGAAAAGGAAAGTTATTACATTCATTCTTTAATCAGGAATCAAGAGTTCTCAATGCTTCGCTAATCGTTACCAGCAAGCCCTGCCTACACTCGTGGATCGAATGGAGTATCAAATAGTTGAAAAAATGTTTGAGCTGAATTGCAGTCAGGATACGATACCGAAAAATAAAATAAAATCTTGCATCTCAGAGCAAGATGATGGTGGTGTTTTGGTGGGAGCAGCAGCAAACCTGGTCCTGGTGGTGATATTTGTGCCTTTCTTTTCTGTTAGCAAACAAGGTACGAATACCAGGTTAGAAAATCTTGTCTTTGGTTAATTTACCTTTTTTCCTTTTAAGGAAGCCTTGAAGTTAAAGTGAACTTAAATTATTTAATGTTTTGTTTGTGTTCGTTTATTCAGCGTTCGTGAACATATTTATTTAAGAAAATGGTAAATCGTACCATTAGTCTTAAGCTCTTCAGGCTTTACAATTTGAACTTTAAAATTTATCATGTGTTCAATTTAATCTTTAATTTTATTATTATTTAAAATATAAAAAAATAAAAAAGCGGAATAGGGTAAACGAGTTAAACGATCATTATACGAATAGTTCACAAACAAACTTTCAAACATTTTGGAGTCCAATTCGAATGGTTTACGAACATAACGGATGTAAATACTTGATCATACTTAGAGTGAGAAAGACAAATACCTCTTAATGGTATTTTATGTTCTTATTAGTTTAAACTTAATTTAAATTACTTTTTTATCAATTAAATATTTAATAAATTTTTATTATATTAAATTTATATAATTTGTCTCTTCTAATATTTGGTCTATCTTTATTCATAATATTTTTTTTTCATTTTAATAATTTAATGATATTGCTACTAACAGAACACAGCCAAAATAAAAGAGGAGAAACATAGTAGACGTAAAAGTTAAATGAATATTTCACATGACCAGGACAAGTATAGAAAGCTAATTAACAGCCCCGTGCCTGTAAATCTCAAACTTAAAACACAAAGTAACCGGCAATGGCGGCAGCTCCGGCGATAGCCGACGATACCCCAACAGTAGTTGCACTATTCATGTTAGGAGGCTGACCAGTGGCCACAGCTACGCCAACACCTGAACCTGCACTGCCAACAGGGCTTTCAACAGTACCACCATTGCCAATAGAGGGCGCACCCGCAGCAGGTGCTCCGGCAGCAGCCTTGGTGTCAGCAGAAACCATCACGAAAAAGGCAATTGAGATCAAAGCAAGAACAAGGATTTGGTTCGACATTGGATCTTTCTCTATGGTTTGATTAACAGTAGAGATGATCGTTGTCGATTTTGATTAAAATTTTGAGATTCAGATGCAACTTTTCATATACATATATATACATATAGGCCATATATATATATATATATATATATATATATATATATATATATATATATATGCCCTCGAATTTTGAGGAAGAATTGAATATACATTGAAGAGGAGATGGGGTTCAAGTTAAAGCAATTTCCAAGGACTCAGGAAAACCACTGCATATTTAGACAATAGAAAACGAAATTCAGGTACAACACATGGTAAATATATACATAGTATATATTAAGAAATAATTATCCATATATTAATTTAAATTCGGAAAAAATATAAAAAACAAAGATGAACAACCGAATAAATATGCTTACTTGGATAATCAATTCGAGCAAAATCACAACATTTTCTGAATTTGTGAGGAACAATCCTTTGACTGAGTCAGTAATGTGATGTTTGAGCTTTCAAGTGTACAACTTACAACAGGGATTTATATGATGGGAGTGAAATAACTATTTAGAGATTTAAGTGAAAACTATAACTATAATAAAATTTATCAGTAGTTGTACTTTAATCTATTTTTTATAATTTGTAACTGAATTATAAGAAAATTAAAATAAAGAAATAGAAATAGATTCAGTACAATGAAATAGTATGTTTTTGAACTAAATTACTTAAATTATGTTGATGTTTGAAATATAAATATATCAATATAAAATTTTGAAAGGTTGCTCTATTTAGTTAAAAAAACTATTATAGTTAGTTTTTTTTTAAATGGTTATTTTAATTTAAAATAAGATATTGAGAGTTAAAAAAACAAGAATTAAGTTAATTATCGTGTAAAATTTTAGAGAAATTATACCAAACAAAAATAAATAATATTTCTAAAAAAAACTGTCTTTAAATTTTTGTAACACAAGCCTAAAGTTCACCATGGCCGAGTTTTGAGTTTCAACTCCGTGGACGTAAAACAGGACAGCCACAGCACGGTGTCTGCTTCTTTTTCCTATTCCTTCTTCCTAGAATCTTTGAGTTGTCCCCTCTTTCGAATACCGAGACAAAACCAAAGACGCCATGCATCGACCACACTCTCCGGCAGCGAATAAGCCAAGCCCCATAGGATGGAATGGGGCCTGTAGGGCGTGCAACGAGGTTCATAGCCTATCCAGCGCATTGCTGCTTTAGCATAACCATCTGTTGATGGAACAAGGAACGATGATCGTCTGATTGACGCCATTTTGGTTGCAACGTACAGCGGAACCTGCATCGAGAAATCCCCTTGCTTGATCAGAGTATGCTGACAAACAATCGGTAGTCGATGCAAAGAGCCCTAACAGCTCTCATTGTTAGTGAAAACCTAGGACAAGTAGTTTCATATTTTTCTAAGCTGTAAGATTGTTTTGGGTCATAACGCCTACAGGACGAGTATCTGTCGAAGGTACTTCAAGAAAAATAAAGAGTCAGCTCAATGCAGATAGAAACCATTACTCTTCTAGACATCCGATCACATATGAGAGGAGGAAGTCGGGGGAAACCGGGCGGACGAAAGGGAAGGGAGATTAAGAAAGAACCTACGATCGAAAAAACCCGAAATCTCAAAGTCCAAAGCCTGTAGGGTTTCATAAGTTGGGAGTTCAGGTAATAATAGCATCATGTGTCCTAAAACTGTCCTAAACCACAAGTGAAAGACAGGACCTACTGTCTGGAATTAGTGTTTAACAACATACAGAAAACAAAGGAAACAAAATTAAGACATTGGTATATTATCAATCTATACAGACATGTTTGTATACAATCCTCTAAATATCTTCTGAATTCATAGAAAATGTAAGAAAAACATAAACGAACCAGACACACGAATCCGACACGATGTCATGACAGTAAGCTTCCAGTAACCACACTAATCAAGCAGTATAGTGGAAATTACCTGGCACTGGACATCAATTCCACTGTTCTTGTATTCAACATAAAGGCACCTTGAGAATTGGTCAATATACCTGAAACAAATCCAGAAAAAAGACTATGATATCAATAAATCAAACATTCAGACAAGGATTAATTAACTTGAAGAAGAAAAAGGCAAACGCTTACGCCTTAGTAGCAGCATAAACAGCATAAAGTGGATCAGAAGGGATGACAATGGCAGCACCAGAGCCGATATTAACAATGGCACCTTTCTTTCTCTTGACCATTCCGGACAGAACAGCTTGAGTCACCTTCGTTGTGCCTTCAACATTAACCTTAATCAAATTCCTCAGCAGCTGCTCATCAACCTCGTGGAAGAACCTTGCGTAAGGATACGAAATCCCAACGTTGTTAATCAAAACCCCAACGTCCAATCCTTCAATGGTTTCTTTTATCTTGTTCACGCCTTCATCCAGATCGCCGGTGAAGTCCACGACAACTGTTTTGATCTGAATCTTGCCGTGCTTGACCAAGATTGAATCGGAAACGTCCTTGAGTTTATCGGGATTTCGACCCACCAAAACGAGATTCAGCCCTTTACGAGCTAACTGAAAGGCGAAGGCTTTGCCTATACCGTCAGTAGGTCCGGTAACAAGACCCCAGGAGCCATAGCTCTTGAGATTCTTACCGGGTCTAAGGAAATTGACCCAGACCCATTTTAGGAAAACGAATGAGGATTTCAAAAGTGACAAAGAAGCAAAAGTGAAAAGAGCAAGAACCCATAAAGGTTGAGTCTTGAGTGTGTGGAAAAAACATGTTTCCGCCATGGATAAATGGTAGAGGAAGAAAGAAAAACTGGGAATAGCGAGAGATCCAAGGGGGAGATAAATAGAGGGAAGAAGAAAGCTGTGAATTCGCTTTGGGGGGTTGATGGAGTTTGCGTGTATGGCTTTTGAGTAATGAGAAATGAAAGAGAGGGTAGGCGTGGGAAATGGTACGAAAAAAATATGGAATGGTTGAAGTAGCTGAGCTGAAATAACTAAGTTTTAATGGCAGACAGTGACATCAAACTGAAACGTGGGAGATCTTTATTGTCCGGAAATGCGACCGGAGTGAGTTCAGCCTTGGCCGCCGTTTCTACCTGTCCCTAACTTTCGGTTTGGTTTGCTGACATTTGACTTGTGCTATTTTATTTGTATGTTAATATTACGTATATTTATTTGAACTACATAAACTATATTTAAGTTAATATTAAAATTACATACAAACATAACCATTACAAATTAATAATAAATTTAAAATAAATTTAAAAAACAAAATAATTGTATTCTCGGTATAAAAGATTATACAAATACATTGTTTTATATTCAATGAAAATCTTTGAAGTCATTGTGAATAGGGTTAATTATGTCAGTCTCAAGGTTGATATGCTATAATATTCATGTGTGTATATATACAAAGGAATATAAAATGAATACATTTCAAGGTTTAAATAATAATTCTAAGAGCGTGAGCAAAGCAGAACAAGCATGCACTAAACCTACATTCGTTTTAAAATGAAAAAAAAAAAAAAAACTATTTCGAAGCACATCGATGTGAAATCCGTGGAACAGATCGATTCGCCGTTCGTCAAGCCAGAACCTGGAACAAAACCATACATTCATAACCTTACGTGATACTTTACAGTAAACAGCAAGGCAGATTGCAAACCTTAGTTCAAGGTGTGTATGGTGCATGGATATCTTGGGTAAGTCCCCTTGAAAAATGGTCCTGGTGAAAGGGATCGTCACTAGCATGAACAGAACTCAACCTGGGTGAGAAATCGTATCCGGTCATCTCTTCCATTTCTTGCCCACATCGTCTCGTTCTGGCTTCTTCTTTGAACTTGATGAAGTACATGGATGACCAGTAATCTTTTGCCAAGTTCTGTAAATTCAAAAATATATGAACTTGTTTAGACATGAATGAACATAGTTCTGAACCGATATAATAGATGGATTACCACGGAAATGAATCATGTTCTTCAATGAAAATAACCCACCATTTTCATCAACTGGATTAGTTCATTTAGTGCATTGGTGAAGAGATCAGGATGTGTTAGATCAGTGGTGGTTAAAATTCCTTGCCGGATTCGATGAGATATGTTAACTTCCATTGCTGCACCTGCATGGCAAGTTGGGAAGGAAATTGTATAAATGCAGAATTTGAAACAGGAGTTCTCTATATCAAAAGGCTTGAGATGGAAAATAACGAAGAAGAAAATAGCTAAAATGAGAGCAGTGTTCCCTCGAAAACAAGAACAAACCAACCTGCTATTATGTATTTATTAATGATATGCCGTGCCATGTAGATCCTTCTAACATGGTCATCTATTGGAATTTTGCCAAGCTCATGCACCTCATCGAAGAAATGCACACTTTCCCCCGCCAAACAACTGTGATCAGGAAGAAACAAATTTGAGTAAAAATTTTCTTTTAACCTAATATGTTCATTAGTTTACAGAATTTTGCTGGGAAAATCACCCCCCCAGATAACCAAAACATTTTAAATCCAACTATTTTTTTTACAAAGATTGAATCGGTACAAAACACAGAATATTCTCTCATTTTTTTGGCAAGCATGAGAAAACAGCCGATGAACAAAATGAAAATTCTGTTTTCACCGATAAAGAGAAAATAAAACTGGAGCTTAGTGAAGTCTTAAGTACCTGTCTGCAAATGCCATAAAAGACTGACGAAACCGTTTGTTAAGAAGAAGCTTATCCAATGGTTCATTAGGATCAACATCAACAGCTTCTTCTCTTCGTAATAGCAATCCACTATCTGGTATGCCCAGAGCTTGACCCATTGTTTTGAGTTCTAGAGGTTCCCTTTTCCTCAAGCTAATTTGTGAGAGCAGAGGTTGTGAAATTGATATGGAGAAGAAAACCAGTACAAGAATGCTTGCCTGTAAAACGAACCCAAGCCATGTCAGCAAACACACAAAAGTTTAGACTTCAACAATGTGTATGTCAACTGACTAATGATGTAGGCAAGCCCATCAAGATGCAAAGGAACAATTACCGTAAGTAAAAGCATAAATCTCGAGACCACTTGAAGCCATAAGATATCATCATGAATTTCATTCAAGATGTAAGCAGAAACCCAAACTCCTGAGAAATTCAAGGGAGCAGAAGTAAGAAAATGAAGGTCAACACTCGACGCAAATACACAAAGGAGATATCCTACAAAAAACGAAAGATTCCTAATTCCTTTATCAATGATGATAGTGTATTGGGCAACATAAACGGAACCAATTTGAGGCATTCTAAGCCGTACATAGAACCTAGATAAAAATTTACCAATCAGTGATGCTGAGACAAGTATTCCCTGCCAAAGATCCCTGAGTTCATCAAACCTAAAATCTATGTGCCGAATGGCCCCTGTGAACCCCATCAGAACAGCAACATATAATGTGTGAAGAGATACAACAGGGATTATCCAGTGAGATCCCAAGTGACATCTGTAATTAAGAGGCTTCTTCTCGTGTATAACTACAAGAAATTAACACCTCTGGTTAAAAATAGGAATCATAGTGGTGTTAGAGAACAAAAGAGGAAAAAATTGTCATAAATAAGCTTGATACATCCATAGATTCCTGAGTGTCAATAGAAAAATCCTCGACAGGTAATAGGACTGTTGATAGGAAAATAAGGATAGAGCATGAAAATATACTTTTAAGCATTGTAGATGACCACTCCATATGCTAATTCAAGATATCAGTCTGGTATTCATAAATTAAATAAATAGATGAAACAACTCATTTGGAGAAACTGTTGCTAAAAGATCAGCTTAACTTCACTGCAATTTGTTCAACCATATAAATAGGAAGGTTTTATACATTCTTACATGCAGCACCTGCAACCCATGGCAAAAGAATCAATGGAAGAAACATATGAGATCTAATTGGTGGTAAACGCCTCCTGAAAAGATCAACAGCATATAAATTAACCAAATCTTGCTGAAATGACATGTTTTAAACAGATAATAACAGCTCTATTAAAATTAAACACTGCAACGTGATGCAAACTTGTGGTTTGGCAGCATAACTATCTAGTTAAGTCTTAGCAAATTGTCATATGGCACGTGGCAAAGTTTCATAGTAAAAGATGCAGTTATGTTTATTGATTTGAGAATTAGAGGATGACCTGTAACTAAAGTACTGAACCATTTCAATTAAAATTATCAGAATGAAGTAAATGATAATCAAGAAAAATTAACAGAATTTAACCAACATGTTTTTGGCTGGTTTAAGAAAAGAGACAAAAGGTAGCAAAATTAACAGAATCTAACAGCAATATGGCATGGGAATTTCTAAGAACTGGAAAAAGGATACAGCAAGATACTACAATAAAAGAAAATATATAATAATGTACAATAAAAATGTAAAATTGATACTTAACAAATACATGGTATAGTTGAAATTTCTCAAATAGAAGAATCTCCACCTACTTGACAAATACATAGTATAGTTGAAATGCCTGTGTTATGCGGCAGCTTATCAACAAACCAAATCCAAGTGGACCTTCAAACCATACTGAAAGCAAAATATGTTTCAGACTATTTCCATGGAAAAACATAAAGTAAAGTGAAAATTAATTAGAGATTTATTACCTGCCCAAACATAGCACGACAGCCACCAATGGCTCTTTTTGTATTTAAGAAAGTTAAGTGCCATCTGTTGAAAGCATATGATTTAACAACTTAATCATTGAGATATAAATGAATGAACAACTAGAAAATCGAAGTCTGTACTGCCTTACCACAATCGATAACAGAAAATTGAAGCTGGCAATAACTTGAATGACTGGAATCCAAAAGGCACTTCCTTTTGCACTTGGAACCTTGTGTATCAGAAACGGAAAAGTCGACCTCACAATAAGTCTGCAAAAATGGGAAACACAAAACATTAACAAAAAACACATTGAAAAGGAAAAAATCCACTGGTGCATAACATCAAACAGCTGATGACCAAACAAAATTGCCGATCTAAAACGCTTGGAGCTTTTAACTTGAAATGAAAATCGAATGAACCATGTAAAATGGGGTTTTAGTAAAGATTCCAAAGAAAAGAAATTTACGATATCATCGAGAAGATGGCTATGGAAACAGCAACATAGTCGGAGGGGCAACCACCACGTACGGCACAGCTTGCCATAGTTTGTTTTTTTTTAATTCTTGAACATATATGATTGGAAGCAGATCAAAGTCAGAAGTTAATACTGCAATTCTTCACTTCCATGACAAAAAAAAGGAAGGAAGAAGAGACAGAGAGTATATGGGAATGGGATAAAGGTTTGTTTGACAAAAAAGACACGACCGTGTCGTCGGTTTCCACTAGCAGTCGGTCTCCATGGTTGGTGGTGGCTTTTCTTTTCTTACTCGTTTCTTTTTGACCTAGGAGTGAGGCGTGAGGACCCCCAATGTGTGCCTGGGATGTACCCGCGGCTCTTTAGGGATCTAACATCCGCCATTGTTTTACTTTTAACCCTGTCGAAGTTTCTTAGTCATCGATGTCTGAATTAACCTAAAGGGTACATTTAGGTGAGTTCTAACATTAAAATAAAATTAACCAATGAATCGAATTTTATTCGGTTAATCTATAATAACTAAAATTCAGTTTTGGGTAATTAACAAAAATTTATATAAAAATTATTCGATTTATTAATATTTTTGTAAAATATTAATTTAAATAACAGTTAAAGAAAAAATAATCGAATTATTATTCTCAGACACTATTTAAGTGTTCAGTTGTAAGGTTAGATGTTTGATAAGTTGAATATAAAAATTAAATTATCCGAATTAAAAAGTTTTATTTTAGGATTTTTTTGATTGATTCGAAAATTCGAGTTGATTTATCAAATTCGAGTTAATTTTTTGAGTTTTTACATAAATTTAATTATAAATATTTATAACGTTATATTACATATTGATTCTAATTTAAAAGATATTTTATATACATGAATGATATTTTTTTTATTTTTTCACATGTGACATATAATATATTGTATGTATTATTTAAACTCGTTTCAAACTTAAAAATTGATCAACTAATAATTAAAAATTTTATTTTTTATAATTTTATTAAAAAAAATTCTAATCAAGTTTCTGAAATTATGAGCCAAGTCAAAATAATATCAGTTTTCTTGAGTCCAATTGAATGATTTATATATTTAATAGAGATAAAAAGACTTAAAGATGATTTTGAATTTTTTTCCATGATATCAAAAATTTTCCTAATGTTTGAGAGTAATTATTTTAACTCATATTTTTTTAATAATTTAACTCATAATATTTTATTTTTATGAAAATAATTACTTAATGAATAAAAATATTAGCTAATTAATGATAAAATATTTTAAAATGACGCAATAAAATTACGTGACATTGTACGTCACAATAAAAATATTATATAAACAAATATGTTGATATTATAGTAACATTTAAAATTATTTATTATTAATTTACTATTCATGAGAAGATAAATTATTTTAATTTGAAATAAAATATTAAAATTTAAATCATTTAAAAATTAAAAGAAAAAGTAATTAAACGTTAAAAATATTATAACATACTATTATTTTATGAAAGAGAATGTATTACCTGTAATCGTGACTTATATATTTACCCAGTGCACCCATTCTGTGAGTGAAACGACATATGTTTCATTTTTGTTTTGTTTTAGAAAAAGAAAATTATGCATATGGTTAGTCTGGTCCTGGTGTTAGGTGGGCCAACTAGCCGTGGGCTGTAGTTGGGAACTAAGGGCCCGTTCAACGATACTTGATAAACGAAATTTTTTGGCAAACGTTCGTTTGGACAAAAAAGTTAGAATTTTCAGTTGTGAGAAAACGTCGGTTTGGGTCCAAATCCAGCGAAGATTCAGAAAAAAAGCACGTCCCTTTGAACCTATTCAACGTTGTTTCAACGGTTAAAATTCTAACGCCTGTTTGGACAACATTACTGAATAGGCCCTAAAAATAACAAAGGTTGGGTATTCATGATTGACAAGGACGAAACTAGTATCAAGCATTGAAAGAGACAAAGATCTATTAAGCTTTTAAATCTAAAAATTAGAAGGGATAAAAACCTTATTTTATTACTATTTAAACTAAGAGGGACCTCAAGTACAATTATACCAAAAAATTTTGAGAAAGAATCTTATCCCTCCCAAGATATATATAGCTTTATCTCATTGAGTTGGTTGAGATTATAAGTATTTTCTATTCAATTTAATTTAAACCATAATTTTATAATTTAAATTTAAATTATAAAAATTTAAAATAATTTAAATCTACTAGATCAAATGTTGTATGTTACTAAAATTATAGCTAGTAATTATCCTTACAGCTGACCATTGAATATGTTTGTCTGTGTTTGACTGCTGACATGACATGAAACCGATCTCCTTGTCCGAATTTTCTTTCATGTCGGTCGCATTTGGCCTCTTCTAATCACTCTTAATCACGGTGTTAGTTGTATTTTATTTTATATTTTGTAAATTCACATGAAATGATTAATAAATAATTAAGATTAGCACTAGTGGTTAACACAATTCGTAAAATCAGATCTGTTAATGAATTATAATTTAAATACCATACATTCGTTGATGAAATTATTAAGTAAGATTATATTTTTTAATCAAATAATTAAAATTTATATTTTAATTAAATTAATTAAGGACTTGTTTTATATATTCAATGTTTTTTTTTGAAAAATATATAAATCAAATTTCAACCAATATAACTAATATGTAGTCATAAAAAAAAAGTTAAACCAATTGATATTTTCTCACTGTCCTTTTCCTCTCTTTTTTGCCGTTCGTTTTAATTTTATGTACTTAAATAATAATCTATTTGTGTATATTTTGTAGTCATTCCAAATAAATGAAAACAAAGTATATATTAATATTCTAGTTATCTAGTTCATGACATTTAGGGATGGATATTTTGATAAATATATATTTAAAAAAAATAAATTTAAGTTAAATTTTATTAAGAGTGATTTTGAGTTGGATCGAGAGTAAAAAAAAATAATTTAGGATTTATAGTATAATTTTCTCATATATTTTTAAGGATATTCATAATAATAACCTTTCTTTATATATATATATATATATATATATTAATTAGGTTATTATATTTTTTATAATTAAATCTTTAAAATTTATTTTTTTATAATTATATTTTTAAAAATTTATTTTTAAAAGTTCAAATTGAGTTTAGATTTAAATATATAATTTCTAGGTCTGATTTTTCAAAGATGATACCATATCGAGTTTAAATATAGGGTATAGATTTTTTAGTCGGATTCGGATTAACTAAAAACTTGATCAATCCAATCCATGTTCATCCCTAACGATACTGTATAAACATAAATGATGGACATAATTCAGATTATATAGGACTTTTATTGATCTAAATTTTAATAAAAAAAATTAAAATTTTCTATTTAAACTCAAATAAAATTTATTTATTTTATTTTTAAATATGTAAAGGATAATTATATTATTAACCTGAGTTAGGTTAAATCAAATATTTTTCGTTATAAATTTAAATTGATCAAATTTTATTATTCACAAAATTTGACACGAGTCTAAATTTAAAAAATATAATTTAAAAAATTAAATTAAATTAGATCAGATTAAAACCCATCGTATTCGAATAGTTTGACCGTTTCTATGTGTGACTCCTTCAACCAAAATCAATTAGAGAATTCAACTTCCAACTCCTACATATAAAATGCAATTGGCAAACTGGCCATTGGTTAACACAAAAACCTCATTCTTGCGTACAGGTTTCGTTACCTTTCACGTACAACATGAATCTTAACGTCGAAGTGGTTTCCGAAGAGATTGTGAAGCCATTTTCTCCGACAGCCGACGGACTTCGCCACCGTTTATCGTTCCTCGATCAGTTAACCCCCTCGTACTATAACCATTTGGTCTATTTCTATCAGAAAACATGCAATACCGAAGCCGATAAGATCACGATCTCCGATCGGTTGAAGCACTCCATTTCCAATGCTCTCACCTATTTCTACCCGCTGGCTGGTCGGATAACGGAGGACCAACTGTTCATCGATTGTAACGATGAAGGGATACCGTTCGTGGAAGTTCGGGTGAAGTGCCAACTTTCCGATGTCTTAAACAACCTAGTTCCGAAAGAGCTCAACAAACTGCTTCCTTTTGAAGTCCATAGCGTCAATGAAGTTCTCGCCGGAATCCAACTCAATGTTTTCGAGTGCGGAGGAATAGCGATCGGTGTTTGTGTTTCGCACAAAATCGGCGACGCCCTATCGTTTTTCTCGTTTGTGAAAACATGGGCTGCCATTGCTCGTGGGGAGACGGCGTTCATCGCACCCGATTTCGAATCGGCCACCCTTTTCCCACCGCAAAACATCTCGGATTTTAAACAAAGAATCAATCCATCGAACAAGGAACAAATTATAACGAAGAGGTTCGTGTTTAGTGCCACCAAAGTGGAGGAGATCAGAAGGAAATATTCGAAGAACAGCAACCAGACACGCCCGAGTCGCGTCGAGGCCTTATCGGCTTTCATCTGGGAACATCTGATTCTCGCCAAGGGTGCAAAATCAAGACTCCGTACACTGTTCACAATCACACACTTGGTAAATATACGTACAAAACTCGACCCCCCGTTGCCGGAAACTTCATTCGGAAACATTTACAGCCTTGCACTGACAATCGTATCACGATCGGACGGTAGAACCGTCGTTACTCAAATCAGAGACTCCATCAAATCAGTGAACAGTGATTACGTGAAGAAGCTCCGAGATGGATATAATCACTTCGACAAATACAACGAGTTGGAAGCAAGATATGGCAAAGACGCGATCGTGCCCTTTGCCGTGACGAGTTTATGCAGGTTTCCTCGATACGAAGCTGATTTTGGTTGGGGTAAACCAATCTGGGCAGGCTCCGGAGATCTTCGAATCAAGAACTTAGCTACTTTCATGGACGCCGTTAATGGTGACGGAATAGAGGCTTGGATTACCCTGGATAAGGAAGAAATGGAGAAATTTGGTTCTGAGGAGGGCATGCTTGCAGATGTTAATGCTCCGAAAAGCTTGTAAACATGATGAACTTCCTGCTTGTATGTGCTGTGGGAGTGTGTCGTGGCGTAACAACTTCGTATGTGTAAGGGGACGTAGTTTGTCTATACTTGAAAGGAGACATAAATACTTTATGTACTCGAATAAAATAATAAAATATATGTATTTATTTATTTTGTCCATTAAAACTAAAAATAAATAAATATATTATTTGGGTAGATTAGACTGTAACAATCCTATGGTTGAGCTTGTGGGCCGTGACAGGTAGCTACCTCCACCAATCACAACACACGCTCATCTTAGCCATTCTCCTCAACCGTACGATCCAAATACAATTACCATACACACAATTAAAAAAAAAGATAAATCAACTTTTGGTCCCTAAATTTGATCAAATTTCAATTTGGTCCATGATTTTTATAGTATTTTAAACAATAAAAGATAAAATCGGTATTCTTGTAATCTAATTTGATTATAGTTATGTTTTATTAGAAAAAATCAAAATCAAAGAAAAAGAATTCGAATTTAAACATTAACTCTTCATTATGTAAATCACTCATTCTTTTATTAAATAAGAAGAATAAACTATAAGGTTACGATGAAAATAATTGAATTTTATTTATAACATAACAAATATTATAAATTTAAAAATAATTTAGCATGGGAAAAATTTATAAGTGCAATATTCAATTAAGGAAAGCCATTTTTCATTATATATTTTTTTATTTATTTCAGCATTTAAAATATAATTTTGTTTTGATTTACACCAATATTAAGGAGGTAAATGATAAACTCAATGTAGTAAGAACACAATATACATTGCCACATGTCTTATTCTTATTGGTTGTAATTGTGTTTTTATATACAATTTTATAGTCTCTTATTTATTTTATCAAAAAAATATACTTTAATATATGTTTTAATAAAAATATTTTAAATATTTAAATATAAAAATTAAATATTTTAGTTATTTTTTATATAAGGCATAATAAAAATTTCAAAGTTTTGTAGTACATCCGACACGTGTCCGTATGTCTGATCATTTATTGCTTCGTATTAAAAACTCTATTGTTTTGCTACCACAGGTGCCAAATTTCACCGATTTCGCCACCATTTCCGTCTCCTCCAAAAAATAATAGAAAAAAAAAGGAAACAGAAAGGGTTGCTTCCTTGTCTCCTCAGCTGTCTTATGTATCGCTTTCGATAGAATAAAAACCTCTTCTCGTTGTTTATTTGATCGAGTTTACCGGTTTCTAAATTTGGCTCCAAGTTTGAAGAGATTTTTCGAAGAATCGAGCGTTTTTCGGTATAATCCTCTGTCGATTGCGTTTCGCGGGACTGAAGAATCTATATTTTGGGCTAATCTTAATCTTAATTTGGTATTTGATTATCGATCATTCCAGGTGTTCTTCTTTGATCTATCCTTTTTATTATTGTTTTTAGTAGTTTCTTTGACCTATTTGATTCTTCGTAAACCCTAGTTTAGTTTAGCTACGTTCTCAGGGGGGTTTAAGCTTAAGAAATATATAGGGAGTGATTTTTTGATTCGTAAATTGATTTGATTCTTTATTTTTTTGTGAATACAGAAGTTTGGTTAAGCCACTGTTTTTGTTTACCCGTTTTTGGGTCTTAGTTGATGTTTAGGTATTTCAACACAAGAAGAATTCTGAAATTTGTGGTGCGTTGTTTTAGTTTGTCATCCAAATTCGAGGGTTTTACTTGTTTGGTTAGATCCTCCACGAAAAAACCTTCTTTACATCGTTCTTTTTAACTTTTCTTGTCTCATTAGCTATTCCCAGTTCCCACAACCTTCCAAAACAAATGTAAAAAAGAAGACTTGCATTTAGAAAAGATCTTTTCGGTTTCGGTTGAAATTATTATATAGCATTTATTGAGGAAAGGAAATAAGGGAATTGGCAGTATATACGACATAGAACAATGGCATTGAATTTTTCCCATCGGCCTATCTTTCCTGCACATTTGACTGAAGATCGAGTTTCTCCTTTGAGAATGGTGAATGGTTACCTTGTGGAAGGTATCCAACATAAGAATGGATGTGGGTGTAAGGAATCTTGGCACTCGAATCATGATTGCTTTCGTAGCTTTGACTATGAAAGGGATAAAAGTGGGACTCGGTTTGGTTCTCACGAGTCTGTTTCTAATGATATTATTGATCTTTTGCCATCGGATCCATTTGGAATGGATATTAGCATTACTGGTTGGCTGGAGGATTTAGAAATTGATTACGGCCACTTTGTGAGAGATGATGTGAGGATTGGTGATGATAGTTTTGCTGGACTGAACTTTATTTGGAACAACACCATGTTGTTCCAAACATTACCCAGGGAGCGTAAAGATAGTGTTTCTGCTGGATTTGGTGAGTGTTCTCAGTCAAAGGAGAGAGGGAATATGTTTGATCATTCTGGTTTTGGATCAGCTTCTAATGCTAGGGACATTTTTCGTTTTGGGAATGAAGATATGGTTTCTACTGATCAGGAAAATGATGAATTTCAGGATTGTGAGATTTTTTCTGAAGAACATGAAGGAGCTCATCATGAAGCTCTGATTTTTGCCCTTGGTTATCTGGAAGTGCGGGATCTATTTGCTGTTGAAAGTGTTTGTACGTCACTGCGCTCTGCGGTTCAGAATGATCCCCTTTTATGGAGGAATATTCAAATTGATCAGCCACTAAGCGAGAAGATTACTGATGATGTTCTTATACAAATAACTAGTAGGGCTCAAGGTAGCTTGCAATGCTTGAGCCTGGTAGATTGCCAAAGGATTACTGATGAGGGCCTTAAATGTGTGGTTGAAGAAAACCCAAAGCTATTGAAGGTTAGTTTGTTGCTTTGGAATTTTGATTCTCATGTTACTTTCTTAAATTGTATGGGTACCAAGTTGTAGGTGTATTTTCTCATGCCCTTATGCTTGCATCTGTCTGCATGAATTAACCATCTACTGAAGATGCTTTCATGGTATAATATGACTCATATTTTTATATTTTGACAGAATGATGTTGCTATCGACTCTCTGATTTTGTTAATTTGTGATGGAACCAATTGTTTTCTGGAGATTGGTTTAAAAAACAGTTATTCAAGACTAAATCCTAACGATTTTTGGTTGTGTTCAGTGTTCACTAGAAGATAAATGTGTATTCCCTCATGATTTGTAGATATACCAATCAATAAATAGTTTCCCACCTAATAGAGACAGTGGTATAGGTTGGTATGTGCATATATTTCTCTGCGATCAACTTATAAGTGTAGGTCCAATGCATTTATGGAACTGGTTAAAGTTACCGTCGTCAGTTTCTTCAAATTATTGTTTTAACTTCTATTTGGCTAACATGCTTTGTTGCCTAACCCTAAACTAAAATCGGATATGCATTTTAATGCAATGTCATACAAAAAAAAAATTATGTGTGTGTTGATGGCTTTGTTCTAGTGCACGGAAAAACAAAGGTTTGAGAGAAATGAACAGGCATCACCTTATCGGTTGGTGCTGCTTAGGGTTAGCTTTCAAAACATTTTTTAAACTCAAATGGAAAATTTCATAATATTCTCCATTACTTTATAGTGTTCTTAAATTTTCTTTGCTGTGATTATGAAAGATTTTAGTTTAGATAATTTATCTCTTTTGCATCTTTATATTTGAAATACTATATTTTTGTTTCTTTTTAATTATAAGCTGCTAAATAGTTGACCTTCCTTGTAGCTGAGTATCCCTGGATGTACAAGACTAAGTATCGAGGGCATTTTGAATAGCCTAAAGGCTTTGAGGTCTGCGGGCAGACAAGGGGTCACACATTTGAGGATTGCTGGGGTATATGGTGTAACACTGAAGCATTTCGAAGAACTGAAGTTGTTGTTGGGCATGAACAACCAGATTCAACAGATAGTGCACAAGCCATTTATTTATAACAGAGGAAATGTGTATCTCTCTTGCGAAGATGATCGTGCCATTGATATCGAAACATGCCCTAGGTGCAACAATGTGAGGCTTGTTTATGATTGTCCTGTGGAGGGTTGTCAGCAGAGAGACCATAGTGGTCAGTCATGCAGGGCATGCACTCTTTGCATAGCACGGTGTATCGAGTGTGGTCGATGCATTAATGATGGTGAATACGAGGAAACGTTTAGTCTTGAGTTGCTTTGTTCAGATTGTTGGAGGCTACAAATCAAATCTTGATGTCTCGTTTATAAAAATCTTGTGTTGCATGCATTTCCAAGAAAGATGATATGTGTTTGTTTGTGGATGGTCAATGCTGAAGTTGGTAGGACATGGATTGATATTTAGGGTCGAAATCTTTGGTGGGAAATCGTGGAGTTGTAACTGCAGATTGGGAAAATATTTCTGCCCTCTGATGCATGTTGGAGTCGATAGTGATCAGTCCTCTTGCTGTTGCACGGCAGGCACCGAGTGCGTAGAAAATATTTAGGGCTTAAGAACTTCATTAGGAATATTTTTCATATTTGAATCTGTGAAAAAATTATTAAATGAATCTTCTTTATCATATCATCTATAGTCTCAATAAATCTAGAAATTTTTAGAAATATTGATGTTGGATTTTTTTCGAAAAATATTACATCTCTTTATTTCTCAAAATATTAATGATCCTATAGTATTTGAAAAGTCGGCACCATTAGGTTCTGATTTTGAACAGTATAAGAATGAAGATATCAAAGTCGGAGCCAAAAGGTTTCGTTTTCACCCAAATTATCTGAAAACAATGTTTAAAGTTGGAGCTTAATGGTACCGATTTTTCAAGTACTGTAGATTTATCAATATTCTGAAAAATAAAGTAAAAGATGTAATCTTTTTAGATTTTTTAACATTAATATTTCTGAAAATTTGCTAAATAAATCAGATACGTTCATTTTATTAAAGTTAATCATTATCTCTTTTTTATATGTGATTAAAGAGTGAGTAGTGATTAAAGAGTGAGTAGTTATTACATAATTATATTAAAATAAAATACACTAAAAAAATAAAATTTGTAGTATATATTATAAATTAATTAATGATAATTATAAAAAACACATGAAATGATTTATTTGAATTGCGAATATAATAAAGGATTAAAAATCACAATTTTGAAAATTAGAAAAGTTATTATCTCAGTTATTAATTTTTATCCATTCAAAAAAATAAGTAAAAGTTTTACACGATAAAACTAAAAATATAAAACTTTAAAATGAATCTTAACCCAAGTTTCATACTATTATATTTCGGTCATGATTTTATTTTTTAAATAGAATTTTAATTTTTTAATATTACAAAATACAAAAAAGAAGAAACAAATGTCCGATCCAACGGTAGAGGTGGCCAATTAATCATATCCGTTGGATGGTTGCTCAAACAGCATCCACGCCATCTCTACGTATCATCAAAATCCATCACAAACGCTTTTAAGAAATATGGACCGTTAGATCACTTAATACCCCCGATCAACCAATAATTTTGATCTTCCCTCACCAATCTTTGATGCTAAACACCGTACTCGAGTAATCCCCATCTTCAAATTTCCCTATTTACCTCCGCTATTGTTTCTGATTTTTTTTTTTCAGTCGAGCCGAATCGCGAAGCATCAAGGATCATCGACGACATTTCACGCTATGGTACGCCACACTTCCAAACTCTCTTCTTGTTTTTTTTTTCACTCGCGTTGGTTTCTCGTCGATTCATCTAATTGCTTGATCGGGAAATGTTGTTTGTTTCGCGTTTAGTTTCAGATCCAATTGATTTTTTTTTTTAATTTTAATTTCTTCTTTGTATTCTGTTTGGATGCGGTTAAGCTAGTGGGAAACGAGCGCAAAAAAGAGAGAAAATAGTTTTGATTTGCTAGAAACTAAGCTTGCTGAAGCTGGAATGCATAGGATTATGTAATTATTTTTAATTCGTGTAGATTTTAGTTCTGGTTGTTATTATCGAGGAATTAAGAATTTTTTTTAATTGCTTCAAAATTAGACGCGACTTGTATTTTGGCATTAAGGGAGTAGTTTCTAAATTTATTTCTCGGAAAAAATGGTTTAGTTACATTCAGAGAGAAGTGACTTGTGTTTTGGAGTGATTAATTTGTATAATTGAAGTTGAT
This sequence comes from Abelmoschus esculentus, assembly GCA_035048815.1. Taxonomy (NCBI): domain Eukaryota; kingdom Viridiplantae; phylum Streptophyta; class Magnoliopsida; order Malvales; family Malvaceae; genus Abelmoschus; species Abelmoschus esculentus. Next base: position 15,296,189 of record JAUCBN010000002.1, on the reverse strand, counting down.
TGGTCTTTTGTAATTTTCTCTCCTTTGTTTTGGTTGCCACTGGCTGCACTGAGTATATTATTGGCATCTTGATGTCTCTTCAATGCTCCCCTGGGACTGTTTGATAGGCTTTTCCGATGTTAGATACTTCATTCAAACGTGTTTGGTACTTTATATTTGTTATTTTCTTCTTCAGTTGGATTTATTTCTGATAATTAGATCATTTCATGGAAGCTAAGAAATTCATTAGTTGTGGTTCAAAGTCTTTGGGGGAAAATGTTTAATGGAAAATGATAAAGAGGTTACTAACAGTTTTTCTTTCTTTGCATAGGCATCCCTTAAGCGTATTCTTTCCTTACAAAGGGCAGCATTGTTCAGAGCTGGCAGTGAGAGGTGGAAACTAGGCATTAGATCATTTAGTACTCAAGGAGCAACGACTGCTGGTGCTCCACAGCCATCCCAACCTCCACCTCCTCCACCACCCGAGAAAACCCATTTTGGTGGTCTAAAAGATGAAGACCGCATTTTCACCAATTTATATGGGTTGCATGACCCTTTTCTCAAAGGTGCAATGAAACGTGGTGACTGGTATAGGACCAAGGATTTAGTACTCAAGGGTGCTGATTGGATTGTCAATGAAATGAAGAAATCTGGACTCCGTGGACGTGGTGGTGCTGGATTTCCATCGGGCCTCAAATGGTCTTTTATGCCAAAAGTATCTGATGGCCGCCCTTCTTATCTTGTTGTCAATGCTGATGAAAGTGAGCCTGGAACCTGTAAAGATAGGGAAATCATGCGCCATGATCCGCACAAACTATTGGAGGGCTGCTTGATTGCTGGAGTTGGGATGAGAGCTTCAGCTGCTTATATCTACATCAGGGGTGAATATGTGAATGAACGTAAGAACCTTGAAAGAGCTAGAAAAGAAGCTTACGAAGCTGGACTGTTGGGCAAAAATGCATGTGGTTCTGGTTATGATTTTGATGTTCACATCCATTTTGGTGCTGGTGCTTATATCTGTGGTGAAGAAACTGCACTTCTAGAGAGCCTTGAAGGAAAACAAGGAAAACCTAGATTGAAGCCTCCTTTCCCTGCTAATGCAGGATTATATGGCTGTCCAACCACTGTCACAAACGTGGAGACAGTGGCTGTTTCTCCCACAATATTGAGACGTGGTCCTGAGTGGTTTGCAAGCTTTGGGAGGAAGAATAATTCTGGGACAAAATTGTTTTGTGTCTCAGGTCATGTCAACAAGCCTTGCACAGTTGAGGAGGAGATGAGTATACCCCTTAAGGAGTTGATAGAGAGGCACTGTGGAGGTGTTAGAGGTGGATGGGACAATTTACTTGCAGTAATACCAGGAGGGTCTTCTGTCCCACTTTTACCCAAAAACATATGTGATGATGTCCTGATGGATTACGATGCACTCAAGGCTGTCCAGTCAGGACTGGGAACTGCTGCTGTAATTGTGATGGATAAATCAACTGATGTTGTAGATGCAATCGCAAGGCTTTCGTACTTCTATAAGCATGAGAGTTGTGGACAGTGCACACCTTGCAGGGAAGGGACTGGATGGCTATGGATGATCATGGAAAGAATGAAAGTCGGGAATGCAAAGTTGGAAGAGATTGACATGCTTCAGGAGGTGACCAAGCAGATTGAAGGGCACACAATTTGTGCTTTGGGTGATGCAGCTGCTTGGCCTGTGCAGGGTCTTATACGGCACTTTAGGCCGGAACTCGAGAGAAGGATTAGAGAGCGTGCAGAAAGGGAGTTGCTGGAGGCTTCTGCTTAGTTTCTGCTGCAGGTTGCTTCTGACATCTTTTTGACTATCAATTTGTCATGCATTTTTCTTCCAAAATATGTATTCTTAACTTGCATGTTTCGGCATTTAAAATAATCATTTTCCATTTTGTTATGTGAACTTTTTTTGTTTCAATGGAATTATGTAATCGGTTGTCCAACTTCTTGGTCTGTTATGCACATTATGCATGATTTCACAACACACTGTCCCTGGTACTGGTACATGCATGAATTGTTTCATGAGGAGAAAGAAAAAGTTATGGTGCTGAATCTGCCTGATTGTACAATGTCTGCAGATGACTGATTGAGAATTAACTTATTTCCTTTAATGTCCTCAAGGAATTCATTTTAGTTTTCCCCTCGCATCATCTGGCAGTGGCATGGCAACCCGACCGGTAGTTGCCTGTTCAATTAGAATGGTCAGAAGAACTTTACATAGTTTCTTTATTAATTAGTATGTGGTGTGCTGGTCACTAGATGATGTTTTTGTTAAAAGAACTGAAAGAAACACCAAAGGAAGCAGAAGATATACCCAAATCAAGTTTAGTCATGTTCAAGTGGAAAATGGCATGGAGTCCATGGAAATTTGCTGGATCGCATATATAATCACATGTTTTCTTGTCCTTTGCATATTCTCAAAGCATATATATCAGTTAACAGCAATTGCTAGGTTACCATCTGAAGTTTTTTGATGTGTTTCATGCAATGTAGGGAATTACCTATTACAAGTGGCTATTATGGAATAAAATTGAATCACTCAAAACTTGGAGCATAGGTGACTCTCAGGCATTTGTTGGTCAGGTAGTGTTTTATTTGTTTTATCTAAAGTGTTGTGTTAGCAACATTTCACTGTTTTGGAAAAATAATGAACGTCTCGAACGTCTGGGCGGGGGATACATGTTTTGTTTCTCATAGCATCCACAACATTTTCCTTTTGATGAACATAATCAATGATATCTGTATTCAATTTTTTAGTTTGAACATGATATAATTTTTCTGTATTCATTTTCCTTGGATTGTGCTAGCTCTGGAGTCACAGGTGTAATAAAGTCGAGTTGAGTTTAAGCAGTAAGTTTCTTGAACTTGTTGAGCTTGACTCGAAACTCAGTTTGAAACTCGGTTTGGAATCAATCATGTTTTTTTTTAGTTTGAACTTGACCTGGTTTGATTAGACTATTTTATCAATACAAAGATGGTTAGATTTATATTCGAATTAGAATTCAATTAAAATCGGATAGAACGAAAACAATTAGGTCCGGCGGCAACTAGGACGAAGTTACATAAACTAAATCAGTAAAACAAGGAAAGCAACCATCGTCTCACAGTGATTTGGTGCACTCATCAGTTTATACAACTCATTCTTTAGTTACATTGCCAGTTTACTTTTATGCCAACAACGACATTGCTTTCTTCTGAAGGTTTTGGGGCAGTAGTTTACACAACCTAACAAATGAATAAACTTGTTGGTTTTGTGTTTAGACCGATATTTGGCATTAAACAACAGAAATCTGATTTGAAAATAATGGAGAAGCAGGCAGCAAGTTAGGGATGGCAAGCGAACGAGATAGATTATTCTTATAATCATTTATGTATTCACTTAAAATTTTCATATTCATCAACTCATACTAGCTTACAAACAATAACTAATATCGAACTATGTAAAGAAAAACCAGTAATTTTTTATAACTAATATCGAACTATAAAACACTAATTTGATGTAATATATTCCACCGGTTCTATCCCTACATGAAAACTCGTAGAAGCCATGGAGAAAATAATGTTGAAGGGCCTAGTCAAAGTTCCCTGTGCGAATATTTAGGTTTTATATGTGTGATTTGATTGGGGGAGGTACAACAAAAAGGATCGCCCACCGTGGGGCTCGAACCCACGACCACAAGGTTAAGAGCCTTGCGCTCTACCGACTGAGCTAGACGGGCAACCTGAGATTTGTCATATATTTTCCATATAGACGCAATACTTGGTGAGATTATTTTGGTACTATAGTACACATTTCACCTTTACGTCCAACACTTATGATAAAAATATCGAATCGTTTCAAAATTATGAGTATAAATATAAGTATATTATTACTAAGTTAATTATTACATTAATATATGTTTTTATTACTTTTTATTTTATGTAATGATATTGAAAAAATATTTCACAGGAATGTTTAATTTTATTTTTATAAATTAAATATAAATTTTAAGTTTAAAATCTTAAATCTTACATCAGTAAAACTTTATACTCTAAATACATACCTGAAATAAAATTATTTTATATTATATAATTTCTTTTAATTTTTACATAATTTATGATCATTCGGTACAATAACGGATTAAAATATTAAAAACGAAGGTTTAAATTTTTTTTTCTCGAATGAGTGTGTAAAAAAACTTCACACTAAACTAAATTAATTTTTGGAAAACGAGCGATTAAAAATATTGTTTTTTTAAAAAATAATATTAATCATTAATTAAACCTCATCCAAAATTCTAAATTAAGCATGGATTAAAAACACTTGTGTCATCCATACCCACCCTCTGCCTCTCCCATACTTTTGTTTGCTTATAAGCATGGTTTCATGATTAAAAAGGAGACGAATCATTATATTTTATAATCAAAATTCGATATATAAATATATTCAACATATATAATTTTATACAATAATATTAAATTATATACAAATACTTTAATAAAAAGTTTTAAAAATATTTCTAATATATGATTCAGTAGAAAAATAGATGATATTTATCTTTTAAAAATTAAGTTTAAATTGTATATATTATTAAATGATTAATAATATATATAAACGAATATTATATTATAATAATCTTAAGACTATTAAAAAGTTTTTAAAAAAATATATTTAAAATCATAATATTACTATATTACTATGTTTGTAATCATAGTATTACTATATTTGTAATATTATTTTAATCAAAACACCTATAATAAAAAGATTTATCATAATAAATATATTAATTTAAATTAAAAAAATCCATCACATGTCTCATTTATTTATTTTAATATATTACAATACTAAATTACTAATAGACAAGTTTAATTTTGTAAAAAAATCCAAAAAAATAAGTTTAGTTATATTAAACAACATTTGATTTATTAGGAATGTATAAGTAGGTTTGAATATAAATTATAATTTAATTTATAATTATATTTATATTTTATTATTTCTATAAATGTAAACTACCATTTATATATTATTGTTATGACTCAAAGGTCATTTGGTCGTTGCTTACATCTTATTGATATGAAAGTTGAACCACACTTGTTTAGGTGGGTGACTTTGTAGCTAAAATTTATAAACTTGTTTATTGAGTTTAAATTATATATTTTTAGGATGCATAAAAATATTATAAACCAATCATTAGATTCAAAATTAATATATATATTTAAACATATTTAAATTCACAGGTTTTTAGATATTATAAACTTTTATATTTGATTTTCTTTCTATTAATTTTAGATAATAAAATACACTTAAAAAAGGTAAATTATATAAATGGTCTTTTGTCTATACCTCAATTATCTTTCACATCTACTGATTATCAAATGTTATAAATTGGTACATTGACTAACTTTTTTGATACAAAGTGGTGCAATACCATTAAAAAATTGACGAAAAACTGATGTGGACGTTAACATGTTGATTTGGATAACCATGTGGCATCCCTAATCTCCATAATCCAAGTCAGCATGTTAACGTCTACATCAATTTTCTGTCAAATTTTTAACGGTACAGGATTACTTTATATCAAAAAAGTTAATCAATAGATTAATTTATAATATTTAATAGTCATGTAAAAGATAGTTAAAGTATAATTAAAGGATCATTTATGTAGTTTACCCAAAAAAAATCTTTTCTTCTGCAACTCTTCCTCAGCCACAACCGCCACCATCTCCACCTTGGCCTAAACTTTTTCTGGCCAGAGGTAGGGCCCTCCGCCGAATAAAAATCTCGTCTTTCTTAAGTCTCTTTCTCATAAAGACTTGTTCTTCTTCACCCAACCACCACCTGCTCCTCCTTTCCTTTATCTTCCCTGTAAAGAACACACCGGAAAACAAACCAAAATCTTCTCATTTCTTAAACTCTGCAATCTTATCTTCAAAGTCCATACTTTTGATTCTAAAAAAAAGGAAATTTAGTTGGTTTTCATTGATAATGGATAGGTTACTTATCTGTACTATCTTCTTCCTGTTCCGAAACTTGAATCCTACTCTCTCTCTTTCCCCCGACGGTCTTTCTGTCCTCTCTTTAAAATCCGCCGTCGACCAACCCGCCGGTCACGAATCACCTTTCGCAGACTGGAACGAAAACGACACCACCCCCTGCCGTTGGTCTGGCATTTCCTGCATGAACGTAACAGGGTTCCCCGACCCACGTGTTGTTGGGATTTCTGTTTCCGGTAAGAATATAAAGGGGTATATTCCGTCGGAGCTCGGAAGGTTAATCTATCTCCGGAGGTTGAATCTTCACAACAATAACTTTTACGGTTCCATACCCGACCAACTGTTCAACGCAACCTCGCTTCACAGCTTGTTTTTGTACGGTAATAACCTGTCTGGTTCGCTACCTCCATTGATTTGTAATCTCCCGAGGTTGCAGAACCTCGACCTCTCCAACAATTCGTTGTCGGGTTCTTTGCCAGAGAATCTCAAGAGCTGCAAGCAGTTGCAGAGGCTGATTCTAGCTCAAAACAAGTTCTCCGGTGAAATTCCCAGTGGGATTTGGCCGGAATTGAACAACTTAGTTCAACTCGATCTCTCCTCCAATGAGTTCAACGGGTCGATCCCCAGTACTATCGGGGAGTTAAATTCATTGTCGACGACTCTCAATCTGTCTTTCAATCATTTGTCCGGTAAGCTCCCGAAAACCTTAGGCGACTTGCCGGTCACCGTCAGTTTCGATCTCAGAAACAACAATTTAAGCGGCGAAATACCCGAAACTGGATCGTTTGCTAATCAAGGACCGACGGCATTTCTAAACAATCCTCTCTTATGCGGGTTCCCTCTTCAAAAGCCCTGTAAAAACTTCGATATAATCCCTTCATCGGGAACTCAAAATTCGGGTCTTGATTTAGGCGAAACCCAGAAAAAAGGACTCAGCCCTGGTTTAATTATATTAATTTCGGCAGCTGATGCCATTGGTGTTGCTTTTTTAGGAATGGTTATAGTCTACATTTACTGGAAAACGAATGATTCATCAAACAGTTGCAGCTGCACCGGGAAGAGCAAGTTTGGTGGTCAAAACGATAAAATGAGCATTTGTGTTCTGTGTTCATCATGTTCATGCATCAATGGGATTCGAAACGAAGATTCCGAATTCGAAGACCACGAGAAAGGGGAGACGTCGAGGAAAGGGGAAGGGGAGTTGGTCGCCATTGATAAAGGGTTCAGCATTGAGTTGGATGAGCTGCTCCGAGCGTCGGCTTATGTGTTGGGGAAGAGTGGACTTGGGATAGTTTACAAAGTGGTGCTCGGCAACGGGGTGCCGGTTGCGGTGCGGCGATTAGGCGAGGGCGCATCCGATCAGCAGAGGTACAAGGAATTTGCTGCTGAAGTTCAAGCCATTGGGAAAGTTAAGCATCCGAATGTTGTGAAGTTGAGAGCTTACTATTGGGCTCCTGATGAAAAGCTTCTCATTAGTGATTTCATCTCAAATGGCAACTTGGCTACTGCCATGAAAGGTTAGTTTTTGTTCGATTCTCCTCGTATATATTCATATCCGACACTTACATCCAAATTACGGGTTCGATTTTAAAGGTTGAACTTGAATCTGTTCATTCCTAACGTTAGTTGCAACATTTCATTTTTTTGCAAGATGATCTAGAACTAGGAGTGGTCCCAAGTGGCCTACCCGTTATGACTTGTAATTACTCACCCACGAGGACTCATTAGGCATGCCAGTATAGTCCCTTTCCGTTATAATTGTACTCCCAGAGTGCCGAAACTTTAGTTAAAGTCTTCACTTTTATGTCATTTTTATTTATGTTTTCGGATTTAAATTTCGAATATGTGTTCTTTTAAAAGTGATTATATTAATAGGTCTGTCTAATATCGATGATTATCGAAATTATGGCTTAGTACATATTTAGTGGTAAAAACAGTAGAGTTTCTAGTTGTTTTTGTTGGTCTTATTTCGTGATTGTTGTTGGTGTGGAAGTAGCTAATAAAATTATTTCAGGCAGGAGTGGTCAGCCATCAGCAAAACTTACATGGTCAATTAGGCTGAAAATAGCGAAGGGGTCCGCCCGTGGTTTGGCCTACCTTCACGAATGCAGTCCGAGGAAATTCGTTCATGGCGACATTAAGTCGTCCAACATCCTCCTCGACAACGAATTCCAGCCCTACATTTCTGATTTTGGCCTCAACAAACTCATAACCATCACTGCCAGTGATCCCTCCTCATCCGGTGGATTCATTGGCGGGCTTCCTTACAAGTCAATCCAATCCGAACGAAACGACAACTACCGAGCACCTGAGGCTCGAGTTACCGGCAGCCGACCGACCCAAAAATGGGACGTCTACTCATTCGGTGTGCTGTTACTTTTACTGCTCACTGGGAAGTCTCCTGAGATATCTCCGACCACGTCGACTTCGATGGAAATCCCGGACCTCGTGAGATGGGTGAGGAAAGGATTCAAAGAAGAAAACCCTTTGTCGGACATGGTGGATCCGATGTTGTTACAAGAAGTGCATGCAAAGAAGGAAGTGTTGGCCGTTTTCTACGTAGCGCTTGCATGCACTGAAACAGACCCTGAGATTCGACCCAGAATGAAAACTGTTTCCGAGAATCTTGAAAGAATTGGAACATAAACTAAAAACACATGTCCGTTTCTTGTCTGTGAAACACTGATTTTTTTTTCTAGAGATGATTGACTATTCATTTCTCCAAATGGAATTAAAGATAATGTCCAAATTTTCTTGAAAATCCAACAATTTCTGGGAAGCTTATATCATTTTAGTAAATTTGAACACAAACGCACAATTAACCAAAGATGTCAAAGATAATTCTGAGATAACATTAAACTAAATATGGTTTTAAAATAAGCAAAACATCCAATACAACTAGATAATAACTCCTTCACTGTTTTGAAAATTATGAAAATCTTGCTCAAAAGAAATATTATATCAAATCAACACTCCTTCACTGGTTAAAAGATGCAGACTTTTGATTCAAGAGGAAGCACCACTGGACTTCTTGGACTTGCTAGCTGCCAATTGAGTTTCAGGCTGACAGGAAACAATGATTCCATGGGTGAGGTAAATGTCGGATATACGGTTTGAGACAAGTATGCTTAGTTTTTATGGATGTCGAACACAAGTACTTCAAAGAGAGTGAAAGAATCATAAGGTTAAAATAAATTACCTCTTTCTTGACAGGCTCTTCCTTTTCAGACAAAGTCAACTCAATGTGGCATGGAGAAGACATGTAAGCTGGAAACAAGAACAGTACCATTAACATAAGAACATAAGACAAAATAGATTCTAGCAACAATTATATGTGTGATTCAAAGACATACGGTTGATTCTTCCATGAGCACGGTAGGTTCGACGCCTCTGTTTCTGAGCCTGGTTTACCTGGATGTGAGAAATATATAGTGCGTCGACATCCAAACCCTTTACCTGCAAATTTAGTTTCAGATTGTTAGGATACAAGAGTGAGCAAAAAAGCTGTAAAAAGCTGAATCCACAGATTAGGCATACCTCAGCATTGCTCTCGGCATTCTTCAGCAAATCCAGGATGAACTTGGCAGATTTTATAGGCCAACGACCTTGTCCATTAGAATGCCTGTTCTTTGCCTGAGCAGTACGTCCAACACCACGGCAAAAGCGTCGGAAGGGTATGGCCTGCTTGTGGGCCATAACATCCTCCAAATACCTCTTGGCCTTGACCAAAGGCAACTTTCTTATGGCAAAAGCTGTCTCCCTTGTGTTCTGCAGAACAATAACAAAATAAGACCCGTTAGTTACCACAAGCAGGCAATAATAACACAAATAGGGCAAAAAACATAAAACCAATACCATGAGAGACCATAAACATAACAAACCAACATCTAGACAACCCCAAAGGTTAACTGAAATACTCATTCACGTATCATAACTAACCCAAAAACTAAGTGCTTTCAAAACAATTAGATGATGCATCATATACTGAACCTTCAGTCATTCATTCAGAAAGAAAGTCTAGAGGTTCACCCAATAACAATGCCCTGAAGTTTATAAGAGTTCCATTCACAAAAGGCAACAAGAACCCTATTTTTACTTCGGGTTTTAAATGCAAAATACCATGACAAAAAAACAGCCATAAACAACAAAAAAACTCATTACCATATCATAAATAACCCCAAAACTACGTTCTTTCAAAACAATCAGAAGATGTGGCATCATTTACTGAACCTTCAGTCATTCATTCACAAAGAATGCCTAGATGTTCACCCAAAAACAATGCAAGCAAATTTTCCTGAAGTTTATAACGGTCTCTCATTCACAAAAGGCAACAAGAACTTTCTTTTTACTTCAGGGTACCCGGACGAAAAAACTACAGCCGTAATCGACATCAATTCAATGTTATCCCTCGATAAAAAAAGAACATTACAATAATTAAGAGAGAAGCTTCACAGCAGCCTTCAATTATTAATAATGACAACAGTAATTGCACATATGCTTCCAAGAAAACTACTTTTCAAAAGCTAATCTACGTTTATCAGTGTCATAGGATAATCTACTGGATTTCATAAACAATCAAATCAATATACACAAGTTTACATCAAGAAGAAAATATGATTATATCAGATTATGATGTTAATACCTTAAAATGAACCCTAAGATCAGATCCCCTTGCCTTGCAGGCTGCATCGAAGAAACAATAAACAACATTCATCGTTAAACCAAAAGACTGGGGGATTCGAAAAATAAAGGGAAACTCTCGATAATCAAGTAACAAGTGGGAGCTTACCTTTTGTGGGATTATCAGGCTCCTTCGAATACTTAACCTGAAAAACGATTCAAAATAAATTCGTGTAGATTGTTATAAACATCATTTCAAAAACCCAAAAAGAGAGACTTTGAAATATGGATTGAAGCAAAATTAGTACCATGGCGACTGATTTGGTTGTGCTGCTTCCGCTGCCCCAAGGTGATGTTTTGATGTCTGCCGAGCAGATGAAAAGGAGCGGCCAATGGAACTGAAGTATCCTACGCTTTATATTGATTTCTGTGTTTTTAGGGTTTTAAAGTGGCCTCCTTTGTGTACAATTTAGGGTTTGGTTTTGATTGGGAATACCCGAAGAAAAGAAAGGATCCAACCCAGATTCTTTGATTTTGGGCCAAGTTAGAGAAAGTATATTATACGTCTCTCTATTAAATCAAGGGCGTGAAAAAAAACCGAAAAATTAAAATTAATATCGAAAAAAATAATTAAAAATTTTAATTTTAGTTTGATTTTTATTTTTTGAAAATAAAAAATAATGTCATCCTGTCCTAAGTTTATACTTAAACATTATTTTAATTTGTTATCACTTTTAAATATTCACGATTTACTCGAATTCTGATCTCGTCCCTACATCATACACGAACTATATCGTTTAAATTTGACTCATATAAAAGAAACAATGTTATACTTTATTATGCAACTTCCAAATTCACATAGCAAGGGAAAATACCAAATATTGACAATTTTTACTTAAATTTTGTAGATATAATAAAAAATATATTATTTAATAAAAAATATTAGATAAATTTAAATTATTAATTATTTATAATTTTAATTAATAAAATTAATTATTTTTATATATAAATATTTAAAAATTATATTAAGATCATAAATTTTATTAATGAAAAAAAAATCATGAATGATTCATCTACCAATTTCTCTTAATAATTAACGAAACTTTGCCGTTTCAACTTTCAACGACCATCGATAATTATTTTTACTATATGCCGTTAAACATCGCCGTCACCGATTTTAACTTCCGGCAATGACGTCGTCATTTCCTTCTATAGGTCCGTTACCGTCGCCACCATCAGCTTCTTCAACGAGCCACCGTTCTACCGGCGCGCACTCGGCTTTGTGGCGGAGCTTCCAATCAAGAGCCTGGCAAGCTCGTGAGCAGTAATTGACGCCCCCGCAAACCGAACACCGGCGAAACTCGTGCTTCCTTGTCTCCGGCCTCCCACAACCGACGTGCGAGCAAAGCCTCAAACTGGCTCCGGGAATACCGCCCCGAGCGTCGAACCACTCCGCTAAGAACCTGTTAGCCGGATGCGCCTCAGGCGCCGGAATATTGCATCCGAAATCACTCAGCAATGAGCATCCCGGCACGGCCAGGTGACATTGGCTGGCGTGCGTTAATGGGTGCGGGCTCCAAGTGAGCCAAGAATGCGTGTTTTTGTTAGAAGCGGCCGCCGATGATAAAACCGCCGCTAGCTCACGTGCGTTGGCTTGGACGAGAAACCTACGTCCCTCAGCGATGTTTTGTCGGACACCATACCCATCTTGCAGACAGTGACCGAGCTCACGTAGGGCGTCGATATGGCCAAGAAAAGCAGCCCGGGCGCACAAAGCGACACCGGCTCTAAGGTCCTTATCGTTTTTAGAGCCGCCGCTGCCGTTAAACTGAATCACAGCTAAAGAGTAAAGCGCAGTCGCGTGGGAACTAATCGCCGCCTTAGCCATAAGAGAAGCACCACTCCCACGATTCTGTAAACAGTAAAACCGAATCTGATAGCAAATAAAAAAAAACAGCTAACTCGTCAGAAAATGTTTCCATTACTCAGTCAATAAAACAAACCAAATTTGATTCCCAGAATCCGAGTTAACTCACCATTCCGAGAGTGTAAGAAGCTTCAACATTTCCAGCATCCGCGCAAGTCTTCAAGAACCGGTGAGCTGATTCAGACCAATTTTTGGCTTTAACGGCAAACATTTCCGGCGACGCCTTAGATAGCACCACAGAATTGAGTGCTAAATTATTAAATCTCTTGCATCTGTTTTCACCAAATACATATTTTTTTAATAATAATAATAATAATAATAATAATAATAATAATAATAATAATAATAATAAGAAGAAGAAGAAGAAGAAGAAGAAGAAGAAGAAGAAGAAGAAGAAGAAGAAGAAGACATGAACGTCTACCGATCTTACGTACGTATTCAAAACATTTATAAAATCGGAGGGGCATTGGGCGGAGGAGCTGAGTTTACAAAGTATAGAAACGACAACATCATCGGGTAAAACATCGAACATATCCCTCTTTCCGTCAATCTCCGTGGACAACCTTCGCCGTTTCCGACAACCCATAACATCTCCGGCAAAAACCCGGTTTTTAACAACTCTTTTCTTCTCTTCTACACAAACATCATCGGCTCTAGGGTAACAAATCCCACTCCTCGTTCTCATTTTCTCCTCCTTTCTTTCTCTATCCCCTTATCTTCAATCTCAGTGGCTCAAAAACTCAATAGATAAACAAGAGGAAATGGAAAAAGCAAAACTGAAACCCTTTTATATACTAACAAAAGGAGCAGAAGGAAACAAGAACAACGACAAAACCGACATCAAATGATATTTAAAATCTGTAAACAGTATCTGCTAGCTTTGTTATAACATAATAAAAAACAGTACTTTATGGTCGAACACAGTTGACCGGACTCGCATCGTCGTCGGTTTTAATCAACAATTCCGACCACTTTTTACTTCATATTTTTTGTCAGTTTGTTTTTAATATAAGCTTGAAGGGAGGTAAAAAAATTGTTTCTTTTTACTAGTAATTGTTTGGTTGAGGTGAAAAAAATGGTTATGGCATTGTGGGTTTGTTTTGAAAGCAGTTAAATTTGTTGTAGTGAAAAAAAAAAACTAACTACGGTTATTTTCTGTTATTCAGTTTTGCTGAAATGGTTTATTTATATGAGAATCAACGTGGTTCAGGCGCGTGAACACTGCCGACCATTTTGGGATTTTGTTTTGGGAGTGTTTCACACGCTCTTTGTAGTTTTTATTAACGTAGTTTTGTGATATTTGATTTGGGCGCGTGGTTCCGGGAGGTGTGGTTGAGAAATGGTAGAGTAGAAATCTACACCTTTAACTCTTATTTTTATATTTTAAATTTTAAACTCTACACCTTAAAAATTACACCTTACCCCTAATTTTCTAAACTCTAATTACAACCCCTAATCCAAATCCTTAAACCTTTTAATTTGAAGTGAAGGTATAAATGGAGGCATAGAAAAAAAGGTAGACGATTTGCACCTGAAATGATGGATATGGACGAAGTTACGATTTTAGAGAAGTTTTAAGGAGCAATAAACATAAAAAATGAATGTATTGAATTTTTTATAAAATAAATTATAAGAATTTTAGTATTGATTTATATATATATATATATATATATATCGAATTTTTTATAAAAGTGTGATGATTTTTAAATATATCGAATTTATTTAAAAAAATATACGTATTTTGAACATATTGCAAATTTGATATCGAAATTCTTACAGCTTTTATAAGAAATTCGGTACAATCGTTTTTAACTTTTATAACCCTATGCTTAAAAAAGAATTTGAGGTTAAGAGAAAAAATAATCAGATATAATGATTACATTAGTATCTGTTCTAGAGTATACTCTCATTGGAAATTGATCGTTCAATTACTGTGTTGTATTATTGGTGTTTAAACCTATGACCTCTTAGAATAATAATCGTTCTTTTAATCACTACGACAAGATGATTCGTGCCGAAAGTAAAACTTAAACATTTGAAAGTGGAGGAGAAATATATAAATAAATAAATTTTTAAAGAAAAAAAATTAAAAAAAACTTCAAAATTAAGGCGATTACCCCTTCTTACCTTTATTTGACTCCGTCTCTAATGATAGAGGCTTTATAAATGAATGTTATAAGTTTTCATCTTCATTTTATTATCTATATGTAAAATTTATGACTTCCGTAATATTATTTTTAAAGTTCGAGATTATAAATTTTTCGTTCGAAAATATTAAACATCTTACCACTACTACACTCACGTAAAATTTAAGATTGAGAGTCCATTAAACAATCTTACAACCTTGAATCAAACATTTGAAAACGTGCATTTTATCTTACTATTCAAACAATGAAATGAGAAGACAAAGAATTTGAATGAGACAGTGCAGAGGATGTTGCTTGACGCATTAGGATCATCTCCCTCCTCGTATCTGCTGTGCGAATAAAAAAACAAAACCCTAAAAGAAGGGTTAGGGTTTGCATGCATGCGCAACCACGTGATGGGGCTGAGTATGTTGCAAGCTAATTAAACTCCAGATTGTTGTAAGATTTTTACTGCATCTGTCATCGGTTGGGCATAAACTTCCGAGCAGACGATGGTATTATAAACACACGCCTGCAAAAATGCTGAGGCGTGGGACTGTGATGGAACCAGACATTAGGGAAAACACGTGACAGAGTTCCGACAAGATGTTTGACCGGTCTTATTTAGTATTATTACGAGGATGAATCTACGTGCCGAACATTCAATGGCGGATCCATGCTTTGAATAGGATAGACACTGAATTTTTTAAAGTTCATATATTTACCTTTATTTTTTTTTAATTTTTATGAATTAGTCCTTAAGTTTTTGTAATATTTAAGCTTTGTGCCCACCCTGAGATTTTAAAATTTTATATGTGCTCATCCTCAAATAAATTTCTGGATCCGCCACTGCGAACATCGTTAATATTGAATATCGATGAATATTATTAAATTACTTTATAAGGAATAAAAATCTAAAGACTAATCATACAATTATTAGTTATATGTTAAGTTTATCACTTTTTTATTAATTATATACTAAACCCTTAAGATTTTAAATTTTTATTAATTAATTTAATAATGTTCAATTATATTTAATATTAATAGTATTCAATGTATTCGATGTCCGTTTTAAAATTTTTCATATTACAACATCTGAAGTCACTGCCAAACCCTTTTAACACTTGCTTCACTTTTTCATGAAGTTTCTCTGAATCATTACCTTTTCGCATCTTCTTATATATAAGCGATAAATAATTTGATATTATCTTATTAAGTTTCGAATCCGAAATTTTATATATATATAATTTAAAAAAAAACTTACCCACTAAAATTAACAAATAAAACATTAATCGATACAAATTAATTAAAATAACTCTGAAAAATCAGATAATAACAGGAAATATTATTGAAATTCAGAAACTGTTGTTATGAAAAAGAAAACTACATTAAGTATTTTTTTTTCCTACATTAAGAGTTAAGTGATGAGTAAATGTAACAAAAAAACAAGGCTGATGGTGGTCGGTAACTAACTTTGACTAAGATAAGGATTATGTGTCCATTAATTACTTTTAATCAGTAAATTAATTTCATCTTTTATACTAATTACTGGTCGTCGACAGAAACATGTCGCTGCCCATCGACATCTGTTGTCTCATCCTCATTTTTCACGTTTTCATTGGCTCTTTGATGGAAACGAATCGAACCTCCGTCCAGATTAATCGGATTCGGATATAAACGTCAGACAAGAGCATATACCCGACTTAAATATAATTAGACATTTTAAATTTAGGGTAAACTACATAAATGGTCCCTTAATTATATCCCAATTATTTTTTACATCCCCTGACTATCAAATATTATAAATTGGTCCATTGACTAACTTTTTTGATTCAAAGTGGTCCATTGCCATTAAAAATTTGACGAGAAACTGATGCAAACGTTAACCTGCTGACTTCGATAACCAATGTGGCATCCCCAATCTCTATAATCTAAGTCAGCATGTTAACGTCCACATCAGTTTCCCATCAAATTTTTAACAACACAAGACCACTTTGTATAAAAAAGTTAGTCAATGGAGCAATTTATAACATTTGATACTCAGGGGATGTAAAAAATAATTAAGATATAGTCAAGGGACCATTTATGTAGTTTACCCTTAAATTTATTACATGTATTACAAGATTTTTAAAAATTTATAAAAATAAATAAAGAACCCAAAATGAACTCTTTTATTTTACGAATCGATTTTAAATGATACGTATATAAATTGACCCGAAATAATATAAAATCGTACTTATTTTTTTATATTTAACACTAAAAAATTCTATGTCACGCAGATGCAGCCGTACAAGTGAAGGTAACGTAAATATAATATTTGAATTAACTATACACTTAAGTGGAATAATAATTAATTTAGATTGGGATTAGTGAGAATTTAGCGTAACGAACCATAAATGAGATTAGGGAGAGGGAACTCAGGATGTTGCAGCTTAAAGCATTCGCCGTTTAGTATAGTATTTATTTATAAAGGGATAAAGTAATATTTAGTCCCTGAATTTCTCAATTTTTATTAGTTAGGTCTCAAATTTTTGGTCTATATTATCAATACTTGAATTTATTGTGTTTTTTTTTTTTGTCATTTTGATGATTTGGTATTGAGCTATACAGTTCCATAAGGGACTAAAAGGGAGAAAAGTTATAAAATTAAGAGATTAATGTGGAACAATGAAAAATTAATGGACCAAATTGATAATGTGTTATCAAGTCCAAGGATTAAATATTATTTTATCCCATTTATATATAAATTATTTTTTATGTATCTTTGTTCATGAAAAAGGAGTTTTAGAATTGAACTTCTTTTACCTACTCAGTATATCAAGTTAACTCAGACTGGTAAATTTATTTTAAATTTTATTCGATTCGAATCAAATTAAATAATTTAACTCTTGAACAAGTGAGGGAATTGTAAGGTTACTTAATGCCTGCTTGTAATGGGACAGTACGCAGGTCGACCTTTACGTGCATGGTAAGTGAAGTTAACCCAAACTCAATGCTTCAAAATACCTTTAATCTGACCTAGTACAATAGTATTTAATCTCAAGAGATTTGGCACGATTAAAAATATTAAACTCGAATAAATATAATCAGAATCGATTATTATAACGTTGCGTGTATCACATCAAAAGAAAATCAAATCGAAATCTAGATGATGGTGTGATATCTATTATCTCCCAGTGTGATGTTATAGTATTTTTATTTTTTAAATAATCAGACAGAATTTTATAAATAATTGAACCGACTCGAACCGATTATTATTGGTAGACCTCAAACCAAATTATTAATTACATTTTGGATTATTATTATTATTATTATTATTATTATTATTATTATTTAAGGCTGGATAGTACGTTTGCTTCCTTAAAAATAACTACTGTACCCATTGAACATAATGTTGTGGGCTCAGTCATCCCATGTGAAAACCTGCTGGTCGAACACTGCCCACACCTATCTGCTGGTGAGTGAGTCTACCCAAAAGTTGGTGCTTTTTAACCTTGTGGGGTTCAAATTGTCGATTATTATGTATGATTATGCGTAATAAGTTATGTACGTTGAGATTAGAATTATTAATTATATAAGATGTATAGGAACAATTGAGTTAAATGAAATTTGAGTTGTAATTACCTCGATTTCGATTTAAATTTTTAATTTGAATTCGAATAGTTTACGTGTAGGGAAGAAAAAGGAATAGTATTCTGGCGTGCTCATATTTTTCTTACCCAATTGACATTAGAAAACGTGCTGATAATCTGTTGAATTTGTGGTAAGAAATTGACAAAGTAGTCTGCCCAATCATATATGTCGGCAAATCTGACCGGCTGACTTAGTCACAAAAAAAGCAGAAGGCAGAACCTTCCTTCATCCATGGCCACAGGACTTGGACTCGGTAACCACTGGGGTGATAACGATCGAGTCGAACTGAGTCTGATCAGGTTCGGCTCGAAAACAATGTTATTGAACTCAAGTTCGACAAATTAAGAATTTTAGACTCAGGTTTTGTTCGAAAATAATATTATTGGGCTTGACTCAGGCTCGGCAGGCTCGGCTCGACTCAAAATGAAAAAAATACCTAATTTATTTTAGTAGATTTCTCATATTTTATTTTATTATTTTTTTTTGCTAAAGAGATTACTTTTAGTATATATGTAGCATATACATAAAATAATTATTTCGAGCATGTTCACGAGCTTTTCGAGTCGAGCTTAAATCGGTTCGACTCGGATCATTAAGGTCTCGAGCCAAACCCAAGTCCGAGTCGAACTCACTCGGACTGAACTTTGACCGAACCGAACCCGAGTAACTCACGAACTAGGCAGGCTCATTATCCACCCTAATCACCACTCAGGAACACAATAGCTCATTCCTTTTCTTTTTTTTCTTCATCCATTTAGTTATCCCTTTAATATGTAAATAGAGATTAATTTGATCGAATAAATAAAATTATAAAAACGATAAAACTTTTAATTACTTTAATTAAAATTATTTAACCCGATTAATGCCTTAATCATTCATCGCACTACATAAAACAATTCCTTGGTCTGTGCCGCCCGGCATGTCTTGTTCTGTTGCATTACAAAACAGGACTTAATCCCTTTGACTCGTCTATAATTCAACCATAACATGATATTAAAATAACATTTGACTCGGATGACTTAATGACAAATGGTTTGATTGGGTAAACTTTAAAGTATAAAATAATGTATTAACATAATGATTAGGTTGTTAAATAATAAAATATCTTAATTAGTGGATCATTATGTTTCTAATTCTGTCTATTTTGGTATTGCATACCAAACCAAATTTACCTAAAATATCAAGGAAACTCATAAAAGATCTCATGATTATGTTATTTTTATAAAAATAACAATTCAACAATTTAATTATAAATTTAATATAAGTATAAAAATAAATATCTTTATTACCATAAAATTAATGGACTTATAAGAATTTTAAACTTTTATAATTAAAAAAAATTATAATCTTAAAACTCATTAAAAAATCTCTGTAATCTTAACTAGAAAAAATATTTAAAATTATAAAAACATTGTGATAAATAATTAAATAATTATATTACAGAATTAACTGTTACAATTAAGTTAAAAATTATAAGAATCTGCCACTAATTATATTACAGAAATAAATTTATATAAAATTACATAGTAAGAGAAGAGTTTTCGGACTGCCGGCGTTTCGTGAGAGCGGAATCTGAGACAAAACGATCGGATCCATAGATGAAATCGAAGGGGAAAAAGGAGATTTTTTTGTTTGTTGAGTAGAGAGTGTCTGTTGAATGCCTTGTCCACTGTCCATGTATTTATTCTTGAGTTTTGCGTACCGAAATTGATTTTCTTTTATCAAACTTTTGTTTGTATTTTGACCCTGTCGATGGCTATGCTGGGCCTGGGGGGATGGCGCCTGGCGGTGCGTAGGGGATGACGTTGCTTATTGCACTTCTCTTCTCTTAATTATACTTTTATTAGTGCATTGAAATTAAATTAATGAGATTAAGATTTAAGATTTAAAATTTAAAAAATTAAAAGTATGATTTATTTTTAAGTAAATTACATCAATGATCATTTGACTATAACTCAATTATTCTTTATATTTTTTAACTATTAAATGTTATAAATTGGTCTATTGATTAATTTTTTTGAAACAATGTAGTTTTGTGCCGTTAAAAAATTGACGAGAAACTGATGTGAACGTTAACATATTAACTTGTATTATAAAGATTAGGGATGCCGCATGATTATACAAGTCAACATGTTAACGTCTACATCAGTTTTCCGTCAAATTTTTAATGGCACAAGACCATTTTGTTTCAAAAAAGTTAGTCAATGGACCAATTTATAACATTTGATAGTCAGAGGATGTAAAAGATAATTTAGGTATAGTCAAGGTACCACTGATGTAGTTTACCCTTTATTTTTAAGGTGTAAGATTTAGGTTTTAGGATGTAAAAAATTAGGATTAAAATTTAAAATTTAATTTTTTTAAAATTTTTAACGAAAGACATAAGATAAGACATAATTAGGAGATAAAAAATTTATACTCGATATATTTGTGCAATCTAATGTATAATAAGTCTATGATGTCATTAATTAATTCATAATTAATATGTAATCATTTGCTTTATAATTAAATGATATAAAAGATAAAAATTTATTTTTAAAAAAATAATTATATAAATAGTATGATTGGTTTTTATTGGATAAGATTATGAATAATATGGGTGAGAACTTATAATAAATAAATTATTTATTTTTAATGTCGTTAATCAATTTATTATTAATTTTATGCAATAAATTATTTTTTATTTACCTGATATAGAAAAATAAAAATCTTTCATAAAAAATAATAATATAAAAAAATTATATAACTGATTTTTAATGGATGAAACTATAAAATATATAGTAGCCTGAAATTGTATTATAATTTTTATTTAAAAAATATTTTAAAATTTAACGTATTATTTCATTTATAATCCTTAATTATTAAAAATCAACTAACTAATATTTTTTAGTTAATCAATTATTACAAGAGGAACTAGGCGTTGAACTCGACTCAGTCTTCTATTTCTGCATGAACTCAAAAACCATACTCTGTCTTTTGTAGTAAAGAAATGGTCGGTCTATTTTAGGAAATCAATTCTTGCAATACGAGGGGGATCACGTTTATAACATTTTATATGGACAATATTTGCTCGTGTTTTGCTCAAATTACATTTTTCATGTAATTAACCGGTTGATAGCAAGATTTTATAATTAAAATCGATTTCGCGTTTCATACTTAATTTTAATAGATAAATATTTTTATAATTTTTTTACATAGATAACGTCTCAAACTCAAAAAATAATTGAATAATATCAAATTATTATTTATCATTTAACTAATATCATTGATAAAATTTTATAAATTTTGATACAAGTGATATAACAAAAAAAATCTTCAGTGAATATTGATGCTCGAGATAATTACAACCTCTCAATATTCTATTTTCATTCCGTTAAATTTTTTTTTTATAAAAATAGAGTGATCTCAATGATAAACAATATTCTATTTTCATTTAAATAATAAATTATAAAAATTATGTAATTGGGAGATCAATACAACATATAGTATCATACATTCAACCATTAAACAAATATCTCCCATTTTTTTATTTTATTTTATTATGTTTTATGTGCAAACAGGTTTAAATATTACTATCGAAGGTGAGAAAGAGTGAAAATCGTCTGCCTTTTTTTTTATACTTTCATATATGCTTCCACTTTAAACTATAAGGTTTAAGGGTTAGGGTTTTTAGGTTAGGGGTTGTGGTTATGGTTTAGGGAATTAGGTATAGGGTGTATTTTTTAAAGTTTAGGATATAGAAAATAAATGTTAGGGTTTAAAATTTAATATTTTAGAAATTTTTAACATGAGACATAAATAGAGACATGGTAAAGAGATAAGATTTTTATCTGAGAGTAGCTTACAGTAGTAGCTAAGACAGTCGTAGCATGTTTTTTTTTCCCTTTAATTTCCTCACTATCTACAGCTTCTTCAGGTTCATCTGTCTAGTAGTCCATTAGGAGTGTACTGGGTATTGCTTCTTTTTTCCCCTTTCTTATCCTCAAGGTTCTTGATTTTCGGGTGATGTTTCTATGGATTTGAAAGTGGATCTATCTGGTTTGGATGTTATGTTGCTGGATGGCTTGTATGATGTGTGCATGAACTGTTTGATGAATGGTCAATTTAAGTGCACCGAGGATAGTCTCCTTGGTGAATGGTGATAGTGGTTGGACCAAGATGGTTTCAAGCTCCACCACCCTACTACCAGCTCAATGGTTCCAAGAGAGTTGGCAAGTCTTGGTGGAGAAAGCTCTTGCTTTCATGGCTGATTGGTTGGACTGTGGTTTCTATTTGGATATTCTGTTATATGAGCTCCCAAGCTACCGAAAAGAGGAAGGGGGGAGTCGCTAGCATGTTGCAGGATAAGTTTAATGTAATCATGAACCATATCCAGGCTATGTCAATTTTGATCTCAACTTTCCACCATGGAAAAAAAAAAAAACTTCCGCCATTGATCAGGTAAGTTAGGATGCTAGAACTAGTTGAGATGAGATATTATGTTTTTGCAGTTTACTGTCTCATGCTCGATTCGAAGTGACTATGCGTTTGTTGTGCTTGATTGCTATCGTTTACCCTGTCCCATGCTTGGTTCAAGTAGTATCATTTGACAACTGAAATTGATAAATCGAATTTTCGATCGAATAAGAATTATGTCAACTTGATAACCATTCTTGCTTCAGAATGTTAAACACAGATGTTTTGAGCTTCTTAGATATGGAAAGATCCAAGTGGTTTTAGTTGTGGATTCTATGAACGTGTAGACAACTTTTGCGAGGTACAGGGAGCGAACTTCTTTCGAGAGGCCGCTCACTGGTGGCGCGGCATATGCTGTAAGGGTGCTGCACTCTGAAAGGGAACAATTTTACAGGGAAACATGTTTTGGTAGCAAAGTGTGTTTGATGCGAGGATCGTCGGACTGCGGCGGTGCAAATAAAGCCATGCTCGGATATTGGATTCTCTTGTATTTTACTGGAAAAGCTTGTTGATCTATTTTTCCTGTTATGCTAAAGACAGCAAGATGGATGTTTCCAAACTCTGAGTTAAAGGGTACTACTCGACCAATGTTCTTGCAGGTTGGGACGGGGTCGATAGGTTGGGACGAGGCAATCGACGATGGTGTTGATGTGCTATCGATGTCTATGGGGTTCATAAATGCAAATGCAACTTGCGTAATGGAGCAGCACCAGCAATTCCCTCTGCAATTGACCTGTCCCTTGGATATTGCCAAATGCCGTTTTTGCCTTTTTGGATAAGCATTATCCAGGCTGAATAATTGCTTGTGTTATTAAACAAAAGAGGAAAGCAATAACCAAGAGACTTACCTTGTGAAAGAGAAAAGAAAATGAGAATCAATCAACTGTTTTCCCCTGGTAAATAAGAATACAATACAGTTAAAAATAAGTCACCATTTCAGCTAAACAATATTCACATAGTTCAGTTAACATCCCAGGCAAGAGTCATCTGCATTTCCGGCATCGATACCCGAAGAAACCTGGTAAATTCATTCTTCCATATAGGTGCAAACACATAGCATCACTCACAAGAACTCCAATGCTGCTCGATTCTCAATCTCAATGACGTCGTCAAATCCACTCTTTCTCTTCTCAAAAATCTACCATGCTGTAAAGGAAGAATCAGTTTGAACCAGATTCAAAGTTCAATGTATCAATGAAAAAAATAAAATGAAAACTTCTTATACAATGCAAAACCTAACCAACAAAATGGAATACCAAAGAGCAGCGATTTCGGATACGAAATTAAGCTATGGTGCAAAGTATTGTCAACAATTTGATATCTCATAATGAACCAGCTACATGAAGTTAACCTATTCAACCACAAGCTCAATTTATCTAATAGATTCAGAGCTCAAATACAGCCACAGTCTAGTTCAAAATTTAGCTCGAGTTCGATAAACCGAAAACATCATCATATAATGCTAAATTTCAGCTGAAAATTGAACAGATCATAGGCATAAAAAACTTGGGGGAACACGAGATTCAATCCACAATAAATTCAATAATCTATTTAGTACTCCATGATAGACAATATCCAGATTTTTCATTCTATATTCATTCAACCATCGTAATTCACAATCCCTATAGTATACTGGCATTCAACAGTGATCTGTTCTGTTAGATGAGTATATTTTCAAATATTCCAACAAGAAATCAAAGTAAAAGAATCTGGAACAGAGCATGATGTTTCCTCCCCAGTTCTTCAAGAAAACAAATTAATCTGAAACAGTAGAGTTGTCAAATCCCAGCGAAGAAGTAAACAAGGGGGAGGGGGAGGAGGAGCAATTACCAGGGATATCTTTTCGAGGCGAAGGAGGAGCCAAGGCATAACAAAGAATCGAACGACCCATCAGGGAAATCGCGGAAACAATCCCGGCGACGTAAAACACCATGAACAAACCAATAGCCCAAGGCATCAACATGAATCCTATGAAGAAAGTGACCGATCCACATAGCATCATCGAAACCGATATCCCTAGCATCAACCAAGCGATTCCTGCCGGTGTTATCGTCGATAAATCTAGGGGATTATACCTCCTCATCGACACCGAAGATTGATCGGCGAAAGGCATCGGCGGCGACCGTAGAAGATTCATAACCAGAGCCGACAGCTCGTAGAATACCCTCGATTGCTGATCCTGATCTTGATGGCTTTCCTGTTCTCTTCTCATCATCTTTTTTTCCTCAGAAAAAAATCCAATCGAATATTCAAAATTTTTTGAGATACTATGAGATTTTCTTTCTCTTTTCTAAGAACGAGGCAAATGGATAAACTCGTGGATAAAAACAGTTATCTAAACCACTGTTTGATTGGAGATGAATTAACAACTGGAGAGTTCTAATAGCCAAAGCTTTGTTTGTTTCTCGGGAAATTATGGAGGGAAGGAAAATATAAAAAGGAAAAAGTGACGCGGTGGTGCTAATATTATGGATTAGAGCGGACGTGGACACCTTAGGTAGGGACAGATGACGTCAGCCTTATCCTTTAAGTCTGAGCCTTTGATTGTAAGCTAAGGTTGTTCTGTTTTTTACTACAAGAGTACAGCGCGTGAATATTGCTAATTAGATTGCTTTACTGTTAATCAGAGATTAATCGAGGAGATTTATTTTGATCACCGTATTTTTAAAATATTCGATAAGATCATTAAATTTATAGTTTATACTCATTAAAATCACTCAATTTTTAGTTTATATTAGATAAAATTACTCAACTTTTAATTTATATTCGATAAAATTGTTTAACTATTAATTCATATTTGATAAAATCTTTATCACTAAATCCCGTTAAAATTTATTATTAATTTTAATATATCCTTAATAAAAAAAATAAACTATAATAATCATTAAACAGATAATTAATAACTATAAATTAAATTGAATGTGTTAGGTTTGGATTTTAATTTTCCCTTCAATTATAGCACATGGAAATCCCAATTTCCCATTCCCTGACCCTGTGGAAAATAATGACCTTGAAATGTCAGAGATGACGTGTAACATTTACATACCAATCCTTTGAGAATACAATATACTTAAATCAATTTTTTATGAATATGGTGCGATTTTATTGATTTAGAAAATTATATGTTAAGAT
Source organism: Abelmoschus esculentus (assembly GCA_035048815.1). Lineage (NCBI taxonomy): Eukaryota > Viridiplantae > Streptophyta > Magnoliopsida > Malvales > Malvaceae > Abelmoschus > Abelmoschus esculentus. The sequence goes on along the minus strand of JAUCBN010000002.1, from coordinate 15,270,323 downwards.
ATTATATAAGAAATTTATTAAATCTCTTAAATTTTCAAGAAAAATAAATTATATAAGATATTATATAAAATATATATATATATATTAAACCGCTCAAATCTTTAAATATTTTAGAAATTAAATCACCCCTCATACTCTATTTAAATCCATAATATTAAAGACATTAACATGCACCATAATATTATTAAATCCATGCTAACACTGTTTCATAAAACAACACACTAGAATGTCTGATTCTTACTAGGAAATGCATACCATTAAAATCTCCATGCATGCATGATATGATTATGTTATCTTCTTCATCGTCATCCTTACACAATTATTATGGTAGCAATCCTGTTAAATAATTATTCACACTCGGACCTGCTGTGGTTGATGTTGATATCGGATCAGGCTCATATCTGTTATTCAACAAATCCACACAAGTAAAGATAAACTGTAAATTAATCCGCAACGATCTATTTTGTTCGATAACACGTTATCCGTATCAAATACATATACGAACACATAGATAATTTTAAAAACGTATCCGAATCTCACCCGATATGTAATGTAGGTTCACACTCCAATGGGTGAAAGAAGCCATGAACCTGAGGCTGCTGAGATGGTTGCCGGACATAACTGATCTCTTCAGGATTTGGGTTCAGCTGAAGAGAATCTAATTGGTAACCTTCCACCAACTATACAAAGTAACAAATGTCATACATACATACATACATACATGTGTAGAAAAAAACATACCCTTTGTTGTAGGGTCTGATTGGCTTCATGAAGCATATGTTCCTGCAATAAGTTGAAATGAAAAATACTGTATTTTTGAAACCAACCAAGAAAATTTGAGTTTACAGTTTCCTTACCTTCCTCTGCAGATCATTGAACTGATCCACCATGTGTTGAGTCTACAAACAATACAACAGTGATTGATCAAAATGAGATACATTCGATGTCGATTTCATTATTTCGATGATTATTTGAGTCGAACTTAGTACCCGCAATGATCTAACGAGTTTCAACGACGATTCGAGCTGTTTTTCGAGCGATTCGAGCTCTTTGCTGCCTAAAGCACCCAGATCTTCTCCTAGTAAATTCCTCTGGGACCTTTGCAGAGCTTCACAACGCACTTTAAGCCTCAGATATTCCTGTTGACTGCTCATATCCTACACAGAATCCATAGTATGTGGATTTCAAAGGCGTGTAAGGTTTTATTTGTATCGTGTTCGTATTATTTTTTCGTATATTATGCTCGGTAGAATATTTCGAACGAACAGAGAAAAAAAAAGGAGGAAGTGCAAGTAAAATAAAGATATTACCATAGCATCGACCCCAGTTGACACATTTCTCTCCGGAGCTCCATAGTTGCATTTTTGATACCTCTCCAATGTTTTGATGGTGCTATATACCAAGTCTCGTGTTAAGTTATTCGAATTTTTTATTTTTATCAAAATATCGAATTTGATGTATTTAACATTATATATAATAATATAATCTTTTAAATATATGAACATTTTCATAAAAATTAAATGAAATAATATCTATTTAATGATTAAGGATAAATGAAAGAAGAATTTTTCTGTTTATTATTATTTCTAATTAAGTAAAAAATATATATTAATTATTTTTTATTTATACATTAACTTAATAATTAATCAACTTAACAACTGCCACTAAATAGTAATTAAAATTTCGCCGCAATCAATTAATATTCACACAAAAAATTAATAATCGAATGTTTTTCTTTTTAAGATTATTTATATGTAATAATATCTTCTTTATTACACTATAAATGAATAATAAAATTATTATTTTTAGTTAATTTTATAGAAATTAACAAGCAAAAAATACTAAAACAATCTATTTACACTAAATATACAGGAGAAACTTAAGTATTAACTACAAGTTCAAAGTCGAAACCCTAAACATAGGGGCAAAACAGCTTATGCAAATATCCAAACCCTAAAACTCAGACACGCATTCATGGCGATGTATGAAAAAGAAAAGGAAACTCATCAGAAAGAAAAAAAACACAGAAAAAGGACAACACTGGGGAAGTGGGAGTCTTAGTTGTCTTTGTCTTGCTTTGATTGATTGATTTTTCAAACATCTGAAACTGTCTGATGTATCTGAAAACAGCTTTTGAATCTTCTTACAAACGACCCATCGGTTTCTTGTCTGTTTTAAACCCTTGGGTATGTTTTTTTTTCATAACCAAAACCAAAGATCTTAAAGAATCGATCTCCCAGGAACAGATGTAGAAGATGGTGTAGCTTTTAAGTAAATCAAAGTGATTAGAAAAGGAGTTGAAAAGTTTTCCTTTTTTTTCTTTGAGTGGGAAAAGGGAAGAAAAATCTGGGGAAAATACATTTGATGAACTAGAAAAAGAAAATACTAACGTACGGCAGATCTCTGATAGCTTCTTCAAACTTGAAATTTAAGGGAAAAGGGGAAAACCCTATGAAGATATGAAATTAGGGTCAAACAACATAACTTTGATCTTGTTTTTCATGGTTTTTAAGTTACAGATCTAACATAAAAATGAACAACACGAACCGACAGACAAGACAATCACCAAAACAGCAAAAACAAGAGCAAATCATTTAAAGCAAGCAAGCAGGCAAAGAGCAAGACAAACCCTGGGTTTTGTTTCATTTGTTTGGCTAAAAAGGAAAGTAGAAAGGAAAATAGAAAGGAAAGAAAGGATTTTTTTTTGTGAAATATCAAATACCTTGAGCTGCTGCAGAACTCATACAGCTTTCCTCGATCGGAGAATATGATGAGAGCAACCTCGGCGTCACAAAGAACAGAAAGCTCGTAAGCTTTCTTCAACAGTCCGTTCCTTCTCTTGGCGAAAGTTACTTGCCTGTTGATCTTGTTCTCGATCCTCTTCAACTCAACCCTACCTCTCCCCATTGTTGTTTTGTTGAATTTTTCTCCACAGATCCTGAAATAGCAGCACAAAAATGAAGAAAAACAGGTAGCTGCTGCTGTTCATTGTAACCCTTTTAATAACCCTAGCCTTTCTATTTTTACTTTCAATGGTTTTGGGTTTAGATAGTCCTAGCTGAGTTCCATTGCAATATGAAAAGAAATATACTTGAAGAATAAATGTATTTAAAAATTTTTTTGGGGTGAATAGGTGAAAGTGAATAGTGTTCTTTTAGACCTTTCAACTTGTAGGTGACGAGGTTTTTGGACCTCGCTAATTGCAAGTGGCGAGATCTATGTAGGCCGTTGGATTGAATTGAAAATATATTGATTTCAACGGTATACATGAACCTTACCATATGCAGCAGATGACGAAGTCCAAGAAACACTATTCATTTCGGTTTATTCCCTCAAAATTTTCCTCACGACTCTATTATTCACTTAAATTAGCCTTGGTTATGTTTCACGTTAAAAAAATAGGTTTAGAGTTTAAGATTAAGGGTTTAGGGTGTAAAGTGTAGAATTTAAAAATTAGAGTTAGGGCAAGGGACGAAGCTATGATCTAATACCGAGTGACGCCAAAACATTAGACAAAAAAATATAAAGGTTTATTAAGTATTAAAACTCATAGTTAATGACAATGTCTAATTTATCTAATATTTAAATTTATAGGGACTTAAACTGTCATTAGACTGAAGAAATAAATGAATTAAATTTAAAATTTTAGAAAACTTAGTTAAAAGTGTACACAAATTTTAATATTTACTATAAATTTCTAAAAATTTTGAAGGAAGAAAATTAAAATTTATTAAAAATTTAAAAAGCCTATTATAATTTTTTAAATTACTGAAACGTTAATAGAAACACGAAAAATAGAATATTTTTATAAATTTATCTTTCGAATTTAATTTTAGATACAAAGTTAAAATATAAATTTATTTTATAGTTATTAATTGAAAAAATAAGTCTATTAAAGAGTTCGGGTACCAACAAAGTATTTAAGACCAATATCAATAATCAATAATTAAAGACACTTAATATTTATTAATCGGTTAGTAGTTACGTATCGTTAGAATATTAACCAAGGTAAGTTTTTTTTTATTACTATACGTGACTATTTCCGAGTTCGAGTAGAACTAAGTTTAGAGGGTAAAATATATACGAGGAAGTAAAATTTAATTTGATTTGATTTAGATTGTATTTTTATAAATATGATTCAATTAAAAAAATTAAATAGAGTTTAAATTATAAAATAAAAAAACTTAAAAATTCAGTAGTTAATAAATTAAATTTTAAACACGAATTAAATCTCTTAACTCTGTCATACAGTTATAAAAAATATGTATGTATATATAAATATAAAAAAAATTGTTTATATTTAAACTAAATAATATCACAACTTGATAAAAAAAAGATTATAATTAAATTTGAAAAAAAATTTACTTAAGTTTTAAAAAATACCAAATAAACTTGAATTATAAAATAATTAATCAACTCGATTAACTAAAAAAAATAATTTTACTAGATCAAATATTCGCCCTAACAAATACACGTTATCTCAAAAAAGTAATAATAAAAAAACATAGTATCGTCATTTATTGGAAAAATTATTAGGTGAACTATGTTCACCATGTCATCCGTGATCTCAATTAATCAGAACCGTTCATTTTAATTTTTTTCAAGATGAATCATCACTTTTTTTCTACATATAATTAGTGGGTAAACAATTATTAAGTAATTATTTAAAAATAAACGATCTTAATTATTTAGATCTTAAATAACGTGATGAATAAGATTCACTTAATAATCTCACAATTAATACAGAATCAACTTTAATTAATCTGATAAATATGACACTAAGAAACGTGTCATAACATGATTCGTTGATTTCCAATGGAGAGAGACTTTCCTACGCTGACGGCTTAAGTGGAGGAAGTGGGAAACCTTAACCAATAAAAAACCATAGGTTAAAAAGGAAATTGCCACGTGTCGACAGCACAACTGAAAGTACATCTGATAATAATCCACTTAACCCATTTTTCAGTTTCGAGAAATAATATGACATCACAAAATCTTTACGTGTTTACGTCATAACAATGTAATAAATACATATTTATTTGATTTTAGTAATAAAAATAATACTCATCAACACAACTGATCCTAATTTCTTCATTTAATTCGACTTGACTCAACCAAAAACTCGATATATTCTTAATTGAAAATGAGTTTGTTACATTCAGGATAAAAACGTAGAAAGAATTTACGGATTTTAAATAAAAAATAGAATATTATTTGTAATTAGAAATTTTTATTTTAATAATTTACGTGGTATAAATAAAATGCGGAAGTTAAAATTCAAATAAAATCAGTTGTTCAATTTGTCTTTTACTATCTTTTTGATTTTTAAAATTTTATTTTAATTAATTTAAATTAAATTTTTATATATAAAATACATATTTAAATTATATTAAATTATTTACTACATAAATTATTATTTTTATTAATATTAATAGTAATAAAAAATTAAATATCATCAATCATTATTTAAATATCTCTTAATAGCTTAAAAGATATTATTTTTTTAAATGCTTTTAAACTATGTTACAATGATGGTAATGGTATTAAATTTAAGCATAATCCCGTTGGAGTTTCACCCGACTTTATCTCAGACTTCAGCTTTTGGTTTAATTGGCTAATTGATTTATGAACTCTTTGGTATTAAATAAAAATATTTTTAATATTTTTCATTAAAATTATTTTCAAAATTTGAAAAACAAGAGTTTTGAAAAAAAAAAAGCTTAACCGATATAAAATCAAAACGTATTTATTTTATTTTATAAATTTACCATAAATCTACTAAATATTTTTTAATTATCAATATCTAACTCGTTGATAGATTAATTCAGATTGAATATTGCAGAAGTCATTATGTGACGATCTTTTCACCCCTGTTTGCTTGACTCGTAACGTCAAAATTTGATCTCATAACCTTACTTAAAATATTTAACATCTCGTCTCATTAAATCAATGGATTAGAACCAAATATTTTTATTATTTTATCTATACTTTAAGTGGGTATATATATTATATAATTAAAATTAATATTTTATCTTGTCCAAGGCTCGGCCCAAGGGACTCGGACCTTACGTGTTTAGTTTCTGGTTTTAAGAATAAACAGTCATGGCCCATGCATGGTTGGCATCTTCTAGGTTCAGACATAATGTTGCTACAGAAAATGCAAATATTTCTGCAATTTTCTCAATCTCAACTCGTAGCTAAATCATAAATTTTTATTTTGTCATGTTTTTCTGGTAATAGGACAAGATTCTAACTCGGTTCTTCTGATCTGCTTCCAATGGACATAGGAGTGTCAAGTGGAATCAAACTGGAAACGTTGTCGGGCGTTGGAGATATATGTGGAGGCCTTGAAATCAACGTTTTCGTCGGCATGACCCCAAGCCTCCATTGCAGACCCATACGAAACCTTTTGCATTGACGAGGGAAGATCGGCAAAACTCTTCTGTTCTTGGAAACTAGTCGGTTGCTTCGAGCTAGCATAAGAATAGGTTAACACCCTAGGAGTCGACGAATAGCTGCAGGGAACCACCTTGCTGCTGGTGTTGCTGCCGCTTCCGCTACTCGGTCTTGGCTTGGCAAATCGAGAGAAAGACTTGGCTAACTTGCCTCGGAACAAACCCTTCTTCTGAGTTGTCTCCATTTGAGTTGAATCTAACAAAAGCAACAAATAATTCACAAACTGTTTTGGATTTGGTTGGTTTTTGTTGAGCAAACTCTCAGTCTCAGGCATATATATATGAAATGGCAAGTCAATCACTGCCAAACACCTGCTTGAAGCAACCTATTCGCTGCAGAATCTTAAGCTTTTGGATAAACATGAAACCCCATCAGGCATCAGCTTAAAAGACATGATTTAGTCACTGTTTCTAATGTTCTGTTTGTTTGTTTTAGGAATAAACATGTCTGGCATCTTCTTCAGTGCTGGGATTGATTATCTCTGACATAATCGATAAAGAATCTGCCAAGGCATCAGCCATTTCATCGTCTAAAATTATAAATCCTGAATTCCTCTCTTTTTCTTCCATTGTCGTGTTCTGTTGTTTTGGTAATAGGATTAGATTCTAACCCAGTTCTTATCTGCTTTCAAGGGAAATACGTGACATGCAAGACAAATTACAGAGCACCAAACCAAGAAGTAGTAAATTAAAATCGGATCGAGTCGAATCGAGTTAAAAAACTATAAGAAATTTGGAATTTGGTTATGTAAACTCAACCATAATTACCATAATTCTGCTTTAGCAGATACATGTATATAACATGTCAAGTGGAATCAAACTCTATCAAGCCGGAAACGTTGTCGGACGTTTAAAATATAGCTCGAGGCCATCAGGTCCACGTTTTCGTCGGCATGACCCCAACCCTCCATTGCATACTCATACGACACCTTTTGCATTGACGACGAACACCTGCAAAATTCTTCTGTTCATGGAAAATAGTCCGTCTGCTTCGAGCTAGTATAGGAATAGGTCAACACCCTCGGCGTCGACAAATAGATCGACGTTGAAGATTGCGTCGACCCGGGAACCACTTTGGCAAAGGGTGCTTATCTTTCTAGATCAACATGAAACACCTGGATAATATTCCCTTTAGATTTTCCATAAAGCAAATGTTTGATGTGATTTTTCATAAAGCAAATGTTTGATGTTAGTGTCTTATTACCCTCTTCTTAAAAGACATATCTTTTAGGAAGAAGGTAATGATCTCGTGACAAATGGTATTAGAGCGGTTCTTTAACTGTCCGATTTTACGTCGAGAACGAAAACCCGTAACGAGGACGTCACAAGGTTGGGTGGGGAGAATGTTATAGCTAAAAAGAGGCAAGAAACATTAATCTCACATCAAAAAAGAAAAAAAAGTTTTAAGATATATAAACGGTAACAATGCACATCCTATTAGATATCTTTTAAAAAGAAGATAATAATCCATGATATTAAAGTATCCTTAAAACCCTATATTTTAATTTAAAGTTCAATTTGGTCCAACCATAACTGTATGAAAAGAATGATTATGAGATCTTGTTTTAATGGTAAGTTTGAGATCATGAGGTGATTTAGAGTTTAATATTGTTAACGGTGTGTTTGGTGATGGGACACTGTTCTAATATTCTAAAATTACAGAAGCACATATTTTGTTTGAAAGATTTACAGATTATTCCCCACTCATTCAAACAAAAGTTCATTAAATATTCTAAAATTAAAACACACAAATCAGTTCATAAATTTGCAACTTCATGGGATAATCTGAATTTTTATTCCTCAAAACCATCTGGTTTGAAGGTAGATTGGAAATGGCAGATATTTTTACTCCCATGAGAAGGAGAGTGTATGGTGAGTACTTGTTGCAGATGACCCGGGATGTTCATTTTGGAACATTTGATGTCCATGGAGATTTGTGTTACCGCCACCATCAGCGGCCAAACCGGCAGTTCCGACTTGTTCACCTCCTATTCCTCCTAGATTGTTATAATGCAAGTTTGGCATCAAGGATGAAGCTGAGCCATGTTGCACCATGGGGCTCAGACCAATCTCCCGAGTCTCAGCTGGTTGGGATGACAGAAGAGAGAGAGCACGATTCGAGTCAATAGTTTGATTTATCGGGAACATTTTCCAGCTGCTGCTGCCATTGCTTGACGAAGGAATCGCGTCGAGGAACGGTTGACAAACCGAAACACTTCCAGGGAGTGATGAACTAGTTGTTTGTAAGAATGAGAACTGCTTTTCTCCTTTGTAGTTATCAGATGAGAAACCAGACAAGCTACCTCTGCCGCTGAAGTTTATCAAGTTCATATCAGTTTCCAATTTCAGGGCTCCCATCCAGGAAGACGTTACGGCAGTTGTCGAAAATAGTTGAGGGAACCGTGTACCTGCAGCAGAGTCTCCATTGATATCAAACATTGGCAAACTCAGAGTGAAACAAGGTTTGGATAAGAACACTAAAAGAACCAGTTCAACCTTGGTGACTGGATAGAAACCTTCCCGAACTCGCAGACAGAGAATCGGGTTGAGGCTTCCTCCGCCGTCGGTTATGTCCGTCGAGACGTTTCCTACAGCTTCTTTTCACCTCATCAAACTCCACCAACGAATGAAACCTGATGAATTACATTCACCATTAACCAAGCTCTTATATTTATCAATGAATTATACAATCTTGTAAGGAGCAAATCACATATATGGACCGAACATGAAAATTGAGTACTTCACAATGAAAACATATAGGAATTCAGACACAAACCATAAATCACTATGAAAACTGCAGCAAATTCATTCACTACAGAGCTAACAGTAAGTTTATAGATGATAGTTACCTGCTACACTGTTGGCAAAACCTTTGTTCTAGTCCCCTAATTGTAACTTTTGGGGTCTTGGAGTGAACTTCACATACTTTATGGCGCCGGTGGTAGTCCCTGCATTTGCTGAGGTCTGCAGTGCAGCCATCTACCAAGCAAGAAGGCACTTGGCTACCACTGCTGGATGCTCGTGCCCTTTTAAACGATGCTGCCGCCGCCGCCGATTCCATTGAATGAAGTCCAGACAGATCCCCCAAATACCAAGCCAAACCTGATTCACCTACTGAGCTACTGGATTTAACAGCTCAAGATTGCTGCAGCAGCAACACCTTTAGTTTCAAATCTTCATTCCTGTGAAGTTAAACAAATTATGCACCTATTCAAGATTATGATTGTTTATCTTTCGGTCACAAGTCAACAACAGTATGTAAATGTCTCAAAGAATCATGACCAAGAAACATCCATTTCCAATGCAAGAAACCAAATGAGACTTTTCTTTCTTATAGCCCCAAGTTCAAGTATCCAAGATGGAGCAACAAATGAAAAAGAAGTGCAGAAGAGGCTAAACTCTAAAAAGGAAAGGGTGGGGAATGGGGAGAAAAGCCTTAATGGTTCATTAAACTCATAGTAATAATAAAGTTTCAAGCTTTATTGTAGCCAACTAGCCATAAAACCTGTCAACATCATTGAAGTCAACACTCTTATCCCATCCACAAATAGCATGGAGGATATTTTTGGAAAGACAGAAAGCCTTTTCACCACAAAAAAGAAAACACTTCTACTATTCTTCAAATAAAACTCAACTGAAAATCCCAATTGTTAAGCTTAAAAACATCCCACCAACAAGTAGAAAGCTAAAGAACCCTACTTTTATAATCATAATTTCATGTACTTACTTGCTTGATCTTAGAAAAAAGAGACTAAGCAACAAGTAAGAAGAAAAGGGTACCTGAGAAAATCCCAGAAATCTGACAGATAAGGAAGAATCTTAGGTCGGTAAGCTGTGAACTGGCAGTTTTCAGATAAACTTTCAAAAGGGGAGCAAGAGGGAAAGTTGGAAGTGAAAATTTTAGTAGGAAAAGGAGAAAGTTTACTGCTTGAAACAAGTAATGGAGACTAACAACATCTCCATCTCCATGGGAAGACAAAGCAAAAACCAGAGGCAAAGAGGAAGAAACAACGGATACTAGGAGTGATTATTATTATGAATGAATGAATTGAAATGGAGAGGAAGATGAAAGGAATGATGGAGTCTGAAAAAAAAAGTGGGTTTCACTGTTGAGCTTCACACTTCCTTTTTAGGCTTAGAGCCTCGAAATTAGTTTTGTTTTGAAAATATAATAATGGAGGATTGAAGATTTAGGGTAAAAAAACGAGTGGCAAAGAAAGGTACAGCGTTGTTGCTTTCCAGCTTTTTAAATTGCGAAAAGAGAAGGAAAAAACAAAGAAAAGTACAAGAGGAAGGGATGGAAGCAAGGATGTCACTGCTATAAAGGGAGAGGCAGTGTATTTTTTTTTTTTTTCTTCAGAAGTTACTGTACTGGTATGGGTATATATCTTTTTCTATCTTAATTCAATTTTTTTAATCAATTATGATAATTATAATAATATTTATTTTAAAATTAATAAAGTTTTAAACAACGTAATAAGAGCGATCGTACAAGATCTAAAAAAAGAGGTCTTAAGATTTTAATAAATTATATTTATAAAATGATGTTAATCTTAAAATTTATTTTAAAAATTTTAAAAATACTCTTAAAAATACGAGTTATAACGATTAAAATGTTATAATTATTTCATTATAGAATCTTATTAATCATTTCTATTATTATTGTTTTTTCAAAATCATTGAAATTCTGGATAGACGTAATAAAAATAACTATACAGAAGACCCTTAAAATTGATAATTGTTAGGGTCACATTTTAATAAATTTTGCATGGATTCAAAATCTTTAAATTGTCTCTGTCTAAATTATATTATAATAATATATTGATGTTTGAACCTGTAACCTTTAAAAATGACAATCGTTCTCTTAATTTTTTTAATTTAATTTATATTCAAGATTTTTTGAGGTTCATTTCATAACTTTAATTTTTTTTAGTTTATTTTATTGATCAAATAAGTATTTAAAATTTTAAAATTTAATATATAATATTAATTAAAAATATAATAAGTGTTTATTTTAATAAAAAATATTTTAATATTTATTTTAATTAATATATATTTGAGTTATTATTGTAACAAAAAATTAATTTAAATACTTAAAAAATAATATTTTAATTACTTTATTTGTTTTGAATTAAGCCATGAAAAAAATCATGTGGTGAATTGAATTAAAATTGACAATTTGAAAAAGGATTGAAAACCCTAGTTGAACCAATCTGATCTCGCACGCAACATATAGTTAAGAGTTTACGATTATTTATTTAGTTTTTTTTTATTTTATAAAATAAAATAATCAATAAAAAACTATTTAAATTGGTTTAATAAATTCTATACTTTTATTAAAGAATATATATTTATAAATTCATTTTTATAATTAATTTTTTAATATATCAAATTAGGTTAAATTTAAATATGAAATTTTCGGGTTGGACTTAACGTGTTCATCCCTATTAATACACGTTGATTTTTTAACCAACTTTTAAATTTATATTATTTAATTTTAAAATGTATGATTAAATTAATCACATTTTTTTTTCAAGAAGCTATTCAGTAGGATGATAACGGGTCGGGGTTTTGCTCGTTCCGACCCCGACTCGAAAATGCAAATATTTATCTCAAATTAAATCCGATCTCAATATATATTTTTCTCAACCTAACCCGAAATAATAAAAGACATAACCTAATAAAATAATAAAAAGAACTCGGTTAAACTCAATCCGATCCAAAAAAAATTAATAAAAATATTAAATATTATATATAAAAACATAATAAAAATATATAAATATATTCGGTCGGATCAAAAATTTTCTACCCTAAACCCAATCCGACCTAACCTTATTTTTAAAAAATCCGATCTTATCCAAATTCAATTTTTTAAATAAAAACTCACTCAATCGAATTAAATCGATCAGAACCCAACGGGTAAAATTGTCATCCCTACTATTCAGACTCCATGGACCTACTATTTAAAGAAAATATCTATTGAAAACTCCAATAATTTGTACAAGTTGAGGAGATGGAATGGATGACCACATAAGTTAAATGCGGAAAATATCTATCGAAAAAATAATATTAAAGAAAATATTTCACAAATTATTATTGAAAATATTTTTAAAAAAAAATTAAATTTATATATTTAATTTAAGATTTAGATTTATATTGCATGATTAAAATGTGTGTTTCAAAGTTTAAATATCAAACTGTGATTTAAATAATTTAAGGTTTCGTGTTGATTAATTAAGATTAGCTCGCGTTGCACATCTTGTTTTGATGGGTAAGTCTCTTAAAATAAATTTTTTACATATATAATATCTCGAACCTTAAATCATCTTAAACAAAATTAAATTATTTACCACTTAGATCAATCTGATAATAATAATAATAATAATAATAATAATAATAATAATAATAATAATAATAATAATAATATGACTGGTCCAAATTTCAACCGCCGACATGTTTGATCCAATGTGGGAAAAACGTTTTTTCATTAATTGGTAGACCCTTTTGATTTATTTATTTATTTATAAAAATTTGACCCCATTCCTTCAAATTTTGTTTCGAATTCGAACATATTCGGTAATTTTTAATCAAATATTAAAAGTTATTTCGGAATATAAAATGGATCATATAAAATAATAAAAGAAATATGTCAAATATTATTTAAACAGTTTTTGTTAGAAAAATGGTATGATACATGGATATTTGAGCTTAAATTTGAGTGGGTTTCATTAGTCAAATTAATTGGGACTAAGTGTATTATTACTCTACAACAAGAGCAAATTAAATTTGTATATTTACATGCTCAAAATATTCAATGGATGAATGAGTAATTGTTGCTCAATGTAACACCTATGATGTTGGAAAAATAAAATGAAAAGTAGAATATCCCACATTTGTTGGGAACATAGATTTGGAAAGCTTTATATATAAAAGCTCTTCATGTTATTATTGGAAATAAGTTAAAGACTTGGACTAGATATCATAATTGTGGTTAGGCACTTTGGGTTAGTATTAGTTGATTTTTATAAAAGTCAAAAGATGAACTAGACATTATAGTTCTGACTTTTAAAATGATCGTTTTTTTTTTCTCTCTATTTTTCTGACTTATTTTTTTCTAACAGATACTATAGAGTTAAACCATCTTTTATGGAGTTGCAGACCCTTCAGCTGGTTGTAACTTCCAATTTATTTGGATTAATTCTCTGATAAGTACCATTTTAAATTCTGAGAGTTGTAATTCTTCAAAAATTGTTAATTACAGATTAGTTCTGTAATTAAACATGTCCCCTGCATGAACACTATAAAATGAGACCCTTTATTCTGTTTCTGTTTCTGTGAAGTTCGTCGTTGCAGTCAAAGTTGTGTTGCTCTCTTTGTTGCATTCCACCGTTGTATCCTAGGAGACAAAGGTTCCATAAAAACTCCAGCTCTGGGAGGGGATGAATTTGTTTTAAGGACACTGTGATAACACAAGCCTCGATCAAAAATTTTCAGAATCGTTTATTGGTTTTTCCTTTGGTTTCAGTGATTTTTTATATTTCCATTTTATATGTTTTGTTTCATTCGCAGAAAATTGTTTTTAACAATTGAATAACTTGCTCCGTTTATTTTGATAACACTTTTTACTATTTACTCCATTTATGTCAAATATTTTTAAATTATATCTATTTCTAGTGTACATAATCTAATTAAGTATTTAAACTTGATCTTTAAAAAATTAAATTAAATTAAGACACAAATTTAAGATCAATTAATATTCAGTTTAGTCTTAAAAAAATAGTTTTTTTTATTTGTGTGTGGGTCTTGAAACCCCTTTTTTAAAGGCAATTGACATCCCAATACTAAGACATACAAAAATGGAAACTAGATAATGGTTCATTACAAGACACATAAGTCTATGTGTGTGTCTAGATGAAATAAAAAAATAGAGCCTTTAATAGGTTGGACTGAGGGAGGCTAAAGCTAAAAATTTTAAATATTTATTCAATTTAAAAGATTTAAAAAATTATATATTTGTATTAAAAAATTATTTTCATTTTAAAATCTATTTTTATTTTTTATTTTTATATCAATTCATAGTCATTGTAGGAGTAAAATGAATGAATAAGATTAAACACTCATATTTTTATAAAATTTTTAATTTTTAATCTCATCCATTTTCTATAATTTTACAGTGTAAGTAGATTCTAATATGTTATATATAATTTAAGGGTAATTATTCCGTAAACTAAAAATGAAAATAAAAAAATTCCACCAATAGCTTAATTTTAGGGATTAAGAATTTAGTTTAAGGTTTAGAATTTAAAGATCGTAGATAGAATTCAGGGTTTACAGGTTGAAATATAAACTTCTTACTATATTACCCTAAAACATAAATCATATTATCTAACCTCTAAATTCTAAATTCTAAAACCCTAAATCATAAAACTAATATCATTATGAGATTTTTAATCAGTATATCGAATATAAATCCATAAACCAGGGAAGTCGTATAAACTACTCCCTTGGCCAACAATTCTTTGAAGTGAATAACTTTAGGAGGGGAGGGGTCACATTCTATTAAAGAGAATAAATAAATTTGTGGTTTAGGATTAAAAATAAAATATAAATTTTTAAAAGTAAGATAAATATATAAATGAATTAATTTTAGAATATATTAAATAAGGAAAAAAAATAAAAAAAAAATCAGGGGCAGGCTCACACTCTTTGTAGTTTTATCATTGGGTTTAGGGATTTAAGTTCTACGACTTAAAATTTACAGTTTATGATTAAAATTTAAAGTTTAGGGTTTAAGGATAAGAATTTAAGTTTTAAATTTTATAGTTTTTGTATTAAAATATAATTTTAAATTAAAAAATAATTATTATTATTATGTTTACTATCTATTGAAATTCAGTTCAGCTTGGTATCATTATTTAGGCAATAATATATTTTGAAGTGTGGATTAAAGTGAGTTTTGCTTTAGGCCCATTGGGCTTTATAAAATTGTAAAACTAAATTCATAGCAAATGTCTACAAGCAGTAACAAATCTAAATCATTTAAGATTTGAAATGGCATTAGCATGTGTTTTTTAATTTAATAAATAATCTAAATTTTATATATTATATTTTATTAACATAAATTTGATAAAAACTATATACATTCAATTGATAATAATTTTTAATATCGTATTATAAAAATATCAATTTTATCAATTAAATGTATAATGTCACGAGTTAAATTCAATACTTATTAGATAAAGAAAATAAAGAAACAAACCTAAGACAAGTGTCCAATTGGGATACTAAAATTTGTTCTTTTAAGGGTAAATTGCAATGAAGGTCACTTAATTTATGGGTATGTTACATTTAGGTCACCTAATTATTGAAAGTTATATTTGCGTCACTCGTTTATGGGTAAGGTTACATTTGGGTCACCTAATTATTAAAGGTTACATTTAGATCACTTAATTATAGGTAAGGTTACATTTGTGTCACTCATTTATGTGTAAGGTTACATTTAGGTCACTTAATTATTAAAGATTACATTTAGATCACTCAATCATAGGTAAGGTTACATTTGGGTCAGTCTTCATATTTGGAAAAAAAAATTATCAATTCGGGTATTAGATTAATTAATGATTTCAAATGAAGTATTGTAATGTTAATAAGGGTATACAAGTGATTTAAAAGAAAAAACGACCAAATGGATATACTTCTTCAAAAAAGAAGGGTGACCCAAATGTAACCTTACTTATAATTAAGTGACTCAAATGTAAACTTTAATAATTGGGTGATCCAAATGTAACCTTACTCATAAATAAGTGACCTAAATATAACTTTTAATAATTAAGTGATCCAAATATAACTAAGTAATTTTTGTTGCAGTTTATTTTTTTAAATAATAGATAAAAAGAAAGTTAAAAACAATTATACGATTGTTTTTTAAGTTCGTCGTTCCTAAAAACTACCCTTAAATTTTATATAAAATTGTAAATGTGCAACTACAACATACATACTTATAAGAAGGGAATGTTGTTTTCGATTGATGGACGATATTAGATTATTAGTTGATATAATATAAAATCCGCAGATTGAGGAATAAATGGAATTAAACATAGTAAATAAAAAAATTAAAAGATTTCGTCGAAATTATTCGTTTAAAATTTTCTAACCTTATCTTATTTAATTATATGATAATTTTAGCTCTGCTATTAAATGTTCTTAACGAAATATCATATTATTTATGGACTAACTAATTAAATATATTAATTTAATTATTTTTTATCTTAACTTTTTAATCAAATAAATTTTTAATTGATAAAATTTATTTTTAAATTTAATTTATAATAAATATTAGTGAAAATTCATTTAACAAAGAGATAAAACATGTGCCGCTGCTGCTGTTGATTATACCAAGGCATTGTCATCATTGGGCAGGAGCAGGAGCACCCGGGTCTGTTCTTCAACTTGTATTCAGCAGTAAAAAAAATAAGTAAATGTTTGGGTAAATTTGGCTCACCATTTTCACCTCTACTTTATCAATAATTAACATCAGTAAAAAAATGCTGGAGGATTTCACTTCTCATGATTGAACTGATAAAATATTATATAATCAACCACCCAATTCCATATTTTTCTCAAAATGCCCCCCTCGCCGCTTTCAAACTATCTTACCAAATCAATTAAATTAAATTAAAATTTCAAATTGGCAATTCAATTATCCACTCAAAAGAGAGGCAAATTAGAAACAATTTTGTTCCGACCATGAAAAGGACAGTTCGACGGAAAGTACATGAATGCTAAGGACCACCGCCGACCACTGCAGATATTCCGACACCGATGTACCCTTCCACCACATCTGGATTTAATAACAATTTCTTCATTTTCAAGGTCTCCAAATACCCAAAAGAAAAAGAAAATTACACATCTGGATTCCAAAGACCCCATAAACGAGAATTCAATAAACCCAACACGTCCGGAAACACTTTACGAGCTAGACACTCATGGTTATTTGTTGTCGCCGCCGCATGTACGTCTTCATCGGAATCTGCTATCGGACACACTTCATTCACCTCCGTCATTTTAACTGCCTCTTCTTTAACTTCTTTATTATCCGATGAGGTAGTAAAAGCCGATGCTTCCTTGTTAGAACACTGCAAGACGGGAGCTTCGTGGTCGGGCTGACCCGGTTGTTCAACGACCGGAATATCGCCGGCCCGAACGGTCATTTTGCCGTTTCCGTCCTTCCTTCTGAGTCGCGCGCTTTTCTTGGAAGGCTTCTTGGTTTCCCCGTGGGTTAAATGGTCTTCGAAAGCTTCAATAACTTGATGGATGAGCTCACGGTTAGGAGAAGAGTCCCAGCGAAACCAGAAGCTCGTGTAACAGTCGAAACAATCGCAACCAAAAACGTGTGACTTGTGGGGAAAACCGTCACCCTTTGGTGCCATTGCCGCCGCAGCCGGTGATGACTTCTTTGAAGCTTTTTTCTTGGAAGAAAAATCTTGGCTCGTTAAAGTGCCGTCGGCGGTAGTGGTGGTGGTCTTGAGGGACCTGGTAATCATGTATGCCAAAACTTCTCTGTCCTCAATAGAAAGAACTGAAGCAAGAGCTATAATGGCGGCCGGAAGCAGCTTCAAAACGGAGAGATAGTCTTCAGAAGAAGGAGCTGGGTATACTTTACCTATGTTTTTGAGCTTCATGGTTGTTTCTTTGTTATAAAAATGGCGGCTTTGCAGAGAAGAGTGTGATGGTGTTTTTGAAAAAGATGAGACTTGGGAATTATTTGTTTACTTACGAGACTACACAAAGCAGGGAGTAGAGAGAGAATGTCACGGGTCTTTATTTTTCTCTCAGGGTAAGGGACAATTTAAGTAAATATTGTTTTATTTTATATATATATATATTATTTTTTCCTAATTATTTTTCGATATATGGTGATTTATCGTAGAAATCAGAAATCTGGTGAAAAGTACTCCGACTTCAAACAATAACCCAATAAAATATTTGGTATTGTTTGAAATCGAAATGCTTTTCATCTGACTTCAAATAATGTTAAAAATAATTATCTCGAAGAGACAAATTATTGGATAATTTAAAGTATATTTTTTTAAAAAATATTATTTAAAATCGGATGAAAAATATTATAATTTCAAATGGTACTAAATATTTTATTAGATTATTGTTTGAAGTTAGAGTGTTTCACGTTGACTTCTAATTTATATAATAAATCACTATATATATTTTAAGAAGTAATTTGAGAGACTATATTTTATAAAGAAAAAATAGGAAAGCAATATTTACTTAAATTTTCCCGGGTAAGTTAAAAACGCTGTGAAAGGAGAGTTAAAAACGCTGTTTCCTCCATGAAAGGTGAAATTCCAAAGGTCTCTTTGTTTCTAAAGAACAAATAAGTTTCTCAGGAAACAAACAAAGGAGCAGGTGGAAAATATGTTTCTGTTTTGTGTTTAACCTAATAAATGCGTTGTTGAATGCTGATTCTCACGAAACAAACATACCCTTAACCTCAAGTCATCTATTTGAATCATAAACCAACTACACACAACATTAACCTCAACCCTAATAAGATTAATTCATGGTAATTCTTTTTCTTGTTTAGGTGTGAAATCTGTCGACGTGAACCGGAAGCAAAGTGCCAAAGTCGAGTGACGGTTACCGGATACGTCGAGCCGAATAAGGTATTAAAGAAAGTGAAGAGCACCGGGAAAAGAGCTGAGTTTTGGCCTTACGTCCCTTACAACTTAGTGGCATACCTTTACGTTGCTCAAGTTTATGATAAGAAGGCGCAGTCCGGGTACGTCAAAAACGCCGTGCAAACATTGCCGAACCCGGACGCCGTGGACGAGAAGTTTGTCACTATGTTTAGCGATGAAAATCCGAACGCATGTTCGATCATGTAGAGGACAAGGGCCTTTTCGGACGGGCATGGGACACAATCTTTCTTGTACAAAGCTTTAATTTGTTGTTTAGGTCATGTTGAGTTATGGTGCTTTGTCTTTGTGAAGAGATCATTTTCTTTTTAAAATTTTCTTTTTGAATGTTTATACGTAGAAGTGGAAATGTTGGTTTAAATTCTAATAATTTATTTGTAAGAATTAAATAAAATATTTATCATTAAATTTTATTTTAAAATAAAATGTTTATACGTAAAAGTGATTGAGCGATCAATATCAAATGGTGGAAGATTATATCCTAAAACAGATACTACTGTAATCACTGTTAGCTAATTCAAAATATTTAACTTACTCATTGAATTTTAGACATTGAACGTTTTTTTGTCACTTATCTATTAATTTTTTGACGATATTATGACGTAGATGTCGTCCACCATCATCGGCGACCATAGATAATGATCGTTCGATCCTAAAATTTATCAATCATTTCATCTCACCCTTAAGACTAAACCCAACCCCTATTTCATCAAAGAGTATCCTCAAAGTCTATGAATCAAGTAAATTTTTTTTTATTTCTTCTCTCGTCGACAAATGAAACTCGTTTTTTACTATTCAAGTCTTGATTTTTTTCATTTATCGATAAAATAATTGTCATAAAAAATTAAATAAAAAATTAATAAAAAACGTTTAATGTCTAAACTTAAACAATTTCCTACGATGTTGATATTAACTCGGTCTTAAACGAATGAAATTATGAACTAACTTAACTACCGGTCGGTTCAGAAGAAGATTCCAAATCCAACCGTTTTCTCTGTTGCCGTTAACTTTCGTCCCCTCTTTTTCCCGCGAATCTTTCGCTTCTTGTTAGGGTTTATCGTTCCAAATCCAATCCAATATTGTTAATTGATCTTATATTTCCTTATGAAAATGATGTTTCCAAAATTTCCTCGATCCTTTTCCTTTTTTTTAGTTCTTTTCTAATCGGTCTCTATCCAATCTGGCTTTCACAATGGCCGGGGGACTTGCCTCCTCCTCCGTACACGGAGGCGAAGCTTCTACCACATTTTTGCTCCGCCTTGTCCTTGAAATTGTCTCCGCTGGAACTGCTTACGCTAATGCCGTCTTTAAAAATGATTGCACGAATCTGGTAAGGATGATAGCTCACATCACGCATTTGCTCGAGGAAATCAAAGGTTTTCTTTCGTCTAATCACGATCATACCTCCTCGTCTGTTTCATGGTTGGCTGCTCTGGAAGAGGCGCTCCAGGCCGCTCAACGTCTCTTGTCCGTCGCTTCCGCACACCATTCCGATAATCACTCTGTAAACTCTCCTCTCCTATGATTTTTTAATTATATTCCCCTAAAATCAATATTCATCTGATAAAATTATAGCTAAATCTATCTGAAAAAATTATAGCTATATCAAGTTTCTTGTATCTTGATTTAAGGAAGAAGCTGCCAAAAGAATTGCATCTCAATTTCAATGTGTTACATGGAAACTGGAGACAGCTTTAGGGAAAATCCCATATAATCAGTTTCATATCTCAGAGGAGGTTCAAGAAGAGGTTTAACTCCTGATTTTATACTTTTTCTTCACTCCCCCCATATATCACTTTCTTTTTAACATCAAATTCCTTTTTATTTCCAGGTAGCATTGGTGAGATCTCAATTGAGACGAGCTGCCGAAAGATATAGGTCTTTGAATTTGCCAGAATGTTCTAATGCTGAGTCCCAGCTGCCGGAAAAAGAATGCGATGGCATTTCGGAGAACTGTAGTACTATACAACTTGCTCCGGATGAGTTGATGACTAAGACCGACTCTTCGAGCAATTCGACCTCGTCAAATGAACTTGATCATAGGATGCAACAGAATGTGACTTCCAAGGGTTTCGAAGAAACCAAGAAGCCTGATGCAGTAGTCATTCCTGATGATTTTCTATGCCCTATATCATTGGAACTAATGAGGGATCCGGTGGTCGTTGCTACCGGACAGGTATAATTTTCCACCGTAGCTACTACACAGACAGTCTTTGATTTCTAGCAATATCTTTTCATCTCAGCTTCTTCGTTTTACAGACATATGAGAGAGCATATATACAGAGATGGATAGATAGTGGCAATGCAACATGTCCGAAAACTCGGCAGAAGTTGGAAGATAAAATTCTAACCCCTAATTATGTTCTGAGAAGTCTGATAAGTCAATGGTGTGCTAAACATAACATTGAGCAGCCTAGTGGGATAGTGAAAGGTGGGCTCAAAAAGAATGATGGATCTTTCCATGATGTTAACTGTGACATGGCAGCCATCCAGGCTCTTGTCTGTAAGCTTTCGAGCCGAAGCATAGTAGAACATAAGGCTGCTGTTGCTGAAATCCGATCCCTATCTAAAAGCAGCACGTATAATAGGATACTAATTGCAGATGCAGGAGCAATACCTGTTCTGGTTAACCTTTTAACAACAGATGATGTTTCATTACAAGAACATGCCGTAACTTCTATTCTTAACCTTTCCATATATGAAAACAACAAGTCTCTGATAGTGCTTGCCGGTGCCCTTCCTTTGATTGTCCACGTGCTCAGAGGTGGAAGCGATGAAGCAAGAGAGAATGCAGCAGCTACCCTTTTTAGTTTGTCACTCGTAGATGAGCACAAACTAAAAATCGGTGCATCGGGGGCAATACCGGCTTTGGTAGATTTGTTACAACATGGGAAGACTAGGGGAAAGAAAGATGCCTCAACTGCTCTGTTCAGCTTATGTCTTTATCAGGTGAACAAACGCAAGGCTGTGAAAGCTGGAATTATAGAAGTTCTGCTGAAAATGCTGTCGGATACAAGGAACTGCATGGTCGATGAGGCTCTGATGATACTGTCGGTTCTCGCAAGCAACCATGATGCTAAATCAGCTATGGTGAAGGCTAATATCATACCTGTTTTGATCGATTTTCTAAGAACAGGTTCACCCCGGACCAAAGAGAATGCAACTGCCACTTTACTTCCTCTATGTACGAAAGATGCCAAGAATCTCGCCTATATAATTCGCCTCGGTGCCGATGTACCCTTGAGAGAGCTTGCAAAGAGTGGCACGGAGAGGGCCAAGCGGAAGGCTACATCATTGTTGGAATATCTTGGCAAATGACAACAGCTTTGCCTGTTTTGTTGGTATGTATACATACATAATACGTATATATAACTGTTTGATAATTGAGGAATGAGCCTAACCTGCACATATTCTGGTTGCTCTGTGTAAATAATTCCTTTCCTCTCTTAATTAATGAACAGAGCTTGTCATTTGCTTGCTTGATGGTGCTGAGAAACACAACTATTGACAGCTTGACTTTGATCATAATTAGTTGCATTAACCAGAAAATCCATATTATTATTATTATTAAATCATTGGTGTTTACAGAAAAAAGATTCAGCTCAATACTAAGTGTCCATGAGCAGGAATGGGATCTTAATGAAAGTTCAACCATCAATTTAGAATTTAAATATTGGGAGGTTTAGGGTTTAATTTGACCAATTCTGAATTTGACAAAGATTTATGATGTATTTATAAAAAAAAGGAAGGTAAGCTTAGTTTTTATTTTTATAATGAATCTCTATAGTATTTAATATCAATATTTAAATTGTATATTTATATTCAAAAAATTATAAATGAATATAAAAGGTAATTATATTATGCTGAGAATAAAAGGTTTTCATAAATATCAATAGTTTTAGGTTTAAAAAAATTAATATAAGATTAGAAGTTTATATATTTAGGTATAAAAATTTAAAATTTAAAGTTGGTTATTAGAATTTAGGGTTTAGAGAAATTAATTGTTTAAGAACCCAAAAATATTTCCCCCAATCTCTGTCCACAAACCTCAATTTCAAATGACCTTTTTGAGTTTAGTAGAAATTAGAAGAAAAACAGTCCATTATTTTTGTCTTTCAAACTTAATAAATATTAAGAAATCTCCTTCCATTATCAGCTTCAAGCTAATCAAGTTTAGTCCCTTGATTACTTGTTCTATTAAAATCAAATTAATAACCAATTAATATATAATGCTTTCCACATCAACTAGGCATTATAATAATATTTTATTATTATTCTACTTTTCCATAAACTTCCACCACCTTCGATTCTAATATATAATTCAATTTATTAGCTAAAGATTATGTAAATTATGATAGATAATGTGACAAGAAAAAGGAAATAGTCATTAGCTTCCTACATTTCACATCATTTGAAATTATTTTGTATTTTCATTTTTAGTCCTATATTTTTGTCACTTCTGAAAATTTGGTCCCTCTATTACTTCCATGAATATGAAACTACTAATTCCAATCATTCAATACTTAAATTAATAAAAGGGTAAACTACTCCTGTGACCACCCAACTATTTGTAGATACTTATTTTGGTCACCCAACTAACGAACTCGTCAATTAGGTCACTCAACTTTGAAACCCTACCTATTTGAGTCACCGCCGTTAAAAGTTTAACAGAAAAGTTAACGGTGATAACGTGGCAGTTAATGGTGGTGACGTGGATGTTAATTAAAATCTGTAAAATTATACATTTAATCCCTCTAATTTATTTATAATTTTAATTTAATCTTAAATTTAAATTAATAAATAAAATTAATCACCCATTCAATTAATGACACGTGTCACCACCGGATTAGATGATTAATTTTATTTATTAATCTATTTTTATTAATTATTTAATATATTTTTCTCTCCAATCAGGTGATGACACGTGTCACCACCTGGTTGGTGAGAGTTAAGAGGAAGAAATAAAACACTTGCAAATGTGGGAAGGCTAAGAATTGAACCCAGGACCTTCTTGGCTAAAAACAACGTTTAAACCACCAGACTAAAGTCAATTATGTGTTATAATTTGCAGCACATAGTATTTATAGATTACTTTGTTAGAAATCACAAAGAATATAAAATGGAATTAACGAGATTTAAAGTTGATTGATATTCGAATTAAAATATTTAAATATTTAATATTTAAAATAAAATAATTGTGTATTTAACATTTAAATCAAATTTTAATTTAAATATTAAAATATTTGAATATTTTAATCGAATATTAAATATTCATATATTATGATTTAATATTTTAATGTTTTAAATATTCGTTAATTTAACATTAGAATATTAAATGTATAATTTTACATATTTTAATTAACGTCCACGTCACCACCATTAACTGCCACGCCATCACCGTTAATTTTTCTGTTAAAATTTTAACGGCGGTGACTCAATTAGGTAGGGTTTCAAAGTTGGGTGGCCTGATTGACGAGTTCGTTAGTTGGGTGACCAAAATAGGTATCCCCAAATAGTTGGGTGGTCACAGGGGTAGTTTACCCTTAATAAAATTATATATCCAAATTTAATAATTAGTAAAATTATTTTTAATAAAATTATATTAAAAAATAATTTTACAAATAAAAAAATTAATATATATCTTTCGTATGCTTAATAATGATATTAATAAATTGATTTTTATAATCTAATTAATATGATTCATCCCATGCCTTCGTAAACACCAAACAGCACCACTGATTTCGCTATCAACATTAGCGCTAATCACGGCATAACTTCAGGTTAAATTCTTCGAATTTAAAAATAAATTAAGATATATATTAATACATAAAATAACACAAAAAATTAAATCTTAAATTTTAAATTATATATCTTAAAAATATATTTTATCCATAATTTCTTAACCTTAATCATAATTTTAAGTAAAAAAATAACACCTAAAAAGATTAGAAAGATTTATATTCTTTTGAAAAAGTTTACACACTTTCTTGACTATGGACATATCATATATCTAATTATCTTACACCCACACACCAACCAATAATCTTGTATGTTTTAGACATTAGATTAAGTCAAATAGAAACCAAACCAGTTCTGTTGTTTAATAATCATCTGCCGGAGACAATCTATAGCGTTTCCCATTCCAACTGCTGAAAAAATGGGGAATAATTTTGGTGGGAAAAAGACTTGCAAAGTGATGAAGATAACAGGGGAAACATTCAAGTTAAAGACACCGGCAAATGCTGAAGAAGTAGTGAAAGATTATCCTGGACATGTTTTGTTGGAATCAGATGCTGTTAAACATCATGGTGTTCGAGCTAAGCCATTGCAGCCATGTCAGAAACTGGAACCCAAGAGGCTTTATTTTTTGGTTGAGTTGTCAGAAGCTCGGAATGGAAGGGTTCCGAGGAGGGTTCGGTCGGGTCTGAACATGAGTGCCAAAGACAGGCTGGAGTGGCTGATGCTGTCGAGGAGATCGATGTCGGATCTGAAACTGATGAAGCAGCAAAGTGGGGTGGCTGAAGGTGGTAGAGCAATGAGGGTGAAGATGAGGGTTCCCAAGGGAGAAGTGGAGAGGTTGATGAAAGAGAGCGAAAGCGAGGCGGTGGCAGCTGAGAAGATCGTGCGACTTTGCAGGAAGGGTACGGCCGGAGACGGCGGTGCGATAAAGGCGAAGGGTGATGGGTTGTTCAGTTCATGGAGCGGCAACTACTGCATTGGAAGGGTAACCATGGAAGCTTAGGCGGAGAAAATTTCAAAGTACGTGAAGTTTTTTTTTTTTTTTTCACCGCATAATTTATAATCTGGCTCTTGATATAAATAATTTATTTTGATTTAAAATAAGAAATTAGAAATATTTTTTTAAAAAAATAATTAAAATTAATATAATTATTGACCAAATGTCTTTTTTATATTTATTTTCATCAATATATAAGTGAACTATTTTTTTATCAGACACTACTTGTAAAAAAATTATCATATTAACATTTTTTAGAATAAATAATTAAAAATTTTAGCTGATATTTTTTATTGGGTATAAATTTTTCAACACTTTATTTTAAATAAAAATTATTCGAAGAAAATTAATATTTTTACACTTAAAATTATTAATACCGATGTGAAAAAGTATCATTTCAACCTTCCAAATCAAGTTAATATATTATATCAATGTCGTATATTTGCCATTAAACAACTAACCTATTCACGATAATTATTATAATCTAAAATAAAACATTAAAAATAAAAATAAAATAAAATAACTTTTTAATAAAACGTCAAAAATAATATTATCATTATGCCTAACTAAAAATATGACTACACTAAGCTAATGTCTACTGATGTGGTTTCTCACCCACCATGCCCTGTGATTGTGACATTAATCTGTACACATCCTCGTTGGAAAAGAATTAAATGATTATAATCAGTCCATTTAAGATAAATAAATCCAAAATCACACTAAATTTTCATAACCCAAAAATCAATTGGATCACTTTGCACTTGATTAATTGTAATGAATCTATTTAATTGAAGTGTTGATCAATTATTACAAATTTATTTTCAAAACCACTAATTATGTATACAACTTTATATGGAAAATTTCAATGTAGATTCATAGTATTTATAAATAATTAATATGTACTTTTCTATATATGGCACAACTTTCTTAGCTCATAAGGTCAGCAGTTCGATTCCTATCAATGAGAATAAAATATATTTTGTTATCAATAGTTTATCTCTTAGTGGAAACACTCGCGATAAAAAGATTAATCATTGTTATTGACAGTCAATAAAAAAATATTATAAATTTAAATACTTTTTCGATATCAATTAAACTAACACTCAATTGAATATTTTATCATATATTAATCATTCTCACTTCAAACTCCCATGTTCGTTAGGTTTGTGGGGGACCCTTTACTTTTTGGACCGTCCTACATGTAATGTAACTAGTAGGGTAGAGAAAATAAATAAAGAGCCTTAAGGTGCACGTCTCCATTACCTAATAACGTAAATTAGCATCATCAACCACAAGCTCTTCATCTTTCACAAAATTCCTTCTCTTATCTCACCTCATCATTTCTCTTACAGTCATTATAATTAAGGATCCGATCGATTCGCCGCGATGTCGACAAAACCGAACCAGTTCAATTCGTCGGTGAGATCACTACTAATCGTGTTCTTCGTAATCGCCGTCGTTGTCTCCCCCGTCAACGGCTTGAAACCAAGGGAGCTTGATGAGAACGCTGCACCAAGTGGTGATCAAGGCGTCAAGTGTACCCCATCATGTACACAAAGTCCTCCACCACCTTTCCCGCCTCCACCTCCGGCATGTCCTCCGCCACCATCACCGAAAAAGAAGCCGAAGCATTGCTGTCCAACTGCACCTACTCCACCATCTGTTATATACACAACTGGTCCACCAGGGAGCCTGTACCCTATTGATCAAAATTTTGGTGGTGCCACCCGGAACCACAAAGTGGGATTATCGGCTCTGGTTTCCGGGTTCATGGTCCTTCTGGCTTTTTGAAAAAGGAATATACAGATTTGGAACCCAGGATCTTGAGCAAGAATCTGGGTATAGTAAGTATAGTCTACTATTTTCTTTTAGGACAAGAAAATAATCTGTCGGAAAAGAAAATTAACAGGAACTTACTAGTTCCTGCACTTGCTGCATGTATTCATATTGTTCAATAATAACAATTTACTTGTTTATCAAAACCCAATAATGCAAATATTTCAGCAATGAAAGTGAAACAAATGGAGGAGATTATAGCCGTAGGATTTAATTTGGATTAGAATGAAATCAACATCGATTCTGTCAACAAATGGTGGGTCCCATTTTACTACTTGGTATTTTGACACGTCATCATCATTCTGTCCATTGTCGGCCAAATGGTGAAAAAATTATATCATGGGTCAGTTTTACTACGTCATACATGGGACCAATCAATAAAAAGTGTCCATCTCATTATTTTTTAATTTTTCAAGTGAAGATTCACTTAAAAGAAATTATGACATAAAAAAATTGATAAAATGGGTAGTTTTTATTGATTAATTCCAGAAACAGGTGACGAGACTGACCCATGATATAATTTTTTCAAATGGTGGGTCCCATTTATCAATGCTAGGCAAGACTTTTCTCCATTTCTTTAAGCTTGGTCACTAATCTACGTGGCATTGTTGAAGATAGGGATTGGACCATTAATGTAAATTATAATTCCAACCTTGAATTATTACTTAATTTTAAAATTTGTGTTTTAATGAAGCTTCAATGTTAGATATGGAAAAATATTAACCTATATTTGATTTTATATTTTATATTAAGGGAAGAACCTATAAAATTTTAGATTTTAGAGTTTTAGAGGAGGCGACGTCTCCTCCGGCCTCCTTCAATTCATTCTTGACTTTCTTTAATTTATTGATTAATTTAAATCAAATATTATAAAAATCTATTCTAAAGGAAACTCTTATAACCCTATTTACTCCGGACCAAATCTTAACTTTATTTAAGAAATTTAATATCTCATTTTATTAATTTAACGGAATCGTCAATGTCTTGTGGTTTTATTGTGTATTGAATGTGATTGTGAATTATGATCCATTCCCATGCTTTTGTAATAAAAACTACATTTATAATTTTATATCTTTTGGGGTCGTTTTTAAAATGTTTTTCAACGTGCAAGTTTAAATAGGCCTAAAAAGGATAAATTGGAAATTTTACCAGGTAAAAAGTTTTAGAATTGATTTTTTTCTTCATAATTATTTTGGATTGATCGTTATTAAATATATGAACACATAAATTTTAATTTAAACAATTTTTTGGTTCGCTTTTGAAGAGATTTATGACGTGTAGTTCTAAATTCGTCTCAAAAGGGACCCGATGAAAATTTGAATAAAAAGTTCCATAACTGATGTTTTTCAATATAATAAGGTTTCAATGCACGTAGTCAAACATATCAAGTCATAAAATTAGATGTAAACATCTTTTTGAGACTTTTTGAAGAGTTTCTTGATGTGCAAGTCTAAATGAGCCTCAAAATGGACCAGTTGAAAATTTTACCGGGTAAAAAGTTTTAGAATTGATTTTTCCCTCATAATTATTTTAAATTGATCATTATCAAATATATAACACATAAATTTTGATTTAAAAAACTTTTTGGGTCGTTTTTGAAAAAAAATTATGACATGTAGTTCTAAACAAGTCACAAAATAGACGCGATGAAAATTTAACTGAGTAAAAAGTTTCAGAACTGATGTTTTTACTTATAATAAGGTTTCAATGCCCGTAGTCAAGCATATCAAGTCAAAGAATTAGATGTAAACATCTTTTTGGGTCATTTTTGAAGAGTTTTTTGATGTGCAAATCTAAATGAGCCTCAAAATGGATCAGTTGGAAATTTTACTAGGTAAAAAGTTTTAGAATTGATTATTTTCTTCATAATTATTTTGGATTGATCGTTATCAAATATACAAACACATAAATTTTAATTTAAACAACTTTCTGTATCGTTTTTGAAGAGATTTATGACGTGTAGTTTTAAATGGGTCTCAAAATAGACCCGTTGAAAATTTAACTAAGTAAAAAGTTCCGGAACTTATGTTTTCAATATAATAGGGTTTCAATGCCCGTAGTCAAACATATCAACTCATAAAATTAGATGTAAACATCTTTTTGGGTCGTTTTGAAGAGTTTTTTGACGTGCAAGTCTAAATGAGACTCAAAATGGACCAGTATGAAATTTTACCGAGTAAAAAGTTTTGGAATTGTTTGTTTTCTTCATAATTATTTTGAATTGATCGTTATCAAATATATGAACACATAAATTTTAATTTAAATAACTTTTTGGGTTATTTTTAAAGAGATTTAATACGTATAATTCAAAACGAGTCTCAAAATGGATCCCGTTGAAAATTTAACTTAGTAAAAAGTTTCATAATTGATTTTTTCAATATTATAAGGTTTCAATGTCCGTAGTCAAACATATCAAGTCCTAAAATTAGATGTAAACATCTTTTTGGATAACTTTTGAAGAATTTTTTGACGCGCAAGTCTAAATGAGCCTCAAAATGGACTAATTTGAAATTTTACCGGGTAAAAAGTTTTGGAATTGATTTTTTTCTTCATAATTATTTTGTATTGATCGTTATCAAATATATTAACACATAAATTTTGATTTAAACAACTTTTTGATTCGTTTTTGAAGAGATTTATGACGTGATTCTAAACGGGTCTCAAAATGGACCCGTTGAAAATTTAACTAAATAAAAAGTTCTGGAACTGATTTTTTTCAATATAATAAGGTTTCAATGCCCGTATTCAAACATATCAAGCCATAAAATTATATGTAAACATCTTTTTGTGCCGTTTTTGATGAGTTTTTTGACATGCAAGTTTAAATGGGCCTCAAAATGTATCAATTGGAAATTTTACCAAGTAAAAAAGCTTTGGAATTGATTTCTTTCTTCATAATTATTTTTAATTGATCATTATCAAATGTAGAAACACATAAATTTTTATTTAAACAACTTTTTGGGTCGTTTTTAAAGAGATTTATGACGTGCAATGTTAATCGAGTCTCAAAATTGACCCGTAGAAAATTTAACTGAGTAAAAAGTTCCAGAATTGATGTTTTTCAATATAATAAGGTTTCAATGCCCGTATTCAAACATATCAAGTCATAAAATTAGATTTAAACATCTTTTTGTGTCGTTTTTTATGAGATTTTTGACATGCAAGTTTAAACGGGCCTTAAAATGGACCAGTTGAAAATTTTACCGTGTAAAAAAGCTTTGGAATTGATTTTTTCTTCATAATTATTTTTAATTGATTGTTATCAAATATAAGAACATATAAGTTTTGATTTAAATAATTTTTTGGGTCATTTTTGAAGAGATTTCTGACGTGTAGATCTAAACGAGTCTCAAAATAGACCCATTGAAAATTTAATTGAGTAAAAAGTTACGGAATTGATGTTGTTAAATATAATATGGTTTCAATGCCCGTAGTCAAACATATCAAGTCATAAAATTAGATGTGAACATCTTTTTGGTTCATTTTTGAAGAGTTTTTTGACGTACAAATTTAATTGAGCCTTAAAATGGATTAGTTTGAAACTTTACCAGGTAAAAA
Organism: Abelmoschus esculentus; assembly: GCA_035048815.1. Classification (NCBI taxonomy): domain Eukaryota; kingdom Viridiplantae; phylum Streptophyta; class Magnoliopsida; order Malvales; family Malvaceae; genus Abelmoschus; species Abelmoschus esculentus. The sequence goes on along the minus strand of JAUCBN010000002.1, from coordinate 15,239,028 downwards.
GTTTTGGAATTGATTTTTTTTTCTTCATAATTATTTTGTATTGATCATTATCAAATATATTAACACATAAATTTTGATTTAAACAATTTTTTGGTTCGTTTTTGAAGAGATTTATGACGTGTGGTTCTAAACGGGTCTCAAAATGGACCCGTCGAAAATTTAACCAAATAAAAAGTTTTGGAACTGATATTTTTCATTATAATAAGGTTTCAATGCTCGTAGTCAAACATATCAAGTCATAAAATTAGATGTAAACATCTTTTTGTGTCGATTTTGATGAGTTTTTTAACATGCAAGTCTAAATGAGCCTCAAAATGGACCAATTTGAAATTTTATCTAGTAAAAAGTTTTGGAATTGAATTTTTTTTTCATAATTTTTTTTAATGATCGTTATCAAATATACGAACATATAAATTTTGATTAAAACAACTTTTTGGGTCGTTTTTGAAGAGATTTATGACATGTAGTTCTAAACGGGTCTCAAAATGGACCCGTAGAAAATTTAACTGAGTAAAAAGTTTCGGAATTGATGTTTTCAAATATAATAAGATTTCAATGCCCGTATTCAAACATATAAAGTCATAAAATTAGATGTAAACATCTTTCCGGGTCGTTTTAAAGAGTTTTTTGACATGCAAGTCTATATGGGCATCAAAATGGACCAATTTGAAATTTTACCGGGTAAAATGTTTTGGAATTGATTTTTTTCTTCATAATTATTTTGAATTGATCGTTATCAAATATATGAATACATAAATATTGATCTAAAAATATTTTTGGGACGTTTATGAAGAGATTTATTACGTGTTGTTCTAAACGGGTCTCAAAATAGACTCGTTGAAAATTTAACTGAGTAAAAAATTCTGAAACTAATGTTTTTCAATATAATAAGGTTTCAATGCCCGGAGTCAAACATATCAACTCATAAAATTAGATGTAAACTTCTTTTAAGGTCGTTTTTGAAGAGATTTTTTACATGCAAGTCTAAATGAGACTCAAAATAGTCCAATTGAAAATTTTACCGGGTAAAAAATTTTGGAATTGATTTTTTTCTTTATAATTATTTTGAATTGATCTTTACAAAATATATGAACACATAAATTTTGATTTAAACAATTTTTGGATCGTTTTTAAGAGATTTATGATGTGTAGTTCTAAAAGGGTCTCAAAGAGGACCCGTTGAAAATTTAACTGAGTAAAAAGTTCTAGAACTGATGTTTTTCAATATAATAAGATTTCAATTCCCGTAGTCAAACATATCAACTCATAAAATTAGATGTAAAAATCTTTTTGGTTCAATTTTGAAGAGTTTTTGATGTGCAAGTTTAAATGTGCCTCAAAATGGACTAATTGGAAATTTTATCGGGTAAAAAGTTTTGGAATTGATTTTTTTCTTCATAATTATTTTGGATTTATCATTATCGAATTATGAGCACATAAATTTTGATTTAAACAAATTTTTGGATCGTTTTTGAAGAAATTTATGACGTATAGTTCTAAACATGTCTCAAAATGGACCCGTTGAAAATTTAACTGAGTAAAAAGTTTCGGAACTGATGTTATTCAATATAATAAGGTTCCAATGTCCTTATCCAAACATATCTAGTCATAAAATTATATTTAAACATCTTTGGGATCGTTTTTGAAGAGTTTTTTTACGTGCAAGTCTAAATGGGCCACAAAATTGACCAGTTGGAAATTTTACAGGGTAAAAAGTTTTGGAATTTATTTTTTTCTTCATAATTATTTGGAATTGATCTTTATCAAATATATGAACATATAAATTTTGATTTAAACAACTTTTAGGGTCGTTTTTGAAGAGATTTATGAGATGTAGTTCTAAACGGGTCTCAAAATGGATTCGTTGAAAATTTAACTGTGTAAAAAGTTCTGAATCTGATTTGTTTTCAATATAATAATGTTTCAATTCTCGTATTCAAACATATCAACTCATAAAATTAGATGTAAACATCTTTTTGGGTCATTTTTGAATAGTTTTTTGACGTGCAAGTTTAAATGGGCCTCAAAATGGACCAGTTGAAAATTTTATCGGGTAAAAAGTTTTAGAATTGAATTTTTCTTCATAATTATTTTGAATTGATCTTTATCAAACATATGAATACATAAACTTTGATTTAAACCGCTTTTTGGGTCTTTTTTGAAGAGATTTATGACGTGTAATTCTAAGACAGAAGTTTCAAATGCCCAAAAGAGCACAACAACTCCAAATTAATATAATAAAATTAAAAATAAAAACAATTAAAAATAAATATAAAATATTAGTAATTTGTTTGAGTATTGTCAACTAAGGACAAAGCATAGTTCAAGCTTTGAAGGAGGAAAATTCAGAGAAATCTTTAAATTATATTTAAGGTTTGTGAAGAAGAAGAAGAATGTGCATTTAAAAGAGAGAGTTAAGGAAGGCTTCATGATACTGCAACAATCCTTCATTACTCTCTTTGAGTCTTCTATTGAATTGAGTTAAAAAAAATTTGAATTAATTGAGTTTTTGAATCAATATTTTACGATTAAAACTTTATATAATTTTTTTTTCATTTGGACCGAGTTTTTAAGTTTATATATAAATTTAATTGTAATTGTTTATAATGTTATAATACAAATTGATTCTAATTTAAACGAATTTTTTGTATCCATATGTATATATATATATATATTATATTTTCATATGTGATGTACGTAATATATCATACAGAACTGAAAGACTTGATTCAAACTTAAAAATAAAATTATAAAAAATAAAACTAAAGCGACTACTCAATTATATGTTACGAACATTTTTACGTATTATGCTTAAAATTAATAAAAGAGATTGGATTCCGATTCAATTTTAAAATAAAAAAAAAATTAACAGCCCAATATATTTGGGCTTTGAAAAATATGAAATTCGGCCCAAATAAAAAGATAATGATCCCTCAATACACTATTTAATGGAAACCCAAGATGACAAGATGTGCTTATTGCTTGTTGTGTTTTGTCCACATGGCATTTTCTTATTCGTCCTAATAAATCTGGAAAGCCACTTTATTTTATACTTTCACACACAAAAGCAAAAATTGAAAATGAAATTAATTAATCCAAAATTCAGAAAACCTTCGAACCCACGTCATCAATCCTCGTACACTGTATGAAATAAATAAAACCGTTAGATTAACCCCCAAACTATCCATCCCTGGCCGTTGGATTATATCTCCTACCCGTTGTTCTTCTTCCTCTCCTTCCCTTCGATCCCAACCTTTTTTCCCTTTTAAATCCCAAAGCCCTCACAAAAAGAATCAACAAAGCAACAGTTTCACTTCATCTTTCTCTCAGGAAATCAAAAAGATTTTAAAGAAAAACTGTAAGAAAAATATAGTTTTGGTGGATTTTAATGGCGACTGAAGAAACTGGCCAGGACTACCCTCGGGTACTTTGCATTTCGTTGGTTTCTCTTTTTTTGTTATGGAGATTTCGTTTGAGCTTATCTTTTCTGATATTTTTCTGGGCAGATGATTCTGGAAGCCATTGATGCGTTGAACGAGAAAGACGGGTCGAGCATGGCGTCAATCACCAAACATATCGAGTTGACTCAGTCGGATCTCCCTGAGAATCACTCAACTCTCCTTTCCCACCACCTCGACCTCCTGAAACAAAACGGCGAGATCGTAATGTCCAACAACAACTACATGAGACCCGACCCCAATGTCCCGACCAAGCGTGGACGTGGTCGTCCACCGAAACCCAAAGCTCCTCTTCCGTCTGACGCCGTCGTATCACCACCTAGACCACGTGGTCGTCCACCGAAGCCAAAGGATTTGTTAGCTCCCTCTAAGCCCAAAACCCCCGTCAGCAGTGGACGTCCACGAGGACGTCCACCTAAGAAAGCTAAGACTGAAACCACCGTCACTGCTCCTCCTCCGCCTCCTGGTGTTAAGAGAGGCCGCGGGCGACCACCGAAAGTGAAACCGTCAGTGGTTTCTCAGTGAAGTTAGCTAGGCCGTTTTTTAATTATAATTTTTAAGGTGTCGTTTAGTTCTCTACTAATTGACGTTTTAGCCTTTTTTATTAAAATTTTAGTTCGTATTTGTGGGTAAGTGGTGTACCGAGTCACTTGGATTATAGGTCAACTTTGTGTAATTTGCATGTAATTTGGAGGATTATGTTAAAGACTCTTTTAATTTGGTGGATTATGTTAAAACTCATATATGAAGTGTGAATAATAAATAGGAAAATTCTATAACGGGCGTCGAACACCGTTGAACATCACTAATATTAAATATTGTTGAACACCATTAAATTAATTAATAAAATTTTAAAATCTCAAGGACTCAGTATGTAATTAATAAAAGTGTGATAAATTTAACATATTATTAATAATTATATGATTAGTCTTTTAGATTTTTATTTTTTATAAATTAATTTAATAATGTTCAGCGGTATTCAGCATTAACGATATTCAACGTTGTTCGATGCCCATTTGTAGACTCATCCTAATAAATATTGTTAAGTGGTAATTATAGAAAAATTCTATCTTCTTGCTCTATATGAAATTTATCGATTACTAATATGTTAGATATCATATTAGTTTATCGAAAGATTTAAACAAAACGAATCTTTTAATCTTATATCATTAACAACATAATTAAAAGAAAAAAAGTATTATATTGCTCATTTTTTGATTGTTTATATATTAATCGTAATACATCTTGGAATAATTAATTACTCGAATAATTAGTGGATTAGAAAAAGAAATTGTTGAAAGCAGGTTTCAAATTTGTTGAGAGGCAATGACAAAACTTAGGGAAAGTATTTAAAATTTTAGAAACAAAATTGGGCGGTTTAGTTAGTTTTTTTTTTTAATTTAAAATAAAAATATTTAAAATTTAAAATATCTAGTATTTGGAAACTGTTTTTTCTGTGCGTGGTCCTTACTCCTTACCTAATTTGTGCTACCTGTACTTGTCTCACAAAACTAGGGGGTTAAATTTAGAACTAGGAGTGGGTATTCGGTTCGGTTAACCGATCAAATTAAAATTATTTCGATTAATTCAGTTGGTTAATTTTTGATAAATTTGGTTAACGGTTATTTATTTTTTTTGATAATTCGGTTATCGGTTAATTCGGTTCGAAATCAGTTAATTAACCGAATTAACCAAAATTATATATATTATATATTTATTTTTAGTCATTTAACTTTTAAAATATTATAAAATGTTCATTAAATTTTCTATATTATAAAATGATCACTAAATTTTGTATTAAATTAGTATAAAATAAAAGTTTAGTGACTAAAAAATTATTTTAACTTAATTTAGTGACCTATTATGTAATTTAATCAAAATTTATAATAAATTTTGGTTAATTCGGTTAATTCGATTAAAGAAAATTCAGTTCGGTTAACGGTTAAGATTTTAAAAATTTTGGTTAATTCGGTTTTGGTTAATTTGGTTCGGCCACCGACCGAATTAACCGAATGCTCACCCCTATTTAGAACTTCATTTTGGAGGGACCACATTGATCTATAATATTCCGTGGGGGTTAAATTGTAAGTTTATCTTTATACTAATATAAATTTTTATTATTTTTGAAGGGTCTTTAAGACAATATTTCCAATATTGTGGGTTTAAGACAATATTAGTTTAAGAGTTGGTTAAACTGTTATCCCCAAAAGGCATTTCCCGATCAGCATTGTTGTTTTTGCTAATTCTGTCTTATATAGCTCGCCAATCCTTCAACTACCAAGGCTAAACATAGCTTCCAACCAAACATTAATCTAAATATTAATTATTTCAACATATGTTAAGGCATTTGTTTGGTGAACAGAATTTTGAGTTAAAATTAGAGATGTTAAATTTATTAAATAAATTATTTGATAAATAAAAATTTTAATAATGGATTGAAGTGAATGATTTAAAATTTTAATAACGATTCGTGTTTGGAGTATTTGATATAAGAGTTAAAAGACACTCTTGTTTTTGACAATTGCGAAGAGACTATATTTTTATATCGAATATATATAAATATTTGGATTGATCAAATAATTTTGGTATATTTAATTTATATATATAAATATTATTACAAATCAATATCAACTAAAACAATTCATATATTGAATTAATCAATTTATTAATTCATATATTTAAATTTAGTAATTAACCAAATTGTATTTGAAAGGTAATTTCATAAAAAAATTAATATACACCTCTTTCAAATATACTTAATAATATTATATTAAAAACATAATTACCATAATCTAATACATATCTATATACACTTCTTTCAGAATTTCATGGAGGGGTTACAGGCTATCAAAAAAATTATATTAAAAATATAAAAAATTAAAAATTAAAATATCAATAAAAAATATAAATAAAATATATAAAAATAAGATAAAACTTAAAATTTGAAGGGTAGGATTTCTCCTCCAACACCCACTAAATCTATCTCTGTCCATCACCCAACTTGTGAATTTATCCGAAAATTTATAATGGTCTAGAATTCATATAATGTGCGGTGGGCGTGTAAATATAGGACAAGATCTCAAAGCTAGAGACAATTTTTTTTTTTGACCCCGAGACTAGTGTAAATTCTTTTAAAATTTTTATAAATATTTATAATAATAATAATAATAATAATAATAATAATACCCCTTTTACACATTTTTATAATTAAAATTTTTAATTAAAATTTTATTCTTATTTTTTTACTTTTACTATTAAATCCCCTAAAATTATGTTCAAAAGGAGATGAGAACATGCTTTTTTATTTGATTATTCTTTGCAACGATGATTGCAATTAAGAGGTCCTGCTTAACTGCAGCTTTTCTAAGGTTCGATTCTCTGGGATACCTTTGGTTTGTCGTATCATCATCGTTAACAATCACATCAATACAATAACGATTAATGTTAGAAAAAGTAATTGATATAATTCACGAGTTCTAGGCTTACACAAGATGAAAGATAAACTAAACTTGACATCGTTTGCACAAGATAAAGCTCAAACTCAAGATCTTAGCTTGTAAGACAACTGAGATATTTTCATGAATTCCTAATACATCAGACAAAGATCAACACAAATCCGAGGATGAGTACAAAAATCTGGGTACACCAGATTTCAAAAATATTCGAATAGACTCATGCTCGATACATATCTTTATCCGACACTTTCGATAAAACAAAAAACCTTATCTGGTAGTAGTACCCGCCGGGAGCCAACGATTATAAGTGGCTAAAAATGCCCCTATCTACAAACAACTTGTGATCTCTTGTTCCCTGTGGTGCTGCAGGGAGGACAGCCTCTCAACTAGTATGTCCAAGGCTTCCTTCATCCACCAATGCTGGCACACATCCCTGGCTTCTACCACAGTCATCTAACCAAAAATATCAAGAACCACATAATTAGACACATCCATGTCCAACACATATTCGAATTATCGATCCATATCGGAACACACAGAGTAATTAGCTTACCCAAGTTCGTTTTCGAAGATTTTGCTCAGGCCAGAAAGCAAGTTCCTCCTTGACAAGCAAAGGGAACATGTAACCTTCATAGAATGTGCCATGGCGTTTGCTTAAAAAGTCCCATCTTCCCAATTCACACTGTGTTTTCCAGTAAAGATAATTAGTTCAGGATTAAAGCTTATATATATATATATATATATATATATATATATATATATATAATTAAAGTAAACAATTTCCGAGCAGGATTTAATAGTTAAATGAATCATAATACCAACCTCAACCTTGCCTATAACACCAGCTTCTTCGATTGACTCTCTTAAAGCAGCTTCTTCTCTAGATTCATCAAGTTCCCAACCACCCTGAGAATCAAAAGCAAGAAATTATTACAGTTTCTTCTCCAAAAATATGAATTAAAAAAATGAAATGAAATTTGAGTCATACCTTAGGGAACATCATTTTCTGGCATTTTTGTGAAGAGATTACAAGAACCTCAAGATCACTGCTCAGAGTTCCATCACCATTAGATTTGTATCTGTACGGGATGCACCTGGGAATCATCAAAATCGAAGAAAATCATGAGCCATAGCATGAAAAATCTGACCAAAACAAGGCCCTAAATCAAGGAACAAATAAACCCAAAAAGGAAAACTCAGCCAAATCTTCGTCGTGGAAAAGACCATAAGTCCCAAACAGGACAACCCACTCACCCGACAACTTGGCGGCGGCCGAGGCTGTCATATCGCTGCAAGAGCCTTCCCGAGCGAGAAACCAAGCAAACCATGGTCAAAGAAGATAGAAGAAAGACTCGAACCAAGAACAGGGTTTACAGCGACAACCCAACAAAGGAAATTTCCTCCTTTGTTGCAAAAAAACGGGAAAAATCTGATCGGAAAAAGGCAAATAAATTCAATTGAAAAAAGGGAAAGGATAATGTATGGCGAGTTAGCCACTGAGAAATGAGTGGAAGACAATTGAACAAGAAATTAATTATTTATAGAAGAAGATAGAGAATAATATATATTAACTAATTAAGGGTAAATTACTCTAAGGATCACTAAACTATGTGAAAAACATTTTATTGTCATTTAGGTTTTTAAAGTTACAAAATGATATAAATAAAATTATAAAATGATAATTAAGTTTTTAATTCGATTATTAAATTATTATTTTTTAATATTATATTTAATTCTTATAATTAATTATTTAAATTTTTAAAGAATGATTATATAATTTTACTACACGAATTATGCATAAAAAACTTATAAATTAATCTTAACCTAAATGTCTCACTTAATATACTCGAACCTTTTATTTTGCATACATATATAAAATATTCATAATAATGTATTTGAAGTGTTATTTTAAAATTATTTTTATTTAAATATGCAAACATATTTTTCACAAAATTAAACGTTTTCTTTAAATAATAAAGTCAAAGTAATCTGCAAAATATAATATTTATTTAATTCAATAAAAAAGTAATGAAAATTCATGCAAAATCGAAAGAACATTGAACATGACTATTTTTAGGTATTTTAATGGGACCAACGCCCTTCTCTAGAGCTTCCCTACCCTATATTCATGTGGGATGGTCTAGGATGACAATACCCATTCACATAGGGATTTAGGTTTAATATTAATTTATGTAACATAAAATAATATAATATATAATTTTTTTTACATATTTTTTTAAAAAAAAATACAATCACGTTTCCCTTTATTTCTTCATGGGTTTGATTTTTTGAAATAAAAAATATTCGAATAAAAAAATTCACTCTAATCTTGATTTGATCTGAAATATTAATCATTGATTAGCTTGAAATTAAGATCCATTATCTTGATCTAATCTAGAATTAGAGGGTGGAAAGCTTCCGGGAGGTTACATAAGTTTTCCTAAAATAATGTTTATGTTTTTGCTTATTTTTTTTTAAATGTTAAATAATTAACATTGAAGTTACTTGAACAGACATATTTCGAAAATTTAGTGATCAAATTAAAAAATGTTATAATTGAATGATTAGAATAATACACTGTGAAAGTTGGATGACTAAACAAGTAGATTTTCCAATAATACTTCACATTTGAATACTGACAAGTTAAAATAGGGAGAAAATAATGTACTAGCGTTTAACCAGGGCACGGTGTAAAGTTTTTTTTTGCATAAAGATAACTTTATAATTTTTATTATTTTGATTTTAATTCATTTTTCGAATAAATTTATCTTTTAATATATATCTTTTTGAAAAATATTTTATTTTTTAATTAGCATGTTAATTGGACCGTTAAAAATTTAACGATGATGACATATCATAGACATATAATAATATATTTTAAATGACATGATATCTAACCTATTAAATACACATATATATGGAATATAATTTTATTCTAATATAAAATATAAAACAATTAAAATTCAAATAATATATTAAAAAATAATTAATTCTAAAATAAAAGGCTAATAAACATTTCCAAACCTAATTACGATATAATCAAAATCCTATCTTACAAAAATATAAACATAGTCTGAAAAGGTAGAGCCTTGTAGAATTTGTTACCGGTGAATCAACGATAAGAGATTTTGATACTAATCAATTGAGTTTTTATTATATTTAGAATTTAGAATAATTTAAAATTTTAGAATTTTTGAAAAAATAGAAATAAAATAAAAACACAATTATCAATTTTTTAGAGTAATAAAAATTTTAGCATCATAATCTTAAAATAATAACCTTAAAATAATAACGAAATAAAATTTGATATTAATTTTAATAATTTTTTAAATATTTTATTATAAAAAAATATAATTTAACCACTTATTTTATAATTAAACCTTTAAAAAATATAAAATTTCGTAATCATAGAAATGTCCGATCGAACTCAAACCTAAGAAAATGGCCTTGAAATGAAACACAAGAATCTATAAACAAGCCTAGTTGAACATAAGTGAATGGGATGGAATAGCTTAATCTTTAATCAAATTTAAAATCGAACTATAAAAATAAAATTCGATCGAACTCAAATCAAATATTAAAATTTAAATTTTAAATTGACTTAAAGCTCTAACTTTTTTTTATCATTTTAAATTTTGAATTATAATTTTATTATTATATCGGTTTTAAATTTTATAATTTTTAAAAGAATAATATTGTCTTTTAGAGAAAAAATTATGATTCTATCGATCTTTTCAGATCATCCATTAATGATATTATTAAAAAAATAATCATAAATTTAAATATAAACAATAATAATAAAACAAACATAAAAGATGACGACGATGATAATTGTATTTTTTTATTATTTTTTAATATTATTTATGAATATAACGCCTAAAATATTAATTTTTATCTACCATCCACATTAAAAAGGTAAAAATTTATGAAAATTATCAACTTTAATTTATTTGATATATCACTAATATAATATATAAAAAATTATAAAGTCGAATATATTAAAATATTTTATATTTTTAATTATATTTAGAGATGAGTCTGAATATTTAATTATATGTTAAAAAATAAAATAAAATATTATTCAGCAGTTTCGTCCAAAGTGTAACTACATTGTGTCGTTTTACATTAATAGAAAATGACTCAATTGTTATTATATTTTTTCCATCACTTTAATATAAACAATTTCCCACCATTTTAAAAAATAGTAAAATAAACTATTGAAAGACTAATTACAATTTTAAAAATTTTCGTTTTACTTGATCAAATATTTCAAAATTATAATTAAAATATTTAAAATTTAAATTATTTTATTACTTGTAAATTAGATAAATTATCAAGGGAGTTTTACATCTTTTGCTTTTAAATATTTTAAATATTTTTCCACCCTAAACTTTTTTAAAGTTTATATATTTGTCCTTAATTTTTATTTTTTATGATTTAGTCCTTAAATGTTATAACTTGTGTCTGCCTTAAAATTTTGAGATTTTTATAATTTATATTTATCCTAAAAATATTGAATTGTGTCCACCCTAAAAGAATCTGAATTCGCTACTTCCGGAATATAAACCTTATATGATTTCAAACGATTAATTTTTTTTAATTATTTAACGTTTAAGTCTTATTTAATTAACTAACTTCTTAATTTCTATAAAATACAAAAATCATATCCTAACATTTTTAATCATATGAAGATTCAAATCATATTTGTTGTATATTATATTCGAATACAAAAATAATTATTTCAAAATGATTAAATGAATAAAAAAATCTCAATAAACGTAGACTTGGGTGGTTTGAAATAGTCATGCTCGCACGAGAGTGGAAAAAACGTGCAATGGCGCACACGTCATGAAATTATTTAATTATATTCGTCATTTTTGTCTAATTCATCGTTTTGTAAGGACACTAATAGTCGTTAAATTATGAAAAAATATCATTTTAATTATTATTACTTTAAATTATAAAATAATTATTAAATTTATTTAATTATTATAAAAATAATTATTAAATTAATCGAATTTTTATATCATTTAAAAAATATTTTAATTAATAACGTAGCCGTTAGCTTTTATTTCCTTCTTTTTAGACTTCTCGTTTGATAACTACTCCGTGTGACTCCGACAACAACCTTAATTTAAATGAGGCAATCAAACAATGTTAAAACGGTTGGGAGTTGGAAATTTTTTGTTATTTATTTATTTATTTATAAAATAATGAAGGATATAATTTTGGATAAATAAATAATTAAAAATGTTTAAATTTTAATTTATTAAGGGTATTATTCTCATTATTAAAATATTATTATTATTCATTTTTATTTTTATTTTAAGGTTTAGTGTCGTGTAATTTTGGTTTTATTTCATGATCTACTATACTTTATTTTATACGATAAATATTATAGTTTATCATTTAGTGGTGAATATTCGATCGAATTAAATAAAAATTTTAAATTAAGTTTTGTTAATTTTTCAAATTAAGATGTATTAAATAAAGTTTAAATTGAATCGAATATATTATTTGAATTAATTTTTATGTATATTTTTTCCCTAAGTTAACCCCAAAACAGATATGCACGTCTTATGCACTCTCAGCACCATTATCAACTAGATTGTCGTTTTCATTTCATCCACACTGCCAATAAAAGGGGTAAAATACTTATTTCGTATCCTACTTATTCTCGGATTTTTGATTTGGTCATTTATTTAAATTTTTTGATAAAATGATACTTAATTTTATGTTTTTTTTATTACACACCATTAAAAATTAAAGAGAAAAGTGATGTTTTTTTTTTTAATTTGTTCATGTTTTCTCTTCTAATAAAAAATGATAAATTAATTTTGTCGTTATTTTTTAACGGTAAAATGTTGAGATAAAAATAAAACATGATATTAAGTTTTTTTTATTAACTGATTTGAAAGGTTAGGTTTATCCTCGAATTTGTTTAAATAACTCAAAACTAATTTTAAAAAATAAATTGGATCGAATTTTATTCACCTTTAGCAGGGTTAAGAATTTTCATTGGTCATAAAATTTGTTTTTATTAATGAAATAATGGAATATTTATCATTTTAATTTTTTTCTTGAATAATTTAGAAAGCCTTGATTAAATAAATTATTTTAATTATAAAAAATAATTAGATAAATTCTCCTAAAGTTGAATTTGGACCATCAAGAGTTATATTTTTATTTTATTTTTTTAATTCCATTTTATATTAAAAAACGATTAAATAAAATAAGTCAATCATTTGATACCTAACATGATTTCGTTATATATATATATATATATATATATATATTTTTGGCCAATAATTTAATTTAATAATTCGGATGATTAAAGAGAGAAGACTTTAACAAATTTCCATTTTTTTCTGCCTAACCATCGTTGGATTGTTTTAATTCTTTCATTTTAGGGTAAATTACACTATTAGCCATCTAACTATTGGTAAATCATTAGTTTTTAATCAAATATAAAAACAATTATAAAATTATCATTGACAAACTTTTTAATAAATAAGATATTAATTTGATATTTTGTAACTTTCTAATGTTAACCTTAAAATAATTGTAAAAAAACTCATAAAAGTTTTAATAAATAAAGTTTATAATTATTAAAAAAAACTTTAAAAATACATTAAATTACAAAACAATCTAAAGACTTAGGGTTAGTTTAGCGTTACTTTTGAAAAGTGCGGTGGAAAAGTGTGGTAAAAAATATAGTATAAAAGTTTTTTTTTTTGAATTTTTAGTTTAAGATATATGTTTAGTATTACTGTCAAAAACGTGTTTTTAAAAAAATTAAATAACTATTTTAGACATGCTGTTATAAATTAAAAAAATATATATTTAAATGATAATCAAATTATTTCATATTATAATATTAACTTAAATTATGATAAAATATAAAAATATTGATAAATTAATACATAAATTATTTTGAAAAATGCTTTTTAGAAATATTTTTAAGAAAAGTGCTTTCAAAAGTGCTTTTTTAGAAATTCGACATGAATTTATATAATTTTCAAACTAAAAAATAATTTATGTTAAATATAATTATGTATTTGTAAAAATTAAATTATAATAAAATATAGTAAATGAAGGTTAAAATTGTAATCTAACTCCTAAAAGCATTTTTTCAACCGCAAAAGCTAAAAATTTTAGCTTTTGCGTTTGGGTTGAAAAGCATTTTTCAACCGCAGTTTTTCTCTAAAAGTTAACTGTTTAGCATTGCTTTTGTGTTCTAAATCAACTTTCGGTCCAAAAACTAGTTTAAAACGTAATGTTAAATGCAACCTTAATGGACTTATATGGTATTTTTATCCATGAATTTTTACGGTTGTCACATCTTACAAGGACTAATTAATTCAATTAACGAGTTTAATTATCTAATTAAATTTTTTTTATAAATAATTAAATTAATTATTTGATACAAACCCAAAAATTAAAATAACCCTTTAAATCTTTTGTAATTTAATTTTCTCTTAAGAATCTTCTAAATCACTAAAATTCAAAGGGTTATTTTAATTTAATAATAATGCATGAAAAAATGTTTTAAATTCATATATTAATGTCAAATAAGTTTGATTTTTCGGTGTAAAAGAATGTTCTAAATTTAATAAATAAATAAAAACATTTTTTCTTTTTTTCCTGAATTTTTTTGTAATAATAAAATATTTGTAGGAAAATCATTTGTCAATGAATATTAATTATTAGTAGCTTAAACGATCACATCAAAATGCCGGCTGATTGCCGTTTGTGGCAGCTTTATATTTGGATTTCTCTTTAAATTTATATTATTTAAGTTTTATTTTGAATAATTTATATCTAAATTTATTTTGATATAGATTTAAATATATTGGAACTAAAATTAAAATTAATTTAAAAGTTAAGATTATAGTTTAAAGTTTATATATTTAAATTAAAATTAAAAAAATTATAAATAAATTAAAATAATAACAAATATTTTATTTATTTACTTTTTAAAATTTTAAATATATCACATGAATATTTTTCATACTTTTATATATACTTCTGAAAGATTTTTTTTATTGATACTACAACAAATATTATCCTTATATTTTATTTGTTTGAAGTTCATTCATTTTATGATAAGAAGTAGGGGTAAGCGTTTGATCGAGTCAAGTCAAAAAATTTTGAGTTATTCGAGTTGACGAGTCTAATTTTATCATTCGAATTTTTATTTAAAAAATTTCGAGTCGAGTCGAGTTTCGAGTTCTTTTAAAGATTTAATTGTAATTATTTATTATGTTATCGTACGATTTGATTGTAATTTAAACAACTTTCACTAATCATATAAGCTATGTATATATACATATTTCTTCATATATAGCAATATTTCTTCGTATTTTTACATATCAATACATATATTATAAAAAATTGAGGGACTCGTCTCGAACTTAAAAATAAATCTTTTAATTACTAAAAAAATTGAGTAATTTGAATTTTCGTTTTACAACTCGAACTTTATTTGATTTTTTTGAGTTATTCGAGTTTATGAAATTTCGGTTTGAATTAAAATAAGTTGAATTTCGTCTCAAGTCGAATTATGCTCACCCCTAATAGTAATAACTAAGAAATGAATGTAGACACTAAAATAAACTAATAAAGATTCAATGTATAAATATTAGATGTAATGAAATTAAATGATAAATGTCAAATGGATTTAATTAATAAAGACCTAACTAATAATTACTGATTTAAGTTGAATTATGAACATCTTGTTTCCATTGACTTTATTTTTAAATACTTGCTAAATATAAAAAAAATAATTCAAATTAAATTTCAATGCTTGAAATAAATAAATAAATAAACATACACAAGCGTCGTATTAATTCAAAAAATTACATGATAAGTATTAAGTATAATAACATTAATAAATTCAATGATTTAATGCTTAAAATATTATTCGTAAAAGTTTTACGGTGACAAAATATATTAAAATTTTATATCATTATTTAATTTACTAATGATGCATAAAATAATACATCCTTATCGCATCAAATATTCATTATATATTGTAAAGATTTTTTTATTTAACCACCGTTATGTAGTCTATTTAGTGATTAATTCGAATTAAGTACCGTAAAAGTTTATTTCAAAAAAAAAAATCTTCCTAACCTAATTTATTTTATTCAAAACTCCAAAATTCGAATATAACCTTATTCAAAAAATCTGATGTCTTATCCTATTAGATTTAATTATCATATATATTAAAATCATATATAATATATTACGTTAAACTCAACTGAACAATAATCAAAGCGAATTGGTCAGAGCGAAACTCTGTAAATCGGAAGAGCTATAAAACAATTAAACCGGATTTATTTACCCCAAAAATCAAACCGGATTCAAGTTCTTTGCAAGTTAAATCCGAATAACTTACGAAAATAGATATCTCGTATCAAATTATTACCTCTCTGTTTTTAACTCCTAGTAAAAAAATTCCCATAGATGTAAAAAGTTAAATTGCTAAATACAACAGCAAATCTTATAAACCAGAACAAAGTGTCATAGAAGGAGCAAGGTGTTGTTGAATGATACCATACCATAAGGAATTTATCCTCAAGCAGTAGTGGTCTCCTTTGATAACAGAAGCTTTACCCTTTTGGTGAGATCTCTCATGACATCGATAATCACGGATTTCTTCTGCATCCGGAACTGTATTGCCAGCTCGGTTGAAACGGAAACGCCTTGTTTTAGGAGAGACTCGTCGTCCATTATCTTTGTTGGGAAGTGTCCCAGTGCAATCACACAGAGTGCAATAATGGTACGAAATGCGGCTACTTCATTAGCAACTCCTAGAGGAGCTTCAGCTGATAAAGATTGTAGGATGCTGAAATCGTACCTCTGCACCGTTTCTATGTCATTCGATAGTAGAACTCGTAACGCTGCCAATAAGCGCCCCTCTACCAATTCAGGACCTCCCATGGTTACCTATTAGGAATAAGCAAAAGGGGCAATAAATATTAATATAAATGACCAATGTTTTGTCACAGCAGGCATTACTTCATTTACAATTCAAGGTTACTGAAAACAATTCGAAAGACAATTATTTAAAGTAACACGAAGGGAAGAAATAACCTTGAGATTTGGAGCTTCTCCAAATAAATTAAGCTGTGACAGAACTTCTTGTTGCCATGGAGCTGGGGATGAGAAATTTGGTGAAGAAACACCTGCAGCCATACTTGCAGCATCCATAAGAGCCCCATCGTATTTGAGCTCAATATGGTCGTATGGATTTGATGGCATAACAAATCCATAATCCAGAAGGAAAAAGTCATTGCTTAGACAGCCATAATTCAGAAGTAAAGGATCACTTTGTTTGATCTCCCTTTCAGCTACAACCTGATAGAGAGATGTATATGAAAATCTATCATCCTGTACGAATTTTCATCAAATCAAAATTGATTGAAATTACAACGACAAAATATAGACAAAAACATGCCTTTATTAGCATATTTGGATTCCCAGCATCTTGTTCTTGCAAAATCCGGGCATTTGGGTTGAAGCTATGGTTGCACATATCGATCAGAGGGAGCATCATTGGGATATCACTGGGGGTTCCATCTGTAAGCTTTTTCCCATGTAAACGGAATGCCCTGGATGAGACTGCTGACATTGCCCATCCAAGGGACGATGCATCTACATCTTGGCCACCGAAAGGATGTTCATTTGGTTTGAGCATTTTAAGAACACTTTTTACTTCTTGCTCAAACTCCAGAAGAAAACGGCACCTTTTGTTCACCTGAATGGGGAAAGTTAACAACCAACTTCGAAGCTAATCATGGATATCAACAAAATAAGCAAACAAAAACAAGGGAATGTACACCCAAAATGGCACAAATTAATGTGAACTGTGACCGCATTCCCAATTCTCAGTTTCAACACAGAACATTATTTGATCTGTCAAACTATTAGAGTAGCAACAATAGTGGCTTCCTCAATTTTTCTTTTGTCCCACCAGCATCTATCACATTGGGTCAATTAAAATCTAAAAGAAAATGAGTACTCGGTGACATAAATGATGAAAATATATACCTGGTAAAGAAGAGGAGCATATTGCAAGTTCTTTATATCCTCTCCAGCAAAGAAGATCGGTACAGTGTAAGTTTCTGGGAGATTGCCGATGTAAGGCCACCAAAAGGATCCAACCTTTGCTCTTTCTTGTAGAAGCTTCAGTCCCAACTTCATTGCCCATAGTTCCTCTGTCAAATGCTCCCAGAGAGTCCAATTTTAAAAATCTAAACCGCCCAATTTACAAAACTTGGTAGTTACTAACATATATGAATAAAGAAAATTTCCCTGATACCACTCACTAAAACAATTTTAGTATTTCGTGATATTGAGAAATCTATTATGTGTGTTACATGAAAAGTTCTTTTATGCCCCCAAACCATAGTAGTCATTGATCATTTATAGTTGATGCACACACCCCTAAAAATCTATTATATTGGATATAATCTTGAAGGGTTTAATTTTCAATATTTCTATTTATTCCCTTCTCTATGTTCATATGCCAATTTTTCCCAATCCATTTTCAAAGGTTAATGAGAATGACATGATGGATAGAAGATAAGAATAGGAAAGCATACAAGAGAAAAATCAGGATAGCAACCTTTGTCCAAACAAGAGAAATAAGCTCAAAAAATACCCTCGAGAGATGTGATTTAATGGATGATAAGCATGTCAAGATAAAAAGACAGCAGATTGGAGATGGGTGAGAACATAACTAATCGTTTCATGTTTGCAGAGCGAGGATTTGGTCATAAATAGGACATAATGTCTAGAAACAGATTCGGGGAATTTATCTGGTTAAGTCCAAAACGTCCTTACATAATAAAAAAAACTATCAACCACTGGTAAACAAATCATTCTAGTTCACTATAAATGGGACTCTTGGGGAATCAATTAGGGGTTGAATCAAGCATAGAAGCAAAATAATGCACACAAAAACACAATAAGAATTAATCAAATAAAAATTGCTCTGAGAAACAATTTGGAATTTGTTTCCTCGGCCATGCACTTCCATCAGCTAGATGGTAATTCCCCCTTAGGATGGAATAATTGTACAGGAAAATGATCGAATATTCATCCTACTTTAGCATGCATATTTCCCCATCCCTCTACATACAGATAACCATAATTGATTTCACTTGTTCAGGATAGCTTGATTCCTTGGAGGTCCACTCATAGGAGGAGAAAGCTATGCTTCTCACACTCGACTACTTTTGCCAACTTCATGAATCATTCAATGTACTCCTTCCTAGTCCTACTTAGGGGAACTATGGACTGCCTGCCATTACCCTTATGATACTAAGCTTAATAGCTAACTCAAGCATATATACATTTAACTATGATTTGTGGCTTGCAAAACTAACATAACAGGTATTATGAATTAAACAATAAAAATACATACATAATCACAATCCCTGCATTTCAGCTAATTAAATAAACTCGTTCATCTCTTGAGTAGTTTGCCAACCCACGGTATAAACACTAGCAACTAAAGCATTTATGTACTATGAACCACATTTTACCTAAATGAAGTTATTTGAACCTTTTAGAACTTAAACGTATGGTTGGGCCATTTCCTATAAGCTTAGGCTTTTGGGATCACCAAATTTAAGGAAATCCACAGCAGAATCACTCAAATTTAAATCTTCATGGAGCATAAAGGAATCTACGAATGGTTCTAATGCTGTGAAGCGCCAAAAAAATCTTCTTTTAGGACTTATATCAAACATTTAAAAGGCAATAGACTGACAAAGAACTCTAAGGAAAATTGAATGGAAAAGCTCTAAAAAAACATACCGGGTACTTGGTTCGACAAATGGAGCAAAACAGAGTCAGCCACGTGGTGTTTGTCTGAATGAAACTTCAAGGGAACGTGATGAGGGAGGACGATAAGATCAGAGCCTCTGGGGATTTCTCCAGTGGCGACGAGGCCTAGCCCGTAGGCGGTATCCTGTGCTATCGTCACTGCGTCGTGCACGAACCCACCTTCCCTCTTGACCCACTTGAGGAGGTCCGGTGGTTGAGGAACCAGCCGCGCTGAGAACGAAGCGGCAGCGCATGTTAGTGGGCGGAAGTGGGCAAGAGTGGGGATAAGCAGTTTAGAAGCAGCCATGTTTTCCAACTTGAAATGGTAAATGTCTCGGATATTTATTTATTTATTTTCCTGAGCAACTAAAATAAGAGTGGGGATTATTGAGGGATGATATGTGTAATTTACATTAATATTATAAAGTATTAATTAATTTTAAGGTAAATTATATCAGTAGTCCTTAAATATTTAACATACTTTCGCTTTGATTACCAAAATAAAAAACTTCATTACCGTCACTAGGGGTGAGCAAAACTCGACTCGACTCAAAAAAATCGAATAACTCGACTCAACTCAAGGCGAAAATGCTCGAATCGTTTTGACTCGATTCAAAATTTTATAGACTCGACTCGACTCGAAAAAATTTCAAATAAAGTTCGAGTTGTAAAATGAAAATTCGAATAACTCGAAATTTTTAATAATTAAAGGATTAATTTTTAAGTTTGAGATGAATCTCTCATTTTTTTATGATATATACATTGATATATAAAAATATAAAGAAATATTGCTACATATGAAAAAAAAAATCTATATATGCATATCTTATATAATTAGAGAAAGTTGTTTAAATTGGAATCAAATCATACTATAACTTGATAAATAATTATAATTAAATATTTATAGGTACTCAAAAACTCGACTCGAATTTCTTAAACTCGACTCGAACCGAAAAAAATCAAATAAAGTTTGAGTTGTAAAATATGACTCGTCAACTCGAATAACTCAAATTTTTTTTGACTTGACTTGATCGAGTACTCACCCCTAACCGTCACCAAGCTTTTGATTACTTTCATTATAATCATCGTTATTTAGGGGTGTTCAAAAATACCCGACCCAAACTACTTGACCCGTTGATCCGTCTACCCGATTAAAAATTACCGGATATTTATAATGAAATACACAAATTTTTCAGGTCGGGTACCCAACCCGTTTTTTTTTCTTTCAGGTAGTTGGGCTAGGTCAGGGTCGAATTTTTTTAAGAATCAGGTACCCGACCCGGTAATTTTAATAAATATATAATTTTAAATTATATTTTTATTATATATTTTTATTATTTTTCTCTAAAATTAATTTTAAATCCTTAACTTCTTTTTATATTTGTATTATAAATTTTTAAGTTTTGAATTTTTTTATAAATATTTATATTAATTTGTCAATACGAGATTTGAAAGAAAAATTATGATCGAGAATAATACATTCTTTTATCGATAAACTTTAATATATACATATATCCAAATATTTATCTTTAAAACCTATCTTAAATCAATAATTTTATGTTTGAAATATATATCATGAAATTTTAAGTATTTCTTATATATTTTTTTAAAAAATAAATTTAAAAAATATAAAAAATTAAACCGGGTACCCGGTATCTGAATTTTGTGAATACCC
The DNA here is from genome assembly GCA_035048815.1 of Abelmoschus esculentus. Lineage (NCBI taxonomy): Eukaryota > Viridiplantae > Streptophyta > Magnoliopsida > Malvales > Malvaceae > Abelmoschus > Abelmoschus esculentus. Next base: position 15,217,603 of record JAUCBN010000002.1, on the reverse strand, counting down.
AATTTGCGGGTACTCAATTTTTATGGATCGACGTTTTAATATCCAAAAATTCTAAGTACCCGAAATCCCGATTATGAACACCCCTATCGTTGTTAGCTCCAGAAATTATGACGTGACACATTAAAATCTACTTTCTAAAAGAATTTTATTTTATTTTTAAAATTTATAATTAACATCGAATTTAATAATTTAATAAAAGAAATAATCATAGATCAATTTTACTGAGCGACGAAAAAAAATTATTTTATCAAGAGATTAATATAATTTAATTTTAACTTAATTTGATGATTAACATTGATGAAATATAATTAATATATCAATCTAATAAAATTAAATTTTTTATATAATTATTAACCTCCGTATTAACTTAAAATTAAACTATATTATTTTTTTACTAAATGAATGCTTCCTACCATTGGGGATTAATCACTGATAACTTAAAAATCCAGTGATTATCGATATAAATTACCCATAATTTTAAAATTACTCTATCAATAATTTTAGTGTTTGCTATCATATTTATTTTATAAATAATTTTTTATTTAATATAAATGTCATATTGAAAAAAAATAAATCTTTCATTTTTCTGTTCACTCTCATAACTAAATAAAATATATCAAAATTGTTTTTTTATTAATTTAATTATTGAAATAAATAAAATTAAAAATATAACTTATTATCGACCGATAATTAATATAATAAAATAAAATATTAATTTTTATAAATTAAATACCTATGGTTAAACAAAAAAATATCACTTATTTTCTTTAATCTCCTCTAATAATGAAAAATGGGTCCAAAACCAGGCCCTTTCCAACTGGTTTATTTTTGGGCCTTGGCCCATTAAACAACCCCATGCCAAATCTCAATGATTAATTAAAGTAATTACAAATCAATTGCCTAATCACTCTCTGCTTTATCTCACTTCACACTGTCAGTGTAATCAGGTTTATAACCCAACCATCTAGTGAGAGAAATAGAAAACTGATAAAGTAGTAGCATTTGCTTTCTCTCTCTACAGTCTTCACCTCGCTAGCTTAATTTTATTTCCTTATATCTGAAAATCTGTTCAACAGCCGTGTTTCAACTGGTTCTGAAACCTTAGCATTTGGATCTAATTCAAGTTTAAGATGTGAGGTAGCGGATCTCTTTCTCTTTGGATTCCTTTTTTTGGTTTGTTTGCATTTTATGCTTGAAGAAGCGGTGAGAGGAAGGACTTGGATCGGATATGGCGGAGATTGCCGGTGAAACGTCGGAGATAGGCAGCAATTGGAGGAGTGAGTCGCCGGTGAGGATGATGTCGACCACTGCGGGAGTAGCTCCGCCGTTAACGGTGTCGGCGTCGTTCAAGGAGAGTGGAGGGAAAGGTTCGTCGCGGAGGAGAGCTGCTAGACCTAGCTTCGATGCGGATAATGAGTTCATTACGTTGCTTCACGGGTCGGATCCGGTGAAAGTGGAGCTTAATCGGTTGGAGAACGAAGTGAGAGGTCAGAAATGTGACTCGATCTAGTTGCTTTTTGCATTGATTTGGTCCAATTTAGCTGCTATTTAGTTTACAGTTAACCTATTTTATTTTATCATTTCCTTTTTTTTGGTTGGATTGGGTTACAGATAAAGATAGAGAACTGGGAGAAGCACATGCAGAAATTAAGGCATTGAGGATGTCTGAAAGGCAAAGAGAAAAGGCTGTTGAAGAGGTTAATTAAAACTTTTATTTTTAATTTGAAATAAAAACCGTAGGTTTTAATTATGTAAGAAATTAGTTTTGACTGATGGTGGATACGCTCTAGCAATTACGTAAGAAAGTTCTGTAAATTGTTCGAAGTTTAGAGATGATACTGTTAAAAAAATGATAAATTGATGGATGATGGATGATGGAGCTGTTTACATCTGAAGAGTAGATCCTTTGCATTTATATGTAAATTGCTGTTTCTGCCTGTTTCTTCATTGCTGATAGTGAAACTGCGTCCCTTGATTCCTTCCAATGCTTGGAATGTTGGTTTCCTGGCCTTTGGGATATAATTTGCTTAAATTCAATATAGATATAGTAAATGTTATGTCAAAGTCATGTTGGGTGGAATTTTCATCATTGTTATTTGTTGCTTTGTAATTTTTGAAAGTTCAGTGATGTGCTGTCTCATCTAACAGAATGAATATTTCTTTGGTGCTTTATCCAACTTCATTTTCAGGTTGATTTGTAGTATCTGTACGTGTTTATTTCAAATCAAAGATTATGACATTAATTTCACTGCTTTGCATTTGTTTTGTTGCTAGGTCCTGTCCGTTAGTCTTGTTGGATTTTCATTGTTAAATCTGTTGCAAAATTTCATGTCTACCTGTAATCTAGAACTCATCTCAGTTTTCCTATTATATTAAATATTCTTCATTTATAATTTTATAGTAGTATTTGGTCTCATGACTGTTTGATGGTTAATTGCCCTCGTTGCCTTATGACTTGCTTATACCTGTATATTACAATTTACAATTGCTCCTTAATCTTGTCAAGGAAAACATGTGCTTTTATGTATTTTTGCGACTTTTCTAAACTTGTCATTGCTCTTGCATCAAACTTAGTTTATCGACCTTTTGTAGTCATTCAATATGAAATGTGATTTTATCTTAACATAGAATTCTTGTAACATTTTTTGTGATTGAGATGGATTCCGACTGTCTTTTGTTTATCTTTTGTATCGTAGCTCACTGATGAGCTCACAAGAATGGAGGAGAAGCTTAAATTGACTGAATCTCTTCTTGAAAACAAGGTATTGCTTAGAAGGTTTCTTCTATCATTATTTTTTTGGTTGTGTTTCTATGTTTAGTTAATAAACAAGTTTTGCAGAACCTTGAAATCAAGAAAATCAATGATGAGAAGAGGGCGTCCATGGCTGCCCAATTTGCAGCTGAGGCCACTTTGCGGAGGGTTCATGCTGCTCAAAAGGATGATGATATGCCTCCAATTGAAGCAATTCTTGCACCCTTGGAGGCTGAGCTGAAGCTTACTCGGCAAGAGGTATTTCTTGAATCTTTTGAGCACTTGGTTCTGTCGCATTAAGAGACTTAGAGATTGTTTGTAGCTTTTGTGTGATGGTTTCTTACTGATTAGTTCTTTTGGTTCTCTTTGCAGATAGCAAAGCTTCAAGATGATAACAGGGCCCTTGATCGTTTAACTAAATCAAAAGAAGCAGCTTTACTTGAAGCTGAAAGGACTGTAAAAATTGCTTTGGCCAAAGCATCCATGGTGGATGATCTCCAAAACAAAAACCAAGAGTTGATGAAGCAGATAGAAATTTGCCAGGTATTCCAATCATTCTCAGTGTTTCCTTTTCTCAGGTGCATAAGGAGTTGGTGCACATTATTTTTGCATAATCTATAACCTATTTATGAAGTCATAAATTGGACAAAATTTATAACTTGTGTACGATAGGAAGAGAACAAAATTTTGGACAAAATGCATCGCCAAAAGGTTGCGGAGGTTGAGAAGCTTACACAAACAGTAAGGGAGCTGGAAGAGGCTGTTCTTGCTGGTGGTGCTGCTGCAAATGCTGTTAGGGATTACCAGCGTAAAGTTCAGGAGATGAATGTAATGTGCCCATCACTTAAGTGCCCGAGTTTGCCCAATTCCTTTTTGTTGGTATAGTCTTAAAGCTCTTTCTCAAAATGAATGTTTATGTGTTCCATAGGAGGAAAGAAAAACTCTCGATCGAGAGCTGGCACGGGCAAGAGTATCTGCTAATAGGGTTGCAACAGTTGTAGCAAATGAGTGGAAAGATGCTAATGATAAAGTGATGCCTGTAAAACAATGGTTGGAAGAACGGAGAATCTTGCAGGTTTTTGTGGATAGTTTCTCTTATTTACTAAATCTGTAGTCACTTTAAAATAATACTTTCTATTCATTTCGGACTTCATTTCTTCCAGGCAGAAATGCAGCAACTTCGGGAAAAGCTTGCTATAACAGAGCGTACTGCAAAATCTGAAGCTCAGTTGAAAGTAATAATCCGATTGTGAAAATTAGCATTCTGTTCTCTATGTTGATACTGCTACTTTGAAATAAGAGCCTCTTTTTTCTTTACTTGACAGGAGAAATATCAATTGCGTCTTAGAGTTCTAGAAGAGAGCTTGAGAGGAGGATCCTCTAATAGTATTAATTACGGTACATCAGATGGAAGAAGCATGAGCAATGGGCCTTCTAGGCGTCAGTCGCTTGGTGGAGCTGATAGCTTCTCGAAACTTGCCTCCAATGGGATTTTATCCAAGAAACCTATGAGCTCTCAAATGAGATCCTCTTTGTCTTCTACTACAGTGTTGAAGCATGTTAAAGGAACATCAAAGTCATTTGATGGAGGAACAAGATCATTAGATAGGGCTAAAATGCTTTTAAATGGAACAGGCTCAAATACTTCATTCAACCAACCTTCTGAAAGAACCAAGGAGTGTGAGGCACCAAATAAAGAAAATCCTGATGATTTCCAGCCAGTTGACAAAGAAGATAATGTTCCAGGAGTGTTGTATGATTTGCTGCAGAAAGAGGTCATAGCATTGAGGAAAGCTGGTCATGAGAAAGATCAAAGCCTCAAGGATAAGGATGATGCAATTGAGGTTAATACTTGTGTTCCTTCAACTCAATGCCATTTTGTTTTATCCTTATGGATAAATGCTCTACTAATCCTAGTATTTTTCAGATGCTCGCTAAGAAGGTGGAAACATTGACAAAGGCAATGGAAGTTGAGGCTAAAAAGATGAGAAGAGAAGTAGCTGCTATGGAGAAAGAGGTTACTGCCATGCGTGTAGAGAAAGGACATGAAAATAGGGCCAAGCGGATCGGTAACTCCAAGGGGTCTGCTGCTCAGCTTCTTTCTGGAAGGTGCTTATATATATATATATATATATATATATATATATACACATTTATGGTTGTTCAGATTTTAATATTCCTCAACGTTAAAATTAGTATCTGTATTATTTGATTGCATTTGTCCTTTACATATTGTGCAGTTAGGGTCATGTTCACCTGTCTGTTCTCAACCCGTCAAAGCCTGAGGTTCATACTTGTTTAATATTTTTGTAGTATTATGATAACTCTAAATTTAGATAGGTTCCATCCTAGTAGTAAATATAGATTAACTGCGAGTGATCAGTTCTAATGGATCCACTTTCTTAAATCGTTTTTCTTTCCGTCATAACATATAAATGTCACCATGCTAGTTTACTTTCATCGATTATGTAGATAGTTTACTTTTTGTTGATTTCGGCTAACAAGTTCTGAAATTTATGCAGAAATGCATCTCGGAGTGGGTTAACACACAACACTCAATGACGACGAAGGAGTAAATTTGCATAGGGTCTCCTGGGTCCTTTGTTTCATCACATATATATAAATATTTTTTGCCTCTCCTTTGGTGATCGATTATAAGATTATTACTTGCGTGCCGATCAACCTACATTCATCAATATCAGCGAGGAGAAGAAACCGGTATGCTTTCGAGTTGACATAGATTGCTTATTCCTATTTGTAGAGATGAGCATAAAAACGAAACAGATAAAAGGACCTATCGACTGTGAGCTAACCTTCTGTTCGAGTTGTCAATGGTTTGTGCGGTTGTATAGGTAGCTTTCAACTGATCCCCCATCATTTTTTCTTTCTTTTTCGTTTCTCGAAGTTCATATTTGTAATATGCAGTTACCGAATTCGTCGTCTTTCATTCGAGTCTGTTAATATTATTGTAACCATATCAGATCTGTGGTTTGAGTTATTCATAAAATCTGGAATGAATGATAATAGAGTTTTTCTTATGCTGTTCTCCTTTGGATGCTTGCATTTTGGTCATGATTTTGGGAAACAAGTTAATGTACATCGATTATACAATATGTGCATTCATGACTTACAGTTTTTTTATTTGTTTTTATTTTTCATGGATTTAACCCTTAATCTTTAAAAATAAATAAGAAATTATCTTAATTAAACAATGGGATTTTCCAATAAGCAAGCTTCATTTATAGCATTTTAAGGGCAAATTAATAAACAATGTAAATATAAAGGACTGAAAAAGTTATTTTACATTTTTTATAGATGAATGCGGGTGAGTATTCAACAAGCTGAGTAAAAAAATTCAAGTTATTCGAGTTGACGAGTCGTATTTTACAATTCAAATTTTATTTAAATTTTTTTGAGTCAAATTTTTGAGTTTTTATAAATATCTAATTGCAATTAATTTATCTTATAGTATAATTTTATTTTAATTTAAATAACTTTCTCTAATCATATAAGATATATATATATATTTTTCATATATGATAATATTTTATCATATTTTTATATATCAATATATATCATAAAAATTGAGAGGTTCGCCTAAACTTTAAAATAAATCATTACTAAAAATTTTGAGTTATTTGAATTTTCATTTTACAAATTGAACTTTATTTAAAATATTTTCGAGTCGAATCAAGTTTAAACGAATCATGTATTTTCGTTTCAAATCGAGTTATTTAATTTTTTTGAGTTAAATAAAGTTTTATTCACCCAGTAATTACTGGTTAACGGTTAAAAAATAGGGGAGTGACCAATATTTTTGACATTAAAAATAGTACCAGGACATAAGTAATAATATAAGGATTAAATTTTAAATTAGAAATAGTATACGTACCTTTGACATATTTAAACCATTAGATTTGAAAAAAATTGTTCAAATAATATTATAAATATGAATACTCTCCCATGCAAAGCATCACTTTCGTTAAAATCGTTTTTCGGTTTATTCTCTTCTTCTCTCTGTATCAGAACTTCCATTTCCAATTATTTTTTTCTGATCCGACGTACGAACATCCATTTCGATCCAAAACCCTCAATTATTTTGGTGGAAAATGGCGACAATGACGAGCTTGATCGGGCTGATAAACAAAATCCAAAGAGCGTGCACCGTTCTCGGTGATCATGGCGGTCAAGGAATGTCTCTCTGGGAAGTTCTTCCTTCTGTTGCTGTTGTTGGTGGACAGGTCAAATTTCCTATTTAATTCATTTATTTAATGTTTTATTTTTTATTTTTACACATTTTTTATGGGAAATTAGAGTTCTGGGAAATCGTCGGTTCTGGAGAGCATTGTAGGGAGGGATTTCTTACCTCGAGGATCAGGTAAATTTTTGTTTCTTTTCCTGGAATTTTGGAATTTTAATGATAGAATGAAAACTAAGAAATAAAAACACTTAAAATGATTATAATGCAGTGTTATTACTTAGTATTAGTTTAGCCAAATATACGATTTGAAAAATGTTGTGAATCATGATTAAATTGGATTTGATCCACCACAAATTATGTTTATAATCATTATAATGTAATTATGATTAAAATTGACATCTACCCCTGAGCTATGTGAAGTTAGTTGTGTTGAAGATCATGCTTCTCCCAAAATCTAATTCTTGTTCTATTTTTTTCTTGCATTATAAGGCATTGTTACGCGGAGGCCGTTGGTGTTGCAACTTCATCAGATAGAATCTGGGACTGAATATGCAGAGTTTCTTCATGCACCAAGGAAGAGGTTCACTGATTTTGGTATTTTTTCCATTTTGATGCTCAGTCATTTTGAGTAATATGCTCCATATTCAGCCAGCTTATGTTCTTATTTATCAAAATTCAGGTGATTATAGCATTAATAATTGATGAGAATACTGTGTATGCAGCTGCCGTTTGTAAGGAGATTGCAGACGAAACAGATCGAATAACTGGGAAGACGAAGCAAATCTCTAATGTTCCAATTCACTTGAGCATATATTCTCCACATGGTCTGCATGTTTGCCACCCTCTTGACTGTACAATGAATTCAAGTTATTCTATTTGTTTGTTAATGCAGGTTATTCATTAAACAAGAATGGTGAAAAATTAAAAATCATGAAAGATTTTATTTGAATAATTTGTGTTCACACACTCTCCTGATGCTTTTGCTAATATTATGTTTTATGAACACTCTTTTGACATACATATCCGCACCATAGCAGTATATTGACTCTTGTCAAATTCTGTATTTATGACTAATGTTAACAATCAAGGTTGCCGTAGGTAATAACACTCCTTTTAATGTGTTATTGTTCCAATTTATGACTATAATATGTTTGGTTTTGTTTGGCAGTTGTCAACTTAACACTTATAGATCTTCCTGGGTTGACAAAGGTTGCCGTTGGTAATAACAATATTTTTAACAAGCTAAGATTTGATCTCCCTTTAAGCATTCAAGAAACCCTAATCATGAAAGATGTATTTATTTGCTTTTGCAGAAGGACAGTCGGAGACTATAGTCTCAGATATTGAGAACATGGTGCGTTCTTATGTTGAAAAGGTGAGTTACTTGACCTTTTTAAATCTTGAAAGTTGATATAGTTTCTTCCAATGCTAAATGTATATGGCCCCAAAATCACTTTCCAGAAGTAATGCTGAGGCAATAAACAATAAAGAAAAGGTAACATAAATTGGGCAGTAAACAGCATTTTGGGTTGGAAACATGCTATGCCATCAACATGAGAGCAACTGGTTTTAGTTTTGGCCCTAATGTCTTCTAAAAGCAAAATTTAAATTGTCTTTTGTCTCTAGTTTAGCATCCCTTGTACTTTCATTATGTTTCTTACTCAGTTTCTGCTCGAAATTTTTAATTTTGCAGCCTAACTGCATCATATTGGCTATTTCTCCTGCTAACCAAGATATTGCCACTTCCGATGCCATAAAACTTGCAAGAGACGTGGATCCATCAGGTATTCTAAAATCTAGCTTTATGTATATATACACCTTTAAGCATTGTTCTACAATAGGAATTGGCCAAGGAGCAAGTCAATTTACTTTTTTGTAATATTTTCAGGTGAAAGAACTTTTGGGGTGGTAACAAAACTTGATCTCATGGATAAGGGAACAAATGCAGTGGATGTATGTATTTAATCATACATACTGCATCAGTTTCTCTGTCAATGTTTGCATATCATCTGCTGCAAGTGTTAAATGTAAATAGCAGTTTAGACAATCGTCCTCAATGGCATGGAACATTACCATATAAGTCCATGGCATATCTTCTTATTGCCTGATGTGTTCGTTTTGAAACTAATTCTTGCATTTTATTTTTCATTTGGATGTGGTATATAGTTACATATAGTTGTGTGGCATTGGTGCATTGTTATATAAGATGTAAAATCAGTCAGAAAAACTCCCATGTAGAGCTTAAACCCAATAACACAAACTATAGTCATTCAATATAAATCTTTCAGGTTCTTGAAGGAAGGGCGTACAAGCTTCAACATCCTTGGGTTGGAGTTGTAAATCGTTCTCAAGCCGACATAAATAAGAATGTCGATATGATTTATGCACGTCGAAAAGAGCGTGAATATTTTGAAACAAGTCCTGATTATGGACACTTAGCGAGTAGAATGGGATCAGAGTATCTTGCAAAACTATTGTCTGAGGTATTTTCAGCTTCTTATTAGTTATTTGAGTTAATTTTAATTATTAATAACTCGAAAAAGCTTTGGACATCTAACAAAACGAGTATTTATCTTTGTTGTTTTAATTTTTCTCCTATTTCAGCATTTAGAGCTTGTTATCAGGCAACGCATACCAAGCATCATTGCTTTGATAAATAAGACCATTGATGAGATCAATGCAGAGTTGGACCGCATTGGCAGGCCTGTAGCAGCTGATGGAGCGGTAACATTGTAGATATTTCGGAAACGATTTGCTTAGTTGTGAATGAGATTCTTCTATCTAGTTCACGCTAATTGAATTAAATTCATTTACAGGCCCAGTTATACACATTTTTAGAACTCTGCCGTGCATTTGACCGTGTCTTCAAAGAGCATCTGGATGGAGGGTAAGGGTAAAGTGCATACATTGAAACTTGTTTAGTACTTAGCACTGAAACTTCTATCTTGATTTTTTTATGTGATCAGATTACACACTTAGTTCTTATTTAAAAATTTCTACTTGCTAATTCAATCTCGTAAGTTATGAGAATGAGTTCTAATTCCTTAAATCACTCACATATCGAGTTGCGGCTTGGGATTGTAAGACTTCTAATAAAGCTTCAGTTCTGACCTATGACTATCAGCTAGACTAGGAATTAGAAAGCCTTTCCAATACAGTTACTAATATGTGTTGCTTGTTTGGATCTTCTATGGGGTATACTATTTCCTACTCTTGGAGATAGTCTACTATAAAAATTAGCATACATTCCGAAAGGTTCTATAAGTTTTGTGACATTACTGTCTTGGATTTATGACGTATATTTGCTGTGAAAGTGGTTAGCTATGCCATTTGCTGTAGTATGATTTTTAAAAACAGTAAGTGCTGCTTCAGGCGACCTGGTGGGGATCGGATATTTGGAGTTTTTGACAACCAATTGCCAGCTGCTTTGAAGAAGCTACCCTTTGATCGTTATCTTTCATTAAAGAATGTCCAAAAAGTTGTCACAGAGGCTGATGGATACCAGCCACATTTGATTGCTCCAGAACAAGGATACAGAAGGCTCATTGATGGTGCTATCAGCTATTTCAAAGGGCCAGCTGAAGCCTCCGTGGATGCTGTAATGTTCTTACTTGTTTAATAGCTCGGTTAACTTTGTGAACTTATTATAGATTAAACAGAAATTTCTTTTACTTTGAATAAACACACTCATACCGAAACACATTGTTATTACATTTGGTTCTCCTTAAACAGTCAAATGATTCCTTTGTAGAGTTAAACTTCTAGCATTTCAGAGTTATAGTTTCTTAGACTATCTAAAGCTTTCAATGCATGGTTATGAACTTATGATACATGCAAGCTGTGAGAGGTACTTAAGGGGAATAAGTAGTTAAACAGATACACTAAACTGGTATTAGCTACTTGTTCTTATTTTCCCACAGTGAAGGGATGGCAAAGGAAACTATGGCTTGAACTTATTAAGGAATAAGGCTATATCTGTTAGGAAACTTCCAAGAGTGAAAAAAGAACTCTTAGACAGGAGAGTGTTATGCTTTGGCATCCTCCATGAAGGTTGATTTATAGTGAAGGGTTTTCAAACGTTTGTGGTTCGTATTTCATAGCCTTTCTCTCTGTGTTTCTTTGAAATGGTATAGCTTCTTGAAAAGAGTATCGAAGTTGAATAAGTTGGTTTATTTGGGACATGACATATACATTGGTTTTTCATGTAGACCACCATGAAGATTTGTAAGAACTCTTGATGTATGCTGTTTGTGGAAGATTTATCTTATTGGTTCTCACAATTCTAACCATCATGCAAGGGTCATTGAGCATGTGCTCCTTTTGATATCTTGTTACTTTTTATTTGAAAATTCTATTGATTATTTTCTATTCCTTATAAGTTTGCATGAAAGCTAAATTACTATATTACTCTTTTTCCGACTGTTGATCGTCGTATGCTTTGATCTTCAGGTGCACTTTGTATTGAAAGAGCTTGTAAGGAAGTCAATAGCTGAAACACAGGTAGATAGTTCTTTATGCTGTAATTTTTATTTGCTGAATAAACTTGTACTGTCAGTGTGAAAGTTGTAGAACTTGAGCTAAATATCTAAGGTTTTGCTTTATTAAGACAACAAAGTTCATAATTACCCTTTTTCCCCCTGTTGTGATGCACATGAGTTATGAATCACCATACCATATTTTTGTAGTTTTTTGCATGCTATATAAAAATATTGTGAAGTTTTCACCTTCATAACCTCTTTGGACTTTGATAAGACTCATTTCCTGAACATCTGTATATTAAATTCTTAGAACTTTCCAGTTAATCAGTCCTAATAATCAAGCATGCAGATTAGTGTAGCTGTAGATAATCTGAAACCTCAATGCACCTGCAGGAATTGAAGCGATTTCCATCGCTTCAAACGGACATAGCTACTGCTGCAAATGAAGCCCTGGAAAAATTCCGTGACGAAAGTCGTAAAACAGTGTTACGGTTGGTGGAGATGGAATCCAGTTACTTGACAGCTGATTTTTTCCGGAAACTTAATGCCGAATCGGAAAAGACTACAAACACATCTGGCAAGAAAGCTAATGCAGAATCAGACAAGAATACAAAAACAGACGCAAACCAATCGTCCACCGGTGAACGTTTAAGTGAAAGTTATCTCAGAAGGATTGGTATATGATTTCTTTTCTTAAACTCAAACTGACATACATGAAATACTCATGTCCGAAACATACTTGAACGTAACAAATACAAGGATATGACCCTCCAAAAGGCAAAAAACCTTCAAATACATGAAAAACCTGGTAGAAATTGAATATGCTTGTACCAAACACATACTTGTACTCATATTCACACCTAAGCTTGAGTTTGATTGACAATCATTGACATATATCCCTGTTTCTTGGTTCAGGATCAAATGTTAATGCGTACATAGCCATGGTTTGTGACACACTGAGGAATACTATTCCGAAAGCGGTGGTTTATTGCCAAGTCAGGGAGGCAAAGAGGTCACTGTTGAGCAACTTTTATGCTCAAGTAGGAAGGAGAGAGGTAAAGCAGTTTAAGAATGTTACATTTTTGTTAAGTATCCGTGTTCGACATACTTGGATACATGATTGTTGATCGGTACATGACGCTTCAAAGATCCTCTAATCAAATGAAACTTTTTTCGAAAAATCGACATCCAAATTCGAGTAACATATGAGAAAAATGAATGTGGGAGTATGCTAATCTGTGCAATTTTCTATTGTTCATCTTTATTCTGCAGTATCCATGTTTGATATTTGCATTTCACACTTATTTGAACATGATTACAAGAGTATGATGCTCTAACATAGGTTACACAGATATCGACATCTCGTTGCATTCGTTGTTGTGTCGGACATTGTTGGGGCTAGATAACTGTTTGTTTCGCGATGTCGGACATAATGTTACTACTGAATAAATGTGTGTTGGTGATGTTACTGCAGAAGGAACGACTGAGTGCAATGTTGGATGAAGACCCTCAACTGATGGAAAGGCGACTGCAACTTGTTAAACGTCTAGAGCTTTACAAATCCGCCAGAGATGACATTGATTTAGTCGCTTGGAAATGAAAATGATCATGAGTCTTCACTTATACCACAGCTTCTCTGTTCTTTTCGGGATATAGTAATATTCATAGATACGATTATTTTAAAGATAACAATGTTTAAAAGATCAGATCGAATGTCAAAACAATGAGATTTCCCACGAATGATAGTAGTGATGATTGAATCTTGTTTTGGATTAAGAAGGGAAAGTAGTTAGATTCCCGAGATTTAAATTCATATAAGATGAGACAATAAAAACATCCATAAATCCCTTGATCAATTATTGAATATTTAGGTCCACTAATTTTAATGTTAGATAGCTCTAACCAACTAAGCTAATAAGCCACTATTAGTTGTTTCTCATATAATATTATAAAACGTATAAAATCCAAACTCCCAATTTAAGATATCACATATCTATAGTACTATATATTGAGCTGCATATACAATTGCCAATAAATATAATTTGATCTATCAAACCTATATATATATATATATCACAAAAAGTTTTATGTAAAACACTGAATTACAGAAATCAAACCATACAAGATAAAATGGCATATATACATGAACCAAAACAGAATGCACCTAGGCAAAGCATGTCAAACGTGGAAGGAGTTCACCGGAATATTGTCGAAGAAATCACCTCAGATACAGTTGTGTCAAACAAATATTGTGATGATCGATGAGTTTAAGCTCCAAATCATGAGTCTGAGTCCTGCCTGCTCGCTAGGCACAGCTCGTGCAGTTCATTAAGTACCCATTCCTCGCCGGTGCGTCCACCTAATACCAACACCCTAGTCCCCCCAACAACACAGGTACTATGACCCCAAGCAAATTTTGGTGGTTGCCCTGGAACATTGAGAGCCCTCCATAACGGTTTCTCATCTGAAGGATCGAGAAGGAAGAGCTGAGAAGGAGAGTATAACCCAGCAATCGAACCACCAAATATAGTTATCCTCCCACAAGGCATGCTTACCGCAACGTGATCAAGTCGAGGAGGAGGTATGATGGCATTTTGGTTACCAACGCTGTTGAAGGCACTACAGTCCAATTGCCTCCATTGTGGTTCTTCATCCTCCAAATCAATACTGTAGGCTTCACCCGATCGCAGTTGTAAGTTCCCACTCTTTGCAAGCCCTCCGAACATAAGAATTTTAGTCCGACTGTAAACCGAAAGTGAATGGCCCAACCTAGATGGAGGTGTCCATGTTGTTGGAATTTCTTTCCATATTGGATTTTCAGTAGTGAGATCTAACAGGTAAGTGTCACTTAGTAGCACCCCAGCATCTGCACACCCACCAGATACAACCAACTTAGAACCATCGATTGTGCATGAGCTATGCCAAGATCTCGGTAGAGGGGGGGTTCTACCAAATATTTCTTTCCATGTAGGATGTTTGGCATCCAAGTCGAGAACAAAGACATCGTTGAGCAATCCTTGCCTTCCACACCCTCCAAATAGCACCAACCATGACCCATTCAGGCACGATAGAGTGTGGCCCCATCGCCCTGGAGGGGAAGATTCCACGCTAACCTGTTGCCACTCCGGACTTGCATCATCAAGGTTGAGAACAAATGTGTCATCCATTGGCTGCATATTGACTCCCTCCCCTCCAAAAAGCACAAGACGGTTCCCTGCTGCACATGCGCTAAAGTTGCAACGTGAAGGCTCCACTGCTCCTCCGACCGTCAGTTTCTTCCAACAAACTGCCTCGAGAGTGGTCAGTTCTCGGGTAAGACGTCCCCACCCGAACTTCTTATTCATCGTTTCCAATGTACCGGTGACTTCTCTTCCCCAAGCGTTTTGACATACCATCTTCCTCACATGCTCATTTTTTGTTAATCGGCGTACCCTTCTGCAGACGGACCCGATAGAAGCAACATCCCTCGGTGTCAACCGTGATAAAATATTATGAGCCAAGACTTCATCAGAGAGTTGAAGTATCCCACATATTTCTTGATGACAAATGAAAGATGGATTCCCATTCAAATGAGAGCATTTGGCTGACTGATCCAACTCCTGATTACAAGTCTCTTTGAAAACCGGATATGAAACATGGTTCAGATTCAGTTTTGCTTCAGAAAAAACTTGAATACCGATAACGTGCGTGACAATTCCATCATCATCATCACGTATAGGTGTAAGTTTTAACATGTTCACAAATGGAGTTCCGTCCTTCCTGAAATTCACAAGCTCACCTTGGAATTCAATACCTTCCTCAAGACATCTCCGTATCTCGGAAACAACGAAAGGATCTACCAGAGGGTGCCGTCTTTGAGCACGTCGGTCTCTATACTGTAGGAATCGACTAAAACAAAATAAAAAATAAATAAAAATCACACAAGACGGAAACATAAATGAAGGAGTATTGCTTTAGAACATATTGAACAAATCAGTAACATGGCATCTCACCACAAATTTTATTTGATAGCCATTAAAGAGTAGACAATTACTGCAAATTTGTTAAACTGCTAATTCGAATCAAGCCCCAAAAAACTTGTTAACAACATTTCTATTCTTTGATTAGATCAATTAATTCATGAATTTGACAATTAGAATCTACTTGGCGCAGTGAGTTTCACGTACAAAAATATGTGTCCTGATCGTAGCCAATAGTACTTATTTTAACCAATATTGGACACAGAAACTTAGAATATCAAATAAATCTCCATGAATAATCAACTTTCTTTAAAAATTACTCCAAAAACAGATCTGCAAATCCTATGCTAAAACCTAAAACTTATATCATCACATTGGAATTCAATTTTTTTCCTTCTTACTTACGTCTCAATTCTCATCACCAAACACTATTAGAGATTAAAAAATACGATGTGTTACCAGTTCCGGCCAAGGACTTCGTCGGCACGATAACCGGTGAAAACCTCGAAGACTTTGTTGACGTAAATGAGGGGAAAATCAGGTTCAAGAGCATCGGAAACAACGAAAGAAGTCGGGATTGTAGGGTAAGCCAACAGTCTCGGCATCAAAGGAAGCTCGATCTTTCCTTCTCCCTCTTCTTCCATTCGTTCAAGCTCTTCTTCTTCGTCTTTCTCTAAACGCTGCCGTTTTCCACTGCTTCGCTTCGCTTCTTCTCCTTTAGACATTTTTGCTTTTTTTTTTCTTCTTTTCTCCCTCTGTTTCTACGGGAATGTTATTGGCTTTACTTTTCCCACACTTCAAGCTTTGTTTTGCTCTGCGAGAGATATTTATGTTTTGGATATTTATTACCCAAGATGCCCTTCATTTCCTAACATATTTACGAACTTTGCCCTAATCTCGCTTTAATCTAAAAAGGAGAGTGACAATTTGGTAATTAAGTGAAAATTAAGTGGCAATTGGGAAGAGTGAGAGTCCACGACGGAATAGTGGCGAACACGTGGCCGGGTGAAATCCAAGAAAAAAATATCTGAACCGGTCTTGCCACATCATCAGTGTCGGCTAATATATATTCTCCAAGTAACGAAGATATTTTTATTAAAAACGAAGATATTTATTTTGGCTTAATATCTGTTTTGACCCTTTATTTTAGTTTAAATTATCATTTCAATCCTTTTATTGTTTTTCATTCAGTTTAATTCTGTTAATTTTATTTTACATATCATTTTTAGGATTGTTCATTCAAATGAGTTAAATAGACGAGATTTATTTTATAATTTTAATACTATTTAAAAATTTTAATCGAGTTGATCTTATAAATTTTATTTTTAAATTTAATAATAAATTATTTATAAATTTAAATAGTTTTTCATAATTATATATGATATACATATATAAATATTTCTTTTATGTTTTTTATATATGATATACATGTGTCAAATAATTGAAATATTTGAATTCAACTTAAAAATCGATCAATTAATTACTAAAAATGATAATTTTTTTGAAGTTTTATTTATAATTTAAACTTAATATAAAATGCGATATTAAAGTTATTTTTTATAATTAGATCGTAAAATTAATTCTTTTATAAAATATGTTTAATTTAATTTGAGATATATAATATATAATTTAAGTTAAATTTTTAAAAATATAAGAATAAATTTAAATTTTAAATAATTATTTAGGGATTAAATTTAATTTAAAAAATTCGATCCGAACCGGTCAGGGAGATAATGTTTTGGGAATCCTTTATGTTCCATTTCGCCTTTCCCTCCCAGATTTCCCTCTCAATCTTTCCCTGTTATTATTCGAACGGATAATCTTTCGTTTGAGTTCCTCACTCAGCTCCTTGAAACTACAGCCAAATCCCACAGCGATGACCGCCGCATCGTCTAAAACTATAACCGATTTCTTCAACCCAGCCCCAGCAAAGCGTCGGAAACTCGCCGCCACTTCCGATCATCAATCAATTTCCTCTCTCACCGACCAGCAAAAATCTCGGGTTGAATTAAACAAATGCCTGGCCAAATCGAAACGAAATCTCAAAATCTGCTCCCAAAAGGTTGACGGATCAGGTTATGTAAAGCTGGAAGAACTCTTGGTGGAGGACACTTGGGTTGAGGCCTTACCTGGGGAACTTCAGAAGCCTTACGCCATTAACTTGTGCAAATTTGTCGAGGCGGAGATATGCAATAGCGGCGGCGGCCCTGTTTATCCTCCACAACACTTGATTTTCAATGCCTTTAACTCTACTCCTTTTCACAGGGTCAAAGCAGTTATCATTGGTCAGGTAAAAGTGAAAGTCCGTGACTTAATGTACTCGATCTTATAGTATTGGAAACTGATGTATACCTCACGCTATATACATATATGTATTGGAAACTGATGTTGTATATGAATATTTAAAAGAATTGAAGTAACCCACAGACTTGATTTCAGGACCCATATCATGGACCTGGTCAAGCAATGGGGCTTTCCTTTTCAGTGCCAGAGGGAATGAAGGTTCCCTCAAGCCTGGTGAATATATTCAAGGAACTTAAGCAAGATCTTGGGTGTTCAATTCCATCTCATGGAAATCTGGAGAAATGGGCCGTTCAGGTGAAAATTGCATG
Organism: Abelmoschus esculentus; assembly: GCA_035048815.1. NCBI lineage: Eukaryota > Viridiplantae > Streptophyta > Magnoliopsida > Malvales > Malvaceae > Abelmoschus > Abelmoschus esculentus. The sequence goes on along the minus strand of JAUCBN010000002.1, from coordinate 15,199,601 downwards.
CTTATATCAGAATGCAATTAAATATGAACTGATAATTGAACCTATAAATGAAGAAAATATAGATTTCTTCTTATGTTGGTTTCTTCTCTAACTATTTTAAATATCTTGTAGGGTGTGCTTTTGCTGAACACGGTTCTCACGGGTAATTTTCTAATCAATACTTGAGTTTGTGATGTTATCTTTATGTGAGTACATGATTATGGTAGGACTGTACGACTCTGTTCCTAGAGATATGTTATTTACATTTATGAAAAGGTGATTATGGCAAAGGTATGGTGAGGCTTTGTCTTGTTTAATTGTAAAATAAGAGTTAAAAGAGAACCATTTAGTAAGCTCGAATCGTAGTAGTGAATTCACGAAAGATGCAACATAAAACCATTTAGTAAGCTTGATTCACCCTTTCAAACTAGATCTAGATGCAGATATTAATTTCACAAAGCTGTTTTCTCCTTAGGGATTTGAAGGGTTTGTGGAGACTAACATAGTTGCCTTGTTTTATATGACAAAGTTATTGCCATAGTTTACAAATCTTAACCAGGGGAATATTTTGCTACCCTCTTGGTATAATCTCCTTTGGATGTTGTTAAGTGATTTATTCTCACATCTGTTAAAAAATATATTCTGTAACCCCATGCGTGGTTGACTACTTCTAGTAAGGTTAACACTTAACACACGCAGGCTCTGGGAGCTACACATGAGGAGTGTATAGTGGTGTTTTCTGACATATGTTAAATATCGGGTTTCTATGATCTCCAATTGGATGCTTAACATATATGAAGCTTTAATTTTTTTTTTGTTATTGTTATCCACCTCTCTCTATCATCTATAGCATTCTTGTTTTTTTGTTTTCATTCCTGTTCTTCAGTAAGGAAGCAGCAAGCCAATTCTCATGCAAAGAAAGGGTGGGAGCTATTCACTGATGCTGTTATTAAGACTATCTCACAAAAGAAGGAAGGAGTTGTTTTTCTTCTATGGGGGAATTCAGCTCAAGAGAAATCCAAGTGTGTCTTTTTTCCGATCATATCCCCTCCCCATCCCCACTTTCTTTCTCAATGTGTAGTTCCAGGATTTATTTCTCGCAGAATTTAAACTGTGCTCTTCAGCTCATTATGAGAGAATAACTTCATTAGGTATCCTATCGTCATTTATTGTCTTACACATGCTTGCTGTCTAAGGGTCCTATATTATTGTCAACTGACTCCACATGGATATGGGTTATGTTATTCAGACTTTAATGAGTGTTGAATATTGGTGTTGAACATGAGTATTTCACTATAAAAGAGTCGGAGCAACATGTGTTTGGAATAGCTTAAATCTAGAATATTTGCTATTGTATATATTCTTGATCCATGTACCCTACTATTTTGGTAAATTTAAGAGTGCACTGCTATGTTTGGTGTGAAATATACTCTGTTCCATAGGAAAACTAAAACATTCACCTTTATAATAATATTGACAAACTTTGTTGAGACATATCTTAATCTTGTCACAGGTTGATTGATCAGAAAAAGCATCACATTCTCAAGGCAGCTCATCCTTCTGGTTTGTCTGCTCATAGAGGTTTCTTTGGTTGCAGGTTAGAACTTAAAATGGGTAGAAACAAGTTCACTACTTTGTTATTTGCTCTCTGAGTCTGCTGACTTTGATATATATCATCTCTCTCTCTCTCTCTCTCTCTCTCATTTTTGGTTTTTGGATTCCATGATGGTATTAGCTGATTTGTTGTAATTGTATATTATGGAACATGGAACTTAGGCATTAAATAGTTGTAGCACTAGGAGTTGTATAAGTGTCTGACATGGGTATGTTCTGACATAGGTATATTTAACTTTTTCAAGATTGACATGTTTTTGGAGGGTCCTTATAAGGCCATACATCTTAATACCCATATTTGGATGTGTCAGACATGGATATCAGACAAAACATGGTTACTTAGAAAAATGCAGCTTTGGAGTAACATAGTTAAATAGTAGCAAATACAAATTAGTGAATGCTGATTATTATTTCCCCTCTTATATTTGTTTATTTGGTTGCACAAAATCTCTTCACTTATCAATGATTATGAGTTAAGTCCCCATCTATTTATCTAATTATCCATGATTTCATGTAACATTTCAAACAGGCATTTCTCTCGCACAAACCAGCTTTTGGAGCAAATGGGGACTGACCCTATAGACTGGCAACTTTGATTTCGTCGGTCATCTTTTTGTGTGCAAACTAATCAATAGAGCCTTTCATCTGAATTTTCTAGAAAGGCAAAAGCTTTTGGGGTTTGTTGCAAATTTGCAATAGGCACATTTTGTGATGTGATTTGTAATAGCCATGTGGTACCATTTGGGACCAAGTCTAAGTGCAATATCAGCAATATTTTAGATGACCCAAAGATGGTGAAATTTGGTTCAAGCTTGATGCCCATTTGACCCAGAGATGTTAGAGTGGACTTTCAGTTGACATTCTTTTACTTGCAGGTGAAGCTACTGATGCAGTTTCATTTTTCTGTTACATCATCTGAGCATCAAGTATCTCAAACCTATTAGTTTAGGTTTAGGGACATCTAACTTAATTTTTTTTTATTCGACTTGATAATTGGAGGTAATTGTTTGATGTGTGGGTAAGCGTTGAATAGAAACACCATGGTTTCTTATTCACAGCACATGAGGGAGGGAATATTTAAGGGACAATATCCCCTCCATATAGTGGTCTGGAGGCAGGGCCACCCTATATTCCCATCACCCATCTACTGTCTACTGTAAAATGGGAGGGGCCATGGTCATGGCCAAGCAACGGCAATGGATGAGGCGGCGCCACCCTGCCTTAAAAAAGAATCCATATGTCACCATCTGCTCACATGCATGAAACCAACTTCACATGTCTTTGTGTTTCTCTCTCGTCTTTCATTCTTGTTCGTATTCTGTGTGTCCGCTTTCAGTTTCACCCTTTTTGAAACCGACCAATTTGCATTCAATGCTGGAAGACGACGGTTAAATTGAGGGTGTCAGTCAGTGGACGGCATACCAAAATAGTTCAAACTTCGGGTGTTTCAAATATCAAATGCTCCGCCGTGTTCGGATTTCTCTGGTATAGATTTCATGATTCCTTCTCTTTGCAGATTAATGTAGTTTTACCAGTCAAAACTCGAGATTGAGTCAAGTTTGGTGGATTTTCACTAGATTTCATGATTATTGAGCCAGGGGAGAAAGAGATTACAGATAATGTAACATGGGAAAGGGACAATGGGAAAAGGTGTAGGAAAGAAGGGTCTGTCCTTCATGCAAGGGGCTGCCGGCAAGGATTTTTCATGGTAGGATTAGGATTTAGGACACCCACTGTCCTACTCTCCCTGCCTCTTCCTTGTAGATGAAAAGTTCTGTCACTTTCTTTTGTCATTTGGGGGCTCCTCACTTTCATTGTCACGACACCGTAGGACATTGGGTCCTACAAACTGCCAAGTCTCTCTTTAGTATACTACCATTCCCCCTCCATTATTAGTATTTCTATGAGTATAAATTACATAAGTGTTAGATATTTAAATAAATTATTGTGTTTGATAAAAAGCGGATACATTAATCTCATATTTAAAAAGTAAAAGAGAGGTTTTAGGGTATATAAACGGTAGTGTTGTACATCTTATTAGACATCTATTTAGAAGAGAGTAATAATCTTTAACAAGTGATATCAAAATAATCCTTTGATTATCGGATTTCATATCGAGCCTTCATGAGAGGGGTAGGTAGTTGAACAACTGTAATAAGAGACCAATTACAAGAACAAAAGCTCATGACGAAAACATTACGAGGTTGAGTAGAGAAGAATGTCATGCTTAAATAGAGACAAAGATATTAATCTCACATTATATCTTTTTAATTAAGTTCAACTATTTAAATTTTAATATTATAAATAAATTAAAAATAATAAAACTCGTAATATTAGCCTAACAAGTCTATTGTAAGAATGATAAATTAAAAAATAATTTTGTTTGAGTGTCAAATTAATAAATAAATAATTTAAAATTGATATTTAAGTGAAAATGCCCAATTTAAACCATATCATTATTGAACAATAATTAGCATTTATTTGTTATTCTTGGTTTCACACTGATTTTTTTTAGATTGCAACATTTCTTATATTTTAATCAAATTTTAAATCAAAGTACAACAATAATTACTATGAAGTGTAATCCTTGAAAGAAGCTTTCAAGACCCCATTACATGGACCTTTTGGTACTTTTATAATACAAAACTTTGATGTAAGAAAGAATTGTAGTTGACAGGATAATTTAATATTATAATTATAGGTTTATAACAGGTAGAACATCTTAATCATGCTTTAGTATTATATATTCTTATTAATAGAATAATAAAATAATTATTTTAAAATATGCAAGTTGGAATGTATGTTGCATGGGAGTTAATTGCATTATCAATCCCAAAAAAAAAATGTAAAATTTAGAAATAAACTCAAAATTAAAATACGAAGATGAGATTTGAATATAAAACCTTAAAATTACGAGCAGAGCCCGAATTGTTCCATTACACCCTTGTCTCGTTTCGCCTCAACTATTTTAGTAAAGAAATTAAGATAACACAAAGGATTGGTTATTGTTCTCGATTAAGATATCTTAAAAATAAAAATAGATATATATTGCTAGTATAATTGAAATTTTGTAAGATATATATCATTCGCGGAAAATTATTCTGAGCAGAAGAAAGAAGAGTGAAATACGAACATTTTGATATTAATCTTGTTGCAGATAATGATGGATGATAATTTATCGATAGTGGCTGTTCAAATGTTCAGTGACTAAAATAAAATTATTATAAATAATGATATAAAAATACAACACATAAAGTTCAGTTAAATTTGGTGTAGTTTACCCAAAACTATTTGTGGATATTTACCTACTAAGACATTATAATCTTATTTTTTTTATTTTGCCCCCATTTCATATTATTAATTACACTTTACTCTTGAACTTGTACAATTCTGTCATACTGTAAAATTAAAAGATTCTACTATCATCAATTTCACCAGTCACTAACATTTTTTATTTTCTATAATTAAAATTTCTAAATTATGATTTTTTCCTCGTTCAATTTGACATGATTTTAATATATAAAATTTATAATTATTATAAATAATGAATCAAATAATTTTACCTAAAAATGTAACCATAATTAAATAATTTTTTAAAAAAATGTATAAAAACTGAAATTTTGAATTCAAATAATCAAATTTTAAAATCAAATTTTTCGTATTTCAAAAATTTATAGGATTTTTGGGTGATTCTAGAAAACGACACCTTTAAAAAATAGTTAAAAAACGGTATATACCAAATTTCTTTAAAAAAATGTAAGGATTTCAGTTTATAAACCGAATTTCTTATAAAAAAAATATAAAAATTTTGGTATATACCATTTTTCTTACAAAAAATTATAAGAATTTCGATACATATCAAAAAGTATACCAAAATTTTTATGATTTTTATAAAAAAAAATGATATTGTTATTTTTTAACCGTTTTTTAACAACGTCGTTTTTTTTAGGATTGCCCATGATTTTTTTTCTCACACGCCTACTGTACAAGGTTGTCAGCGTAGCATTAACGGATGCGGTGTCTGTTTCGCAGCTTGCAGAGAATAATTGTCTGTAGATGGTAGCGGCGCGTGTTTGTCACGGCCCACTCGCTTTCATAGTATTATGATGTGAGTGGGAAAATTTCAAGGAATTCACTCAATTTGGCACTAATTTATTGTTATTATGGGTAATTAGATATACATCCATATGATTTTGTACTAATTTATTTTTATTTGTCCGGTCGAATATAATAAACATATTTAAAAATATGTAAGAATAAGATGATGATTCACTTAAAAAAATAAGATAAATATGATTGACTAGAATTACGGATGACGTGATGAAAAAAATCTATGATATAATTTATCGTATAACAAGGATCAGGTGGATCTTAAGATCCATTGGGATGATGAGGAAGGTGATGGTTCTAGTATTACAAGTTGTGTGGTGGAAACAATTTTAAATTTTACATCCGTAACATATTCTAAAACGAAAATAAAGATTTTTTTTTATGAAATAACTATAAAAGAGTAATCTTAGCTCCGATTCTGTCCGATTTACATCATATTATTTTTAATCTTTTTTGTTCTTTTCACGAGAAATTATTAGATGAACCTTCTTTATCATATCATTTGTGGTTCAACTAATTTAGTTCATTCATCTTAAAATAACTACCTAATAACTACTTATTCTCTAATTATATGTAAGAAAGAGGTAATGATTCACCTTAAAAAAATATGGTAACAAAAGAATATGAGTTCGAGTAATTTATTTATACGATATATATTTTTTTAAAATTAATAGATACATTATATGTAATTACGATATAATATTAAAAAAATTTAAAATTTTAAAAGAAGTAAAAAATAATTTTTATAATTTAATTAATTAAAACTTTTACAACTTTTAAGATTAAAAAGAAACAATTATCTTAATTTTATAATTGTTGTCAGGCTAAAATTCTAAAAAAAATTGACCATTACTTAATTCCAATAGTCAAATATGATATTTTTTCCATTAGCTTTAAATTTAAATACTTAATAAACCTTTATATTTTTGTTGTGAGATAAATTAGTCCCTTTCAATATTTAATATTATTTTTAATTTTTATTAAATACAAAAATAATTATATTTTTATAATAAATATAAATATTTAAACATGTACAAGATAAGATGACACAAACATCTTTAATCACTCGACCAATTAATAGATCTTGATTTTTTTAATATATCGATTAATTAATTACAAGCATGAATGGGTGAATATTATTTAGAAAATTACAAGAGTATTTTATAAAGAGTGACTTCAAGTAGTTTTTCTATATCAAGTATCTTTCCTTTGCATTTAGGGTTTAAGCTATTCACTATCATTCACATGTATATGGATAGATTCCTTCCTAGAAGACTTTGAATTCTTGTATGCTTTTGGGGGAAGAAAATGTCTACTTATTCAACATTATGTAGAAATTGGGAAAATTAACAATAAATGCTACTAAATAATAAGAAATTTTTTTTGTGTGCATAAATTACCTCTTAAGAACAAATTTTTAACTCGTAAGAAATTATACACTTTTTAGTTTTCCATTAGTCCTTGTGAAGTTCTGGGTTAACTCGAAACTCAATTTTTTTTAATATATTGGTATGATTATATATGAAGATCTGATCATATTTTTTAAAAATTTTCGATAATAAATAAACACCTTACATACACAAATAAATAAATTATAACTCGAGCTTTAGAAGAATCAGTTCATGCAATCATCTTTAGAGATGAATTTAACCAATTCGAAGTTCGATATTTACAATCCCTTTTTCTTATCCTCCCAAACTACGGACCTTCTTTATAGAGAGAATTAATTGTCGCATGTTCTATGTTATCAATATATGTTAATCATATCTCATGCTAATAAAATTACAATAAAAATTGTAGATCGTCATGTAAATATCGATGTGTATTATGTAATAATATGATACGAGATAAACAATAAATTGATGGTAAAATTAAAACATTCAAAAGTTTGGGGACCATTTTAGTTCATTTAAAGTTATTGTTTGAATAAAAAATGTAAAAAGATATTTATAAAACAATGAATCAAAGAGAAAAATGAAAAAAAAAAGAGGTTAAGACAAGAGCTAATCTAACTTTTTAATACTTTTTTTACATAATAATATAAATACCATTGTTTGAGAATTAAAAATTCAAAATATTAATATGCAATGGTAATATAATTATTTTTTAAGAAGAGATATTGGATTTAAATTTTGGATACGATATCATTAAGAGAAAGAGTCATAAATTCTAAACATAGATTACAAAATAGATATGTAATTTAAAAATAAGTTAATTATTTAATATACAGACGAAGAAAATAAAATATTTTCATAAGTATCTTAATTTTAGTGTTTAAAGGTTAGGGGTTTAGGTTTAATGGTTTAGAATTGATAGGTTATGGTTAGAAATTAGTGATTGAGATTATAATTTAGGGTTTATAAGATAAAATATAAATACTTAATCAATTTACACTAAACTCTAAAGTATAATATCTAAACCCTAAATTCTAACATTAATCTTTAAATTCTAAAACTCTAAATATAAAACCTTTAGGCTGCGTTTAGCATCGCGTTCTAAACCAACTTTTGGTGCCAAAAGTAGGTTTAGAACGCAGAAGCAATGCTAAACAGTGAGCTTTTGGAGAAAAACTGCTTTTGAAAAATGATTTTCAACCCAAACACAAAAACTAAAAAAATAGTTTTTGCGGTTGAAAAAGTGATTTTAGGAGTCAGATTACAATTTTAACCTTCATTTACTATGTTTTATTATAATTTAATTTTTACAAATACATAATCATATTTAACATAATTTTTTTAGTTTAAAAATTATATATATTCATGTAAAAATTATATATTTTCTCAAAAACACTTCTAAAAAGCACTTTTCAAAAATAATTTATGTATTGATTTATTAATATTTTTATATTTTATCATAAATTAAGTTAATATTATAATATGAAAGAATTTGATTATCATTTAAATATATATTTTTTAACTTATAACATCATGTCTAAAATAGTCATTTATTTTCTAAAAAGTACTTTTTGACAGTAATACTAAACACATATATCTCAAACTAAAAATTCCAAAAAAAAAATTACTACATTTTTTACCGCACTTTTCAAAAATAATACTAAACTGACCCTTAAACTCTTAAATCAAAATAATTATAAAATATTTTATTTTTAATACATATATATTGAATATAAATTCATAAAAAATACTATAATTTAAGGTCAAATCCTTATAAGGCGTGTAGTTATTGGATTGCGGATAAAAAAAAATCTGTTAATGCAAACTCAGACTCTCGAGAAATTATATCATGGGTAAGTTTTATCACGTCATTCGTGGGATCAACCACTAAAAAATCATCCATATCATAATTTTTTTATGTCATATATTTTTTAAAGTGAAAAATAAAATGTGAATGAATTTTAGTGGTTGGTCCATGAACACGTGATAAGACTTACCCATAATATAATTTCTCCAGACTCTCACAGGAGTAATTACTCGTAATTAATTTTGATATTCATAATTAATTTATATACTTTAAATACATATTTATTATATAATAATAAATCAGTGTTTATTAAATGATGACAGAATGGCCAAATTATCACTAAAACGAGTTGGAACATCACTGAAAATTACGTTATAAGCCTTACTCGTTATATTATTTGTTGTCTTAATTAATAAAAATTATCTATTTTAATAATTTTTTATATCATTTTTTTTATCAATCGAATATTTATTATAAATTAAATTAAAAAATAAATTTTAAAAATAATATTCAATTGGTGAAAAATATTAAAATTAATAATTTTTATTGATTAAGATCACGAACAATATATTGAATCGAAAATATAATATAATTTTTTATATAACCAGTATATATAAGAAAGAATCTAAGAAAAAAAAATCAAAATCCAAACATTTTAAATAAATTTGAAACCATCGTGAGTGACGAAAAAGAGACTTGTCTAGACGTTGGTAAGAAGATACGAAATAAGAGACGGAGAGATGGGCAGAGGGTAAGGCTTACAGGTTGCTGCCCCATCTGCGTTACGACATACTTTGCTGAATCAACTTTGATATCGACTTGAATCAGGTTCGAACTTAATATGTTTTTGTTTAGTTTTGACATGCAAATGTTCGGTTTTATTCGTTTTGAAAACTTTTTCTCTGATAGAATTAGATCTCGGTTAAATCGAGTTTAAATTTGAATATTTTACCTTAGTTGCTTGGTTTTAATATGGATTCGGTTTGATTTGATTCAATAGCTTTACTTTTATGAATGAAGTCGAGTCTAAGTAGAATAAGTTTTTTTTTGATCGGGTTTGAATTAAAAAAATCATTTCGTATATTTTGGCTTAATTTTTACACGAGTTCAGCTTGATTCGTTTCGACAACTTATTCTTCGATTTAGGTACAATCATGTTAGATTAAGTTCGGATTTCATAAAAAAAGTTTCTCTTTACTTGATTTTGATATCGGTTTGGTTTAATTTGTCCAAAAATATATTTTTATTAATAAAAATATAATGAAATATTTATTTTTATATTAATAATTATACATTTTTAAAGACTAAAAAATGTTTTATGAAAAAAATCCGAATTTGATCTTTTTACGTTTCCAAAAATTAAAAAAAAAGGAAAATTTATATTCTACTAAAAAACTTAAAAATGAAAAAATATAATAAAATATTTTATTTTTTGATATATTTTTTATTCCTAGAGTTAAAAAATAATTTTTTATCTTTAATCTTAAATTTTAGTTCGTAAATCCTAAAAAACACCCCGTAACTCTAATTTTTTTAACTCTAACTTTAAACCTTAATTCTAAACTCTAAACTTATTTTTTTGTATGATACATATAAAGCGGAGAAAAATGATTGATAATTTCTAAACTTAATTCTCATTCCTACCGATAAGAATGAAATATATCTTACGCTCATTCGTTTATCTTTTAACGAGAATATCCATAACAAAAATAATCATTATTATCGACAATAAATAACTTTTCTCGAAAAAAAAACCCACCATCTTACCATAAGAATACAGTAGAAAAAGAGGAGAGAGATGGATAAATATGTCTGTATAGACATGAAATGGTAGAGTAGAGCTTGCAAGTGTAAGTCAGATATATTTTAATAATAGAAAAACAACAATTTGAAGAAGAATTTATCAGAAGATTGTATAGTTTTGATTGTTTTCTTTCTATTCAACTCCGGATTGTTGCTGTCTCCTTATATACTTTGCTGTTGGTATTTGGTTACCTTTCTTATCTCTGGTTTTTTCTTTTCCTTTTCCTTGCTCTCTGGGTTTTGTCTTCTTCTTTCTTATTTTATTCAAAGATTTTCAAAGCAAAACCAGAGGGGATGTAAAAAAGAATCCTCCTCTTCCTATGGTTTTTCTGTTTGATTATTTGATGGTGGTTTTGATGGTTTTTCTGGATTCTAGGTTTGCTGGTTTTAAAGAAGTCTGCAGATAGTGTTTGGCTGCTGAGAAAATGGCCGCCGCTTCATCATCGGCAGTTTTATTCGGAACAAGTGAAGAGAATCAGAACCAGATGATGAAACAACAGCAACAATTATCCAACTCCGCACCAACTTCGTCAACTGCTCCACCCCAGACGAAGAAAAAGAGAAATCAACCTGGAACAGTACCAAGTAAAGGATATTTTTTTCTTCATCCCTAATCCAGAAGTTGGTCGGTTTTCCATCTGGGTTTGTTCTTAATCTGGTTTTGTCTTTGGGTTTTACTAAACAGATCCAGATGTGGAAGTGATAGCGTTATCTCCCAAGTCTTTGATGGCAACGAACAGATTCATTTGTGAGGTGTGCAACAAAGGTTTCCAAAGGGAGCAAAATCTACAGCTTCATAGAAGAGGACACAATCTTCCATGGAAGCTGAAGCAGAAGACAAATAAAGAAGTGAAGAAGAAGGTCTATCTTTGCCCTGAACCCACTTGCGTCCATCACGAGCCAGCCAGGGCACTCGGTGACCTCACCGGCATCAAAAAGCATTACTCCAGGAAGCACGGCGAGAAGAAATGGAAGTGCGAAAAGTGTTCGAAGCGATACGCCGTGCAATCCGACTGGAAAGCTCATTCGAAGACTTGCGGGACTAGAGAATACAAATGTGACTGCGGCACCCTTTTCTCAAGGTAAAATTAAAATCTTAAATCATTTAGATAATCATTTAGGTTATCAAAGTTGACAAACCAGGTTAAAAAAAGGTGATTGTTAAAGATTTGGGGACTGAGAGTTGGACAGTGATAAAGCCTGTTCTTTTGTTTCACCTTTTTGGATTACTTATCTCTTTTCTTCTTCTTCGTCTCCACTTTAAACTCTTTTAAAAAAAACTGGTTTTGCACGTGAACAATAATCTGTGAAACTGCCATCACTGGTGAGGATTCTTTCTTGGCAAACAAACAAAAAACCAGTAAAACTTTCCCTTCTTTCTTTCATTTTTTTCTCCCTTGGTAACATCGCCTTACATCTTTTTCATATTCACGTGTTGTTAATTCATACGCTGTTGTTGCTGGATTTGTTTTCATGTGATGGGGTTTTTAGTTTAGTTTTTTACTGCCATTGTTTTAACGTTAGGGTTCTTGCCTGTGTGCTGAGTAATTCAAGGACAATTCTTTGATTCTCTAACGCAGCAATTTTGTATCTGGAAATGGAGAAAAGAAAAACAATATCTGCTCTTAATTGGGCTAAGCCTGGAACTGTTTTTGTCATTTGCTGATGGCTTTCATAGTTATGGAAAAATATTCTTTCCATGAATAATAGAAAGCTTTTCCAGGGTTTTCTTTTTCTGTGATTCTTCATTTACTGCTTCTCTGGGGATTTTCATCAAACAGGAAATGATTCCCTCACTTCATTTATTGAACACCTTCTTCTCGAAAATGGTAAAAATGATCAAACAATGGAAAGGTTTTGATTTCCAGCACCTTTGAGCTCGAGCTTTCATTAATGGAGTTTAATTAACATTTTTGTTGTTGTTGCAGACGTGATAGTTTCATCACTCATCGTGCTTTTTGCGATGCGTTGGCTCAAGGAACCGCCATGGGAAGTCATCATTTATTTGGAACTAATCATCAGCAAATGAGCATAGGGTTATCCCATGTGCAAGCTCAGCATCCACAATCGAGTAATATGTTGCGGTTGGGAAGCGGCGGAGCTGCCAAGTTCGAGCACCTCATCGGCTCCTCGTCGAATTCTTCTTCCATGCAAAACATGCCCGGATCGACGTTCTTCATGGCGGATGCGGTGAACCAAGGTTTTCACCAAGACCATCAGCCTTACATGACCAAACCATTACATGGTCTAATACAACTTCCGGACCTTCAAGGCAATACTAACAATTCCGGGGTCAACTCCGCCAATCTTTTCAATTTAGGCTTTTTCCCCAACACCGGTGGCTCGAGCGGCATGAATGCCGGTGAAAACGGATCGAGTTCCGGGTTCTTAAGCGGTAATAATCAGTTTAACATGACTGATCAGGTTGGTTCGGGGCTGTCGTCTCTTTACAGCACTAATTCAATGCAACATGAGAACATGTCTCCAAACATGTCGGCAACCGCATTGCTTCAAAAAGCTGCTCGAATGGGTTCAACAACAAGCAACGACACTTCCTCATTGCTAAGGGGAATAGGGAGTTCGTCGAGTGGGATGAAATCCGATAGACAAGTTTTCTCCGCTCATTTCGACGGCAACTACGGTGGTGGTGGAGGAGGTGGATCAGAAACGCTGAGATCACAGATGGAGAACGATAACAACAATCTTCAAGGACTAATGAACTCTCTCGCCAATGGTAACCCCTCCATTTTCGGACCCTCACATGGACAAGATCAAAGCAACTTCGTCGGAGGGTTCACCGGAAGCGGGATGCAAGTCGAACACCATGGCAACACCACCACCAACTTCTCCAACGTTAATGAAGCTAACAAGTTGCATCAAAATCTGGCTGCAAGCATCAGCGGGACTGACAAATTAACATTGGATTTTCTGGGTGTAGGAGAAATGGTGAGAAACATCGGCGGAGCTGGCCAACATGGGATGAATATCGGATCTTTGAACCCGGAGATGAAGTCGTCGGCTCAAGCAACGTCTCAGCATTTCGGTGGCGCAAAACTTGTCTAAGAAGGCAAGCAAAGCTTTGTAGGGTTAATAAGTAGCAGGAAAAACTAAAAATCATCGTCTTCTTTCTTCTCTTGAATTCAACTTTATGGATTAGGGTTTTCATTCCAAAAACTAAAAGTATTTTAAGGGTTACTTTGGTTGATTTTCAACGTGATTCTATCTCAAAAATTAGTATAATTCGAACACATATTTTATAATTAAATCAAAATAATATATTAATACAATAATTTTATTAAAAAATACAAATTTTAAGTCACTCAATCAATTTTAATAACATTATACATTTAATTTTGAATCACTTATTTTATTTTTGTTTAACAACGTTATAATTCTAGTAATGATAAAAATATTAATAATAAAAAGCTAAAATATGACTATAATAATTAACAGAAATTGATCCAAGTGGTAAGTAATTTAATTTTATTTAAATAAATTTTGGGTTCGAAATGTTGTATATGCAGAAAATTCCGTGCAAGATGTACAATGCGGGTCGGTTTAGATTAATCATGATAAAACCCTAAAAATCGAAAGAATAATAAAAAGATATTTTTATTAAGTAAAAAATATATCAAATAAATGTTCGTATTAAGTAAAAAATGGGAATAATAATAATAAAATGTTCATATTTTAAATTAAAATTAAGTTAAAAATATTAAATAGAAACGAATAACCTGTCTCATTTGGATAAAATCGTAAAAAGAAAGTCAAGAATGGGTCAACATAACAGTGAGTGATGACATCAAGAATCTTAACATGCTTACTACATTCCAACCGAGTGGACAAGGGAATTATTATTTTATTTATTTTTTAAAATTTTATCATTCCTTTAATTCCATTAATTATTATTCTTAATATTTGAACAGAGAATTTATTTGGCCACCTAATACTTAACCCAAATACTAATTAATTAAGACCAAAAAGGAATTATATGCTGAAATTCAGGTCTTTTGTTATTTTTTTAAGATTAATATTTAGGGTAAAGATTTAAAAAATTACGCGTATTATATAATTTTAAGATTTGGTGTTTATAATTTAAAATTTAATTTTTTTTATTATTAAGATATAAGAAGAAGTATCTAAGTGGATAGAGAATTTTTATTCATTTAACACCCCTGGATAAAAAATATCGATTTAGTTAAAAATCTATATAAAAAAATTAATAAATAACGTTTTAATGAAACTTTTGTAATTTTTTTATATTTTAAAAATATTATTTTTATTTGAGTCAAAGTATCTATCATCGACAACAATAATTAATTCTCTCGTTACCAGTACGCTCAATATTTATATTTCATTTAAATTTAGATTATTTTAAAAATAGTAATTTTTTATTTTTTTATTAAAATCTCTTATTGAATTCAAACTTTTTTATGTATAGTATTAGGTCATAAATCTCTTAAATTCGAAAAATTATTAGATAAACTTTATTTATCACATAATTTATGATCCCATTTAATCAGGATCGTTGATCTTAATTTTTTTCAAGTGAATCATCATCTCTTTCCTACATGTACTTAGTAGGTGAGTAATTATTAGATGATTATTTAAAGATTAACGGTTCTGATTACTTAAACCATATATGACGTGATGAATAAAATTCACCTAATAATCTCTCCTTAAATTCATACAGCCTCCAGTGAATCATCATGTGGGATAATGTAATTATTGGGAAGCTGTCGGATAATGTGGCAATTTTGTCGCAATGGCTCTCTTTGTTTCACAGTGTGGAGTGGAATACAGGAGTCCGTGACTCACAATCTCTTTCACAGTAATTTTTATAAAAAAATATTTGAATATTTCCATTTTTAAAAAAAAAATGTAATTTCACATGATGGGGAACAATTTTTCTTTTGAAAAATTAATATTTATTAAAAAAAAAAAGCAAACATGTAAGATCAAAAGTACTCCGAGCAAACATGTAGCAATTCTATCAAGTGGAACTTGTCTATAAAAGTACATCCAAGTTTGCCCGATTGTTATTTTACGATATAGACGAATTTATAATTTTATATAAAAGGTATAAATTTAAGAATGTATATTAAAAAAATAAAAATATAAAATTATAAAAGTTTAGGAGTATAGAATTAAATTATCAATAAAAGATAGTATAAAATATATAAAAATAAATAAATTTTTAGAGTATAAGTCCATCCTTATTTTGGGAGGGTGTAAATCGTCTACTTCTTTTTCATGCCTTCATTTGTGCTTCTTGTTTAAATCAGAGGGTTTAAGGTTCAAGGTCATGAGTTGTAGTTAGGGTTTAAGGAATTAGGGATATGATATATTTTATAGGGTGTAGGATTTAGGATATAAAAAATTAGAGTTAGGGTTTAAAATTAAATTGTTTAGCAAATTTAAACATGAGACATAGGAAAGAGACAGACGATTTTTACCCGTTTTGAGATGTGATATCATTGATAAATGATAGAGTCTTCTTTTAAGTTAAATAAAATTTTTGTTATTCGAATCATGAGCAGAAGAAAGTGTGGATATTTTTCTTTGGGAATCTTAAGGGCAACACTCGTGACATTGTCAGGCTATGAAAATTTTCTTTAAAAGAATAATAGAAAAGAAAAGAAAAATAAACAGACAAGAAAAGAAACAAGGCCCATGTGTACCGTGCAACTTATGACTGTCCCATGCAACAATATGTTGTGTCAGGGAATTCGAAGAAACAAGAAAAATATATTTTTTTTTCAAATGAATTAAAATCATTTTACTAACTCAAAAAGTAAATTTTTATTAAATAAAAATAAATAATTTTTAAGATAAAGATTTGAATTTGTATAAAATAGATAAATGTGAAAATTTCCATGTCCTAAAGATTGGTGGCTTTCTGCGCCGTAATATTTATGTTTCTTTCTAAACTCAAGCTGCATAATCCGTGTAGGCGGTGGTCTGGTGTCATGCTTCGAACAATTTGACCCATTCCGAGGAAGTCCAGTCAGTCTGTCTGACCCACCACCGTTAACATTCAAACTTTGCGGCGGCGGCGGAAGTGTTTTTTCATGTTCATGCTAGTTCTTTTTGCATGAGTGAGTAAATGTATTGATTCCACTGGAATTTCCGAAAATGGGGGGATTACTACTGGTCCTGGCTATGGAGTTCATCAGTTCATGTTGGTTGTTGCCGGCGGTGGTTTCCACAAAAATGCCACCGAAGTTTGAGGTTTTGATTCCGGTTGAAGAAGATATACCGAAGCTTCTTTCTTATAAGAGAATTGTCGTTTTAGTTGCTGCCGCTGCTTAACCTGGAGTCTACACAGATGTATAATTCCGATCGATCTTTCCTCGCCTACGGAGCGTCGGCATGGCGGACAGATTCGAAACTGTAACAGAGACAATGAAGAAAACAGAGAAGTCATTTTGATGATGATACTAAGTTTGTGTTCAACTTATAATGAAATATAAAATGTAGAACATTTAGACTACCTGCAATTGCGAGGAACTCTCCATGAGATGATCGATTGGTTCTTCAGATCCGACGGCAACGACACGAAAGCTCTCCAGTCTTGAAGCATGATTCCAAGATCGATGAGCTTTCGATCCATACCAATGCAGCATTTTACATGCATTGTACAAACTACATTCAAGTCTCTGCTAGGTTCACACAGACCTCCAAAGTATGCTGTATCCAAGAATCGAATCTTCAATCCGATATTCGATACGATAGGATCGAACTTGATCTTATTGAGAACATCCTGGTCGTGACATTCGGGATAGGCTTCACGGGAAGAATACCAGAACTTATAGAATGCTATGGTCCGTTTGTTAGATTTGACATAGTTAAATCCACCGTTCGGTAAGTTATTCATATCGTCCGACCGGCCTAAGAAGTTGTCACATGCTATCTGGAAATCGGCATCCGGAAAGAACCGGGGAAATGGATCCCGGAACCACATGATATCGGCATCCTGGAGACGTAAACCGATTAACAAGGCATTAAGTATGCAGATTGCAGATAACACTACCAAAA
This sequence comes from Abelmoschus esculentus, assembly GCA_035048815.1. Taxonomy (NCBI): domain Eukaryota; kingdom Viridiplantae; phylum Streptophyta; class Magnoliopsida; order Malvales; family Malvaceae; genus Abelmoschus; species Abelmoschus esculentus. The sequence continues at coordinate 15,181,856 of JAUCBN010000002.1, read as the reverse complement.
CATTGTTCTAAAACAGACACATTCATGAGAACAACATACCGAACGAACATGGTCGAATCAAAGATATTAAGTTCTTGAGAAATATAAAAGTCGAACACCGTGAAAACGAAACTATAACCCAACTCGAGGACGGTTCGGAGGAAATCGATCCTTCTCCACATCATCTTCAAGTAGTGTGGAGTCATAAAGTATGCTTCCTGCTGAAAATCAACACCCTTGGTGACAAGAGCATAGCAATGCTTATGTACAATTCGGCATCGATTGTATGCCCTTTGATCCAAGGCAACAATCACCAGATGGTCCAAGAACTTATGTGTGCCGTCTCCAAGCTTAAAGCTTTTAAGGAAAAGGTCGATAATCGATCCCCGACTCGCCCATGCGTCGTTTAAAGTCGTTAAAATACCGTGGAAGCGTTCTTCAAGATTTCTTCGAGCTCCGACGTCGAATCCTGCTCGAAAACAACTTTATAATGTAAATGTATATATTTAATTATATCTTTTGGATTGCTTTTGCAAATTGCAGCTGAGCACTAAGAACAGAACATACTTCAACAGAGTAGCTGTTTTTCAAATCGATTTGATCTGGAAATTATTCATTTAGTTTGAATTTAATTTCCATTCATTCATTTTTTTTAGGAAAAAAAAAGAAAGCTAAATAGCGGTAAGAGGAGAGGGATCTAACCGGAGGAAAGGATGAGGAATTGAGGTAAGAAGGGAAAATGGTAGCGAGGAGGAAGACAATGAACCGGGCCGGATGGAACCATTAGCAGTGTAAAAAATCAAAACGGAGAAAGTGACGACGGTGAAAATAAGAGCTACACGGCGGAATTGTATCGAAGCTTCGGGAGACATACCGCCGGAAGGAATGGAAAAGAGAGAGCAGCGACGGAGCTAAAGGTTGAAACAGCCGTGACTAATCCAGACCGATCCATTTCGTACACCTAAACTTATGGGTGAGTCTCCTAGTAAGAATTTTCTAGGTACACAACATCTCGAATTTGAGACTTACTTAAACAGAACCAAACTGCTTTTTCACTTGGATTAGTAATCATATTTTCTTAATTTTTATTCCTAACGACAACAATTCCTTAATTCTGTCTGTAAACAATTTAAACTAATTAATAACTAAATTAAACAGTAATAATTATATAATGATAATAATTAATTAATGACAAATAGAAAAGGCAAGGCAACTGATGTCAGTTAAAGTGGAATTTAATTTGTGGGCAGAACCTTGTTGAAGCCTACATGGGCCTAAAAGTCACAAAACCAGCAACCTGCTCTTAACACTGGATAAAATAAGAAGTTTTTAGTGGTTGAGATTTATTTATTTTTCTATTTTCTAATATTTTTTTATATTATTCAGTTTACTTTATTCCATTATTTATATTTTAATGAAAAAATAATCAAATTTTGGTTTTTTTTAGATAAATATTATAAATTAATTAAAATTTTAAAAATGTAAGATATTTTGTGCTATGATCAAGGTCTACGGTAATAACTAACTTGAAGATACTCTAAATTAAAGTTCCGATTACTCATTAATTTTTTTTATAAATATATAGGTACGATTACAAAGTAACATATGTTTAATTTTTTTAATCTTTTATAATGTATACATAGTATTTAAATTCGATTTATCTAAATAAAATATATTATTATTTATTATTAAGACCATTTTACGAGTCGTAAGAAATTTAAAATCGTTGGTAATGCCTAATATTATTGATTAATCATAAATGTAGAACATTTCTTCGAACGAGTATGCCAACTACGTACCTCACTTTCTCTACTTATATTGTCCAAGTTGAACGAGAAATTATATCATAGGTCAGTCCTACTACGTTATCTATAGGATCAACCAATAAAAACTACCCACTTCATCAATTTTTAATTTTTCAAAGTGAAGATTCACTTGGGATTGATGATGTGGGTGACTTTTATTGGTTGGTCTCATGGACACGTGGTGAGACTGACCCATAATATAATTTTGCTTATAAAATACCTTTCGTTTTTCCTTTATAATGTTTGATTTTTTCCATTCAATCTGATAGGGCATTGTAATCATACAATTACATTAATTTTATATCGTTTTTTTTAAATTTAATTTTAGCTTCTCTAATTTTAATTTTTTACATTTTAATCTCAAAACGAAAAATAATATCGACGACTCTTCCACCCCATGTAAGCCGTCACCAACTAAACACGACTCCCCCTTAACACTTTAGAAAGCTGCCATATCCCTAAATACTTTTAACCAGGGACAAATTTCCAATTATTTTTAAAGTTAGCAACCTTTTCCATAAAAACTCCTAAAAACACTTCCCTATACAATAATTGATCAAGTTTAGAATTAGACACTACCTTACTTTATTTCTTCGGTATTGAAATTTTTTAATTTTGACTCGTTATAATTTTAAATCTATTATTAATAAAAATATAAAAAATATATTTTAAAAATATTTAATTAAATAATTTTAAAATATATATTTTATAAAATTTAATAAATCAAAATATTTAAAATAACTGTAATCAAAATTTTATCTTTTAAAAAGTTAATATTAAATATTATAAATAAGACAGAATGAATATTTTTTTAAAATAAAATAAACCCACCGTCGATTATTGTGAAGTGAAAGAGAATAAAAAAAATCACAACCAAAAATGCTTTTGATGACGATAGGAAACCACCGGAGGAATTCAATTCAGTCTTGTCCGAAAGGGAATCAATAAAAAGCCTTTGAATTTTCAAAAACTCCTGTCAAATTCATTTCACAATTTTAATAATTAATTTATGAAAAATACTCTGTTCATTATTGTCGACAAAAATATAACAGTTTTCTAAATAAAAAAAAACAGTTATTATCGACGAGATTGATTTAAGTAATAAACAGTTTAATATTATTTAAATATAAAATATTATATATAAAAAACCATTAAAATTAATTAATAAAATAAAATATATGATATAAATTTATTTAAATTAATTAAAATAAAACTCTAAAAAAAAAACAGTACACGAAACTTGCGGGTTCTGGCCCAAGAATGCAAGATTAAAGCAGACCATGTTCGCGTCCGTCTTTGACTGACAGATGCCAGTTTCCTTGCCCTTTCCACCTCCTTAAACGGGAATGGGTCATTCAGCAAGAAACCGCGTTTTTATGTTAACCTCCCCCCCCCCCCCCCCCATTTTTTATTTATTTATATTTCTAATATTTCAATTAATTATATTACATGAAATCTTCAAATATTTATATATTTTCAATATAATTATTTTGCATATAAATAATCTAGTTGTTTTAAATTACGAATAAGATTAAAAAAAATTACATGTCTTTAGTTGATATTTGTAGCAAAACTAAAATTTAATAGAAATATTAAAGCAATTGAAAATTTAATTATTAAATTAAATATTTTATCAAAATTTAGATATTATTTATGTACCTTTTCAGATAAAAGTAATATAATTTTTTTTTGTAATTTTTATTTTGAAAAGGGATAAATATAATTTCGGTTCTTATATTTTAAAAATAATTAAAATAATTAATAATATATTAACTCATGTAGATTAGATATTTTAAAAAATAATATTATTTTTTATATATGAAGTGTAATTCTTTTAACATTGATACTGTATCACATATTTATTTTTTTAAAAAAATTGATTATCAAGTTTTAAATATAAATCGATATAAGAGTATAAAAGGTTTTAAATTTTTCAGAAATCAATTAATTTTTTTTATTTTTTACCCATTTAAGTTATTAAACTATTGAATTAATTAAGACCTTTAATCAATATTGAGAATATTTAAATTATTTAATATAACATGTGGTATCACAATATTATCGCTTGATTTTTTTTATAATTTTTTTTTATAAAAAATCTTAAAAATCCTAAACAACTTATTAAAATTATATAAAAAAATATTTTTCTAAATAAATTTGAACATATTACCCGATAGAACTTTATTTTACTATGCGATAATAATATCTATATAAAAAAATCAAATCCTGGAGGACTTAATATAATATTTCATTAACAACTTATTTTGGAGAAGCACATGAATGTATGTTAATAAAAAATCAAATCTAAGAGGAGTTAATATAAATTTTCAAAATTTTCATGGATTTAAATGAAAATCTTGAAAACTTTTAGGTGGTTTAATGAAATTTCTCCAAAACCTTTTGAGGTCCTCCTCCTAGCCTCTTTATTTATTTTCATCCCCATGAATAGCGAAATTGACGGATGTGGGCGGTTCCTTGGATTGGACGCCGTGTTAAACGGCTTATGAGGGACCTATTTTTTGAACCATTCGATAAGTTAAAAAAGCAACAATTAATTATTTAATAAATGCAATGACAATAAATTGGTTCCAATAATAGTAAAAATAAAGATTTATTTTTTTAATGTTGTAAATAAAATAAATAAAATTAAAAATTTATCAATAATATTTTTTAAAATTTTTTATTTTAATTAACTAAAAATAAATAAAATGATAATTATTTATTTATTAAATGCAATGATAACAAAACATCAACATGCATGTACTATTGTCACGTCTGAAAAGAGACAATGATCACTAATACTACATCGGAAAAGAAAAGAGGGGTCTTGAGATATATAAACGGTACTGCTGCACATCCTATCAGACATATCTTTTAGGAAGAGGGTAATGACCCCGTGACATCAACATACCACCATTTATTATATAGATGTTATTCGCCATACCACCATTTATTTGCCTGTTTAAACTTGAATAAAAAATTTTGTATAAAGATAAATATTTAATCGTATTGAGTCGAGTTTAGATTAAAATTTTAAGTTTTTTGAGTTAATAAAATATATTTTATAATTAAATTTTTTTCTTAAATTATAATATTTTAAAATTTTATCAATTATTAAATTTATTATTTTTTTATTAATTGATATCACATGTTATATTACATTATTTCCGAGATATTCCTTTTTGATTTTTTTAAAAAATACATAATTTATGCGTAGGGATGTCAATGGATCGGACTTTATAAAGTCCAAGTCCAATCCAATTAATAATCGGACTTTCAAAGAAATCCAAGTCCGAATCCAAATTCATTTACATAAATCCAAATCCAATCTAATAAAATATCTAAAATCCAAATCCAAATATTTTTTAGAGCACAAACATTTTAAATTTATAGCACAAACAAATCTCAACAAATATTATAATTTAATATAAAATAAATTAAAGTAACAACTCAAACTTTTTAAATATAAAAATTTTAAATATTTTTATTCGGGTTTATATATGGATCAGATTTATATCGGATATGGATTCAGATTGAATTCGGATCGGATCATGGGAATATCCATATCCGATCCACCTCCTATTAGGACTCGAACATTATTTTTGGATTCAGATTCAAACTTTTTATAATCGGGTTTGGATCGAATTTTTTTCTTTGGATCGACTCGAATTCGAATCGAATTCGAATTATATTGTCATCCTAATTATGCGCGACAAAATCATAGTGTTCTAAGATACTTTACTTTTTCAATACTAAAAAAGGCAATAAAAATATTAATTAAAAACAAGATAAGATAGCAATTAATACCCAAATCTTACTTCAATCTAAAATGATTTCGTGTTATCCTTTTTCACTATAATTATATTTAATACATTTTATAAAGAATTTTTTGAACAATTTTATAAATTTTTTTTGGAACTTAATAATTTTTTATATTCATACATAGTGAAATTGCTAGTATATTATTTAAAAATCATAGAATAATATTAAAATTATATATTAATCTTAAAATTTAGAATTCAAATATAATTCTTTTATTTATTTTTCAAAAAACACATGTAAAGTTTGATCGGTGGGGTTCTTGACAGGCGTAATAGGAGCAACTGCACAAGGTCTCGAAAAAAAGGGGACTCAAATATGATAATTTCGAAATTTATTGAAAAATTTTGAAAACGCTATTAAGAAAGATGAGTTATAATTGTTAAAACGTTATAATTATTTCTTAAATATGATAATTGATTATAGAATCTTATTGATTATTATTATTACTATTGCTTCAGTAGAACTCGTGAGGTTATGGACAGACGCAATAGAAACAATCACAGGACCCTAAAAAGGATATTTACTTCTAAGGGCTACAATTTTATAACTAGTGAAGATCATGGGTAATTATTTTTAAGGACCGTATTTTTAATAAATTACATAGGACCCCAAAATCTTTGAACCGTCCTGAGTTTGATTATCTATCTAACTATCCGTTGATATATTAAAATCGTATGTTAGATTTATCAAAAAATATTTAAGATATTATAAATAAAATAAAATATTTTTTTATGATATTTAAATATAAATTAATTAAATAATAAATTGAATATTAAATAATAGAAAAATAAGTTTCCATTTGAGCAACTCTAAGGAAAGTTCCCGTACGTGTGAACAGGGAATTCGATTAGAAAAATAGATGTGGAATGGAAAGCTCCATTTACTTGTAATCCCCCTTTACCTTTAATTTGTCTATTTTCTACATGTTCAGCCAATGAGCGCGGAAACAGCCAGCCAGGGTTCATCTACCGAACCCGGACACGGACCGAGTCCCATCGTCGAAACAGCGTTGGCGCTGGCTTCAGAAATGGTGGGCACGGGCAAACCCCCAAACATTCCTATAAATACCATCTCCTCCTTCACCAAGCAACAACAGCTTTAGCTTTACACAGAAAAATCTTCGATCTCTCTGTTATTTTTTTCTCGACAATGGTGTTATCCAAGACAGCATCTCAAACCGATGTCTCGGTTCACTCCACTTTTGCCTCACGTTATGTCCGAGACGCACTTCCCAGGTAAAAACACACGCAATCCCATGAGAATCTGGAACAAAGGGCATTTGAGTTTCATCAATGGCGGAAGAGTTTGACTGGTTTTTATATGTAAAAAAATTGCAGGTTCAAGATGCCGGAAAACTCTATACCAAAGGAAGCTGCGTTTCAGATCATTAACGACGAACTGATGCTCGACGGGAACCCGAGGTTGAACCTTGCCTCGTTTGTTACTACTTGGATGGAACCTGAATGTGATAAGCTTATGATGGACTCCATTAACAAGAACTATGTTGACATGGATGAATACCCTGTCACCACTGAGCTTCAGGTATATATATATATATATACATATATGTATATATGTATGTATAGATCTCTTGTTGTTCTGTAAATTTCTTCAACTTTTTTTCATATAGATCCAAGAAAAAAAGTCAAATCACCTTGATCTATGAATGAAACTTGATCCAAATTTTGATGCAGAATCGTTGCGTGAACATGATAGCACACTTGTTCAACGCACCTTTGGGGGACGGTGAGGCTGCTGTCGGAGTGGGAACGGTTGGTTCGTCGGAGGCAATCATGTTGGCCGGTCTTGCTTTCAAGAGGAAATGGCAAAACAAGCGTAAAGCTGAAGGGAAACCATATGATAGACCTAACATCGTGACCGGTGCCAATGTTCAGGTCTGCTGGGAGAAATTCGCTAGGTACTTTGAAGTTGAGTTGAAAGAAGTGAAGCTTAGAGAAGGGTACTACGTGATGGACCCTGTAAAAGCAGTTGAAATGGTTGATGAGAACACCATCTGTGTTGCTGCAATCCTTGGTTCAACCCTCAACGGCGAATTTGAAGACGTCAAGCTTCTAAACGATCTCTTGATTGAGAAAAACAAAGAAACCGGGTAACATTACCATATCAAATCTTGTTGCATGAACATGATTTTGATCTGAAATTTGAAGTGTGCCTTATATGTTCCCCACTTTGATCTGTTTTCTGCAGATGGGATACCCCGATCCATGTCGATGCAGCTAGCGGCGGATTTATTGCACCGTTTTTGTACCCGGAACTCGAGTGGGACTTTAGGCTTCCCCTTGTGAAGAGTATTAATGTCAGTGGCCATAAGTATGGTCTTGTTTATGCTGGTATTGGTTGGGTTATCTGGAGGAGCAAGGAAGATTTGCCTGAAGAACTCATCTTCCATATTAACTATCTTGGAGCTGATCAACCCACTTTCACTCTCAATTTCTCCAAAGGTCACTATTCCAATCCAATTTCTGATTTTGTTATTCCCAACTTACAATATGTATGTATGTATGTATGTATGTATGTATGTATGTATGTATGTATCAACACTAAACTTGTGTTATGCTTCTCTGCAGGTTCTAGCCAAGTCATTGCTCAGTATTACCAGCTAATCCGTTTGGGATATGAGGTTAGAACTTCGTCAAGACAATATGGATAATGTTGCATTCATTCGAATCCGAAAATCGGATCCGAAAATCCGACAATCGATCTAATATTAATGTGATGCAATTGTGTTTGAATTACAGGGATACAGAAATGTAATGGAGAACTGTCATGAGAACGCCATGGTACTCAAAGAAGGTCTGGAGAAAACAGGTCGGTTCAACATCGTGTCGAAGGACGACGGGGTTCCACTGGTGGCCTTCTCCCTCAAAAACAACAAACGACACGACGAGTTCGAGATATCCGACCTGTTGCGTCGCTTCGGTTGGATCGTGCCAGCCTACACTATGCCAGCTGACGCTCAGCACATCACCGTGCTCCGTGTTGTCATCAGGGAAGACTTCTCCCGCACCTTGGCCGAACGTCTCGTGATCGACATCGAGAAGGTGCTGCACGATCTCGACACCCTCCCGGCAAAGGTGAGTGCCAAGCTGGCTATCGCTGAAGAAGCTGAGTCCCAAAACGGCACTGTGAAGAAGACTGATCTTGAGACTCAAAGGGAAGTCATGGCTTACTGGAGGAAATATGCGAGCGAGAGAAAATCTAACAAGAACAAAATTTGTTAGGATTTTGTTCCCAGTTTCTAACACCCTTTATGTTTGGTTTTTCTCCCCTTTATTTTTGAATCTTCATCATGATGAGAAATCTGGTCTAAAATCTACCATTTGATCCATTTGAGTTGAACCTTTCTTGTAAACTCTTGTTTTTATTTTTATTATTATTTAGGAATTTTGAATCTCTTTGTGAGAGGTTTAGACTTCAATAAACACTGAGATATTTATGTATTTTAATTTTAAAGTATATTTTATGTATTGGTATTTTCTTTAATTTTTAAATTAAAAAATCTTTAATTTTTTTAAAAAAATAAAATTGTTAATTTCTTAAAACCCTCAAACTTTAAATCCCTAAAATTTTTCCATCCTACCACTGAATCAACCACCAACGATCACTCTCGTATTCATTGATCTCCCATGACTGAAATTTTATTATTCTACCGTTAAAAATCAATGAATGAATCGTCAATTACTCTGATAACAAACATTAAATAATATAGATTAGATTTTTTTTATTATTAAGCCTAAAAAAATTCTAATGTCAAACTATCTATCCAACACCACACGTTTGTCTCACCTGAACCATGACTTGGGTAAAGTCTTTATTAATTAAAGTCTAAATTACTATTTAAATTTCAGTTATTATCAGATTACTTTCACATTTCAAGACTTTCAAGTGGAACATTAATTATAAAAAAATAAATGTTTATTAAATGTTTTAAAACAACTTCATTAACAACGACATAAAATAATTGTTAATTTACATATGGAAATTAATATATGTTAATTATCAGAAAAAAATAATAATACCTCAACATATAATTATTTAAATTGTTAATAAAAAATACAAAAAATACATAAACTATGTATATAAACAGTACTTAGTTTGGCATTTGGTAATGCATTAGGAACATCGGAAAATTTCATTACCAGGGACAAATATAAAATAATAGCTTGAACAAAAGAAGTTACAACAACGACAGAAAATTCGTTCTTAGAAACTTGTCTTGCTAGTTGTTTGTCTGAAAGCAACTTGTTAATCTGTTCCAACATCCGGTTGCCTCCATTCGAAGTGGTTGGTCGCCGGGGTCCTTGAAATTCGCTTTCTCACTAAGCTCTTCGAATGCGTCGACGAGATTTTGGAGCCTCGCGACGAACTCGATCAGGAGTGATGCGAATGTTGCTAGGGATAAAGAACTGGCACTCTCGTATATCTTGGATTCCTGACCAGGCTGCAGCAATGTTTCTGCTGTAACTGAGAGACGGGGCCATGATGGTTTCTGCACCATACTCTCCGAGGTAACCAAATCCGGAGGCTCCATCGACATATCGCTCAGGGATTTGATGACCAGTTTATAATCATCCTCTTTAGCTTCTTCGAAGTCCTTGTGATGTGGTGGGGATGCCCAGCTTTCTGAATTGACTAGAAGGTATGATTTCTCGTCCACTTTCATCTGCAGATCCTCTCCGGCCTCGTGAACTTCCCTCAGTATGTCTCCAGGGCTTAACTTCTCCATCTTTTCGACTTTCTCTCCGAGCTCACGCAGCACTTTAGCCCCTGCGGTACAAGCCCTCTGCATCTCCAGGGCAAAAACCTTTCTCTTCTCTGGCGGTGCCTGAATCTCCGAGAGCATACAACCGTGCATTGCCATCACCATGAATGCACAATGCCTCAATGCACCACTCACTTTGACAAAGTTCCTCCAGGGATAGTTGAATTGTCTATAAGGACCATGCGGAGGCTCCCACGATGCAAAATCGAGCAATGTGTCCTCTTGGCTCGAAGATTGCACAACTGATCGGTAGGCACTATACAACGGATCATCATATGCTTGGTATGTGAGAATTTTGGAAGGGATCCTCTCATATTCAACACATTGCAGATATCCTTTGACACACCCTAGAGAACAATAAGGTTCTTCGATTTAGCTCGGTAAATAGTACTCTTGATGTGCGGCTCTGCCGAGAGTCTTGACCGACTCTGTCGGGATAAGTCTGTCTGTAGGGGACCACTGTGTAGGTTCACACAGTCAGGACATCAACATCTCGTCTCTCGGACTCTGCCAAGAGTCATGAAGATTCACAGAATCGGAAGCACTTTTAGAATGCTCAAAGAGGCAGAACAGTGAGCAAACTTCTCAATCTCCACAGTTCTGCCTCTTGAGTCACTCTAAGGTGCTTTCGACTCTTGATGTCTCTTGATGGACGACACTTTAATTTCTTCCGATAAAGCCGACCAGAGCTCCCGGGAGAACCACACATCAACAAGAACAACTTCAAAATCCCATAGAGAAACCGTAATTAAACGCAAGACTAACCTTCCAACGAAGAAGCAACATTCTTAAAGTTTTTCACCACCGATTTATGCAAATCCTCCCCTGCCCATATGGGGAACACACATATACTAATGATCACAGACATACCAGCACCAAAGAAGATAAACAACAATCGCCAAACAGCAGTGTGGATAAAATTTCTCGAGTTGTTCCCGGACACCAGTACGATACAGAACGTCAACAAGAATACCCGAAAAGCATATTCATATGTCTTCACTACAGGGTACAATTTGCAGTAGTTCGAAATAAATCCTAAACCAGAACGAAAGAATCACGAGTCACAAACACACATATATACACACAAACTTGAATGATTTTGTAACAACATATATAAATCATCAAAAAAACTCCAAACCTGCTATGAAAATGCTTATCAAAATAACATATTCTTCGTACCCTCCGGACAAAATCGATAGCTCTGCAATGCCTAAACCTACCACTCCAGCAGAGAATGTCCCTATAGCTCGGTTGATACCTTTGCTGAGTGTTGCACCTACGAATATTCGAATCACAACGGTTAAAAATAACTACCAATGTTAAATCGTATATGCATATAATATTAAATTGCGGCCACAACGCAATACAACACAGCATCGTAACAGTTTTGAAGTTCGTCTCAATATACTATAATATATTACTTAGCTATGCCGAATTCGAATCGTAACAGTTTCGAAGTTCATCTCAAATACTATAATATATTACTTACCTACGCTGAATTCGAAGATCAAAACGACGGTGAGAATTGCCCAGATTGAATACTGACTTGTACCCTTTAAGGACTCTTTGAACAGCATAAGCAAGGAGACGGAGGTAAGCGTGAGCCCCGTTTTAATGGCGAAAAAGATTTTACGAGGATCCGATCGACCCATTTCGTATAACTTGACGGCTAGTTCTTGAAGTCCATTCCACCAGTTCTCGATCGAATCACAGCACGATCTGAAACACCGTCCTTTAACACCGTCCTCGGCGGCAATCGAGCCGTAGGAGCCTAATCCCGAATACCCTTTCCTCGAAAGCAACCTTTCTTTACTCTCTGCGCGGTTCAGAAAAGACCTCCCCGCCATTTTCTCTGCATCAAAAAGATCGAAAACAGAAACAGTGATTCAAAAGACTCAACCAAGATCTTCAAAACCAAACTGGGCATGCATTTGATTTGAGCTACATGAATAGAAAATGATGGATTTAGCTTTAGATTGAAGACTAGAGGTAGAAAATTATGAAAAAACAGAGAATCAAATAGCAAAATCACCTGTTCAACTCGTCACCAACCACTTGATTTTCAATTTCAACAACAATTTGGTTGGAAATTTCAGTTGACTTTGAGTTAAAATTGAAAATCTTCACCCAGAAATCCCGTGTTCATCTGGTTGATACCTTGAAGTGGACTTCTTTTCTGCAAACTCTGTAAACCCAGAAACGGGATGGGAGTTTATCTTTTTCACTTGAATCATTACCGAATCAACTTAAAATTTCTCCTAATAATTATCTCTAATGGAGATTAGTCATGTGGGAATTGAAAATCATTGTTCATTATATAATCTAATCCGATCTGAATCGGATAATGAAGATGCATTATATATTTTTTTAATATATTTTCATGTTCATAATTTATGATGTTGAAAAAAAATCTATAATTAATAATCATCATCTGTACCATGCATTGTCTGTTTGTGGGGTCTCAATTATTTGACACGTTCTTACCTAGATCTAATCTGAAAGAAAAAGAAAGGTATAGATCCATTTAATATTTTTTTTTATTTTCTTTTTTAACATTATTATTATTATTATTATTATACAAATACAATTAAAATTAAAATAAAAACATAATGGTAATGAAATTCAATAAATAAATTATATATAAATATTCAATAAATAAAATTTAATAACATAAATCACGAGTTAAACTCAATAAAAAATAAAAGAAAATAAGAAATTAAATATCGATAAAGAATTCAACGGGTATTTATCTATTTGTAATAGAGGAACGATTACTTCTAGAGAGACATGATATCGAATACCATCCATACTGACCGAACTAATAAGATAAATCCATCGACCACTTTATTACTATCATGTAAAATATACAAAAAAACAACCTTTTAATTTTAATTATATGTATCATGAATCTATATTAATAAATATATATATAATAATAATAATATTTTTTTAACTTTATCATCAACACAGTTAATAATTATCGATGAAAAAAAAAGAAAAACATAGTAAAATTTCTTCTTAACTTAATCATTGATACATCTAATAATTAACAAAAATAATTAAATAAATATTAACTACATAGACAATGTAAAAAAATTATCTCTAAAATTTATCATAAAATATGTTAAAAATAAATAAAAACATCTATAATTTTATTTATATAAACAAGAAATAAAAAATAAATATATAACGTAAAAACCCGAAAAAGATTTAATAAAAAAGGAAAGTGGAGGAAAACACAATTAAAATTATATTTTGAGAATAAAAAAGAAGTTAGATGGATTTTAATGTTATTTTTCTTACTTTATAATTATATATTTATTTATTTTCCTAAAGTTCGGTAGGCACGAAATAGTTAGTCAGTGCACGACATGATTTTAGAGTAAGATATGAATTTTGAATTGTCACATTCCAATCAAATCAGTCACCTTACAATTCAAGTTTACTTTTTATGATGATTAATATTTAATTTATAAATTAATTATTTTATATATTTTTAAAATATAATTTATTTTAAATTTATCGTATTTTTAAACATTTATATTTTATCTTTACATCTTCTTGACTAGGGGTGATAATGAGCCTGTCCGGCTTGCGAGTTATTCAGGCGCGGCTTGATCAAAGCTCGACTCGAGTGAACTCGATTTGAGCTCGGGATCTAAACAAGCTGAGCTGAGTTTACCCAAACTCGGCTCGAAATAATTATATATAAACATACATATATATAAATATATTCATTAAAAATAATTTATTTAGCAAAGAAAAATAATAAAATAATTAAGAATAAATCCATTAAAAATTGAATATTATCAACTAAAACAAATTTACAAAACTACAAATAAAAAATAAAAAATAAACTACAAAGAAATAAATAAATTAAAAATTAAACACAATAATATAGAATATTGTTCATTTCTAGTTAAAGCGAGTCCGAGCCGAGCCTAACGAGCTTTGAGTTCGAGTCGAACCAAATAATATTATTTTCGAGTCGAGTTCGAACCTAAAATTCCAAACTCGACAAACTTCGAACTAAACTAAAACCCAAATATGTTTATTTTAGAATCGAACCAAGCCTGATCTAACTCGGACTCGACTCATTATCACCCCACCACGCCTCTTCCTTGAACCCAAAGGAAATCCGTCCTAAGAGAAATGATTGTTGGCTGTGGACTAAGTAATTTTAAGCTTTAATATAAATTGAATTAATTTTAAAATTTCTGTATTAAATTTATATTAATTTATGTAACATATTATTTTTAAGGTTTGAATTTATGCCTTTTTAAAAATATAATATTTATTATTATTATGTCTAATTTTGCTAATAATCGAATTAAGTTATTGAGAAAATAAAATGTTTTTTTTATTATTTACACAGATTTTAATTCCACAAATGACAACCAACATGAACTTTTAGATTTCTCGAATGGCCAATCAGGCAGCGGCGGAACGTATAAAATTTAGAAGTTTTCGTTCGATAGCCCAAAGATTTTGATTTTTTTATTATTAAAAATCCATAATATATATATATATATATAAATATAGAATAAAAACAAAAATAATAAGTAATTGATAAAAGATAAATTATTATATAATTAAAATCTATTTCCACGCCAAATGAAATTTTGTGGTTGTAATTTATTAGAAAATTAGCCAAAAATAGTAAATGAAATAGACATTTTGCTGGGTCTTTGAGCTGACCACGCATCATTCGAATAGGCATGCTTTCATTAAGGTCCACATTAATGTGCAATGTATTATACAATTAATGCATTGAATTTGAAAAGTGTATTATAGCAATGAATTATTTGATTTTTGTCGATATAAGTATCATTGGTACCCGATTAATTTAAATAAAATTGATTTTGGTAATTATCAGATTCTAAAAATTAAAATCAATCCCAGTCTCGATCACATCAGGTCCTAAATTTTAAGAATCGGTCTCGTTACTAGTTGGAACCGGATCCAATATCGGGTACCGATCAATTAATTTATTATTAAAAAAATTGTGTAATTGAAGAAAAAAATTTAACCACAAATAATAATATTAAACAATAAAATTAGAATATTGTAGGCTTGAAAATTAAAGTTTTAAAACTGGTCATACTCATAATATTCATAAATAAAAAGAAAGTTTGATAAGAAAAATAAACAAAAGAAAATCAATATCGGATATTTTATATTGGTCCTGGTTCTATTGGGTACCCACCGAGTATCGGGTCTAAAAATCAAGATTTAGTCCCGATCTCGATTACGACCGGAACCTAAATTTTAGATCCAGTTCCGGTCCCATCGGAACCAATACCAGATAAAAATCTACCGAGTCTTATCAGGACCGGATAATCGGGTTTTTTGCCCACCCCTACCACTAGTTATAGAATTTTATATATGAATAGTTGGTCGAATGAGATAAAATATTAAATTCTTTAAATGATATCAAGTGTTTGAAGTTTAAAAGAGATATTAAATTCTATATAAGTGCTGTAATAAGTTACTGTTGTGCCCGATCTAAATTAATTGGTCAATAAATTAAATATTAATTATTCGATTAGTAAAATACCATAAATTTTATATTTTACATTTGAAAACTCGATAACAAAGTTTTTAACAAAATTCATACAAATAAGAAGTACATAGAACAGAACTTGCCAGAGTCTCAAGAGAAAATCAAAGCATCCCTTTTGTAAAGATCTACACAACATATAGGGAATGTAGTTTCCTGTGGTTAGTATACAAGTATTCGAATTCTAATAAGTTAAAAATCGAAGTTCGGATCAGAAAGGGGTAATAGCCCCGTGACACATGCATGATTCCGATGCGACCGGGAATTCTTATTCTTAGGAGCTTAAACGAACTATATGCAGTGTTTTTTAACCATAATGCACCAGCAGGATTGAGAAAAAGTATAGCTGAAAATGTCCAGCCGGCTCGTGTTTCTCGGTTCTGGTTTCGTTTGCTTCTCCGATGGGGATGAAAGGCGGTTGGCTTCGACTACGAGATCGGTTAGACTTGGAAGAACTGTTGCTAATTTCATGAGAAACTGTTGCCAAGAACTGCAACAAGAACACACTGTAATTAATTTTAGCTTGGGAATTAGCAGTCAACAATGTGCTGATAGTTATACATAAAAACATACCTGCGATATGGCAACATCTGCAGCTTCGGCTCGAACCTTCAGTTCTTGCATTTCATGGATTCTTGTAGTAATGAAAAGTGGAAATAAGGATGGCCAAGGCATGAACATGGTTAACACTGACACTGAACTGATCTTGCAACATCCTTGCCCTCTCATCACACATGCTACTCTATACTTATTTTCTCCTTCCTTTGATGTCAACATCCATTTTTATGTAGATCCAAGTGCTCATAAAGGTCATCACCATCACCCATAGCAAAAGAAATTTGGGCAACCAAGGCCTGAATAAATGTGTACCCTCTTTTGGTCCCAGTTTGTTCATTCACTTTAACATCCACCGAGTGGTGGTGGTTCTGGTGCTGGCTCTGGTGCAACTTTAACCCATCAGCAAAAGCAACTAAACCACTAATCTCAACTTGTTGTTTCTTCTTTCTTTGATACACACTTCATTATCTGAGATACTAAAATATGAGTACACTGAAACCCTATTAGTTCCTTTCTCTTATTTTATTTTAATATTAACTTATAATATATCCAATTTTCTTTCTCCATTGCTTTTTAAAGCAATGCTGGATCGAATTTATTTCGGATTTTATGCGACAAACCCTACATTATTAAACTAATCTCTCTCTTCAACTTTGACTCTAATTTTTCCTTGTTTCATAAATGTAAATTTTAAGCTATCTGGTTCATATGCTTTACTTGGACTTAATGCTTAAATATAGACCTTCAAGTATACACTTTTATAATGATCAAGATTGGGATTCAACATGTGATTTGATTGTGTCTTTGATTTCTTTGATATATAAAATTATGGGTTCCCATTTAATATATAAATTTAATTATTTGATAAATCGATATTGGAATAATAAAGATTTAAATGAATTTAGCGGTGAGCAGGGACGGGGTGTGTATGTGTTGGGAGGGGAAACGGTACAATTATATTTTTAGTCCTTTTTAGTTTAAATATTAATTAAATAAGGGCTTTTGCCCCTTCTAATTTTCTAATTTAAAGGTTTAATCGATTCCTGTCCCTCCCAACATTAGATCATAGTTCCGTCACCGGTAGTGAGAGAGCCAAGTAGGCTATAGGAAGAATTTTAGCCTTAGAATTTTTTTGAAAGAATAATATTTTAGATTTATGTTAATTAATTTAAATTTTAATCATATTAAATATTGGTTTTTTATTTTTTTTAGTTTAAATTCATAATGAGTTTCTTTTGTTGTAAAAGACAAATTAATGTCTGGTTTTAGTTCTATTTTTGGACTTAGAATCTTATTATTTATTATGTGTCCTTATAACATCTCAAGTTTGTTAATGATTTTGTTTTTTCCCCCTATTAGCATATTAAATAATAAAATTAATTAAATATAATGAAAAATATAAAAAAATCGAATTTAAATAATTTTATTTGTGAATTATATATAAATTTTATTACTATTAAATTAAAGGTATTATCATAAACCACTTTAAAATATATAAAATGAAACTATCTAAACAATAATAAATATTAAAAATATAATATGTATTGATAATAAAATAAGAGAGGGTGTGGAGGGTCCAAATATCAGAGTCGCGTATCTTAAGGAAAATGACGTGCGACAAGCCACGGATTTCATTCCATTATATGATTTGACATTAATACCCTTACTTTCATCACTCTATTATCAACTTTGCCCTTTTAACATTTTGATCAATAAAGACTTGGGATTTTTTTTCTATAATAATTTTTTTTACCTTTCAGATTTCTTTAAATTTTATCTTGATTAATTCAAATTAAATCTTATCATATATATAATTTTAATAAATAAATTAATTTATAAGAATTTTACGTATATACAACATCTTAAATTCAAAATATATTTATTTTTTTTATTTTTAAATATTAACTCCATTATTATATTTGTTACTCCTATAAATAAAATTATTTAAATTTAAATTTTATAAAGAAAAAAACTCAAACAAATTTGATTGGAATTGATAAAAGTTACGAGTTGGTCGCATTAAAATTTTTAATAATTTAAAATTATTCGATTCGATCTAATTCGAAATCAAGAACAAGACATGAAGTGTCTGGTGATTTGGACCACACTAATTCATGTCTTAATAAAAGACACGTGTCCATTTCCCACTCCTAGTTGTCGGAATCTATGCTTTTATAAGTCGTTGAAATAGCCCTCCAAAGATCTATATGTCCCCCAAACAAGCAATCAAAGTTAAGTACAAAAACTTTTAAATTGATAATTAATTTGTTTATTATTACTTATTATTATTATTATTATGAGTGTTCGATAAATAATTAATAATTGATAATTAATTATAATAATCGATTTGATCTTATTAATAAATTTAAAAAATTGATTTAATTAATTATTTATAGATAATATTTGATAAAATTTAAATGATAATTGATAATTTATAAAAATAAAATGATAATTAGGGCATGATCAATTATTACTCCTTAATTAATTGCTCGTCCTATATTCACAAAAATAAATATTCAGGTGTAGTTTTCCACCTACAATAGTTACAAAGACCATTTTTTTAATTTATAAAATATAAACAAACAAAAAAACATCATAAAAATAAAAAATTTAAATAATGTTTCAAATTCTTGTTTATAAAATGATTAATAATTAATTAATTTCATAATTAAAGATGAGTATTGGATCGAGTTTAGTAATTCTTTTGAAATTAATCGAGTTGATAAATTTTATTTTATAACTTAAAGTATATTTAAATTATTTTAGTTTAGTCTCGTTTTAAAATTCGAGTTGAATTTTTATTTAAATTTAATTATAAATATTTTATGGTATTAGTTGATTCTAATTTAAATAACTTTCTATAATTATATATAATATACATTCATATTTTTCATCCGCAACATACATATATAGATCCATTAATTATTTGAAGTATTCAAAATTTTATTTTATAATTCTATTTTTTTATCAAACCGTGTTTATAAATTAATGATTCAAATCGAACCTTGCTCACCTCTATATGTCATGATAATAATTAAAAGTGTTATCATCTAAATAAATTTTTGGGTTTATTTTTTAACGTATATTCACCAATATTCAATTTATTAATTAATAAATCTGAATCAAATATCACAAAAATTCAATACCAGTGATCTTTCTAATTAAATTTATTTCATTTACAATACTACAACATAAACTTTTAAATTAAAATATTTATTATCTCATCCTATTAAACCAATCGATCGTTAGTATTATAAATATAAATTTAATTATGAATAAAAAGATAATTTTAACTTTTATTCATGAATATCATCATATTCAACTCTTAAATCTTCGGCAAATTTTGAGAAATATAGGGGTCTAAATTTATTTTTAGTATTATAGAGACGTTTGGAAAATAATTAGAGAAGTAGGCCAATTGCTACAGTAATAAAAATATCTCGTCACTTTCTTTTGGCGAGGTATATTCTCTCTTCTTGAACCATAACAAGAAGAGATGACGAGATGTTGTTGGTCCATTTAATTTATTCGATCGAATGAAAAAGAGAGAGAACCACGCTAAGAAAAAGTGACGAGGTCCTCTTTTCACTATAGTTTCTGTCCTACATCCTCAATTACTCCTCAAACTCCTTAAAACCCTAAAATTAATTTTAAATAATAATATTTTTTAAAATTTTCCTAAATCTTAATATAATGAAAAAACTCATGGAATTTTAGGACGACAAAATCTAAAAGAAAGAAAGCATGGGCTAGCCTGAGATGGAAAGTCATGCAAATTCCATAAGTGAGCATGGCAAGTGATTTTATCTGACAAAGGTAGCAGTTGGGCTATATTGGAAACTAAGAAATTTGACCACAAACTTTTTAATTACAAAAAAAGAGAGTGAGGAAAGCAATGAGACAAACATTTTCATAGGATCTTTCTTTTTTTGTGGGACTTTACGGTAAGTACTTTCCTTTGTTTTTTCCCATTGTTTCTTCAATGTTTTCTCTCTCATTTTCCCACTCAAATCCATCTTTTTCTTGTTGAAAGTTGAATGAAAATTCCCTGGAAAAAGGATTCCCCAGAAATTCAACAATCACTGCACAACTGGGTTAGTGTTTTTCATATACTTTCTTTGAGTTTTTTCTTTGCAATCTTTGTTTAAAACCCCTATAGCTTCAAAAGATATACCAAGTAAGAATCTTTTTCACATGTTATGGATTTTTGATTTGATTTTCCTTTCTGGGTTAGCTTTTTCTGGTTTGGGTTTACTGATTTTAACCATCATTTCTTGGTCTTAGCTTTGGATTTTGGTGAATTTTAACTCTCTTTTTTTCTTGGGTTTCTTAGTTCCCTTAATTCTAACTCTGGGTTTTTTTTCTTGATTCTTTTCATGGTTTAAATCTCTCTGGTTAGCCTTAAGAAAGTAGCTAAATTGATATCCGGTTTCGGGTAGAGTGTCGGATATGGGTAGGTGGAATTCCATATGGGATACTCAAAATTTTAAAGATATTTGGAATTTAACCCCCCAAAAGATGGAGTCCGGGTAGCATAGATTATATAGCAAGTGATATCTGTTACTTCAAAGTGTAATTTTATATGAAATCTAGTATCTTGTTGCTTCCATGGTTGATACTCCTAGCAAGCATATGGTATGATATGAAATTAAGGAGAGTTGAGTGTAATTTTCGTAGCATTAAAACTCCGGTATGGAACTCGACCACCTGCAATCAATCGGTTTAGATCCGGGAATTGCTTAGTTCGATTCTCCTGCACATGTTAGGCTCATTTAATTGCTTAGCTCTCTGGCTTCAATTGGCTCTAATTTCTTTAATTCTTTTTCGATATCGTGTTCTGCAATGGAACACACACCCGAATCCGAGTAACATAGAAAACAAGTCCTCACTAACACTCTAACAGTGGTGCTTTACGACTTACAAGTACCATTAAGCTCAGAAAATGTGTTGGGTTGTGTTTTCCATGGCAATAGATCCTTTTGAATATAAATGCTAGATATCTCTCATGTTGCCTACTTGCCTCATCCATCACAAAGAACTGATGTTCCTCAAAAACTCGAGAATTTGCATTGTTACTCTTGAAACCGCTAAGAAGCCAGGAAGTAGCGAGTTTAGGGAATACATGGGAAATCATAGAATAGCTTCAACACTAGGTTAATTTTGAGTTTGTGTGCCTGAGTTGATCACTCTTTATTCCAATACAGTTCGAGCTTTGCTGGTCATCGAACAATTTGCTCCATCTTTTTGATAGTTATTTTCTTCTAGTTGGCAATGGAAAGCCTAAAAGAAAGTTAAGAAGTGTTTGTGTCGGCGAACTTTCATATGATTATTGACTTGTGTTGCTTGAATTCGAAGCTTCGAATTTCTTTATGTACTTGGCCTGCAAGATAAAACCAAATTCTTGAAAAGAAAGACACGGAATATTTCTGACTGAAGTTTCTTTGTTGCTTATTGATTTGTTAATACATAGTTGCTTCCTTTCTGTTCTCACTACAGGGTTTGCACAATTCGAACACAACTTGGAAATTAGTATAGATATGTGTGGATGTTTAGCTTTACCGTCTTAGCAAGAAATCGTGCCTATTGTGACTGGTTCGTGTTTCGATTTTGTCCGGCTATGCACTGCGTGTTCTTGTTAACAGTATAACATTTCCTTTTCTTTTACTTGCATGCAGGTGTTAAAGATCTTACTGATTAGCACCATAACATTTCACACCGGAGATATCAAACAGAACAAGCAGTAGACATTGCTGATTACTCGAGAATGACACCACCGAACCCGAGGTTAGAATCTGGAAATGATTCAGAAGCTAGTAGCCAAGTGGCTTCCAACGTATGTCTGCAAGAAGCATCCTCAGATCCCTCAAAGGATAGCACAACCACTACTTCATGCCTCACGAATCCTGTAAAGGCTCAACTGGATTCAGGGCCGGTTTCCCTAGACCTGACTCTCCATTTCAGTGCCGGTGATGCCGAGATGAAGGGTACCGGTGAGACTAGTAGCGAGATAGCGATCAATACTTTGTCACCCACTATTCCAAGGGTTTTCTCATGCAATTATTGCAGGCGCAAGTTTTATAGTTCGCAGGCACTGGGCGGACATCAGAACGCTCATAAGAGGGAGAGGACGATGGCAAAGCGTGCAATGCGGATGGGGATATTGTCCCATAGATATACAAGCTTGGCATCTTTACCCCTTCATGGTTCCGCATTTCGGTCTCTCGGGATCAAAGCTCATTCTGCAATGCACCACGGAATCATGCAATCCCAGAGGCCTCTAGACACAAAAGCTGGAGCACGGTTCAATCAAGGATATTTTGGGATGCCGATATTCGTGGAAGAAGACGATGTTGAGTACTCCTTTTGGCCAGGGAGTTTCAGAAAGGTGAATGAAGGGGCCAGCAGCAACCAGGCATCAGATTACGCTCAAAACACAACTCGAAGTTCAAATATAAGTTTTGTAGCAACACCACCACCACCAAGAACAGAAACATCTTCGCCGGATCTTACATTGAAGCTCTAATTTTCCGAAGGTTCATTCACATCTAAACGCGATACACGTTACGGTACTATGTGTAATCAAGATGGCATTAGCAATGGCTGCTAGATCATGAGATTGTTTTTGCTAGATTTCATTAACATTTTAAGTTTGTATTTTGATCCATGCCTATGATTTGCAGTTGATGTGAAAAGCTTGGGTGTATGAAATGAAATCTATAGCTTGCATTGAGTTTAGGCTACACTTGATGCAATAGATGACATATATGAATGATGAATAGATTTCATCGGATTTTGGACGAGTCGTCGAACAAGGTTGAACATCATTAATGCTGAATATTGTTGAACATTATTAAATTAATTAATAAAGATTAAAAATTTCAAGGACTTAACATGTAATTATTAATTATATATTGAGTCTATCACTCTTTTATTAATTACATATTGAGTCCTTGAAATTTTTAATTTTTATTAATTAATTTAATAGTGTTCAACAATGTTTAGCGTTAGTGGTGTTCAACAATGTTCGACGCCCGTTATAGACTCATCTTAATATTTTATATATTTAAAAGGGTTTGATATTGTTCAACCACTCTTTATTCGTAATCGCAATGGTCTGATATTATATGTATTATATTTCTTCTATTTAGATTTAAAGGTTTTTTAACGAGATATATGATATTATTTTTTAATTTTAAATTTTTTTATATATTTTATTTTATATGAGTTCAAATATAATCTAAATCCGACCCATCTTAACTCAAAAACGCAAACCGAGTAATGGAACTTTGAATTCCCATGAAGAGCCCACTTCGCTTTAGTAAAGCCCAAACCAAACAAAAAGAATGAACCAAATCTAATTTTGAAATATGGTTGGAAAATGTTATTTATTTTATCAGATTGATTTGCTTTCAACTGAGTTTTGTGCAACGACTAACCATGGCGTTGAGATCGTCAGGTAGTCGAAAATCCTCGTTCGTGATTTTAACTGGAAATGAGTATTTAGAAGAAGGAGATAGATCTTTAATTTTTCAATCGTGTCAAGATCCACCGCCATCCTCTAACGGCGACAATCCTTCCCGCCAAAATCGGAAGAAGAAACACAAGAGGAAAAAGGATTCCACGACGGAGGACTTGATTATTTCGGAAGATGCGGTCGTGAAACAGCGTAGGAGCAATGACAGCAACGGACTGGCGGGGTTTCATTCGGAGAACTATTGGATCAGAGACAATGGAAATGTTAACAGGATCAGTTACGTTGGTGGCGCGAGTGTTGTGGTGCTGGAGGATAGCGTGTGCCAGAATGTGTGTGGTTTTGGCGAATTGAGGCAGAGGAATGTCAATGGAGCCGTGGATGGCAGAGGGGATGAGATGGAGAGGATGACAGCAAGGGAGGACGAGAGTGGCGGGGAGGTTAGTAGTTCGATGGAGCAGCTTCCGCCGCTGCTGCCTCAGCCAATGGCGAATGGGAATGTGGTGAATACGTTGCAAACTGCTGAGTCGTTGGATTGGAAACGGGTTATGCCTGAGGATCCTAATTGTGAGTTTTTACTAATTTTCATTCTTTTATGAATTTCTTTGGTTTCGAATTTCATGAGAATCTATTTTGGCGTATGGAACATAATAGAAGAAATTAAGGAACAAGTATAAGTAAACTGTTCAAAGATGATTTTAATCATTATTTTCTAACCAATAGAATAAAATGATTCTTGCTATAAACTGTTATATAAACGATGATGGCTGATGGTAGAGTGTCAATTCATATTTTAGCATTAGTAATTATTAAAATGGTCATGGTTGATGGTGTAAAGGCTGAGAAAGAGATTCTATGGAGTACAAATTATGAATCTTTTTGAGGAACAAATGCAATTCGTTAAAGCAGTTCAATGAGTTAGAATGCTTTTAGAGATCAGGGTCTGATGTCCGTCAAACCTCTAAATTAACTGTACTTGATTCAAACAGAGGAATCCATGTATCAGGCCCGAGTAGTTTCTGATTGAGGCATACTTGTCTTGACATATCTTATTAAAAAATTGATGGCAAGTTTTTGTGTAAAAATTCTGCATAACATGAAAGAGAAAGCTACTTATGCGTGCATCGTAGATAGAGATTCGGCATGCTGTCCTTTTCTTTAGTTGTAAGATGCAACCTCCCTTTTTTGTTTCTTTGATTCAAGGGAACCTAAAGGTACTGGCAGAAGCGCGTACTGGTTATTGAATGACTTGGTTACTTGGTTAGCATATTTTTATATGTTGTAATCTTTTATTCTGAGGACTGAGCATTGCCCATGATGTTGGATCCAGAAAGTTATGACTGCTGACATACAGTTTAAATTCTAAGTGGAATTTTCCACAGAAAGATGTTCTCTTATTTATTAAATGAGGATTCTGACCTTAAGTTTGGTTTCTTGGTGAAAAATTAGGGAAACTGATCACTATATTTTTTATATGTATTCTCTGGTTTATTCAAGTTATGTTTTTAGCGGAAATGACCTACACTAGTTTTTGTCCTCGGCATATCAGGTGTCTGTACTGTGGGTAAATCGCCTGTGAAATACTTTTTGGAAGAAATGCATCATGGGAATTCATTGCGAAACACCACAACGCTTGGTAGTGAAAAAGAACGAGAAAGAGTATATGACACTATCTTCCGCTTGCCATGGAGATGTGAAGTGGTAATCTTAGCTCTCCTTTTTTGAATCTCGATAGAGATAATAGAGAAAACGAATAGATGGATTTTGTTGGTAATCTCTGCATGTACCTTATCACTTTATGGATAGTAAGTTTCCTTTCACTTCTTATTCTGTCTTTCTTTGATTTACAGTTTATTCTATTTGATAACTTAAATAAGATCTAATTGTGTGCATTTAAAATAAATGTCTAGTCAATTTTTTAAATGTTGAAATAATGGTGTGTACTTCTGGTTGAATGCTTAATCTTCAAATTATGACATTCTCGAGTGTGGCAACAATATTTCAGCTAATATCTGCTGGCTTCTTCGTCTGCTTTGATTCATTTCTGTCCTTGTTAACTATCATGCCAACAAGGGTTCTGATTACGCTTTGGAGGCTTCTGACTACAAGGTTAGTTACCATTTTATGATATATATTATAAATATATATGTATATGCACACACAGACTTTTTCTACATATGATGGTTGATTGATTAACCTTGCAGCATCTCTTTACTCATTTAAAATGATTGGTTGATTAACCAATCTAGGCAAATAGATGAGCATTACTAGGCAAATGGTTCTGCATTTTCTCTTTTCAGCTTGTGCTTGAAAGAGTGAAGCTATTCTCTTAAATTACGGAAGCTTCACTTTTCTTGAAGAAAAGTCTTCATACTCATTTTTATTTTCTTAATTGGGTTATTATCAGACCCATCCATGCATATATTTAATACTTCCTCCTACCTTTCTTGATTATTCTTTTTTATTTTTGAGAAAACCACTTTGTTCAAATAATTATCCTTCAGAATATGACTCTAGATTCTGGCTTGTGATTGCCAGAGATTGAGTAGCCGAAAGCATTGTGATAATAGGCCCTAAAATCGGAAACTTGAAAATTTTCAGTATGTCATATTGGGTGTCTCCTTTTCTAATGATAGGCAAAAACAAATTTAAACCACTTTTTTCCCATTGCGAAATTAGGGTGCCTATATACTTCTACTTTTGCGCATAGTGCAGTTATTGTAACTTGTAATGATTGCAAAATAACCTAACCATGTTTGGGGCAGGCAGTTCAAATGGCCTTCTGCAGCAGAGCTGTGTGATTTTGGCTGCTTTCTTGTTTTGGCTTGTGGAGTCATTGTCCTGGGGCAAACAGGTATATATCTGCAGTATCACTGCATTCATGTTTGTAATATAAAATCAGTAACAAATTCCAAGGGTCATTTGTGCTTGTTAAGACTTTGAGGCATAATTAGTGTGCTTCTACAAATGAACCAAGAGTTGTACTAGTATACTGATTTCATAAGCGGTTTTATTTTCTAATTTTCAGTTTTTCTTCCCAGATATCAGCCTAATATATCACATGATTCGTGGTCAAGGAACAATCAAACTCTATGTGGTTTACAATGTATGGGAGGTGAGAATGAACAGCCGAACCTGATTTTTACATATTTCCAAATTATTTAGAGGGGTTCACTGGTTTGCATTTAAGGGAATGGATCAGAAACTACCCTAAACAAAGCTATCAACTGTCGGAGATTTTGGCACTTAATGGATTTAGGGTCCAACTTTGATGGGCATGTTGGTTAGAAGTTTGGGTGTTATTTTTATTCCGGTTATAGATTAATTTTTTTGTAAAAGCAAGAAGAAAATAACATATGAGAAAAGCTTTCAGAGTTTCTCTTCAAAGACTTTTAATCAAGTGTCACCATCAACTGAACGCAGAAGGTTGCAAAAGGACTTGTCAAGCAGACTTTCTTAGTGACTAATAACTTTCTTGGTCTTCGCAGTCTAGTTATGCTGGAACCCTATGAACTCCACAAATTCTACCAAAGGTGTTTACACTAAGGTTTTTTCTAACTTCAGGACACACCAACTATATTAGGTGTATTGGATAGATAATTGCTTAAGTGGTCGAGGAGACATTCTTCTAGTTGATGGAGAGGAACATAACCATAGTTTTCTAAGTGTTGAGAATTAATTATTTCTTATTTCGTTTATAGAAAAATGAGAAACTTTAGTTCCTAGTCTTCTAATCATTGAGCTCAAATTTGCCATCACAATTACTTATTATGGGCATGGCTGATGGCCTGTGATTAGAATAGTATATTTCTCCATGCTACTAATCAAACTATTTAAAGTTGGGAGTTGGACATTTCTTTTCCAAGAGAGAAGTACTGAAGAATGTCTCAAAGGCAAGAAATTAAGTCATGGATTCAGAATTTGCTTAGTATGCTGCTTACTCTTAAATGAATTCTATGCTTTTGTAACAAGTTTTTATTTTCATCACACTGAAATAATTTATAGCATGTTATTTTCAAAACTCATATCTAAGTATCAAAAGTGAGAATACATATATATTGGGAGGATTCATGATTGTTGAGTGAAATTTTGGGTTTCATTTATTTTGCACCTCCATATTAGGATCTGTTTATGCTACGAGGAACTAGCATGTGTTCCTCTGATATTCAGGTGTTCCTCCATATTAGCATGGGTTTCATTAGCTGTACTTTTTCACATTATCCAGCTGGATTTTGTATAACATTGTTTCTTGTGTCCCACATACAGATATTTGATAAATTATGCCAAAACTTTGGTGGAGATGTGTTAGAAACCCTATTTAATTCTGCGGAAGGACTAGCAAATTGCTCTCAGGAAAACATGGGATTCTGGATCCGCAGATTTGTTTCTGACCAAGCATTGGCTATGGCTTTCTCAAATATCCTTATGTTCAAACAATGTTCTCTATCTCACACTCACTCCTCTTCATAATTTTTCTTGTTCGTCTTGTTTCCTTGACTACTATTACTTCTTCATTCTTTTATTTTATTAGCTCAGGCAATTACTTTATCAACTTGCATCGTTGCTCATAATAATGCACTATTTGCTTTGTTGGTATCCAATAACTTCGCTGAGATAAAAAGCAATGTCTTCAAACGCTTTAGCAAGGATAACATCCACAATCTGGCTTACTCAGGTTAGTTGCCCTTTGCACATGTCTTTTTTATGGTAATTGTGAGTTGTGATGGATGATATTTTAGATTCTTGCGGAATTTAAAGTACACAAGGAGGTAATGTAACGTTTGTAGATGATGCCATGATGGTATTTAAAGTACACATGTCTACCTCGTTTGTTGGTGCAAACTGCCTTATTCCCGGTCTTGTGGCAGATCAGAGATTAGAAAGCTTTTATGCATACTTTGGGGGAATATAAAGGGCTCGTCTTCCATTTGAACTAGTTTCCAAACCCATCCTACATAATGGTTTAGGATTTTTCTTATTGGCCATTTTGGTGAAGTATGCTTTTAAATGCTCACATCTTATACACATGCATCAGTTAGCATGTAATAATCAACTAGATCTCATTCACATGTTAATTCCTGTGATTTTCTTTGGGGGGCTCAAATATAAACTGTTGAATTATTTAACCTCTCAGATTCAGTAGAGAGATTCCACATTTCAGCATGTCTCTTGTTTGTTTTAGCTCAAAATATTTTGGAAGCAGAGAGTCCTTGGTTCGAAAGTTTTCTTTTTGTAAGTACACCACAAACCATCATATTACTGTGTTTTAAGATACTTTCTCATCATAGATGCTCAATAGGACTTTGCATGGCTTGCTCATATATGTCATGTGTGAACTTTGCAGAATGCATTTGTGGTTTTTGTTTGTGAAATCTTAGTTGATATCATAAAGCATTCATTCCTTGCCAAATTCAATGATATAAAGCCTATCGCATACTCCGAGTTTCTTGAAGATTTGTGCAAGCAGGTATATAATTCTCTAGTTAATGAATTGCTTATCATTTCCCCTAAAACTATCGTTTTAGCAACTAAACTTGTTTCATATATCATCTCCCTTCTACCTTTTTTTCTTTCTGTAGATTACCTCCTTTAATTTATAAAAAATACAAAATATAAGAAAAACGATTATATATATTCTTTAACAATCTTGTATTAACAGACTTTTAAAGTTAATCAATGCCAACATTTTCAGACTTTGAATATGCAAACCGAAGATTGCAAGAAGAATCTCACTTTTGTGCCTCTTGCACCAGCTTGTGTGGTAAGTGCCTGTCATGATTTCTTCTGAAAGCACTCTCTGATAGCATAATATCCGGACTACTTAAGAAAATTAAGACCGGCAATAGGGACGGAGCTAAGATCAAATATTGGGAGCGTAAAGGTCTATTTAGCTTTTAAATCTAAAAATTAGAAAGGGCAAAAACCTTATTTTACTATTATTTAAATTAAGGGGGACCTCAAATACAATTATACTAAAAAATTTGGGAGGGGTATAGCCCCTCCCATACTAAACATGGCTTCGTCCCTGACCGGCAACACATTTTGATAGAAAGTTGAAGTCATAATATTCTTGTTTTGTTGGAAAATATTAGATGCTAAGCAGTGACAACATATGGGGCAATCACAAAATTGTACTATTGCATTAAGAACTTTCTTTGTTTTGCTTTTCGGGTAAGTATTTCATACGACTATTTTGTGTGTGTGCTTTTAAGGTCATTCGAGTGTTGACTCCTGTCTATGCTGCTCAGCTTCCATGCAGCCCTCTGGCATGGAGATTCTTTTGCATACTTTTCTTCATTTCCATGACCTATATCATGCTCACAAGCTTCAAAGTGATGATTGGTGTGGGACTACAAAAACATACAGCTTGGTACGTCAATAGGTGTCGTAAAAGAAAACAGCATCTCGATTGATTTGATCAGAAAACCATTGTCTGTTGCCTGTTACCTGTTTCCTGCTCCATGCATCTGGTCATTCTTCGTATTCATTTCATGTGGTTCGGGGGAATATCAGTCATACGATAAATGCAATCCCGAAAAAAGCTCGAGATTTCTTTCCGAGACAGGTTGCAGGACGTTAGTCGTGTGATACCGTGATAGACTCCCGAAAAGTCTTCCCTTTGTCTTGTAGAGAATATATTCAGTTCCTTACTGCAGGGAGTTTGTCTACATATGAAGGTTTAAGTATTTCATTTCTCTTTAATCCTCTGCTGCTGCTGCTGCATTTCTTGCATCTACATTGCTTCTGTTTAATGCTTTTTTTTTCTTTTCTTTTTTTTAGTGAGGAAGGGATGCTAAAATTAGAAATAAAAAACCATTTTTATAGTTTTTTTTACAATATAATTCATAAATTTTGTTGCTAATGGCTCTTATTATTGAAAAATTATGAATCATTCTTGTCACGTGAGATCAACCAATCAAATGAATTTATTTTATTGCTAATGATTCTTATTATTGGAAGTCACAGAAATGACGTTACTTTTTTTATTCTCCGACGAGAGTTTTGAGATTCCCTGAGGAATCAGCTCGACGCCGGAAGTAACCGATCGCGTAGTAGCCGCTCCAAGAGAAACAGGAACCGCGTCGTTTTTCTCAGGTTTCTCCAAATTTTTACTTGGTCTCATCAGCTTAGAACTTCGTTCACCGAAAACAAGAAAATCAGCACCGGAATTGGATTCAACTCAGGAAGATTCACTTCAGCTTCGTTTCCTTTCGCTTCTCTTTCGTTCTTGGGACACGATCTGTGACCCTCCTAAACTGAGAGTCTCCGATTCCTTCATTTCCTAAATTCTTCTGAGCTTTAGCTCCATATCCGCCTCTGATATCAGCGAACGTCCGCTTTTTCTTCTGATTTGAAGCACTGCTTGAATAGTAAGAAACATCAGCAGCAGCCTCGAAGTTACAGCAAGAACCGGAATCATCGGAGAGATCAATCGCTTGCTTTTGGAGAACAAATGGAACGATCTGAGAACGCCTTCGTCGAGGCCGCTTGGAACGGAGTTTCTCCGTTTCTTCGTTATGAACATCACCGACGTCGCAGCCAGTGGATGGATATTTTATATGCTGCGCGCGGCTTTACGTTTAGTTTTTAAATTTGTTTATAGTTTAAATTATGAATTTAATTTTATATTTTTGAATTTTAAAATAATATAACTAAATTACTAGAATTTAAAAATAATCAAATTGAATAACATGAATCTTTCATTTTCTTCGAACTGTATCCCATATGGTATTCGGACAAGAAAATGAAAATATTATGTAACAAAAACAGCAAAATTAATCATCCCTGTACCTATAATCCTCCAAGTTCTGTGATTTCTGCAATTGTGAACCATTAAACCAGTGGTTCGATCTCAAGGTTCTCTGATTTCTTCATGATTTTGTAGAAAAAGTTCGGAACTACGAGATTTTTCCGAATGAGCTCCAAAACCTGTTTTCTCCATTTCCGGTTCTTCTTCATCTCGATTTTCATCGTCTTTATTTCCCGGAAAAGCAGTCGGTAAAAGAAGCTTTTCCCAAGCACCCAAATCGTGTAAATCCGGCTGCTGAACGAGAGGGGGATGACTATCATCCATAAGTGCTTTAACAAAATCAATATCCATCCAAAAATCTTTCTTTCCATCCGAAGAATTGTCGGATTCACGAGGATTTTCAGAATCTATTATCGGTGTCAACAGATGCTTTGGAGTACCGATGGTTGGTGGCTGATATTGTACTATCATATGATCTGATGCCACTGGTTCAGCATCCTCTGTAACTTGTTCTAGCATATTGTTTGCTTCGGCCATGCGCCAACTATTTTCTTTCGGTTGAATCAGTTGGACCAAAAATTCCGGGTTTTGCATCGCCATTATTAATAACGACAACAACTGCTGCTGACTTTTCTCCATTCCTTGAAGGCGATCCTTCAAGAGAAGCAACTTATTGTCAGCAATCTCCTGGTATTGCCCGAGTTTAACCAACTCCTGCGTAAGACCTTTCTTATCGGTCTTCAAGCTCTCGACTTCCTTCCACAGCCTAATATTTTCATTGTTTTCACAAGATCCAACTGAGTTCTCCTGCTGTTGGGGTGGCTGCTGCTGCTGCAATGGTTTACGCTGCTCAGACCTCTGTGAGTATTTCCGCCTAGCAATAGTCTTCAGCAAGTCTTTTTGGCCACGGATAAACCCGTCATTTGCAAATTCCCAACGATCGGCATCGATTTTTCTAAAACCCTGAAAAAAAAATCAAATGCAAGTGTTACAGACAAACTGACATGTACAATACACAAACAGAGACACTATAACTGCACACCGAATCAAACTGTTTGATTTCTATCGGTAACTAATAAGATTTCCGGTTCACTAATCGAACTGCATTGTTCTATGTTGTTTTGACTCTTCATTTTTTAGAAATAGTCGTGTCTGACACTCACACCCAGCACATATCCGAGACATGGGTATCAGACACAACTCTCCAATAACCATCCAAATGCATAGAAAGCTTTAAAAAAGTTGAAATCATACCCAAATCCACCACTCATACCCTAGGCCAACTCGAAATCATGTATTATACACGAGTTAAGCTGTCTACTCTGTTTAGAGTCGGCATAAAACATGTAAAGTCTTGCAACTATTTGAAATGTAAAATTAATGCCTTAGCATGATTTCACAAACACAGCAACAACTATTTCGAAATCAGCCCTAATTGAGCTGAACTAGTAAAAAAACATTCTAATTTCATAAGCAAGTAGATTATGTATGAAAGAATACATGCAGCAAATTGAGAACAAATTGATTATTGATCTCAGTAATCACAATTACCAGCCAAAATAACAAGACAATGAAGAAATTTCATTAATCAATCAAGCTCAGCCTATATGTCCAAACCTCTTTCGCATTCGATATATTTAGCTGATGAAAAGGCACTCGAACTAAGGGATATTTTAACAACAATGGGAGAATTTACCTTCTAAATAATCAAGAAGTAATAAGGTGAGAGAACTTCAATGAATAAATCATTTCGTTCTGCTAAAACAAATGGAGCAGGAAAACTCCAGAGGGGACACAACTACCGAAAAGAAGCAATCCGATAAATTCCAACTTCTTTCTCCAAAATTTAACCAAAAGGGTATTAGACTCATGAAACGCATTTCAGAGTGTTTCATAGAAGTATTCATACCAACAGTTAGTCTAAGATATTTTTAAAAACAGTACTCAAATCATAATGAAGTACCAGCAAGAAGTTTTGAGTGCAGCTGAAAGCTAAATACAAGCTCTTTAAACTTTTAAGCCTGAATTAGGCATACAATATCAGGGTCCAAAGCAAATGATCGAAACTTTTGGCACCAACAAGAAATTTTACACTGCAATAGGGATTAAATCGAAACATCACCACGAAAATGGTTCCTTTAACTTTTAACCCTGAATTAGGCATACAATATCAGGGTCCAAAGCAAAGAATCCTCACTTTTGGTCCAACAAGAAATTTTACACTGTGATTAGGATTAAATCAAAACATCACCAATTCACCATGAAAATGAAAGGTTCACCCTTGCAAAACCTAACTAGACAAGCTTTGTTTCGCCTAACGAAACAAACATAGGAGTTAATGAAGTCAAGCCAAGTATCAAATAAACACCACATTTGCTCTTTGAAATCTGATCACTCAATCAAAACTGGTACTGCCTCCAATATTACAAGAGAATTGAGCAAAATTTCACCTAACTAGGGTTACTTATCAAGCGAGTCCATCAACTCGTGATTAGTGCTCGACTCAATTCAAAAATTGTTTAACTTGTGCTCAACAATATGCCCTCAATAAGGTCGATAAAATTTTACTCGACTTGTGCTCCTTAAAAAAAACTTATTGCTCGTTAAACTCAATAAATACAAAAGTTTGAGAAATTTAAACCCCAAACATTTTATATGTAAATTAGCCACTGAACTTTTCTAGAATTTTCAAGGAACATTCAAACTTCTAGTAACATATTTTTAGGATAGCTACAAAAACATCATTAAAAATAAAATAAATTGAGTAGCTATTTACAAACTTATGAGTGAAACTGAATCTTGCTCGACTTGGACATGTTTAGATCTCGAGTCAAATCAATTTGATAGACTCTCAGCTGTTCAACTCTTCAACTCAATTAGCACCCCCTACACCTATCTGC
The DNA here is from genome assembly GCA_035048815.1 of Abelmoschus esculentus. Taxonomy (NCBI): domain Eukaryota; kingdom Viridiplantae; phylum Streptophyta; class Magnoliopsida; order Malvales; family Malvaceae; genus Abelmoschus; species Abelmoschus esculentus. The sequence continues at coordinate 15,147,228 of JAUCBN010000002.1, read as the reverse complement.
TAGCATATGTTCCCTTCCCCATCATTTCTAGATATTAAAAGCAAACCAAAAATCTATAAGTCCCATTAGCTAGAATATGACAATCAAGAAAAATGACAACTCAAAACAACTAATAAAGCAATATTAACAATATCCCAAATATTCAAAACAATAAAATTCCAGCACATATGCACCAAAAATCCCAATTCAGACCTTCAAAATCCCAAACTCAACGCACACCAAATGGGGGGAAGGTACCAGTTTTTACATGTTTTATAACAAAAAAGAATACCCATTAAAAGGAAGATGAAGGGCAGAGGGAGACTCACATAAATATTGAGCTGCCTGACGAAAGAAGCGAAGTTGCTGTGCTTGAAGTATTGAGGAAGCAAACCGACTGAAAATTCAGTCAAGTCCCAAATTATAAAACTATCATTATTTTGGGTCCATGAAATTATTGAATCCGTCGCCTCATCATCTACCATCTCATAACATTTTCTTAGAAAAGGTGCTACAGATTGACCCCCATTTTCACTCGATTTCACCATAACTGGACTTAGAGAAAGGAGAAAACGAAAAACAAATACAGAATTAAACTAAAGAAAACAGAAAGGGTGTGATCGGAAGTTTAAAAAAGGAGCAACGGTAAAGGGTTTTGATGGAAAAACTCTTTGGTTCTTATGAACCGCTTGAAGTTTGGAAAATGTCGTGGGCAAGAAGAAAACGCTTTTTCCTTCTTTTTGAAGAGGCGAAGATATTTTAGACGTTCTTCTTATACGACCGACCAACCATTATAATTTGCGTTTTTCCTTTTAATAGTTAAATTATTTTTTCATCACTCAACTTTGAACGTGTTTTCATTTTGATCATTTAAATTTAAAATATTTCAATTTAACCACTTAGCTTTCACTACCATGTAAATTTATAGTTAAATACGCCGTAAGGTAGTATTTTAATTCGATTTTAAATTTAAATAAATTTATAGACTAAATTACTTGAATATTATTACTTTTATTTATTAAATTAGTTTTTTCACCGACGAGCTCACTTCGAAACAATTTTTATGCAAAACCGGAAATCCGAATATCATGTCTGATCCAAAAAACGGGATATTCAAAATTTCGGATCGGATAAATAGAACGGATATTTTTACACACCCTTAGTTCTAACCTTATGCACCTACACGATCATGAAACACAAGCCTGATGAACATTAAGAAGATTATATGATCGTACTCTGATAAATATTTGAACAAATTTTCCCTGAGAAAAATGTACTTTCAGAAGTGAAAACATTAAGAACCAGAAAAACAAAACCCTAGTTTATGCTACAAGAAAGACCCTCAAAGTTTTGTTCAAGCTCATAAAAATTTGATAATTATTTGTATTTGAATACTAAAATTAAATGAACTCAGCACAAGTGGATTCCAATCTAGTTGCTTGAATGACTTTACCCCTGGCAAGATCATAAGAGCAACTCGGCGATCTGAACGGCGTTGAGCGCAGCTCCCTTGCGTACTTGGTCACCACAGACAAAGATGTCCAACCTATTATAAAAGTTTGTATTTGTATGAAAATGGATCTAAAAGGGATTTTTTTTAAAGTGTAGGGAAATGAGAAAATTTACCCATGATTGCCTTCCTGGGACACATCCTGGCGAATCCGTCCAACTGCTACATCGTCTTTGTTTGATACCTCCAATGGGGTAGGAAAGCGGTTAGAAGTTCGATCATCGATAACTACTACCCCGGGAGCAGTTTTCAAAATCTCTCTTGCTGTGTCCTGATCAACAATTACCGAATAGTCAAGATAAAACAGAAGCTACATTTATCATGAAGAAGGTTTTTAGGGCAGAAAACAGAATGCCAACAAGTATAAGCTTGCATCAATAAATTAACATGGACTTTGCTACAAACAAATGCATAGACATCGGTCTAAAACACGGAATGTTCCGGTTTTAGTTTCAATTTGTAAAACAGATTGCAGTCTGATCCACTTTTCTCCAACATAGACAACTACATTTAGAGATGATATAAATCGAGGTCCAAGGGTGTTTACTGTTTAGTACTGTACATTCTTATTGAAACCAATATGCTACAAGAACATACTTGAACAATCGTCTTCCACAATAATGTGACTCGAAAGTATACATAAAATATTTCTACAATTCTAAAATTTTCTGGTTCTAATAGTAAAAGTTGAACAAAACCAACTTTAAATCTAAATTCTTTCAAAATAATTAAAATGATGATAGAAAAAAGGGGAAACAAACTCATATATACGAGTTAAAGGAGAAGAAGACCTAAATCCCATTGCCTAAAAAAAGAGCTTTGAAACTTGAAAGATGATGCATTGCATCAATGGCCTTTTTTATATTAATTATATTTTACGGAAAACAAAATTGTAAATCTACAAATTATTAAAATATTACCTCATCAAGGGGATTCTCGAACTGAAGGTTCACACTCTCCGCATGAGCACGCATCACAGGTACTCGAATGCACGTAGCAGTGACTTTAACATTCATGTCATTCTGAGAAAGGAAGGAAAGGTCAATCAAACGAATAAAAAACGCTTCTCTTTGTATGACTTTCCTTCACAATTGAAAATCCAAAGGTAAACGGTGCATTTCGTTTGATTTTATACATACAGAAGACTAATTACGTACCCAGATTTTCCTTGTCTCTTTGACCATTTTCATTTCCTCTTCGTTATATCCATTCTCAAGAACCGGAGCATTATGTGAGAACAAGTTAAAAGCATACTGCATGAGTACAAGAAATAAGAAAAAATTACAAGTGTGGCATGGCAAAAAGATGTCCAGAAATTTACAGATAATGTAAAAGAAATATACATACTTGTTGCTTAAAGATATTACAAGTTGGCGGTTTCCCTTCCAAGACCTAACATAATGCAGCAATGAATAAATTTAGAATAAAAAATAGTAGAACTCTCATACAAATATGAAACAATAAAATGAAAATAAGGGAAAAGAAACCGAATAAAATAACCTCACGGGTCTGTAGCTCAAGCTCATGCATAGCAGCAGCCCCAGCACCACTAGCTGCCTGATATGTACTGACCACCATACGAGTCACCTGCAAATGTCATGAACAGAACCAATATTTGAACCATAAATTGTCAAGTATCATATCGGATGTTTAAGTTTCTTGATGAGTGCTGGACCTGGGAAATGGTTTTCTTTCTCAATATCTCATTTAAAAAACAATAAAAAAGCATTATATCATACTAATTAAAGCTGTCATCATTCATTTTTAGCCTAATATCTTTTCCAAGCAATCACTTATTCATCTTACTTCAAACTCACTATGTCATCGATTTCTTAGTAAAATTTGCAATCAATCCATTAATTCATGTGATCTATGTTATTTTTGTATTGTATTCTAAATTTTTATACTAAATTTCATCCATAAAATGCAAATACAACCCCAAAGGCAGCACCAAACAAACAATACAAAGATAAATTCTACAATTCATCTACCAATCAAAAGCTTAAATATTTATAAAGTCAGTAATCCCACAAAAATTTAAACTTTTAATCTTATACCTTAGCATGGCGATGAAGAGGAGTAGCAGCCATTAAGCAGATAATGGTAGAACAGTTGGGATTTGCTATCAAAGCACCTTTTTTCTTACCAACTTTAATCCCATCCATTGCTTCCGGATTCACTTCCGGGATAACTAAAGGTATTCCATCAACCATTCGAAACGCCGAGCTGTTATCAACCACGATGGCGCCTTTATCGACCGCAATGGGACCGAACTGTTTGCTTATCGACCCACCGGCACTAAAAAGCGCGATGTCGACATCGTCGAAGCTGTCGGCGGTGAGTTCCTCGACGGTAAAGGTGCGGTCTTGGAAGGAAATGGGCTTCCCGGCGGAGCGTTTGGAGGCGAGGAGCTTGAGGGAACGGTAAGGGAAGTCACGGTCAGAGAGGACGGAGAGGAATTCTTGTCCAACGGCTCCGGTAACGCCTACGACGGCCACGGATGGGCCTGACTCTTGGAGAGACATGCGGACCTTGGTGGGGTATTTTTTGGTTTGGAGTTTGGGTTTTGGGTTGGAAAGGAAATGGGGTTTGAGAGCGTGGCTGAGAGAAGCCATTGTTGAGCTTAAGGAAGACGAGAGACGGCAAGGCAGAGAAGAAGGGGATGGCGGCGGCGGGATGTTGTGACTTGTGATTGTCTCTATAGTGGCCGCTGATTCTTTGCTCTAATTCGATGTCCTTTTTCTGTTATTATTTAATAATTTTTAATAAGTACACAATGGACAACACTATTTTTATTGAAAATTTGTGTAAATACGTTAATTCACGTATTACGGTATTAAAATGGACAACACTATTTTTATTGAAAATTTGTGTAAATACGTTAATTCACGTATTACGGTATTAAAAGGTGATTCTATTTGGTCTCACGTTAAAAACTCTTAAAATTAAAATTTTTTAAAGTAGAAAAAAAAAACTCGAGATTAAAGATGATTTGGTCAGAGATGATGGATTCTAAGATAATTATTATGTCAAGAAAGTTTGAGAGCTACTTCGACATAAAAAAAAAGGTAATATGGTCTCGGATAATTTGGGGGTGTCCTTTAATCCTTAAACATTCTTTTTATCACATGGCTTGTTATTCTAGATAGGCTTACCAACAAACGATAGAATGTTGAGATAAGGTGTCAAGTTAATCCTCTATATTTGTTATATGGAGAAGAACATGACTCTTGGGATCATTTGTTTAAAAATTGTGTGGATGGGTACTGCAAGCAAGAAAAGGGAGATCCATGAGAGTTGCAATCGTGAGACTTGCATGGAGTAGTTTCAATTATCACATCTGTCATGAAAAAAAATAGTCGGTTGCATAAACATCAACCATAATTGATTGTTGATATATTTATCATTATTAAGAATGATATCATATTAAAAATGTTAAACTGTAAATATACAATAGATAGACGTATAGCAGATGAGTAAAGAATTTGTTAATTTCTTCTTTTGTATAGTCTCTTTATTGTGAGAGAGGTATTGTTGATACTTATTTTATTGATTTTTGTGAGTTCTTTGAATGAATAAAATTTTATTTATCCAAAAAAATAAAAATAAAATATAATATTAGTATTAAATTAGATGAATTAAGCAAACTTATAATATTTTATGTTAAATTCTTTACCCAAACCCAATATCTTAAGGTAGAATAACGAGAAATAATATTATAAAACTTATTTATTATATTATTTATGATTTAAATATTTAAATCTATTTATTTTTAAATAATTATTTAATAATTATCTATTTATTAATTATATAAAAATTAATAATTTACTTTAAAAAATAAAATTAATAAATTTAATTAATTATAATTATAAATAATCTAATAAAAATATTCACTATATAATTTCTCTAGCCCAGGCCAAGAATATTTTGTTTGAAAAGAAAAGGCATGACAAGTTGGGGGTGATGCAACGGAAGGCCACTTAAAACTTAAAAATGTGGAAAGTCTACAACAAATGGCATTAAATGCTTACAGGGATTCACATTGAGCCTTGCTGCTCAGGAATTCCATCCATAGTACATTTTAATTATTAATACGCAAAAATATTTATAAATTAATAATATCAAAATTAATTTTAAAAATATTATTAATAATTTATTAATTTAAAGATTTTTTGATTCAATAAATTTATATTATTGTTAGTAGGTATCATAATAAAATGGATATTAATAATCTATTAAATTATTCGAATGAATATGATACATATTTAAAGACTTAAATCTTTTAAAAAATATAACTGATATTATTGAAAATCCTATAAAATTTAAAATTAAAGATGATATAATATCTTTGCGATCAATTACGTGAAAGGAAGAATTCATAGCGACAATAATTTTTTTTATAAATTTTTGTTACGGTATGAGAATTAAAAAGACAACATCGATATTTCTAAACACAGTAAAATAAATTAGAGATTTTATTAAGTTATCCTAATTAATGTTTATAATTTTATATAATTATTATTTTAAAATATTGATTAGATTATAAGAATATTCTAAAAAATTATATCTATTAATTTATTAAAATTATTAATTTAAACCTTGAATCCAAGTTATTTTTAAAAAAATATTAATTTATAGAGATTTTATTATATTTCGTTATATAAATGACAAATTGATGTAAAGCGTGATAATTTTAAGTTACGAGTCTAAATTTTAATATTTATATTTATTTAAAATTTAAATTTAAAAACTAGATTTTATAATTAAATATAAAAGTTATATAAAATATACAATTTGTGCATGAAATAATTAAGAGTAAAACCGCTATTGTATAGCAGTTGAGAAGTTTTAGTTCTTAGTGGGAAATTAAAAGCATAACCAATTGGCGCCTTGATCAGAAAGCTGCCCACAGAAAGGTAGCTTCCTTCCCCTTTTCTCTTTTTAGCTTCCTCATGCCGGTTTTTTGCTCAGATTCTTCTTCTTTTTATTCAACTCAATTTGATTTATTTTTTTAATTTTAGGATATGATTTTTGTTGATTTCCTCACAGATTTCTATGGCATTATATTCTTTTTTATGTTTGAAATGAAAACAAAAAATGTATGGATGTTGTCAGTTTAAGATACTGAGGAGAAATTAAGGTAGTTTCACATTTGAATTTGGTTTGGGTTTTAGTAGAGTGGATTTTTGTTTTTGACAATTCAGAGTAATTTAGGTTCTATGATGAATCAACAAGCTATATCTTTCCAATCAGATGCTATCGACAGTAGTTCTGAGGTGATTCCGATGAGTGGTTACTTTGCTCCGGCCATGAATTTCACTAGAAATTCTGGTGTTCTTACTAACTCGCCTGACTTAATCGAAGCTGGGAACTCTTCTGGATCTTCTCCACTATTTGATTCGGGTACCGGATTCAAGCAGGATACAGGGGTGACCGTTGAATGGTCTGTTCACGAACTGTACAAATTGAAGGATGGGGTTGAAAGGTTTGTCCTGATTAATTCTTCTCAATTTTGCAGACCTATTCGAATTCTTAAATCTTACTGTATGTGCTAGTGTTGTATTTGTAAGCTACTAATATAAGTGATGTAGATGAATTGTTCACGGTTGATAATTAAGTGGTGGATTCCTAGTTAAGTTATAGAACTGTAGTTAGAAGGTGCTTATTAGTTAGTTATGTCATGTATGTGGAATGAAGATTCAGTTCTGATTTTCATCTTTAATGTACATGTATGTAGATATAAAAAGGAACCAAATATTCTGAAGTACATAAAGATTGCGGCTATGTTGCCTAATAAAACTGTTCGTGATGTTGCCTTGAGGTGTAGGTGGATGCAAGTAAGCTCCCTGCTTCTTTAATGATGCATTACTACCATCATGTGAGTTGATTTTTTTTTTTCTATCAATTTTGTGTTGATTGAAATGTCTTCTGCCTTGATACTTCATTCAGTTTGGCCCATCCTCAAGGAGACCAAAATGGGTTATTAAGCAAATGAGTTGATTAATTATATAGCCACGTCCCCTTATTAAGACAATACCTAAAAGCTACTGGCATCATCTCTTGCTTCTTCATATTTGAAGAGGCTGCTGGCTGCTCTTTTTTAATTGCAGGTTTGACTTGCCTGCATTGGAATTGACTGGAGCCTATGAAACACGATGGATTTGTTAATGTGCTTTTATTCCTTTTCCATTAGAAGTTGTATCTACATATTTAAAATTATATGTAGATTCATTTGTTTTAAGAGAGATTTTTTGTAAATTGGCAGAGAAAGCGAAGGAAAGCTGAAGAGCTTAATGTTGGGAAAAAGGTGAACAATAGGAAGGTATATTTTGAAATTTTTACAACACCTTTTGTCTTACTTCCTGCTCCACCTATAATTGGTTTTAAGCATTTTAGTTAAATTTGTTCTTTCAATTAAATTAAAAACAAAACTGCTAATTATGAGTAGAGCATTGACATGAAGTACATACTCTGTATCTCTCAATTTGCAAAGTTGGATGCCACAACTTGAATTCCTATTTCAATTTCCTGAATCCACTAATGTCTTTAGGATGTAATGTGAATGAAGAACCAGTATTTTAAAGATCATACTTCTTCAGGATAAGCTGGTGGAATCATCGTTGAAGATGAATATTCCTTCATCTGTGCCGCAAAGCATGAGTGCTTATTCTCTCATGACACATCATCTTGATCAGAATGAAAGAATGCCTTCTGAAGGTATGTAGTTTATATTAACACCTAGAAGCACTGATGTCTTTCTTTCAGTTGTTCTTGCTTTTAGTTAATATCTTTTTAACGGCATTTGTCCACATATCCCATTTTATCTGAAGTGATGTAAGAAAAACCTTGGAATCTTCCAAAATGATGTTTATGATAGATTTAGTAAGAAACTAGGTTTGAGATTTGAGTTATGGTATAAAGTTAGGGTCGGTAATAATTTAGGGATGGAGAATTGATAGACATTAAATATCAAATTGATGCTGAAATTATGAGATTGGTTTGTAAACTTCTGAAACAGCTAGCTAAACAAAATGGTTCTGAAACTTTACAAGCATAATTACTCCCAAGTTTTACCGGGGAAAGTTTTTAATTATGCTTTTCTGTAGGTAAACATGAGACTAGATGTCAACCGAGTAGGTTATTAGACATTTAAAGTTACCTAGATTGAGTAAATCAAAATCTCAACAAATTATATTTATGAATAGAATTTTAGTTCGAAAAAGTTGTGGTTGAAAGTAATAATTAATCATATTGTTGCCCACGGTCAACATCTGTATTCATCCTCTTCCTTTCCAAGGAATTCAGTCTATTATTATAAAACAAGTAAAATAATCCAGAACAATTTCAAGAGGAGAAGCTTGAAACTAACAGCAATGTAGCAGTTATAAACTTATAATCTAGAAAAGAATCTGATCTTTCTTTATACGATCAAAGAATGGATCTAGCAGTTTGCATTGGTCACAAAGCTAGTGAATATCTGCGAAATAATGGAACCCTAACACCATGGGAGGTGGCACTTACATATAAAGAGAAAAAAGTTTAGAAATATTTTCATATATACATCTTTATTCAGATGATTGAGTTTTCTTACTTTGCTACATAATAGCTGAGAATGTAAATGCATTTGAACTTTACTGATTATCGGATAAGAACAAGTTATAGGCTGTATCTTTCTCCTTTGATAGGAGAAAATGGCACCTTTATAACGATTCCTAAGATATTGAACTGTTTTTCAACCTTCATAAACAGAAATTTTGTAGACGGCAATCCAATTTGCTGTACGTATCATCTCTTTATAATATTGAAATAATCAATTAACTTAAAAAGGAAATCGGGGAAAGCATTAGGAGTACTATTGATGTTTGTTAGGTACCGTATCATTAAAGTAAATTTCTTACGAATTGGACTCAAAACCATGTTTAAGTACTCCTTGAAATTTTAATATCAAAACTGCTAATTTGGTTTGCCTGTGCTATAAATGGTAGCAGTTGCATTTGGATATTGTGAATATCTTGCATTATGGCTTGCAGCTAAAGGTAATCGGTTTACTTAATCTACTTCTGTGTTATGTGTTTTCAGGAATACTAGGTACAACTATGCATCTTTTGAAGCAAAATTCTCAAATTTTTAGTCAAATCACATCCAATCTTTCTGCATACAAGGTGAGTGTAACATACTAATTCATAGCATTTCTTGATTGCCAATATGCAATCAGACAGTAAATAGGTGTTAGATGAGATTAATACCATGTCAGCTTGTCTTTTTTGTGCTATTTTTAATGGTTAATCTGCCAGTTAGGTTCGGTTTTTCCATAGTGGTTAACTAAGGTGATAATGATTTGTTTAATCATGATCATTGAAGGCATTAGAGTGAGAACTGGAAAAATATGTATCACTGATGAAACTCGGGGAAAAACTCAAATATATCATCATTCTCCAAAAGCTTTAGCTTCATTTGCAGCCTGGGTTCTCGATTAGGATTATAAAGAACATAGCAACAGGCAAGCCCATATGTTTCTAGTTGTACTTTGTTCAGTGTTCTTTGACTTAATAGTGTTTTAAACCTGTTGTTGTCAATGAATCCCTTGCCTCTCAAAGGAAGACATCATAGAATTCAAGTTATTATTGTTCTTTTTATTGTACTCTTGTAAATGTTATATCTGTTAGCCCCATATTATATATGAGTATTTAACCTTATTCTGAGATGGTTATTAACTAAAGCTTTTATGAACAGTTGCAGGATAACATCAATCTCTTTGTTCACGCAAAGAACAATATTACTGACATGCTAAATGAGTAAGTGGCAAGTATTTTCGCTATTTTTTTGGTTGTGTTCTCCTGTTTATTAGGTTATTAATTTCTACTTTGACTTTTTGCAGCATGAGAGACATGCCTGGTTTAATGAGTCACATGCTGCCATTGCCTGTATCTGTTAATGAAGATTTAGCAAATAGCGTGTTACATAGTGCAACTCAGGTAGGTTCTCATTTAAATTGATTCAGTTTTGCATTTGCTGAGGTGGATGGCCGGAGAGGTGGGAACACATAATCTAACGTAAGCTAAAAAATTTCTTCGCTTTACGGGATCTTTTGTTTACTTTATCTAATTATGGTTTCATTCAAATCCTGTTTTATTCTGGCTGAGAGTGTAAGCTTTCCAGGTTGATCTGAATGTTCTCTTCCTTGGCAAAAGCATTGTTCTGTGAAGTCTTCGTACTAAAATGATTCATAGCTCATTGGTCGAATCTTCACATAACTTTCCTGTTATCTGATACTATATACTGATATCTTTCTCTAATTATTTTCACATATTTCTCATGGTACCACTATATGCATTTATCTCGAGTATTTCATTTTATTCATGTTATTCAACTTCATTGGTGTGCATTTAATCATGAATTTCATCGTGGACGAACAACATGCTTACCGGCTTGTTGACTCCTATATGCTTCTATCACACTGATCATGACTTGGAAACTGGCATATGTAGTCACCTTAGTGTGTGGTTAGGTCACATAAATCTTGTACTTAACTGTATCTGGTTTCCGTTGCTCATGCCACGGTCGGACAAAAATGGACAGCATGACGAGAGTGGTTGAATTTCACACCTTGCGGACAATGGCAGGAAACTAGTTGTCCCACAAGGTATACAAGTATACTAGTCTACACCTATGTAACCTTCAATCTTGTTCTTTCTTCTTTATACAGATGACGATTCTCGGCTCACCAAGCGGGATCAATCTCAAGCAGGAGCCAAGGTGCTGATCAAGAATCATTGAGCTCAACGTTCGGTGTATCTGGTGATGTGTAAGCTACGAAAAGAATCATGTAAATTCATAAGAAACTGGTAGGATACTCTTCTTCATCTTTGTGTAGACAAACACTCATTCACAAATTGAGTGCCACCATGGAAGAATTTGTAGAAATCCCAATTTTTGAACCTGAAAAATTTACCAATCAGATATCAAATAAACCCTAGAACCAGATAATAAGAATGAAGAACTGTTCATGTTATGTCTCCAGGTAGAGTAAAAAATCATCAAAATATTCAGCTGAACTTTGCATGAAGCTTTCATGTGCATAATTTGTAACTTACTAACCTTATTGGGTACTTGATTTATAATTTCTTGTAGTTTTATTATCTGATTGTTTGTGCATTTTTGGACCAATTCAATTGCTTTGCTCTTTGTAATATAATCATCGGTATCCAATTTATTGACTGATGACTGATTAATTTGAATCGAATTCTACAGAGCTATTATAAATATTTAAATCTCATATTTATCGAATATCGTCTTTTAAAAGTGACTATGCAACAAGCTAAACTGAATTTTGGGTTTAAAATCAAAGATTCAACTCCAAAAATTAGAATTAAAAGTTCAGGAAATAAAAATCATTCCCACCATTAAAGTAGCATTAACATTCTAAACATGCAATTTTAAAAAAATGGTAAAACCTTTACAATACAACTCTAAAATGGAAGACTGAGAAGTTTGAATGGGAAAAGAATTAGCACACTTAATTTCAACGCCCTACCAAATCTAAGCTACCACACGCTTTTCTCATATGTTTAGATGCTCTTCTCTAGGCAAGCTCTGCACAGTGTCCGACCATCGTCCCGGTGAATGATCGCTGCTGTTTGACGATACATGAGCTTCGGCCCTCACATCTCTTATCATCTTCAAAACTTCCCTCATTGCAGGCCGGTTATCCGGTGCAACCGCAACACAAGCCATTGCAATGTTCAAGAGTGCTTGAAGCTTCCCTTCAGATGCTTCGTTACCCGAGTTAGGCTCATCACCAGACTCGGTCTCTTCTCGGACCGATTTTACCCATGTAGGAATATCAGAACCGTATTCTTGAACAAGGTCCTGGAACGGAGTTTTGCCCGTTAAAAGCTCCAGGAGAAGAACACCGAAGCTGTAAACGTCAGCCGGTTGAGTCGACGATTTCCGGATGTCCCTGCATTCGGGTGCCCTGTAGAAAAATGTAGCAGCACCGGGTTCTTCCATCGAGTCCAGATCTCGGAATGTGGTGAGACCATAATCTGTGAGGCAAGATTCGAAATCGGGACCTAATAATACATTAGAGGATTTCAAATTCCCATGAGTTAAGCCAGGATTTTGGTGAATATAAACCAATCCGGTAGCCAAGTCCTCAGCTATTTTCAGACATGATGTCCAATGAAGAGGCTTTCCACCACCACAAGTTCTTGTTCCTACAAAAGAGAACTCGTTAAAACTCCAATCTCTAACTTTCAAGACAAAAGTACGAATTAAGCTTCGACATTTTCGGAAGCAATACTCTAATTTTTTTTGCACCATGTTATCGGGACATATCAAAACATATTCGAACATAATTCAACATTAAATATATAATATCGAAAACACATATTTATATCCGACACTCGTTACAACGTAAATAATGTAGAGTGGGGGCTACTGACAACAATAACATGTTGGGGTGGTCAGACTCTATAAGTATGAGTTGTCAAATTATAGCAATAACATGTTAGGGTGGTCGGACTAATGAAACATTGGCGGGAAGAATTATAAGTTATTCGAATTTAAATATTTTAATACTTGACTCGAATAATTAATCAACTTAATTTGAGTATATGATCCATCGAGTTTAACATTTTGATATTATCTTGGTCTCTAACTGAGGTTCAAGCTTCGAGTTAAGCTCGAATTAAATTCGATTCGATCGGAAAATCGAACACAAACACACAAGAAACATAAATGACCAAATAAATTAAATTCGAGAGTGACAAACAAGGACGTACCGTGAATGAGAGAATATAGGCTTCCGTTGGGGAAATAATCATATACGAGCAACCGTTCCTCTTTGGCTTGGAAATAAGCTCTCAGGGGGACCAGATTAGGGTGTCTTAGCCGTCCGATCAAATCCACGTGTCTCTTGAACTCCTCTAATCTAGGATATCTAGCATCTTTCAACCTTTTAACGGTCACGATGAACCCGGATTCCATCACGGCTTTGTACGTACTCCCCATCGTACCTCTCCCCAATGTCTCCGCCGACGCCTTCAACAGATCTTCCAAACCGTAATTCATTTGCTGATCGCCTGTGCCCAAGCACACCAAACTCCCTAGACCCTCACTCTCCCAAAACACACCTTGTTTCCCACTGTTATTACTTCCCACGCCACCACTCCCTCCGCTTCCGACGGCGCCACCGCCCACCGCCTCCCCTCCGTCTACCGTTTCTACATTAGCAACCCCTTTGCTTTTAGCATCCTTTCCCTCGCCTTTTCCTCTCCTTTTGCTAACAAAACACATAAAAAACACAAAAAAAAGTAGCAGAGAAAGCCCACCTACGACGCTTCCTATTATAATCTTGATCGACCTCGAATGCTTCTTCGATGTGGGATTTGAACCAGTGGGGTAAACCGGACTCATCGCCGGCCCAAAATTGATTACTCGACATGGGTTTTCAATCTGTTTGCCGCAAAGATCAATATTACCGGAAAACGAAGAAATGTTGAACCGAACCAGAGCTGGGGTCACGGGGATTTGACCATGGAGTTGGTTGTTCGAAACATTGAAGAATCTAAGACCGGTTTGATTCAAAGCCGGGATCGTACCTTTGAGTTCGTTGTCTTGTAAGTAAAGAGTGTGCAGTCGTTTGAGTTTCAGTAAAGAAGCCGGAATCCGACCGGAGATACGATTTCCCGATAAAACAATGATTTTCAACCGATGTAATCCCGTAATGGATTCCGGGAACTCGCCGGTGAAGTTGTTGTCGTTGAGAAAAACTGATTTGAGATTGACTAGGCCGGAAAGGTCAGGAATTTGACCGGAAATGGAGTTACCTTTGAAACTCAGGACCCGAAGTTGATCCAACAAGTTCAAGTTCTGTTCATCTAAAGAACCAGACAAATTTAAGTGTTCCAAAACAAGTTTTGTAACTCTCCCATTCAAGCATTCCTTGATTCCTTTCCATGCACAAACATCGGTTCCTTTCCATGGCAAAGAGTCGAAAGGATCAATGGATGATTTCAGGGCTAAAAGTGTTTCTGCATCCCCTGATCTAACCACTGGAAGAACAGAAAGAAGAACGATGAAGATGAAGAAGGAAAGGAAACAGTACCTTGAAACAAAAGGTTCCATCTTTTTTATCCCCCACTCTTTTCAAATCATCGCATTTAAAACAATGCAAACCCCAAATCGGAATCCAATTGAATTGCTTTCCAAAAACAAAAACACCAAGATTCCCGGCATTCACCAAAACCATTCATTCACTCCGAATCATCAGATCCGCCACGTACAAGAAATTTATTTACTCAGTGAAGTGAACCTGAGAAAAATCCCACATCGGCAATGGCGAAGTAGGTTTTTGTACTGAGGCATTTTATCGAACTCATTGTTTGCAATACTCACGGACAACGCAGCGTAAACTTCACGTGAAATCTCAGAACTCGCAGACCCAGAATATTATTATATCACTATATTTTTTTGAACTTATGGATTCTATTATATTCCTGAAGCTACAGAATCTAAAAACAAAGACCCGGATTTCTAAATTGTTTCGGGTTGCTCAAACGTCGTTTACCAGTGTTGAAACCATGGAATCCAGTACCAAAAACTCTTAAATTCTGAAGCTTTGAAGAAGAAAGCTGGGATTTTCCTAGAAAAATTATTGAATTTTGAAGCAACTAAGAATCATAAAAAAGAAAAGAACAGAACTCTACCCAGTGCCAGAGCTTAGAGATCATCAGAAACAGTAAGAACACCATACTTTGTCGGATCAAAAATCCAAATTTTCTTTAAAGATAGTGGGGAGATTCCTGTTGAGAGAAACGAAAACAGGTAAGGAGTTTAGTGGTAGAGAGACTAGATCTACCTGTGTTGAATGTAATAACTCAAGAGAGAGAAGCTGAGTCTCTGAGTCGACTCAGGAAATGGGTGAAGCAATTGAAGAGACAGTAATAATGTTTTGAATTTCTCGTGCCATTCAAAGATGCTTACATGCCTGACATTTGTATTATTGAATGAGATACACGTGGCAAAATGTCGATTCACAAGCATGTAGAGCGGGAAACTCTATTTTTTATATTATTTTCTTAAAGAAAAATTAGTGGTAACCTACATAAATAGTTTTAGAGTGTTTTATTTTAATTATTAAACCTTTAAAACATGCATTATAGTCACTAAATTTTTAATTTGCTTTCGATTAGATCCCTTTCGTTAACTTTCGTTAAAAAACGTTAGCAACGATTTTTCGTTCGAACCTTCAATCACGAGCATGAATACATCATCTATAGGATAATTTCTGTTGTAAAAGTTTTTTGATGTTTTTATACCGTATCTTTTATTTTTCTCGATTTATAATTCAATATACAAATCAATTAGTTCGGTTAAACTGGTTATATGTTGTGTATTATCAACGATTTTTACAGAAGATGATAACATGATGTCTTGAGCAATTATATATCTGGGACCTTTGACATAAATAAAGGCGTTACGAGTTTCATACAAAATTACCTATTAATATAATTTCTTTCAAATTCATTAAAATTTTATGTGTTGATTTTTGATTACCTACTATGTAGGGTGGACAATATCGGGTACCCGACCAATTTAAATAGAATTAGTCCCGGTAATCACCGGTTCATGAAAATTGAAACCAGTCCCGGTCACACCGGGTCCTAAATTTTAAGAATCGGTCTCGTTATTGATGAGAACCGGTTCCAATACTGAGTACCCGATCAATTAGTTTACTCTTAAAAAAATGAGTAATTTAAGAAAAAAAATCAACCATCGATAATAATATTAAATAATAAAATTAAAATATTGCAGACTTGAAAAATTAAAGTTTTAAAATTAGTCATACTCATAATATTCATACATAAAGAGAACGTTTAATAAGAAAAATAAACAAAAGAAACCAATACCGGATATTTGATATTGGTCTCGATTCTATTGGGTACCCACCGGGTATCATGTCCAAAAAATCAAGATCCAGTCTCAATCCCGGTTATAATCCAGACCTAAATTTTAGATCCAATCTCGATATCACCGAAACTAATACCAGATAAAAATCTATCCGGTCTTATCGGGTTCGGGTTTCCCCCCTACTACTATGATAGAATATGATTTAGAGAGTATATGTTTTATGTTTGCATTCTATTCATATTTCCCATATTAATTACATTTTTATACCAAATAGTATACAAACATTTAAATTAAAATTAATTAGTACAATAACATTTAAATTAAAATTAATTAGTACAATAACATTATAATTATCTTGTAATTAAATCTAAATATAAATTTAAATAACTCGATTCAAAAAAATTCCAATAAAATTTTAATTATAAAATAAAACTTTCTAATTCAACCAACTCGAATTTTTTACCCAATCAATCACCCCAAATTCCAATAATATCTTGATTCCAATACCTTCTAATATACAAAATATTCTTTCATTTGAAGGATTCCAACTCTCAAATATTACAAATTGAAAAAATTATATTGTATATCTTTCATTTGAAGGATTCCAACTCTCAAATATTACAAATTGAAAAAATTATATTGTATATATTTATATAAGTATTTCCTATTGTATCATTCAATTTGAATATATATAATTTTTTTTTTTAAATTAAGAATTACTAGACCAATCATAATCCTGATAGACAATGTTAACCTGTGCATCATAATCTGCCAAAAGATGTGACAAAAGACCCGACTGAGTCGGATCCAAGTATTTGACTACCCATTTCAGGATTTCTTTATCTGGTCCGAAATCTTCTTTATACCTGAAATATAAATATATAGGTAAATATTATCGAATAGGATAATAATTTGAGAATATATAATACAATTAACTTACCATGTGATGATTCGAGTTAAATAAATCGTCCTCGTGTCCATATTAAACCGGATTGCTCCTCTCCGGAAATACTCCTTGGCGGCACATATCAACTCGTCTTCGACACCGTCGGCCGTGAAAAATCTCACCGCCGGGCTCGACCTTGTCCCATTGCATAATCCAAAATGTATCAATGGAATCACTTTTGTAGGAACCAACTGATCATTTCAATATAAAACATTAAATAAAAATGTCTTAAACAAAATATTCAAATCCGACATTCATTTTATTACCTCTGAGCGACGGTCGCCTTTGTTAAATGGTCGGATGAGAGAATAAGGAGACGTACGATTATGTCGGAGAATGCCGTTGACGATAATGTTAAGAGAATACGGATACCCACCGATGATATAGAGAAAATCGTTGAAAAAAGTTCTCGTCTCGAGTATTCCTTTCGGGTGTCCGATACTGATTACGGCATGGATGACCATGGCATTGTGCAAGTTTAAGAAGAAGGCTAACCTTTCGTTCGGAGTCAATAGTTTCATATTCACTCTCTGTAAATCTCGAGCCACGTTTAAGTATCTTCGGAATTCTTCACTTTTATTGATGGCATGATAATTAACATGGAGACGATTGTCCGAAGCATAAGCTTCGACAATGGCAGACATTAACTTGGAAAGCCTGTCGGAAAGAAAAGATGCTGCTTGGGGCTCACAATCGTTGGTTGAAATTCGGAAATTGAAGCATCCCGTTATACAGGGCTCGTGTTCTAAAAATCTATAGAAGTGATTTCCTTCTTCAAACTCATTTTCTCTGCAATAAAATCAAACAAAATAAATAAATGTCTTAGATAATATTAAAAAAAATCGATTAATCCGATCGGATTTATAAATTTTAATTTATTTTGTTTAAATAGGTCGGTTAATTTGAAGGACTTAAAGGATAATAAATCCGAATTTTTTTGTGTGTGTTTTTTTTTCTTACCCGAAGACATGGTGGAAGAAGTGCTTATGAGCCATACGTTTTGCAGTCATAACGCCCTGTATAATTTATAAAATGATGAAATAAATGTAAATAATGACGTAAATATATCATTTTTATGTATTAAATGGACATTTAAAAAAGTAATTAATTAATAAAAGTATGTGATAAGTTTTTGTGTGAAAATATAAATATAACTAACATATGAAATGAAAAAGGCTAAATATATATTTAAATCCTAATTTTATCTACTTTTACCACTTTGATACAAAAAATAATTTATTTAAGCACTTTGGTACTTCAAATTGTAAATTGTTATTACTGTTAACCCACAATTGGTACACATTCGGATTTTTTTTTATATAAATATTTTTTAGGTATCATAATGGTAATAGGTACTAAATTGATAAATGGATAATTTTGAGGGTCAAATATAAAATTAACCCAATAAAAACAAAAACAAATTCTATATATATAGATGAAAATTTACCTTCTTTCTGCTTAAGTCGAGAAAATCCATAATGGCATACAGCAAATCAACACCGGAGAAGCAATTCTTCACCATTTGCATCCTCAGCAACCGGTCTTGAATCGGCAAACTCCGCCGCAGATGCCTCACCGTCTCCACCAAGTCATCGTCTTCGTCTTCCTCATCGTTCTCTCCATAAACCGGCATCGCCGGCGCTCCTTCTGGGCATCTCTCCCCGACCAACTCCTTCAGCTTCGCTTCGTACTCTGCACACTGTTTCAATTCGTTCAACTCCGCCAATCCACCGAACCGTTTGTCGTTGAAGAAAATCTGGGGTGTTTCCGATCTCCCCGTTCTCTCGATCAGTTCCTTCTCCCTTTTGGGGAACACGTCGATGTTGATCTCGACGTACATGAAACCTTTCTCCCTGAAGAACCGTCGGACGGCGGCGCAATCTCTGCTGTTCGATCTCGTGAAAATTGATACCCGGCCTTTTAATTCGAGGCTGAGCCGTTCGGCTTCCGTTTTCATCTTTACAATGACCTTGACTCCCGGGATTTTGAACTCCGTCACCTCTAAGTTCACCGAATCGTCTTTCGCGGCGAGGTCGTTGTCTTCTTTTAGAGACGTTAAGCGCTTGACGATTGCCGACGAGAGACTGTTACTCCGATCGCTTATGTATTTGCCTATGGACGGCATGGTTTCCGCGATGGACAACGGTTGTGAACGTTCCGCTTTCGGCGGCGTCGGCGGCGGTGGGTCGCGTTTCGGGAGGCGAGCTTGTGATTTAATACTGGGCAAGTAATGGTTACGGGCATTCCCATATACCCTAGGATTGCTAATTTCCTTATCGTTATGTTCATGTATTTCTTTGATTTCTGGGATTTTGTTAGAATTTGAACTGGATTCTTCCTTTTCTTCTTCCGGGGCCATAACCTCCTCTTCCTCTTCGTCTTCATTGTTGTTTTCGATCTGGACGTAAACAAAGTCTCTTCCATGGGGATCACCCGACACAGCGGTTTGTTTCTCTTCGCCTCCGTTTTCACCACCATCGTCGGCGGGCTTCATTTCCATATCTACGTCAACTTTTTGTTGCTCCGATGACTCCATTTTTTATTTTGATCGTAAAGAAAAGAATGTAGAAACCGGAAGGCATGTGTTTATATATATAAAGACGAAGGAAGATGAAGTACAAGCCCAGCGATAAAACCGGAAAGATGTAATGGAAGGAAATACATTTAGAAAACAATGGTGGCCATTGCCAATTAGCCTGCGAGTTGATTACAGAAAGCTGTAAAAATAGATTTTCAGACTTATTTTCTACTTGTTTCAAGGCTAAATTTTTGAAATATTTTCGATTAAATATAATTTTAAAATTATTAAAAATAGAAGAAAAAAAATATGGGTTTATTTTGGTGGTCGTTTATTTCTTTCTTTGTTTTTTATTATTTTCTTTGCTTTATAGTTTTGTCTAGTTAAACTCATCAGCGTCGCATATTATTATATGGGTAAACTACATACATAAATGATCCCTTAATTATACCTTAATTATTTTTTATATCCCCTAATTATCAAATGTTACAAATTAGTTCATTGATTTTTTTGATACAAAATAGTTCTGTGTCGTTAAAAATTTGACGTAAAACTAATGTAGATGTTAATATGTTGACTTGGATAACCATGTGGTATCCCCGATCTCTAAATCTCTATAATCCAAGTCAACATCTTAACGTCCACATTAGTTTCACGTCAAATTTTTAACGGTACAGGACCACTTTGTATCAAAAAAAAGTTAGTAAATAAACCAATTTATAATATTTGATAGTCAAGGGATATACAAAATAATTGAAGTATAGTCAAGGGACCATTATGCAATTTACCCTTATCATTTATGCAATTTACATCAGTAATTAACATTTTTAATGATGTTTTTTTACAAACAAAACACATCTGCAGAAATATAAGAAACTTCATCTGTTCACATAAAAGTAAGCTCTGCAACTTCGGATCGATAAAAATGTATTTTCTCCTTTGATTTCAACTCGTTGACGACGAATATGACACGACAAGGAATATCAAAACGGTGTAGCAACATGGTCGAACGTAAATGCGGACATTACCTTGAAAACGACGTGCTCGCAACGTAGTAGGCGTTGGATTCGGTATCGTCTTCCATTTCACGAACGGCTTGAAGTGGACCGCTACCGAACATGAGGCCTCTATCGGAGAGATTGTTAAGAGGACTGTCTCCGAATAAACATACCTGTGGTTCAATCCGATTCAGGCGGTTCCACTCGTCGTCCGACAGAGACCAGTTGAATATGTCGATGTTTTGATGTATCCTGTCGGGTTTTAGGCTACATGGTAGAACACTGGTTCCTCTTTGAAACCCCCACCGGAGAATTACCTGCAAACAAGCAACCCAAACAGACATGTCCGACACATATTTAGACACAAATATAGACATGACACTCCACAGGCCATTCAGATACATGAAAAAACAGAGAACAAATGAACACACCGTCGCCGGATACACACTTGTACCCGATATTTACGTATGAGTCCAAGTAACCTTGATTCATATTTATTCATTAGTGTCCTTCTAAGCTTATACACCCTAAAAGTTCAAACAAACACAAACTGATAAACACTATAAGCATAAACAAGCTCTTTATTCATCTAATGCTCGAATTAGGAGTCCGGAACATAGAAACGAATATTCGAGTTCGGACATCTTGACATTCGGAAATGATGTGTAAGAGCATTTTCACAAGTTCTGTAAAGTTGACGACATAGTACGAGGTAAAAGAATTCGTTGGCTACTAAGCTTAGATAAATTTCAAAGTGGTTTGAAGTTTCCGACGAGTCCAAAACTTTCCCACCCGATTTTACTAAAACCGGGATCATTATTGTTGATATTTTACATTGATGAAAGATGTCAATACTCAACATATCATCTACGATTTCGAATAGCCTACTTTAGGTCCGGAGAAACAAAGAAAAGTAAAACTAGTGATTATGTTGTTAATTGTTATAAAAGGCATACCTGTTCAGGTGTCTTTTTGTGCCTATCTGCTATCTCTCCAACAACCGACAATTTCAGCATCGGTCCATGAACAGATCTAGACCTCCAGAATGAAATCCGAGGAGTCCCGGGTTCATCTTCTCCACCTGATCCACTATCAGACACTCCGGGACTTGAATTAGGTACTCCCAAGGGTGTGTGAGCCGAAACATGGATACCCTTCAATTGGCAGAACTTCACCAGTTCATCTTGCCTCCAAAAAGGATGCAACTCCACCTATTAAAACGTTACGAATCAGTTCTACACCTAGTTGATAATTTCACCAGAACTGGAATTCAGACAATGGAGAGCAATAAACGAGGAACAATAAAGGTCGGTATCTAGAGAAGGATATCAACAACCGGCAGATTGGTTCGACTTTACAATAACTGTGATTATCGATCAAAGCTCCGAACTACTGCCTGCCAACTGCAACATAAACAAAATATGCTAGTGCACCAACTAGTAAAGTTTGCCATAACAAAGTGCCGGAGCTCACCGACTCCGAGCTCCTAACCAGGTGAATGCAAGCAATAGTTTCTAGATTTCCGATCTACCATCGAGTCTCCAACAATTATTACAATAATTACAAATCCGAATTATCCTATGGACGAATAAGCAAACATACATTTCAAAGCAATAGCGATGAGATTTTCGATCCGGTTCCACATATCCTATTGATGAATACACAAGCATACATTTCCAAGGAGCACAACTATAACATATTCAAAGTTGAAAAAGAGTGTGAAATTTATCATGCCTGATTAACCGCGGGCACGATTTTGGCGAATTTAAGTAGTTCTTTGATCTGATTGACGCCGAAATTGCTAACGCCGATAGCTCGAACCAAACCGGAATCGACTAGGCCTTCCATGGCCTTCCACACCTTCTTCAGCCTATTCAAAAACTGCCTATGCTCACTCCCAGACTTCGATGGCGGATCGGTTGCATCGCCGAAACCGGAGCTTTCAGGCCAATGCATCAAATAAAGATCCAAATAAGAAACCCCAAGATTCTTAAGAGACACTCTAACATAATTCTCAATCTTATTCAAAGAATTCATGGTACAGTAAAGCTTAGAGGTTAAAAAAACATCCTCTCTTTTCAAACAACCTTTGAAAGCTTCGTTCAACGCCTCCCCAACTTCGATCTCGTTACCATAGAGGTGCGCACAATCTATGTGTCGGTAGCCAACCGACAGTGCTGTTTTTACGGCGCCGACACAAAGGTCTCCTCCACTCTGCCATGTTCCAAGACCAATGGCAGGGATTTTCGCTCCAGTGTTCAAAACGAAGAAATTCCCTTGAATCCCAGATTTTCCTTTCATTTTCCCTTGGTTTTCTCGCCCAACAAACAAGAAAGAAAGATTTTCAACTCCCAGAAAACAAAACTTTACTTCAAATGGAAAAGAACCCAGCTTCATCCATTAATCTGAAACAAACCCAACAGTGGATCATTCATAAAAAAAAAAAAACACCATTGGATCGTATACAGATCTTAAAAACAAAGTAAATATCATATAATATTTCAGCTAAATTTCAAAAGACGGGGTCATAGTCAACAAAGGCAACACAAGGCTAAAATACAAAGAATTACCAACAAGAACTCGCCATCAAGACATAAAACAAAACCATTCACTGTAGGATGGAAGTGTATATACGGGTGATTAATTTATAAACTTTTAAGTTAAAATTTAAGTTTAGGGTTATAATTTATGATTTATGAATTAAAATTTAAAAATTTTATTATATTATTCTATATTATAAGTTTTAATCTATAAATTTTAAATATTTAAGTTTAAACTATTAAATTTTAAATAATATCGAATTATTGATGTTTATATATATATATATATATTAAAACTACAATAATAAAAGACAAAATGTCAAATATAAAATACTAATGTGTAAGCTTGTTGAAATAAAATGGAAAATTAATGGCTATGTACCCCTATGAACTACCTACCAAGTTATAACTTTAGACAATACCTTGATGAACATTGTTGTTTAAGATAACGTCATTTATTTTAAGAAAAATAAATAAATATTAAGATTCATTGATCATATTTATTAAGGTTTTGTCTTTTATTATTAGATAAATGATTGTTAAACACGAGCCTTCTAGTTTAGATGATTAACAAAACGGTTGTTATTCTTAGAGATTACGGGTTCGAACATCGATCTTAAATAGTTAAGATTATCTTCTAGAACATATAATACTGTAATCCCTTAAAAATGATATAATTTATAAATAATATATTTTGAAAAATATTACTTGAAATTTCAGACACGTAAGTATTGAATCTATTTATAAATTATTAATCTTTCTACCAACAATTATTTCTTGAATAATTTTCAGTTGTTTTTTACACAAAATATTTTCATGACATGTATCACATAGTTTAATAATATTATTAAACCAAATAAAAATAAATTTAAAATTAGAGTTGATCACTTTCTCCCGAACCATATCAAGGGGGACGGTTTTTACCCTTCTCAAATTTTTTGGTATAATTACAATTAAGGTTCTTCTTAATTTAAATAATAATAAAAAAGGGTTTTTGTCTCTTTAAAATCTTAAGATTTAAAGGCTTAATAAACTTTTGCCCCTCTTAATGTTCGATCTTAATTCCGTCCTACTTATCAATTTTTGAAATCGTGGTTAAGACCCAACTAACAAAGACCGAGTAGTTTCGAACTTCTTACCATTTAAAACACAATTCGACTCGAATATACCAAATTTGAAAATGCAACTATCATTCAAGAAAGTGACTGAAGGGGTTGTTGACACTTAGGTTTAGAATGGTAGGTTTTTTCATGGAACAAGAAGTCAACCTTCAGAAATAGGCTTCTAATTCTAAATATTAGTGTTCAATGGTTGATCCTGCATTTCACAATGGGAAAGTCTTGCATCTCTAACACATTTGTATTCAGCAACTAATCATTCTGCCAAGGTACGTCTTACATTTCTGTATGTTTTCATCATGAACACAACTCCCCGTCCGAAAACGGCACCCGGTTGCCGGGTTTCAGCTACTAGAATAGCATTTCAATCGAATTCAAATAAAATTTAACCATCGACGGTATACCTTACATGATTGTATGGTAACAAAGTAGTCGATATATTCAACAATTTCTACTCCGAAAACAAAATAAAAGAAAAAAAGATCACTAGAGTTCCTCCATTTGAACACATTGAGAGGTTTCGAATCCATGAGATCGGCTTGCGAGTAAAAACAAAACACCAAACTATCAGTTTTTGCCTTCACTACTTGCTATCTTTTTCTGATCTTTTGCAGGGTACACAACAAGAGCCATGTTGTAAAATCATTACAAAAGCAAACGGAATCGGTCAGCGGATGGGGTGATACTGCGTAATACCTCGTTTTGGTGGCAACTTCCTCAAGATGAAAAGGACTAGAGATGAAGGTAAGATCTCCACCAACTGCTCAACAAAAGAACCATGTCATTGAAATATATTCGAGTTATATCTGTCATCGAAATTAAGAAACAAATACATCTTGTAATTTTGAAAACAGTATAAAAATAACTAAAACGCTACACAAAATATTCAAATTTACTAATTCCTCTCAAGTAACCCTCAAACTAACGAGCCATGCTCGCCTATATATTTTCAAACCTAGAATTAGCCTCAGGCTTATGCACCCAAACTACTATACAAGCATAAGCAATTAAAGCAAGAGACAAAGATCAGAAAGAATTACCGCGAAAAAATTATAAGAATATCGGAGACCCAGCCAAGAATTTAGTCCCGTGCTTAAGAATTATAAGGACATAATAGGTTGTAGTAGTGAATAAAGTAATGGTAGGGAGATAATTCGGTTTTGCACTCTAATTGTTTTATTTGGTTTTCTTGTAAATTGAAGGTTCTCATTGCTCAGTAGATACCGACTTAGCTTGTGTGTATTATCTATATTAAAGTAGTAGATAAATAAATCATATTACTGACACACGGTGAAGATAGATAGTATAACAAATACAAATTAAAGAGACAAACCTCACCAAATTATAGTCGGAAGATAGATAGTACAAGTTATATTCAACAAATAATTATACATTCAACAAACAATCAGAATATCATTGCAATGAATGATAAATCTATTTTATTTAATTAAACAAAATGAAACGGAAAAAAAAAATCTCAAAAATCTGAATGCAGTTATATGACTTATGTTCAATTTCATTAGTAAAATTAGAAAACCTAAGTCTACAAGATTAAGTCTCAATTATCGAGCTAACTAACGGACTTCAGTTCCAATTATCAGTGAAACTACATAGGTAAAATTACTAAATCTATTGTCCAAGAGCTAGTTTGCAGTTGGGTGATGATAGTCTAACCGAACCAAATCGTATAAGTGTTAAAACAACCTCATGTTCTTGCAAAAGTCATAAAAGTCCAATTAAAGCTGATCGCAGAGCATTCTTCTACATTACAATCTGTCAACAAAAGACTAGGTAGTTCCTTGAAATATGCATTCCTAGTTATCTGAGATATGTAAATGCAGAGCAAAATAAATGAGGCATATGTGGCAATTTTCAGTTTTTATATGGCAATAAGATGAGTTAAGCAACCTTTACACTGTTTCAATATGAATCTCTTAATAGGAAGCAATAACCAGCATGATAGAACTATTTACCAAACTTACCAGGTAATATATGAGGTTTAGAACTGGATGGTCTAGAACATCAAGGTCAGCAGCTTTGTCAAATGCATTAAAGCACATCTACACAAAAAACAACAATAGATCTCAAATATGATAAACTTTGGTCAAATAACCAATGATTGATGAATTGGATATTGATCTAAACTTAAACCCGCTAGCAGATAAAGGTTCAAGTTCAACTGAAGCACTTCCATTTTGAAGCAAAAAATGCTATAACATTATATGGATCTAAAAGTTTCACAAAGCCGAATGAAATTTGCTTAAAGCATGTCAATTTGAAATATGTAGATAGATTAGATAGAAAGGAAAGAGGAGTTCCACCATAATGCATCTGACTAGGAAACATGTGAAGCATATGGTTGTCACATAGCCAACCTGCCCAAGTAAAAAACAAATAAGAGAAAATTGTAAATAAAAGGAAGATTTATTGGAATAAGAAACCGCAACTACAGAGTAGATATGTACTTCTTGCAGCTTCTTACGCCGCCCTTTGGATTCTACAGGGAACCGCTGCAACATCAAGAAAAGCCTGCAAAGGTAGAAATTGTCACACAGCTTCTCCATGAAATTTGCATACAAATCATATGAGTAGACATTTTCAATAAATAGAAAAGACATTGTGGATATAAAGGTTTATAGTAACAGCATCTTAAGTTTAACATTTCCTAGTAAAATGAGAAATCTGTTACATTAATTGTGAAATGCATAAAGGTAAGAGGAGTTCAATATTTTCTACCAGCTTTCGCAGCCAATTCCGTTTTTCCCATCTAAAATATTTTAAAAAAAATAAAGAATGATTTAAAAATCAATAATATAAAGTATTTCATAAATTGTAAATAAGAATGAAGACAATAAATGTAATAAAAATAATAGAGAAAGGGTTTTTTTTAGTTGGACCTTGAATCATTAAAATCCTTTGTAAGTGTAGTGTTGAATCTGGTGTTTGGTTGTAAACATTTCGATGAATATATATAGCTGGCCCATTTATCTTTCAAAAAAAATAGAGAAAGTAAATGTTATTTCTGTCTTCACAAGGTTCTAGATCCCTTAAGCCAACTTTAATACACGGTGTGTGTATCAAACATATTGAATTAGATTGGAGACCAAGAAAGATGTCCCGTAATTATACTAGACCCTCTAATAAAGAAGCTAAAAGAGTTACCAATAACAAGCACAATTTTGAATAACATAGAAAAGGCAATGATGTGCCAATTTCAGCATGCAGGCTGCAGTCTTAACATAAAACCAAATAACCACATTGAACTTGACAACAATACAATAAATGCAACAGAATTACCTTCCACCATATAGTAAAAACCCAAGGGCTGCAAACAGTGAGACACCTGCTCATATACATAAGATTAAAACTATTTATTCGTTATTGAAACAAATTGCCATGAGATAAATATCTATAAAGAATCTAAAATTACTTGGGCTCCATTTGCTATTTGCTTCTATTTTATGCCCTTTGATCTTCTTTTTTTTTTTGCAAAAAATAAATAGATAGGAAAAGAAAAAATAAAATTTGAATAGAATAAAAAGATCAAATGGCAAAAAAAAGCATTTTAAAAAACAGAGCCCAAGCAATTATCCAGAAAAAGTCTAGAAAGAGTCGAGTTCATGAACAGTTAACTATTATAAACCTATTAAGCATACAGCAAATAATTACCTGCAAAGAACACCTTAGAAAGGGTGACCAAAACTGGTATACATTTCCACCATAATATCAGCCACATAGCAATCTGAAATAAATTCCCCCAGCACCACATAACAAAAAGGAACTTTAGTAATATCATCTCAAAAAATTATATTTCCAAAGTAAATCTAGCACGCGTGATACTTATAAGGGTAGCAGAATGACTGCTAGCTAGGATGAAAGAAATCAACATTGTAGGTTCATATTTACTACTAAAATCTAGAACAAGTTCCATTAACATCCTTGTCACTGTTCTAGCCGAAGTTATAGTGTCTTCTAACCCACTACCTCGATCTTATTGTTACCCTTATCCAACCAACTCATATTTTTATAGAAACGAGTATCAGGCTAGCTTATGCAAACAGTGGGCAGAAGTTCAGAGTATCATCGATAATAACAAAAGTTTTGTGCAGTGAAGCAGCAAACATAAGCAATTTAGAATAACATAACACATGAAAAGTCCCAAACATTTTTATGCAAAAAAGAAACAAAAAGTCGCAAACTACCACTCCTTATCAACATATCTTCTCTAAATTTATCTTCTCCCTTGAAGTTGATATGCATCTTTCGTTTTGATCTAATCTTCCCAAAGCCCAATATTCATCTCATAAACGTAAAAGAGTTCATTGTTTTCAATTAATGACACCACAAAATGGACATTCGATTATTTCCTAATTTAATGCTCATACAATTAAAAGAATTGAAGCAGAAAATAAGTCCAGCGAAAATTTTGCAATGTGGGGCAGAAGCTTTAGATCCTCCCTCCAAGAAAAACGAAGATCATTTATGAACAATATGCTTATTGTTATCATCTCATTTACAGTATAGCTATTCAGACGGTCAAAGAGGGCACCGAGATGGCGAGATCTACTTTGTCAAAACTCGGCACCCTTTTCCCCACTAAAAATTTATAGAATTTGCAAGAAATCAACCAAATAAAGAAACAAGGAATATTGTATGATAGCAATGTTTTATGAAACATAACTAGCTTCCAAGTAGAAAGAATCCAGCTTCCAATCCTTTGGTTGGCACTTATACCTGAATAATATAAACCACTGCATTAATTGTAAAGAAACTTGGCCTGAGTCCATCAGTTGATACAGCACGTGCCTGTTTTAGGATACATAGAGTTATGACGACGTTGAGTTGAACAAAATACGGAAGACCAGGGCAGGGAGATAAACCGGCAAAAAGCGCAAGTAACCTAACCTGGTAGTAGATCTCAGCCCAAAACAATACCAAAAGTGCATAAGTAGTGAAGAAAGCTAGACTTGGCATGTCAAGCAAGATATGTTGAGCAAGCTAAGAAAAAAAGAAACATCGAACAACAATCCATGAACAATTCAAGCTTGAGTATAAATCAGAAAAAAACACAAAAATTGTAAAGGCTTATTGCAAACCACTGGGTGTAAGTTCTGCACATCCCGTCTGAAAACAAATACTATCGCACGAACTGCAATATAATTAAAAGCATTACAAATACAGAAACATAAGTAAAAACCACAAAACTGTTAAAAATATATGTTTTCAGATACAAACCCCCATTCACCAGAAAATTCAGAAAATGAAAGACCTTCTGCGTGGTCCAGCCATACTCGTGAACTCTCAATTGTATCCGAATCAATTGAACCTAAACATATCAACGATTAAATGAGTTTATGAAAAAAATGAACATCAATATGCGTCATCCTAGGCAATAACGTCATATTAGGTAAAAGTACTAAAAACAGATTCATAATTGCACTTAGTTATTGTTTTTCTTCTTCTTTGATTAGAACCTTCTTTTTCAGATTAAAAAGGATATAAATCAAAAAGGAAAACATTTTTTCTTCTACAATTTAAAAGGTGTAATCATCAGTTTTCCTATACAAGCAATCAATCAAACCGAGAGCTAAACCCTAACTACTAACAAATATTTTTTGTTTCTTAAAAGGTAAATATATAAAGCATTGATGGAAAAAAAAGGAGGAGATGCATACGAAAGCAACGGCAGCGACGAGACCGTAAAGAGCGGCGAGGATGTGAAAAATCCGATCCTGCCAAAGCGGCGAATCGTTAACGTCGTGCCACCAATTCGATACTTCTTTCAGCTTCAAAGCCACCACCGCCTCCTCCACGCCAATACGCTCCATCTCTTTCGCGCCAATCTTCTTCGTCTTCTGCTTCCTCCTCTTCTTTCTAATTAATAATGTTAAAAATCCAAATTGAGATTTGATTTCTCCTCTTTTTCTTTATTTATCAAAACAATATTTGAAGATCAAAATCAAAATCGTAAGAAAAAGCTGAATCAACTTTGATCTGATGATAATTTATCGATTTAATTTTTTTTCGTTTACGAAATTATTATGGAGCCAAACAAAGATGGTTTTGACGAAAAGGAAAGGCGTGAAGTATATTTGTATTATATATATATATATATATATATATTTTTTGATAAATGTTATTTATTCATCTAACGATATTTATATTATACATACGAAACAAAATAATAAAAGAAGAGTAAATTATATAAATAATTCTTTGACTATATTTTAATTATCTTTTATATCTTTTGACTATCAAATGTTATAAATTGGTCCATTGACTATTTTTTTTTATGTAAAGTGGTCCTGTATTGTTAAAAATTTGACGGAAAACTGATGTGGACGTTAACATGCTGACTTAGATTATAGAGATCAGGATGTCACATGTTTATCCAAGTTAGCATGTTAACGTTTATATTAGTTTCCCGTCAAATTTTTAACGGCACATGACCACTTTATATCAAAAAAATTAATCAATGGACCAATTTATAACATTTAATATTTAGAAGATATAACAAATAATTTAAGTATAATCAAGAGATCGTTTATATAATTTATCCTAAAAAGAAATAACAATAAATTTAATTAGTGTACTGAAACACTCCAATATTAATATTAAGTATAGATATTTTTATACACAAAACCAAATAAATTAAAAGATAATATTTATTTGAATCATATTTTTTTATATTATTATAATATGCATATCAACTAAATTAAAACAAATCAACTTAAAAATATTGATTATATTTATATAATTTTACTTACACGTTAAAAATAAATCTAATTTTAAATCTTGCGTTTTAAAATTAAATTCCGAATTCTTACAAAAATATAGTATTAGTATTTAACTTATTTTCTAATTTTTCTTCTATTTTTCTTTTTTTATTATTATTTTACACTTTTCCTCTCCTTTTTAAGCTAGAATATAGAAGGATTTTGAAATCTTAATTTTATAATCAAATTTGAACTTAAAAATCAAATTTCATAATTTATTTTTTAAAATTTAAAACTGGAAGGAAGAAGTACTTAACCTAAAATGTCAAGATTTAATTTGACTATTTACAAAGTCTATAGAAACTTGAAAATAGGGGTGCGAAAAAAAAAATCAAAACCGATTTCGAAACTCGAAAAAAATAAACCGAATAAATGGTTAACTGAATCAAATAATTCAATTTAGGGTTGGGTTTTTATTTTTTTATAAAAAACAGTTCGATTACGGTTTACAATTTTAGAAAAAATCGGTTAACCGAACCAACCGATTATATAATATATATTATTATATTATATATCATTTTAATATTTTATATTAAAAAATATATTTTAATTTATTTTCTAATTTTAAAAAGTAAAATCGTAAGTGTTTAACTTGCTAATATTAAAAAGATATATTAATATCCTGTGTTATTTTTAAAATTATATATATTTTTTAACATGTTATTAAAATTTTATATCGTTAATAAATAAAATAAAAAAATCATTACCCGAACCGAAGTTTTCAATTAACCGGATAAATGATTACGATTTAGAGTTGAAAATTGGGTGACCTAAATTTACCGGTTAACCGAAATAATTTACTAATGGCTAACTGAATCCGGTTTTGCACACCCCTACTTGAAAACATTTAAATCACAAATTGAAAAAATCCTGAGTTAATTTGCTGAACTTTAAGATTCACAAGGACTTAATAAAGAATAAACAAATTTTGGGTGCTTTGTAACTTTTTATAATAGTGGGAAATAAAAATAATTGAACTTGATTTGGTGACTATTTGAGTAATTTAGCCTTTTATAATTATTAAGCAGTGATGGGTAATATTGGGTGCCCGATCAATTTGATTAGGGTACCCGATCAATTTGATTAGAATTGATTCCGGTCTCAGTAATTATCAATTTTTAAAAATTGGATCCAATCTTGATCCCGGTTACACCAAATCTTAAATTCTAAGATTCACTCTCGTTATTAGTGAGAACCTATATCAATATCGAGTACATAGTCAATTTGCTTATTATTAAAAAAAATATAAACAATAGAATTTTTTTAATCATTAATAATATCAGATAAATATCTATCGAATCTAGAACCGAGATCAGATAATCGAGTTTTTCCCTCCCTTAGTGATTTTATTACTCCCGACTGAGTTCACTCGGCCGTCCCTGTTTGGCACACGAGAAAATCTGTTTTCCTCTCTTATTTTTTCTTTCCCTAGCATCTTCGATCTAAAACCCTAACATCTCTCTTTTAGATCCACCATATTTTTCTGTTTTTGCTTTTTCATATTGCAAAGGGATTTCCAGGTCAGAGCTTCACGTCTCTCTCCTTTTCTTTTCTTGTATTTATTTTAATTTCTGGCGGCAGTCTCTTCTTTCTCCGAATTTCGGTTTCCGAGTATGTAATTTATTTTAATAATTTTGAAAAGATAAATAGGATTAACAAGTTTCATTCAAAGTAGCTCGAAATTGTTCTACACTGTTTACCTTTTGTGCCCTAATTTTTCTCCACACAATTTCTATATCACTTAATGTTCAACAACGGATTTCGACTGATTTGTTTAGTTTAAGTTCGTTTTCATTGCAGGTATCCTTTCGTTTTGCTTTGATTCTTGGTAAGTTAATTTTTAATATCGATTGAAAATGCCTGGGGTAATACCGATATTACCCCTTCCGGCACCACCGTCTGATGGAGATTTAGGGCCGTTACCACCATCTCAGGTTCCGGAAGCTCAAAATGAAGAGACTCCTTCGAATGAAGAACAAAACAAAGCCAGCTCAATTGCAACCCACACTAGAACCATTGGAATCATTCATCCTCCTCCAGATATCAGGAATATTGTTGATAAAACTGCTCAGTTTGTTGCCAAAAACGGACCCGAATTCGAGAAACGAATCATTGCCAACAATGCTAACAATGTTAAGTTCAATTTCTTGACTGGTTCAGATCCCTACCATGCTTATTATCAACATAGGTTGTCTGAATTTCGAGCTCAGAATCAGAACCAACCCAACTCCCAACAGCAGCAACCGGATTCACAGCCTGTTGATTCTGCTCCAACGGAGCCTGTTACAGTTGCGGGTGCTGATGGGAATGATTCAGCTGTGGCAGCTGCTAAGCCTGATCCTGCTGCTCCGTTTAGACTGCCGGTGAAGAAGAATCTCGAACCACCTGAAGCTGCTCAATATACTGTTAGACTTCCTGAAGGGATTACAGGGGAAGAGTTGGATATTATTAAGCTGACGGCACAGTTCGTTGCTCGAAATGGGAAATCGTTCTTGACTGGATTGACTAGTAGGGAGATTAATAATCCCCAGTTCAATTTTTTAAGGCCTACTCATAGTATGTTTACCTTTTTTACCGAACTTGCTGATGCATATTCCAAAGTGTTGATGCCTCCTAAAGGTTTGACAGAGAAATTGATTAAGAGTGTTGCCGATATGACAACTGTGCTCGAGAGGTGCCTGCATCGGTTGGAATGGGAACGCTCACAGGAGCAAGCTAGGCAGAAAGCAGAGGATGAGATTGAGCAGGAGAGAATGCAAATGGCAATGATTGATTGGCATGATTTTGTTGTGGTTGAGACTATAGACTTTGCAGATGATGAAGATGAGGACTTGCCGCCTCCAATGACAATCGAGGAGGTCATAAGGAGGAGCAAGGTATCAACTATGGAAGAAGATGAAATTGTTGAGCCTGGAAAGGAGGTTGAAATGGAAATGGACGAAGAAGAGGTACAGCTTGTTGAGGAAGGCATGAGAGCTGCTAGCATTGAAGAGCGTGATGGTGAAAAGAAATATTTAAGAGCAAATGAGGAACCCGAACCACCGATGAGAATTGTGAAGAACTGGAAGAGGCCAGAGGACAGAATCCCTGCTGAAAGGGATCCTACCAAGTTTGTTGTTTCACCTATAACTGGTGAATTAATTCCCATTAACGAGATGTCGGAACACATGAGAATTTCCTTAATTGATCCCAAATACAAGGAGCAGAAAGAGAGGATGTTTGCAAAGATTAGGGAGACTACTCTTGCTCAGGATGATGAGATATCAAGAAACATTGTTGGACTTGCACGCACACGTCCTGATATCTTTGGTACCACCGAGGAAGAAGTCTCAAATGCTGTCAAGGCAGAGATTGAAAAAAAGAAAGATGAGCAACCGAAACAGGTTATATGGGATGGTCATACTGGAAGCATCGGACGAACTGCAAATCAAGCTATGTCTCAAACTATGATGGGAGAGGATCAAAACGATGCAGCTAACAACAATGCTCAGAACCTTCCTGGTCCTGCGGCTCCTCCTCCTAGACCTGGTGTTCCATCAATTCGACCCCTCCCCCCCCCACCCGGCCTAGCTTTAAATCTCCCTCGTGTTCCTACGAACGCTCCCCAATATTCCACAACTTCTAGTGGTGGGCTTCCTATGTCATTACCTCAACCTCGATCCATGGGTGTTCAAATGATGCAACCAATTCGTCCACCACCACCTCCAATGCAAATGGCACCTGGCCAACCACACATGATGATGAATCTACCACCCCAAATGCCTCCATCAATGTCCATGAACGCAGCTAATATTCCCGTCCCCCCTCCACCGGGATCTCAGTTTACCCCTGTGTCAGTTCCTAGACCCTTTCCCCCTCTTTCTGTCCCACCACCTGCTATGCCTATGATGCAGCCACCTCCACCTCTGCCCCAAGGAATGCCTCCACCGCCGCCACCTGAAGAAGCTCCTCCACCACTTCCTGATGAACCTGAGCCAAAGAAACAGAAGCTCGATGATTCCATGCTTGTTCCCGAAGATCAGTTCCTTGCTCAACATCAGGTACCAGGATCCCTTCCTCTTATTCCAAAGTACTTTCTTATTTACTTGTTTTGTTGTACCTGTAACAACCGTTGATTGGGATCTCTTATAGGGACCTGCTCGTATTACTGTATTGGTTCCAAACCTTGATGAAGGAAATCTCAGAGGACAACCTCTCGAGATCACGGTACAGACCTTATCCGAAACGGTTGGCAGTTTGAAAGAGAAAATTTCTGGAGAGATCCAGCTTCCTGCGAACAAACAGAAACTGAGTGGAAAAGCTGGGTTCCTGAAGGACAATATGAGCCTTGCATATTACAATGTTGGATCGGGTGAAACACTGGCTCTTTCATTGAGGGAACGTGGTGGGAGGAAGAGATGATGAGGTGTCAACCCATACTATCATAAGGTTTGTGTTTGAACTTGAAATTTTTCGTGGGAACCTGTTGGAGATTACATTTTCATTGGTTGGGGTCATGTATTTTTATGAATTTATGATCACTGTAGAATTGTTGCAGTAAAGATCAGGTGATCCTATCTCTTTGTTACATAAGCCAGCAATGTTAATATGTTTTAGTTCTAATTATGCTCCTAGTACCTGTACCCTCCGCAGATTTAAATTTAGTTTCATGGAATTAAGTCCCTCAGCTCTTTGATTTTTTACTAATAATTGAAGTCCAATCGATAAGATCGTTAAATGACTTGGTCAAATTGGATTATGCGACATTTTAAGATTTTATGACCAGTGAACTTGATGCCGTCATTGTTATCGGTTTTATGAAGAGTTCTCTTATTTTCGATTGCAGGACCATGTAGAACCACTTCGAGATGACTCAGATTATCCATACTCGCCATGAAGGCAATAGGTGTGCCGATGCCTTGGCTTGCTAGAGTCTAGAAGAGAGTGATTCAACGTGGACAGGAATTCCGATTTTAGTTGTAATGGTATCAACTCAGATTGTAGTTCTTGTGTTAATTTTTAATTCCCAGATTTTATGCAACCTATTGTTTTGGAGGATACTACTAGACATGGCTTGTATCAAACTCTGGTTTAATTTGGTGGAACTTCCCTTTCTTACAAAAAGAAGAGAGTTTAGTTTTTTTTCCCGAACATTCTAGTGTGATTACATGTTAATATTTGTTCATTAATCGCAATGATTTGATAATGTATGCAGACGGTGCAGATAAGTTTGTTTAAACCTTGTTTAGTGATCGAATCTTTGAGTGAAAATTACAAATTTTATTGGAAATATTCTCCTAAACCTTCACATTTTAACAATTTAAATGCAATAAAAATCACCATTAAAGAAAAAACACAAGCTCTTCAATTAATTCACGAATTCACAATGCTTCCTAATCTCACCTTGATTCCCGGTGACTACTCTCACTTTCCCCATCTTCACCATCGACTCTGCAAAATCCTTAGGAAAGTCGATCCATGGATGGAAGCTTGACGGAAGATGTAAGCTTTTGTCTCTGCATCCTTCAAAAGTGCCGCATCGGATTCGAACAATACCCTTCTTTGAGCGACGAGAGTGTAGTAATCTTCGTCGAAGGTTTTGAAGCTTCCAGGGTCCATCTCCACCAGCGTTAAAGTGTCTCCTGGCTTGCATTTTTTCTTCAGCTGAACGATGTATTTCGGATCCATCGATGTGGAAAGACGGTTGCCAAAGGCAACGCAATGAGATGTCC
Organism: Abelmoschus esculentus; assembly: GCA_035048815.1. NCBI lineage: Eukaryota > Viridiplantae > Streptophyta > Magnoliopsida > Malvales > Malvaceae > Abelmoschus > Abelmoschus esculentus. The sequence continues at coordinate 15,110,219 of JAUCBN010000002.1, read as the reverse complement.
CACTGGTGTGCCCTCACACATAACAACATTATGCCAATTTCAACGTCCGAAGGTTCGTCAATCTTCCATCTCTTCGTCCTAGAGGAACTTCCCAGGATGGTCCATGTAGCTGAAAAATTCACTCGAAACAAATCGGATTTACTCGGACTTGAACACCAGTATTGGAATGTAGGTACATATGTGTCACTTAGAACAATTTAATTTTGGAATACGAGCATCGGACACGAATATTTCAAAAGAAATCGGAACAATGTTGTGTATGTATTTAATATTTTTACCATGGAAACTGAATCTCGAGCAACTAAGGCAATGATATCACAGCACATGAAACCACACCGGGACAGGCTTTTTCGACCGCAGATTTAACGGCATCGATCACATGGAAACCTCGTAAACTTAGGTTCGGGATTGCGTCTCTCCCGGCTTAATTTTTAGTCGAATTCAAAAGGACCGACCCATCACACCCCTGTCGTAAAACATCATATTCAATCGTATCAAGAGAGTGTCGAATAAAGCATGTGTCCAAAATGCATGTGTCGGATACGAGTAACTTACTCTAATGAAGCAGTCATGGAATGGAGCCGGAGCAAAGGAGCAGCGAGAGTCGGTACTCGAGAAATGAACTCATAAGTCGTTTTCCGGACACTGGATTCAGCATTCGGACATGTTTTCTGGTAATAACCCAGCTTCAAACCGTGTACATTGCTGTGGATCAAAACCAGGACAGCAACAACCAACTGAAACAAGAACACCCTTTGGACAACAACAATTCTTGCCATAAGCTAATTATCGAACTGATTATTCTTAAATCGAAAATGTGGTCGCCGATAAAAAAAATGTTACTCTTTCTCTTCGGTAGAGAATTCAAATAACTTTTAGAATCGGGTCAATATCGAATATTAAAATTCTCGAAAATACCAATAATTTGACTGCAACAAATAAAATAGCAAAGAAGTCAATTCCAAGTAGATTGTCTACTCTCAGTCCAAATAGCATTCAACTCTCAATATCAAACAAAATCAAGCACATCCTTTTATGGTTCCTTTTCCTTAATTGTTGCTCTTAAATACCCTATTTTCCCAAGCTAATTATAATTATAATTATAATCATCATAATTACATCAAATTTTAGTCTTTAATCCACAATGAGCATTGCCAAAAGATGTTGTGCCGTGACGGCAATTCTCGTAACAATCGTCGTCGTTGTTTTCGTCGTTTTGGCTTTCACTGTTTTCAAGCCAAAGAACCCAGAAATCACGGTGTACCCTCTCGGCCTCGAGGACATCGGTCTCGATTTACAAGGGATTTTGAACGTCAGCGCGATAAACGCGACGGTATCGATGATTGTCGGGATTAACAACCGTAATTACGGGAGTTTCAAGTTCAAAAACACTACGGGTTTTATAAACTACCGTGGCGATGTGGTCGCCACGGTTCCGCTCAAACAATCTCTGGTTCCCGCCCGTGGGAAGCTCAACATTAGCACCGCCGCCGATTTCATGGTGGACCGATTGATTGCGAATAGTACGTTTTGGGCGGATGTGTTGACGGGATCCGTCAACTTCTCGTCGGATACGACGGTGCATGGGAAGGTTACGATGTTTAACGTTTTGAAGATTAGTGCATCGGTTCCTAGCAAATGTGCTATCTCAATTTTTATCAAATCTCAAACCGTTCAGTCAATTTGTAGGACCAAAATTAAATTGTAAAATTTTTCTTGGACCAATTTCGAAATAGTGAGGATTGGATATGATTATCAGATATCAAAATTTTAGGTAAAAAATATAATTATTTAATTGTTATATCTAAAATATTATGTAAGTTATGAGCTGTAAATTTCCTTTTTTACATTATTATATATTTGCACTAATTAAAATGCTACTGAATTGGGTATCATTTGATATTATAAGTAGTTATTTAAATTAGAATCAAGGGTAAATTATATAAATGGTCTTTTGATTATATCTTAATTATCTTTTATATCACTTGACTATTAAATATTACAAATTGGTCCATTGACTAACTTTTTTGATACAAAGTGATCCCGTGTCGTTAAAAATTTGATGAAAAACTGATGTGGATGTTAACATGCTGACTTGGATAACCATGTGACATTCTCAATCTCTATAATCCAAATCAGTATGTTAACGTCCACATCAGTTTCCCGTTAAATTTTTAACGGTACAAGTTCACTTTGTATCAAAAAAGTTAGTCAATGGACCAATTTATAACATTTGATAGTCAGGGGATGTAAAAAATAATCGAGGTATAGTCAAGGGACCATTTATGTAGTTTACCTTAGAATTATATTATATTATATTATAATATATTAAGTAATTATAATTAAATTTATATAAAAATTCATAAATTTAACTCGATTTAAATTTTATAAACTTGACTCAAATCAAAAATAAATAAATAAAATTTAAATTATAAAATATTATATGTCAACTCAAATAGTTCGAATGCTTAGCATATCTTCTGGTTCCTTTGTGCTCCCCCTTTCAATTATTCCCAGTTTTGTTTCTATGAAATTATTTTTTTATTAAGATTCGGGATTCTGTTTTAAGAATTTATTCTCTTGTTTCAAACGAATTATTCTATTTAATTAAATAAATACATTTAAATATAGATGTGGATGGTGGCCGGCAAATAAACTGAAAAACCGATCTTTGTACAATGTTTTCAACAAAAATAAATAAATTTAGATTAGACCAACTAGGAAGAGATTAGTGGATGGTTTCAATTGTGTACAAAATCCAGATGTTGGATCGGATCGGATCGAATTTTTATATATTAGGTTAAATTAAATTCATTATGTTTAAAAAATATTGTTTTTTTTATGTGTTAAGAGTAATTATTAATATATATGTCGAGTAAAAAAATTATATGAATTTATATTTTTATTTTTAAAAAATAATTTAAATTTTTAAATATTAATTTTTAACTATAAATCATAATTTTTAAATTATATAAATTAAACTTTAAACTCTAAATTAAATCTTTAATCCTTACGACACAAAGAGTTGCGTAAATAAAATTGAATTTAAATTGATTAAAAATTTGAGTAATTATTAAAAATAATATAAATTTAAATATTCTTAATTAATAATTGGATTCAACAAATCCAAATAAAAAAATTAATTAAAATTCAAACTCAGCCTAATCCAAGTATGATATGTTTAGATAAAATGTTAATAATTATTAAAATAGGTCAAACTTAGTTAGTTGTTACTTCGGTTAGACATTGATATTTTTTTATGAAAAATATTAATATATAAAACGATTAAATTTAAATCTTTTAAAATAAATATTATTCATTTTTTTATTAAAATTATTTATTAAATTTTATATTTTATACATACATTACAAATAAAATAGTTCAAATCTAAAGTAATTTTTTTATTAAAATTATTTCTTGGATTTATGTAGATAATATATTTTGAATATTAATAAATATAATTATATGAACTAACTGATTATCAAGTTGAAAATTCATCTATTTTTTTTCTTTTTAATATATATATATATATATATGAAAAGATTTACACATGGAGAGATTATATCATAGTCCCGGCTCATCACGTCAGTCGTGGTCCCTAATTAGTGAAAATCACTCATTCCACCACTAATCAGCCATGTAATTAATATTATTTTCAAAAATTATATTTTAAAATGACATGAAAAATATGAGTGAAGATTCATTCGTGGGCGGAGCATTGTATGTATTTGGGGTGTCTGTTGACACCTCAAAATTTTTGGAAAATTATATTTTTCTATACAATTTATATATAAAAATTTTAAAATATATGTAATTGACACTTCTTTATAAATAATTTGACACCCCTTTATAAATAATTAACTTTTTTTAAATATCGTTCAAAAAAATGACACTCCTTAAATAAATTTTTAGCTCCGCCCCTGAATTCATTGATTGAAAAAAAAATAAATTAAAAATTAATGATAAAATAAGTAGTTATAATTAGATGGATCATAATTGACGTGATGAGCCGATACTTTTCTTTTGTGGGCCATTTACTTTGTTCTAGAAAAGAAGTCACGGCCATTATAAGCCGAAAATCACGCAAACAAGTCAGAAAGGATTTGGGAGTTTTCATTTTTTTCCGATTATTACAAATTTATATTAAAAATATTATATATTCTGTGAAAAAAATTAAGAAAAATTATAAATAAATATTATTATATATTTATATTAAAATAAATTAATCGATATAATACATAAAAAATTAAAAATACGATCAATATATCTATATAAATACGCTTACAATCGATCATTAAAAATATATTGGCTTGTCTATCTAATTATTCTTGAAAAAGGTTTTAGCTTTAATTATTGATTATATCGGTTTAAATATTAAATTATGTTTGTTATTTTATTGATTTTATTTTAATTGAATTTGAAATATAATATTTTATACCCAAATTTGTTTAAATTAATATTATTTCATCGACGGTTATTTTTCTAATAGTTAAATAGTAAAAAAAAAAAAGACAATAGTATATAGGTTTTGTCCCTACTAACCAAATTAAAGACATGACTAATCAAAACTAAGTGTTGAGTTAGACTTTTGATCTACCACTTCTTAATCCTAATCACGTCATTATTGTTTGTTAATCAATCTGATTGATGGACTAATTCATTTAGACCCAACTGTTTAGATGAAATTATCTCGTAGTATTCGATTGAACTCGAATATATATTGTTATAATTATTGAAATAATAATAATAACGGAAATATAAACGATCGTAAAAGTTGAAAAGAAAAATAATTATTAAGATTTACATGAAAATTTTCGGAAAAAAAAGGATGAGTCTACAACGGGCGTCAAATATCACTGAACATCGTTAATGTTGAACACTGCTGAACATTATTAAATTAATTTATAAAGAATAAAAATCTAAAAGACTAATCTTACAATTATTAATTATATATTGAGTCTATTACTCTTTTATTAATTATATTCTGAGTTCTTGAAATTTTAAATTTTTATTAATTAATTTAATTGTGTTCAACAATGTTCAACATTAGTGGTGTTTAACGGTGTTCGACGCATGTTGTAGAATTTTGAAAAAAAAAATCACAGGCAAAGGAGGTCATTTCTTTTATCATTGCTTCTTTATTAATATTGGGTAAATTACATAAATGGTCCCTTGATTATACCTCAATTATCTTTTATATCTTCTGACTATTAAATATTACAAATTGATCTATTGACTAACTTTTTTGATACAAAGTGGTCATGTGCCGTTAAAAAATTGACGAAAAACTGATGTAAACGTTAACATACTGACTTGGATTATAGAGATTGGAGATGCCACATGGTTATCTAAGTCAGCATGTTAACATTTACATCATGATCACTTTGTATCGAAAAAGTTAGTTAATGAACCAATTTGTAACATTTGATAGTTAAGAGATATAAAAGATAATTGAGGTATAATTAAGGGACCATTTATATAATTTACCCATTAATATTTGAGTCGGTTCAATGTATATATTTACTTCAAATATTCATGCATGGTATCTTATGTATAGCATTATATTCAAAATTGCATGTGTTCAAGTTTTACACTTTTACATTTATTATTTTCATTTTACAATTAATAACTAATATTTATTAAAAATAATAAATAATATATTTATTTCTGCTATTCATTAATATTTTTTTACTTAAAGGTAAATACATCGTACCATTAGAATAAAAATGAGAAAATCTTTGAGATCCACTGATTGGTTTAGTGGTCAAGGATGCTCATCATGTCCCATCTTGTATAGGATCGAATCCCGATATAAGAAGAAGTTATAACCTCTCTACTTATAAAAAAAATAAGAAAACCTTTAATTATTATTATTATTTAATAAAAATATTAATCCAATCATAGAGTTGCCGGCCATGTGAAGAAAAGAAATTCATTATTTTCCCTTAAATGTTTCCGTTGATAACAGCTCGAAAAAAATATTTATTATTAATGAATTTTTATTCGAGGTTGAAAAACAAAATTTTAAATTTCCTAAATTAATATTATAAAATATAATTCCCTAGTTTGCATTATATTGTGTACATGAACATTCTTTCTATTAAAATTAAATTAATGATTAAAAATAACGTGCCTCTCGATTCATGCACGTATATAGTACAAAGTTGGATTTATAGTTTATTTATATTTGTGTAAATTACATTAATTTTTAATTTAATTTATATTATTTTAATAATAATATTCAAATTTTATTAAATATCATAAAAAAATTATAAATACAATGCATATAAAACTAAAAATATCATTTCAAAAGTACAGAAAAAAAAATTAAACACTTTTGTATAGATTAACGTATCATTAAAACTCAAAAATCTTTATAAATATTCTCGTCTCACGTCAAATGAGACGTTTTATACGATAAAAAGAACTGATGAGTAAACTAAATCATCAATAGGAATGATAACGGGCTTCTAAACCTGACCCCATTACACCCAAAAATCAAATATAAACTTACCCGCTTCGCCACACACAGGGACAAAGTCATAATTTGGGGTTGAAGGGGGCAAAACATAAATGTTTAGAAGTAGGGGGCAAATTCATAAAAAAACAAATTAAAAAAATTAAATAGGAGGACAAAAGTGAAAAAAATTCTTCGGGATGGGGGACGATTTCTCCACCCCACCCCCACACAGCTCCGTCTCTGCCACACATAAACTATTAAACTTAACCTTAACTCGATCTGACCCGAAAAATATTATAAAAAATATTTTTAAATTGAGAAAACAAAAAGCATTTAAAAACCTATAATGAAATAATCAAATTTTTTAGAACCAAGTACCATTAAAATGAAATAACTTTGTTACATGCTAGCTGGACTATTAAAAAATTGGTCACAATTTGGTTTCAGTCCCTTAAATTTTATTGGAATCCTTTCTTTTTATTACATTAACTGAACATTTATTTCATAACCCCTAAAATATTATTTCTTTGCTTCGAAGTATAAAATTTTAATTAATTTCTTGAGCCCTTAGTTCATGTGATGTGAATCTATTTAAACAGAATTTTTGTTTATTTTTGGATTGATTTGCCTTACAAGATGACAAATCAACTACTTTTAAAGGCTTATCATCCCATCACATGCAAGGAACACAAAATTTTATATAAATAAATCTATATTTATTGGTTTTTTATTTTGATATATAATTTAATTAATTTATTAACTGATTAATTTAGATTAAATGTTATATATTCATTCGAATAAACTCTTTAAATCTAATTTATTTTATTTATAATATCAAGACTATACTTAAAAAAATATAATATCTCGTTCAATTGATCAACTGGTATCGGTCAATATACGATTATTTAATTAATATATATTATCAAAATTATAAAACATTGTTTAGGAATTGAATACAAGATTTAATATTGACTTACCCATTGGTATAAATATTATTATTATTATTATTATTTTTCCAGTTTTCAGGATTTCAATTGATTGATCCAAATTGAATTGTATCATACACTTAATTTTAGTGTATAAATCTCCTGATAAAGATTTTTAGTATATACAACCTTAAACTCGAGACATGTTTTAATAGAACGAAACGACTTATTATTTTAATCGTGATTAAATTAATTCTTGAAAAATATAATTAATTATAGTAATTGATTATTTAATTTGCTTCCATTTTTCAAAGTCCTTTCCTTTTAGCTTTTGAAAATTGAACTCAAAAGTTTTTCACAGTGCGTCCATTTAGTACTTATATTGAAATCCCTTTAAAAAGAAGATATTTATTTATTTATTTATTTTGTTTATATTAGCATCTCCACTTCTCTATTTTTCTTATTACAAGACTATTATATTAATTAGTGTCGCAAGTTAATCACATATTTTTAAATAAAAATGAATTAAATATTATTTTATTATTATATAATCACATATTATTTTAATATTATTTTATCATGTGTGATAATATACAACTTGATAATGCAACACAGTAATATCGATGATCTAACAGAAAAATAAGACACTTCTCTTTTATACAATGATCTGACAAAAACTACTAGGGAGATCGACAGGGAAGAAGATGGAATGAATACAATTGAAATATCGGCCGAAACACTAATATTATCGTCGTTAATTTTCAATTTCGACTTCTATTATCGGTAAATTTTTAAAAATACTGATGTTGAAAAGAAAACTCCCAAAATTTTGCATCTCTTGCTTTGTTTCTCATAATATTAATGAATCTACAGTACTTGAAAAGTCGGTACCATTAGGCTCCGATTTTGAATAGTATTTTCAGATAATTTGGGTGAAAACGAAATCTTTTGGCTCCGACTTTGACATCTTCGTATGACATCTTTATCCATACACTGTTTAAAATCGGAGTCTAATGTCGCCGACTTTCCAAATACTGTAGAATCATCAATATTCTGAGAATTAAAATAAGAGATACAATATTTTGAATTTTTTTTTCCACATCAATATTTCTGGAATTTTTCCTCTATATCATTCTATATTCATCGTAACCGATTGCGATAAATATCGATCATATGAAAGATCACATGATCGGAAACACAGTTGTGCCGGTGACTTACCGATGTTAGCCAAGATAGTTAACTAACATCGGAAAAGGAACCAAGCACAACCCTCTTTTGTTCAACTCTGTGCAGTCATTCTTCCCATACTTGGTCTCTTCTTCAACATGTCTGTCTGAACAATTCTCTGTACTTTCCTTCCCCTAAAAAAAGACAAGCAAAGCCGTATGAACTCAACTCTTTATATATATGTGTCTGAGATTCTGAGAATACTCGAGTTTTACCAGAGAACTATAGGCCGTTTGATCTTCTCTCTTTCTGGGATTCATGTCATTGGGTTTCCAGTCATCACTAACCTAATGAAAGTTGTTGAAACCAATCAGCCGAAGAAATGCAGAAATAATCAGTTTTTTTTTTATTACCTTGGGACTGTTGACAGGTGAGCTTGCCGTGTCCTCTAAAGAATCATCCTCATCACAAATCTCTTTGGTTCTTGTTTTCTTGAACCTCAACTTCTTGGAGAAGACATGGTCGGTATTCTTGTCGGATGGTCTCCATGCAGCGCCTCGGGTGGTTGCGGCATCGGAGATCAACGAGGAACCGCAACTGAAACTAGGACAAAAACTGTTTTGCTGCTGCTGCTGCTGCCGATTTTCGTTTGAGAAATCTTCGAAATAAGCTGTCCAGCCACTTTCTTGTACTGAATCTTGGTCTTCTTTGGGTTCTGTTTTTTGTTTGGAAACAGCAGATGAATTGATGGAATAATCTTCCATATCCAGAAGAGAGAAGTTGTATAGATTGGAAAGAAAGTCGAGAAGCTCTTAACAATGGAGGATTTATAACGAGAGAAAGAGAAGAGAAACCATAGTTTAGAATCTGGGTGTGGGACAAGGGTAGTTTAAGGACATTAAAACATCAGTTGCCAACTAAAAAATAAAAGGGTAAACTACATAAATGATCCCTTAACTATATCTCAATTATTTTTATATTCCCTGACTATCAAATGTTACAGATTGGTCCATTGACTAACTTTTTTGATACAAAGTGATCCTGTGCCGTTAAAAATTTGACGAGAAACTGATGTAAACGTTAACATTTTGACTTAGATAATCATGTGGTATCTCCGATCTCTATAATCCAAGCCAGCATGTTAACGTCCATATCAGTTTTCCGTCAAATATTTAACGGCACAAAACCACTTTGTATCAAAAAAGTTAGTTAATGGACCAATTTGTAACATTTAATAGTTAAAAGATATAAAAGATAATTGAAGTATAGTCAAGGGACCATTTATGTAGTTTACCGAAAATAAAATTAAAAAATTAATAATAAATTAATTTAACGAGATAAAATAATAATTTTTTAAATAAAATTAAAATTTAATTCTAATATTATAAATGTATAAAATTAAATTTGAAGAATTATTTTATATCGAGTATTTATAAAATTTAATTTAAATCAATTGATTAACGAATGAAATATATACATAATATAATCACTTAAATGGTAAGAGTTTGACCTTTCAAGTTTAAATTGTCACTCAACCATGGCAGCCATTTTCTTTGTTGGGACTTTCCTTTCAACCGAACACAATGACTTAGTCAAGTGAATTTATGCTAATGGAACATCACTCAAAGACTCCAACTATGAACAAATTATTGTTAGGTTAGAACTAAGGCCTAGTAGAAAATGGGAACTATACATATGGAATTAAGAAAACTGATAGAGCGAGTGAAGTTCGACTCGATTTTAGGTAAAAATACTCAATTCATTTTGATTTGACTCAGAATTTTATAAACTTAAATCGACTCGAAAAAATTTCAAATAAAACTTAAGTTATAAAATATAATTTTGAATAACTTAAATAACTCAAAATTTTTAATAATTAGATGATTTATTTTTAAATTTGAGATGAACCCCTCAAATTTTTATGATATATATACCGATATATATAGAGATTTGAAAAAATATTATCACATATAAAAATATATAAAGAAATATATGTATCTTATATGATTAGTGAAAGTCATTTAAATTACAATCAAATAGTACTATAACATATAATAAATAAGTTAAATTACAATTAAATTTTTATAAGAACTCGAAAACTTGATTCGACTCGAATTTCTTCAACTCGACTTTATTTGAAACAAAATTTAAATGATAAAATTAGACTTGTTAATTTAAATAACTCGATTTTTTTTTACTCGACTTGATTCGATCGAACGTTCACCCCTAATAAAAAGTAACGAGTTGACAACTATTCGAAGCCTTCAACAAAATCTCTTGCCCAAACATCCTGATCCACTAGCTCATCACCATCAACTAAAGCAAGCTTGTTGGTCTGTTTCAAGGGTGTGAAACCTGGAAGAGTACCTGTCTTTAAACCTCTCAGGCAGAAACCTTGTACTTAACTTCATAAACCTTGTACTTTTGTACTAATCACGTGTTTAAAAAATAAATGCTTCATAATCATAATTTAGAAAGATTAATTATTCTCCATCAAGTCATACACCACAAAAGTCGAAGTAAAATTTGATAAACATGACAAAGAAACTCTTACAAATACACCATTAGATTGCTAATACATTTCTTAAATTTTGTACGTACCTTCACTGGTTTACATCCCATATTATTGTGAAGAAGAAGAAGAAGAAGAAGAAGATCCTTTGAAACTCATTGAGTCAACTTCAAGCCCTCTTTTTCAAAGCCGACGCCGGTCCGTTGGCATAACCAGAGGAGGCCTTGGTCGACGGCGTAAGCAGCCCTCGCAGCACGGCTAGGAAACCGAGTGCTATAAAAGGCGAGTACATCATCGCCAGTTTACCTGCCATAGGCTTCTGGGATCCCAGCATGTCTCCCACCATAGCCGTCTGAAAGTTGAGCAGAGATGTAATCAGAATGGAGGGTAAACTTTTATAGTAATAAAATTATATAAAATTTTTAAAAGTCAAGATAGTATATCATTAATATAAAATAAAAAATTTAAACTGTTCTAACACTTCTTTGATTTAGGGAGGTAACCAATCGGATTGGGTTGGATTTTTTGACATCCTAACCTCGATTTAAAAATTAAAATATGTATTTTTTATCAGGTCGGGTTAACTCGAAGGATTTTTATTTTAAACTCAACCCCTGCCCAACCCGACTATAATTTTCTAATAACTAGAACTTATCTAATCTAAACTCGATTTTTTAAATAAAAAAATATAACTCTATCATGTTAGATCGGAACTCAACGGGTTCGGATAATGTTGTCATCCCTACTTCGATCCATCTCTGTTTCAAAAATGATCTGGAGAGTGAGTTCCGTATAAACTTACCGTGGATGTGAGAAGGGCGGAGCCGAAGACGAGGCAGGTGGATTTGAACCATGGCTTGGCGTTCAGCAGCCCATAAAGGTTGATCATGGCTAGCGGCCATACATAAAAGATCTCCAGCATTGTGAGTGCAATGAAAAAAGCCGGTCGCTCCAGCAGCAGGTAGTCTTGGTGTTCGGTCGTGTACCATTTGTACAAACGGAGGAGGATGTCGGGGACGACAGATTCCGGCAGAAGAGCTTGGGAGTCCAACAACGGAGGCACCAACGACATGGACAAGAACGTAAACAACAACATCGCATCCACCACTTTGCCTATGAATCCCATGTTTTTTTTTTCTCTACAAATCTTGCAAGTAATTTGAATGTATTAATATCTGAATTCTGATCTGAATTTGATGGAGTGGTGGTGGTAGGTGGATTATGACAAAATCATATATTTTAGTAAACAGCAGCCGTGTTTGACGATCTGAATAAAAAATTATGAAATAAATGTAATAACTACCGTTAGCTCGTAGAAGCAGACAATTGCCAGATGCAATACCGATTTTGTCTAGATTTATCGAGATAAAGTCTGAATTAAAATACTTCCAGTTATGTAAGTAATCTTAGATACGTAAGTCATTTAAAATTTTAATTTTAAAAAAATAAAATATTTATAATTTATTGTAAAATTTAAGTTGAAAATTATAATTAAGACAAAAGAAAGTCACCTTCAAATAACATTTAAAAATGTTTTATGTTGTCTATTAATCATATATATTTTATGTTGACCGGTCAAATAAAGTAATAAACAATGGAAAGAAAAGATCTGATTTTGAAATTGGATTGTTTCGAGTTAAATCTTCGGTCCCTATTTTTCTATTTAAATTTTAAAATAAATTATAAATATATAGATTTATCAAATTATTATAAAATATCATTAGTGATAAATTTAATTAAATTTAGAACTATTTTAAAACAATCTGAAAATTATTAATAACCATTTTGCAATAATTTGATAAACTTCAATAATTATTTTGTAATAATTCAAGAAGTCGTTTAATAATTTTTAAAATTTTAGTGATCAAAATATTAATTTTACTTAGTTTAATGACCATTTGTGTAATTCACCAAATTAAAAAGACAGATTATGAAATGGTCACTAAACCAATTCTTACCTCAGTGTCGAAGCGGACAGTGCATGTGAAACCCTAAACCTAGTGTGTCAGCATCCTGGCCAGACTTGAAACAAAGGGGAATGATGCCCATTCCTAACAAATTACTGCGGTGGATTCTCTCAAAACTTTTGGCAACTACTGCTTTTACACACTGTTGTGTTCATACAAAAAAATATCAACACTCGACTTGAGTTAATTTCGACTCGAATCGAATTGAACATTGCTCGGTTCGTGATCAGAGTAAAGATCAATAAGAATTTTCTCCTTGAGAAATCAAATCTTTAAATATATTATTGATAAAAATAAAAAAAATATTTTAAGAATCCCTAATCAAGTAATTTAAAAATATATATTTTATAAAATTTAATAAATTAAAATATTTAAAATAACTATGATCAAATTTTTAAAATTTTAACTTTAAAAAATCAATATTGGACTTTTTAAATAGGACAGGAGAACCGAAGAAGATAAAATCGAGGCATTTATTTTTAACGATAAAAATTAACTTAAAGAGACTAAAATAGTTTAAATTATAATTTGTTCAAACCCAACGAATGATCTTAGTAAAAAAGAAAATAATTTTATTTTTAAGATATTTAAATTTTAAATATGTGTGCCTTTAATTTGTTTATCTTTTCAAAAAAATTAAAAATATAAATAAATATTATAGTATAAATATAAAAATATATGAAAAATTAACTCGGTCCGATCAAACTCTATCGAACAATAATAACTAAAGTGAACCAATGGCTGGGGACAAGCCCAAGCAGGCTTCACCAATAGGGTAGACTTAGCCCATATGCCATATATAAGCCCTAGTCTCGATTCGGATCCTTCGGGACAGTGTCTTTTAAACCCTTGTAACGTTCCCTCCCTTATTTTCCCGCCCTCTCTATTTCCTCCATAAAAATCCGCCCTAATCCTCCAAAACGGCCAAACCCTATCTGGCTATCTCCTTCTCAAACAAAAGAGCCGTCCCCATCTCGCCGTAATTTAAGCCTCTGCTTCTAATCATGAATCGGAGAAGCCGATCTTTAGACAGGAATTCCCTTACTCGATCCGAACCTTTCTTAAAGTACCTCAAACCTGGCGCCCTAGCTCGCCTCAGAGATTCGCGGATCAGCGCTAGATCGCACCGAACTAGCTCCCTCTTTCAGATTCAGCCGGCCTTTCCCCCGTATAATGGTGGTCAACCCTCTTCCTCCGCAGATGTGGACGGGTTTCCTTGCTTTGTGCCGATGGCTAGAGTATACGGGCCCCGGTGTCTTCAGAGGAGGAAGTTAATTGCAGTCAAGGGAATGCTGTTTCAGAGTTCAGCACAATCGGGTTTGGATTTGCCTGATCCGGTTGTGGATTTGTTAGCTAGTGAATGAAACTAATTTGATCTGTGAATTTGAGTTATTTTTTTATCCCTGGCTTGTTGATTCAGTTACTACCTTCTTGTTTCAATTTGAAAAACAATAAGAATTTTAATTAATTTTCGGCTTTCCCTTTTGAATTTGTTCTTTGCAGTTCTAAACAGATTTCAGATGTGAAATAGGAAATCAAATCTAAGTTCAAGACTTAGTTAATTTACGTGGAAAAATGAAAAACCTGTCTGATGAACTAAATTTTTAGTGAATCTGTTTGGTTATGTTAAAGTTAATTAGGGTTCTGACCAAGTAAATCTGTATTTCTTGAAGCCTTTTTAAGTGCTTAAATGGTTGTTATAAGCTCTTCATTTCCTAAGGCTTTAGCTACATTGCTGTGAAAGCTGGCTTAGACCATGAATACTGACCTTTTGATAATCTCTGTGATTACCCTTTGCTGGATTAGAACCAGTTATTTAACTGAAAGTATATGATTTGTTATACAAGAATGTTAGTTATGATATTGAAGTGATTCACTTCGCCAAAGTATTAGCTTGTATGATACATTCACATCCATATTTTGTCTTCTGGTAATGGCATTCATCATGAGCTGAAGTAAATTATACATAAACTGTTTCTTTGCTTGCATTTATTTCCATATTTTAGAAACTCTTAGCCAGCTTTGTTGAGTATATTTAGTTAGGTAACTTCATTGAGAGTAATGTAGAATGAATATGCAAATAGTTGCATTGGTTTTTGAGAATAGTGTCAGTTGTGAAAGAGACCATATAAACATGAGCACGGTGAATCATGAATGTAGCTTTTTCAAATGTTGTCCCTTCAAAATAGGAGCACGGTGATGAGGAAGGAGGCAGAACAAACCTGGGAATTTGTGTAGATTCTCTGCGTTATAGCAACTAGCAAGTTGTAGTGTTGACAAGTTGGTCGAAAGTTTGCAAGTTTGGACTTGAGGCTTTGATTCTTGCTAGATTCAAAGTACACTACCTGTATGGTGTCTTGAGTTTTGTAAAATGATGTGTTGACAAGAGTGCTTTAGTTAGAAAATTGTTGGAACCCTAGGAGATTCCGGTGTCCATAGTCCCAGCAGATTTGGGGTTGTGATCTGTGAGGCAAATGGATTGCTTCTAGGGGAATTTAGGAGTGATTCTATCCATATGGATCCGGCAAAGTGTGACCATTTTGGTGATTAAGGGTGCCCAGGATGAATCGAATTTTGAGTGTTGCTATGCGATGGGGGCATCGTGTTTTTGTTCGGGACTTCAGCAATGTGAGAAGCAGCAGCAGTGAGAGAAGAGGGCACATAACATAGGTTCATGGCGTTAGAGATTTCGACGATTTCAGCTCTACCGATGACCATTGACCCCACCATATCTATTGTCTGCATAAGAATGTACTTTGATTTGGCGACCGGAATGGCTCTCGGAATCCAGAGGCTAGATTGATTTAGGTGATGGTGATGATTCTGTAATGGGATATTAAAGTGATTTGCTATTTTGTTTAACCGAAGTATGAACTTGAACGATACAGTTGCTTACATATGTCTGTCTTCTGAATCTGATAATGGCACTCATCGTGAGTTTGTTTATTATACATATTTGTTTGAATATATATGTTGTTCTGAATAACTAGACAATGCTTAAAACTTGAAATTTTCTTAAACGACTTGAAGAGAAATAGGCACTGGTTTTTTCATTTAAAAGCTTATAAGAAAGATCCATCAACTCGCTAAACTTAAAAATTTAACCAACACAATCAAATACCCACCGGATGGCAATATGATCTAAATTCGATCTGAATCCAATTCAATCCAAAGAAAAAAATTCGATCCGAATCCAAAGAAAAAAATCTAAATCCGAATTCAAAAATAATATCTGAATTAATATCTAATATGAATCTAATCCATATATAAACTCAAATAAAAATATTTAAATTTTTTATATTTAAAAAGTTTGAGTTGATACTTTAATTTATTTTATATTGAATTGTAATATTTATTGAGATTTATTTATGCTATAAATTTAAAAATATTTATTTGATAAAAAAATATATTTTTTATTTAAAGATATTTATTTGAGTTATTACTTTAAAAAATAATTGGATTTGGATTTAGATTTAAATATTTTATTAGATTAGATTTGAATTTATGTAAATGGACTTAAATTCGAACTTGAATATTTTTAAAAATCCGATTATTAATTGGATTTGACTTGAACTTTATAATATATATATAATCACCGACCGATTAATTCAAATAAAATATATACCATTTTTTACTTGATTGGTTCAATTGACAACGATAATGTTTAATCTTTTAATTTTATTTAAAAAACTAATGGCTCATTTCACCACACCAACTAATAATCGATGTACTCCAGATTTTACTTTATCTTTCTTTGAGTAAATTCAATTTATTTTATTTTAACAATTAAAAAAAACTCAGATTTGGAGCTCTGCCTCTTCACACAAATCAAACAATGAATCAATAAAAAAAACACTGATTTTATGTTATCTTCTCAAAAAGCACAACGAACAAATAAAAATGAACCTCACCTTGAAAGCTCAACTGTTCATGTAATTCCTGCATTCGATGGCAACTGGTGAAAGTAAAACTAGACAATTACCTCATCGATTTAAAACAACCTTAATCACGTCCTGTTGGGTTCGTGTCAGACTCTGCAAATCGAATTCGAATTCTTTTAAGCTATTGTCTCAAAGAAGATTAAGCATATAAGTGGATGTAATTTGTAAATGGTTGTCAAGAGACCAAACCTGACAAAGATTATTGAATAGTTGTTGGTCGCTTTGAGAGAAATTCGACAAGAAGTTTGTGAGATAATTTGCCAAGTTAATCTGCAAAGATTCATCAGTACACATTAGTGGTTGTCTTCGTAATCGTCGTTTTGATTCTTCGTAATCGTGCAAGTAAATTTAGTGTGGGGGAAAAGATTTCACCTCGTTAAGGGGATCTGCAACATTTAGTGTGTCGTCTTCGTAATCGTCCTCTTGATTCTTCAAATTAACAAGTTTAAAGTAATTAGTAATGCCAAAGAAAAAGGGGATATGGAAGTTGAGAGAACTCGATGTTATTTATATTTTGATCAAACAAACCTCGTTATATGCTTTAGCCATTGCTTCAAGATGTTCATACCCCGGTCTGCCAAACGGAACGGCAGCAGATGAGGATAATAAATCTTTGTCAGCGTCCATGTCTCCTTGAATTTCTTCCCAGTCACTACCCTGCAAAACAAACGGTTCAGAGGCTAAACATACACCATCGGCTTTCATTATCATTACTCGGAGAAGTGGGTCTATTAACTAGGATTTGAACTCGGGAAAATTAAATAACCCCTCCCATGAACAGTGAATATCGAGCATCAAAAATAGTAAAAGAGGCCAAAAACTACCTCATCCTCGGCATCCTGAACTTGTTCTTGTATTTCAATCAATGCATCAGCCAGTAAAGCCAATATCTGCAGTAATAAGCAGTAGTTAGACCATTTTTTTGTGTTCAATATTCGCAAATCAGTTCCACCGTCAGACATTTCAGAAAGAAAGAAAGAAAAAACATAGAAATACCTTTGCTGGAAGTGGCATTATAGTCCACTGATCCGGAGCAGATTTAGCTTTTGAACGAGTGGTTATCCCTGACATAGACTTCAAAGAAAAACGACCGAGTTACTCGAGTAG
Source organism: Abelmoschus esculentus (assembly GCA_035048815.1). Classification (NCBI taxonomy): domain Eukaryota; kingdom Viridiplantae; phylum Streptophyta; class Magnoliopsida; order Malvales; family Malvaceae; genus Abelmoschus; species Abelmoschus esculentus. Next base: position 15,092,139 of record JAUCBN010000002.1, on the reverse strand, counting down.
GCATATCCAAGAGAAAATGATTTTCAAATTTCAAGCATTTAAGAAATATCATGAACCTTAATTAAATGGCCTTGGACATTAATATTTGTTAATTCAGGATGCCTAGTAGATAGCAGTAAGGCTAAAGCACTGGTTGTCACTTTGATTTGATATGCCCCTTGAATCTCCCCTGCACTCCAAAGTACATTACTTTTCTTGAAAATTAGAATGTAATCAAAAGAGAATGAACAGTTCCTTACCTTTTTCATATATAATGGATTTTGTTCACAATGACAAGTTATAACAAGGAAGAGAAAAAGATTACATTCTTTTTATAAACTGCAAATCATGAAAACTACAGATAATGAATCATGCAACTTCCAATAAAGAAAAATAAAGTTTCGCCTTGAGAGTTGAGATTGTCTAAGACAATCTATTCAAACCCTTATGGAAGCTCCACGTGATTAAACATGGAGAGAGAGAGACAGAGAGATCTTGTAATTTTGTTTTTATTTTCTTATGATTTATTTTGTTTAATCGCATCCGAACGAGTCCTAAATCACCTTTCCACTAGTGACTGCTTCTGGTAAGCGTAAGTGTTAGGTCCAACAAAAACGCATTAGATACCACAGAATTTCACAACAAATGAATTGTTTGCATCAGGATGAGCACACAAGCAGACATAAATTCATATTACTTTTCTTTGCCGAACATTGGGAATGTGTACAGAAACTTGCCTTGTTGTTTGGTCCACTCCGACATTACATAAACAAAGGCATTTTGATAGCCTTCAGCTGGGATGGTTAGCAGCAAATTGATAAATTGTTCAACATTTGGTGCACTCAAATGAATCTGCATTTAAAGAAATGCGATGGTAAGAAGATTTATCTATGAAAAACATGAGTGTAGACTGAGATCTAACCATAAATCTGTAAGAACTAGGAGAGCAAAGATTGTAGAACATTAGGACTTATATTAATAAAAATCATTAGGTCTATTCTGTTCCAGAAATAAAAAAAGGAAACAAGTTCTAGGCTAGCTGGAATACATTCTCTTTTTTCTTCAGAATTAAGCTTCTTTTATGCAAAATATATGTATGTATTTTTTTTTGTGTGTGTGTGTATTGAACAACTTAGCTTGTATCTAAACAATAACTTAAAAGAACCAGATTAATGAAAATTATTTACAATTTACAAACAATAAAATTGTCAATCCTACTTGATGGTAGCATCTTGTTATTCATTTTTAGCGAAAGAGAATTTGTATTTTCTGCTTGACAATCCAGAAGAAGCTAACTTCCACTCTTCTATAAAAGTTGATGACTTAGTTTAATAAAGATGAAGGTGAGACTTAGACACAATACCAATCTGGCAAAAATAAGTAGCAATGAGCTTCTTAATCCAGCTATAGAAGCCGATTGCATTCGTCTAACAAGAGCAACAATCAAGTTTTGAATGTGCTGCCCCATTTGTGAGGGGAGATGCAATATAAGTTGAAGGATATAGCTGCCAACAAATAGAGACCCAGAGCTTTCTAGATCAGGGTCAAGAAGCCTGCAAATCAGATTGCACAAAATAAGCATAAAAATGCATATAACTTTACAAGTAGAACTTAGCTATACTAATTTGCAGAAACTTGAATTTGTTACAGAAATCCACAAGTTAACCGCCATTGCAAACAATACGATCGGAGTCACTTTTTCTCTTCATGCAAAAGTACACGTATTTAACAACATTTCGCAAATAAAGGAGACAGCCACAACTTTCACTAAACTAATAAGAATCCAAAGTAAATTTGATCGGCATAGTATTACTCTTCATATATTCCTTACGAAAGACTGAAGCATATTTAACAAATCATAGTAAACAAAGGTACATTATATTTCATAAACTAAAGTTATCTCCGAATCAGTAGATTATACAGAAAACACCACCTAAGCCTTCAGCATAATATTGTTTGGTGTATTGAAACTTTGAACAGGGTTTCAAATACATCTTAGAACAAATTATGAATATGCAACAATTTAATTATCATAGAGAAGCAAATCAATTGATCCCAGTAAGATCCCAGAGCAGTTGATAAAGATCAACGAGAGAACCTTGATCATGTTGAAGAATAACAATTCAAGTAATGGAAGGAGGGAATTTTTTTTTTTCGGGGGAGGGGATGCAGGAAGTAAAGAATCAAGACATGAATAAGGAACCTTGAAGCTGCATCAAGCAAACTTCGCATTGTAAATCCGGAATCACTACCCCAAGCAAGAAGTTCTTGTCTTCCACCAGATACAAAAGATGCCAAACATTCTGTTGCATTCTGATCAATGCAGTAAAAAGCACCACTTATGTTAACATTTTAGATAGTCGATTACTTTTAAGAGTAAAAAACATACAGTGACAGGTTATACCTGCATTTCACTATGGTCATCACTTTCAAGAACTATACGGATAATAGCATCAAAACAAGCATCATATGCTGCTTTTACCACGTCAGTAGGAGCATTCTGCTCAATGGTATCATAAACTGTGATTAGCAAAAATATATAATACATATCTATATTAAAAAAAGAATTTAGGTACATATGACAGTCTTCCAGCCAAATATCACTTGCCTTCAATAGCATAGTTAATAGATCCAATGACCCAGCCACAAGTCCACAAGGCTGCTGTTGGCGCTGGAAATTTGCAATCAAAAGATGCATTAATAACAAATCATTTAAATTCATTTTAAACCCCATTACAACGGAAGGAACTTAAAAAAGGTCATACTTTGTCCAATACTGGCCCGATATATGGTAAAATTCGGGAAGCCAAAGGAAGAAAACAACCAGGGGCATTTTTGATTGCCTGAGTGAAAAGAAATATCAGAACTTACATCCCAAAAAATATATAAGAAACATGGAAATAATTAAGAAAGCCTGGGAAAAAAGTATAAAGAACAAAAACCATATATTGGATGATTGTAGATGAAAGAAAACCCCATGTGCATAATTAAATCCCATGAAGTAGTCAGAAAAATCACAATAATAAGTGAATAAAGATTATCAAGAGAATTAAGTTTAAACTATGTACATGAACATATACAGTACACTTCCCAAAACTATTTTCCCAAGAAGGCAGTAATTCAGGTTATCACTAGCAATCAAAACAACATAGTAAACATTCAATCAACACAGTCCTAGGACGTCTACTCCATGTAATTTGATGTATTCTACCATATAGCTCAATGATACCTGGATCCAGATGTGTCTGGCAGACTGGCACCTGACGACATACATTAGGTTCAAACTTAAAAAAAAAACACTAACAATTAATTTTTAGAACAAAACACCTTCAAAACTGTTTCTGATATACCTTAAGAGTAGCAATTCAGGGGAAAAATCTGTAAAATCATGTAAGCTAGAATTATTCTTATTTAGTTTTGTACTCCTGTTCAATGTGGCTAAATCTTATTGGCAGTAACATTTAAGAAAGAATCTCTCTACTCCATGAACTTGGAGCAGGAAACCAGAAGGTGATCCATTTGATTGAGCTGTTCTCCCTATTGATCCTCCTCACATGAGGGCTAATCCTCCTTACACTAGATTCCTAGTTTGGATTTGGAGCCTACAATTATGAAGTGAAAAATTCCATCTATGTTAAGTAATTGTAATTTTAATCAGCGTGAGATCAGAGGATATATTACCAGTAGCAAGTTGACACATCAAGATATAATATCTCACATAACACGTATAAACTTAATGAACAATCTTAAGGAATGGAAACTGAATACAAAGAAAAGATTGTAAAAGATAAAAATTGAGATATTCAGAACAAAAAGACAGAAAGTTCTCTTATTATAAACTGCTAACAGCATTTGCATCACTACCTCTAGAACTTCAATTGCATCAATACTAATGAAAGGATCTGAAATGTGCAACACCCACATATTGAGGATTATGGGAGAAATAATAGGCTCTGCAGAAGTTGATGACTCATGACCTACAGTAAGCAAAAATGAAATATTAAACTATTGTAATGTAAAAGGCAAAACGTTAATACGTATGGAGACTAAAATAAATTATATATCAACTATATCTAAACCCACCGGTTTTAATTGCTGCTTGCAGTGTTTCAAGTACCAGGTGTAATGTTTCATCAGAAGCCTGGAATCAGAATCAGAAGACGGCCATTAGAAGCGACTACAACAACCACTTCGGGAATTACAGTTGTCCATTACCTGCTGAAGAAGATCTGTCAATGATGATAATAAACCCATCATCTGAGGTTGAATGGTACTCTTGTTTGCTTCGGGAAGCAGCTGTGAAAGTGCTCGACAGGCGCCTACTTTCACAGCTGGAGGGCTGTCAATAGAAAAACTGAATATAACATTTATGCAATCAATTGCCTGGCGGTCAGTTATCAAAATGGGTAGGTATACTTACACGTTCATGCCAATAGTCTTCATAGCAGCATGTAGAATGTGTTCAAGAATTCCACTGCTGATCTGAAAATAATTATAAGTTGAATTTAGAACTTCCGAGAGGACATAACCCTTAAGATGATCTCAAATGCAAGGGGAGGACATCCTTACCACAGAGGAAAACTTAGCAACTGATATAAACATACGAGCATAAAGAAACGGGTATTCGTGTACCCCTGCAAAACAAAAATGACAACACTTTCACACTCATGTCACGTCAAGGTATAGTGAAGTGTAGAATAAAATTTTCCTTGATTTTATTCATAGGGTGGCTAGGTATTATATACGAGAATTAACTTAATATTCTAGGTAGCTAATTAATAGAAAAGGTAAAACTCTAGATATGATATTCTAATAAAGTTGACTTTCCATAAGTACAAGATACAAAATATATTCACATACTTAACATGAAGAAAAAATTGCAAAATTTAATCCAATTTATCGTAATCGATAAGATGTGTCCACCAAATCAATGATAATATATAAATATTAAACACAACAAAATCAAATATAAAGTGAATACCAATTCCCATATCTTCAGTAATTATCTGCTCTAGAAGGTTCCCTAAGCTCACTTTTGTAGGTCCGGAAACCTGTTCTACCATAAATTTAATACAACATTAAAGTTGGGAACTGTGGAACATTATTGGACATTAGCCCTCAAGCCTAAGGGAAAAGTGATTACTCATGATTGAAAGTTATCATGGAAAGAACAAACCTCTGCCTCAAGTAACTGCTCAGACAAAGAAGCCAAAGCGAACAAAGTAGCCTCCCTTAGCTATAAAATTTACCATACAAAATAGAGTTACGAGAAATATTTTAAAAAGAAGAAGAAAGAGTAAGAAAATTTACATTAAAATAATTTAGAAACCACTTCTGTCAAAAAAATGACAAACAGGGTCTTCCACGTGATTGTGGAAAAACCAACCTCACTTAACAAGTTTAGAACATTAGAAGATGTTCTTTTACTCTGTTATGAAAATACCATAGTTATGCAGAGGGAGATAGAGAGACATTTAAAGGAAAAGTTAAGAGTACACTATAGCATGACAAAAGTTTACAGTCCAAGAGAAATCTTTCATAAATGGTAACCTACAAGAGAAGATTCTACTTACCCTCCACCAAACTAAAGAACCACCGGCTTTTTCTTGTTGAGACTCGCTGAATCTTTTCCCCGCAGCAGTTATAATAGCATCAATACCTTCTTCCCCACAACAAGTTGCCACCTCCTCTAGTAAAAGTGCACCTGCAGCAAGTAAATTTTTATAGGAAGTTACCTTTTCTGAAGTCAAGGAAGTATTGATTTCTTGAGGACAGACAAATGTAAGAGATATGCTATCAGATACATAAACAGATTCGTAGATATAAACAGCAGCATTAGGCAAATACAAGCAAAGATTTATCGGAGGCAAAGGCAATTAGGTTGTAACGGGCTGAGCTTAGGAACACAAAAAGAGGATAGATGGAAGATTGGCAGAAAATCATGTTTTGGTAATTAAAGACTACCATCTGTTGAAAACTAATTTGATAATTGCACCTCACAAAGGAACCAATGAGGTTTCAACAGACTGTCGGTTTCCTCTGTCACTCGTATAAAATTATATTACTAGATGCATAAACAATCAACATCTGAAGTAATAAATCTTTCAAGCTTCATCAGGCTGCATAACAAGAAAATCTTAGTTGTTGTTATTGGTGAGCAAAGGCTTTTTCTTTCTCTTAAGTCTGAATCATGCATATCAATTTGAGACAAAATCAATTATTTTAGACATATGTTCTATCTTCAATTTACAAGCAATTATAGTTTGCATAATGAGTTTCGTGATGAATTCAGATTTTTGTAACAGATATCCAAAAGGTGTTGTCATCATTTGAAGTATTTTTCTCTTATAAGTATGGGAAAAGCAAAAGTTATTAGTTTCCAGTATGATTATAAGAATGTATTGGTAAGATCATATAAATGCATGGCATATATGCTTCAAGAGAAACAAAACAACCATATATAACATCACTGAGGAATCCCAATTAACCTGGGTGCCAATAGAAATATCCAAAACAAGTTACCAATGTATAGGCTACTTACCAGAGACACGGCAGCTATAAGTGACATCATCCTCATCAGCTACAAATTGGTTAGCATCAGTGGACCACGTATGGACCTAGAAAGGATTCAAACAAAGGAATGATGGGAAGAGTGTAAACTGAATCTTAGAAGAATTAAACTTAAAGGGAACTAAGGGTTATCATGATAAAAAGAGGAGCACACAAAAGATTGAAACTTTTTACTGTATAAACGGAAAAAAAGGGGGGGAGGGGAATGCATGTCTAGGTCCCAGTAAACATTGACACAAAGTGCAGATGATCAGCTTAGCAGTAGTAAAAAGCCTGGAAAATTATGATGACAGGTGGGCTGGTAGCAATCACTAGTAATGCGTGAATTTAAAACCCACAGACCCAACATCCTTCCCAATGGAAACATCCAGTTTAAATTCAATACTGAAAATGGCAAACAATGACCCAACTATTGGTTATAATTAATGATTGAATGAAGAGATTCAACTGCTCTCAGGAATCAATCTTTGCCACAATAAACTACATTGATGAAACTCGATCATATGTTAGGATAGTTAACTAGATAACAATAAAAGTGAAGCTTTTATACAATGTTTTGATCATAAATAATTCTCATTCACAACAGCTAAGCTACTGTAGAGATATTTAGAGATGAACTGCAATCAATGGAATAAGGCCAATGACTGATGTGAGTAAAAAGCTTGCAGCAGTTAAAATATAAGGCAAGTGATTCATAAAATATTTGGAAGCAACTAACCCCAATAGTTTAATTGATTTTACCAACAGTTAATGACTAGTAGGCAGGCGTCGCCACTAGTTTCATAAAAGTGTGAGGGTAGAGATATAAGGATTTAAGTATACTTCACAAATTGGATTGGAATAACATACTAAGGACCCTAAAAGGATAGAAGAAATGAAGATTTAATAGGCCTGTCAAATGTCAATCATGCAAAATAAGGAAACAACTACAGCAGCATGCTTGAGATGACGCACAAATTACAGTGAGCAAGCAAAACTCCATTTTATTTAGTTTCAAAGATAGAAGAGTGACAAAGGGAACACAATAAAGGGTTGCTTTAAAAAAAGCACGAAGTTTATACTTTATATTCAGTTAGGAGGAATTAAGCCACTATGTTCTCAATTCTCAAGATGCCACCCGAATAAGATGCAAGTCAAAGTCCATTCTGATAATAGAATGACTGAATAATTACCTGTTGTTCCGTAACTTGCAGAAAAGCAATAGTGTAATATACCAAGTCTGCAATATTATTTGCAACGACCTACATGATCATATTTATAAATTATAGTCCATAATCAAAAAAAAGAAAAAAAAAAGAAATAGTAATTAAAGAAAACAGACATAGAATCTTCTAACTTTACCTTTACCAACTTTGTGCTACCCACAATAGTCAACAGGAACTCAAACAACTGCAAGTTCAAAGTGCAAACAAAAGAAGAGGTAAAAATGAATTAAACTAGAAACAACTTATATTTGAGCACTTGACAGAAAACCATAGCTTTATACTTTTAGGAGAATCCAAAACTATATACAGCTACAAGAACAAGTCCATTACAACTTTCTTCAAACAAAATCAACAATTAATGTTCATAACATTTCTTGCAGCTTTTTATCACACCCATCTACCTTCCTATTTCCAACGACACAAGGGATAATGCATTTTCACTTTCCAAAGGTGGTTGGAATGAATTCAAAAGAGATTAACCTGTTTGTTGACACCCTGACCTAACCATAAGAAGGATTGCTACTATACATTCAGCTTCAGCCAACTTTGTACAAATACCATAGCATTCAATCAACTCAGAACGCAACTTCAGCTCATATATAAATTGACTACTAACCTGTAATTCTAGTTGCATATGATCACACATGCTCCAATGTACACGCACACGAGTAAAGGCATAAATGAATGTCCAACTAAACCAATTTGAAAACAAATTTTATCCAGATGAAGCTAGAATCTGTTTAATCCTCACTGCCTTTTCAAGCTTGGCTACATGCAAATCCCAATACATGTACAGACATTTTTAAGGGAAAAAGCATCCATAAAATAAAATTAAAAAAAAAAAAGCACTTGTATCTCAACTTTTTATAGGTGAAACACTTCTGAGTTGATCACTAAATGACTAGGAAACATATCTGTAAATCAGAGTAGAAAAATATACTATGTCGTGTGTTTATTAAGATGAAAAGGAAGTCATTATATAGGCTTCCTTGTTACAAGAGATTTAGAAAATAAAGAAGACTAAATAGAATAGATCTCTTATCAATTAAGAGATCAACTAACTAAATAAATAAAACTCCTAAAAGAACTCCCTAAAAGAAATCCTAGAATATAGGATCGATAAATCCTAATTAATAGGATTCTTATCCTAAAAGATATCCAACACTCCCCCTCAAACTGGTGTATATATGTTGTATATACCCAGTTTGAATGAAAGTTCATCAAAAGTTACTCTAGGAAGGGCTTTGGTGAAGATATCAGCTAGCTGCCTTTTTGTAGGAACATACTTCAAGTTGGCTACTCCTTGGTTAACTTTTTCATAAATAAAGTGTTTGTCTATCTCAATATGCTTCGTTCTATCATGTTGGACCGGGTTTTTGGCTATGCTAATAGCAGACTGACTATCACTAAATAACTCGAACCCTTTCTCATCATCTAGTTCCAGTTCAGACAACACTCTTTTAATCCACATTCCTTCACAAATCCCAAGAGTCATTGCTCTGTATTCAGACTCAACACTACTCCTAGAAACCACTGATTGCTTCTTGCTCCTCCATGTGACTAGATTACCCCAAACATAGGTACAATAGCCACTCATTGACTTCCTATCTGTGAGCTCACCTGCCCAGCTAGCATCCGTGTATACTTTTACACTCCTTTCTTGATTTTTCCTGAAGATCAATCCAGCCCATGGTGTAAACTTCAAGAATCTCAGAATCCTATAAACAGCCTCCATATGTTCCTCTCTAGGATCACTCATATATTGGCTTACAATGCCAACTGAGTATGCAATATCTGGTCTAGTGAGTGAGAGATAGATCAATTTACCAACTAACCTTTGATAAGTTTCTTTGTTAGTTGGATTTCCTGCTTCTTTGTTGAACTTCAAATTAGGTTTCATAGGTGTTTCGATAGGTTTGCAGCCAAGCATTCCTGTCTCAGTAAGTAGATCTAAAACATACTTGCGCTGATTAATCAACAATCCCTCCTTGGATCTTGCCACCACAATCCCCAAGAAATACCTTATGGTGCCGAGATCCTTTGTTTCGAATTCTCTTGCTAAGTCTAGCTTTAGTCTCTTTATTTCTTCTTCATTACTACCAGTGATAATAATATCATCTACATAAACAATTAGAAAGGTGATCTTACCATCTGGTGAAATTTTCTTGAAGAGAGTATGGTCTGCTTGGCTTTGTTTAAACCCACTGTCAATAACAGCTTTAGCAAAACAACCAAACCAGGCTCTAGAGGACTGTTTTAAACCATATAGGGATTTCTTTAGTTTACAAACAGTATCCCTAGTTACCTTTCCTTCTAACCCTGGTGGAATCTCCATGTAAACATCTTCCTCGAGACTTCCATTTGGGAAAGCATTCTTTATATCTAGCTGATGTAATCTCCAGTCCAAGTTGACAGCTATTGATAGTATCACCCTGATAGTATTGAGTTTTGCAACTGGAGCAAAGGTTTCTTGGTAATCAATGCCATATGTTTGTGAAAAACCTTTACCTACCAGCCTTGCTTTGTACCTCTCTATGCTGCCATCAGAGTGATATTTGATGGTGAATATCCATCTACATCCTACAGCCTTTTTTCCAACAGGTAACTCTGTCAAATCCCATGTCTCATTCTCCTGCAAAGCCTTTAATTCTTCTTCCACAGTCTTCTTCCATTCTGGAAATTGAAAGGCTTCTGCCACAGGAATTTTTTCATGATTTACACTCACAGTGAATGCCCTGAAATTAGAATGTAATTTCCCATATGCAACATATTTATTTATGGGATGGGCAGTACATTTCCTTACCCCTTTCCTAATAGCAATAGGAAAATCATCCAAATTCACATCAGCACTCTGTTGAGGTCCTTCATTTCCTTCTCTTTCAGTACCAGTAACTTCTGTCTCAGTACCAGGAATCGAATCCGGTGGTTGAGCAATGCTAGGCTGACCTCTTTCTTTTGCATCTGTTTTCCTTCTCCTTGAGTAAGTCTTAAGTTGAGGTGTTATGAGGTTACTGTCATCTACAGAAGTATCTTCTGTGGAAAAAGGGATTCTATGTGGACTCGGTTGTGGAGATAAGAAGGATGGTGACTCAGGGATTTTATGTGGACTTGATTGTGGAGATAGGAAGGATGGTAACTCAGTAGGATTTGTTTCTACTGATTTTTCTGCCTTGCTAGTATCATTTGGACTTTAAACAGTAGGTAATTGGACAGTGGATGGCAGACTCCTGCTGGAAGGTAACATTAGACTTGGTTGGGAGGATAATATAGGTTCTTGAACTGACTGATATTGCTGAAATTCCTGAGGATTCTCCCCCTGAATTTCAGCACTAGAGAAATAAGGAGAATCTTCAAAGAAGGTTACATCAGAGGACACATATGTTCTTTTGGTAGATGGGGAGTAGCACTTGTACCCTTTTTGGCTCGAAGAATAGCCTATAAAAACACATTTGATAGCCCTAGGATCCAGTTTTCCTCTATTAGTATCCTGAACATGGACAAAAGCAGTACACCCAAAGACTTTAAGAGGAAGGTTTGAGTGTAAAGGTTTAAAGTGAGGATAGAGTTTAAAGAGAACCTCTGTGGGAACTTTAAATCCTAAAGGTTTATTGGGAATCCTATTTATAAGATAGGTGGCTGTAAGAATAGCTTCCCCCCATAGGTATTTAGGAACTCTAGCTGTAAACATAATGGACCTAGTGACTTCAAGAATATGTCTGTTTTGCGTTCTGCTATCCCATTCTGTTGAGGGGTATTGACACAAGAAGTAAGGTGAACAATACTTTTCTCCTTAAAGAAAGAACTAAGAGATTTGCTTAGATATTCACTTCCATTATCACTCCTTAGAATTTTTATTTTTGTATCAAATTGAGTGATAATAGTCTGATAAAAGTTTCAAAATATGGACTCAACCTCAGATTTTTCTTTCATTAAAAATACCCATGTTGTCCTAGAATAGTCATCTATGAAAGATACAAACCACTTATGTCTAGAAATGTTTTTCACAGAGCAAGGACCCCAGATATCACTATAGATAGTTGAAAAAGGTGTTGTTGGTGCAAATATAGTTGGGCCATAAGATTGACGAGTATGTTTAGCAAACTGACACATTTCGCATGAAAAAAGAGCAGGATTCTTATTAATAAATAATTTGGGAAACATTCTTGCTAAGTAGAAAAAACTAGGATGGCCTAGTCTGTAGTGCCATAACAAAATATCACTACTGGTACTAGCAGGAACTAAAACTTGTTTCCTAAGTTGGCTGGATAAGACAAGATTATGAGGTGGAGAACTCTCACAGATGTATAAACCTTTAGTAAGTCTAGCATTGCCAATCACCCTCTTCGAAACCTGTTCCTGAAACACACAACCACCAATACCAAACATAACATCACAATGTGAATCACAAATTAACTTGCTGATCGATAACAAATTACAAGCAAGCTTAGGAACATAAAGAACATTATGCAGCACCAAATTATTATTTAATTTAACCAAACCACTCCCTTTTACACTAGTAAGAGAGCCATCTGCAATTCGAATTGATGCAGGTAGGTTGTTCTCACCAAAATCCTCCAGTAAATCAACATTTCCTGTCATATGGTCTGTCGCCCCTGAATCTACAATCCACTGAATTGATTTAGGAGAGGAACCAGTACCTGTAGTAGTGTTAGCCTCAGGTACAGGTTTTGCTGTCAGATTACTTATGAGTTGCTGCAGCTCTTCAATTTGTTTCTTGCTAAAACTATTGGAAGATTCTTCCTGAGATGAAAGATTGGCTTCCTTAGGAGGTTTAGACTTATTTGTCTTCCAGTCAGAAGGTTTGCCATGTAGCTTCCAACAATTCTCTATCACATGCCCCACTTTCCTACAATGTTCACACCAAGGTCTACTTCTCCTTTGCTGGTTTTTGAAGTTCGAACTTGTCACCAAGGCTGAAACTTCTGATTGTGGAGTTGATGGTGTCATTACAAGCCTTCTACTTTCTTCCCTTCTAATATCTGAGAAAACCTCACGAACCAAAGGAAGTGGTTTAGAGGATAAAATCCTTCCCCTTGCCCCATCAAATTCAACATTCAATCCAGACAAAAACTGAAATACTCTCCTTTGATTCTTCTGAATGTTATAGAAATTCCTATCTTCCTGGCACCTCCAGTCAATATTCTCATAGAGATCAACTTGCTGCCAGCACTTATTCAGAGCACCATAGTACTGTATAACCAACATCTCTCCTTGTCGAAGATTCTTAATCTGATTTTCCACTCTAAATAGTTCTGAGGTGTTATCAGCACTAGAGTAGGTGTCCCTTGCTGCAGTCCAAATCTCTGCTGCAGTCTTATAAAGCATAAAGTCTTCTCCAATTGCTGGAATCATTGAATTTATTAACCATGACATAATCATGGTATTCTCACTCCTCCACGAACTATAACTTGGATCTGTTGCATCAGGAATGGTCATTGACTCCGAGAGATACTCTTCTTTTCTTCTGCCAGTAATATAGAGCCTGACAGATTGTGACCAGGCAAGGTAGTTATGGCCATTCAACTTATTGGTGGTGATTGGGGATAGAGACGAATCAGAAATTAAAAGTTCTGATGGAGATGAAGTATTTGGGGAACTAATTTCAGATGAAGATGGATTTGGATGAACCATCTTTCAAGAAAAAGATAGATGAAGGAGAAATAGAACAAGAAAGCCGAGACAAAGAAGTCTGACTCGGAATTTGAGGATCGTTCTGCTCTGATACCATATAAATCAGAGTAAAAAAATATACTCTGTCGTGTGTTTATTAAGATGAAAAAGAAGTCATTATATAGGCTTCCTTGTTACAAGAGATTTAGAAAATAAAGAAGACTAAATAGAATAGATCTCTTATCAATTAAGAGATCAACTAAATAAATAAATAAAACTCCTAAAAGAAATCCCCAAAAGAAATCCTAGAATAAATCCTAGAATATAGGATCAATAAATCCTAATTAATAGGATTCTTATCTTAAAAGATATCCAACAATATCAATGCACATGTCAGATCTTACTTTCAGGAACAAATCAAATTAAAAGAAAGATCAGGATTCTATATCTATCTGTTATGTGAATAAAATAAACAAACATTTTTGTACCGTTAAATTTAGAATTGCCTATTCATTATGGGCCACTAATGTTACCTGAATAACAAAGGAATCAAGGCTTTTCTCCGCACCATCAGAGTCATAACTGCCCTCATAGGGATCCTCTGTACCCTCAATTGCTGATTGTGTATATACTCTCAGAGATGATACAAAAGTCTGCCATAGTGGCCCCACAATATCTGCAGAAATGGAACATCAGGAAGTCACATTAGTACTAAAACATCAAAACTAGAACTCAGAAAATATGCTAAAAGAAACATATAAAGATATATGGCCAACTAACCCATAAACAAACTCTCAGTGAAGCTAGGAAAATTCTGAACAAACTGGTTCAAGCATTTTAAAACCTGGGAAAATCGAATTATAAGCAAAGAGTACAAAACATGACAACGGATGGATATGCAAGCATAATACCAACCTCCATTCTAATGCTCCAATCATCAGGATCTTCAGGCTGTACAGGATGTTTCAAGATAAGAGAGAACTGATCTACCCATGGTTGAAGCATTGGTTCCATCAATGCATTAGTTTCTACCTGAACAAAAATTACATAGTTCCGTTTACTACTTTAACAAAATTAAACTAACCAGATATTAAGATCCAGCACAATCAAAAATAAGTTGCATAAGTGTACCTGATATACACCACTCATATCCCCCAACATGGAAGTGCAAGCATAAACAATAGAGAGGGCTTTTGTGCGCAAATATGTGTTATAGGTCTGCAAAAGAAAGCCTTATCAAAATGTACAGACTTTGATTTCTGTGCAGATCATAACAAAAGAATTTGGAGAATGCACATATCACTAACTTTGGTCAAATATGATAAAACTACATGCTTGAAAATTGTTAAATTTTTGGTTATGATTATCTTCAGACAGCATCTGCATCATATGCAGTCATAAAATGAACAACGCCAAGCTACACTAAAACCACACTTCCTCAAAATCCTCATCTCCAAATATAAGATTCAAAATCTTGTGAAACTAATGAAACGCACACAAAAAATAAGAACAATATACCTACACTAAAGCTATAATTAAAGCAATGAAAGCAAAAGAAAACTGACCTGAGAAGAAGATACAATGGTATACAGGCGAGGGAAGAGGACAGGTACTAATGTTGGAATTATGGCATCATCCAAATCCCCAGAGAGAAGAGACAAGCACCTAAGACCACCATGCACTACAAAATTTGGGAATGTCATATAGGGAACAGAAAATATTCAATACTTTGCTAACGTAGATAATCATTGGAAATAAGCAAGTATAAAGGCATGATGATAGGCCACAAAAGAGTCAACACAAATAAATTAAGAACCCAAGAAATAGAAGGAAAAGAGTTCCAACCATACAAGAAGTCAAGAACTTTGGTAAAACAGAGTTAAAAAATATTGAATATAAGACAAAGTAATAGATAATCGGGTTATAAGCTTTATATCTATACAAACCTCCTTAATAACAACTAAAACATAAACAAGTGATGAATCCCTCATCAGACATCAAATTCATAGAATGCACTAATAATAACACACTTAAAACTAATAGATCCTTATGAAAAGGGTTAGATAGAATAACCATCAATAAAACTAATTTATAACAATGCATCTAAGTAAGCCAACTAGATGACTATCAAACCACTGAAACATGAAAAGAAAACATTAAAGGTTAAACAAAAGGAAACATGATTAATTAGAGCATGAATGCTCGATTTCTTACCTTCATTCATGTCACTTTGATCACCAATCAACTTCAGGAGGAAGTCCAACAAGTCTGGCCAACTTTCTGGCCAGTCATAGACCGCAATAGATGCTATAGCCATACTGATTGCCGTGCAAAGTTTTCGGTTAGGATCATCCAAAGTAGACAAAAGAAGTCTGCGGATAACTGCCTGACAATATAATCAAGATGGATTTAATATAAAGGAAAACAGGGCATACTAAACACAAGAAATCTAGCTATGAATAGAAGTGGAAAATCCATCCATATGTTTCATCTCATAATTTACAGTAAAGATTAAGATAGAGAAAGAAAGCCAAAAAAAATATGTTTGTGTTGTGTCTAGAGCTGCCCAATAGCAACCCATAAAAGGGGAAAACCTTTTTACACTAATTGTTGACCATGTACAGATACAGAACCAGTCAATAAACATAGAACTGCGGCAAAATAGAAACATACAATGGCGTAATTAAAATAAGCAAAGGCATTGTGGCTTTATTTGGTACCAAGCAACAGAACTACAGAAGTATACGATGAGAACGAACTCAATGAAAGTCAACAATAGTAAAAACTCCACAAAGAAAACCAAAAGGATTACAGAGTAAGAAATAAATTGAACTTTAATTGTGCTGTATTTCATTATATGTACCTTCTCATCACCTGAAACAGCAGGGTGTTGAAATGATTCATCCCCTTCCTGCCAATGCTTTTTGATGAACTGTTTCAAAATGAGAGCAGCTAGGTAGAAGATGTTAAAGATTCACATGACTAAAACCCTTGCATTGTGTTAATATACAAGACAAACTAGGGATGACCAAGACAATTTAACCCCTCTTTTTTTTCAAATATTCAAGAAAAGAAGGAAACAGCACCACACCTTTTTTTCTTTCATTCTTCTAATAGCATGAAGGAAATAAGATGTTCACGAATATAACATGCAAACATTTTATTCAAATAAAAGAATAAAAGAGAAAAATATAAGCTAGAGAAATATTTGACAGCTTCTTTTCAAGTCATAGGTGTGATATGAGAGAATCTATCAGCAGGAAATCAGATGAGGATGTATTGGAACTCGTTAACAAATAATACAAGAGGTAATCAAGATTGAATTAATTAAAATAAATTCAAAAAAGGATATCTGACGCAGACCAAATGGAAGATCTCTGTTTGCAACAACCTTTGATAATCCCTTGCCAAAACCTTCAGAACAAGACAATAAAATATGGTGATAAAAATATCTTCAAAGGACAAGAGAAATACTATAACTAAAAGATGATATTAAAGGGATTAAATATTGTCATTCATGACCATGATTTTTTATCTCTATAAAACACGAAGTTCTCTCTAGATTAAGAACAAACCAAAGCTGCAAGGATGTTAACAAACACTTTATTTTTATGAAAAAAGCAAGTAAACCAGAGAGGAATTTCACATTAGAAACCCGTAGGAGCATACATATGTAAACCTGACATCTTAGCTGTCACTTTGGGAAGCGGAGAAGTAAACTTTTTACATAAAACAAGCTATCGCACCGTCACTAAGAAGCAAAACTTGAAAACAACTTAGTTTCAAGTAAAATGCAACTAAAAAAACATACATAAAAAATCAAAATGATGTCATTTTCGGTTCTCAATCATATCTCCTTTTCATCTCTCAAATATCCAGAGGTTCTTTCTGTCATTCTGAAACAATATACAAAAGTACTTGTCATTGTTGCCCTTATTCAACGTCCTTATTTGATTTTTTACAAGGATGTTTGCTTAGATAGATGGAGAAGAGGCTTTACAAAAAAAAAAAAAAGAACAGAACAGAACCACCTTCATTGCTTGAGCATGAAAGCAAGGGAGTTACTTCATTTATTTCTAAGAAATTTCTTTTCAGTTTGTTTCTTTGAAACCTATAATCCTTTGAGTGAATGCACAATTTTCTCAACTCCTTTAACTTATAGTTAGAGGAAGGAAAAACAAAAAGGGAAAATCACGCAACAAAGGATTACCGGTTTATAAATACTTCCATTAGAAGTAGTGTTCTAGATTCTATCGGACGGGAATGTTTTATATAATATTTTATAAATCATGTCAACAAGTTTGACAGTTAAGTCTCCATTCCTCGACACTGTTTGAACAAAAGGAGAAAAAAACAGTTATGACTGATAAAAAAATGAACAAAAGAATCAAAATGTAATACTAAAAGTAATATCATCAAGCAATTTGCTATCTACTAACGTTTCTTTACTAAAACTTCAAAACACGCTGGTTTTCTTCTATATCGAAACGCGATTTGTAAGTTTGAAATTACGACGAAAACAGGTGAATATCAGGCATTTCAAAGGCAAAAGAAAGTGAAGGAAAAGAAAAAGAACTGAAAATTCTTAAAAGACAGGGAGAAACCTTGTTGAAGAGCGGCTTGATCAAGGGAAGCTTCGGCAAAAGAACGGACCTCCTGTTTAGGGTCCAAAGTAGCAGATAAGCAATTAATTAGCCATTGTTGATCTTCATCAACTGCTACATTCGCCATCACCCGAAAAAAGCAAAAAGAATCCCTAATCTTCTCGCTTTACTGATATTGTCTTGAGCTCTTAGTCTTCGTTTCCCGCTCTTTCAAACAATTAAGCAAAGAAGATGAGGAAAACACACTGACTCAGGTGCGAGTAGTGGCAAAATTGAAAATTCATTCCATGTTTGGTGCTCTTCAGCAGAGATTTTTTAGGGTTTTGGGTTTTTCATTTTCATTAAAAGGGGAAAATAAAAACTTTTTTTCAATTCTCCAGGCCCAGTCTATATTTCTATAATATAAATACTACTTTCGGCTTACAGTCCAACAATTCCAGACCTACCTAGGCCCACGTTCTAAACATTTTTTTCATTTTTCGGTTAAATTAGTGAATTAGTCCTTGAACTATGTCTAAACTTATGTTTTGTCTCTTTTACTACCCGATTTTTACATCAAAATCATCGTTGTCATTTCCTCAACATTATCATTAATTGGTTAAAATTTATCAAAAAAATTCTAAAATTAATATTTATTTTTATAATACTCATATTTCCATATTCAAATCCGACTATCATATTTACTCCCAAAATTATTTAAGGGGTGTCATTTTTTCTTGAATTATATTTAAGGGGTATCAATTATTTATAAATTGATATCATTTATTTATTTTTTAAATATATATATAAAAAATATCCAAAATATTTAGGGTGTCATTTGACCACATATTTCAATGGTGGCTCCGCCCATGTTTACACCTTTTACGTAGTTTTTAACAGTTCGGTTTATTAATTTATTGTATAAGCCACGTGCATAAATGGGGTGTCTCCTGACACTCCAAAAGTTTTAGAAAATCATATTTTTTATATAATTTGTATATAAAAAATTAAATATATATAATTGATACCCTTTTATAAATAATTAATTTTTTTTAAATATCGTTAAAAAAAATAATTAATATGTTTTATATTATTTTTTATCCTTAATGTTATTTGGAATGGTACCATGATTGCTTCTTTTTCATGTGTTGGGACCAAAATGGGTAGCCACCTTGATCCTTCGTGCACTATTTTAGTCTATTCGTACCATTTTCCTTGTTTCTCGTCATTTATTGGTTTCATCTTCGGACCACTGCAGTCGGCGTTGTCGAAATTTTCAATATTTTTTTCATTTATACAATATTCTTTTTAGAATAACTTTAGTATAAAATAAGTATTTAAATATATATATTTATTTTAAGTATTCATTTTTTTTATTAAAAGTACATGTTTATTGTTTTATTTTATTATATTTTAAATGTTAATTTTGTTAATAATTATAAAAAAATTGCCATTTAATGAATACATAATATCTTTACATAAAATAAATTTATAACTCAAAAATTTTATTTTTTTTATTTTTTTTATCGATGAATCATCCACTATCATTCAAGGATGAAACTACATGGGATAGGATGGGGAAATCGTTCCCACCTCCGAATAATTTTTTTTTATCCATCTATTTAAAAAATAAATTCGTAAAGTTATCTTTATATTGAACTTTTTGTAGAAATTTGATCCAAATTATTCGATTAATAAATTAGATACCAAAGATTAAATATTATATATAGGGATGAATACAGGTCGAGTCGAATTTTTGACTTATTTGAAACCAACCTAAAATATATACCCTAAACTCTAACCCACCCTTCTTTAAAAAAATTAAGCCAAAAAATATGGGTGCAAATCGTATGCCCCCTTTTATGCCTCTATTTATGCCCACTTCAAATTAGAGGGTTTAGGGTTATAGGGTTCTAGGTTAGGGGTTTTGGTTAGGGTTTAGGAAATTAGGGATAAGATGTATTTTTTAGGGTGTATGGTTTAGGGTTTAGGATATAGAAAATAAGGGTTTAGGGTTTAAAATTCAATTTAAAAAAAATCAAAGGAGGCATGAAAGGAGGTACGGAAAAGAGACAAAGGATTTTTGTTCAGAAAATATATACTCAAACCCAAACTTGACCTAATTTATCAAAAATAATTTTTAAGGATCTAATTATAAAAAATACATTTAAGAAACCTAATTGTAAAAAAATATAATTTACAATGACTTAATTATAAAATATATATAATAAAGTATCATTACAAATATCATTATAAAAATATATAAAAAATTACACTATTAATTTATAATCGAATTAAACAAAATTTTTTCATTCTAAGCCCGAACACAACTTAAAGTCACACTAAAAAAAACGATACTTAAATTCAAATCTTTTACCGAAATATTTCAACTGAATCAAAAGTCAATAGGTTAAATAAAATACTAATCATATGGAATCCCAACTATCTTTTGACAGATCCAATAAAGATTTGTAGTTGGAATTGAATTATTCATCCAACTACCTGAAAATAAAGGAAATTAATTTGGTTGACATCCAGATTGATCCTGTCGTATGAACATGCTCTTGCCTTGATGAGTTAATATGCTGTCTAACAATAATGAAATTACAGGTCCATGTCAAAAAGAAACCACTCACAAGGACATGAACCATAAGGAAAATGACATAACCACAGATATTTCAATTTCTTTTTCAAAGAGTTGGATATTGAATTTTATATAATAATAATAATATAGTTTAAAATTATTATAATTATTTTTTTTTTTTCATTTTTCAGTTGCTTTGAACATCCATCGCCATCCTTTGAAACTTCGTCTGTTCTTTCTGTTCCCTCTTTCATCCATTGTTAATAGACATGAACGTGAAGGGCTGCCCTCGTTAGACTCGTCTCCGCCGGTAAAATTACTCTCTTTCAGTGAAAATACACGCCTGTTTGCACTATTAAAACCAGCATCTCCGGCATTGAAACCGGAGCTCCGACCACCGGAAAAGTTCATCGAATCGGTTACATCATCTGATCCTAAAAGCCCACCGCCCCGGAGACTACAAAGAGACCTTGACCTCGACACTCCGGTGTAATCAACGATCCAGAAATCATCAGTTTTCTCGTCAACCACATTGCCACCGGCGCCGACTTCACTCTTGCCACAAGTGTTACCGTCTTCTTCCTCTCTCTTTTTCTTAAACAATCTTCCAATCCTCCAGAACCCATTCTTTTTCTTCATCTCAACGCAGCTACTTTTGCTTCTCTTGATTAAAAACATCTCTTCTGATTTACTTGGATTCGGAACTTGTTCCTTCTGTAAGTTGTGTTCGTTCTCTATCAACAACGAGACACGGCCTCCACCACCGCCGCATGAACTTCGACGACCGGAAGCGATTTCCGAGCACGAACAAGTCGAGCGGCGGTGAACGCCACAATCCGAGCAAACCAAGTCGAGCAAACGTTCCTCGAGACAATACGCGCATACACCGACCGGAGATTGTTGTGGATGTTCCTTACACCGAACATCCAACGATGTTCTGTAATAATCATGAAAAAGACCAACGTTGTCGTTGTAAACTTGCACAGCTTTGCCTCTTTCATGCTCATCTTCATCATCATCATAAAAAAAAAACTAATTAAACTCGAAATGATTGGACAGAACCAGAAGATTCATAAAACCTAAATGATTTGCATTAAGACCTGAAATCTCTTAAACAAATTAAGCTGGTAAAGTACATAGCTTTGCTTGTTCATGCACTGCAGAAGTAGGGTTTCGTCTGTGTTTCTGAAGTCCCACATCAAAACAAAAGTCCTTTGAATCATTATAATGTCCAAATCCATCAATCTGTCATATGTTTTTATCAACTTTTTTTATTTTATTTTCCTGGATCTTTTCTTCAGTCTTGACTTCTTTTCCCATGCTAAATGCTAGCCGACGAACACTCTATTCTCAATGTTCCTTCATGTTCTTCCATTATTGGATCCATGGAATGCTCGACTGGTCCACTTTCTTTGTGCATTTCTTACATGGTTCATGAAACCAACCTTAAACTAGTTCTTATATCATTATTTCTTTATATATATATATATATAAAGAAAAGCTTTGATACTCCGTTAAATTAAAATTTATAAGTTTATAAAATTATGGAAGCATAAAATCAAAAATACCCCTTATATTTATCTTAATAATAAATGATAAATGTCTTAAATGACCTGACAAACTTGTATGATAATACATGTTGATATTATAATATTATAATATCATATAAATAAAATTATTAAATTAAAAAAATATTATATTAATTAAAAAATAATTTTATAAAATTATGATAATAAATTTAATAATCAAAATATAATGTCCCTACAATAAACTTTAAGACACTACATAATTAACAAAATCTTGAGCACGTGTTATACCGGCGCATCCATTTGCATGCGGCCCCATCCCATGAAGGATCGAAGGACTAATTTGCTTGGCCTTTTCCTCTTAAAATTTTCAGATGGAAATTAACTGTTATGATAATTCTTGCTAATAGAAGTGTGAAATAATTTATAAAATATGAGAGGTTCAAATTTATAAAATAGGAATGAAACAAATTAAATTAAAAAATATATTTAATATTTATAATACTCGATTAAAATTAATCGTTTAATATATTAAATATTAATACTAAATATGTCACATTTTACTGATATCTATCTACAACGTTTGCGCGACACATGAACAAAACCGTAATACTTAGAAAAGAAAATAAAAAAGACAAATTATATGGACAACATATGACTGTAATATCAATAATTTATTTTTATTTTTAGGACAATTAAAATATAATTTTATCATACATTACCTTATAAATACATAAAATTTTACAATGGCTAAATACCAAATACAAATCCAATATTAAAAAACATATATCGAAAACAGATTAATAATTAATGAAACATAAGTACTCCTTCTATGCATATAAGATCCCGACGTAAGGTTTCAGTACTGAACCTATGTACAATTTTCCATTGAATTCTTCAATTTCGCTCACGGAAGTAAACGTGAGCCTGCCGTTCCCATCCAACTGTTTCAAAACCTTACCATCTCCGTCGTACTTCACTCCGATGGGATCGATGTTAAACTCGAGCAAGTCGTCTTGAATTCCCTCTCTCCCACTATTTAATCCGATCCAGAACTCTCCTTTTTCGTTCATTTTGATATTATCCGGGGTCCTCGATAATTGAACAAACTCTTTCATAACATAACCCTTTACTTCATCTTCGAGCTCGAACTTCATGATCCTCATTTTCATCGATTCCGCAACTAGAAGAAACGATTTGTCTTTACTCAATGCTACACCGTTAGGGAAAGCTAAGCCTTTGTACATTACAGTCACGTTGTTCGTCCGAGGATCGTATTTCAGTAACCTACCTGTTCTGTCGAAGGTTAATACCGATAAGAAAATGTGCCTACAACAACAAAAATGTATATTACCACTCTTTGTTACTATCATAAGGAGATGAATTAGGGACCTAAAGTGAAAATTTTAGAATAAGAATACCTTCTTTGAAAAATATTGCTACTATCGGTAAAATAAACGATTCCCGTATCCATATCGATATCTAAAGCATTCGTTAATTTAAATGGGATTCCTTCGGCCGAAGTCACGAGTTGTTGAGCCTTGCCTCCGTTCGAACCGACCACTAATAAACCGAAGTAAGCATCCGCGATGTAGAGTTGACATGTTTTTTGGTTGAATTTTAGTCCTAATGGCCTCCCGCACGTTGGTTCGAGGTCGGGATTTGTCGTTCCATCGCACACTTTCTTGTTCCTAACCCAACAAATTAAAAAAAAAAAAAAAACTGAATTATATTAAAAGAAATCAACTAGTTGATGAACCTAATTAAAAATTACTCGTTATTAAATTTCTTAAACAAGGTCCGACATGAAATCTTGACATTATAAAGAGAAAAAATCGAGTTAAAAAAAAATAATCCTCATATTAAATCTCTATAATCTTTCATTCGAATTAATCTAATCAAATACCAATTATTTTAATATGAGGACTGAGTTTTAAAATTTATCAGGACGAATATAAAATTTTAAATTATAATAAATTTATAAAATTTTAAAGATAAAATAGGCATGTTATCCTCCCATCAGACATGAAGACTGAGTTGTTCTTTTCAGTATATTTACATTATACAGTAGCCAAGAACTTAACTCCTTCCCTGACACAGTGGCCCTCTCATTTACAAGGGCATTAACTGAAATCACCAATAAGAAGTCAGACAAATTTAATGATACGTACAAAAATTCTGTTATGATAACGATCTGTTTCTTTGCAACAAACTGTCCTTTTCTACTATAATAATAGTATATAGGCAAACCTTGTTCATCACGTCATTTATAGTCTCAATTAATCAGGATCGTTGATTTCAATTTTTTTCAAGTGAATCATCATCTCTTTCCTACACGTACTTAGTGGGTAGGTAGTTATTAGGTGATTATATAAAGATTAACGGTCCTGATTACTTGGATCATAGATGACGTGATGAACAAGGTTCACCTATAATCTCTCACGTAAGAATGTAAAAATTGTTTAAACTTTTTTAAAAAAGTTTAAAAATTTATTTATTTTTATTTTTATATTTAATTAAGGTTTTAAATTAAGAGATTAAAACAATTAACTTTTAAATTAAGAAATTAAATTAATTTGATCTTGACAGATTTTCCTATTAAATATTACTAGCTTATGATATATTATGATTCTATTATATTGTATTTATAATTTTTTAAAATTTTATTTTATAAATTTTTAAATAAAAAAATCAAGTAGAAACACTTAGAAACAACAGATGAATAGATAAAAATTATCTTAATTAATTCTATTTATTAGTTCAAAAAGCTTAATTAATTAAATTTATTGGTTAAAATACTTAATTAAGTATAAAAATTAAGAATTTAATTATTTTTTTCTTTAAAAGTTTAATAGATTCTCGTATCCTAAAGTCTAATATTTATCAAAATAAAAACAAATTGTTTGCCTTTGTAATTTTGGGGGAAAAGGGAGTTTCGAACTCAATATTTAAGCGAAAAATTACGTACATGCATGCATTTAAGAACAATATGGTATAGAGCTTTTTATGATTTATTTTTAATGTTTAAGTCCTACGTTCGTATTTAATGTGAGGTTTTTATTGTCATTTTGGTTTTTTATAAATTTGTCTCGATGAATCCGACCCGATTTATGTCTCACATTTGATTTTAATAGGTGAGTTTTCGAGCATAATTTTTCTGTATACACAATATCTCAAACTTGAGATATGCTTAAGCGATACTAAGATGTTTATTACTTGAACCAACCCGTTAATATTTAATATATATTTAAATATAAATATTATCGTATAATTACTTGTTGGGCTATAAAAGTGAATAGTACATGATACAAACACATGCGGATAAATTATAGAAATATTGTGACTAAAAATTTTAATTCAAAAAAATATTGTTTTCACTCTATTATTTCTCATTATATTGTGATTTACTGTTGAGTTCAGAAGACCGGTTTCTTTCAACCCGTCTTTGAACAGTGAATTAATAAAAAAAATAATAAACATTATTCAAAGACGGGATGAAAGGAACCGTCTTTAAACAATGATTTACTATTGAAATAATGGTTGAGTGAAAAAAACACTATTTAAAGATTGATTACTTTCTCCATCTTTAAACAATGTTTATTATTTTTATTAATTCACTGTTCAAAGACGAGTTAAAATCTACCGGTCTTCTGAACTTTACAGTAAATCACAATATTTTAAAAAATAATAAAATGAAAACAATATTTTTAAAATTAAAATTTCCAAAAACAATATTTATATAATTTTTCCATATAAGTCAGTAGGTTACCTGTTTGGAGAAGTAACAGCAAACTCTTTCCAGCCGAGGTTTTCCCCTTGCCATTTCAGTATCCTCCCATCAGAAACACCAACGTAGGGCCCTTCATTCTTACAATCAAAGGCGATGCTTTCTGGACCACTGGCTTCATCCAGTTCCATTTGGTCATAATCTTTCAGAATAGGAACCTGTTGGTACGATCGTAAAACATTCTCAGAGAGAAAAAACACGAATACTAGAAATTTAATCGAGAAAAGACACGTTTTCATTGAAAACTCTGGGTTGACGATACAAACTTAATTTATACAGACAACTTTAAGATGTTTGTATTCGATAAATTTGAATTCGAATTTACAACCCTTGATGTACTCTAATAAGCTAAGTTGAGAGGAAGTGAGATATATAGGAGTGAGGGAGCTCAAAATGAAGTGCTAGCTAGCTAGCTTTCGTTTGAAATTAATGTGTCCAAAACATAAAAGGTCAGAGAAATTAAATAATAATGTCCTACACAACCATCACTTGTCTAGTTGCCAACTTGCCATTACCATGTCCTTTGACAATAAAAATTATTTCATCCGCTTCGTTAATTATGTCACAATAGTGAAGCTTCAGTGTTAATAGACAGGGACGAAGTTGTGTTTAAATTTTTTACTTTTGTCCCCTATTTAAATTTTTTTTAATTTTTTTTATGAATTTGCCCCTTACTTCTAAACATTTATGTTTTGCCCCCCTCAACCCCAAATCCTGGCTCCGTCCCTGCCGACAGAAAAAACCGAATTTGGATTTTTAAAAATTAGGTTTGTGTAAAATAAGTGTCGGACTTGAATCTAAAAAAATCCGAACTCGTCCCGTTTTTATATTTAAATATTTGTTTTAATTTGGTTAATACCGTTGTTTTTGTGATCAATGGCGGATCTTGATTGTATAGCTTGAGGGGATAATTAAAAATTTTGAAATTTTAGAGGTCTAACCAAAATATTCACAAATTTTGAGGGGCTTGGTGAGATTTTTTTTAAAATGTGAGTGTCTAATTAAAATTTTTATTATTTTTGGAATTTTTAACAGTTTTGAGGGGATAATTAAAAAATATTCAAAAATTTCAAAACATTGTGAGGGTCCACTTATAAACGCCTCTGAATTTTATGAACTTCAATTAATTTAGAAAAAAAAATCATATAGATTTTTATTTTGGGTTAAAATTATTTCATTGTTTAAAGTATTATATGTTATTATTTATGTAGTTTGGGTTGATGAAAAATAATGCAAAAATAAATTAAATATTCTATTCGGTTGTGGGTGCAATTAATTGATTCCTTTTTTAATAATTTAGTTGCCACATAAAATCATAACACCAATATTTTTTACTGTTATTAAATGCACAGTGTCTGTACTGATATGGATAGGGAATATTATGTCAATTTTTTTAAAAAAATATATTTTCATAAAATTTAAATAAAAAGAAAATTAATTTAATTTAACAATTTTATTTTGTTTCGAAAGAATGAAAGCAAAGGCATTCAGCTTGAAGCCCATTCTCTAAAACTAAACATTTGACAACCGGCCCAAAACTATACAAGAGACAGATAATGGACAAAACCCATTTGCAATCCGGGTTTATAATTCCGAATTAAAAATATATTTCGGATACATATATGCAGTGACAGAGTTATACGAGGGTGGGATTTTCTTTACACATTTTTTTATAATTTTTTTTAAAAAATAATTTATTTGTGAATTGTATTGTCGTTTTTGTATTTGATGAAACAGAGAGAGAGTTAATTCTCGAGAAAAATATCGGGATTCGAACACATAAAATAAGACAATATGAATATTTTTGATCACTCGGCCAACTAACGGAATCATGGATTAAGATTTGTATTATACAACATAGACTCGATTAGTTGAGCATATTAGGTTAAACCAATGCTTTAAATTCAGTTGACAAATGAACTGTATGATTAACAGCTGTTGCTTAGCAAACAAGTAAACTGTTTGAACAACTCTACTCTTCCTCGTGTTCATGATCTTCATCATTGAAGTGCAAGATTAGTTTTACATTGGAGAAGGAAGGTGATAGCTTGTCCGAAATATTCGATTTTCGGATGACAAAACAATAATAAAAATCTTAGTCATCTCAGTAGCAATCGATACTCCGTCTGCATTAATGCAGTTCGACAATATTTGCATCAATATGTTTATTATTCGTCTTGCGATTTGTTTGAAACTCGGGTTTATATATATAAAAAACACCTGAACTCATCTAATCGATAATCGGTAAATTTATTGTGTGATGAACTAAGAAATAACAACAGTCAAAATGAAAGTGCAATGTAAAAACAACTAAACAAAACTCAAATTTAAGGTGATTGACTTGGTTGACAAGTTATCTTTGAGTTGATAATGAGGGTTTCTTGGTAAACACGTTATGTTTAGACCCAACAGACCTAAAACCAATATTATGAACGTGCCAAAGCCAAACAAAAAATTATCAACTGAACTTCTCTGGAATCTAAACTCTTGGAAATGCTTTCGTAGCTGATCGCAAAACGATATAAAGTTTCGTCGATTACACGAAAATGTATATATTTCATTCAGATTCGAAGAATATAGATGTTTAAGTCAGGTTTGTCCTCCATTTGCAGTACATACAAAGGGCACCTTCCATCATTTGAAAATGGACATATTCTCAGTTTACAGAAAAGAAAATACAGTACCGAAACTTTACACGAAAGCAATGTGTTGTTTCACTGTGCACTTGTTCAAAATGTGGGATTTCAATGATGGTTATAAATCTGAACCGAAGTTCGAAGGTCTCGAATAACTGTTTTTGCTGATCAAATCTGTGAGTTCTATTCTTCTTCACTCTTGAAACGCCAAGTATTATTAGGCTTTCAAGTAGAAGTCAGATTATGTTTTCCTGAGTCCTTCCAAGATGTCCTTCCAAGGCCTATTTCTTCTTTCGAGATCCATCCTCGTGTTCGTGTTCGTGTTCATGTTCATCTTCTGAATCTGCACAAAGATGACAAATAGGTTGAATTGAAGATAAAACAGCCAATATATATTTCATACATACATTTATACATATATGCCGTACTTACCGGATCGAACATCTTCACTGATTTTTCCTCCAGAGTGGATTTGGTTGACAAGCATTCGATACATAAGTACCCACCAATAAATATGAAGAACAAGCAGGCAAAATAGAAGTGTGTTGAACAGATAATAACAAAGTGGTCCATCCACAGGATGCTTATCCTTGTCCACTATCTGCAGAACTTCATAACTGCCATACAACAGAGAAACAAGTCTTACTTTTTTCACAGTTGCTTTCTTGCCCCGTGACTCGAGAGCTATGTGTATGAGTTCGGGTTCGGGTTCGTGTCTCAAGTACTTCAAAGGAAACCTTATAAAAGTTGGCTAGAGAATATGCATGACATTAGCTTATACTAACCTTGTACTCCATAGGATCCAAAACGGGAAGTACGTGAGGGGCAGTAAGATCCAAGACAAAACAAAAGTTATAAACGCAACGCTAGCGAGTCTTTCGGCACCACAATATTTGCTCATCTTCCCTATCTCCAAAAATACATCACTAGTATCATGAAGTGCTAAAACAACTGAACCAACACGAGCGAATCTGCAAGGAACCGGCGTAAGGAAAAGAAACAACTACTGTATATTACGGTAAGAGTTTCCCAAAGCATACCTGAATATGTAAGATAGCACAATGAGGGTGAAAGTGGCAAAATGATGACCCATCATGACTCGAAAGTCGGAACGCCTCGTTTCCCAGAAAACCAAAGCAAATATAGAGTATGTATAAAACCCAGCAGCATACATATAAAGTCCCTTTAATTTCAATCTGGAAAAGAAACATAAGATTCAAGTCTGTTGAGTTCATAAAGCTGTCCTCCTCGTATCTTCGAATCAAAAGGGAGGGATTCATTGAAATATTGTTAATGAAGCTTACTTAATTTTTTGATCAGGCCAAACCTGGTCCCCTGCCCCTACCCAAAAGTATCTTGTATTGTTAAACCAGGGCTCCTTATAAGTCACATAGAGAGCCAGAGTTTCGGCCGAGAGAAAATAAACACATTTCCAAACCGACTCTTTGAATTTTCTAATCTTATTCTTGCTGTCTGTCGTATTGATATCCTGCTTCTGATATCCCTTTTCGAGAATCAACCGCCTTCAGACTCTCTGAAACCATGTAAGATATGTTCCTAATGAATAAACTGTTAGGAGGATTGAACAAAGGAGAGGAGTCACCTAACTAGCTAAACACAGATAACAATTACATTTACAATAAGCCAATATGCCAAGAACACAATGCAATCACCTATTACTAGGAAAATGCCAGTGTTTCGACATGTGATCGAGTTTTCGAAACACCATGCTTCTAAAGAATTCTCTATTCCTAACACAACTAAACATGTAGCAAAAGAACAATTACATTGCAATCATCATGCTGTAAGTCCCAAGTTCAAAAATTCATGGTCTAGTCTTCTAAATTCTAATGTTGGCAACACAAATGAGTACTTCTTGAGGATATAGATTCAACCATAAGCCAAATAGGTCTAACAGAAACCTAGACTCTTGCCTGGTGCTTCAAGTACCAGCCATTTCAGGGTTGGGACCTGCAAGTCCTGGATTCAAGCACACACAACTGTTATGTAGATCTGTCCATGGGTCGGGCAAGGAATTGGAGCTGATTTGCAGGTAAATATCTTTCTATTTAAATTTAATTATAAAAATATATGAATATTAGTATAAACTTAGTAATATATGAACAGTAGAAGTAGGGCCTGATGGCATGCATCCAAGCTGATACTAATGCATATACATAGCCAAGAACATTCATTTAGATACATTTCCAGTCTATATCTATACTTCATTCATTTTAGATATCAATAACAAAAAAAAAACAGAATTAAAAGAAAATTGAATTAGGTTCTAATTCCAAATACCCAAATCGAATTCTTTACAGCATCAGATCAATCTTTCTTGTGAAGCATAAAAGTAACTGTAATGCCATTCATACTAGCATCACCAAGAACATACATGAATCTCTCATATCTACAAGAACAATCAATCAAAAACAAATCAATAAAGCAAAAAGGAATCAAATGCACCAAAAGAAGCAAACTTTCAACAACATTTCAAAACTTACAGGAAAAAAATCAGAAAATCCAATCGAAATATCATAAAAATGTTTAATGGGATAAAACCAAATACCTCAAACACAAGTCTATCAAGTAAGAACCGAACAGAGGGGAAGAACAGAGCAAAGAGAGGAAGGACAATGAAATCTTTGTAAGCAGGATGAACTTCTTCTTCCCAATCAATTGATTTGATAAATTGTATCAAACCCATATTGTCTTTGGATTAAAGTTTTGATTTTTGATCCAAAATTTTCTCAGGAAACAGTCAAGAAATAAGGAAACGGAAAGAGTAAATGTACTAATTACCCGCAGTAATACATAAAAGGCCCTGTTTTATTTAGATTTTCTAAATTGTCACTCTTTTCTTATCTCATATGACTCTTATGTCATAAACACATGTTAACATGAACTCAGTAGGGCGCAATAATGACATGCATTTTCCATAATCTTATATCTCATATGATTCTATTCTAAAAAGGTGATCTTACATAATGTGGAACTAGAACCAAACATATCTTAAATAATTAACTGATGTTGGTCACGTGCATGCATCTGCATGTACAGCTTGCTGTCATCCTATGTCTCTGCATCATCCCTAAAATCAAATAAAAAAACAGAACCAAGTACAGTTCTGTATGATGTTCATCAATGGCGATGTTTCCTAGGAAACTATGTCACCCCCATTCCCCGACTAAACTTTACAAACCTTTTGACTTTCATAAGCTTTATGAAATCACACAATTCCAAAAACTATAAATAAAATATAACACAAACTGGTCTTGGTTTGCATTACTTTCATATAAATAATACACACTACAGTACTGTTTTTCTTATTCCAAAACTCTCTGAAACTGCAAAAAATATGCCAAAGAGTTTCATTATCTTGATCTTGGCTTTGCTTCTGCTGTTGACTGCAAAAGCTATGTCTATTCCATACATTGAAGAGCAACAAGCTGATCAGAATCTACCATTTTCTTCACCTGTAAGTTATTTTCTTTTTTCTGGGAAACTGCTGATTCTTTTAGTGGCAATATTTTTATGGGATTTCTTCTTTTTTTATGTTAATCATTTACAGGAATCGATAGGTTTCATTGATGGCGAGTGTGGAGGTTTAAATGATGAAGAATGCTTGATTAGAAGATCAGTGGCTGCTCATACGGATTATATTTATACCCAGGAAAATGATGCTCCTTGATCTCTATATTCTTTACTTTCTCTGTAATGTTCATAACTTTAAAAAGTTATCAAATCTTTTATGTTCTAAACTCCTTTACTTTTGATGTAGATCCGAGAAAACTTTAAAACCTAAGAACACTCTAGATCGTAATTAATCCAACAATTCACGTCAAGGATTCGGAAAAAAAAAAAAAAACTTCAAGACTCCGAGTTCAATCGAAAAAAATATGATTTTGATGTAGAAAACGAGATAGATGATGTTGTATTATAAAACCTTCTCCACCGTAATTGATACAACCTCCAGAATACGACTCTAATCGACCCTCGAAGCTATTATCTTGAACTATGCTCCAAAAATTCGTGTAACTCAAAAATTTACGTGATTTTTTTTATAATTTTTGATTTTTATATATTTTTTAAAATATAAAATTTAATTTATATTTATATCAGTACAACGTATAAAACGCATTACGAATTTCATTATGTTTATCAATAAAACACATAATCTATACAATTCAACATTAAATACAATAACTTTACTCCTATGTCGGAACCTTATTTTTTGGGTCCTCTAGACGTGATGAAACAACAGACTTTTCCACCAAACTACATGCAGAAACAAACTTGATCCATGCATCGACAGAAAAACCAACAATCTTTAGGACATTTACCGCAGAGAAAGCAGGAGTGTTTCTTGAGCGGTTCGAAGATAGGTTTCGCCGACGATGAATATCCGGGATATTCGGGGTATTCTCTTGCTCGTGTCACTGAATTCGATACACCTATAAAATCGAAATATCATTTTTTTAAAATAATTTTATTTTAATACATATAGAAACGAAATCAGAATTAAACTACGAGAGAATAAAGTGATTAAGTTAAATAATAATGTTTAATTTTATTAAATTTAAATAATAATGTCCTAAAAAAATCATAAAATTTTGAGAGGGACAAAGGCTTAATACAATAATGTCTAGATTTTTAACGCTTAAAATATAATTACCCCATCAATTTTAACGGGATAATTAGCGTTCTTATCTATAAGATGAAAAAAAATACTTACAAAATGTGATAAGTAAGATAATCAGAAAAGAAGTTACGATAAAAGAAGACATCGTATAATTGAGTTTAACTCGATTCTTCAAAAATTTAGCATTTGAGTCGGTGATTCACAAAGTTTAATTATAATTTAGGGTTTTTATAGAACAAATTTTAAGATTTATGGGATAAGATTTTGGGAATAATGCAGAAAAAGAATATCCTAACGTTTACGTTATATTGAGATTTTTTGAAATTTGAATGATTTATTACACTTAATCAGATCCTAACATTTTTGTTATATTGGGATTTTGGAGTTTGATTGGTTTATTACACTTTGATTTGTATCAACTTTCTTTCCATATAGGACATTTTTACTGAAAATGCAACAGTTTTAATTTTTTTTTAAATATAAATATGAAAAAAATTATTTTTTATAGTATAAAAAATTTCACAAATCTATATTTGTTATTTAAAAATTAAAATCTAAATCTCTAATTCTAGCACTTAAAATTTTAGTTTTATTTTAAAAATAAAATTTAAATATCTAACTTTAAAACACTAATTCACAAACAATAAAAATTAAATTATAATCATAAACACAAAATTTTAAATCTTAAAATATAAATTCATATATTATAATCAATGCTTTTATGACCTATAATAAGTGGTTGAAAGAATAGGCAATAAATATCAAGTGCAATAAAAGAAATTATATAAATCATTTTATTTAAACTATAAATTTTTAATTTTTAATTTTAAACCCTGAATTTTTATAATAAACTTTAAATTTTAAATCTAAATTAAATCCTCAAATTTAAACCGTGGACTCTAAAATTGATCTAATTTTCTAAACATCAATTTACATAATTTGTACATCAAAATATATATATTCTTTTTATGTATCGTAGTTTTATCAACTATAGGCATAAAGATTTAGAATAAGTTATTCAAGTGTGATAAAACATTAGATCCCTTAAACAACGTCTTACCGCTCGAATCAATGCTTTTACAGGCTACAGTAAGTCAATAACAGGTACAAATCGTCTACCTTTTTCTCATGCCTTCATTCGTGCCTCCACTTCAAATTAAAGAGTTTAGGGTTTAAGGTTAGGGAATTAGGAGTATGGTGTATTTTTTAGAGTGTAGGGTTTAGGTTTTAGGATATAAGAAATTAAGGTTAGAGTTTAAAATTCAATTTTTAACAAATTTCAATTGTAGGCACAAATGAAGGTATAAAAAAGAGATAAACGGTTTTTACACCCCGAAGGACTAGTCACATGTTTAAGTGTCTCAAAATATTCTCAGCCATCTGCATCATAGTTCAAACTATTATTCCCATTATGAAAAGCACAATCAATGAAGCAGGCAATAATCTATCCTCTGATATAGCAGAAACCGACTCGTTTCCCCCTATCACTAAGAATTTTTCTATCATCCAAAGTGATTTCTGCCATAGACCCTCTTGTTTATGCTGTTTCAGCACATTTAGTATATATTCAATGGCATTCATTTCACTCAATAGGCTCACACTCTTGTCTACATCAACCTTGTCATCCAACAATGTACATATAGCCGCCATCGAGGCTTCGACGACTTAGTTGTTTACATGTTCCAGGCATACTAACAGCCTTTCGACGGCTTTGCCATCGATCAAACAAAATGTTGTGTCTGAAGAACATGCACCTCTATGTACTGGACATAGTGTTGGTGTCTTTCTGGTCTCTAATGACCGGAAAGACGAGAAATTCGGTAGGTGAAAAAGTTTTTTAGACTTGTTTTTTTTTTATACCTGTGGTGGCCTTGACAGGTTTATGGACTCTGATGAGAGATTCTCCAGTCCGGTGGCCGACAGTCTTTGAACTTCGGCACTTGATGTCTCGGTGAGTAGCTCGGTGAACACCGATGTCAAGTTGTGTGTTTGTGCAAGGAACAAGATTTGTGGTTCATACAATGTAGTTGTGAACCTGAAAAGGATTCCAACTAGACCCTCTAAGTAAACAGTTGCATACCGGGTTGTTCTCGTCCCGTTTCTTAGGATTGCGGAGATTCTACGAAGAATCGTGGGGACGACGTTGTTGTTGAGAAGAGAAAGGTTGAGTGTGAGATTCTGTTGGGGTAGTTTCGCCAGGAAATTAGCAGAAACTGCCTGCTTTTCTGTAATGTGGCTAGTTTCAGTTGGGTATTGGATTAAGCTTTGTGGTTGTCCCCTGGCTTTGCAGAGTCTTTCGGCTAGTGAGTTACCGACGTGCGGTGCAAGCAAAACGAGTAGCTTGATCGCAGCAACCGCGAGTTGTTCATCCGGGTTAGTGATGAGTTCAATGAGGGTGTAGCTTGCTTCACTCTCATTCACTACCGCAACAATCAAATCCATCGATTCAGGTGACTTTGTTAAGCACAACAGAATCCTGATGAGATTGGTGCTGAGCTCATCCTGATTCGAGTTCTTAAGCATGTAGATAATGTTATAAACAACATAATCCGAGTTGATCCTGTGGCCTAGAGTGGTCACTTCGGTACCGTCATGTTCGACCCCCGATTCAAGAACATTAGCAAGTATTGCAGCAGCCTCTTTCTTCGAATCCATCGGTTCATCATATGTCCCACAAGTGAACATTTCTTCAGCCATAACGTTGACAATGCCAGCTTCCACAAGGATCCTGCCATTCCGATGATCAGACGAGATTTGTGCTAGAGCCTTAAACGCCGCATTTCGGAGAACGATGTTCCCACTTTGCACCATTTTAATGAGACTCGGAGAAGCCTTCTTGGCCACATAGGTTTTACTGTCATTACTAAGAATGAGTTCCCCCACGCAGCTGACCATTTCCATTTGAAACTCCTCAGAACCTGTCCATTTAGTCATGTAACCATGTTTGATTCTTAACCATGTCATAACAGATCCTTTTAGTTTTCATATTGAGGTGTTACCTTCTGTTAGATGATCTACAAGAGGTTCCAAGAATCCATATTCCGCCATCCGCTTTACGGTATCCGGAAATCGCTCCAGGTTCTTCAAAATTTCATCTGCTTTTTCTGAAGCAAAGGAATCAACATGATGATCCAATTTAATTCTAATCAGCATCAGAATTACTCCAGTAGCTGACCCAATTTTTTCACCTAGAGCTCGAGATCTCGAAAGCTCAACTAACAAAACCAATGATGCATGCCGAATTTCCTGGTGACTACTCAATATCAACTCAATCAATGCTGATACATCATCCATTATATTAGCAATCATTTCCTGCAGAAGTAATTATAAATAAAAGGTTCAATAGATCAGGTTAAGATCAAGAATCAGACTATAAAATAACAGGAAACGGGTAAGAATCGAACCTTTACTTCATCGTCGTCCTCGGCCAATTGTAGTAATAGCTCCAGAGCCTCACATCTAACATCTTTGCCTTCATATCTAAGTAATCTAATAAGCAATGGCAATACTCCAGCACTAAGTAGTTTTACCTTATTATACCGTCTTCGTTTGCAGATGTGGTTCAGATCTATTATAGCTTCTAGTATCATAGTATCCGAACAAGCCAATGATAACGTTGTTCGGGCGACTTTGATCCTTGCAGCCTCATTCCTCTCCTTCCACTCTTCTATTGTGGTCTTTAGAGCAACATTGGTGCTTAAAACTCTGTTTGTAAGCTTCATCCTTGTGATTGGACAGATTATATCATCTTGATGACTGAAGGTCTCGAACCACTCCGATATCGCCTTCCGCTCGTAGGTCACTCCACTTTTGATGGTGACCGGATCATCCATAATCTGCTTAGTTAATGGACAGAAGAATGTGTCATACATCGGTTCGATATAGTTAACTACATGTGACAATGCTGCCATAGACTTGCCCTTGTTCTCATGTTGCAATTGGCTTCTCTGGTTTGTAACCTTAAGGAAATCAATCAAATCAGGCATACTTAAAACTTCGGAACTCTCCGTAGACACCGATTCATCAACATCGACAGGGTAAAGGTCCGATTCTTTCGGCATTGCAAATGACAGATTTGATCCTAAAGTTTGCTTGAGTTCAAAGTGCACATTCTGCAATTCACCCGAAAGAGACTGGACCGCACTTTCGGCGTACCTTGCACCCCCGAATGTCCCGGACGGTATCAAACACAAACATTCACCTATGTATTTGATCACCCCTTCTAGCTGAGCTATGATCTTTACAAGTTCAGCACCTGAGACTGAATGGTTCTGTTTATAGCATTCTCCAACAAGATCTTTAGCCAAAGTGACATTAGTGGAAAGAGACTGTAGAATCTCTTTTTTGTTTTCTGGGGGATTCTCTGCATACTGCAACTCCATTATTGCTGGAAAAACTCGATAAAGATAGCATCCGAATTCGACAAAGATTCCTTGCTCAGCTTCTATACATTCTACAGATTCTATGACTGATGAAATATCTGCCAACAAGGATTCAAAAACACTAGAGGAAGTGTTGTTCATCTGAAACAAATGAAAATATAAAGGGTTGGACATAGATATCGGACATGAATCATATAGGAACGAACAATGAAAAGTCCGAGAAACATAAGAGCATAGGAGCTGTCCTAAATGATCTAACTACGATACTCAAATTCGATGATGAACTGAGAAACAGAAAAATCATAAATCGGAGTGAAGAAGAAGATTTTGAAAAGCTCGTACCGACATGAAAGCGGAGCTCGAACCTCCAAGGATCTTCCTTGTATTAAGCAAACTTGCAGAGCCAGGAGATTTTGAGTTGGAAACGAAGAAAACTCAGTTAATCAGTCTTTTCTCCATGGTGATTCATTGTATATTATATCATGCCACCATAATGAAAGTGATCAATTTCTACTTTCTTGACATCAAAAAGTCAAATATGTATTTATGATACATAGTGTATGTATGTATGTATGTATGTATGTATGTATGTATGTATGTATGTATGTATGTATGTATGTATGTATGTATGTATGTATGTATGTATGTATGTATGTATGTATGTATGTATGTATGTATGTATGTATGTATGTATGCATGTGTGTATGTATGTATGCATCTACACGTCATGCATATGAATATATGATGAAGCAAGACCCTTTTGTTTGACAAAAGAACAGAAGATTTTGAACTCTGCAAGACTGAAGAGTAGTCAGCTCTATGACCATACATTATTCTCGAGGAATTGAACGTGTATGTATGTATTTGTATATAGGGATTAGGTCTTAAAATTAATTAAATTATAAAAATTAAATTAAATTTTAAAAATATTCATATCTATATATAGATATGTGTGCATGTTAACATTATGTATTCACACTTTTGTATGCTAAAACTTGTCTGTCAAGTTATCATCTAAATTTTAAGATACGTGCTAAATGCGAGTATACATCTAAAACTAAACCAAATATAAAGTAGATACATCCTTGTCAATTTTTAACCTATAGGATTTGATAACTTGTTAATTTGGGTCCATTTTCTTTTTGGCTTGAAGACTTATCATGGGAATTGGGAATTCATGTCAATTAGACGTATAGGAATCCAGTAGTGGTTGGATTGTTACATCTTCTTTGCCTTTTATCATACACAGAGAGATAAAATGGCATTTAATATTTACCCTAATCAACAATTTTAAGCAAAGAAAAACATGGTTTGATCAACCATTTAATAAATGGCATTAAATAGTTTTATATCGACATTTAAGTGACGTTCAACCAAACAGGATTGTATGACCCAAGGTGGATGCTGACAGTCGGACATGGAAAAAGAAAAAGAAACATGATTTAAAAGATTAAGGATTAAAATGTTGGGTTCAAACAACTAAAACCAGAAAGTTCAGTTCATGGTTTTAACAAATAAATCAATTAATTTGAACCCTTTTATTACAAGGAATCATTCCTAGCTTCTACATTTCCAGAAAAAGTATTTTCAGACAACAAAGGGGCAAAGAACAGACACACACACACCAATCATCCCTGTTTATAACTTGAATGAGCCTGGTGATCAATGGAAAGAACTGGTTCCATGGATGCTTTCATCTGTTGCTCTAATAATTGGGGGGAAAGAATAAAAGCCGATGATCCAGATGCTCGATTTAAGTTTCGGTTCTTGGTAGACCACTTCCTCAACCAGTTCTGTATAGCTTAATCCGATCGGCCTGGTTTCAAGACCACCGGATCTGTTCTTTGCTGTATATTTCTTTGAATGCTTTAAAATATTGTGGACCCACTCCCCAACTCCAATCATGGGGCAATAAATTTGAAGTTCTCCAGACAATTTGATTATTTTTGTGTAACATATGTACAAAAATGTACCCACATGATAATGATTGTAGTTGGCAAACCTTACCCCTTATAATTTGGTTGCAGAAGGCGCTTGCCTCTTCACAGACTCATGCCCTTGGTCAAAGAATATATGATTTGACATCAATCGTTGCCCGATAACAGATAGTTGCATCTGGAGCAGGCTAGTTGAAGAAATAGGGGGATTCTAGAACTTCTCGAAGATCAAAGTCTCCTCGCTCGGGTAACGGCGGAAAGTTTAATGAAGGAAAGGACTTCTGAAAGCTTTCCAGCAACTGTAAGCACAAATTAAACCATCATGTTTCAATCAGCAGAAAACATTAACCAACAAACATAACAAATTATTTCGGGTTTCGAAATGTGTTTTTATATTTGATAATTACAATGACACTCAGATACACAAGATTCTCCATATTATATACAGAAGTATATAACCAGATTGTGATAGTCAACTTCATCCGAATGCTAGGGTATCCCAATATGTAACTTTGAGAAAAGGCATGAAATAAAACATATAGAGCTATCACCAATTTCTAGTTGAAAATGTCTTTCTAATATTCATAAAGATTTTTATGAATTTGACAACGTCTTTCAACTCTTTTTTTGGTTTAACTTGAGCAACAATACACCAATTAGAATACAGAGTCTAGAGTCAGAGATACGTTACATTTTCTAATATCGGTGCCTCGTAGAGTTCTACAAACTTTTCTCTTAGTATCCTGTTCATATCATCAACGTCGCATGCATGTGTCCAGTATGAATCATGGACCCCTGTGACGACATCAGCATTGAATTTAGACTTCCTCAAATAGACAAAGATGTGAATGTATGCATGCACTATCAAAAAAATTACTACACACCTGCAAAATTCAGGCCTGCCTTTTTACAGGCAACAGCAGTCATCATCATATGGGAGCCATCCAGGGAG
Source organism: Abelmoschus esculentus (assembly GCA_035048815.1). Lineage (NCBI taxonomy): Eukaryota > Viridiplantae > Streptophyta > Magnoliopsida > Malvales > Malvaceae > Abelmoschus > Abelmoschus esculentus. Next base: position 15,051,725 of record JAUCBN010000002.1, on the reverse strand, counting down.
TGAACAAAATTTGGGGGAAACGCAGTTCTCTGCCGCTTAACCATTACCTATAATCATGGTTTTAAAAGACTTCAAAGTATTACTTTCGTTTTGTGCAAACAATAGATGAAGAAAGAATCATACAATATTTTGCATTTCCTTTCTTCACTCAGAAACTTAAGGGCACAGATAAAGAAAGAAAATTACCTTGTCAGTTTCTCGTTGTAGAGTCAACACCTGAAGGGAAGTTTTTATCTGCATTAAATTAATTACATTAGAATGTTTGTAAAGCTTCTTTCGGCTTTGCATGGTAATACCGTCCATTTTAAAGTTCCATAAATGTTTTAGACAATTACAAGATGTCGTCCTAATTGCCGGTAAGGTTGTACAACTGGGAGACCAAGAGGAGTGACCCAACGCACTGGCTGATTCTCCGAAGCTATAACCTGTTCATATTCAGTCTGTCAGCACCAAGTATGCTAGAACATTTACTGGAAAATAAAAATTAAGACAGAATGCAAAATGTATTAACAAAAAAGTTTCTCACATCGCCTAACTCCTAGAAGTATACATGTGAAAAGGATGCCATAACATATTAGTAGGGAGCCACCAATTAACAAATTTCACCAGAAACTTTCACAAATTGTAGCCAATATAAATATTTTCAAGATTTCAGGTTTTAACTCTAGAAATAAAAGCGCCAAACTAACGAAACATTTCTTTCTATTCATTTTTTTCCTACTTTTCTGGCATTCTTGCACGTAGGATATATTCGGAAATATTTTGCAGAAGAGACATTTGCCAACATCAGAACCAGAACATATTAGCAGCACTCACAATCACATAAATACCAAAAGAATACATCAAATCAATAAACGACTGACCTTTGCACATTCACCAAGCCAACCCATGATACTTCTTGCAGCTTCAAACATCTCTCCCAGGGCAGTCAAGGTGGTCTGAACATTAAAAAAAATGATCATGTTAATCCTCAACCCGACATTGATTTATGAATGAGAAAACAAGAAAAGTCCTCACTCTTGCTGCGTAGCAAGATGCAACAAAGAGCTGAGTTTCATCTGCAATAGCACATCGCTCTTTCAACCTTCTCTTGATCTGGTCACGTGCACCAATATAAGTAACACCATACACAGAAGTCATAACAGTCTGCTTCACAAGCTTCCGATCAACCTAAAGATAAGAAATAGTGAAGGTAAAATATCAGTGATAAAATAGACGCAAGTGTGAGCTATAAACTCCTAGCATCAAGAACTAACCACCCAAGTATATGCATCCAATTTCAATTGGTCAAAATACAGATTAGAGAATTGAAGACCCCCCCCCCCCCCAATTTAGTATAACTATTATCGCAGATTATCATTTTCCTCTTGCTCAACAGAAGGAAATGAAACAAACCTGATTGATTAAAAGTCGTGCATGTAAAGCATTAAGGTTTGTTGCAGGGTCTTCCTGTGCATCTCTCTTCATAATATCAAGAACCCTACACCAGGATAGCAAATTGATTTAGATAGGTCAATGAGAATACTGTTTCTCATAAACTCAACATTCCAAGCTGATTTCTATAGAAATTCTTATGTGTTGCAGAGAAACCTTGTAAAAACATTTATCAAGCAAGCAAAATGAACAACCCACGCTTAGTTGGACCATATTGTTGACAAAAAATGTGGATATGTTAATTCATGATACAACTATTACAAATGCATTGATGAGCATTCCTCTAAGTTTCCAGAAATGGAAGCTGCCTTTCCACTCAAACGTCAATAGTTTAACACAGCTTCAAGTAAAAGTGTAAAGCATCCTTCTCTGAATAACTGAATAAGGAGAGAACTAGAGAAAGGAAGTTGAATTACCGGGCAGCAATTCCTGAATAGACATCAGCTGGTTTGTCTCCTGCAACAAGATTCACAGCAGCTGCTCCCAACTGAAAGCCAAAGCAGTTTAATTAACATACCAAAGAACAAAGAAAGAAATTATATGTGCATATTTAAGCAATTTTACTCTAATCATTTAAATATTTGATTCACTATATATGCACATTGCACATTCAGTTCATATGTAGAAATGCATACTCCCGTAATTAAACAAATTTTAGCGAGTTTTACTTGTTATGAGTAAAGAACGCATTCCACAAAATGAGTGAGAAAGAAGAGATACCCTGATATTAAGAAAAAGACACATTCAAGAATCAGTATGTGACATGTATAGATGTAATTCAACTCGGAAAAGTTTAGCCCCTCAATCCCAACATATCATTCAAAACGCCTTCCCGCTATAGCCAATACCCTAAATCTAGATCAGCTTTTTGTTTAAAGTCTAATTAACAATAGAGTTAAGAGCGTGATCGGATTATTAAATGAGTCAATAGCCAATGCTTTCTGCGTTTAGTAAAAGGAAAACAACTTGAGACATCCTAATTCGGTAAGGCTGGATAAAAATAATCATATGATACATAAAGAAGAGGAAAGTGCCATTACCTTATCCCTTCCCAGGGCAGCATAGTGTTGTAAACCATTGCATGAACCATCCTTGCAGAAGATCATGACATAAAAACAAAATATTATGATTCAGACAACTGAAAATCAATGAAACGCTCAAAGCAGGGTTCAACAAAATGACCATCAACACCACAAGAAACAACTATGATAGCAATTTCCAATATCATCACATAAAACACAGCATAATTCTAGCAGTTACAGGTATATATGTATCTAACAATTGCGTGAAGAAAATAGTTTCATTTTCTAACACTGATAATAATCCCAGCAAATCCTAGATAGAGGTTATTGCATCCTCAAAAGGATAAAACCTCCTAACTCTATATAGTAGGATTGCAGACACACGCCTGTGTATAAATCCATGAATGCACAGGAAACAATTGACTAATAATTCAAAGAGATAACATATAAATAGGAAATTCAGTATCTAATTTTTCAATTTTGCTAGGGAGAAAATACCTGGTGGACGGGCATGTGTGAAATGGTAGTCTCTGGAGCAGAGCTTCTTAAAGCTTCAGAGAGATTAATACATGATGCCAAGCATTGGAAAGGGTCCTCTGCATTCAACCACCAGCGCTTCCCTTCAAGAGGCCTGTCTGCTGAATCAAAGATATCGTCCAAATGATTCTCGGTAAATTCTATTCGACCCTCATAGGACAACTTGTCCACTCCTCCAGCATATAAATTTGCCAAATGAATCTTCAGCCAGCGTAAGCCTGACTTCCCAAGGGGGCGTTCCTCAGCAAACTCCAACACACCTCGACATAGATCAGAGCCAAGATGATTTAGATATGGATGCATAGGGTATGCTCGGCCACGAAAATCAACGTTGTGTGGGTAGTAGAATCCAGCTTCATCTTTCATCTTTCGAGCCACCTATCTCCATCAGAAAATAATGTTAACATCAAATATATAAGAACACGATATGACACAAATAAGATGTCACTGATTAAGGCAGTTTCTTACCGCAAGTTTAAGTTCAATATCACACCGCTGTGAATGCCTTTCATTGTTCTCCTTTTTAACAGCTTTTACCTTCCACTTCCATTTTCGAATTTCTGCTTCATCTTCAGTGTCAGGCTCCTCAGGCAGAGGAACCTATTCAAAATTTAAAATAAAGGGTGATGGAAGATTATTAACTAGAATAAAGAAAGATCATAAACCAGCAGAAGAAAATCAAATTCAACATGTACCCACATCTTCACGGTCAACTAAATCTGCAATACAACCTCCATTAGCCCATAATCTGTCCACTACACCAAGAACCCTTTTGTTTATCCTCCATTTGGTATTCCCTAGTGTATCCAGGGCCTGATGCATGAGAGAAAAAAAAAAACTGTAATAAGAGGATACATTGACCAGTGATATAAAATTGTGAATGGCAAGAATTTATCAAAAATATATTCTCATTTTAAAAGAAAAATGTAAATAATGAATTGGTGACATTTAAAAGTGACAAAATAGAGATATAAATATAAATCTCAAGGTTTTCAAACCTCAAAAACAGGCTCTAATTGTTGCCTTGGAGTTCTTTTAACAGTTTCACGCTGTTGTTTCGCTCCATGTGTCCGCATGACATATGATGGTAAAAACAAATACGCACCTCGATCATACCTGCCAAAATATCACAGCATTTATCAGTGAGTGAATAGGAACTAAACAAGTGAGAATATATAGCTATTCCAAGCTGAGATATGAAGATATTTACATAAGCTGGAATAAGTTTGAACGAAGTTGTCAGTATATCCAAATGATTGAGGGAAAACAATGGAACTATGGAAGAGGAGGTAAACTATACAAAGATAGAACCTTGAGTACATACCCTGTCCAGTTTTGAGGAGGTACTAACATAGGCATGTAAGGAATGACCATGTGTTTAGCCTGGTTGCACAACCATATATATTAGTTCATCCAAATACAAATACTTTCAAGAATAGAAATTTATTCAAGGCCGATATTGTTTATGAATAAAACGCTTGTTAAGTGCATTTGTTAGAGACAACTTACAGTTTTCTCAAGTCCTTTGCGAACTAATGGGTCACATTCAATGACACCATATCTTCTACTGCCTTTGCTAGAGAAGGATATAAACACAAAAAGTGAGTAATCTATTGTAAGTTACGAATGAATGAGGAAGAATCCAAAAGTGTGAGGAAGCAGATGAATATTGGTGCACTTACTTTCCATCTTTGCTGACAGTTTTTAGAGTATGTACAAATGCAGGGCGTATATCAGGTGGGTCATCTCCTATCTGATCAACCGGTGGTTGTATGTAGGCATTTTCCATCAATAACTGAATCAGACGGCAGCCAACCTATAATGGGCAAAACTGTGATATAAGATTATGAACACAAGGACCACAACAGAATTTTTTCAGCTGCAAAAATCACATACCTTAACATGTGCCTCCTGACCCCATGGCTTTGAACTATCATGCCCCTTCACTATTTCCCTTACCTGATGCACCTTTTGCTTTTTCATCAACTGAGTCACCTTTTTCCTCAGCTTTTCCTGGTTTTTGGTTGGTTTCTCTTGTTCATTGGTCTCAGGTTCAGATTCAGTGCTAATTTTTTTGTCTGTTGTGTTCTTTTTCTTAGTATTCTCTAAGAAATTTTGTATCCTGGCCTGATACACACGGGAAACAGCCATAAACAAGTTCTCGTCAAGAAATCACAAAATGCTCCTAGAGAATAAGGCACAAATCTAGGAAATAAATCCTAAATAAACACCTCTATCTTAAGTCGCTCATTAAAAACAGAAGGGGAAAAAACGTCAACTTCAACTTATTTTCATCCCCAACTATCTTTAACAATAATCAATCCTTCTAACAAAAAAACTTAAAGGGAAAATAATCCAAAGTACATGTTTCCTTTTAGAAACATGTTTTTATTTTCCACCATACTTCAAGATGACTGATATCATCCAGGAATTCATAACCTCTATCCTGTGAAGCAGAAAACAGAAATTTGGTAATAATCACAATTCTACCTTCATTTTCAAAGCACACTGAGAGACCTACTCCTATGAAAGAAAAAAACATTTCCATATTACCAATTACCATTTTAACATTTAGAAATAGTCTCGGCGATCACAAGAGTGAATCTTTCACGATGTTCCACTTCCCTAACACATGGATACTTTCAGTAATAGAATACTATAAAATCCAGCAACAATTTTATAAATATATATAGAATCATAGATCATTTAATTAACATAAAAAAGCTCATAGTTTTCTTGAATAATTATTATTATAACCTCCTCACCTCATGTTCAATGGCTTCACCAATCTGACAAGCAGCTTGGACGACCCTAATGCCTCCAGTTCCACCAGTACCAGTCATCAACAACCCCATTAATTTGTGCATCGTAACAACTGTCATCATATCGGCTGACAAGTGATTAAAATAAGCAGCATGGCTCAACTTCGAATTCCCCTTGCACACCTCTTGCTCAGCAACAATAGCATCTCTCAAAGGCTCGAACCAACCGAGAAACAACGACTTGACATAAGGCAAATTCGGAGCAAGCTTTTGCTCACACATATCCGCTAGTAATTCTTGATACTCTTTAGCCGCCTCTTCCCATGCCTCAGTCTCAATCTTTATCTGCCTCCTCTTCAACGTATTGTACTTTGTCACCCCCATTCCTCCTACACTCGTTTTCGGTTGCTTTGAATAACACTGAGTCTTCTCTTCTTTGACTACTGCCTCCACCAATTCATTGATCTCTTCAGATCCCGAAAGATCCTCTTCATTAGAAACAATAGCCTCAGCAGCACTCGCATACCCTTTCACACTCCAGAAATTCCCAGAACAGCTTAAATGTTTACCTGATTGAGAGGAACTGAATCTACCCAAACCATCCTTTTGCGGAGAGAACACACCATTTGCTCTAAAACCCAGAACCGGGGACCAATAAAAATCACCGCTCATGGCCTTGGAAGGTCTGAATTTATTGATCAAAACAGGACCCTGACAAGACCCTGCGGAAGAACATGAAGAAGCATACAATTCTGGGAAACATTTAAACTTCTTTGCGTTATTGGAAGCTTGTTTAACTAGGCTTCTCCACATGCTTGAGCTGTGCTTGTTCTCTTATACAACAAATCCCGCCAAATCAAAGCTTTCTCTGGGACTTTTCCCTGTTTTTTTAATAAAAAAGTATGAAATGTGTGGGAAAATTCGAGAGGGTTTGAGGAAGGAAGGAAAGGGAAGAATGAATGAGATGAGAGAAGTAAGATAGCGCGAAAGATCTTAGAAGAGAAAGATATGGGGAATGGTGTTTTTTGTTCTTGGAGATAGCCGCTCTAAACCCTCCTAAAAACCTATGTTTTCTCTGTATTTGTTATAAATAAGCTAATCCGGGTAACCCACCCGTTTTTATATTTGGGTTAACCCAATACTTCAGTTCAGGCCCTTAATAAATGCCCAATAATAATTATGTGCTCATGCTAATTATCTTATGGGTTAATAGATCGTTCCAGCCAACACTTATTTAACGAGTTAATTCTTGAATTTAAAGAGTGATTTCAGTAAAATATATGTATATTATTTTTTATTTTGAATTAAAATAATTTTATATGTAAGAAGTATATGATTTTTATTAAAAATTAAGATAAAATAATTATTATTATAAGATCATATTTAGTTGTAGTTTCAATGACTCACTCATGGGTGTGTTATGAGAAAAATTGGTTGGATATTGCAACCAAGATTTTTATTTCAAAAACTATTGATGGTGTATTTTTATTTCAAAATCTATGACACTTTCAACAGTACTATTTTGTAAAACAAAATTCACATAATATTTTTTGTATTTCCATACTTCTCCGGCAAAGGCCATGGATTAGAGATGTGACTTCCAAAGTCATGGACAGTGACGGGGCTAGGATCTAATGTTAGTAGGAGCAAAAATCGATTAAACTTTTAAATTAGAAAATTAGAAGGGACAAAAACTCTTATTTAATTAATATTTAAATTAAAAAACTAAAAATATAATTATACCAAAAAATTTGGAAGGACCACGAATCATCAACTCGGGTACAAGGGAATGTCTCTGACCATTTTGGATGATAATGTGTTTGATCATCCACTCCAGAGACCCGTGTCTGTCTGAGGTTCAATCAACTGAGTGTCCTATCGCTAATGATACATCGAACCAACAAGACGATCTGACTATCGAAGGAGGAACGATTAGCATCTACTCTCAAGGGTGAGAGTATGTTCTTTTGCTTATCATGTTCTGAAAGTTTATTGCTCATCAATTATATGGTTAGCTTCTACCGATGTAATATAAGTACTTTTCATGGTAGGATCTCCCCATGCAACCTTGTACATTATTGCTTGTCACAGATTATGGGGTACTTGTGCCATTGAATGTTCTCGAGTTCTCGTTATAAGTTTCAATGATGAACAAGTTGCTAATGTTTTTGGATTTTGATGTTGAACAGGTTATTGAACTCTCTACGCAAGCATTGCAGAGCACGGGTTTGGATCTGTCACAGGCCAACATCTCAGTGCAGGTAGATCTTGGAAAGCGTTCGAGTAGAGAGCTAACATCCAGAACTTCTGCTAAGGTACAACATTATTAATGAAAGATCTTGGACTCTTGTCGGTCGAACTTGTTATGGGATTTAGTTAGTATAACACTGTACTTAGGGGTGAGTATTCGATCGAGTCGAGTCAAAAATTTTCAAGTTATTCGAGTTGACGAGTCATATTTTACAACTTAAATTTTATTTAAAAAAATTTCGGTTCGAGTCGAGTTTAAAAAATTCGAATCGAGTCGAATCGAGTTTTCAAGTTCCTATAAATACTTAATTATAATTATTTATCATATTATAGTATAATTTGATTCTAATTTAATCGAATTGTTCTAATCATATAAGATATGCTTATATATATTTTTTCACATGTAACAATATTTCTTTATATTTTTATATATCATAAAAAAATTGAGAGATTCAATCTCAAACTTAAAAATTAATCCTTTAATTACTAAAAATTTCGAGTTATTCAAATTTCTATTTTACAACTCAAATTTTATTTAAAATTTTTTCGAGTCGAGTCTATGAAATTTAGAGTCGAGTCAAAACGAGTCAAGTATTTTCGCCTCAAGTCAAGTTATTCGATTTTTTTAAGTCGAGTTTTGCTCACCCCTATCCGTACCATCATGGATGTAAATATGTATATAGCAAATCAATCATCACGATACGCAACTTTTCCTTTGGCACTGTCTCATTGTTCTTCAATCATAAATGATGACTGGCTTAACTGCATTAATCAAGTGTTCTTCAGAAACAGAAGCATCAATGACTTACACAAAGCATCAATCAAGGGTTTTTCTAGTTTGTATAATTCAGTTGATAAACATGCATTCCACAAGCCCACATATTGTTCATAAGCTGTTCCTGCTCGGACTTGGTTGAATGTCAACTTCGAAGGGTATTTTTAAGAGAGATTCAACAATCAGAGGGATTAAAAAGAACAATTGGAATACAGGGGATATGATGGTGTTCTAACCTCCCCTTGATCTCATTCCCTGGCAAACATAAATTACCAGAACCTGGAATTGTTTCTTTGTTAAATAAATAAACAAACCATGAATCACAATCTCTCTTTGCATTCAGCAAATATGCAAAATATAATACAAGTAACAAATCCCAACCACCGAAAACTTACTTTCAATTACCATTAACAGCTTCTGCAATCACTACCAGACTTTTTTTCTCACCACGGCAGGCTAAGTTCGGCTTTCCACTCCAATGTGTTCACATGGGGCAACTCTAAGCTATTGTTCCTGCAGCTTTCTTCTTCTCATCTTCAACATCCTGCAAGTTTCCATGGAACTTTAATCACATGTTACAACCAATTCAAAAACCGAAGAATCTTAGCACAAACATTGTTGAGACTGAACCTAAACATGTTACACAACGCAGATCAAGGGATGCAACAGGCAGCACGATTAATAGTTATGGCATATTAATAAGAGGAAGTAAAAAAATATTCAAGCTTACAGAATTTTCAATCTTGTCAAAATCATCATCCAAGCTCCCATCCGCATCAACATCACCATCTGCGTCATCTGAAAGGCATGAGGATAAATTAGAGACTTACGGTGAAAGATAAAAGAAAACATCCAAAAAAAATAAATATGTAACAATAGCTTGTCTAAAACACATTTCGACATGGGTACAAGAATATTACCCTCTAAGACCCTCAAAATACATGGAAACACTATAAAAAGACTGAACATTTACATACCCATGTTGGATAAAACACCTCCGCCAATATATACAAGTAACATTAAATCAGCCAAAGAAAGTTTGGCGACACAACAAATACATGATCAGTATTTGATACTCGGAATAAACACTCTTTTGACTTTTCGACATATAATTTCTAAATGAAGTCATCAGATCAGCATAAAAAGTTAAAATCACTAAGTTATTTCAAGTGCAAGCAGTTCAATATATATCGAATCTGCAGGAAAAGAGAAACATATGAAGATATTACAAATCAGCAACCGATAGAAAGAATTCCAATGAACATACCACCACCGTTATCGCTATCAAAATCTCCCAACAAAAATGAATCCAAATCCTGCTCAGCAGATGTGCTCGATGTTTTAGTTTTCAAACTACTTTCTGGTTCAGACTTCACAACAGATTTTTCCTTTGGTTTATCCTCTTTTGCCCCATCCACTTCTCTCCGTTTAACTTCCTCCATGTACTGCCTTTCATAACTGATAAATGTAAACAGCTTACATCAAATTAGAATTTGATCCCTAACACACTAAATCATCATCATCACAATAACAATAATTTAAAACTTACTGCGCAACATGGGTGCTAACAAGAGTGAAATATATCCTCCAAAAAATCCTTTCTTTCATTGAGCGTGGACACAATTCGTATCTTAATTTCTTGATTTCCTGCATAAGAATAATAAGTTTGACATAAATCAAGTATAAAATCTGAAATGTTTAATGCAAATCGTAGTAAACTTAGGTCTACTTTGGTATTTCCTTAGCAATTGAAAGTTACAATGATAAGAAAGAGTTGACCTAAAGAAAAGTTCATCTCAATGCCAAATTCAGCAATTACGATGCTTAATCTCAGCCTTAGAATTAAAAATCTACAATGAAATGTACTATTCTCTTAGTGTCTTTTACCTTCACAGTAGTAAGAACAAGTGTCGCATGCCTCTCTTGCCATTCATTCAGATCCTTCCGTACATTGGACCCCTTAGTAGTCACATCGGATTGTTCTGATTCATCTACAAGGAAATCTAAAACATTCAGACAACTTTATCTATAAAAATAAAAAAGAAAAGAAATCAAACGAAAAATTTACCTTGTACAAGGGAAGGGAAGTTCTGGAATGTACTTGGAGTGAATCCTTTGACAAAGTCTCTCAAATCATCGGTGATTCCGAACTTCCGGAGCTCCGAATCGGATATAGGTGGAGGATAGGAAGAAGTGGAGGCGGGAGATGAAATGGAGAGGTTGGAGAGTTGAGGAGGGATAAAATCTGAAATGGACTTGGAAATGCCTTGGACTTGGATTTGATCGGCTTGCTTGAGTGCGGCGGTTTTGAGTTCATCGGCTTTCTTTGTGGCTTCCGCAGCAAGTTCCTTTGACTTCTTGGCGGTTTCGGCGACGAGATCGACGATTTTGTTCGGCACTGTTAGGGACTGTGATTTCTTAGCCGCTTCTTCCGCGAAGGATTTCGCTCGCTTCCAAAAGTCTTCCATTTTTTAGATCTGATAGATTTTAATTCTTCGCTCTCTGCCGTCTTAAGTAACTCGGTTTTCCTGCTTTTAACTTATCGTAGTCGTAGGACTATTACGAAACGACGTCGTTTACTCACCTCGTAGATTTGTAAATCCCGGGCCCGGTACATTTTATTAAATATTAAAAATTCAAAAATATTTTTGGGTTAAACATACTTTGGACCTGAAGTTATATCTCATTATCATTTTAGTGTCGCAAAAGTCTTTTTCTTCAATTTGACCCCCAAATATTTCTAATTGTGAGATAATTATATTTTCAAGATTAATATTAAAATTCGAACTTATATAAAATAAAATAATATATGTTTTTTATTATTTAATTAACTAATATATCTTTCAATTTTTTAAAATATCATACATCATGTATCAACTTAATGTCACGTTATTAACTTTAAGAATATCACGAAATATTTTATTATGAAAAAAATGAGTTGAAACGTCATAATTTATACATTTTAAAAAATATATATTCTTATCAAAATATAATGATATAAAATGTTTTTTTAATACATTTTAAAAAATATATATTCTTATCAAAATATAATGATATAAAATATTTTTTTAATAGAGATCTACTAATTTTATTAAACGAGAATATATCCGAAATTATGATAAAAGTTTACATCATAGTAAATAAAACACTTAAATTGAGACATATATCTAGTAAATAAAACTAGCGTCACAATATCATAATAGGATCATATAAAAAAAAGATAATAACCTAATTCAAAGACTCAAAATAAAAATAGGATACAAACATCACTTAAATCGACGATAATAAGTAAATAACCAAATAAGTATTTTTCATTAAAGTAAAGATTACACACCATTACATTATAGTTCAATTTATAATGAAAAAAATAATGTTATTATTGGAAGATTTGAGATTCGAGTAGTTTTCTCCGTAAAAAAGTGGTAGATTTAGTAAAAGCATTTAGGAAGATTATTCTAAAATAAACTTTTACAATATTCGATTTTTTTTGTTTAGGTTGATACTTAACCGCAATCTCAGTCAGGGACGAAGCTATATATATTTTGGGACTAGGAGGGACTCTTACCCCTTCCCAATTTTTTGGTATAATTGCAGTTAAGGCCCCTCTTAGTTTAAATAGTACTAGTAAAATAAAGTTTTTGTCCCTCCCAATTTTTAGATTTAAAAGCTTAATAGACCTTTGTCCCTCCCAATGTTTGATCCTAGCTTCGTCACTGATCCCAGTCCGTAAGCAGGATCAAAGGATTATGAAATAAACACATGACACTGCAACCTATATCCTGAATTGCTTGAGATTCAATTCTATAACATGAACACTGCATTTTTTGGGATTGAAACTGAATCACTATAGCATATGAGCTGAGATTTTATGAACAAGAAAACGTCTGGGTAAATAGTAGGAAAAAGATTATGAACAATGAACTCTGTTTTATCTGATATAATATAAGATGACATTGTGAACAATGAAAGTAAAACACCAAAAACAAATCCTACAATGATACATGGAAATCATAGGGCATTGCTTACGGCTCAATTTATGTGAACGAGATCGAAACTCCAACTCTGTGTGAAAGAAAATGGGATGATATTGATGTATATACCTTGCTAAGAATCATAGATTGTATAACCTACGGATTGAATAGAGCCTTTCAGAATCTACAGCAAAGGATGCCCTGCCTCCAACCTTGATGCTTCCGGTAATGTCTCCTGTCGGCTTTAGCCATTCGTACCGGACTGCTATCCCATTCAGGTTGCAATCTGTAGAAATGAACAAAATCGAGCAGCCAATGATTAGTTGTGAATTGGATGTAAAGGAGTAGTTAGTTGCAACTTGCAAGACAAGGATAGTTTGCCGGTAAATTTACATAGGGAAGGCGAAAGAACGGGTGCTTGTTGTGCTGCTATCTGATCTAAGGGAGAGATTGCCTGAATATGCTATTGGTCCAGAGTAAGTTATAAGACCAGATACAGGCCCTGCAAGAGAGAAGCTAGACTCTCCATTCCCGTGTTGAAGATTGCTTGGAAAAGGTTGATCAACTGTATCTTCAAGCTTCGGTGTACTTCCGGTCTCAGGAGGTTCACCAGCAAGATTGTGGCTACAGTCGTCTTTGCTGCTTGTGATCCTCCCACTCTCCGGTTTGCTATCATTGGATACTTCACTAACAAGGCAGTTGCTGCTTGATTCCTCAGAAATGATGGTTGGAAACGGACTGACCAAGGTAGGTTCCCCTTTCCCAGGGTCAGATTCTTCAGATGCAGAAGCCGATAGAATTCCCTCCTCGTTGCTATTGTTTGATTCTTCAACTGTAGAATCCAAAGACGGTAGCACCACGACTTTCTTTTCGATAAAGTTCTGCATACAGAATAAAAACATATCAGGGTACTTCCTAAGATGTGAACCATCTTATTTCGGTATAGAACATGAACATGTTAGTAACTTTTACCAAGACAAGTTTACCTGAAAGGACTGTTTGGTTGCAACACTTTTGCAGTCGGAACACACAGCTTTAGTTTTTGTCAAGCTCATTTCCGACATCGAAGTTAACTCTCCCAGCCCAAAGGAGACACCATCCTTCATTCCCCTTGTCAAAATCAAATCTTTAGAATCACATTGGTTTGGAATCCCCTCGTTGGACTCATTTTCTTTGAGTAAACAAAGATCTAGTACACATGTATCAGCATCGTGTTCTTTCTTAGAACCACATTCATCATCGATATTCTGACTAGATTGATTCCCTTCTAGAATCCCGGAAACCTCATTCATAGATGTGTCCATTTTCAGGTTTTCTTTCATTAGCTCAGCCTCTAGATCCTTTTCAGAAGGCAGAAACACCTCATCTGTGCCATTGTCGAACAAGAACATGTCCTTTGTCAGAACTCCGTCGTCGATACAGATATCCTTGATGACATGATACATATTCTCTTTATAACAAACTACCAGTTCAGGCAAATTACACTCCATCACACCTTTATCCAAATAAAAAAACGAGTCCTGAAACGAATCCATATCCTTCAAGGAATAAGAATTTGATCTCAAGAAATCCTTGATCTTCCTTTCAGAACCAATAGCAAAGCATCTACACTCATAGAACAATCCAATTTTGCTTCCAGCCAACCATGTCTTGTACCATTTCCCTTTACACCGAGCTCGACACCATTCCGATTTTTCTTCACAATTCCCTCTGCTCTTTAGTGCATTCCCTCCTATGTCATAGAACTTGTTCAATACCTGCAAGTACATCAAAACATTTCAAAAACTGTAATCTTCATAAATTAAACACAAAGTTGCTCAAAAAGGAAGAAATGATAAGATTTAGCATCATATCAAACACGAAGTCACTCGAAAAAGGATGGAATAAGAATAATTCGCTAAATAACTCGAAACGAAAACAATCATCCACCACCATAGATGACTCCAAACATTTTGCCAAATCATAGAAATTCATGAAAATCAAACAAGGAGGAAAGGTTTCATGACTAAAAACAGAAAACCCAGAAAAAGAGAAGCTGATAGCAGTGCAGAAAGCATGATAAACCAGATCAGAACAATCATGTAATTCAAGTGCATTCATAAGCTTAGAAAACAAAGAAAAAGCAACACTCACAGAGAAATTATTTCAGACCAAAAACATTTCAGTTCATGTGGAAAAAACCAAACAAACTGAAACAATCATACAAGCCATAGCATTAAAATAAATTATAATCTGTACCCTTTTCCCCTTTTCTCCCCTGTGGTTCAAAACAAGAACTTCTACTAATCTTCACTGCAAAGGAGCCAAGAGAAAATCAGAAAACACCGTTATAAAAATGAAATAAAGAGATTCTAAGAGAAAAATGATGACTCTTTGGAGCTTTTAACAACGAATTAAAGAGCAAGAGCATGTAAATTCTAAAGGAATAGAAATAAGTTGGAATTCTATAGTAAAAACGAGAGAGAGAATACGTAATAGAAAGTGTGAAAGCTCCAAACACCGCCACAATTAGTTAATATTTACTATAGCAAACCAAACAAATCGCTCTCAGATTTTGAGAGATCCCAACGGCAACAACAACCAGCATTAATTAAAACCACCCCATTTTTAGAACTACAATAACCACACCGACAACGCCACTTTACCTGCTCACTTTCTCAGCAAAACCCGGATTTTCCTTCCAACCAAACAGCAACGACAACAAACGCATGAAAAAAAAAATACTATCTCTTGGATGCTGACACAAAAATGTCGAAGAATATCAGGTTAAAAGTCAAAAAGAGTTTTGTTTGTATTATTTTCCCGCCGACGAAATACAAAAACAAATCATATTTTAATAAAAGAAAGGAAAACGACAGAGAAAAAGAAGTGAATTCGGTGAAGACGATGAAAATGATCTTGCACAACCATTTTCATTATAGAATTAGAACCAAAGGATCAACTGTTGGATCTAGATAACTCCAAATAATTTTTATAAACTCAATTCCAACTCGTAATTTTATAAAATTTGATTTTAAAAAAATTATTTAAATTGATTTAAAATATTTTAAATCGAATAAAAAAATATTCACCCATATCACATATTTTGTGCTTTATTTTGTTTATTTTTTTAAGCAACGTATCTGGTTTTAAATCATATTCTTCTTCTTGATTATGCTTCAATGTGCCTTTATTGGGATCTTGAGCAATCATAATTATTGTTTTTTAATATTTATTTCTTTTGAGGCACTCAATTGTCTGGGGGAAGGGACACATGGCCCTTATATTACTGAGCAAAGAATCCATGATTCCATGGAAAATATCATTCCCTTTGAGCTGTCACCAGAATTAGGAATTGCACGAACATAATGTTTTAATTAAGTCAAAATATATGAATATCTATATACTAAATTATAAAATTAACATTTAAATAATATTTTTTATAATAAATATTTAAAATATTATTTTAATTAAAATAAAATATTTAAAATATTATTTTTAACTAAATAAATATTTAAAATTCAAACTTTAACTTGTTTTAATTTGTCTTAATGCATATTTTTTTAAGATAAAATTTAAAATCGAGTACGAATCATCCTGGTTTTGTGGTTAAGGGAACGGATTATTGTTTTTAGGGGTTATAAGTTCGAGTAACACTGTACCAGTAATGTCAGTACACAGTAATTGAACGATCAATGTTCAATAATTGAGAATATATTCTAAAATAAATATTATCGTAAACACTGTAGTTATTTTAAAAAAATTAAAATTGAATTATAAAATTATTATTTTATATTTTTTATAACGTTATTTTATATATTTTAAATTAATTAAATAATTAAAAAAAATATATTACTTAGATTAGTCAACTTATGATAATTAAAAAAATAAATAAATAAATTTGAATCACGTATTAATCAAAGGTGAAAGAGATGTATATATAACAAAACCAATCAAACTACCAAAGTTTATTGAATAAGTTTGCCAAAGATTGGTGAGGCATAAGGGAGTGCAATTGGATCTAATATGAATTTGGTAAGATTTTGGCTTGATTTTTTTATTTTCTCATTTAATAATAAATCAAAAGAAGTTCAAATTTTAAATAGATTTTATAAATTTAAACAATCTATATTAACTTTCACGCAATTAATATTAATTATACCCATAATCTTAATTTAAGTCTCTAATATAATCTTCACTTTTTATCTAGGGTGGGCACCGAACTCGAAACTGATGAGTTTAGACCAAACTTGATCCGATCGAGTCGGATTTTTTGGTAAAAAGTTTGGGTTTAGGTTGGGTCGGGTCAGTTTTTTCAAGGGTGATCTCAAGTCGGGTTGGATTCGATTTTAAGATGAAAAAAATCCGACTCAACCCAAGACTAATAGTGTATTTTTTCATATAGATTTTAAGTATATTTGCAATAATGATCCCTCTTTATATATATTTTATACAATTAGATCACCAAATTTTTTTATTACAATTAGGTCACTAAAAATTTATTTTTTTATAATTAAATATCTATTTTTTACAATTAAGTCCCTAAAATTTTTAATTTTTTAATAATTCAGGTCGAGTCGGATTATTTTCACCCTAAATCCGAATTGAATGGTGGATGAAGGGTATGATTCTTTGGGTTTAGTACGAGTGGGATTAAAATCCGACCCCACCCATGCTCATCTCTACTTCTATCCCACATTTTATTAACAAAAGCACTAATTCACCTTTAAATGTAGAATCTCTTATAAAAATTTCCAAAACTCAATTATGATAGCAATCTGTAGCCTAGTGCTGAGTATTTCCGTCAATCACGTGTGTGACCCGGGTTCGATTCGTGGAAACAGCGTAATTATATTTTTCTTTCCAAACATTTTTATTTAGAAAGTCGAGGGAAACAACGGATTTCGAGATTTCAATTCCCGCCATTTTAAGCCATCTCTTTGTCTATCCTGAAAATCCTCGTTACTACCATATTCAAAACAAATCTCTTTTTGTGAATCCTGCTTCCTTTCCACTAATTTCTTTGAATGCCGAAAACCAAAGGTGAAGCGGCAGCGAAATCCGACGATCTGGAGATCGTTTCCATCGGATCTCTATACAAAGGCCCTTGGGAGAAGAAGTATTGGAGCTCCTCTAGGGTTCGTTTGCTTTTTCAGTAGCAATTTAGTTTACGTTTTCATGCTTTCTTGATTTGTTTCATCTTTTTTTTTATATATTGATTTTCGGTGAAATTGATTTGTATGCCGAATAACTTAAACGAAAACTAATGAATTCTGATCAATTGCCTTTCAATTGCAATTTAGTTTACGTTTTCATGCTTTCTTGATTTGCTTATTCTTTTTTATATATTGATTTTCGATGGAATTGATTTGTATGCCGATTAACTTAAACGAAAACTAATGAACCCTGATCAATTGCCGATGTCTGTAATAGTAGTAGTGATAACCTTATGTAATTAGTGTGTGGATTTGTAAATGAAATATAGAAACTCCGAATCTTGGATCCAATAATTTTTATCAATTAAAAAATAAATCAATTTTGAACTAACTGCTGTAAATTTGAGTAAATTAGCATAAACTAGTGTTGCATTTGAGTGGATTTAACCTTGTTAATCTGTAGGGTAAAGATCGATATCCATATCCTGTTGGATATCAAGCTGTTAGGGTTCACAATGGAAGCACTTATAAGACAGAAATTCATGAAGGTCCTACGGGGCCATTGTTTGTGGTGAGTAAACAAACATGAAGGTTGTATATAGCACTTGTATCTTCGTTTTCCATTTTCACTTTTTTTTAAGTGGGTTAATTAAGTACAAGTGTGCCTCTATTTGCATGCAGGTCTCTTGTGATGGACAATCTTGTTCTGGACAAACTCCTGACATTGCATGGGAAAAATTTCAGAAGATAGGTTGCCCACATTTGAAGATATGGCATGGAAAGAGATTCTCATGCAAGATGGACGGTGTGGAGGTATATCTTGGTGCTTAGTACTTGAGTCTGAACTGCATTTTTCTTCTTTCTTTTGTTAATGACATTGCTATTAATAAGTTTAGCATGCACCATCGTGATTTTGCTGTTGTTGTCCTTTTGTTCTTATTTTATTACTGTATCTTGTATCCAAGGAGCATTTTCCACCAATATGACAATTCATACCCGACTTTGCTTGTTTTCTTATAGATTACCAAAATTTTGATCTCCTGTTAAATCATTATATTTGTTAATAATGGTCACTTTGCTCTCTAGAGGGCTGATTTATCATAGAAGAGAATATGCAAAACTGAACATGATGATCTAGACCTGCTCTGGAAACAACTAAGTTTAACCATAGTGATAATAAATGTGTAAGGGAGTGGATATCTACGAAGTTACTGTCTTTTTCTTTTGTCTTTACGAATTTCCCTTAACTATTAAGCTCGGAAACGCTTGGATGGAGAGTAGTTAACATGATAAAGGTCAAGTTCTGACGTCAATTTGAAGCAGCATAAGGTGGAGCATTTGAGTTGATATTTTCTCTTTGATAGAATTTTGTCTGGGCTGCTCAGATTGTTATATTCTTTGTAACCTATGCAATAAAGGTGCTATACAGAATTATTTTGCAGATGGTGGTGCCTATTATGTACATACATACCATAAACAAATTTTAGAAATTTTGTACTTATAACTTGGCTGCTTTTTTTATTATTTGTCATGCTTCTTTGGACCACTTAATGCTGCACTGTTTTGACTTGCTCAATGTCAGGAAACTTACTTTCTGAAAAAACATAGACAATTCCACTGAGTTTTTCTTTGCATTTTAACATGCAGTTTTTTGGATTCAAAAATCCATTTGTTCAAAGGTTGTTGCGGGAATTGGTGGCAACTGTCAATGGAACAGCAGAAAGGAGTTTGCTATCTTCCAGCTTCTGCAATGACGCTTCTAGAATGGAAAATGACAATGGAAGCTCAGCTCTCTGCACTGCACCTGATTTATTACCACACTTGGTCAGGCCACAGATCAGAAAAAAGAGAAATACAAGATGTGAAATAATGCAAAGCAAGTTGGCTGACAGGCATGGCCTTAAACGATCCCGATCTAAGGACCTGAGTTATGGTGCCAAGCATTCAAATTTAGAAAAAGGGAATCAACTGAAAGATGAACATATGTTTTCAGCAACTCATAATGCTTCAAAAGATGAAAATGACAAAATTCTAGAAGCATCAGCAGTACACTTAAAATCAGTGGGGGAAGATGTGAAAAACTCTCCAGCCAAAGATAGTTTTCCATTGAAATCTGTTGATTTCTTGGGTCATCATAGTGAGAACGAAACCAAGAGCAGGTTTATTAGTTCCCAAAATGCAAAATCGACTAGAGTAGCTAACATTGCACATGAAGAGGTAAGACTGGATATTAAGTCTTGTTGTCATTTGTTTTTTTCCTTGTAGAAGAACATCTTTTTGAAAACATGTGTCTCTATCTTCTTGCAAAACTTAGGTAATTATCATCCTCTTCCATTTAGGGAGAAAATTAATCATGTGAAATCATGTTCTTTAATCAGTTAATGCAGATTTGTTCTGCAATTACAAGTAATATTACTTGCTATAGTATTAGAAATACTCTTAACTTCTTACAGTTGGATAGGTCACAAGATTCTGTACCAGAAGGATTCAGTTTTCCAATAAAAACAGATGACAGACCTGGAGATTCCTCCGTTCCAAATGATTCCATGGGCTTAAATGATGTCCATCTTTATGCACCTGATACTTTGGATTTTGAAGGTAGTTCTTATCTGCAGTATTTACAGTTTTGCACTACATTGTTCATAATTTATCATTCCAAGCATTTGCCTTTTTAGTAATCAGCCACAAGTGCACAACATCTTTGCAGATGACAGAATAGTTGTTGCTTCGGATGCAAGGGACACGACTAGTGGTATGAAAGAAGAACTAACTGCTGCTGATGTAGTAATTTCAGATGGCATGGTGATTGAGTCTCATCAAGAAAAAAATATAGGCACATCTAATTCAAATGCAGGTTCTGAAAAAATTGTTTTTTATTCAGTCGATCATGGCTCGGGGACTGAGTCTCATCAAGAAGAAGAAATAGGCACATCTAATTCAAATACAGGTTCTGAAAAAAGTGATTTTGATTCAGTCGGTCAGGAAATGACTAAGTTGATGATGACAGTTTTGCTTCCTCAAGCTATTCCATTGCTTAAGAAGTCTTCAAAGAAGAAAAAAGAAGCATCAAGTCCATGCAAAGTATTGCCTCATGTGGTGAATTCTGGAGAGGACTACTTTGAAACTAACCATTTGTTGAACCTTCCATCTTCTGGTACTATTGAATCTTAGGAATTTTGAACTTTTCTCTGAACATGTTCATCTAGAACTCACTTTGTAGCTTCATGTTAATCTTTTTCTTGCTGCTAGCTCATAAGTTTTTCTGCTAAAACTGCAGACATCATCCTAACTGAGGATGCACGTACAGAACAGGATACAAGAATGCATATCCAAGGTTTAGACCATGGTTTAGTTGCACCAAATCTTGATCACTTGGAGTCTGTTATTCTTGACAGTTTTGAGGATGGTCAAGGAGGGGATCATGTAGCCAGTCGGGCTATATTGTTTTCGAAACAAATGGAGGTTGATCAAACTAGTTTCAATAAAGATGCATTTTGTTTCAACATTCGGGAACAGCTTGTTAGCATCAATTTGCACCAGGAAACTGCAGTTTATTGTGGTAAGATCTGTGGGAACCAAGATACCATCTGCCACAAGGAAGTAAACATGGCTTTAAATCAACATCTGAAGAGTGATGTAACCAAATCTGAGTCTGTTTTAGGGTGTGTGCCTCCAATCATGAAAGCTCTCTCTGAAGATCTCCAGGGTGTTTCTATGAATTTTGATGAGAACTTTGCAGATGTTGGAAACCATTTGGTGGAAAAGAAGCCCAAGAATGCATTTATTTGTGTTGAAGGTAATGACATTAAACCAACCTTGGAATTTTAGTTTTCAAATTTGCTTTTAAGTCCTCACAGGGAAGTAACTATCTCATGACTGGATTGATAAGATCTCAATCTTTGAAACAGCGAAGGACAGTAGGGCTGAAACCAGGGTTCCTGACGCTAAGTCTTCTCATCAAACACAGAATAAAGTATATACCAGGAAGAAAGTCTCAAAACAAGCTTCTTCAACTAGAAAATACACTGCTCCTCTCTCCGAAAGTATCATATGCAGAAATGCTGGAGATGATTATGCCCCTAATAAGTCTGCTATGACAGGAGCTTCACCTGTTTCAAAGAGTTGTCACTCTTATGACAAACCATGCTATAGAGAAATCTTTGGTAATACGCCCATACTTGAAGGACAGTCCTATGGATTGCCCGAGGGGAAAACTACTACAAATTGCAAACCTGAAATCAGTAACATGCCACCTATTCTATCTATTGAAGACCAAAAGTTGACTTGTGTCTCTAAAGCAAAGGATGCATCTGATTCACTTGAAAGGGGATTTCAAGAAAATTCTCACATGGAGAGGCTTGAACTTAAAAATATTGTAGAAAAAGGCTGTTCTACATTATGTCAAAACCAGGTGACCGGTTTTTGTGACAAGAACTTATCTGTACAAATGGAAGTTCAACGTAGTTCAGATGTCAAACATTACAGGGATGTAGAGCTTGCTAGTGATCTGAAGGGCATTATCAACCTCGTTGGAGGCTATTTCCATCCTTCACCTATTTTATCAGTATTGCTAGGTACAAAAGGAAATGAAATCTACATTTGTGTTTCATGCGGTCTTCTTGTAGAAAGGGACAGAACCTTGTTCATCTACAAGGTGGCTACTGAAGAAGAAAAGAAAGGATGCCCTTCTTTTGTTGGTTACACATCTGTAGCATTACCATCTTCTGAAGTAAGCTTTGGCGTGCGGATATGTTTTATATATAAACTCTTCAGCTATTTCTATTGTGCTTATTGATTCCTTAACATGGTGCTTACCTGATCAGGGATGAACTTTTTGTCCTTTTTTATTTAATCTTTCCTAGATTGATGTAGAAAGACGTGGCTTACAATTCACCCCAGATGGGCAGAGTCTTGTTTTACTTGACAGCATTAAAACACCTTATTGCAGGTTAAGTGTTTCTTTAGGATTCTATCATGTCAAACAGTTTTGAAACAAATACTTTATTAATATCATATTTATTTTCTTAGGGAAGGGAGAACAGATTGTACCTGCTCAATTTGTTTTTCTGGCTACTCAAAGGAGAATGCAGTAAAAATTGTGCTAGTAAATCCTGGTCATGTTTCTCTTGTTGCAAAATTGGAGATGAGTGAAAGTGTGCAATGTATACTGGTTTGTGAAAATGACTGTCTGCTAGCTGCTGGAAAGAGTGGGAGCCTGCATCTTTGGGTCATGAATTCAACATGGAGGTGAATGTGTTCTCTTGCTCTCTATACAAACTTTACCTATTGATTCTTATAAGGGATGGTAAAGTCTTTCTTCCTTGTATTGTTTTGACTTCTGAGAAGTGCCTAGTTTGAGGTTTTAAGCATAGGTTCCATATTGTAGCAGTGGCCTAATCGTACTGCAGAATATTCAGCGTATGGATGCTTTATATGATTTGAAAATAGACCGGATGTTTTATCCCTTTTCTTTCTGACCCTCTTCAAATCTGTTCCCCTGCATAATTGTTGTTAATGAGTCATGCAATTCTACCTATCTTGTCCACTTTTTGCAGTGCTTGGACAGAAGAATTTATTATACCTGCTGGTGACTGCATATCTTGTTGTGTAGTGGAGTTGACGAAAATTCCGAAGTGTCCTCATTTGGTTATAGGTCACAATGGTTTTGGGGATTTTGTTTTATGGTATGTTGCCTTCTATTAAAAATTATGTTCTTTTAAACTTTTTGGTGATGCTGAGTGATAATTTCACCAATTTCTGGGTAGTATTGTGGAAATATTATTAGGTATTGATCTTTTATATCCTTTATGCATGATTTGTGCATAAGCGATAAGGCTTCAAATGGGTTTCCTTGTTTTCCCTCTCCGCACAAAATGTGATTAGTTACTAATAGAAAATAGGTTTACCCTGCAGGGATATAAGGAAAAGGGTCAATATCTCAAGATTTTCTGGTTCCGGCACTCCAATTAAGCAATTCTTACCAATCAGTTCACTTAGTTGGCAGCCTGTTTTCGGCCACGCTGATATGAAAGGGTGCATTGATGAAATCATCACAGCAACAAAACTTGGGTTCTCTGAATACAAGGATTGTTCATTTCTTCCGATAGAGGGGGAAGATGTTGCTATCTGGCTTCTTGTCTCGACTAATTCTGATGCTCAGCATGAACATTTATCAAGTAATTGCCAAGCAAATACGTCCGGATGGTGGAGGCTAGCTTTGTTGGTAAAGGACAGGGTAATCTTGGGGGCTACACTAGATCCAAGGTGCTTTAAAGTTCTATTCTTCATCTTAAATATAAGCTACGCTTTCCCTTTCCTAAGGTCAAGTAGATTTCATATAATGGAGCCATGCCGTTGTGTATGTTTCCCTTCTGTGTTTGTAGTAGCCAAAACAATTTGGTAACTGCTAATACTGAATGTGAGAATGCATTTTTGCATATGCAGCTGTAATTTGTGGCATTTGTGTTCCTATAAAGAAAGCAAGAAAACACAGTTTTCCATTTTATCAATTAATGGCTAATGCGTCGAAAATAATGGTTGAAATTATTGTACAGGGCTGCAGCAATTGGAGCAGCATTTGATCACGGGATCATGGGAAGAGATGATGGTTTGGTGTATATGTGGGAACTTTCCACCGGAGCTAGACTCGGCGTTTTGCATCATTTCAAAGGTATGTAATCAACGTTAAATAAACACATTCATGGAAATCAATGTTATAATAATACTAATGTTGTGATGATTTTCGATGCATCTAATGTGAACCAAAAAAAGCTTGTGTAGTTCAACATTCTAATGCATTTCTGATTTTGGACCTAGTGGTTGCTTATTTTCCTGAACGTTTCTATCAGGTGCCCGTGTTTCGTGTATTGCAAGTAATGACGGGTCAAATCCGAAAGTAGTGGCTGTCGCTGCAGATGACGGCCAGTTACTCGTTTATCTCCACAAGCAATTAGCAACAAAATGAGACAACTAGCAAGTAAGCCTTTTGGTGTTGTTCACTCTTGGATGATTCTTTCTTGTTGTTGCCTTGTTCAACTGTTTTCTGTATGTTACTTTAGAACGACCGTTTTGGCACCTTACCAATCTCACCACTTTGGTACACATTCAGATCCTGGGAATAGGGTTATAAATTCTTAAATACTATGTTGAGAAACTTGGAAAAGGAATACCTAAAACACCATGCAAGTGACTGTGGGTTCATAGATCAATGGCTGGTTTTGCATACCGAGGGAAGGTATCGAAGAAGCATGATCAAAATGGCATAAAATCGATAATGGAATCGGTAGAATCTGCAAATATGTTGGAATATGGCACAATGTTTTTGGTACCTTTTTGTCAACCAAATTTTGAATGAATGAAACAGCGCGTAAATTCTGAAACCAAATTTTGATACCAGAAATTCACCTTTCGTATTTAAATTATAAAATCTAAAACTTAAATTTTTAATCTTAACACTTTAAATCTTAAAGTATAAATTCTAACTACTATACTCTAAGTTAACCATGAATTCTACCCATTAATTTAAGTTAAACTAAAATAAGCTTGTATATAAAGATTTCCGATGATTTTATCACAAAAAGCTGAAAAGTTTGATCAAATATGCCATTGTTTTTACAAATGGTATAAGTACGATGAGCATCCGATCAAATTAATTTAAAAGAATTCAAATTAACTTTATATAATCTTATACCGTATATATAATCTTTTTTATATATGATACATATATAAAAAAATATTAAAGAATTCAACTCAAACTTTGAAAATAATCTACTAATTATTAAAAAAAATTAAATTACTCAAATATAATTATATTATGCAAACTTTATTTATTTCTTTTAGTTAAATTAATTTTTTTGTGTTGGTCGAGTTTTACTCAACCTTAAAATTAGTTTTCTATATTCTCTATCTGTGCTTGAACTCTAGTTCGAATTGTCAGCCAAATGTACTCTTGACCCAAGGGAATTAAACGATACATGCACTTCAAAGACTACCCAAAAAAGGGGATTACAACATTAAACACTGTTGATTTACTTAGTCACAGAGGATGGAAATGCATACGAGAAAATTTCGATTACGCTTCATTTTCGCCGTCATATAACCTTGTATAATACAACACGACCAGACATAATCTTAAAGCAAAGGGGATGTAGCAACCAACGAACCTATAACCGGAGAATGGTTCGTAGTGTGTCGCATAGGTTTTGAATGGTTTGCTGCTCCTGTGTTGCCTGCAATTCTTGAAGTGGCATCTCCTCGTAGCACCTGCGTTGAACCCGAGACGAATGTGGGAAGATAAGAAAGATAAATGGTAGCCGATAAGTCAGTAAAATTTAATAGTTCTTACATTTTGTGGTAAGCTAGAGCCTGTGCCAGATTCATCAGTGTAGAACTTGAAGTGAGCCTTTGATAAACACTAGGAGGAAGTGGCACCTATAGAATGTTAAACTGGTAAATGATTCACAAACCGATATAGACAATGAAGGAGAGGAATCGAGATGAGGAAGATAGGACGTGACCTCATTTTGTGTTCTTCGACCCTTTTTCGGTTGTCCATCACCAGCAAAAAGTTCCTGCAGTGCTTCCACCGCCACGGTTCCAGTACTATCTCGTTGCATGCCTCCGAGGATATTGTCTGATAAAAGGGCAATTGGGGATATATCTGATGCCCTCAAGAACGGAATGGGTACCGTATTACCGGCTGCATATATGGAAAAGAGCTGCAACACAATTGACAACAGGAATCTCAGCTGCATTCACAGCAAAAATACGAACAATATGGGAGCACATAAACCACTGATATCAAGATAAATAACCACAAGTTCTGCGGTCGAATAAAGAAGGGCAACAATTCTAGAAGCACAAGCACTGAAGATTCCTGATTTCAGCAAATAAATTAAGGATGCGAATAACCTTATCTTGTAAAGCAAAGGCTTTTTTGTTGCTGATGGTTTCATTCTTCAATGTGCTACTATTGATATCACTGCTATCTTTTGCCCTTGCCTGTGGAACACTGTCTGACCTCAGTTTCTGGTCACCAAGGACAGATATTGAAGGAGAATATCCCTGAGCCGTTATGTTCGAGTCTTCCATGGTACTGTTGTTTGCCGAAGCACCTTTTCTGTTATCTAACCTAGAAAACATGCCCAAGGTATTGGATGCTTGAGTTGACAACTAGCAAGAAAGAATTCACGACTTCCGTGATATACACACGACTAATAAAATTTATCACACATAGAAGTAAGGACTGGAACTTATTGAACTTAGAAGCTTATAGAAAGGGAAGTACTGTGATTCAGGTAACTGCTGAAGTGTGCCATTAATCAACTTGCTTTCAAAGTGTTCAAGAGCAGCAGAAGCTTCTTTACCACTGTGAGGTTCAATTTGAGCAAATGACTTCCGAGATTCATCCTCACCATGAACTATTACCGTGCCAAACTCCCCTGTCGAACATAATATGATCAGAGAAAGATAAAACAAACTGACCAACAAATCTTATCCAAAAACTAATAAAAAAGTATTATTGTCTTAGTTCCAGTATGCTCTTTTTTAGATGTCAACTAAAAAGGAAAACCTCGGAACTTTCTTTAAATTATTAGATTTGACATACAAACAAGGACTCCATACCTTCACCAATCACTTCCACGCCATCTAATATGTGATGCATCTTCGAAGTGCCAGTTGCAGAAACCTCAGTTGCAACTTGAAGACCCGTATTTTGAGGCCTTGCTGGAACAGTATCTCCATAATCATCAATAGAATTTGAACCTACCACTGGCTGCTCCAAGTTCAGAGCAGTCAGAACCAAATGAGATGCTTAAACATGCATACCGTGAAACTAGTTAGTGTGTCTAACTCGTAGAATGTGTGCTTGTGTGCAACTAGTTGATCATGTTTTTGTTTTTAAAAAAAAGAAATTAACAACTTTTGGAGCAAGAATATACATACATCAAGTCCAGAAATGGCAGGAGCAAGAGTTTGTTCTTGCTGAACCATTGCAACCCTTATTTGCCTAGCCTTCTCAATTTTTGGCAACATTACAGAAGCTCCAGACTTGCATTTCTCAATGAATTTGTGCTAAGTTTTAAAACACAAGATGATTTCAGCCAAGTACAAATAAATAAATAAAATAGCCAAAGGAAAGGAAAATGGTTAAGAAAAGTGTAAATAACTAAATATGCATATTGAAACAACACTCCACCCCCCCCCCAACTATTAAAAAACTGCTTCATTCCAACTCTATGCAGTTTGATACATGTAGTGAGTAGTGACCATATCTAAACTCCTGACAGTCATTTTAGCCTAAAATAAAAAATAAAAAAAACAAAAACAGAAACTTTCCTTGTGATTTTGCTTGTACAAAGACTCGGGAAAGTGCAATTTGAAATATACTTGTCACGACAAGCATTGTAAGGATCAGTTAGGATTCTCAATTCTAAGAAATCAAACAGCCATTATGCAGCAAATAAGAGTTTTTACCTACCCCTGAGGCTGATAAAAGTGCATTAAGAACTTAAGTTGATTTCACTGGGGTCTGGAGTTTCAAGCAGCAGTAATCAATCCTCTCTCTGAAGCTTTACATGTGACTCAAATGGTCATGGGGAAAACTTTATTATGACTCATGAGCATGTGGATAAGGTTGTCCTCAGATTGTTTAACACTTATTAGCACAGATGACAAATTTAAAGTAATAAAACAGATTTGAAATGCTTAAATGTGAGACTGAGAAGTGAAAACACCTTCATATTATGGTATATGTAGTAAATGCATATGAAAGACAGATGAAAACAACAACGAATATAAATTGCACTAATAGAGGTAAACAATGTTATATTACCATACCTTCAACATCTCAGATGCAGTAGGGCGTAAGCGTGGATCCTTTGTAAGGCTCTTAGCAACAAAATCATGAAAGACAAGAGACCTACATGTCAAAACTACCTCAATTAGAAAACATAGATATGTGACATTTTTAATAAACTCGTATTTGAAAGCTGCTGATAGTTTAACCATTTTTCTTTGTCCTCAAGCATTGGTGCTGGCTCTCTCGATATCATAAATATAACCTATAGCAAACAAGGATGTTATTGGCCAAAGACTGATTGAGAATGGTAGAATATAATAACATCATCAAAAAAATAAAAATGAAGGATAGAAATCCAGAAACACTGAAAAAAATATTTTAAATATGCTACAAGAGCGAATCACAGCAATGTTATCAAATGGGAGTGCTAACTCATTTTCAGCTTCTATACCTACCACAACAGACAAAGACCAAGTTCTCACATTTTATCCGGCATTCCCAATACCAGGAGTAGATGTCCTCGGAGAATCAAGAGGTCTATTTGAATAAAAATATAACAGTAATGGGGTGCCCTGTGTGAAATGCATCACATTCTATGACCATTGTAGAAAGACACTAGCTTATGGCGGCACCAAATCTCTGATATCGTTAAATTGCTGTAATATGTACCACATCAGAGGACCAGTCCCAGTGGCACTAGTTTTTGAAGAAAATCTATTCCATATCTTTGTCAAGGTGAACTAATTCATACAGAGGGTTAATGGCAGGATGCATGTAATGCTTAAAACAATCCCTGAAGGTTAAATGCTTTGCATCATGTATTCATGTATGCACTACTTACCCTCATTGGATGCACTGCGGCTCTTGGAGGAAGCCCCTAAAAATATCAAAGAAATCAATCAGATTCAATGGTGGTTATCAATGTTTCTTTCTCAAAAGTCATTCAATGTAAACAATAATCAATTACTAAAAATTGGAGCTACAGGACAACTAGTAAATGTGTGTCCCTAATTTTCCCATAACTTGAATTCTCAGTCCTAAAATTATGAACCAAAAACAAAAAATCTTTATTCAAAAATTACTTGGCAGGATAATATATTAGATTCAAACAACAAACTCAACAAGTCCAAATGCCTTCCTTTAGAAGTGCAAAGAAAAGCAATAAGATGCATTGCCCTTTAAAGCTTTTGCTGAGAACTGCAAAGCCAGTGACTGAAATAATACAAATACCTCCGCCATTTCAATTGCAGATATACCAAGTGCCCACAAATCCACCTGGGAGTAAAAATGTTTAAAACTCAAAAGTCAGAAAAGGGACAACTTTACTGCTTCAAAGAAATTAAACCATTTTCCATGAGAATCAAATCAATAATTCATACTAACATCATCCATAAGATATTTACTAGCAAGAAAACTTTCCCTAGAAATTCTGATAAGGCAGAATCTTCCGGTGGTTTTCTTGAAATTTAGGATTTTACAAACTCTCTCTTGATGTTGGGTTTTCCAAATTTGTTTTAGCATCTAAATTACTTCATGCAATTTCAATCTTTAAACTTTTAGTCATTCTTATGCATTTACAATTCAAATGCCCCACCATATTAAACCAGTGGAAGAAAGTGTGCCATGATCTTTTGAATTACAAAACCCCATCCTCCAAGTGCAAATAAGATCTAAGTCACTTCATGCCATGATCTTATGCATCTAAGCTACTTCATGCAATTCCAAACTTTTACTCATTCTTATACATCTACAATTTAAACGCCCCAAACATATTAAACCAGTGGAAGAAAGCATGTTGTGATCTTTTCAATACAAAGCCCATTCTCCAAGTGCTAAGATCTCCACTTTAGGTGTAATGCTTCAGGATTATACTACATATCTAGATAGGAAAGCAATTTACATTTTATGTTTTCCCAATATAACTAAGTTCTGTTCCACAACAAATATTAACTATACTATATCAAATGATCCTAGTAGCCATAGAAAACTATTAGTTTCCTTTCTTGTTGCTTAAAACATGATAGTTTTAATAACAATTTATGCAATTTCCAGCCAACACATCTGACACTGGATCAAGAAACATCAATGTCAACATACAAGCAAATTAGCCATTCCCAGTTCTATCAAAGGAAAAAAAAAGGAGAGGCTACACATTAAATGTAAAATGTAAACGAAGACCAAACCATGCAGCTCGATGAATAAGATACCTTTCCATCATAGCGACTTTCCTGAATAACTTCTGGAGCCATCCAATGTGGAGTGCCAATAAACTGGAAACAAAATAAGAACAGTATCACTCGCACACTTCCAGTAGTTGAGAACAATAAATCATCAAATCAAAATATCAATAATGCAAGATATCCATCAGAGTCAAAATATGGTGGAGGTAAAAGATAGCTATTACTACATGAGCTGCAGCATTCATCTCCTGAACAGTTATCCCAGTTTCCAGAAAAGTGTCACACCATAAGGTCTCAATAATAAAAGACGTTGTGGTCCTTGTGGACTTTTTGGTATGCCTGTTACGTGTAACTGTTATTTCATGCATTAACAAGATATCTAAAGCTATCCTTCTAAATTATTAATTCAGTTTATAACTTTGACATTGGTAAGAGAGTCTAAGATGATTTTGATTTAGGTTAAATAAGTCTTTTCTTCTGTAGATATTCTAGCTTAGATAAACCAAAGAATGCTCAAAAGAAGTGAAACATTAGCGAACATTGTGAACTAGACAAAGAACTACATACTGTATTGCGCTTTGACATGGTCCTTGTAAGCTGTGCTGCTACCCCAAAATCACCTGTTCAATGATCAAAATAACACCATATTTGCAGATCAACAAGTTGTCAAAGAGGGGGAAAAGGTAAAACATTAAACTCAGATGGGAACAACTTTCACATAAACCATTTCCCCTCAACTTTGTCTCACAGATTTTCTTGACCGTCTTCAAGGCATCTCATCAAGTCGATACTCATGTCTCCTAAGGTCTATCATTCAAATTCAATTAAAAAGTGGAATGTTCTCAAGGGGCCCATATTTTTTATCACATTTGTCTGCCTAAGATTATGCTCACTATTCAATCAGAAAGAAAATAACTATCATTTCAATCTTTCTATAAATTAAAAGTATCATCCAAATTAATAAAAGCAATGTCTTAGGCAGATTAATCATAGGCCAAATAGATAATCTCTAGCAAAAGGATATTAATGCAAAACTGTTGTTTTTACTGTATTGTCTTATATACAAAAAAAGGATAACACAAAAAATGTGTTACTAGGGTACCTAACTTGCTAAATATCATTGACACAGGTGGACCAGATAGAAAAATAGTTAATGAATAGTTACTAATCATATCAAAGACAACAAAAAGAATTTTAACTTCCTAATTTCCAATTGACTTCAATTTCAAAAAAAAAATGTTATGCTAAGTGTACTCACCCAATTTTACCTCTCCTTGTTCGGTTAACAAGATATTACCACCTTTGATATCTCTATGAACTTTGAAAATAGAATGCAAATATTCAAGGCCCTGCATAAGGAAAGATGAAAAGAGATGATATTAAATTAGAAAGTTGATACAAATCAGAGAAGGCGTCAACATCATTGTGGAGTATTATTTTATTCCAAACTAAATGCACTTAATAATACCTTTAAAGCTTCCCTACATATATATGCTATCTGATACTCCTCTAAAGGTTCCTCGGTAACATGAATTAAATCAGCAACACTTCCACCTCCACAGTATTCCATTACTATCTGCCCAAAAATGAAAATAAGTTATCCAAAGAAAAAATATCATGAAAAAACAAATGCTTCAAACACAAATAAAATAAAATCAATGCAATCTATAAACTGAACTCAACTCAAACAATCCAGAAATAAAATATTTTTGGAGAAAATCGCTCATTGCACTAACCCAAAGATAGTCATCCCCTTGATAGCTCCCAAGGTACCTAACAACATTTGGATGACTACATTGCTGCAACATCTCAATTTCGCCACGGATTTCTTCATACCCTTGTTCCTAAAAATAAACAAACTTAATGGCATATTCCCAATGGATTATCCAACCAATATCACCAAATACATCAAATATAAACAAGAAAACCATACACACCCCCTCCGATAAAGATAGAACTTTAATGGCCACGAGCTCAGAAGTTTTTATATCTCTAGCCTTGTAAACAGCCCCATAAGAACCTTTCCCTGCCACCAAAATTCCAATGTCAGATAACATTTTTACTTTTACTAAAATCAAGAATTCCCAGTGATTAAAAGACAACATCACAGTTCACTTAGCATTTACATGACAATTATATGAGCACGAGGATAATTATCTTAAATTAATATAAATAAAAACTTACCAAGCTCATTGAGCAACTCATATTTGGTGGAAGGATCTTCTCTAATGACGCTATCTGGAATTGAACTCAAGGAAGCCTTACTGTTTTGCAAGAACCGATTATCTTCCCCTTGCAAAGACGTAGTCGAGGTAGAGCTCTTTTGTTTCCCAAACCCTAGCTCTCCCATACTCGCCACCGCGCTCTTAACCACCGTCCCGCTCGCTTCCCTCTCGCTCCTCACCGTCGATCTCACCACAAACGTCCCAAAACCTTCCCCATCTTCATCCTCCTCCTCCTCCTCACCATCATCAACGTCAAGTCCATCTCTCCTAGCCCTAATCGGGCTCGCCACGGGCGCTGCCGGTGGCTTGAACGAATACGACGCTTTCCCGCGAGTGCCACGACTGCGATCAGATTTCACGATCACGGTCCCAAAATCTCCAGCATCGTCGTCGTCTTCGACATCAAAGTCGGTCGAACCGCCGCCAAAGTCTTTAGGGAGACGTTTGAGTAGAGGAGGGAGGGAGGAGTCGTCTTCATCTTCTTCGTCGCCTTCCTTGTAAATCATTGTGGCGTAAAGGTCAGGAGCTTGTGTTTTAGGTTTGGATTTTTCGGGACCGGAGTCGGATTCAGATTCGGATCCAGAATGGACAACGAAAGTCGAGTAAAGGTCAGATTTCGCCGGAGATTTACGGCTCCGACGAGTGCTGGGCGGGTAATTCATAACGGTTCCCTTTCCACTCAGCAGACAGTAAGCTCGTGAGAATTCAACGGAGCTCAGAGCAGTAAACGCAGAATCGCCAAATAGCCGTTGCGCGCTGAATAAACAAAGACCGTAGCTTTCCTTATACTGGAAATTTGTTGGGTCCCGCCACTGCAATGTACTAGATATGCTAAAGCCCATATATTTAGCTACATTGGGCTCATTTTTACATTTGGCCCAAAAGGGAATTTATGAAAAACAATCCAAAATTATCATGAACTAGATTCGAATATATTTCGATTATCGATTAGTTCGGTTGTGTATAATAATAATTGATTATCAGTGTGATAAATCGAATATATTTAGACTCATAATTTATTCATTTATGTATTATAATGATTTATTAGTCAAATTATTTAATTTAGTTCGATTTGATTAATGGTTTTTGAGGAAATATTGATTCAAATAGTGATTTTTAAATAAAAACATATTCGTTTAACAACTAAGTTTTTACATAGTTTAATTAATTTGATTTTAGATAATTTTAATTTAATTATTAATTAAATCAACTATTTAAATGCCTTTTGTTGTCATCACTCAAATTTAAGATTAAATACTTAATAAACTCATTTTGTTTAAAAAAATAATAAATTTGATGTTACTGATGCTCGATTTTAACTTTATACTTAATCAAATATTATAGTTGAAATGATGTGTTTAAAGTGTAATAATAGATGATTTATATATAGGGATGGATATAGGTTGGGTTTAGAGTTATAGTTTGTAGGATATAAGATTAAATATTTAAATTCTAGTTTATAAAGAGTAAATATGCATCTGTGTAACTTATTTATTTATATCAATATAATTATCGATATTCAATTCATAGGTTAATTAATCCGAACAGATATTGCAGACTTATTATAGGGTGATTCTTAAGTCTTAATCTAATTTACTTCATTTATAATCTTAAATTTCGAACATCTAATTTTATTTTAAAAATCTAGTGTTTCATCCCACTAAACCAAACAATCGTTGTTTATAAAACATTTTACGTAATATGTTATATAAAATAATTACTTAATGTATATAAATAATTATAATCTACTCATAGCAAGTAAAATTTTTAAGATTTATTTTTTAAATTGTTTGATAAAAACAAATAAATAACTTTATCTATTTTATTTTACTTTATAATATTATTATTTATTGTTATAATTTTTAATAATTGTTTAAATAATTTTATAAAATTATATGTATCATATTGTTTAAATTTTTTAATTTTCCAATATCTTATATTTATTTATTAGATACTATAAATTAGCTTTAAATTAATAGAATACCATAACAGAAATTCATGAAAAACATAAAATAATAGTAGAAAACTTTGTACAAACTACAAAGCCAACCTAATCCCCACTGGATCTAATAGAAAGATACCATTATGACTAAACCCTAAATTCAAACTAAAGAAAAGAGCCTTGGAGCCCAAGGCATGAACCAGACAGACAAACAGTTTCAAATGCCACGTGCTATGGCCTTGCAAACCAAAGGCTTCTTCATTTCCATGGACAGCTTCAAGTGCTCAGTCAAGTCCACTGCCGCACCACCATCGTCACCGGCGGCAGCGACCCATTCGTATCCTTGAAGTAACTGAACCAGCCACAGATGAACCGTAGCCAGTCCCATGGCTTTTCCGGGGCAGACCCTCCTACCAGATCCGAATGGTGCAAGCCTAAGATCAGAGCCCAGAATACTCACTTCCTCTTCCATGAACCGCTCAGGCCTGAATTTTTCTGGGTCAGACCAGACTTTCTCGTTGTGAGTAATCGCCCACATGTTAACCATCGCCGTTGTTCCAGCCGGAACTAAGTGGTCCCCGACGTGAACATCGTGGATGGCGAGGCGAGCCCAGGAAAGGAGAGGACCCGGTGGGTGAACCCGAAGAGTTTCCTTCACAATGGCTTGAATATAAGGCAGATTTTGAACGTCGGAATCGGAAACCTGGTGGGATCGTCCGATGACTGCATCGATCTCGGCCTGAGCCTTGGCTTGGATTTCTGGGTGTAAAACAAGCCTCGCTAGAATCCATTCCAGCAAGATCGCCATCGTATCAGTCCCCCTGAATATCATCTCCTGTACAAAACACAAGTAAAATCTTGCAATAAAACAAAAACAGAAAATTTTGAAGACTATAAAATTAGAAACAATGGCTGACCCATAAAACAGCAATCATATCAGAGTTGTTGAGTTTCTCATGTTTCTCCAAATCAAGCAATACATCAACAAAATCTTCATTGTTGTAATCGTATCGTGAGCCGCCGCCAACCCTTTTCGCTGCATGTTCTTCGATGATCTTGCCGACGAAAACATTAACTCTCGAAACCAAATTCCTACATCTTTTCCTCACTCCTTGCAGATCAAGCCAACCAAGGAGAGGGAAATGATCGCTCCAGTTGAATATTCCCAACAACTCGTATCCTTCAGTGACAAGCTCCTCGAGTTCCAGCGCTGCTAAATCAGGGTTCCCGAAGTCGTATTTCTTGCCAAAGACAGACGCCATTACGGAGTTCAACGACCCGAAATGGAGTACCTTCTTTATTAGAACCTCGCCTTCTGTTTCCATCGAGAATTTGATCTCCTCCACCATTTTTGCACCAATCTCGCGCCGGAATCCTTCAAAGCCAGCGATTCTCTTTGGGCTGAACAAATGGTTGGCCGAGATTCGTCTCAAATTCCTCCAGTAATCACCGTAAGGAGCGAACCCCATTGCCCTGTGAAACAAAAGCTCGTAGGCTGACTCCTTCACCGGCCTATCCGCAAATGCCGAGTTGTTGAGAATATCCCTCGCGGTTTCAGGGTCACTGGAAATGATGAACCGAGTGAACCCCACGGAGAAAGCCATCAGCTTCACCGCGTTAAGGGTTTTAGCCAATTTATCCAGAGCCCGATGAGGGGTGGAGCCGGTGAACACGGTCAGCAACCCGATGAATGGGTAGCCATGAGGACCGGGGATAGCGAAACTCGCCTTGGACCTGAATCGAGCCCACGCAATCCCACCGGGAGAAAGCCAAAAGGCAATGATTCCGACCAAAAGAACAGACCAAAGAAACGCTTCAAAGCTCAACAATGGCGATCGAAACACAAGAAAATCAAGTTCTAGAGACATTTTGAACGATATGCAAGTGAAGCAAGAATTCTTCGGGCTAACGGAGAATATATAAGAACGAGCAGTTAGAAAGTAAAAGGTGGAAGTAGAGAAGTGGAATCGGCTGTTAACCACGGTAAAAAAAAAACTAACCAGGTTAAAAGAAGATATTTTACAGTATATTTGCATTTACTCGTTATAATTTGGACCGTAAACAATATCTTGAATCGAATAATTTACATTTTAAATCACTGAACTTAACATCCACTTTCATTTACATCACAAACCTTCAATTTAATCAAATTATATCATTCAACTTTTATTAGTAGTAAAATAAATCATTTATGCTAACACAATTAAATAATTTTAACAAAAAAAAAACATAAATTAATACTATTACTTAATATATTTTTCACATATCACTATTAAATAATGTTTAATTGACAATTTTAATAATTTTATGTAGAAATTTTCTATTTCGTTTAAATAAGTTTAAAAGAAAAATAATAAAATTTCTTATAATTTTTTAAAAAATTAAATTACTAATTAAATATCATTTATTGATGATATATAAAAAATATATTAAATAAAAATATCAATTTCAATTTTTTTTATTATAGATATTTAATGATATCAATATAAGTAATTTAATTTATAAATAATGAAAGTTGAATGATATAATTTTATTAAATTAAAGGTTTATGATGTAAATGAAAATAAATGTTAAGTTTAGTGATGTAAAATGTAAATTACTCTCTTAAATTATTTAAGATTAATATTGTTAAAATTTGATCAAAATTTAACATGATAAAAAAAATTATAAATTATTTTAAAAAATAGTATTTAAATATACAATTTTAAAAATAAATCATTAATAATCTTTAGTTTTAAATTATTTAATATTTTTAAAATATATTTATATTTTTTAAATACAATAATAAGTCTTTATGCATTTAAGGTTTATATCGAGTTCAATCTTGAATCGACTTCATTTTTTGACTTTATTTGAGGTTTATGTTTTGAGTTAGAGTTTTTCGAGTTTGAGATCAAGTTTTAATTTTGAGCTCATAAACTTTTGAGTCGAGATCAATTCAAAATTTTCGAACTCGAATCAAACTTAACAATATTTGAGCTCAAGTCGTTTTACGCACCTAATAATAATAAATTTTATTAAAAGTTGAATCCATTCGGGTACCGTATCAGTAATTTTTCCATTTATGATTCCAGGCCAACCTACATTATACTTTTGGCAGCGAAATCTGAAACGACGTGCAGTTCTTTCGGTACGTAATCGTTTTGTGACAGTAAGGTGTGATGATTCATAGTCAGAACTAGGTGATACGATAGAATCTTAGCCGTGTGATGAATCAAGATCAGAACTTGTTGATAAGATAGAATCTTAGCCGTGTGATTGTGTCGAAAGATGATGATGGTGGACTGCACTGCAACAAGGGTGTTGCAGCCTGCAGGACAGTAGCAGAAGGTACGGATATAGTTCAACATTTTAATACTATTAATATATTAATATATTACTGTATTAAATTATAATATAAAATAATATTTAATTAATTAAATAGTTAAAAATATTTATATTATTTTATATAAATTTAAATATATAATAATTAATAAACAAATACAAAGAAATATTCAATAATATAAGATTTCTTCAAGACTCTAAGCAGAGTAAATTTAGCTGGAATCGTGATTTATGATGCGTTGGACTTGGTTTCACTTGAAACTGTTTTTTTAATAATTAGATTAATTAATCATAATTAACTTATTAGATTAATTAATCATAATTACCTTATTCAATCATTCGTTTTTGTTGAAGGATTGCCCGACTCCTTCGGAATTAAGTCTATTTGTAGAACTGTCGTTCGTTAGAAATTTTGATTGAAATTTTCAATAATTTGTATTTTTTTAATGTTGAACCATAAATTCTAAATTTATTTTTTTATATTTAACGGCAGAAATTAAAAAGAATAATATTAATTTACTTAAATGACTATAATATATAGATAATCATTTGTGTAATAATAAAAACTAGAGGTGTTCAAACGGTCGGCTAAACCGAATTAACTGACCAAACCGAATTAATTTGGCTAAAACGGTTGGCCACCGAACTTTGCTCGGTCGGTGAGTGGTTAAAGTTTTTTTAAAAGTTCAGTTAACGGTTAATTCGGTTCGAAACGGGTTAATTAACCGAATTAGCCGAAATATAATAAATATTAAATATACAATATATATTATTATTAAGCTCATATCCAACTTGTTTTGTTTTATTGTAATGTTTAATCTAAAATTCTAATATTTATATCTATGTTTAGATATTATTTAAATTAAATGTCAATTTATCTTCGTAAACTAAAAAATATTTTCAATAATTTTTATTGTGTAATAACTTTGAAAAAGAAAATTAATAAATTTCGGTTAATTTGAAAACCGATCGAATTAACCAAAATTTGTTCGGTTCGGTTAATATATTTAAAAAAAATCGGTTCGATTAACAGTTAAAGATTTTAAAAGTTTAATTAATTCGGTTTTTGATGATTCTATTCGATCACCGACCGAATTAACCATTTAAACACCCCTAATAAAAACAATTAAATTGTATTCAAGATGATTTAATTCTTTGTCTTTGTTGATATTTGTAGATCAAAACTTAATTCTAAAGATAATTAATTTGAATGGACCTGCAAATATTTTTTTTCTCATTTAAACTAGAAAACCATATATTTTATTATAGATTTTTTTAATTTTTTTCTCTCGAATTTCAACATTATAAATATAATAAATTAGATTAAATTCTTGTACTGCTAAGGCTTAAACAGATATTCTAAAGCCTTTACAAGCTATTCTTCAAGAAACAACAATGGCGAAAACTAGCTAACCCAGAGAGATATACATCATTACAATCGGAACTTGCAACATACTAGCCTTGTTAAGACCTGAAGACAGCTTTACCAGCATGTTCATGGATCTGCATCTCAAAAATCTAACAGTTCTCATTGATTCAACTAAGGTATTGGAGTACGAAACTCGATTACCGTTGCATAAAAAAATTAATTCTGTCCTGAGTATAAAGACCGGTCACCGGAGAAAGCTCTTCCCTTCTAGTTCAAGGGGTTTCCGTCATTAACTTCCATATTTGAAGTCCTTGGACGTGAGAAGATTTCCATAAATACCGAGCTTACGCTTTCCGAATTCCATCATCGTAATGGTTTCGTCATGGTCACTCGTCTCAGAAGCAAACAATCGAATTCTACTTACGAATGGAAATCCATAAGCATTTTGCTGCTGCATTACATAAACAAAATCAAACATGAAACAAATGATTTTTCCACCATTTAAGCTAAATAGAAGAAAGAGCTATTCTAAATCTTTAAAACATTAAGGCATGCATATACAAATTGCATATATTTATAGGCATAAAGATGAAATCTTTGGTTGAATATTCATATGTATTCAACAGTGTATGTCCCACTTCCCCCCCAAGATTTTCATGTATTTGAAAGGTCCTTGGATGATCACATCATCGAACATATGTGAATATGTATCGAACATAAGAGCTAGACAGAGTACTTGAAGTGAAATAAAGAATCTGAGCAGTAGGATTAAACCATTCTATTACATTGGGAAACATGTTCTTTTTTTATTTCTCTGCTCCTTATCTGGAAGAATATTCAGAACAAGTTTACCGGTTCCGATGCAAAAGTGTAATGAAATTGATTTAGAGCTTCAATGACACGATGAAACAATGAAGTAAATTACCTGTTAGTAGTACTCAACTAGTCCTGCTTGGCATAATAGTGGGGAGCTAACTCTGTCAACCAAAATCCATCAATTATTGTTATATTGCGGATGTACTTGTTGGTAGTTTTGACAAACTCGTTGAAAATAACGCAGTCGGTTTTTGTTCGGAATAATACAGAAGTTGGGTGGATCTGTACCACCTCACCACTAGCCAAAGCCCTGCCATTTGGTTAAGTAAATGTGAGGGAGTTGTTGTACAGACCTATTGCATAACTAAACAAACAATAAATGCTGATCTAATACAAACAAAAGTGAATTAAAGCAAGGGGAGAACAAGTAGAATAGATAGCGATGAATGCTACAAAAAGTAATCAGTGTATTTTTACCTGTACGTTCCATCAGGCTGCTTCAAAGCCGCATTTAGGAAAAAAACAGCGGCAAGGCATCTGCGGAACTGAACTGTGTCGTCTCCACAAGACGAAAAGCAAAGGCCCATTTGTTCAACATGTCGGCGGATTTGACTGCAATGAAACACCTAACAGACTTAGGATGCATACTTACATGTTGCCAAGAAAGACGGCATAATAACCAATTTCTAATTACAAATTCATTACCCTAAACCCTTGTTTAACAGAAGGATGTATTTTGTGTGAAAAACAATAAAGTTCAACAAACTAAATGTGGGTGAGTGCATCCAACCTGTGGATGTCACGGGCATGTCGCAAAGAACGGCTATTGATGAAGTTATCCTTGCACCACTTTCTAAGAATTTTTTCAGGCTTTTCTTTGCCAATTTCAAGCTTTCTCTTCTCTAATAACTCAATAGATGCTCGATAGACATTAATCAAAGTGAGATGATCTCCCTCAGCACTTGCAAAGCATTTCTTTGCCGTTCTTGCCTGTCCGATAGAAAAAAAATCCGTATTTTCATCATTACTTGGAAGAAAAGAACATAGAACTAAAGCAAAACATCTAAGCCCACATGCATGACAGTGATAGAATTTGTAGCACACTATCGTACCTCATCCAACTTTTCCCGTGGCTCATAAAAGATAGATTCTACAGAAAGCATTGCAACAGCAATTAACATTTCATCTAGGCACTTGAACTGGCTAGCTATGATGAGAGCTTTAGAATAAACAGGATCTAAAGGGAGCCGAGCCATTTGACGACCAACAGGATCTGACAGTTTGAGTTCATCGGTTAAAGCACCTAGCAAGATCAGCTCCTCCAATGATTTTTTAATAGCTGCCCTGTTCAAATGTGAAAAAGAATCATTCACCATCACACACCATATAACAAAGGGAAACTAAATAAGTGATAAAAGAAAAAAAAAAGTTCACTTTATCCAAATCTGTTGAATGTTAAGCAGTGATCAAAATCAGTAGCTCTAATGGTCTATGATCAGTGAACGATGATAATATAAAGCAAAAGAGATCTACATATTAGCTGAAATTAACTTCCAAAGAGGTTCACCTTGAGGGTTTCTCTATGAAGTCGAACCCAAATATATCATTGACGCCCAGGGCCTTCAGCTGCAAAATGACATTGGAGAGGTTGCACCGCTTAATTTCAGGCTTGGTTGAATCCTCAAGCTTTTCATACTCACTCTCTGGGTAGAGACGGAAACACTTCCCAGGTCCTTCACGCCCTGCACGTCCACTACAGCAAGAAAGAATTCATCATTATTAAAAATATAAAAAAAAAAACTTTATGTCAACATCTTGTTTGCCAGGAACCTTCAACTATGACTGTACAAGAAAAGGGCCATACATGATAAGTGAAAAACGAAGAAATTTGAAATGAGGTCACGAAAAGATAAATAAATTAGAATAACACAGTTTAAGAAGAAAAAAACACTAGCAACGAACACTCCCTTGAAAACCACTCTAGATGATATCAACAAAAAGCTAAAAGTAAATAATAAAAAAACGTTTATTGTTTATCCCCTACGCCCTACCTTCTCTGGATTGCTTGTGCTTTCGATGTGGGAACAATAATCAATGATTCCATCCCTTTGACCGGATCATAGGAACGCGCTTTTACAACTCCAGGATCAATGACATACTTAATTCCAGGTATTGTCACTGATGTCTCAGCAATATTAGTTGCTAGTATGACCTAAACAGAAAAATGAATTGACATGATTAAGGTAAAATTGCATTATATTGTAATTTATAAACATACAAACAGTAAAAATCTAAAAGTAGGTTCAACATAGATTGCATTCGGAGAAATATATGCACTTGCTACCCTATTCTCGTTTTGGTAATAAGAATAATCTGATAAAAATGAATTTAGTAACATAAGCACATTACACTGCAGAAAATTCTCGATTTGGCAACATTAAACACTGTATTTCCTACATTAATTACTATATATGAAGATCACCAGTTTTTACACCTTAAATAAATTCATAAAATTACCTTACGGAACCCTGCAGGAGCAGGTGCAAAAACTCGCATTTGCTGCTCTGAAGGAAGAGATGAGAATATAGTAACTGTTTTCATATTCCGCTTCTCTTCAGGTAATCGTTGTAAATTCTCATGGATTTGTTTTTCAACAGACTCGATTTCTTCTTGCC
The DNA here is from genome assembly GCA_035048815.1 of Abelmoschus esculentus. NCBI lineage: Eukaryota > Viridiplantae > Streptophyta > Magnoliopsida > Malvales > Malvaceae > Abelmoschus > Abelmoschus esculentus. The sequence continues at coordinate 15,008,507 of JAUCBN010000002.1, read as the reverse complement.
CAGTCAAAAATACAAGAATGTCACCAGTAGCCTCCTCTGAATGAATCTAATAAAGTGAAGATAGGTACATATAAGGATTCATATGATCCAATGCTTTCAGGATGTGTTTTTTCAGTAAAAGGTGAGGACAAATTCCCCACAAATTATACAAAAAAATTGACAAACAAATATTTTATCAATTCAAAAAGACGACCACAGACCAAGAACAGAATAAATGCAAAAACATCGATGGCTGATTAAAATTGATAACAAGAAAAAGGAAAACCATCATTCAGATTGAACTTTAAGGATTGAACCCCGTAACCAACGCAAAGATGCAATGAAGCCAATCTAAAGAACACTGTCAACAGACCTGGAATATGGTGACAATAGCTGAATCCAAATAATCAGTCTGGGGATCAACAGTATAGAATACATCCACCGGAAACTGTCGTCCTAGAACACGAACAGCTTTTGCACCACCAAAGTATTCAGAGAAAACATGTGCATCCAGGCTGGCAGACATGATGATTAATTTCAGCGGTGACAATTTTCTCCCCTGGCAATCCTTTAAAACACTGATGCAGGAATCGGTGTTTTCTTTCCCCAAGATTGTACCATTGCTTGCTCTCTTATGACCAATGCCAGTGTTGTCTTTTATATATTTGGACCTCACGTTTTGTACCTTTTTAAGCAAACCCAATAATACATCGGTGTGGACGGTTCTCTCATGAGCTTCATCAACAACTATCACAGAATACCTAGAGAGATACGGATCCAATAATGCCTCCCTGAAAGAGCATAAAAACAAATAAAAAACAACTAAACATCAACTCCCACATAACTAAACAATCCATAATTCCACTTTAAATAATCGTTAATTCACAATATGATTAACAATTCCATCAACACATTCTAAAATCATACAAAGCCAAGATGTGATTAGCAACAAAAACGACTATTATAATCGAAATAAAGATGATTACCTAAGAAGTAATCCATCAGTCATATACTTGATCCTTGTTGAGCTAGATGTTACATCCTCAAACCTAATTGAATACCCAACTTTCTGTCCCAACTCAACACCGCATTCTTCGGCTACCCTTTTCGCAACCGTTACAGCAGCAACACGCCTTGGCTGCGTTACCCCAATAGTTTTCCCATCACAGCAGAACCCAGAATCAAATAAAAACTGAGGTATCTCTACATAGAAATACAACAGGATATATATATCAAATGAATCAAAACATTATCAATTGAAATTAAAAATTCAAAAATAGCATTACTCACGGGTTGTTTTCCCACTTCCAGTTTCTCCAACAATGATCAAAACATCATGTTTCCGAACCTCTTCAACAAGTCTTTTCTCAACTACAATAAGAAGGAACAACCTTTGTTTAAATAGAAAAGCATAAATGTAATAATAATTTGTCTAAGGTTTAGCTGTCTAACAGACCCGAAGCAATGGGAAGCGATTTCCGATGCTCCAAAATCATTTTTCTCCTGAAAATTTGAACTAGTTATGAGAGTCAGAATGCGATTTTCGAAGGATAAAAACTAAATAAAAACCAAAGAGTGAAGAATGGACCTGGCATATAAACTGGGTTTGTCGTTATTCCTGTTGTTCTTGAAAGAGATATTGCCGTTGGGTACTTGGGATTCCGCCATTGACGGCATCTTTGCCGTAGGAGAAATAAACTTGAAACTCAAAACCCTTCTCTACTTGGAACAAAGCTAACAAATGATTGCCGCTAAAAGGATAAAAGAGAGCTGGACGACGCCGTTTTCTGTTTAAAAATACGTTTGACGGACTTTGTTTTACCGACCGGTAGAAACTATAAATATTTAATTATTTTTATATGACATAAAATAAGATTTTAAGGAATGAATAAAACCTCAGTAACAGATTGACTGAAAAAAAAAATTACCAAATTAAAGAATTGACGCATAGTGATTTATTATTATCGGGGTGAGTAAAATTCGACTCGATTTAAGAAAATCAAATAATTCGACTCAATTTGAGGTAAAAATATTTGACTCATTTTGACTTGACTCGAAATTTTATAGACTCGATTCGACTCGAAAAATTTCAAATAAAGTTCGAATTATAAAATGGAAATTCAAATAACTCGAATAACTTGAAAGTTTTAGTAATTAAAAGATTAATTTTTAAGTTTAAGATGAATCTTTCAATTTTTTATGATATATATACATTGATATATAAAAATATAAAGAAATATTGCTACATATGAAAAAAAACTATATATGCATATCTTATATGATTAGAGAAAGTTGTTTAAATTGGAGTCAAATCATACTATAACTTGATAAATACTTACAATTAAATATTTATAGAAACTCGAAAACTCGACTCGATTTGACTCGAATCGAATTTCTTAAACTCGACTCGAACCGAAAAATTTCAAATAAAGTTTGAGTTATAAAATATGACTCGTCAACTAGAATAACTCAAATTTTTTTAACTCGACTCATTCGAATACTTACCCCTAATTACCATGGTATTTATTAAACAAGTCGGTAAGTTAAATAGAGTTTAATTTATATTAATTAAAAAGTTTTATTGTTAGATTCGATTCATTATTTGTTAAATTTAATAAATATTTACCCAATTCATGTTCGTTAAAAAATTATTATTCGACTTATCTTATGTTTGTTAAATCCATTAAAATTTTAAATAAAAATATAATAACACTGTTAGGACTTAATATAAACATAAAAATAAAATATATATATATATAATCTGAAAAAAAATAATTTTGATTGAGTTAAAGATAAAATCGATATTTAATCTAAATTTCTTTTAGTTTTCAGTATTTTTTTATGAATAGCAAAAGAAAGAATGTTTAAAATTTTCGAAATTTTAACTTTTAATTATATTTTTTTTTATAAAAAACAAAACTCAAAACTATTTTATACATAATATAACAAAAGAAAGAAAAGGAATAAACAATTTTATTCACATGTAAAACTAAAACACTTTAGAGATTAATTTATGTATTAAACAATTTTTTATTCACATGTATTAAGCTATTATTAAAAGTGTTGGACTTGATTAGTTCTACAAAGAGTGAAATTATTCAATACAAATATATAATCTAAAATTTAAAATTAAAATTTTATAACTAAAATGTAAAGTTAAAATTTTAAAATTATATTCTTTTAAAAGAATAAATATATAAAACTCATCAGAAATTATTTTTATGTATGAAAAAATATTTCTTTCGTATTTATCGAAAGTAGGCAAAGCATGGAGATTGCATTATCAATAAATGATGAGAAATTATATTATGGGTAAGTTTTATCACGTCATCTATATAATCAAGTACTAAAAATCATACATGTCATTTTTTAAAGTGAATTTTTACTTAAAAAACTGTTTTTAAAATGAATTAACACTAAATATGAGTGAAGATTCACTTTGAAAAATATATAACATAGAAAAGAAGATGACATGGATGATTTTTATTGGTTGGTCTCATGGACATGTGGTGGGACTTACCCATGATATAATTTCTCGTGAATGAGAGGTTTTTTCCTTAAAAAAGGAAACATGTTGCAAGTTCCAGACACTTAAACATGAGAAATTATATCATGGGTCTGGCTTACCACATTAATTATAGTGAGAGATTATATCATAAGTCTGGTTCGTTACGTCAGTCGTGGTCCCTAATTAATAAAAATCACTCATGTCACCACTAATCATCTATATCATTAATATAATTTTCAGAAATTATATTTTTAAAATGACATGAAAAAGATGAGTCAAGATTCATTATTAAAAATTATAAAAATATAATTTCTTAAAATTATATAAATAATATGATTAATTAGTGGTGGAATAAGTAATTTTTATTGATTAAGAATCACGAGACTGACGTAATAAACCGAGTATATGATATAATCTCTCTAAACACTATCCAACACGTGGCAAAACCTTACAGCTTTATTAACACGTGTTATTACATCCGTCCCTCCTCCCAAAACACGATAAAAGGCAATCTTTCTGACATATCACATCTCAGTCTCATACCACGTGTCATTTTGGTGCTTCCCCTGATCGCCACTTGTCTCTGTCCCATTTCTCAAGGGTATTTTAGTCCTTCAATAAACACTCCTTCCTAATTTACTCCAAACTTCTACTTCTCTTCTTCACCGGCGCCGGCCGAACCAACGATTTCTCTCAAACCCATTGTACTTTTGTTTTCGTCTGTAAAATACAATTTCAAAATTTTCATTATTTTGTGTAAGAAAAAACAAAGAAAATCTGTCTTTTTTTTTTTTCTAGTTTTCTTTTCGTTTTTCTGTCTTATGTTTGCATCAACAATGGTAGAAGAAAACGAGAACATGAGAAGATTCAATAGCAGCAAAGAAATGAGCAATCTTTCTTTGCAGATAGAGGAGTACCCAAGAGATCTTTTACAGAGATTCATATCAAGTGAAGCCCAAGCTTCAATAAGGAGTGTAAGAGAAGAAGAAGAAGAAGAAGTGGAGTTGAATCTTGGGTTATCATTAGGAGGAAGATTTGGGGTCGATAAGAATGCAAAGAAGTTGACAAGGGCATCGTCCATTGCCGGTTCAATGCCAACATTAAGACAAGACAGAGACAGTCCCATCAACACTCCACCAATGGTTCCTTACCCTACAATAATAAGAACATCATCTTTGCCTACCGAGACTGAAGAAGAGTGGAGGAAGAGAAAAGAATCGCAGTGTTTGAGACGAATGGAAGCCAAGAGGAGAAGAATTGAGAAGCAAAGGAGTTGGAGAGTGAAAATGGAGGTGAAGTTTTTAGAGGAAGAGAAGAGATGTGGACCGCCTTGTTACCAAGTTTCTAGTATGTCAGAAATGGAGAATAAAGCTCTTCAAGGTAACTTTCTTTGTGTGCATTTGGTTTCAATTATTAGGACAAGTTTTTCAGTTTGTTTGATTCATGAGAAATTTTTAAGTATTTAGTGTATACATGTCTGCAATCACAATGGTGCTGTGGCTGCAGATGCATTAATGGACAGGAATCTCAGTACAATTTAGTGACTATTAGCTAACACTCCATCAATGATCCTCATTAGAAGAGAGATTGGTGTATTAGATTGAGCTAAGGTTTAATTAAAAATGTTCAACATTGGAAAATTTCGAGGCTAGTTTAACTGGTTTAGAACCACTGTCAGATGTTGAATCCGGCTGCGTTTCTGGTTTAGATTGGTTTAGATGGAGTACATGACTACATTCCTCCTCTTTCAATATAAACACAAGCTTATGAGTAATCACAGAACTGTAAAACCATGGATAGTTTTGTGCGGAAACATCGATTCTGAATACGAGCATGTTTTCGGATGAAATCATCCTTGATTGTAGTTGCTTTCACTGGTTGTATCAGCAGGTTAAATTCTGAATGATTGTGTAGTTTTGCTTACCCTGAGTGACACACTCGTGCTAATCACCAGATGTTTTGCACCTTACATTACCATGTTGTTTCACTTTTTGGGTTTAGCCTTTTTGTTTGATCTTTGTCAACATGTGGAAGATTTTGAAATTGATCCATGGATGATGAATTTGTTTCGGGAGCTCCTATATATGGTAATACTAGAGCTAACAGCCTATTATAACGCCTTGCATGTCAGTTATTGTTCCGGAGAGTTTATGACTCGGCTATTGATTGCAGCCGGTTTTCATATCCATCTGATCCATGCATTGCAGGAACAAGCAGTTGTGGTGAGGCAGGAAGCTCCGGTAGCACCCAACAATCCATGAAAGATCAAGGCAATCAAGAAGCTAGATATTCTTCAAGGTCAAAAATAAACGAATCCTTTAAAACTCTCAGACTCGAGGCCGAAACACTGCACAAAACGGTTGAAAATGAAGGGAGAGACCGAGGGAGCACGATGGAAGACATGCCTTGCGTTTTCACGAAGGGAGATGGTCTGAACGGGAGAAGAGTAGACGGCATTCTGTACAAGTATGGTAAGGGAGAAGAAGTGAGGATAATGTGCGTCTGCCATGGAAATTTTCTGTCTGCGGCCGAGTTTGTCAAGCATGCCGGTGGTAGTGATGTTGATCATCCTCTTAGACATATTGTTGTAAACCCTTCAGCTGCTTCATTTTCTTGATGGTGGAGTTTGATGCCATGCCTTCACTTGTGGCCAATGGGGAAAGTGAAAAATTTTACAAACATATTTCCAAATCATTTTTCTTCTGTTTTGAAGACCTGTGTCGAATATATATATATATATATATATATATATATAAAGAGAAGGGGGATGACAGTCGCTGGATAAAGACGAGCAAACTCACCAGACTCCATGAATCTATAATTTTAAGATATAAAGCTACAATCTCCGAGATTTACATGCCGGAAAATATCAGGAAAATTCTTTACCAACATAGTAAATGATCTCGACACCATAAAGAATGAAATAAATGATAGGATTCCATGGAAACAAACATGAAAGTTCCAATATTTCATTAGATTTTAAACATGGTTCATAGAAAGCTCAGGATTGCAAATAAGGAACATATTAAATTACTAAACCTGCCTAGGTTAGCATTTCAAAAGCAAGGGAATGCCATACATGCATAAAGCAGCCTACAGAAACATCTCTGCTATTTTTTTTCTGCAGTATTGATTTTAGGTGCAAATGTACAAATTACATGTATGTTATGATTTCATTGATTTGTGCACTTACGAGCTTCAGGATCATAGCATGCACCTGTCAAACATATTAACCTTCCAACGAAGGTCGAATTCGTTTCAACCGCTGGACAACTTGCCTCATTGTTGGCCTGGTTGAGAGGCTCTCGACTGTGCATGTAATGGCCAAGTGCAGCAGTTCTATGAGATGGTCATGCGGACCGTTTTCCCACAACCTTGTAGTGAACACATCCTTTGCTTGACCCTGTCGCAGCATCATGCAGGCCCAAGAGACGATATTGAAGCCATTTGCATGAGCAGAGAACGAAGGATCCAAAGGTTTCTTATCAGATATCAACTCAAGCAGCACAACCCCATAGCTGTAAACATCGGCCTTCTCAGAGACACGACAGGTCATAGCATACTCTGGTGCAACATATCCGAATGTCCCAGCCACACCGGTCGTTGCATGGGTTTCGGAGGTACCCAAAAGCCTTGATAATCCGAAATCAGACAGATAAGCATTACGATCATCGTCCAGCAATATGTTACTTGGCTTGACGTCCCGGTGCAGAACCTTTGGATTGCATTGGTCATGCAGGTATGCAAGTGCATGGGCTATATCCAGAGCAATCTTGTGAATAATCTTCCAGTCCACAGCTCTTGCGGACCTTTCCTTAATAAAATTTTCTAAATTACCACCAGAAAAATAATTGTATATGAGAAACATCTCTGTTTCACTGGCATGATACCCTATTAGAGTCACAAGATTAGGGTGCCTAATCGTTTCAAGGGTCTTTACCTCAGCACGGAACTGCTGAACACCATGGAACCTTCCGGTAGCAAGCCTCTTCACTGCAACTACGGTTTCCGGAGCTATTTCAGCCTTGTAGGTGGCACCAAAACCTCCATTCCCAATGCATTTGCCAGCACTAAAGTTCCCCGTTGCCTGGACAATTGTTTCATATGTTAATGGAATCCCAATGTCAACGAAAGCAGTTATTTTCCTTGATTCAGAAACCTGTACCCTGGAAGGTGGGATCCATTTCCTGTTGTAAAAGAAGAGGACAACTAGAACTAGAAGAACTAAAACAATGGCTGAGGCAGATGCTATGGATACAACCTCAATGGAATCTAGACTTTGATTGTTCGTTGTGTTTCCAGAAGGAGAAGCTGCACCACTTTCTGCACCTTCAGTGCTGGTTGTCGTATTGCCAGATCGTATAGATAGCGAGAATACATGGTGTAAACGAAGGAAAGGCTTTTCATGGACATCAGTATAACTAACTGCATTAGCATTCAATGGTAATGACCCAAACCCCGGTGACTTCATGTTCGAAAAAACAGAAGGGGTTTCCCTGGAGAGTTTATTATTGCTTAGCTGGACTGAAGATAGGTTTCTTGGATAAGCAAGACCTCGTGGAATCTCACCAGATAGCAAATTTGGTGAAAGTTCTAACACTTCAAGGGAACGAAACCGTGAAAAGCTACAAGGAAAAGAACCAGACAGGTTGTTGCTTGCCAAGGAGAGATGTCTGAGGTACTTCAACTGATGAAGCCCTTCGGGAATTGAACCTCTAAGCTTGTTTCCACTTAGGTCAAGAAAAATAAGAGACTTCAAGTCCCTAAAGCTTTGGGGAAGTATCCCAGTAATTTGATTCTCGGAGGCATCCAAATATCTAAGAGATCTGCAGATTGCACCAATTCCTAATGGAATATGACCAGACAATCGGTTCTTGCTAACATTAGCAATCATCCCATGGAGCTTGTTACAGTTTCCAAACAAACTTTGAATTGATCCAGTGAGCTTGTTTCCACCAGCGAGAAATGCATAATCAATTTGATCCTCCGTTCTCGTAGATGCAATTGGCAGCCTTGGGAGTGAACCAGAGAAGTTATTTCTGCCAAAATTGTGAACTAACACAGCTTTTGAACCGGAAAATGGCAAAAGCATTGCAAGCCGTGTTTTATATGTAAAGAATGACAAATATGCAGATGCCAGATCACGGGTTTGGAGAACTTCATAACTCAAGGAGGAAAAGCCAGGGCATACACTGTAATTAAATCTGGGGATTGATCCGGACATGAGGTTTCCACTGATATCAAAGAAGGACATACAAGGAACTGGAAGTTTATCATCAAGCTGCCCGGTTAGCCTGTTCGATCTCAAATCTAGATGCTGCAGTTTCTTGCATCCATTAAACACTCCAAACATTTCTCCACTGAAGTTGTTCTGAGCTAAGTTTAGGGTTTCCAAATTATCACAACTGTGAAAATTCCTTGCCAACTTCCCCTCAAGATTTGCCCTTGGCGCCCAAAGTATTCTAAGCTTTGGAAGGGTAGTAATTGTCAAGGGAATGAAGCCTCGAAAACGATTATGCTCATCAGTAGTAGCAAATGACAATCTAAATGATAGCTCTTCACTCGAACTCTGCTCGCTTAACACATGATCAAAGAGGTTAGAAAGGACAAGAACCGACAACCGAACACAATTTCCGAGGTCCACAGGGATTAAACCGTTAAGTTTGTTTCTAGAAACATCGAGAATCTCGAGCTCTTGCAGTTGGCCAAGCTCATTAGGAATAACACCATCCAACATGTTCGAAAACAACAAAAGAGTCCGTAACCGTCGGCAATTCCCCAAACTACCAGGAATCCTCCCAGCTAGGAAATTCCCCGACAGATCAAGATACTCTAGATACCGACAATTCCGACCAAAATTCTCGAGAATTGGCCCGTTTAGCTGATTATTAGACAAATAAAGCCCCTTCAACATGTAGAAACCACCAAAATAACCAGGCATAGACCCCTTCAGCTTATTCCCTGCTAAATTCAAAATCTCCAAATCCACGAATTTCGACAGAGATTCTGGAATCCCCCCTTCTAGCTCATTAAACCCGAGATTCAAAACCCTCAGATTTCTCAACCCCATAATTTCACCAGGCAACTTCCCAGTTAATGAATTCCCTTCAAGGTCAAGTTCTTCTAAGTTCTCTAAACCCCATATTTCTACAGGAATTTCACCACCAATGTCATTAAAAGCAAGAGACAAAACTCTAAGCTCAGTAAGTTTCCCAACCAAAGGTGATAAATTCCCCACTAATTTCCCCTTTGAGCATGCTCTTCTCCTCAATCCAAAACCATAAAATGGAAACCTAGAAAGCTTTGAAGAACAACAATCTGCAGTAAAGTTACCTCCACAACCACCAGGAATGTTGATGGAGATGACTTGAGACCTTGAGTTGCATGAAACCCCAAACCAGGTGCAGTGATTTGGGTTCTCTGAAGAGTTCCAGCTTGAAAGAACACCAGAAGGATCAAAAACAGAACTTTTGAACGCCAACAGGATTGTTTTCTCAGAAACCAACTTCCCTGAAATAGAATAGAAGAAACACCACAATTGAAGCACAAACAAGATGAAAGCTTTACAGAACAGAGAACATTCCATGTTTGAGCAAGGAGATGTAGCTTTAGATGTTTGAAAGACTCCTCCACCCACCGGGATAGATTAAAGAGTACTACTCTGCCTCAGTTTCATAACGGCAGCAAAATGGTTTGACCAATGCGTTGTCTTCTTGGGGGGAGGAAATGGAGATTCTTTGGATGGGAAAAACGCGTTTATTTATTAATTTATTTTGGCTTCTTCTTTGATGAGGGTTGAAATGGAAGTATGGGGCTTTGCTCTGTGTTTTCCTCTTCTTTGAAAATAGAGGTGTGGGAGAGAGGGTGGGGTCCACGTAGAGTAACGGCTGAGGGAAGGTGGTGGGGTTCCAGCTGCCGGTCGATTAACAGATCTGAACCGTCCATCAACAGTCGGCGGCTCCTTTGGAAGACCAGAGGCGGGTTTTGGGTCCTCTTTTTGTCTCCTTTCATTCTTTTCCTCATTATCGGTAAAGATTTCTTCTTTACAGACGAGTGATGATTTATAGGGTTGATTCCATTCTATCGTTGAACTTGTGACATAAAAAGTTGTTGAGTGTGAACCGTAAGGGACGGTCTAAGATTTATTTTTATTTAAACCTCATTGGTATAATATGAGAGTTTAATTTTAATAATAGTTTAATTTTAAGTTAGAGGAAAAAAAACAATATAATAAAAGATTGAAATTTTTAAAAAATAGTTTAAAACTCTAATCATTCTTTTTTCTCTCAATTTTTTAACCGTTTTGTATTTTAATCAATTTCTTTGATCGGTAATTAACAATCAATTTTTAGTATAAGTTATCAATCATCGAATCTATTATTTTTTTTTTGTTTTTATTTTTAATAAAAATCTTTACTTCTATTCTATAGCATGTTGTTTGTCATTGTGACACGTTTTTATTTTTATCTTTGTGATATAGATTTTTTTCGTTTTGTGATTTTATTCATCTGTCTTTGTGGAATGTTTCAGCATACCCTAACAATCGAATATTGTTCGCACAGAGATTCAATCGATGTTAGTTTCTGATTTATGGTTTTGTCGGTGATCACTTGAAAATATTTATCTCCGTTTAGTTGATAATTGCTTGCCAATGAAATCACTCTTAGGTAGCAGTGCTTTTTGTATGACAATTTAGATTGTCTACAACTCTTTTTCGTTATATGTCTCGTTTGGATAGAGACAAAAAACTTCTGGAAGCTTTTGAATTTTATTAATATATTTATCTTCATAGATTTTTTTTTGTTGTTATATAAATCGTTGAATTGTTTAATCCAATTATTTTACTTATTGATTGCGACATAATTATAATTTTATTATAAATTTAATAAAAATTCAAAAACATTTATAAAAAATAATATTTTAATATTTTATATCTATCATTAGAGTTTTTTTAATATTTATTATTATAAGTTAATTATTTTTCTAATATTTATTCATATGAATTATATTTTAATATCTATCGTTATGATCTTAATTTATTTTTTAATAATTATACTAGTATATTCTTAAAATTTAATTATTTATAATTGTTGCTGTTATGTGTCTAATTTTTTTTTAATACTTATTATCAGTAGTTTTGATATATATTTTAAATTTTAAAACCTAATTGAGTTCTTCCTCTTGACCTAAATACTAAGGTCCGAGTAGGTCAAATTGTGCTCATTTACATTGAACCCTAATCGATCCTAAACCTTTCTAGTTCAATCCTGATTTGGTACCAAAAACATTTCAAATATTTTGAATTAAATTCAAATGGGATGCTTAGTACATCGTTGGTTGGCAATAGACAAACAACTAAAAGAAGAAGTTGTTGTCGGAAATCATAGAGAAAACGGTGGGACCCAATCTGGTCAGGAAACAGATATGGCTGGGATTTCACAGGAAATGCAGGAGACGGAAACCAACGGAAAAATATCAAAATTAAATTTTAAATAAAAATAGATTTTAATATTATTTAGAACTTATAAATTTTAATTATACCTTCTATTTTCTGCTTAAATAAAATTTTTAAAATTAATAATTTATTAAAATAATTTTTTTTATAAATATTTGTACATGTAATAATTTATTAAACTCTTTTAATTTCCACCTCATCGGGAAGGAAAATCTTTCCCCTCCCCGCTCCAACTTTTTTAAATGAAAATTAAAAAGGAAATTTTTATTTATTTATCTTTTCTACTAAAATTATCTCTTTCCCAACATTTCACCCTACCTAAAAATGGACCCTTTTTTCTCTTCCATCCCGGTAACCCCTCCTCCTCCGTCCGTCATCCCCGGCGTTGCTCCTCCCTTCGCGCCTAACCCTACGCCAGAGACGACGACGGTGGCCGGTGGACCTCCTCCGAGCTTCGACCACCCGTCCTACTCTGATATGATATGCGAGGCTATCGCAGCTTTAAAAGAAGCCAACGGGTCAAGCAAAAGGGCTATAGCCAAGTACATAGAGTCAGCTCACAAGGACTTGCCACCAACTCACTCGGCCTTGTTGACTCACCACTTAAAGCGCTTGAAAAACAACGGCATCTTAATCATGGTGAAGAAATCTTACAAGCTTGCTTCTCATGCTACTAGATCTGAAGTTCCAATCCCCGATTCTGCTCCTCCAAACCCTCCAGATGCTTCGACCGGTCTTAAACGAAGTCGCGGCCGTCCTCCTAAACCCAAACTCTCGATTCCCGCTGCTGCCGTTGAACCCATTCCAGCCCAGCAACAGCCGGGTCCGGTTCCTGATGTGGCTAAAAGACCTCCCGGTAGGCCGAGGAAAAATGGACCGGTTGGTCAACTAGGGGTTAGGAAGGGTCGGGGTCGTCCACCTAAAACCGGACCTAAGAAGAGTCCCGGTCGACCGAAGAAGCCCAAGACAGTGAGGTCAGTGGTGGGGGCCAATGCGATTAAAAGGGGGCGTGGACGGCCACCCAAGGCCATGAACCAGTTGCCTCAACCGGTTGCTGTGCCGATCCAGGGTCAGCCCGTGGCCGTTCCTTATGCTGATACTGCTGCTGCTACTACGACTGCTATTGCTGATAGTCCGAGACCCAGAGGAAGGCCAAAGGGTACAGTCGTAGCTGCTGCTGCCGGCGTCACGGTCCCTGGAAAAGGGAGAGGTAGACCACCCAAGATCGATGGGGTCGCCGGTAAGCCCAGGAAATCAACCGGAAAGCCTGTCGGCCGTCCAAAGAAGGTAAAACCACTTTACTTATATATGGTTTTGGTAGAAGAGTAGACTAGAACCATCTCCATCTGTCTAAGGTTGGGGCATATTTATAAGTAAAACCTGTCATAATTGCAATGTCATAATTCTAAGTACAATTTGAGTTATTCGGGTTTCTCAAATGGAATCTAGTTTTGTCCATCCTTATTTGCAACTATTACATTCAAATTCATGAAGAAATGCAGAATATTTAAGAGAATGACTTTGAAAGTTTGGATGAATGTTGCATATTTAAGAGAATGACTTTGGGTGAATGCAACATCACAGTGCTCGTATTTGGAATATCAAAGCTCTGTATTTATGTTTGTATATATGTCGGATACGGATATTTTAAGAAAAAAAAACTGTACATTTTAAGTAGTATTTAGGTCAATATGCAACTTGTCTTAACAGACCACTAAATTTTGGGCATTTCAGTTTTATTTAAAACTTTCTCTTTAGCTTGATGTTTTTATGTTTGAGATATTGACCTTGAGCTTGTTTTTTTAATATATGAAGACATCGGATGGTGCAGCATCATATGCAGATCTGAAGAGAAAACTTGAATTCTTTGTAAGTGCTCGTGTTTGCGGTACCCGTATCAAGTAGTTTAAGCTCTTTTTTTACTTGAAATTTCATTGTGTTTTAGTCCATTTATGCATCAGTGCGTTTGGTACAAGATATTATATACTTTCACATATATATATTTATATGTATGTAATTGAAGTACATTTCTACTATATAAACTCGGAACGGTCCATTGAAACAGACCGATACCGATATTTATGCCAGAAAAAGAAAAGAAATTTTGTAAATCAATATGGTACTGACTATCTTGATTTTAATGCTTTTAGTTTATTACAAGCACCTTGAATCGGATATGGATGTATCCGGTGCTGGTATGTTTACTTGTTTTGGATAGATTTGAAGGATTACATAAGTACACTTTCGTGCTCTTATTCGAATATGAACGGACATGGATGACCACTCCGGATAACGCAGTTTGTGATTGAAAAATGTTGATTGCAGCAATTGAAAGTGAAGCAAGCAGTTGAAGTATTGAAGTCTCAGTTCAGCAGCGAAAGCAACATCAGTACAATCGATGCAATCCAAGAGCTGGAAGGGCTTGCCGCGATGGACATTGGTAAATCATTCAAAGATGATGCTCAGCTGCCGCCGGAACTGACACAACCAGCACCGGTGCCACAGAACGGAGTACAACTGTTTTAGTAAAATCCCTTTTCTCCCTGTATGATTATTAAGAAACTATGGAAACAAAACTGTACTGACCCTAGACATATATATTATCTGTAAAGGGAAGTTTCAGGTCTAATTTCATGTTGTGTTTATTGTTTTTTTTTGGCTTGTAAAACGTTTTTCATGACTTCAATACCTCCCATGTAGTGCAACAACATCTTGGCTTGGTTGTTTTGCTTTGATATTAGTCTATTTTGATATTTTATTTCGAGTTCGGAGATTTGGGTACTAAAAATTAGTGCTTTATCAAAAAATTAAGAAAATGAATAGATATTATCGGAAGATTACATAAATACTGAGAAGTATTTGATATTATTGTTAAAATATTATTAAAAATAAAATATTTTATTTTAGACATATTATTAGAAAAATGTTTTTGTAAAAAATAAAAATTAAATTTAAGAATTAATAATGGTTAAATTTATCATTTTAAATTTAAATGACTTTTTCAATCCCACCCCAAAAGCTAATACATATATAACTTTTAGGTGTTCTAAAACGAATGATCCTTCGTATAATTATTAAATAATTATTTAAAAATAAATGATCCTAATTTTTTAAATCATTGATAACGTGTTAAATAAGATTAACTTAATAATTTTTTAATTTTTTTAGTACCGATAATTATTTTTTAAATATAAATTTATTTTTTTTAATAAATTTTCAATTTAAGATAGAGCATCGATACTTTAAAAATTAGTATCGTTATTTGAAAAAAAAATAAAAATTCAAAAAGATATTATGAAAAATCTAATACGTTTAAATGATAAATAAATTTTAAAATTTACCTTTATTTTAATCCCACTATAAATATACCCTACGTTAAACTGGCTGTAGAAGAGGACAAACATCTGTGTTGAATATTATCTGTTGTGTAATAAATAAAACAAGAACACGTGTACATCTGTTAGAGGGTGAAGCTTTTGACGTGTGAAACCTCGGCTCACCGTCTTAATTAAAAGGACACGTGTCGTGTATTCACTATTCACATCCATTCCTCTTTAAATTATTTAGAGAGAGAGAGACCAGCCTTTCTAAAAGTTCTCGTACACCCGGTATTATTTTACTTGTTTCAATAACTTTTTATAATATAAATACACCGACAGCCTAAAAAATAGGAAAATTTTGAAAAAAATATTATTATTTAAAATTAATTTAAGGTTTTAGAAAATTTAGGAATAATTGAGGAATTAAACTAATTGTTACGGTAATAAAAAGATATCGTTATTCTTTTTTGACGTGATTTAGAAAGAGAGAAAAAACCTCACCGTAATTTAAGAAGAGAGAAAAAACCTCACCAACAAAAGATAAAGAGGTCTTTTTATTATTATAACAATTGACCTACTCCCTCAATTATTTTTCAAACGTTTACATAATATTAAAAATAAACTTAAATCTCTATATTTCTCAAAATTATCCCTAAAAAAATTTACTGATATTATTTTTTAATATATTTTTTTATTTTTTAAAAATTTAAAGTGACCCCTAAAAATCTAGAAAGTGGCATGCACTCAAAAGGGAATCAAATTCCCTAGCTTTTTACAAACAGGCAAAGGAGGACAAGATAGATCAAATGATCCTCATGACATCTACTACATCATCATCATCATCCATACATGAATGGGGTCATGGCAAAATCTCTCTACATACATAATAAATACATACATACATAACATGCATGCATGCATGAATGTTAATTAACATATGATTCCTCAAATCCAAGAGGAGGAACTGCCTACAGAAATCCAAAGGGCGATGCCAAAACTGAGGAGAATGTTAACGGTGATAGTGAACAGAGACGCAGCATGATTTGGATCCGTGATGCCGGTGGTTGTACCCGTCGGACCAAGCGAGGTGGTTCCACCACCGAACACAGGAGTCCCGGTGGTTGTACCCGTGGAAGGCGTTGTCGAAGGAATCCCATTGGTTGGTGTCGTCGGTGTACCCATAGTCGGCGTAGTGGGTGTCCCCATGGTCGGAGTCCCAGTAGTCGGCGTTGTCGGAGTCCCAGTACTCGGCGTCGTCGGAGTTCCGGTTGTCGGTGTCGAGCTCGACCCACTACAAAATCCAGCAAAAGAAACACACATTCAATACCAAAATACAAACCATAATCTGAACATATACTACAATTTTCTCACCAACCAAACAAAAGATACCAGCAATCATACCTTGAAGGAAAACTGCAAGAAGAAGGCACATCTGCAAGAATCACAAAGAAAATCATGAGAAAAATCCCCCAGTCCCCAACACACATGCACATACTGAAATGGATTTGGGTTTTTAGGTAATTTACTTGACGGAGGATTCGAACTAACAGCAGCCGTGCCGGAAAAATCACAGCTCCCCTGAGCTTGACCTTTCTTCTGGAAATAACTATTGAGTGCATAATTGCAGTGATCCTTCACCGTGTTTGGATTATAACAAGGACCGTTCTGGTTAATCGGAGAACAATCAGCTCCAGCTCCACAAGCATAATCCAGTGTTTTCTGAAGCATTTGGTCACTCACTCCATCTTTGCACAAACAGTAGGTCGCACCTGCACCAAAGAAAAAACAGATCAAAACCATAAAAAAACACCATCTTCTTCTTCAACCGACAAGAAAAAAAAATTCAAAACCCAATCTTGAAAACAAATCTGAAGTTGAAAAAACAAAACGGATCTTACTTGAATACGCAGTGAGGTCTAAGAACAACATCACTAAGTAAATTACTAACAGAACCATGATTGGAACAAGAACAGAGGCTCAAAGACAATAATACTGTTGGAGTGTTGGTCTGAGCTCAGAAAATGAAAGATAGAGAGAGAAAATGGAGATTTCCAACTTAAGATGACAAAGAAGAAAGAATTGACGGTGGGCAGTGGGGGTCTGTATCTGATATATAACTATAATCTATAATCCTCTGTTTCTTACAGTACGTAGAGTGATCTTACAACAAAGTATTCATAGTTTATATACATACAAATGAATTAGAAAATCAAGAAAGTGTGATTGGAAAGTGAGAAAATTTCTTAAAGAAAAAGGTTTTTATCATGTATTTTGACTAGGTTTCACTTTT
The DNA here is from genome assembly GCA_035048815.1 of Abelmoschus esculentus. Taxonomy (NCBI): domain Eukaryota; kingdom Viridiplantae; phylum Streptophyta; class Magnoliopsida; order Malvales; family Malvaceae; genus Abelmoschus; species Abelmoschus esculentus. The sequence goes on along the minus strand of JAUCBN010000002.1, from coordinate 14,990,955 downwards.
TCCCCAGCAGTTCCATGTGCATGTATGTTCATATTAGTGCTGTTAATCTAACATATACAAATATTTTATATGGTATAAATTCGAGTGATGGGTTGAGTAAGGCTCAAGGATCACTAATTAAGTGTTTGGTTTTTTTAAATATTTTTTAACGTGTCTTTTTCGTTTTTTATTCCTATGTTTTAATAGTATATTTTTAATATTAAATTTTATATTTTAAAAATACATCCTAAACACAATTTTTATAAATTATGATGCTAAATATTAATTTTAACTTTAAAATCTAAATTTTTATTATAAAACGTTAATGAATTAGATTTTTTTTATTATACTCAAATGATTGTTTTAGGCTTTAAATGTTTACGTTTAATCTAAATTATATAAATAATCATTAAAATTTTAAGATATTTGTATATTTTATTATTAAAATTTTAGATATGTGACACGATCATTTAACTTATAATGTATTTTATTACGGTGACGGTCGTTAACTTTCGTTAAAAAATATTGAATCTCTAGTATGACATATTACAGTCTATTTTTTTCTTAAAAAAATTATATTTCTCATAATATTGTAGTCTTTGAACTTCTATCGGTTTTTGTCTGATAAAATTTAATGATTATTTTATAAAATTTAACATTTATTTTTTAATAATTTAATAATTTTTTTTTGATATTTTATAATTTTCGATAGTTTAATTACAAAAATAATTATTTAAAGATAATTTAGCGTAAAAGAATCAAAGTTAGATACAATGGAACGAGAAAATTTCAAACAAAACAAAAAGATCCGAAAGGTTTAGTACAAGTGGCGAGAGCTACAGCACCGATCACAAAACATAGCTTTTGGAGAACTATCACGACAGAACATTTTAAAATGTTAAAGAAAAAATAGTATTAAAAGTAGGAGTATATATTTAATTAAGTCGAATAAAAAATAAGTTAGTTAAACTAATAAATCATATTTTTAATTTAATTTTTTTGTCGAGATTATAAATTATAACTATATAAAAATAAATCAAGTTATTTGAGTTTATATGTAAATTTAATTATAAATATTTATAGTGTTATAATATTAATTTATTATAATTTAAACGATTCTTTATAATCAAAGATTAAGACGAAATTAAACATTGAGAGAGACAATAGTTAATAAAATCTTTAAATAGTTAAATTTTTAAATAAAAAATATTATTATATCAAAATTTAAAGACAGTATTCAAATTAATATATAATTCCGTCTTTGTCGATAATTATATACAATATATATAATATTTTTTAGATAAGATTTACATATCTAAGTAGAGTTAAGATAGATAACTGCACGAGTCCTCTAACCTAAGTGATTAAAGGAACGATTGTTATTCTTAGAGTTTACGGATTCGAGCACCAATGATGTCATCGGAGTGATTGAACGATCAATGTCAAATAGTAAAAATTATATTCTAAAACAGATACTACTGTAATCACTATTAGCTAATTAAAAAAAATATAGCTTAAACTTATAAATTGATAATTTCATTACTAAAACTTTTCAAATTATTCTTGTTTTATAATTTAAAATTTATTTAATTATTTTAGATAAAATTAAGTTTTTAAAATTATAATTCAAATCGAAACAGATCATTAGTAGGGACCTTTTTAGTTACCTTTCCAGGTCTTTCGATGAATGTGCTGTCACTTTGTGCTGTTCGCCTGTTCCTTCTTTTCAGCCTTTTCATTTGGGGGTTAGATTCGACACGTAGAAAGAATGTATGGATATTTTAAATGAATATATTTAATATAGGTATATTTTTAATTTATATAATAGCTAAAGCAAATTATTTTTATAAAATTTTGAAATATTTTTATAAGGTTTCAAAAATAGAAGATTTTTCATATTATTTTGTATTTTTATTGAAAATGAACAATTGCATATTTCAAAATGAAAATACACTAACTTTAACACCATCATTTATTCAAATTATAAACAAAATAATAGACTTAAACTAAAAAAAAAAAACTAAATAACTCGATTCAAATAAATGTATTTCACTCGAATAACTTGATATTTATTTATATATTTTTAAAAAAATCAAATAAGTTTATTCCCGCCTAGACAATGCAAATCTTTTACAATTATTATTACGGTGAAAGAGAGATTTCTTTGGTCCATTCGTGATTATCACATTTCGTGCCATCGCAAAGCAATGATGATTCAACACAGAGTTCAATTTCAATTGGAGTGGTTAAGAAAATAACATCAAAATTCAAGATAAAAATGAAACCGAAAAAGAATCGAGGCTCACTTTGATCAGCAATCCACCATGCTCAGTGTTCAGACATGAAAATATCAAATACTCTGATGAGTATTCAAGATCGTTTCCGGCGATGCGGATGCCGCCGATAGTTCATCTCCTGGCCAAAATAAATCATTGTCATCATCATCAGTTCTATCACATATTTACCTATTAACTTTGTGAAAATACAAGTGATATTCGACTCGTGCAGGTTCCGATAACTGGGTTTTACAATTATGTTTTTATCAGTACCGGACATAGATATGAAAATATGATCCAAAGATGAGAAAGACCTCGAGAAAAATTGTGTATAACCATTGCACTCGACACCCGCAGTTGGTTCTTACTATCGGTACATGATACCATAAAAAAAACTTGCTAGGATTGAATTATTAGCTCCAGAAGTTACCAATTACCAGTTCAAAATCAAAGTTGACATCTGTGGCCTTGAGACCTTCCGGTGCTAGATCAATCATCGTTTCATGAATGGTTTCTGACAAACAAGTAGCCGCTGATCATTACCATTCTGAATGTCGATAACCCTTGCATCCCATCGCACTCGTGCTGCATGTGCACGTGCCAATTCTATAACTCCTAGTTTATCAGAGATCACAACCCAGCCCTGAAAAAACGAACACAAGCTCGTACAGTTTAAATCCAATAACGTCCAATAATACAGTTGGTCAAATATTGACTATTTCAGAAAGTATTCATTAATTTAACATACTTTAGGGCACGACAAATGAAATGGCATTGTAGGAAATTGATTAAAGTTATCTATTTTCAACTTTAGTAGGGGAGTATGTTGAGAGGATATGATGTCGAGTATAAACCTATGGTTTTTCCTTCAAACAATCTAATACCAAATACCTCGGGACGCAGAATCCGATCCATCTCTACAAATAACTCCATCAAACTGCACCTCTCTGAAGTAAGCTGTGAGAGGAGCCCATTCGCATGAAGCAAATCATATGTTCGAGGATATGTTGGGAAGGGTTCACACCTGAACATATCAGATATATTAGATAATGATAATATGATCAATAGAATGATTGATGCTGCATGTTATCTTGTCAAAGGAGAAAAGGGAACCAATATATATAGAAAAGTTACCCGCAACAGTAATATTCAATTTAAGAATGAATCTACTTAAAGCAAACTATTTTAACAGTATCATTATTATCCGCAAACTTCAATATTAACTTAATCTTGGAACAAAATGAGAAACTGCACTTGTAAAAACCTGTGAAGATATATACAACTAAACCAAACAAGTTAATATCTGAACTCCAAAGCCAGCTCGTTACTAACTTAAACAAATTAGTTTCATTAAGATTTAAGAAACTAACCAGTCATGCAAAACACCAGGAAAGCCTCGGTCAAGAATGAGAGGAAGTGTCCTGCGTGCCTTAATAGGCACAACATTCATCACCCACACTGATTTCATTTCCTCTAGGAATGCAGCATTTAAACCCCCATAATGAGCATTCATGTCCATCACATTGCGTACCATATTAAATGGAGGCAATGGGTCTTCGTCACCTGGCCTCTTGGGATGGTCAGAGAAAATTAATGGCGTAAGCAAAGACCAATAATCTTTTAAAGCTAATTTCCACACTTGCAAGTCTTCAAAGAAATCTTCCGGACTGACTCCTGCAAGGATCAACTTACATCAATATACTGCATAAACTGTCAATTGCATTGGCAACACAAGTTCAAAAATGAAAACATCAATGCAGGGAGAGAAAAATTATTTGGGATGGAACAATACTTTCCATGAACTTCAAGCTCCGCAGAGCTCAAATCTGAGCTAGAAGACTTGTTCTGGATAGGAATCCAGCGTTTTCCGGAAGCTCCAACAATACATGGCATCAAGGTTTGATAATAAGAAGTGTCATGTCCTTCTTTACATAGGGGTACATCATTCTTCTTGCTACATTCAAGAAAAATGAAGTTAGAAAAACACCAGCACGAGTCTGATTGTTAAATTAATGGGAACACGAGTCTGATTGTTAAATTAATGGGAAGAAATACAGTGAAGTCAAAGTAAAATGATGAACTAAAATATAGTTTTAATTAATTGTTTATAATGAAATTGAAGTGTAACTTTGAGAAAGAGTGAAAATTATCAGTGTATACTCACAGAGAAGAATAGCAATGAGCATCAGCAGTTTTCTGCCAGATGAATGTCTCGTCTTGCTGAGCAATAAGACTCCAACAAATTTTTTCAGTGAATTCTGCAAGTGGTGTTAAGATGCTTCTTTTCTTCTTACTTGTTGCACGTCCATGTGACTTACTTATGGGTGAGGTTATAACAAAATAACCTCCAGGTTTGAGTAACCGATCAAATTCTATAAGAAACATCCCCTCTGTTTTATAAATCAAAGTTAGAAAGTCAAACATAAGTAATTTTACCATAGGAATCAGTACTATTAAACTCTGAAAGTACCTTTCTTGTCCCAAACAATACCGCACTGTGCACAGTGAACCATGTCAAATGACAAAGATGGATATGGTAGTTGTCTTGATATGAAATTGCCAATCATTGCTGGAAGACCTCTCTCAAGAGCTATTTGAACTTGGCTTCCAGTTGCCTCGTACGCAGAAACACAAAGAGCCATCAACCTTAGTGAAACTAAATGAGCCCCAAAGCTTCCAAATCCACAACCAATATCAAGAACAGTGCGTACCTGTAACCAAAGTAGGAGCATTAGATATAATGTACGGCAAATAGTTATACTTTCCCTTGAAGACCATACACATAAAGCATCTTTCACATATTGGTAAACATGACAATCTAAAATATTAGAAAAAAATTGAATCAGAAATACCAAACTCGCGTAGCTCATGGTACCACAAAAGTGTAAAAGTATAATCATGGAATGAAATAAAGACTTACACCAGCTTGAAAAAATTCAGAGTCACTCCCCAGTCCCATCATCTCTGCAATCTGGCGAGTATAATCTTTGACACCGTCAAAGATTAAGCCGTCCTGAGAGTGAAAAGCAATTTGATTCTCTTCGAGCAACATCATTCTATACAGTTTGTTAAAAAGATTACGAAGGTAGATTAGAAAGCTGTTATTGATTGCATAAAGAACAAAGACTGAAGGATATATAAGCTTCTACATAGCAAATTCTAAAAGACAAAGTTCGTAACCAAGGGAGACATGCCTGACAGTTTCTCCTTCATTTAGAAAACATTCAAATGCATTTAATAAATACCTCTTTGTTATGCTTCCAGAAGAAAGAAATTGGTCTTTGGTTATCTTGACATTTCCACTCCATATTACATCCCTACCAGCTGGCCAACGTAGTGGAATCTTATAATCCTTCGGTGGCACACTAAACAAATCTTTCTTTGGCTTGATACTTCACAATGCCGATCAAACTCCTCTCCATCTTTAAACCCTAACAATACATTTGCCGTCACATTGTAACAAGGAACATAATTTTCTCTTTCTTTCCCGCATAAGCCAAGCTCCCCTTGGCGACCAGCTCCCGATGAGACAGTTCTCAGTTGAAAATAATCGACTGCCACTTGCTCCTTTAACCTTCTATAGTTTGAATAAATCTCAGGTACAGGAGTGAAAGTTATGGAGTCTAAGGAATTGGAAAATGTCGATCGAAAGACTGCAATCAGCACAAGCAAGCAGACGAAGCACAATAGCAACCAACAGACCGGCAGTCTACGGCCGCAAATAACAGAAAGTTTATTAACCCAAGGACTTCTCATGTCCAAAGATTTTAAACAAATGAAGTTTGGAAAAGCCACTAAATAACCAGTCCCTTTAGTTTAAATCTATAAGAACCATGGAAACCATAACCTATCACCACATATAAGCTTCTATATATGTTAGCATTAACCAGAACAAATCCAATAAGCATTTAAACCATCTCCTCTACACTCCTGCTTGCACGGATCTTTCCCCAATCATCACAGTCAACAGATAAGAAGATAGTGGGAAATACCAAAGTTCACTATAAATCCACAATAACCAGTATAAAGAACTATGAAAAACAAGCTGAATTTCAATTTCTTAATATGGATCAATGATTCAACCCAGAAACGAATGGTCGAGAAGTGAATCACACAACTCCTGGTCCAAAACTGAACCGCAATCTACTGTACTGTATACTTTTTTTACCATACTCCAAACAGAGCCGATCGGAACACAATTTTGAGTAAGGCCAATTCCTCAGTTTCCAACAAGTGAACAACCAATCGCATCACGCTGCAAATGATCCAATAAAATCAATATTTCACACGAGGGAATAATTTAACGGTCTCGTTTGTAGATGAAATCAAATTGTATTGAAGCTAACAACGGTATTCTAGAGCTTACAACATAAAATTTAGTACACAAAAAAAGCAGAATTCCTGTAAAAATGTAAATCATTCCGTTTTGGGGAATCCGGTAAAAGGAAGTTACATCTCAAAAAGGAAACAATAACAGATCCATATCATTGTAAAATAGTGAATCGAAAACTAGAATGATTAAAAAAAGTAAATTAGGGTTTAAGTGGGAGCGTACCGGTGGAGATTCAAAATCCGAATCTGACAAACGGAGAGAGCGACAGACTGAAAGAGAGAGGAAGAAGAAGAAGAAGAAATTCTCTCTAAAACTAAAAAAAAATTAAAAAATAAATTTTAAATTTTCATAAACTAAAAAATAAATCTAAAATTTATCTTAAAATTAAAACAATTATTTAATATATTACAAGTTGAAATTTTCATAAACTAAAATTATTTAATTAAAGTTATCTTATTATCAATATAAAATTATTTTTCGTTAACCGTTTATTAAATAATAATCATTTAAACTGAAACAAAAAGATATTCCTATTAAATCTAATTTTTTTTCAATACTATGAAAAAAATCATAAATTTAAATTTTAAAATATATTTTAATTCATAAATATATCCAAAATTAAAAAGAGTTTAATTAATATCTAAATAAGTTTCATATGGGATGTTATAATCCATTGTTGTTGTCCCTTAGAAGTTAAATTATTCCTTGAATTATTATAGCAACTTTCCGCTCTCAGGTTGCCTTTAAGCAGAAGATATTACCTTATGTAAAATATATATTTTAATTATCGGTATTCGACTCATTAATTAATTAAGATCGAATTTTATAAATATTTAATATAAAAATGATTATTTTAATTTATTTTTTATTTATAATATTAAAATTTGAATATTTAATAATATATAATATTATTTTAAAAACTTAATGACAATAATGTGAATCTATTATGTGAGGAACCACTAATATAAACAAAATCAATTATTTTATTACATGTTTTGCATATAATATTAGGGATTAATTATTCCAAATCAAAATGGGGTAGTAAAAGTGGTCCTTAATGAATAAAATATATTAAAGTACACAATTTATCTGTCACATTTGCTTAATCAAATATAAATAAATCAATGAAATATTAACCCATAATATTATTAAATATAAATAAATCAAGTAATTCCCTTCCCTTTGGAATCTCTAACTGCCATTTTCATTCTAATAATCATATTTCCCGTATCTTACATCTTACTCCAACATTGCACAACTCTCATGTGGGAGAAATTATTACGTTAACTCGTTCCATCACTTAAAATATGATCCTTAACTAATTAAATTAAGATATATTATATATTTTTTTATATCATATTTACACATAAACATTGTCCAAATCATCTAATTTAATATCTTTGATTTAAAAAAAAAATATTACCAAATATTTCTTATGTTATCTTTTTCATTGTTCTTTAAATTTTTCTCAATTAATTTTTTTAATATAGATTTAGGATTTAGGGTTTAGGGTTTAGAGTCTAGAGTTTAGGATTAGGGTTTAAGGTTTATGATTTAGATTTTAGGGTTAGGGTTTAGGTTAGGGTTTGGGGTTAGAGTCTAGAGTTTAGGGTTAGGGTTTATGGCTTATAGTTTAGGGTTAGGGGTCTAAGGTTTATGTTTAGGATTTAGGGTTTAGGGTTTAGGTTATGGTTTATGGTTTATGTTTAGGGTTTGGGTTTATGAGTCATGGTTTAGGTTTAGGGTTTATGGGTTATGTTTTAGGGTTAGGGGTTAGAAAAAAATAATTAAAAAATTTAATAATAAAGAGGAAGACAACATTAAAAATCTTTGATAATATTTTCTTTTCTTTTCTTAAATGAAAGATATTAATGTGGATGATTTGGACAATGATTATGTGTAAATATGATATAAAAAAATATATAATGTGTCTTAATTTAATTGGTTGGGATCATATCTTAAATGGTGGAACGGGTTTATATAATAATTTCTCTTCATGTTGACCCTATATAATTGTTGCATACAAAATTCACTTATTATTTTTTAGGGACAGAATAACTTTTAATCATTAAATTTATTTTTAAAATATTCATTAAATCGAATCTAATAAATAATTATTCAGGTTTTATTAACTTATATGAGTAAACATTAATCACACGTACAAGTAAGGGTGAGTATTCGATCGAGTCGAGTCAAAATTTTTTGAGTTATTCAAGTTGACGAGTCATATTTTACAACTCAAACTTTTTTTTGAAATTTTTTCGGTTCGAGTCGAGTTTTCGAGTTCTTATAAATATTTAATTGTAATTATTTATCATGTTATAGTATGATTTTATTACAATTTAAACAACTTTCTCTAGTCATATAAGATATGCATATATATATTCCATATGTAAAAATATTTGTTTATATTTTTATATATCAATGTATATATATACCATAAAAATTCGAGAGATGCATCTTAAACTTAAAAATTAATCTTTTAATTACTAAAAATTTCAAATTATTCAAGTTATTCGAATTTTCATTTTACAACTCGAACTTTATTTGAATTTTTTTTCGAGTCGAGTCAAGTCTATGAAATTTCGAGTCGAGTCAAAACGAGTTGAGAATTATCTCCTCGAATCGAGTCGAGTTATTCGGTTTTTTTCGAGTTGAGTCGAGTTTTGCTCACCCCTACTTACAAGTAGGGTGAACAAAATTCGACTTGAAAAAATTGATTTTTTTTCGAATCAAGTCGAGTTATTCGAGTCGAATCATACTATAACATAATAAATAATTATAATTAAATCTTTATAAGAACTCGGAACTTGACTTAAATCTTTTAACTCGAAACTCGACTCGAATATTTTCAATTCGACTTGACTCAATTTGAAAATTTTTTAAATGAAAATTCGAAAGATAAAAATAAAATCGTCAACTCGAATAACTCAAAATTTTTTAACTCGACTAGACTCGATCAAACGTTGACCCCTACCATAGCCTCATAAAAAATTTCCATGCAGACCGAGTACACAAATTTAACTGTGAATTCTGCATTCATAAAGTCACTAAAGTTAAAACTAAAAGTCTCTTTTTCATTAATTAAGTATTAAATTATCAAAAGATATTTTAAGTCAATACAAAGAAAATTTAATACACTATTGAGTCATTAATTGGTAATTAAGTGTTTGATTTCGATGGGTTAGAAGTAGGGGTGTAAACGAACCGAGCTTGAACGGACAAGGGTATGTCCGTGTTCGTTTATTTATTTTTGAAGGTGTTCAAACTCTGTTCGTGTTCGTTTAAATTTTTAATGGTATGTTCGAGCTTGGTTCGTTTATTTTTTGTTACGTTCGGGCTCGGTTCGTTTAACGTTCACGAACGTGTTCGTTTAACGTTCACGAACGTGTTCGTTTATATGTTCGTGAACGTGTTCGTTAAGCGTTTGTGAACATGTTCGTTAAGCGTTTGTGAACATGTTCGTTAAGCGTTCGTGAACGAGTTCGTTTGTATATATTCATCAACTTGTCTATTTAGAGTTCACAAACATGTTTGTTTAGTGTTCATGAACATGTTTGTTTAGTGTTCATGAACATGTTTGTTTAGCGTTTACGAACATATCAGTTTAACGTTCGTGAACATGCTCGTTTATATACTTTGAATTTAGGATTATTAAAGAACATAAACGAGCTAATAAATGAACTTATAAACAAGTATATAAACGAACATAAACAATCCTATAAACGAGCTTATAAACGAGTATATAAACGAGCTTATAAATGAACATAAACGAGTTTGTTCGTGAACATAAACGAGCCGAACGCACTTATGTTCGTGTTCATTCGTTTATTAATCGAACATAATATATCTGTTTATACTCGTTTATTTAACTTAATAAACGAACATTATACGAACGGTTCACGAGCAGCTCGTCGAACACCCTGTTCATTTACACCCCTAGTTAGAAGAAAATAAAAATATTGTTAAAATTAATATTGTATATAAAAAATTAATTTCTTACCAAAGACGTTTTAGAAATGTGATAAAAATACATACAGTTCAACGAATAAATTAAATTATTAAAAAATATTATTTAAAATGAATTCGAATATAATTTTATGAATAAAATAAATTAAAAAATTATGTTTATAACGAGTATTTATAATCCGAGTTAGTTGATTAATTGTTCTTAATATAATTATTGATATTTAATTTATTAATTGACTAATTTAGATTAAATATTATAAAAAATATATTATTTAAATATTTAATATTTTAAAACTTAGTGTTTGATTTTATTAGATTCGATTAATAAAATGTTGGGAATTCAAGGTAATTTAGGTGACTATAAATACAGAGCAAATTTTCTGAAATACTAAAGTTTGAAAAAAATTCTCTATATATCATATCTTTTATTTATTTCTTAAAATATTGATAAATCTATAGTATTTGAAAAGTCGACACCATTAAGCTCTGACTTTAAATAATGTCTTTAGATAATTTGGGTGAAAATACAATCTTTTGGCTTCGATTTTAGAGAAATTATTACATGAACCCGTTCCACCACCTAGGATATGGTCCCCAACCAATTAAATTATGATACATCATATATTTTTTCCATATCATATTTACACATAAACATTGTACAAATTATCCAATTTATGTCTTTGATATAAAAAAATATTACAAAAAATTTCTTGTGCCATCTTTCTCTTTGTTATTTAAAATTTTTCTCAATTATATTTTTCTTTTTCTTTTTATAAATTTAGGATTTAGGGTTTATGGTTTAGAGGTTAAGGTTTATGTTTAGGGTTTAGAGATTAATATTTATGTTTAGGGTTTAGGTTTAAGGTTTAGGGTTTATGTTTAAGGTTTATGGTTTATGGTCATGGTTTAGGGTTAAGGTTTATGTGTTATGTTTTAGGGTTAGAGTTTAAAAAAATAATTAAAAAAAATGAACAATAAAGAAGAAGACAACATAAAAAAATCTTTGATAATATTTTTTTTTTATTTTTTTAAATCAAAGGTATTATTGTGGATGATTTGAATGATGTTTATGTGTGAATATAATATGAAAATAATATATTATGTGTTTTAATTTAATTGGTTGAGATCATATCATAATTCTTCCGATCTTGACATTTTCATATGGTATTTTCATCCTTACACTTAGGGATGGCAACGGGTCGGATCTAGACCGGATCTAGCTGGATCCAGATCCGGCCTAGATTAGCGGGTCCAAAAAATTGAGTCCCAGATCCAAATCCAATAGATCTTACGGATCCGGGTCTAAAACGGGTCCAAAACGAATCTTTTAAAAAATGACTATTCGATCTATTTTTCAATATAATAAAACTATCATTAATTAATTTCACATCACAATTTCGATGAAGAAAAGATTAATTTCAATTAACTAGTATCAAGATAAAAAAACGATAAATTAAAATCTTAAAAAAACTCAACAATTACACAAATATTTTTTGAGTAACACAAATATTAAGAAATATAGATCATAAAATATTTAATTGTTACAAATCGAATATCATACTTTTACTTTCTAGAGTACTAGTCTTTATCACTACTTAAATCATAAATATCCTAAAACAAATAAGAAACTATCAATTAAAGAGAATTTTTTTTATGAAAATAATATTTGTGAAATTTTAAATATTAATATTAAGGTTATGTAATATAACTTGTCAATAATATTTATCATTTCTGCATCATCACAATCTTCATTAATAGTAGAACAAACATGTATTCCTTAAAAAATTTCTTTGTCATAAATAAATAAAAAAATATATTAGATAATAATGTAAAATATAAAACTTATATTATATATTTTTTAAAACTAATTGCCAGTTTTTAATAAATAAATAAACGGATCTGGGTCTAGTTTCAGGTCTTAAATGTCAGATCAAGATTCAGATTCGTATTTTAATTAAAAGATCCAAATTCGACCCTGATTGATCGAGTCTAAAATTTTGAGACCAGATCTTATAAAACGGATCTAGATCTACGGATCCGGGTCGAGTCTAAAATTCATTGTCATCCCTACTTACACTGTTTAGCGTGAAAGATTAATGATACCAATTTTTTAAATACTATAGAATCATCAATATTTTAAAAATGAAATAAGGGATTTTAGGATTTTTTTCCATATGACTATTTCTGAAAATTTTCCATAAATACAGCTTAATGGTCTTCGGGTTTTCTCATCCTTCGCCTCAAAATCTTTTCCCTGTTTCCCTCCCTTTCCCTTCGGTCTCCTTCACCCAGATTTTATTTCTTTCCCTTTGATCTTACAACTCAACACCCATTAAGGTGATCTGTCGTTTTTCTTGTCAGATCTCTAAGATCAATGTGTTTACTTGTAGTTATTGTTTGTTTTTAAATGATTTAGTAAAATTGACTGCATGATTTTTGGTCGGTTTACATGTCTGATCTCTGATGTTTTAATTCCCTGTTTTTCATTTGGGAAACCATAGATCTGATTTCTGTCAGTAGTTCATCAATGTTCGTCTTGTTTTATTGTAATTCGAAATGGATCCGATTATTATATTGCTGCCGACATCATTATTTGCTAATTCCGATGTTTAATTAGTACTATATTAGAGAGTTATTCTTTAAACGGCTCCGTGATCTGACAAGAAATCGGGTTTTTTTTTTTAATGTTCGTAGGGTATCGAAAATGGTGAAGATCTGTTGCATTGGTGCTGGTTATGTTGGTGGGCCGACAATGGCTGTTATTGCCTTGAAATGCCCTGAAATTGAAGTGGCTGTTGTCGATATTTCTGTCTCGAGAATTGCTGCCTGGAACAGCGATACGCTTCCGATCTATGAGCCTGGGCTCGACGAGGTGGTTAAGAAGTGTCGAGGGAAGAATCTTTTCTTTAGTACCGATGTCGAGAAGCATGTTTCCGAGGCCGATATCGTGTTTGTTTCGGTTAACACCCCGACCAAAACGCAAGGTCTTGGAGCTGGGAAAGCTGCTGATCTGACTTACTGGGAGAGTGCTGCCCGTATGATTGCTGATGTATCGAAATCTAACAAGATCGTGGTCGAGAAATCGACTGTTCCTGTTAAGACAGCTGAGGCCATAGAGAAAATCTTGCAACACAATAGCAAAGGGATTGATTTTCAGATTCTCTCGAACCCGGAATTCCTTGCCGAGGGAACTGCGATTCAGGACCTTTTTAATCCGGACCGTGTTCTTATCGGAGGCAGGGAAACCCCGGAAGGTCAAAAGGCAATTGAAACATTGAGGGATGTGTATGCGCATTGGGTCCCTATGGACCGGATCATATGCACCAACCTCTGGTCTGCCGAGTTATCCAAGCTTGCTGCCAATGCCTTCCTAGCACAGCGAATCTCTTCGGTTAACGCAATGTCCGCATTGTGCGAAGCAACCGGTGCTGATGTGAACCAAGTTTCCCATGCTGTTGGGAAAGACACGAGGATCGGACCGAAGTTCTTGAACGCTAGTGTCGGTTTCGGCGGATCGTGTTTCCAAAAGGATATTCTGAACTTGGTCTATATCTGCGAATGCAATGGCCTTCCTGAGGTTGCCAATTACTGGAAACAAGTCATTAAGATTAATGACTACCAGAAAACTCGGTTCGTAAACCGGATTGTTTCCTCGATGTTTAACACTGTTTCAGGGAAGAAGATTGCCATTCTCGGATTTGCTTTCAAGAAGGACACCGGCGACACTCGTGAGACACCAGCAATCGATGTGTGCAAAGGACTGTTGGGTGACAAGGCTCAACTGAGCATTTACGACCCGCAAGTGAACGAGGAGCAGATTCAGAGGGATCTTGCAATGAAAAAGTTCGATTGGGACCATCCGGTTCACCTTCAACCGATGAGCCCTACATCGATCAAGCAAGTCAATGTTGTTTGGGATGCATATGCAGCAACAAAAGATGCTCACGGGGTTTGCATTCTGACAGAATGGGATGAGTTCAAAACCCTCGACTACCAAAGGATTTATGACAACATGAAGAAGCCCGCATTCATCTTCGACGGCCGGAACGTTGTAGATGAAGCTAAGCTGAGGGCAATCGGGTTTATCGTCTATTCCATCGGCAAACCATTGGATCAATGGCTCAAGGACGTGCCATCTGTGGCATAGATCATACTTTTGAGAGACATAAGCTGGTTATACAATTTTATTTTCACCCCATTTTTATTCTCGTTCTAAGATTCTGTTGGAGTTATTGAGTTATTACATTACACAATATCAGTGTCTTGCTCTGTCTTTAGTCAGTAGAATATATCTGATTTTATTGTTGTTTTTATCATAATAAAACTTCTCCATTGAATTATATACCAATTATTATATGTATGAATCGTGGTGATACATGTTATTAAATCAGAGATTATATATATATATATTTAAATAGTTATATGAGTTTCGGTTATATTCATAGGTTAATCGGGTTGAATTTTAAATTTTGGTGATTCAAAAAATTTAATTTTAAATTAATCAAATCGAGTCATTTGATTTTTTCACAAGATCTATGAGTTATTTGGAATTATTAAATTTGAATCTATGAGTTATTTGGAATTATTAAATTTGAATCGGGTCATTTTAAACTTTCATACGATTAAAATGAAAATATATCAAATTTAAAGATATATATTTTTTTTTATAGTTTTACTATTTTCATTTAGTATCCAAATATTTTTAGATAAAATATAAAATGATCATTGAATTTTATTATTATTTTTTTAAAAAATACCTTTTTCATTTAGTATCAAATATTTTTATTCTGTTTTATGCTGTTAATTATTTTTTTATAATTTTTAAAAAATAAATAGTTTAAATACGTAATCTATTTATAATAAAATATTACTTCATTTTCTATAGAAACAACCTGTAGAAATCTTGAGCGTTGAATCCATCGGCGAATGGTTCTCCAAAGAGTACACGTGTCGCCAATCTTCCACTTCTCTTCTTTTAATCTTTAACCTTCCATGCATGTAATTCTCCTTCAACTACAACACACAAGGAGAGAGAGAAAGAAAGAGTCATGGATTTTTGCTTTGATTGTTCTTCTTCTAAACCTGTTCATCGCCACCATTAGCGACCCGAAAATGGTTGCAATTTGTTCCAACAATGAACAGTAACAAAAGGATCACAGTTCTTATGTTCTTGGTTTTTGTCTGAACATCTCCATTGAAAAAAAAAAACCAAGATCCTGGAGAAATTGCAGTTTATTTTTGTGTTTGTTTGAAGATTTGAGGTAAGAAATGAGCTACTGATCTTGTTTCCTTTACTGGGTTTTCTTCTTTTTTCCTGTTTGTTTCATTGATTTTCTTCCATTGATTCATTAATGGAACTAAACCGAGAAAAAAAGTTCGTCTGCAAATTCTGCAACAAGAGGTTTCCTTGTGGGAAATCCTTAGGTGGTCATATAAGAACTCATATGAACAACGAGAATTCGGCTGAAACAGAGGAAGAATCAGCTGATACGCCTTTAAACAAGCTTATCTCCACCAATCCCAGAAACAATATCAAGAGATTTGCTGGTTTGAGGGCAAATCCTAAGAAAACCAAGAGGTTTTCAGATTCCGGCAATGGATCTTCGTTCAAGGAGATGGTCTGTAAAGAATGTGGTAAGGGTTTTAGATCAATGAAAGCTCTGTGCGGGCACATGTCTTGTCATTCTGAGAAAGAGAGAGCTTATCATTTTGACAATGGCGATAAACATAAGCTGGTAATGGATAGTGAGTCGGATACCGAGGCGTCGACGAGTCCGAATAAACGGAGATCAAAGAGGGTGAAGTATAAGACGATTGTTCATTCGAATAATTCGGACAACATAGGGAATGGTTCTTCATCTGTTTCGGAGATAGTGCAGGAACAGGAGGAAGTGGCTATGTGTTTGATGATGTTGTCGAGGGATTCCGGTTGTAGGAGAGGGCTTAATTCGGTTGCCGATTCTTCGGACAACAACTCGGTCGTGTTGGAAGACAAATCGACTGCCATCGATGTGAGGATCACCATTAAGAATGCCATGAAATGTGTTTCCAACAAGAACAAGTTGAAGGATCCTGCAGAAACTTGTCATTCTTCAGAGAATTCTGATTCAGGGTACTTTAGATATGGACCAAAGAAGGTGGAATCGGACGATTCGGTCGATGAGTTTCGCACGAACATCGTGTCGAAAAAGCCTAAAGTGGTGTATGGATCCGGGTTTAAAAGCAAATCCAAGTATGATTTAAGAAGGAATGGCAAGACTGTTTATTGCAGTCCTGAAAAGGGAAGCAAATACGAGTGTTTAACCTGTTACAAGACCTTTGATTCCCATAGGGCTCTCGGAGGACATCGAGCAAGCCATACCAAGGTGAACGACTGCAACGATTCGATACACGAGAGTCATGAACATAGCTTAGCCAGTGATTCGTTTACAGATCCGATACCGGATACCAAAGTGACCAAGTCATGTTCAAATGGCAAGAGCCTTGGTGTTCCTAAAGGTTCATCCAGCAATGCTGACAAAAGATTGGGTTCAAAGAAGAGCAAGGGCCATGAGTGTCCATTTTGCTTCAGGGTTTTCAAGTCAGGGCAAGCTTTGGGAGGTCATAAAAGGTCCCATTTTGTCGGAGGTTCGGATGACAGAACATTGGTAATCAAACAAGACTCGGCTCTAATCGACCTTAACCTTCCGGCTCCCGTTGAGGAAGATGCAGTGGGGAATGCTGCTGGATTCATGTCTTGGTAGATTCGAAGTGCCTGTATCGGTGCCCGACCGATGGCTCTAAACGATCCTGTGCTCGGATTAAGACTAGACACATAACACTTGCAATCTGGGATGCAAGAGAATTTAGAGTGTATAGACAAGTGAATTTACCCCTCCCACCTCCATTTTTATGCTTCTCCTTTCCTCAATATTTTTATGCTTCTCATTTCTGTCTTTCATTCTATTTGATCTTAAAACATAATCAAATCCACCATTTTCCATCCAATCAGACAAATAGTGTGTTGTAAGAAAGCAAATTCCAGAGCCAATAGCAACACAGCTGGTGTCCTTGAGCTTATATGATGAAAACTTCTGATTTAAATCCTAAGCAAATCAAGGACCATATGGTTTATGGAGTTGAACAGAAATTTATGATTTTCAGATATTATAAATATTTAACGATAATAATTAAAATGATAACGAAATATTAATAACGATTTTAATAAAAAATAAAAAATAAATAATCATCTGTATAGTTTTAATAAAATGTCAAGTCACGAGTTCAACAACTATAATTTTCTATCGGAAAATAATAAATCACACTCACATCTAGTGAAAATTTATATCTATTAATTATCTTCTAAACTATTTTTAATTGATATTATAATATGTGTACTTAAAAGTGTAATATTTATTATATTATCCTGATTATTTCTTTTATAAAAATAATCCATAATAAAATAATATCTATAAACACTTTTTCACTTAAAATATTAAAAAAATAAATATCAATAATTAAAATAAGTGAATTTAAACTGAAAATCTATAAACTCCTTATCTGTCGATTAATGAAATGATTATGAGAGAAGTAAGACTTAAAACAAACAATGATATGAGAGAAGAAAAATAATTATATTGATATATTTTTCAAATATAAAATTTAAATTTATTAAATTATTTTAAATTAAAATTAAATTAATAAAATACATAAATTTAAAAACTAAAATTATTATTATATCGACAATTATTAGATAAAATAATTATTATTAGATACTGTTTATATTTTAACAGATAAAATAATTTAATCGTAATTAAACTTTATTGAGTGACCCGGTTATAAGTTTTAATAATTAAGTGATCTTTTTGTAATTTTCTGACAATTGAGTGATTGCTTGTGTAGTTTACCCTAGAAATTACCAACGGGTAGAACTCTGAACCGAGCTGTTCCCCCTTCCCAAGCCGCCTGAAATATAATAGTATGAACCAGTGACTCTCCACTGAGCAAAAGAGCTACATTATTTTCGTACAAAACTAAGGGAAATTCGACCTGACTCAGAAATGGCGATATTTGGGAATTTACGCGTCGATGCCACTCTTGCTTCCTATAACCCACACCCTTTCCGGAGCTCTGTCCCATCTTCAAAGGTCATTGTCTTACCTTTAATTTTTTGTTTAACCTGTTCTTTTCATTGAATTTGATATATTTGTGTAATTTATCATCTGCTGCTCAATTTCGTGTTTGGGTTGCTTAACGAAATTGGGGAAATTCGGTTATTTAGTGTATTTTTAGGGTTATTGTTGGAGATGCTGTTGTAATTCGTTTGAAATCGTAGTCTTGTAGCTATTCTTTTGTAGTAATAAGAGAAAGATCCAATTGGGTTTTCCTGATTTGAAGCAACATTGTGGGTTTGCAAACCCTTACCTGTGGTTCTTTTTCAATTCTGGGAAAAATGTTTTCTGGGTTTTGCTACACTAATATTTCATCTAATTATTTTGGATTTATAGTCTATTCAATATTGGTCTTCTCGGGTTCGAAACCATCGATTTCAGTAGCAGTTTGTTTTCTAGTTTCTGAAATGTACCGAGAAATTTTCGAATCGTGACTGTGGATTGATCTTTGTCAAATTGCATGTTGAGTCAAATTTAAGCTTGTATGTACATTTTACAACCTGTTACTTGTTGATATTGACTGGGATTCGTATTCCGAATATGATGCCCGGGTCTGGCAATTATGAGTAAGGGAAAAAAGATATCCATGGAAGATCCGAGTTTGATGAATTTGGTGTTTCGAGTAAGTTGTATCCTTACTCGTTCATCGTTATCCTTTAATCTCTTACCTCTGAGAATATGCTGATTAGAGTGATTAGGAACTAAAAGAAGATGCATGCCATTGCTTGTAGGTTACATTGGGTGATTAAGGCTGCTAATCTGCCACCGATGCCCGAAGAACCTTTCTATTAATGTGAGAGTTGTAGTAGAATCTCTAGCGTGTGATAGCACTGTGTGAAACACTTTGGTGTGGTACCGGTGATGAGCGATGACTTTATGTTGGCTTACGTTTATCATTTCTAGTTTTCGACCATATTCCCGATCCCTTTAGCTGCTCGAGTCTAGCTGGTTCTGTACTAGAGTGGAATTTGTTATTTTTGCATCGCTATTGAGCATTGGCTTTCTTTATTAATTGTCTGTCGAGATAATTCATTGTTTCGTATTCTACATGTGTGTAAGAGCTATAGAAAAGTGCAAACTTTGTGGTCGTTTTGTTTTAATTCTGGTGCTCAATTATAGGTAGAATTCGTGTGTTTCATGAATGGAGGATCAAGGTTTTCTGAAATCACACCAAAATGGAATGGATTGACACTAAATAGTCGAACCATTGGATTTGGTGGCCAAACTAAAAGATCAGCAGGGATCATGGGAGATTACAAGCTATCTCCAAATGCTGTCCGGGATGATGTTGAGAGCTTCCTCTTACATGCCATAAACATGAGCTTCTTCGAGCGACTTAACTTGGCTTGGAAAATAGTTTTCCCATCTCCGGCAACTAGAAGGAGCTCTAATGCAAATATAGCAAAGCAGCGGTTGAAGATGATCCTGTTCTCTGATCGCTGTGCAGTAAGCGATGAGGCGAAACAGAAAATTGTCAAAAACATTGTGCACGCTCTGTCAGATTTTGTTGAGATAGAGTCGAAGGACAAGGTTCAGCTTAGTGTCTCTACCGATTCTGATCTGGGAACCATTTACTCCGTCACAGTGCCTGTTCGACGGGTGAAGGCAGAATACCAAGAGGAAGATGAAGCTGGGACAATAACGAATATCGAGTACAAAGATACCGGAGATCTGTCTGGTTCTGTTGATGTCAGGTTTGATTTCTACGTTCCAGATGAGTAAACACATATTTCCGGGTCTTAGAAACCATTTTGCACCCGTATGGTTCCTGAAATTATCTTTTCTAATTTTTTGATGTTTGCTCTGAAACATTAGGTAGCAATGCAACTTTACACTTGCTTGTATATATCGAATTTTAACTCGAGGTGATTTTCTTGTTTGCCTTTATTTTTTTTCCGATATCTTTCATGTCCGTTTTATGATATATGGTAGCTGCTTGTATATATCAAATTTTAATCGAGGTGATTTTCTTGTTTGCCTTTTTTTTCGATATCTTTCATGTCCGTTTTATGATATATGGTCTTGTTTGCCCTCATTGTATCTCTAATTTTGATTTTTTTTTTTCAAATATGGGTAGGATTAATGTATCTCAAATCATTTATTATAAGGTTGGTTATAAATAGATTATATTTTATCTAAAAGTTTTTATTATTCAAAATTTATATATTTTATTTATTTAATTAAAATTAAATAATCTCGAAATACTTTTGAGATATTATATCATCGAAAAGATGATAATAACTTGTAACATGATATTTTTTATTGATTAAAATATTTAAAGATCAACTATTTTAGTGACTATCAAATTATATAGGTATACATATTTTGGTCATTGATATAATAAGTAAATAATAAAGATTATTTATAAAATTTTGTTAATTATTATGTCATCAATCTGTCATTTATTCGTTAATTTTTTAATTATAATAATCAAAATATGTCAATTTGATAAATTTAATGGTTTGAGTGATAAATTTATATAATTTAGTAATCGAAATAACTGAAATAATTATATCTAAATAATTTGATGGTCATTTAAGTGGTTTATCCGATATTTAATTATCTTTATCGCATTGTGTTTCAGGGCCGTCTCAGAGATTTTCAAGGTCCTAAGCAAAAACTAACATTAATAGTCCCTTATATAACGAAAGTATATTTTTATTATAAATAAAAAAATATTTTTTATGTCTTTTTTATGCACAGACAATAAAAAAATAAATAAAAAAATAGGTTTAAAGTTAATTATAATTTAAGATTAAAGTTTAAGCTATTGATGTAGAGTTTAAAATTTATAATTAAGGTTTAATTTATTTTTAGTATTGGACATAAAAAATATAATCGATATTTTTATGCATCTCTTTTATTTAAACTATTAATTTAATATTTCAAACACTTTATTTTTATCGTTAAATTTATTTATTTATATATTAAAAAATAATTTTAACCAATAAATTAATTAATTTCAAGCATATCGGAGAGTTCAACAAAATAAGAGATTTGACGTTTAGACCGCAAAAGGGACATGAATCAATACCAAAAAAAATGAAAGAAAAACTCGGTAATACCAGGAGAAATTATATCATGGGTCAGTATTAGTATGAGTGAAGCCACCAAAATTTTTAGAAAATCATATTTTTTTTATATAATTTATATATAAAAAATTTAAAATATATATAATTGGCACCCCTTATAAATATGTTTTTTATTTCTTTTTATATAAAATTGATTTAAACGTCATAAATTATCGTCACATCTTTTTTTTAATAGAGATCTATTATTTTTATTAAAACAAGAATAGATCGAAATTACAATGAGAGTTTACATCATAATAAACAAAACACTTAAATCCAGATAAATATTTAGTAAATAAAACTCGCGTCGCAAAAGATAATAACCTAATCCAAAGACTTGAAATAAAGTAGGATACAAACATCACCCAGATCGACGATGATAGGTAAAACCATCAACAAACAACATAAAAATACATATTATAATGAAGGTACGTTGATAACAAGGACATAACCACCATTCAATCGCGGTAAAAAATAGATGTAATCGCATATCCAAAACTAGATCAAGGATCCGATATAGGAAGATCAACAACACAATAAAAGGAATATCATCTTGATCGGTCGTGGCGTATCCTAATAAAAACTAAATCAAAAGAAAAAATGTACCAAAAAAGAAAATAATATCGTGTCACAAAAACAGAATAATTTATTAAGAATAAAATAAACGAAAAGATAAAACCCGACAAACAACAATTAATATTAAAACTGATATCGCGGCCGATATATAATGAAAAAAAAAACGGCCAAGATTAAAGAAATGGAAAGCGGCGCTCAAACCCTAGCAGAATATTAAATCATGAATAGGGTTTCTGCATAAACAAATTGTCTAATATCATCGGAAATTGAACAAAACTAAAGAAGATATTATGACGGGCTTAGGTCCATAATTCGTCGTTGTATGGCCGAAGCTAATCAAAATAAATAATGGTCATAAATCACTAATATTTCGAAAGATAAGGTTAGAAAGTTTAATATTTTAATAGTATTATTAGTTGTTATAATTAAGAATTCGATTATTTTATAAGATTTTATATATTATATTAATAATAATATTAATTGAGTTAAACTCAATTTATAATTCTATATTGATATTAAATTATCTTTGATAAAAATAAAGGTAAATTATATAAATGATTTCTTGATTATATCTTAATTATTTTTAACATTTATTAACTATCAAATGTTATAAATTGGTCTATTAACTAACTTTTTGATACAAAGTGGTCCTGTACTGTTAAAAATTTAACGAGAAACTAATGTGAACGTTAACATGTTGATTTGGATTATAGAAATAGGGGATGCGACATGGTTATCCAAGTCAGCATGTTAACGTGTATATCAATTCTCCGTCAAATTTTTAACGACATAGAACCACTTTGTATCAAAAAAATTGGTCAATGAACTAATTTATAACATTTGATAATCATGGGGTGTAAAAGATAATTAAAGTATAATTAAAGGACCATTTATGTAGTTTACCCTAAAAACAAAACAAGTAAAGTGTAAGTAAAAAGCCCAACCCAGCTACTGCTGAAGAAAAGTAAAAGTTATATTATGGATAAGTTTTATCAACATAAAAAAATAATTTTTTATTTTTATAAGTGAAGATCTATTTAAAAAATAATATATAAGTATGACATAAAAAAATATGAAATAAATAATTTTTAATGATTTATTTTATAGACACATAGTAAAAATTATTCATAATATAATTTCTTCAGGAAAAGACAGTTTTAGCCAATCAACGGCGGAGTTTCACAGAATATTCCTTAATGTTCCAAAACAATGTCAACTTGCCACGTGGTTATTGCATCAATAACATGGGATGAAGAAAGGATCAGGATTTCTCCACCGTCGCATTAAAAAAATAGCTCCCGACAAATTAAAGTAGGCCCACTAATGACGTGGCGAAGTAACAGCCACAAAATAATTAATATTATTTAATTTTCTTGTTCTCCCATAAATTTAGATTTCGAGCATACATATAATACAATTATTTAAAAAGTTGTTATTAAAATAAATCACTAATTATTTTATCTCATAGTTAAAATAATTTTTTTAAAGTTATAAATTCGAGCATTAATAATATATAACACAATAATTCAGTGATTAACGTTTAATAATTAAAAAATTAATACAGTTGAACAGATTCATATTAAGCCTTATTTAAAATATTAAAGTTTGAACTAACAAGATTAATCTAAATAATAATAATAATAATTTAATATTATTAAATAATTTTTCTAAGTTCAAATATTTATCAATCTAATTAAGACTTAAAAAATCAACAACAACAAAAATAAATATCTTGAAAAAAAATCCAAACTGTCTCATCCTAATCCTCTACCTTTTATAATCGACACGCGTCACTTCGTTGAATGTGAGATGTCGTCAAGCGCCGAATCTTTTCTTATTCCTCTGGCACAATTCCATTCGCTCGAGTAGATAAACTAGCATACTTGCTTTAATTTCCATTAAACTTCGCTTTCGGATTTCAGCTGTTGTTCGAAAGAAGAAACCTTGAACTAAATCACAAAACAACTTACTTCATAAAATATCTCAGAACACTTTATGAAGAAATTATTTGAGAATTTATAATATTGATTTTGAATTAATTAATTAATAGTTAGGATATTATATTTTTTTATTTTTAAAATATGATTGAATTTAGATTTTTAGCGACTTTCAATAAACTTAAAAGTTACGTATAAATTAATGATTTGTAACAATAATAAGTACATAATTATATTTAATCGATTAATTAAATTGTTCATCTTTATTATTTTATATTTTTTATTATTAATTTTTTAAAAATATGATGATAAATGAAACTAAATATATTTATTAAAACCCAATAATTTAATACGGAATATTTAACCCTTTCAAACTTCTTTTGTAAGACCAATTCACAGCACCTAAGCTTCAAATCCCCACGTGATAAAAAAATATTGAATATTTATAAAAAATTATATTGAATATTTATAAAAAATTATATTTATAAAAAATTACCCATTGTTTTAAGGATATACAAGAATAAAATATTGAATATTTGCCGGTATAAACAAAAATTATAAAAAATAGGGTTTGAGTATGACGGATTTTTTAACGAGGTCATAATTTTTTTATAAAATTTAAAATCCTATAAAATATTTATTATATATATATTAAATATATTACTATATTAGTGTCTAATAGGATAGAATCGTAATTTAAGATCGGAGGAAGGATAAAATATAATTTTTAAAAAGTGCGGTGAACAAATCTATAATTATACTATTTGTTCAGAAAAATATAAAAATATTTCTCAAGAGACCGTAATCCTTCCTAAAAACTTAATAGCTTCGTTACCATTGGAGGGGTTCATGCCCCTCCCAAAACATTTTGGTATAATTGTATTTGAGGTCCCTCTTATTTTAAATAGTAATAAAATAAGATTTTTGTCCCTCCCAACTTTTAGATTTAATAAAACTTTGTCCCTTCCGATATTTGATCCTAGTTCCGTCTCTTTCTATAATAATATATATTTATATATTTTAATCATTTAATAATATATATACTTTAAATACGTAGATATTTTAGTTTAAAAAATATTTTTTAAGAATATTACTCGTTGAGTTTATGATATTTGATAATTAATTAAGCTTAATAATCTCATTGGATTTCCCAAAGCAGTAAAAGTCTTTAATTTCCTAACAAAGGTGCAATGAACCAAGCACAACAAGTCAAAATGAAGAGAGAGAGAAAGAGGCACGTGTTGTACACGTTCCTATGAGTGCGTTAACTATTACAATACGATGTTAATGTCTTAAAAAAACACAAATTAAAAAGTCAAAGCATCAGCCAATCACATTTCACTTTTGAGAATAAAGACAAAAATCCTTCAACGATAAAAGCCATAGTCCTCTCTTTGCAAACATTTCAAAAACCCTTCTTTTCCTCTCATATCTTTTCCTCTCAAACCATCTCTCCCCCTTAATCTGGTTTTCCTGTTTGGATAAGAGGAAAGTTGAGTGGAAAATGGAAAGAAAAACAAAAACAAGCTCAAGTTCCGACCTCCCACCCGGTTTCAGATTCCACCCTACGGATGAAGAATTAATCATGTTTTACCTCAAAAACCAGGCCAAATCAAAGCCATGCCCTGTTTCAATAATCCCAGAAGTTGATATTTACAAATTTGATCCATGGCAGTTGCCTGGTTAGTTTAATCATCACCCAAATCATCATTTTCTTTTTGTTCATAACTTTTCATGCTGAAACTGAATTGGAATTTTCTTTTCTTTTCCGGTAGACAAAGCAGAGTTCGGCGAAAACGAATGGTATTTCTTCACCCCACGAGATCGAAAGTATCCGAACGGAGTTCGTCCCAACAGGGCGACTGTTTCCGGGTATTGGAAGGCCACCGGAACCGATAAAGCTATATACAGCGATTCTAAATACGTCGGAGTGAAGAAAGCTCTTGTCTTCTACAATGGCAGACCACCAAAGGGTGTCAAAACAAACTGGATCATGCACGAATACAGATTAAACGAATCACGAAAACAAATCAAGGAGAAAAATGGATCAATGAGGGTGCGATTTTCTTGTCCATTTCGCCCATGCCCATGAACTGTTTGATGATATTGCTGTATAAACCGTTTTGTGTTTTTTTCAGCTGGATGATTGGGTGCTTTGTAGGATCTACAAGAAGAAGAGTTCGGGTATGAAAGTTTTTGATCAGAAAGTAGAAGAATCGAAGGCGGAAATTGAGATTGTGGGGTGTTCCAACGATGGCGGAAGCCAAGAAATGTTGAAATTCCCAAGAACATGCTCGCTTACTCAGTTGCTGGATATGGATTATATGGGTCCGATTTCGCATCTTTTGACCGAAAATACTTACAGTTCATGCTTTGATTTCACTAACAGTGTAGTTAATTCTGGGATTGAAGATGTTGATAAGCTTCCGGTTGGAGAAATTCCTTACAGTTTTTACGGTGCTAATTCTGGGAAATTTCAATTCCAGTAGTAAATTGGATTGGATTGACTAAAATGTAAGAAAATGGATCATCTCAGTCCATTTAAAAACAGAAAAGAATATTGTAAAAATTATTTGTTTTCTGATTATATATTTTAGAAACTTTATAGTAATAATTAATTAATTTAAATTAATTACACGTGGTACAATTTAATAACTCTTGTTTTTCTTCGTAATTTTTTTTTATAATTGTTACTGAATTTTTATTAAATTTATAAAAAGTATTACAATTATAATGCATTCAAACAAAGAAAAGTAAAATATTTTCTATGAAGATAAGCATATTATCAAAATTCAGAACCTGAATCTCTTTGTATCTGTCCAATCGAGACACGTAACGAGTGAATAAGGAGTGGTGAGCGATCTAAATCATTAGACAGAATGTTCTGCTACTTAGAATTGATTATATCGGTACACAACCATCAACCGAGTGGAGATCTAACCATCAATGACCACGGACAAAATCATAATAAAAAACTAACGTCGTTTCAAATTTCTATAACAATCGATTGTTAGAGTATACTAAATTATATCACAAAATAAATAAAATAAATTATAAAAATATAAATAAAAAATATCACAAAGACAGAAAACGCTTGCCAAAGATTCTAATACCAAGGACATACTTCGGCCACCATTGCTTTATTTTAATTTACTTCTGAAAATAAAAATAAAAAAAACAGAGTATCAAACTATAATCGAACTATATTATTTTAATATATTAACTTTAAAATAAACAAAAATAAAATATTAGGCATTTAATTTTTTTAACATGTGTTAGGTGGCAACGATAGTTATAAAATTACTAAAGGTATCGAGATTATCAGGAAACGTGGTGGAATCTGGATAACTACGGCGTCCCTTATCCAAAAGCTCAAGTATTGAAAAGGGAAAAGGGGTGACCGGGGAAGGAAGGTGGTCAAACAAGACCGACGGGGAAAGCACTAAGCAGCAATGCTGGGGACGGTTGCGTCTACAATTGATGCTGTGACTTGGTTTCGTCGTATGCACGTACGAGATAGGGATGGGAAAGTAACTCGGACCTGATGGGTTCTGATCCGACCTAATCCGATCGGATCTGATTTTTAAAAAAAATCAAGTTTGTGTCGTGTTAATGGTGGTTTTGAGTCAGGTTCGGGTTTAGGGTGAAAAAAAATATGATTCAACTGACACGGGATTAATAGTGTAATTTCTCTCTCTCTCTATATATATATTATAATGTTCCTTAAATTAGGTCACTAAAATTAATTTTTTTACAACTACGTCACTAAAATTTTATTTTTTATAATTAAATTCTTAAGTTTTATTTTTTTACAATTAAGTCCCTAAAATTTAATTTTTTTAATGATTCGGGTCGGGTCGGGTTGAATTTTTTTTACCCTAAACCCAAGTCGAGTTGGGTGGCGGGTAAAAGGTATAAGTTTTCAGGTTGAGTGTGTGTGGACCGAAAATCTGACCCGACCCGTACCCATCTCTTGTACGAGACTCGTAGTTAAAACTAAGGATGATAATTTGATCCATTGGATTTTGACCCAATTTGATAAGAGTAGATTTTTATTTAAAAAATCAAGTTCAAATTCAGATCGAATTATTATAAAAATAAAATCGAATTGGGTTTATGATAAAAATCTCTAGTTTTCAACCCTATGTAGTCACCAATTTATCCATCCCTTAAAAAAATGATGTTTGTAGATAAAAATAATATTAATTAAAATATAAAATAATATTAAGAAAAAAGTCCATGTACAAAGGCCTGATCGGCCCAAATTTAATAAAATCTTAAATCCTAATATTTCTTTTCTTTGTGCAACCACCCAAAAGTTATCGGACCATACATA
Organism: Abelmoschus esculentus; assembly: GCA_035048815.1. Taxonomy (NCBI): domain Eukaryota; kingdom Viridiplantae; phylum Streptophyta; class Magnoliopsida; order Malvales; family Malvaceae; genus Abelmoschus; species Abelmoschus esculentus. The sequence continues at coordinate 14,962,328 of JAUCBN010000002.1, read as the reverse complement.
GTTACATACGTTACTAGAAAACATTGAGATTCATAGATGATAATATTTTCGGCACAATGTAAGGTTACAGACTTAAAAATAGTATTACGAAAACCTGAATTTGAACACTAAATCTTTAGGGCGATGAGCCGTAACATATCGAATACACATAGAGATGAATTGTTTCATTGTTGCGCTGAATCATCGGTGAGAGATGGTAATGACAGATGAAACGATAACGAGTATGAGAAAAAAAGCCGAAACGAAAGAGGTGATCAACGACGCCGAAGTGCGCTCGCAAAAGGAATTCAGTTGCTGGCAAACTGCGGACCAATTCGCGGCAGCATTCCCTTCGTGTGCTAGATACACAATGGAGGCTGCAGCTGAAGCTCCGGCCGTGACTAAGGCCAGCATTGCCTAATAGAATAACATCGGGTTTAGATGAAATCGTGTAAATATGTATGATGTTGATAATAATTTCGATACCATATTTAAACACGATTTGATCCGATCGATGAACACTTTCGATTATCGTAAAAATAAGCCTAACATGTCCTGAAACTAAAGTTTATTACGATGTTCACCGTGTCAAACGTGATCAAAATGAGTCGACTGTTCTTGTCTGCTCCTTTGATAATATGATAGAAAGATAGGGGAAGAGAAAGCACAAGATAGGCACACGCAACTGAATTGGCAATCACAAAGAACCTGTAAAAGGTACGATACACATCGAAAATCCGTTAAATAACGATCGTAACATTACAATCGGTAAATAACTCACGTGAACATGGGAAGATCACTGAATTTAGCATTCAATATGATGGACTGAGACAACAACGGAACGGTTTCATCCGCGGTACCCATCGTCATAGCACTCGCTAGTGTTCCACCGGCAGCGAGGAATCTCAGTAGGAATTCTAGTATAACAACCCCGTTGATCATCGAGTTTTTCGGGTGTGTCTCGTGGGATGTTTCGCCGGATTCGACCGATAATGTCTTCATTATTCTGTTGTTGAAGCTCTTGTTTTTCCTCCTTTGAATTAGTGTGGAAGATATGAACATTTATATTATTTTTTCTTCAGTAAAAAAACAAAATCCAAGTGGTGAATTAGGTTAATTTGCTTAGGTTTGAGATACTTGGCACATTCGCTTCTGTAACATATCATGCCATTTTCTTAAACCCTAATCCTACCTGCTCGAATAAGTTATTTTTAAAAGATTAAAATTAATAGTTTTTTTATCTAAAATTTAAAAGATTAAGGCTTCGTTCAGCTACCCGTTTAGAAAGGGAGTTTTGAGGTTGACAGTTGAAGTGCTGTTGAACGGGTCTCTCAGAGTTGCGTTACTGCCGTAATTTGGAGGGTTTTGTGCTGCAAACGAACGTTTTTCCACTGTACTATTTTTTAGCTTTTGCTGGGAAAATGGGCGTTATGCAAAAATCTCGTTCTAAACATGTAGCTGAACGAAACCTAAGTTTACTTTTTTCATATTTTAGTGGGCTAAAACTGCAATTGTACCATTTAACCTAGGGGCCAGAAGTGGAATTCCAACTATTTGAAGTGCAATTGTCTCCACATCAATTTGATGTGAGAAAATTATTAAACAATCATGGTTGGTTTACTAGTGGAATTATTATACATATATTATCTTACCCCAAAATATAGAACTACAATAAAAGGAACAGAAAAATAGAAACTTTGTTCTTGTTTTTTCTGCTTTTATACATCTAAGTGGTTGGCAGTTGGATTCTTTGGTGTCTGAAAGAGAAAGCTGCTCGCCCTTTCCATAACATCAAAATTCATGTTTATCTACTCAATACAGGGCCTACAATACACCTATTTTTAATTTAATTATTCGTTTGATTTAGAGTTCAAATCTCGATATTTATAATATATATTAATATAGATTGAAAATTCGAAATCATAATCTGGTTTAATTTACAAGTTGTGTTATGTCTCAAACATTATGCTATATTGCCATCTCCTTCTTTCATGTGTTTTCTTGGAAGTTGAGTGACCGAGACAAGGCCGCCGGGTTCGCTTGCAGCACCGAGAATGTTCGCGGTCGACAATTTTGGTCGTCGACGGTTTTCGATCGGAAGCCGTCGAAGATACCTCCTGAATTCATGGTGTTATTGGTTTTGATCATTAGGGTTGCTACCATCGAGCTTTTCGCACTCTTATCGTCGATCCTCAAAGCTTTCGAATTCGAAGCTCCGTTTCCTGGTTTAACGCTCTCTTCTTCGTCCCTGGAATGTTTCCCCATGGCCGGCGAATAGAAGGATGCGGGAAAGACGGGACGGTACAGAGCCGGTGGCGGATGCGGAGGCAAATGAGAGGAACTACCGTATGTGAGAATAGAACTGGTTTGACCTCCAAGGATAGCTTCGGAGATCATAACATGCTGATGGTAGTGCAAAGCAGCGGAGGCGGAAGAAGAGCTCTTGGTTTTCCGACGACCGGCGCCAACCGGAACGTTCCGCATGGATCCACCGGCGGTCCAGTATCTCTGACAGTTTTTGCAGAAATGACGCGGCTGGTTCACGTTGTAATTGTTATAATAACAAAACTTGGTTTCGTTGCTGTTACATCTCGGACATGGAAGTATCTTGTCAGGCTTCTTTAATGTCTTTTCTTGCGATCCATTTGTCTCGGTTTTCTCTTCGTTCTTCGAGCTTTCTAGCGACGACTCATATAAAGGGATTCTGCCATTGTCTTCTTCTTCAAGCTTCTCCTAAAAACCAGTACTTTAAACACTTAAATTCCAACCATAATTTCCAATTATATCGACTGGGTTTTCACTTTTCATGCTTAAACTATCTCATAATCATTTCAAGCGTCATCAATGGCGGATTCATCAAAACAGAGCAAGGGCAACTTACTTGAAGATCAAGAAACATAAAATAATGTTTTGCTCAGTTGCGTGGAAGCAATCGGCCTTAACCTGAAATGATTGTTTGAAACTGCAAGAAAATAACATTTCTCACAGAAAACTCAAAGCAATCAGCCCAAGCAAGTAGGAAATAATTTTTTTGTAAAAATTTCACAAAATTTGAAGAAAATTGAATGAACCCATTACTAATTAGGAGTTTCTAAACGATGGGTTGGTCTTGAAATCGCCAGAAAATCTTAATAAATCAAGATTTGCAGGAAAAAAAAAACATATTACAGAAGTAAGTAAATGACAAAGCTTAAGTAAGAACCTTGAAAGAAACCAAACCCACCCATCAAATGATTTCCAGTTTGTAATTAAGAAAAAATGAAATACCTGAGCTTGAATCCCAAGGTTAGAATTCACAGGACCTGTAGACTTAGATGGAGAAAGGAGATTTGTGTCGCAACAAGCTTCATCCTGGTTCAATGGAATCAGCTTGCCGAACAGCTTCAGTTCAGACATGTCTGATATCTTATTTTCGTAATGTTTGTAGCTAGATCAGAGCTTTGTGTTTTGTAAGAAAAAGATTGATTCCAGTTGTGGGTTTCTGAAATGGAGTGAGGCTAAATAGGGCCAATGGTGTTTGTGTTAGAAACAAAGGTGGGGACTGCCAAGTAAGCAGGAGAGGAAGAGGGAGAGAGGCTTGAGAGCCACAAATTTTGTGGACTTTTAAGATCTTTTCATGCTCTTATATTCCTCCACATTGCTGAAAAAGATAGTGACTTTGGTTCCCTCGCTTTTTCTCTCCCATTGTACATAAAATCGTCTGTCTTTTTTTATATATATATATTTTTTATGTTTTTATATTAAATTAAAAAATTTAAAATTTAAGGTTAAAGGTTAGAGTTATAGTTAACGTTTAGGAAACTAGAGTTAGAGTGTATTTTTAGGGGATAAAATTTAAGGTTTATGATATAAAAAAATAAGAATTAAGGTTTAAAATTCATTATTTTAGAAAAATTTCAAAGGAAACATGAAAGGTTTCATGATAAAGAGGCAAGAAGGAAACATGGAAGATTTCATGATAAAAAGACAAGATTTTTACTCACATATGAGTGACATCTCTTTGATGAGAAATTATTATATACTCATGAATTATTATATTATCTATGATCTCATTTAATGAGATTTATTTATCTAATGATACGTAAAAAATGAAGATTTATTTAAAAAATAAGATAAAAAATTATTATTAGATGAAACTATAAAAAATATGATAAGTTAGATTTATTTAATAATTTTCATCTTTTAATACTTATTTTTTAATAATTATCAATAGATTTATTTGAATCATTGATTAATTTAGATTACATACATTATGTAGGTTTAATAAAGATGATATTGTCACGGGTCGTAGGTTGAGGTTCGAGACATTGACAGCACATTGGTGCGACTTGGCCTGTCCAAGTAAGTTCAAGGGTAATTTTGGACTTGAGAAGACCACTAACGTTAGACCGATCCCGGGAGTGTTCTAGACGCCTTATCCATCCAAGGTGTGTGAATAGTGGAAATATTCCCAGAATTATGCTTTGTAAATGGATAAGGTTGTATCATAGCCGTCGATGTAAATCTATATAAACCGTAGGATCAGGGGGAGTTCAAGTATAAATAGAGGCCTTCCCCCACCTCATTTGGTGTACTGAATTATTCCAAGTTTCCAAGGAATAAAAGTATTTTCTATAAATCCTCTAAGTGTTCTTGTTTCGTTCTTTCTTTGTTCTTGAGCGTTCTTGAAGAGTTTTTTCCTCGCTCATCTCTTTTGATCCGTTTCCGCTTAGAACGCTTCGCGTTTGTCAGTGCTTGAAAAGTTTGATCTTCCGAAAGTGTTGAGAAGGCTTACTTAGGCGTTTATCTTCAGTTACTTCGCCTAAGACCGCACGTTGGGCTGATTTAAAAGTCTAACCACGTGACAATACTCATAATCATTGTTCCATTAAAAATTCAACCATTTATTTTTTAGTAGAAAAAATTCTTTAAAATAAATTCTAAACTTTAATCTTAATTTTTTATTTCTTAAACCCTAAAATCTACACCTTAAAATATACACTTTATTCTTAGTTCCTTAAACCCTAACCACAATCCCTAACATTAAATCCTAAACCCATTAATTTCAAGTGAAGTCACCAATAGAGTTACAATTAAGAGGTTGACGATTTACATCTATTTTTTAATATCATTAATCTATTTATAATTATTTTTTTTAAACACCAAATTTTTTACTTATATGATATAAAATAAAACTCATCATAAAAAATAAAAAAATAACTAAATTTTAACATACGAGACTAAAAATGGTACCGTGAAAAAGGTTTACAGTATAATTACAATGTTCATTGAGGTATAAGTGTAATGTTTATATCTATAGAATTTTTTGAATTTAAAGAAAAATAAACATTATTATTTTAATTATCACCAATAGAAATCCTTATAATCTACTTCGGTGTTTCCCTCTCATCCCTAGTTCATCGTCTTTTTGTCTTAACAATTCTAGTGTAGCAGCAAGTTCAGCATCCTTCTGTCTTAGCAATTGCTCAAGTTCCGTAACCTGTTCTAATGCACTTTCAGCACGAAAGTCCAAAACATTCTTTTCAGCCAGCAATTCCGTATATTATCCATGTAAAGTATACAATATGATTGAGACTTTAACAGATTCAGCTAACATCTACAAGAAAAAAATATGTAAATTAAAATGTGACTTGACTTATTAACTAATGTGACTCGACTTATATTGTTTGTGGTAGCTCTTACGGACGCATTAGCTTGACCTTAAAAGTTACTTATACTTCCGGTTACATTGCTCACTCTCCACTGTCGCAGACTTACGAGTCTTCATTTTTTTTTAGTTTAAAGGGTAAAAAAATTTAATATCAGATAACAACTACAATATTAATTAAGTAAACTATGAGTGAACTCATGAAGAAATCTAAGTACTATGACAATACTAAAACTCTTACCTTTAACTGTTGATACTGGATAAATCAAGAAGAAACACTCTCTATAGACTATGATTAAAGCTGAATTTAATTCTATTTTGAGAATAAGCTTTCTCGATTTCAATACACAAAATTCCAACATATGTTTATGGTATTCTTTTTCTTTTTTTTGAGAAAATATTAATGAAATTTTCATCCAATTTTTTTTATCAAACTGTAACTCAAAAAACTATCTACCGCGTAAAAATTCAACAGATAACAAAGTACAAAACAAAAATAAATACACAAATGATTATACGTAGGTTATGAAAAAATTGCTAAAATTATCAATAAGTAGATAAAACAAAAACTTAAAACACATACAATCTCTACAAGTAATTAAGCAGAAAACGCATGAAAAACTCAAAAAAAAAAAAGTTTACTTGTAAAATCCTGAATAAGGGAACAGAAGAACGATGATGGGAGAAAAAAGGAAGAGGTTTAGGTTTTCACCCTCTCAAACAAAAGTAAAGGAAAAATATCAATTTATTATTTTATCCTTATATTTCAGTTTTATTTATTCAAAATTTAACGCTTTAGATTTAATATTATACAACCAACTTTCATCCAATGGCTGCAGTTTTTATTTTTTATTTTTTGAGTAATAGTGTAAAAATGTTTAGCGGGGGTCACACATTTTAATTTTTTTTAAAGCTTTTGACATTTTGAAATCTTGTATTATTGTTATTTTAATACCCCTAATTTAAGACTATTACGTGTAAAAATGTTTAGGGGCTTCGTTGGTATTTAAATTTTTTAAAGGCTTTTGACATTTTGAAGTTATTTTATTATCATTTATTTTTTTAATAAAACAAATATTTTATTTAAAAATTTTATAAAAAATAAAAGATAAAGTGCATGTTAAGTAATTTTTATGGAGAAATCAAACTCAGTTGATTTTGGTATCCAACAAATATAAATGATTCAGATTACTAAAGATTATTGAGGTCAACCCTCCTAATACAGTTTATCTGAATATAATTCAGTCAATTCTGATATTCAATTGATATGAATTATTCAAGTTATTATAGATTATCATTATGAGTACGGCTCTTCGAACTCAATTAATCCAAAAAATTATTAAATTTAACGATCAACATTGATCAAAGAGGTAAATTGGTGAAAATTTAAAGTATAATGGCTTTAATTGGATGCAAAACATTTTAATTGATTTTTTCAAAAGTTCAAGGGCCTATGATACCCTTAAACTTATAATTAAGAGATATAACCATTTATGCAGTATAATTTTTTTTAATTTTTACATTTTTTAATTAAATAAAATTGATGTATAAAATTAACAGTGAATTATACGAAGATTGTCACTTAAAAATAAATAAAAAGTTAATATCAACTATTTATTTCACCCATTTAATAAATAAAAAATATATAAAATTATGCAGTTAAAAAAATTAAAAAAATATTAACTATTTATGTAAGTGGATTTTATCTATTAATAAAAGATAAATAAAATTTATATTAATTTCTTAAAATAAATATCATGTGCTAGCTTGGGCACAACCAAATATCAATCCTAAACAAATCTAATCTACTATATCTTCATGTTTCTATTGTTTTCTTGTGCTTTATAGCCTTCTTCTATATATACTATTTCTTACGTTGCACCTGAAATATCTATCCATATTTTTTATTTCACGTCATGTTAGTAATTGTATAATATTAAAGAATTATATATGTACAATATTTAGGTGGTAGTTATGTTGGTGTTTGTGTCTTGAGATAATTATTTTTTAAGTATTTTTTGATTTAATAGTCAGATAAATATCTAAATTATATTTATTATTTTTTATATTTAAATTATATTTTGTTCAAAATAGAAGTTTAAAGTTGTATTTTGATCAGTTTAAGTGTCTAACCGTATATTTTCATGAATGTAAAACATAAATATCAACAGGGACGGAGTTAAGACTTAGGGTTGGGGCAAAACGTAAATGTTTAGAAGTAGGGGACAAATTCATAGAAAAACTATTTTTTTAAAAATTTAAATAGGAAGACAAAAATAAATAAATAAAAATTCGAGGAGGCGATTGTTCCTCTCCACCCCAGATCACTTTGTCCCTAGATGTCAGAGAAAAATACTTGAGAAACACAAAGAATCTAAGAAATACAGGTGTATACTTGGTTAAGAACCTGCAAATTCTATACAAGGTATCAATGACCAGTTGATTATACAATAATATGATCACTAACACTAACCCCATCCACCTACTATCAAAAAGGCTTTAAAAGAATAAAACAAACAAAAAGACCACCAAAGAACACCTCCTAACCCGAATTTTCTCGACTCGGATCAATCAAACCAGGAATCACTGATTGGTTCCCTCTATTTCTGGTCAAGTTAAAGTTAGCACCGGAATAGTGCTGGTTGTGAAATGTAGTTGTCGGTATTTGTTCGTCAATGAACGTAAAAGAAGACTGTTGCATACCTTATAAGTCCTATGGATCGCCACAGCATCTAGCTCTTTTTGTCTCCTGGAGTTTCTGCCATAAACACATCATCTCCCTTGGACCTTGGTAGTGAGCAATAACATAACCGTCCTTGCAACCCTCGTTGAAGATCCTCTCTTCCTTCTCGTACCGGACTTTTAAACCATCTTTTTGCATATCTGCGATCCAAATTCCCATTGCCACATCTTCCAGCTTAAACATCTGTTGTTCATACGTGATATTTGTTTAAATACACACAGGGAATGAATGGGGAAAACATATTCCAATAATTTCTCATGCTCAGATTATATAGTGGCCAGTGATTGTTTTGGATGAATCGAAATAACAATTTTTTTTGTCGTACCTTTAAGCGCACTTCATTGAACCTCTTGTAAACAGCCTTCGCTATGTCGTGGGACACCACATAACCAGGACCATGTGCCCAAGGTGGGTACTTCTCTTCAGACCATTCCTTCATTGAAAATGATAACAAGAACATAGTAAGAAGCAGAAGACAAATTTTATCCCATTATGAGTAAATAATGGTGTTTTGTCGCTAACATAAGGATCATACAAAATAACATAAACTAGCATAGTTCTTCAAGCAAACATTTAGAGCTTATGCTTCCCTATCCAATGACATAGCGTCGCATCTGTACAGTTATTTGAGGAAATTGAATGAAGAATTACCTCAGGGCTAATATACCACTTGCTATCTGTACTGCGATGAGGTTGGGAATCCGAGTTAATGAGTCCATAAAGCAATCCATGAGTCACATTTATCCTGCTTAATGACGCCATTACTTCATCCAAACGAACGAATGCATCATCATCAGTCTTCATGACAAACTTTGCCGAAACAACTTCTGTCTGCAGAAGAGATGAACTTTATAAGAAAATGAACAATTCTGCGTATTCAAAAAAAGGGACCAAGGCTTTACCCCAAAGGTGCAAATAGCCAAAGTTTTCCAGGTGATAAGGCTGTAGTAATCAACAAAAGGCATCAGCTGTACATCTCCATATGTCCGAGCTTCGTACCAGAGTTCATCATTCACTATATGGTTTTTATGCTGTAGAACATCTCAAACTTGGTAAGTGATTACGTAAGAGGCTTAGATAACCATAAACCTTAAAACCAAAAACTTGAAAATAGTTTCAAGAGAGAAACAAGACAGATTTTGGCACCAAAATTTCCATACAACTTTTTTTTGTAACACTATCTTAACTATTTTATTATATTTAAAAGGATATGGTCGTCATTCAGTAGTGGGGGTTACTGCAAAACATTGTAAGCTATGTATCGGTACAGCTATGGTCTAAAAACAGAGAACATGATTAATCCTGTCCCAGCTGGAGAGCTCTAACAGCAGCTAATGCCTCTGGCACAAAATCATATGCAATCTAGAAGTGCAACAATTTCTTGAGAACATGATCGAGATTCAAGAACCATAATATTGAACCATAGAATTTGTTGCAAGAACATCTCAACCCCATGTATTGCTTGAAGAGAATAATTCTCCCGTACTATGAACTAGAATTACCCAAGCGTCCAAATTATAACTATTTTGAGTGAGAGAAATTCACAAGGAAACCTTACCAAACCAACAAAAAAGTGCACTACAACCGTCCCAGATCGAACTTCAGGATACTGCATCCATGTTCTTCTCACAGCCATTCTTCTTTTAAAATTATTGGCGGTAGAGAAAACACCAATAAAGAGCTCAACAGGTCTTTGAAGAGAAAGAGGAACTGATTTAAGTGCTTCTATATCAACTGTATGGTCTGAATCCTCTGAAGTCGGTAAACCACTAGCCAGCACAGAGATTAATTTCACATCTCCAGAAATTCTAACCTCACTAACAAGCCATGGCTCCAACGTCTGAACATAAGAGCAGCAAACGATCCATTAAGCTTAACGAAACTATTAATTATTAAACAATTCTACATGAGGAGGATTCAGAAATTACTTCTCGATAAGCAAAGGATGTTACGTGCTTCCCATCAACTGTCATCTGTATTCCCTCTGATCCTACTCTAAGTGTTGCAACGAAAAGAGAACCTTGTTTAAAAGGAAAATATCTTCTGGATTTAACCCCCAGTAGTCCCATTTTAGACATCCTTGAACCATGGGAGTGCACTCCAACTGTCCGGTTATCATCTTTACCCACAAACTTATTGCATTGATCCAACTCATCCACTGGAGAAATAAATAAGTAGAGAGTTACCTCAAAGGAACTATAGATGCATTTATACATGACTCAAGGATGCAAACAATTAAGAAAAAAGGAAGACGAGGAAACAATTAGAATTTTACATGAGTTGGAAATATTCTATTTCATCGCACATAATGAAGGTAAAGCATTTTTGTAGCTGGCTATTAATTGATTTCATTAAGCATAGAGTTTCATGCTAGACAAAGCCTGAAGACAATAGGTTGAAGGACCTTTGAAGTTGATGAAACTTTCATACTCCAATAATGTGTTATACAAAAGATAGGATAAAACAAGAGGAAAGACCCCTTTTTTGGCAATAAAAAGTATCAGAAAGATGTAACGAGTCTTTCTACCTTTATTATTCTTTTCAGATGTTTCTGGTGGACAACGCTCCTCTTCACCCCAATCATGAGCTAAAGTCCAGGTGTTTTGCACAATTACAGGGTCCTCAGTTGTCTTATCCCCATTTAGTCTAACATTGTAATGCAAAATTATTGGTGGATCAGGCTCCCCAGGAAGTGCTTCCCCTGTTAAATCAATGCGAAAATCACCAAGAACTCCATTTGGAATGCCAATGATTGTAATGGAAGAACCTTGAGTGAGGCCACAAGGAACTCGCAACTTGTGGCGACTCTCAGGTTCTGTAGCATTCATTTTACTAAGAAACTGGGGGCACTGCTTCTCTTTTGCTTTTCTAGATGAATTATCATTCGCATAACCAAGCTTTTCCTCTTCGACTGAAGCCATCAGTCTATTCCATGCACTTCCAGCTTCCTTGATGGCCTCTACTCCATTTGGCAAAGCATGAGAATGATTAATTAAGTGCTTCAACAAATTCCAGGTGAGCAAAGACTGTTGCTCTCCCTTGGAGAGGTTCCTCTGAGCAAAGAGACTTAAGGCTATGATATCAAGGGAAATTACTTGAGAAGCATTTCCTGGATTCTGAAGTGAACGTGGAGCTGTAAAACGCACCCATTCAAGTGGATTGGTTCCATTAGAAGAGAAGGGATACATCAAGTAACTTTCTTCAACAGGATTTTTCATAAAACCATATCTCAGCAGCAGCAACATAAACAGAGATGCAACTATAGCACCACCGTACCATTTCTTCATTCTGCCAATCATACAGCCACATCAATGTTTTGCAAACAACTGGGAAATAAGTATTCAAGTTTATTTGTAAAATTATGATCCATAGGCAATAAGTCAAGTTGCTAATGAAGAGTTAGAATATCGGTGCACTTTGGACAGACAATCAACAGTCTAAGATTAAATGCTGAAGGATCATTTCACCTCTTCAAATGGGGTGTTTCAGCTTTCATTTTCAACCTCCTGTCCAACCGAGTCAACTACCAAAATTTGCAAGCATCACCTTTTGGCTTAAAAGCTTGAAACTTCTTCAATCATGAAGCAATTTCATGAAATATTTATCGTCGTGCATCATGCATAAGATTATCACACTGACAGAAAATGAAACCGATAAGCCCATTAGAAAATGCATCAAACCTTTCCCCTAAATATAAGTAACACATCCATAATACTAACATAAAGAGAAACATTACAACAGAACAAACAAGCACACAACTCCAAGAAAATAAAGCAAATCAAAACGAAGACCTGGCCATCTGCTTTTTCCACTTACAACAAGCCTATTCAAAGTTGATAAACTATACCAAGCTCATCCTGAGACAAGTGTCATGCATTTCATAAAAATCAGTACAGCCATTATAATTTATAAAACACCATACTAACATTTCCCCCAAGCAAACAATAATCAATTTGCATCAGCCGCCGTAGACAACCAAGATGTATAAGTCAATTGTATAAAGCTGTGTCACCCCAATTGCTCTTTTGGAGGGAGTTGTTGAACTTACTCTTTCAATGGATATATTATATTCATATTGACTGAAACAAACAAGAAACTTTAGCCACATGAAATCATATAAAATAACTAAATGAAATTAGAGACGCACAACTATAGCAAACAGGAAGAATTTAAAACAAAAAATTATTTCTTGTTATAAAATTGTAATTCTCCCCCATATGATTAGTAAATTATATTTGCTTTAATAGAAACTATAGACTTGACTTTTATAAAATCGTTTTCTTTATATAACACGAAAATGTCGTTGCCGTCTTAGTATTCGCTTTGGCTGGGGAAAATTTTAAATAAATAAATTGAAAATTAACGGTCATTACTCGTTACAGCTATGATTGGTAGGCGAGAAAATGTAGGAAAATAAAGAAATTTTTTTTGTCAACCAAATCTCGGATTCAACTGTATGATCTTTTCTTGTCCCTGCCGGAACTTAGCTCAATTTCCACCTTTCTTCAATTCAAACAAGTTTCAAGCTCTAAAATTTCCATAAAGAAAAACGAAATCAAGATATCAATTTCCCTCATCTTCTAATCACCTCATGTTTTCCCGCAGACCAAACTAGAACAAAAAATGCACCAAACCACAAAAAAAAAAAAAAAAAAAAAAAGTTTCGAGACAGATCCAAGCGCATTGAACTAAATCTAAACATAACAATGAAAACGCGAAAATTAAAAGCGAAAGCAGAGTAAAGGAACTAAATAAAAAGCATTTCTGAATTAAAAAATTCAACAAAGAAAAAACTGAGCTAAAATGAACAGTGTAAGCAAAGATGGAGAAGAAAAACTACTAGTTCCGGCGGAATCAAAGACTGAAGCTTACCGACGACGAGAGGAATCGCGGAGAGAATTTGAAGATAAAGCTTTTGGAAACAGAGTTTGGATCTCTGTCGTTTTGAACTTTGTTTTTTGAACTTTGATGTCGTTTAAAGCTCAACTGTGGGAAATAAAACCGTTTCCGATCTTCTCCAAGTAAAACAAACAACAGAAATTTTGCGTTTGTTGTTGTTGGACCGACTTGTAATTTTATTTTATTTTGAGTATCCCTAAAACAAATTAATTAACATATGATAAAAACTAATTTTTGGGGTAAATAACACCATTGGTCACCAAAGTTTTTTGTTTTTCTATTTTTATCATTAAATTATTATTTTGACAAAAAGTCAAAAAAATATTAATTAATTAACTATAAAAAATTTAAAATGATTTGATATAATAATATATCAATAAAAATAATTTTTTATGTTATATAATTTTATAAAATTATTTTTTATTTAATATAATTTTTTAAATCAACATATGATAATGTTATATCAATATACATTGTTACGTATGTCTATTACGTAATTTTAAATTATTTATTATTAGTAAAGTAATAACTTTTATCTTAAAAAATTATTTTATCTAAAAATAAAATATTAATAATTAAATTATTTAAAAATATATAAATTAAAATATTATTTAATCGATAGTTAAAAATATTTTTAAATTTTATTTTTTAAAAATATTAATATTATATTTTTTTATTTTAATTATTAATAAAAGATATTATATTTACATTGATGTTTTTAATCTTTTTCTTTATTCTTCTTTTCCACCTTTAGCCTTTTACCAGCATCAGCTGATTAGACTTTGACTGAAATACCTTCTAAGATGTCTACGCGTGGTAAATTGTCGGTTGCTTTCTCTTTCTTTTGTTTTTTTATTATTAAATAATAAATTTAACTTTTAATATTTATATTTTTATCAATTTCATCTTAAATTTTATTTTTATTTGAATATGACAATTAACCTTTATTTTTTTTATCAGATTGCTGTATTTTTATATTATATAAAGGAACATGACTTAATATTAATAATGAGAAAAGTAATGTCATTTACTATTATATTACATGTTTTGTTAATTTTTATTGTATTTTCATGAAAATTAATAAAAAAATCATTAAATTTTTTATAGGAGTCACTTAAAATCTTGTGGTACTTAAATTATATTTTTAATTTTAAAATTAAGTATTGTTACATATTACCACGTCTGGGAAGAAATAAAGACATTAATCTCATGTTAAAAAATTAGGTCTTATAATACATAAATTGTGACGTTACATATCCTATCATATATATATTTAAAAAAAAATAATGATCTCGTAATAATATACACATTAAAATACATGTGAATTGCAACACATGCAGGGATGAAACCAATATTTAAAAACAAGAGGATAAATTCATAAAATATATTTTTTTAAATGTAAATAAAAATATAAAAGTAAAATAAATTCTTCGAAAATAAAAACAATCATGTACCTTTGTCCGTGAACGCATATATCATATTAATACCATAAAAATAATGGTTTACTCATCATTTCCCTTAAATTCACAATAATTCTACTAAAAAGGACAAACATGGCCCCATTTAATTAAAAATAATTAAGATCAAATTATTAGAACATATGACATTAATGGTAATTTATTTACATTATAATATAAATAAGTAGGCTCAATTTTTTCATAAAAATATATAGTTTTTTTCTTGAACTATTTCCCCCTTAATTTGTTCATATAAACTATCATTTATATCTTATTTTACTCAAATAAACATCCCAATTTTTAATATAATTCAAAAAAAATTAATGTTTCATATCCCAAGATGAATTTATTATTATAGTAAAGTATTATTTAATTAACTTGTAGACAGGAACACGTGTCTCAACACGTGGAGACTTTTGATTGAGAAACAGTTGAGGGGGCTATTCGAGAAAGGACGTTTCTATGTCTTTTTTTTTCTGAATATTTAAAAGGGGGGGGGGGGGAGGGACGAGGCGTAAAGTACAAAATACGAAAGTAACGGCGGAGTTAAACAGTAAACAAAAAGGAGAGACTGATCCGTTTGGGTTTAACGGAAATCATCATGGGGAGCAACGGAAAAAAAAGGCTTAATAGCTAAGCGTCCAAACGATACTTATAACTTTCAAAAAAAAATACTTACTATAATTTATTTTCGATGTTTAAATTATTTTTTGTTTTTAATAAATAAATAATTTTTTATTATTTTAGGTATTTAATTGATAATTGTTGTTATTTAAAAAAATATATTTTTAATTTATTATTTTAAGTATTTAATTGTTAATTATTATTTAAAATTCGCATAAAAATAATTTACACCCTTAACGTTTATATTTTTGGATAAATTTAATTCTTTACCTATGTCTTTTTAACAAATAACTTATTTTTTAACTACCATGATAAATGAACCGTTAAAAATTTAATAATGATAACATGTCATATATATGTGATAATATATTTTAAATGACATAGAATCTAATCTATTAAATATATGCATATATATATAGAATATAATTTTATTTCAGTATAAAATATAAAACAATTAAAATTTAAATAAAATATTAAAAATTAATTAAATCCAAAACAAATATTTACTAAATATTCTCAACCCTAACTAAACTAAAATATCTTTATAAAACCTTAAAACTCCAATTTAGATTAAAACTAAAATACCTAAATTCTAAACTAAAATAATAAAAATCCAATTAATTATTATCAAAATCCTTTATCTTTGATTCACCGGTAACAAACTATACCCTTTCTTTTCAAATTATGTTCATACCTTTTTAGATAAAATTTTAATTTTACTATAGTTAAGGTTGAGAATGTTTAGTAGCCTTTTGTTTTAGATTTAATTAATTTCTAATGAATAAAAAATTATTTTTTAATATTTTATTTGAATTTTAATTATTTTATATTTTTAGATTGGAATAAAACTATATTTTGCATGTATGTATTTGATATACTAAATGTTAAGTCATTTAAAATATATATATATATATATATATATATATGACATGTCATCATTATTAAATTTAACGGTTCAGTTATCATGGTAGTTAAAAAATGAGTTATTTGTTAAAAGGACATAGGTCAAGGGCTAAATTTACCCCAAAAAAAGAATAGGGGCCAAAATGACAAATTATAAACGTTAAGAATAAAAATTATCTTTATACCTTTAAAATTATATACCTTAAATATACCTTAAATTTTAAATATATTTTTTAATAATGAGAGCGAAAAAAAGGCTTTTGTGCTTTAGGAACAAGGAATGATTAAGTAATTTAAATAACGTAAGAACGTTGCTTAATCAATGAGAAAGCTATGCTTCACCTCTCATAATATGGTGCACTGGCACCAGACCAAATATAATACAGTTTGAAATTTATTAATTTCTACTTAAATAGCGTTTTAAATATTGTTTTATATCTAATAATTTTTTTTAGATTCAATAATTTATATATTTATTATCAGTGACGGTCTAGATTATTTTACAAAGCTGAATATAAGTTAAAATATTTTTTTAGGGCGAACACGAATTATAAAACATTCAAAATTTTAAAGTGGACACAAATTATAAAATTCAAAGATTAATTTATAAAGATTAAAAAAATTAAAATTAAATATATAAATTTTAAAAAATTTAAAATAAATACGAATCCATCTTAAAATATATGACTCCGTCACGGTTTATTATATCATAATTATTTTTATTTTTCTTGTCTTTGCACTGGTTTTATTTTATCATATTTTAATTATTTTAGTATCATAATTAATGTGGCTAGGTCTAATTTCATTCTCTCTATAATAAAATAAAAAGAGTTAATTACATTCAACATCCTTTTAAAAGAGTATACTTAAATATGAATTGAATTTATTTTAATCAATATTGAAAAAGATACATATGCTAGAGTTTATATATTTATAGAATTAACATTTTTAAAAGGTGTACAATTATAATTCTATTTTAATAAAATATAACTCTGGTTTGAATTATAGGAACTATGGATCATTCTAAATTATCTAACACATCTTTTTTTTCTTCTTATTTTTTACGGTTTTATCATAATTAATTTTGATTAACTTATACCGTATATCTATTTTAATAAATAAGTTTTTTAGTATTTTTTTACATGCATAAAATATTAAAATAAAAATTTTATTTATATAATATCAAACTGCTTTATCACTTAAATATATTTAATTAATTTTATAAAAATTAAGAATTTATAAATTTGACCTATTAATCGTCGTAAATTTATCAAGATGTAACTTATTTTTTAAAATAAAATTTAGGGGAAAAAAAATTGAATTCTGTACATGAATTTTAGTCAACCGTGTACATTCTTCTGAATGTGTCAACATGCAATTTTTTATTTTTATTTTAATGTATTTTAGAGAACATACATGGTTAATATTAACAAATGTTAAGAAATAAATAAAAATTAATTTTTTTTATAAATTTTCTTAATTTAAGGTTTAGAGTCTTTAATTTCAGATGTACGAGTTTAGAATTTAGAGTTTATAAATTAAAGTTTAATTTTTAGGATAATACAATTAGGATTTAGGGTTTAACTTATAAATCTTAAATTATAACTCTAAATTATAAATTTTAACTATTATCTCTAAATTTTAAATCTTTACCCTAAACCCTTAAAACTTACACCTTAAATTAAGATCATAAACTTTAAAATTAAAAGACTTGTGTAAACTTTTAGTTTTTACTGCTAGTATATGAAATACTACTTACCTCCCCAGGGACAGGGCCAAAATTTGGAGTTGAGAGGGTCAAAACATAAATGTTTAGAAGTAAGGCAGCAAATTCATAATTTTTTTTAAATTAAATAAGGAGATAAAAATAAAAAAAATCTTCGGGGTAGGGGGTGATTGCCCCACCCCACTTAGTTTAGTCTATTTCGTCCTACTTAAGATGTTTATTATTGATTTTTTAAAAATCAATATTTTTAAAGTTTCACTCTATTTATATTACATATTTTAATTATTTAATTTTTATAAGATATATATTTAAAAACTTTTTGATAAAATATTTTAAAAATATATATTTTATATTTTTATCAAATAATAAATTTTAAATAACTGTGATGTGAGTTAAAGTTAAAAAAAATTGACAAAATAATAAAAATAATAATAGGCATGAAACGGAGGGAGAAATTATATTTTAAATTAAATATTGTGCTAAAACCATCGAATGACAAAAACTTATACACCTAACTTTTGGATCGTTCTAAATTCATGTACTTTCCTGTTCTATTTTTGATGTATTTAAGAGAAGATATTTGGTTGATTTCAGTAAACGTTAAGAATACGTTAAGAATATATAGGCCGAACTTAGGGATCTGCCGGACCGACACTAACACTGATTGACGAAAGTTAGGGGAGTGAATGAGATTAGATACCACAGTAATTCTAGCCGTAAATGATGGATATTAAGCGCTGTATGTATCGATCTACTCAAAATTTATCGACATAAAATAAAATAAATTTATCGAATTGATATCAATTTATTAAACGATTATAAAATTAAATATAAATTTGGAAATTGTTGAATTAAAATATTAAATTTTTTAGAAATTGGATGTTTGAACCACATCTTTGCCTTGTAACAGAGGACAGTCCATTAAATCCGACAGCATCACTAAATACCAGGAGTATACACAATTGCTTCCTTTACAGCATCCGTAATGTCCTAAAACTTATAGAATTCAATGTTCGGTTTGATTCATACAAACACGAACTTCATGTCAATCTCGTTTATCCGACATTCGTAACGATCATTATAAAACTTAAAACCCGAATCCGAATCAAAGAAAATGAATTCTGAGAGTGCATGCCAATATTTGTTAAAGCATTGAGGAGGTTGGCCTTTCTTTTCAATGCATGCAAGTATCGACGTTGGTCGAGTTCGGATTAGGATTCGGAGCAAGTCCCACGCTTGAACCAGTCGTGAGTCCAGAACTTGACTCCGTCGTTGTTGGGACAAGAAAGAGTGGGACACTCCTCCATTGTCCGAATCAGATCTGAAATCTGTTTGTTGTGGAACTTGATTCATGTTTTCCGAGTGCCATTTCGAAGTAGCCGTGCTGATCGAAATGGACTCGGAACAGGTTCCATGTTTGTCCCATTCAGAGACCAAAAACGTTCACCACTGCTGCCTGGACAAGCCAGTGTCGGCCAGTTCATGCTCATGTTACTGATGAGGTCCGAAATCTGCAGTGTTCAACAGTTTTGAACCACATTACTCGTATTCCGGAATCAAAGTCCGATTCAAATGCGTGTCACGTAACAACGTTGCGACCGTTATTTAAATCTCTGATCGAATGGGATACACCAGAAGGGTTGCTAGGATCAAAATTAAGGGTAGAAACTATTATTGTATTTAGGTCAAAGACTATGGATGCCAAAATCAGCAGCAGGATTCTCTGTTGTAGGGTAACAACTGTTGTCTGAATCACAGTATGAACCTGGCCACTGCAAGAAATTAAAAAAAAAAAAAAAGTCAAAACAATTCCAGAAAAATACTCTATTTTTTTTCTTAGCAACCAAACAACTCACTTGTTGAACAAAGTAGAAAAAAAATCAAAATCCTGGGAAATGCAAACCACTACCAGATACTGACCTGTAGAACCAGAAGAATGACAAAAAAAAAAAAATGAAAACTTGGAGACCCCTTTCTTTTGTGTCTGATTTTTTTAAATAATATATAAAATTGATATTTTGAACGAAATAAATTGAATTAAAAAGATACTTATATTATATATTGACATTCGAATATAACATATTTCTTTGAATGTGCCAAACTTAGGAGATGGTGTCGTTAGTTAGGGATGTTTAAAAATATCCGATTCGGTCAATCTGATTCGATTATCTATTGATTCGATCCGAAAATTAGGATACTTGATCTGGTTTTTATTTTTAGACCGGATATCCGATCCGATTTTAAGTTTTTCGGATCAGATACAGATCACAATATTTTAAGTTTCGGATTATCCGAAAACCCGAAAATTCAAAAATTTAAATTTTTATTAATATTAATCTTATTATATTCAATAATTTATTGGTTATATCAAATTTTTTTAAAAATTAAAACTTTTATAAATGTGAGTCTTGTTTTTAATTAATAATTTGTTGTTTATTATATTCAAAATTTTAAATTTCTCATAAATATAATCTTCAAATTTGAAAAAGTAGTTTAATCAAATTATATTTTTGGATAATCAGATATCCGACTATCTAATCCGAATATGCAGATATCCATTTTTTTCGGATCAGATACAAATCACTATATCATCGATCCGAAAACTTGAATATCTAAAAATTCGGATCTGATACGATCCGATATCCGATAATAAACCCCGCCGACACTAGGGAGGAGATGGCAGACCTGCCAATGCTATGGATCCACCAATTCTTGTTTTAGATGATATCTGAACATGTGCAGCTGCAGCATTGCATCTGCTATTGCCTACTGCTTTCACATTCATTGGATTAAAGAATTATAATGTACACACAACACACTCTCGAGTAGACAAGTATGGTTGTGGGAAAGGAAAAGGCAATTGAAAATTGAAGTGGTATTGTCACTATTTTTTTATAGTTAATTTCCTTATCATGTGAAAATTTATTTTATAAAAACATTTATTTTAAATTTAAATGTTGAAAATTTTAGATTTTAAACGATAAATTATAAATCATAAATTTATATTTAAATAATAATTATGTAAATAATAAATTAATGTATAGATCTTTTAAATATATTTAATAATACTATATTAAAAAAAAATATAATCTAATTAATATTAGTAAATATAAAATACTAGTAACTAATAATTTTTTTTGAATAAATGAAATTTCACTTCATCCAAGAACATAAAAAGAAATCATACAAATAACCGCTCTGTATACCCAAAACCTCTGTATAAAAGAATAAAAACTCGTTATACAGTTATATTCCTATATTCTTATTTTTCAGAATTTTTCTTCTCACATTATTTTTAATAACAGTTAAAAAACTTTATCTACTCTTAAATTTTTCTCATGTAACCTTCAATTTCGATTTTACAATACATAATAATTGAACTCTCTCCAAACAAAACGAATGGTGACTGCTTTCAAGGATTTTCCTTTACTTCAATAATATTAACTTTCAAATGTGAGATGAAAACTTGTAACTACTAGACAAATGGTCTCTAGTTTTTATACTTGTTGTCCCACATAACAAACACATAGTATCTATAAGGCAACCTCATTGTTTCAAGCGATGTTTTGTAGGCAACCTATCTAGTACCATAAGCCATGATGTGAAAGCAACCTATCTAGTACCATAAGCCATGATGTGAAAGAATGTCTAGAGATAACTAATCCACTCCAAACAAGTCTATATCAAGAGACACTAACCTGCTTGTACCTAATTTCCTCCCAAACCACACGAGTGATAAACCTCCCTGAAATGTTTTTCACTGTCATAAAATCAGTTATCAACTTTAATTCCTCCAAACCCAACTTTATTCTAGTTTCAAACAAACTAATAAAATATTTAAACAAGTGTAAAATTATATTTTTATTTGTATATATTATTTTGATTGTTTAAATAATCAAACATTTATCAACTATCAATTAATTTATCACACTTATACAATCAACTAATATAATATGCTAATCAAATTGTTAATAAAATTCGTTATCGACTATATGTTAATATAATCAGTTATTCGTTATCGACTATATGTTAATATAATCGTTATCGACTATATGTTAATATAATCAGTTATCAGTTATTTGTTAATTGTCAAACATGACCTAAATCTAAATAACATTTATATACCTCAAATCACTATCTGATTAATATAAAATCAAGATATATAATTCTTCTTCTTTATCAATCCATCATTAAAATTTAAAAAAAAATGTTCCATCGAATTCAAAATTAAAATTTTTTCAAAAAAAATTGAAATCATTTAATAATTTTAAAATGCTTTTTTAATAACACAGTTAATTATTAAATCATAAAGTAGTAAAAATATGAACAATTTAAAATTTTAATACTTAAATAAAAAAAAATAGATTTAGTGGTTAAAATAAGAGTAAGAAAATGTTCAGAGTTTAAATGTGTAATTTATCCAACGGCTTATAAGTCCAAACCGGTTAGGAGAATTTTCTAAGCACGAACCGAACCGGACATTTTCCACCCCATCCCTGTACTGATAAAAAAGCTTGAAACTTGAAACACAATCTCACAAGTCACAGCAAAAATAAGATAGGAGAGAGAGAGACCTTTGAAACTCACAGTCTCTCATCTCCGATCCAATCCCAATTCGAAGGGGAAACCCTAAAAATCCAATTTTCAATCGATTATATCGTTTTATTTTCTTCAATTTCGATTATAATTCCAATTCTTTTTCTTGAGTGGTGTTCTTAACACAATTCACATGCTTCTTCCCCAATAACATTTGTTGATCTCTTGATGCCACGATTGCATGCTCGAAAACGGGTCGATTCCAAACCCAAGACCGTCACCGACCCACCTAAAATGGATCCGATTAAGTTCCAAATCCGACCCAGTTCCCGATCCACCGCTCTTTTTTCCCGAAACCCTCGGCAAACCAGGCCAACCCCGTCTATCTTTGCAGTTTCAATAGTCACTTCTCTCACTTTATTGTTTTTTAGTTACATTTTCCTCTTCTCATCAGCAGAGTCCACAAAATTCGGAATCATAATCGATGGCGGAAGCACAGGAACGAGGATCCACGTGTTTCGATACAGAGTTGATCGAAGCAAAGGCGTGGTTTTCGACTTTAAAGAAGGGTCATATAGCTTGAAAGTTAATCCGGGGTTGTCAGCTTATGGGGAGCAGCCGGAAGCAGTGTCGGATTCTTTGGGGGAGCTTCTGGAGTTTGGGAGGAAGAAAGTTCCAAAAGAACAGTGGGGAGAGACGGAAATTAGGCTAATGGCGACGGCGGGGCTGAGATTATTGGATGTTGAGTTGCAGGAGAAAATCTTGGAGGAGTGCAGGAAGGTGCTTAGGGTGTCTGGGTTTAAGTTTCACGATGAATGGGCGTCGGTTATTACAGGTAATACAATGTGGGTTACTTTAGTTGTAATAGAATATGATGTGTTCTGAATCCGACATGTGAATAGGAATAGAAGAGTATTAGTATTAAGAGGTTTAAGTTCATCTTTACTTGTAGGAATTAGAGTACTTGACCTTGTTTTGAGTGAATTTGGCTGAAGTCACATTTAACAAACAATAACTTATTGGGATATTTTTTGAGTTTTGATTCTCATCTTTTTCTCCTGACTGTATTCATTAGGTATCCGGATTCCGGGGGACTAAATAAAGATCATTCCTGTTGTCAAGGCTGGAAATATTTCAGTCCTTATGTTTATATTGTAGTTTCAAATCCCTGATCCACATTTCGGATGCTAATTTTTGTTTTTTTCTATCTGTCTTAGGCTCTGATGAGGGGGTCTATGCTTGGGTTGTTGCCAACTATGCACTCGGTACACTTGGAGGTGATCCTCTGGATACGACTGGAATTATTGAACTTGGCGGGGCATCTGCTCAGGTTTGTTGTTATCTTTAGTCTTCCCTGCTTCTAGATTCTTTAATTTGGAATTCTTTGATATAGTGTTTTTATTGAGTAAATTGGATTCTTCCGCACCAGAATTTAAAAGTCATTCGAGCGTCTAATTAATGGCCCTATGCATTAGAAGTAGGTGTTTATTGCGAGCTATGAACTACGCATTGTAGGCTGTCTAGAAAAACAAGTTGATGTCATTCCAAAAAACAGGCATTAACATGCAAAAATTCATTGTTGTCAAAGACAATACTTCTGCTTAAATCAACAGAACTATACACAATGTCAGATAAAGAAGAGGTTAACAGAACAAGAAGCAATATTTTAAAACAAAAAAGAACAAGAAGCTATAAATTCAACTCATTGGCATTATGTACGTTTCTTAGTTGGTGCACTTATTGTATAAGTTGAGAAGTACTAGTAAGACACCACTAACTTGTTGTTATACTTATTTCAGGTAACCTTTGTCTCAAGTGAGTTTATGCCTTCCAAGTTTTCACGCACCATCAAGTTTGGGAATTTCACTTACAATCTCTATAGTCACAGCTTTCTTCATTTTGGCCTGGTAACCTTTGCATGCATTAGCTATTTTTGTACTTTTTTGTTTGTTGTTTGTCAAACGTAGGCTTAAAAAAAACTGGTTTAATTTTCTTGCAATTCAAATGAGATGTTTCGGATGTTTTCATAGCCAAAAATAAATCAAATGAACTGAGAATAATTTTTTGTTCGTAAATTCTGAAACTGATACTGAATGATTGACTGTCCTCCTTCCAGTTTTTTTCTTCTTTATCCCTTTAAAAACAATAACGATTTAATGCAGATCTAACTTCAATATGGCTTTGCATTGTGAGTTTTGTAGCTTGTTTTTAGAAATTCTACCAAGAAATCCATGGCTGACTAGTTTTTAACTTTTGTCAATTTTTCAGGATGTTGCTCTTGAATCATTGAGGGAAACACTTATTAAAGGCGATTTCAGTGCTGGTATGTTTTTGACATATCTTCTTTCTGCCAAAGTTTTGCAGGGTTAGAAGTACTTGAAATTATGCATTGAACTCCAACTAGAAAATTTTGTCACGCCGGATTGTAATTTAATCATCTCCATGAATCTTGCAATTTGCTTAAGGAAGTGATAGATTTGAGTACGACAGTTGGACACTGTTTATATGTTATGGTTTTGAGTATTTATGATGTATTGAATGTTTAATTCTAAAACCTGTCTTCTTTTAACTTTGGTCATTTATGGCTTATTGATGATGGGTGTATCGAAAAGGTTGTTTGAGTCAAAGTTTTTTGTTTGATATTTTCATAGAATCTGTTACCTTTAATATAGATGATGTGGACTTACCAGTTAGTTATGTGCTTATATTGCTCCTTATGTTTTTTCTTTCCCTAATGCAGCTGCTGACTCTCTTCACAAGGAAATGTATATAGATCCTTGCACGCCTAAAGGTTATCTGCCTCAGTCATCAAATCTTTCACAAGGTTTTATGGCTGAAAAAAGTAAATATAGTTCTGAACTTCAAGCTGGGGGTAATTTCTCAGAGTGCAGATCCGCTGCACTAAAGCTATTACATAAAGGAAAAGGTACAAACTCTCTTAGAACCACTACATTTGCATTACCTTGTGCTAGAAGATAATAATCATTATATATTTTGAGTTGCAGAGAAATGTTCCAATAATCACTGTTATTTGGAGTCGGTTTTCATGCCCAAGCTTCAAGGGAATTTTTTGGCTACAGAGAATTTCTTCTATACCTCGAAGGTATAATTCATAATGTTCAGTTTCCTACTGGCTTATGTGCAAGCACATCCTAAACCCATGTGATGCTTTCTTAGGTGCACTGAGTTTCTGTTTCCTAAAAGTCTTCCATTTCTTTTTGTTTTTCTCCTTTTGTTTGGGTAGTTCTTTAGGTTGCGCCAGAGGGCATTTCTTTCTGATCTAATGATGGCTGGGCAACATTTCTGCGGAGAGGATTGGTCTAAATTGAAGAAGAAACACCAATCTCTCGATGAGGAAGAACTGTTGCGCTATTGTTTTTCTTCAGCGTATATTGTGGCCTTACTTCATGATAGCCTTGGAATAGCTTTGGATGATGAAAGGTATATTTCGTACCTTACTAGTCGAGTCGATGACTTTTTGGGCACTTTGGCTTTCCTCGATACGAAAAATATCAATCTGTCAATAGTTTTTATTAGTTCTCTCACAATTGAAATTTTATCAATGGGATTCTATCATAAACAGGATCAGCTTTGCTAATCAAGTAGAAAACATACCACTCGATTGGGCCTTGGGAGCTTTCATATTGCAAAGCACTGCTAAGTTGGATATACAGGAAACTGATTGGATAACTACCATTTCCAGCAGTGATTCACACACACTATTCTCCATCATTGCCATTTCTGCAATACTGACGTTCGTAGCTTGGTCTATATCAAAATGGAGGAAACCCCAGTTGAAGACAGTTTATGACCTAGAGAAAGGACGATATATAGTAAGTCGTATAGGCAGAAGTTGATATCATTTTCCAGAGGAGATCGAAAACATGCTTACAAGTTCACAACCAAGGAAGACAATGCAAGTGCTATAATGGTATGTTATCATTATGCTTCCTTGGTTTACTATGTGAGTGGCAAGTGTAAGATTGTATATCATCAAACTTTTGACATAGGATCGAGTGTAATCTTTCCATGGAGATCCAAAGATAGAAGACTAGATTCCGAGTTTGTATATACCGGGAAGTCGTGAACCAAAAACCCGACTATTAAACCACTTGTTTGTTCATTTTTACCTATAGATTAGATAAAAAGGATTGTGATGGGTTAGTTGTGGGAAGGAGGGGTATTTTCAGAACTTTGTAATGGATTGTTTGTTGTTTTGCTATGAGTGGCATCTCAGTCTTGACCAAAATTGCCATTTATTTCTCTTTTTCTAATTATTGTTGCTATTTCGAAAATTTCATGCAACAAGTCCAGGGATAGGAAATTTAGGAAGGGAAAACGTTCAAAACAGGGTACATTCTCTTTCTTCTAAGTTGACATCTGAACTAAACATTCTCAAGTACATAAAGAATTTTTGCTTCTATATTTATATTCAAACTTAAAATTTTATTATCGTTTTGGTATTTTAGTCATTTTTATAAATTAATTTTAGAAGATATACGACGTGACATAATTGACATGCGATATAATTTTATATTATCATGACATCAAAAGTTTAATATAGTTAATAAAAGTATGAAAACAATGAATGTAATGGAAGTTAAAATATCTACCCTTTCATATTCTCGTGGTTATTCCGGGGCCATCACCCTTGTCATACTCTAAGGAGGAGTAGGAAGTTGCCAGTGGCGACGAGGAGGAGCCGCTGATTCAGTCGGCCGAGTGCCGCATCTGCCAGGATAAAGATTTCATTAAGAATCTTGAGACTCCTTGTGCCTGCAGTGGCAGCCTCAAGGTAGTTTCTTTCGTTATCATTATTTTTCATGATAAGAATTCAAATCAATTGCACGAATTGGCTTTCAATTTAATGAACCTCATAAACTTTGTGCTAATTTCGCAATTGTAATTACTTTGCTTTGGAATTTTAAAAATACTTACTACATGAAATGAGGTTTATGCCTTTTGCTCAAGGAGTGGAAGAGGCTGAAATCCACTGCTTTTAGAATCATCCTTTTGATTTATGAGAAAAAACCCTTTTTTATGCCTCGGGTAGGATTCATTTAGGCACTTAATCACTGCTGACGCCTTGTTAAATTCTTAGTGCTATTGAAATTTGGTTGTTAATGTTATCTCATTGCCAAGGTAGTCTGTGCTTTTCATTTGCCATGAAACCTTATCAACCTGATTATACCGCTCTACTTCGCCCCCAAAACGAAGAAACCGTTATTGAAGTCGGGTAAGTTTGGGGATTGGAGGACATTTTGTGATGATATAACTGACAACTTATCTGTATGATCTGTTTGGACGATTCCATTTGATTGATTTCTGTATGTCTTGTAGTGGTGGAGTCTGGACAATCTCAGGCAACCCTCTAGACTTGCGTGATCCTCGTCTCTTAGCTATTGCAGAGGCATATGATGAATATGCTGCATCAAATGCCAGTGGAGCTGCATTTCGCCGTTCAGTTGCACTAGTTGTAAGCTTTTAGTTACAGAGCTCCTTGACATATTCAATTTCTAATCATGTTTAGCATGGTGCTCAACATCCTTCTTTAAGTGAAGATAACATTAGTTCCTGAAAATTGGACAATAATCATTTCTATATGCTGACATGTTCCATATCAGACACTTGTCTGAATCCATATGGTTTGAGTTGTGTGGTGTGTGGTGAAGTAGGAAGGAATAAACAAAATGAAGCACCAAGTTTGCTTTTTAAAGCAAAGTGGTGAAATTCGAATACCATTTGGGATTTGTTAAAAATCCCAAATGCTAATCCCACTAGTTGTTTACATCAATGGATGCCAAAATATTTAGTGGTATTCTCTTTTGAAACAAAAGCAGCACATATATTCTCACATGCCCTCAACCAGACTTGATCATCATCTATCAGAACAACCTTAAAAGTAAAAGCCACTTCAAGATTCTACCTTTAACTTGTGTTTCTGGTAACATTCCATTTTGCAGTCCCTGTCTGGTAAAAAACTTGCGCTTGTCTCAGATTGTTTCATCTTTCTATTTTGTTTATAGATGAAATATCCATTGTTTATCTTGAAATTGGTTCAGGTTTATGATCCAATCTTTTGATCGGAGATGGACGCGTAGTCAGAGGTTTTGTCCTCCGATGTTGCCGGGAATCCTAGTGGGTTCATAGAGAAGTCATGTGAACTACTTCTCTGTGAACGCATCAGGACTCAACCCAGGGACAATAAGAACGTTGATATCCCAACTTGGTGAACTTGTCTAAAAGGCTATTGACAAGAGCCGGTGTGACATCAACAATATTAAAATCTAGTAGTAAGAATTCGAGCATGTTAAGTCATAAAATTTCAAGTTAATCGAGTTGACGAATCTTGTTTTATAACTCAAATTTTATTTGAAATTTTTTGAGTCAAATCGAGTTGTTCGAGTTTTTATTCAAATTTAATTGTAAACTTATGATAATTGACTCGAATTTGAAAATTGATCCACTAATTACTAAAATACCAAGTGATTCAAAGTTTCATTTTATAACTCAGACTTTATTTGAATTTTTTCGAGTTGAATCGAGTTTATGATATTATTATTCGAATCAATTTAAATTGACTTTTTTTTTTTACTTCAAGCCAAAATATCCAGTTTTTTCCGATTCAATTTCGAGTAAAACAAGAGATTTAGGGTATGAATATGTTAGAAATGAAACAAGAGAAGAAAATATTAAAAGTTTTAGATAAGAGAAATAAAGGGAGTGAGTAGATGGAAGATTGGGATTTGGGAAATAGTCCTTTATCTTTTCTCTTTAAACTGCTTTTGATATTTGGTATTTTAATGTGTGTGGTTTGGTCAGGGATTCAGGCAAGGCTGACTGTGGATGGTCTCATTGGCACAAAGACCGTCGAGGCTGCCTGGTTGTGCCTGCCTCATCAAACCTTTGGTTTAAATCAAAGTTTTTAAAAGTACCCACTTTTAGACCAACCTAGAGAATCCATAAACAGCCGTATTTTGCCTCCTTTCACTTTTTCTTTTTAAAAATATCACTAATTTTAAATTCGAATACAGGATTCGAATACTAGTTTAAGATTTTGGACATTCTGTTCCAGGTTCTAGAATGTAAGTTTAATGTTTATAGTTTAGGATTTGGGGTCAGTGATTTAGATATTGTTTCGAATTTATTATAAGTTGGTTATGTCTAAATACATTCTAAACTCTAATAGTTCATTGTTGGTTAGTTTTTTATATCTTATGTTACGTCTGAGAAGAAGTAGAGAGTATTAATCTCACATCGAAAACGAAAAGATATCTTGAAATATATATACAGTGATGTGATATATCTTATCAGACATATCTTTTAAGAAGAGAATAATGATCCCGTAACACAGACAAAACAGAGAATCAGAACATTAATAAAAACCAAGATGAAGTGAACTGCTATGACCAACCACCATTATTAGCCCCAACATCAGATCCCATCTTAGAGACAAACTTACCCTCAAGTGCAAGAATTTATGCTTTAGAATGTTCCAAGTTGCATGTGACATTTTGCATATTTTAATAAAAAAAAAAAGAAAAGAAATAAAGCAAAATATATTATATACATACAGATAATCCTGCATTTAAACAGATTGAGGGACAAAAGACAAGTTTTTAATTTTTGAACTGGCTATTCTGTTACATATATGATATATATGTGTCTGAATGTGTACTTTCACTTTAAATTTCTCATTCTTTTGATGGAATTAGCTTTGGTTTGCTGCTGTTTTAAAGCAATCTAGCAGTTCTAAGTGGTCCATATCCATTAAAGGAAAACAAAGAACACCCTTTTCTTAATATCAAAGGAATGTCTTTATTTTCTTTAATACCCTTTGTTTAATCTGCAGCAATCATCAGATTTGTTAGTTTGTATCGAACATATATCGTAGTAACTATAATACGATTCGAATCCGAGTTACGTGTACATTCTAGAAGCCTGACAGACAGGAATAAGTATTAGGAACTGGTCGGATGATATGGCCAGACAAAACACAGTGGCAAATGATATGTATGTGTTAGAAGGAAGCTTGAAAGGAAAAGATACTTGGCTTCTTAAGGGTATTATTCCAATTTCCAAAACCCCTTTATTCATCCATGTCAGATTCTTCTAAAACAACAGCCTTAATTTGCTTAGATTGGTGCAGAGTTATGGATTTTTAGTGAATCCCAAAACTTCCTCTTTTAATGTTGGGTCCCTCCATGGTTTTAATATGCCTTTAGAGTCCTTTCCAAATCCAACAGGACAGATAAATAACAGGCTTGTGTCTACAGCGATGGAACATAACCAAAGAGTGACACCAAGACAAAGATATAGTGTCTGTCTCTCTGTCTGTCTGCTTGTCTTTGCTTCTTGCTTGTTTTGAGTTGAATTGAGTTTGGTTTAGGACAAAATGATTTGCAGAGCTCAAAGAGTGGTTATGTTTCTTATGATTCTTGGGTTATTAGCAGTTCAACCAGTTGAGGTTTATGGTTTGAGAAATATGGACCTTGTTGTCTTCAGACATAATCAACGTGCTCTCGAGGTTGTCGATACAAAGGGAATGGACACCGAGAAGAAACCGGCTTTCGGGAACAACAAATTCGATCTGAATCGGTCGAGCAAGCGGAGAGTTCGAAGAGGATCGGATCCTATCCACAACCGGTCTTGAAAACCTTGCTTGACAAACAAGTTTCAAGTGGTCTAGTTTCTTCAACAAGGAAGATCAATGACCTCAAAGTGAGTTTCAACACTTGAAAGTGATGTACTAAGATGCTGATACAACTTGAAGCTGGTCTGATTCTGAGGGTTGGTCGATTAGTTTTCTCTTTGTTTTCCATAGTTTTTTTTCTTTTTCTTTCTTTTGGGTTACAAGGAACAAAGTTGCCCTAACTCGAGATCGAGACGGGTTTCAGACAGGAATATGTTTGAATATGTCACACGGGTGTCGGATACAAGTACTTAAAGAAAATCGAAGAGTCCGAGTAGAGATATGTGTATAGTGAAGCTACTAGAGGAAATCCTTGTCCTTTGAAGACAATTTAGTGAGCCAGAATCATGTTTGTATTGTAAGCTGACATCCTTATAGTTGATTAATGAAGCAAATCAAAAGTATAGTTTATTGTTTGAAAATTTTCCCCAGAATGATTGGAACATTCATACCTTTTCTTTTCTTGCAAGAGAAAATCTTACTTGTATTTGCATGTCAGTTGCAAGTTTCTTGGGAAAATATTGTCAAATTATTTTGTACAATTCTGTCACAGCTAGAAGTAGCAGAAAATAAAATAACCTGAATTTAAACAAATTTTCAACATCAAAATTCTCAAATCTGAATCCTAAAAACAATAACAATTTTAGGAGTCAACTCGATAAAGTCTCAAATTTAAACAAGTTATTACATCAAAACTTACAAAATGGTAGTAATCGAGTAATATTGAGATTAATTCAGCTCGTTAATAATTTGATTTGAGTTTTAGTTTGATTCGATTTTTAAAAATTTAAGCCAAGTTTGAGTTCGAATCAAGTTTTGGTCAAATCAGACTCAAGTAATTTACAATTTATCTTTTCTCATTTACAACCTTATCCAAAGATATATAAGTCAATTTAATTTAAAAAATAAAAATAATATATATTATATTTTTAATTAATTCACGAGTTTTTTAATAGAGTAAAAATTTAATATATAAAAGTTTAATCCTGGGTTAATATTTGGGCCGGAGAACTAAAAGTAAGACAAAAATAGCCCAATAGAGTCCCAGTTTAATTTTCCCTTAAATATCCCTTGGTGACTTACTTGAATCTGAACTCGCCTCCGTTCCAAGAACCCTAGACCGAAAACCAGAGTGCGGACTACAAAATGATTCAGCGGCTCACTTACCGTACGCGTCACAGCTACGCCACCAAATCCAACCAGCACCGCGTCGTCAAAACCCCAGGTAACTTCTTCCGTCCCTCTCTCCGTAACCCGGATCCGTTACTGGGTTTTGGGTCCTTTGAAATTCATTGGAAAAATACTCTGTATGATCTATTGTGCATTGACACGGTGGTGCTTTCTTTGTGTGTGTTTTTGTATTAGGCGGGAAGCTTGTTTATCAAACCACGAAGAAGAGAGCTAGCGGACCCAAATGTCCGGTTACCGGCAAGAGAATTCAAGGAGTATGACCTCTCTTTTCTTAGAATGTGATAGAACTTTTGATTTTTTATGGATTTCGTTTTCTGGGTATGGTTTTAGGAAGCTGAAATGTGATTCATTGGAGATTTTGATTCATTTTTTTCTGTGAAGTTTTGATCTTTACAACACCCTAGTCCTAAACACATACCCATATTATATTTTGTGACTTTTCAATATATATGGATTTCCAGTTGAGATATGATGTGGGTTTATTTCAGTTTGAGTAAAGTATTTTCCTTAAATATGTTTGTAGATTCCTCACTTGAGGCCTGCTGAGTATAAGAGGTCTAGATTGCCGAGAAACCGAAGGACTGTGAACCGTCCTTACGGCGGAGTTTTATCTGGAAGTGCTGTTAGAGAAAGGTTCGTGCATTGAGACTTAACACCTGTATAAGGCTTCGTTTGCCATGCTTTTGCTTTTCCAATGGGCGTTGGACTGCCAAATGGTGAAGCAATGGCAAATATGCCACGGATTGGCCCTCAACGGTCATTCCCACTTGATTTAACTCCCATTGCCGGCCAATGAGTTTTCATCCCTCAATGGAAAACAGAGCCTATGTCTTCTCATATTCATATTCTGTTGATTTAAAGACTTGATCACCGATAATTGCAGGATCATTCGAGCCTTCATAGCAGAAGATTGTGAAGAAGGTGCTCAAGATTCAGAAGGCAAAAGAGAAGCAATCGTCCAAGAGCTAGAATTTTAATTACCTAAATTTTAGCTAATGGATTGATAGTGTGAACCTTAGAACAACAGTTCGAGTTTATTTATGATTCAGATTTTAATGTTGTTTTTTACCTTTGTATATATGAATTTTGTTCTACTTTGTCAACAAATCAACTACGTGTGAATTTTTTTTGGAACATTCAATATTTGGTGTCTGGTCGTTTCCCCCATATGTTTGTTTGTTTCATTCTAAAATGTGCATACGTTTTTGAAGTTCTATGTCTTAAATTTTTAAGAATTTTAATTGAATCCTAATGTATATTTTGAAACCAAATTGTGTTGCCAAGATCTATTATTGTTTGGTTTGATGGACATATAAATCTTTGGGTAAATTGATTATATTTATATTACCTGATTAACAAATATTACAAATTGATCTATTAACTAACTTTTTTTAATATAAAGTGGTCTAGATATTAATATGTTGACTTGGATTATAAAGATCGAGGATGTTACATGGTTATCCAAAATATGTTCATGTCAATTTTTCATCAAATTTTTAATGACACAAAACCACTTTATATCAAGACACATGAATTTTGTCTCTTACAAACACAAAGATTTGAATTAAACTTGGTAGATGAATGACACTAACATAATCATTAATAAGTTAACAAACATGACTAATATATCTTATTACTACTTCTATAAACAAAAATAAGTTTAGAACATAGGAATATACAAATCACAAAAGCAGTGTGGTGTACTCATATAAGGAAAAGGAACTGTTGGTACAAGAAAACAAAAGGATGCTCACAATCTAAGTCAATCATCTTTTACATCTTTCCTCGGCCGTGCTTCGAATCCCCCTTCCGCTCTCTTCTCAAGTGAATAAGGCATGTACGTCCCCAGAATTCGATCCCACATGACAAAGAACGGTTGCGAGAAGTTGTATTTGGTACCATAAAGCTGATGGTGGATATCATGATATGCAGAATTGTTTCTAAAGAAAAAGTGGAAGGGGTTACCGGGAAGCATTAACCCACAATGGTCATCGACGGTTTTTATGGTGGCAAATGAGAAGAAAAATATGGAGGTTCGAGGAGACATGCCGGACAGGAGAAAGGATAGGGCACCACCTATGGTGTCAGCGAGAAGCCCCTCCACTGGATGATTGTACAAAGCTCCAAATGCATAAGGAACGACAAGACGGTGATGCAGAGAGTGAATGTGACGATACAAGAACTTGTTCTCATGCATGTATCGATGCAGAAAATACTGCCAGGTATCCAGAACCACCATTGCTGTCACAAACTGTCTAACTAAAACAATAAAGGAAGTCGACTGTTGTGCAGAAGCCCCGTCATCACTTCCCACGACCTGCAAATTGCAATGTCTGATAAAATTATATACAAGAAAGACAATTTCACAGATGAAGCTGTCAAGCTGCTTATAGGGGGAATTATACACTTTGGAAAAGATACGGTCAAGCGTCAACAAACCAACATCAGATTATGCAAGTTAATGGAGCTCTAGAACACAACAAGATGACACCAACTGGACTATGAGTGTTTCATCAAGTGACCAGATGCAAATAAACTTACAAAATCATTCCTAAAATAAAGGAACTTCGATGCGTTTATGATACCGGTTACATTAAACTTTCTACCAATAAACCAGAGATCACAAACACAAGCCATAACAAAATACATTTTTGCATTTATTCAGCCTACCTCACATCAAATAAAAAGGTTTCAAGACAGACTATTCAGCATACAAGCAAAATTACAGTAAGATTATAGCTGAAAATTCATAATTATAATGACAATCAAAGCCATTCTACTCAGACACGACACCACCCTAAACGAATATTTTCTATCCAATTTATAGTCTTCCAAGTTCGAACTCACGGCTACCTACAGCTTAAGATTATTCATCCAAGTTTGCAATAAGCTTGAACAGATACATCACATGCAGTGGAGTGATCCAAGTAATTAACTCCAATCTCTTTCTGATTTCTTTAGAAAGTAATTAAAGGGTAAGAATTTGGGGAAATCATATAGTCAACTTACTTTCTAAATAAACCAAGTGACAGTCTAATTCCGGAAAAGGTAAACACAGTATATTTACAACGATCCAGCATAAAAACAAGTAAAACAAGATCACAACCATCAAAATCCAAACTATATTTAGATAGCGAAGAAACCAAATCAATCATCAAGATTTACCGCGAACAAAAGGATGGCGACAACAGCCTGAACAGATTGCTGCAAAAGGACGCCTTTAACGACTGTTTGTTTGGAAACCAAATTCTTCTCCTCTTCATCACTTCCCGAATGCAATCTATATTTTTCTAAAGATCCTAAACACATATATATCCCTGAATAAACCCAATAAACAACAATCGGAACGATAGTTCCCAACAACTCATCAGATATAGCGAAACCCATCTCCTTTTACTCAAAAAAAACTTCAATCAAACCACATGAATTTGCAAGAAAAAGGAGATAGAAAATGAACAGGACGAAGAAGACGACGACTTCAAAGTTTTGCCGTCTGTTCAAACCCAAATAATAGTCAAAATTGGCGTTTTATTCAAAGAGAACAACTAATACTTTCTGGCAATGATTGAAAGACTAAACCATTAGGAACCAACTACTAATAAAAAGAAAGAAAGAAGAATCAAACTTCTAATTAGGGTTGGAATGAAAGAGGAAAATTCCCAAATAAAACAGAATTGGGGAAAAAGACGAAGACTTTGATTAAAAAATACCATGAGAATTGATTCGGTGCATGCGGCTCTATTTTAAAGGAGTGTTTTAACAAATTTTGATCCTCCGATTTATAATTTTCTTTTGATTATGTTGATCCGACGGCTATAAAGAAGTCTTTTCTTTAGCTTAAAGGGCCCCAGCGAATTTATACCTACTACTAATAATTTCCAATTGAATAAGACTATTGAATGACACGTAACTAATTTAGTTTATTAATTTTTAGTTGGAATCATTAAATTTAAACCAATTATTTTTATCGATTGATATTTAAGTTATGTTTGTTTTCAATTAAAGAAAAATATATTAATATCTGGTTTACATTATCTTCAAATTATAATATTTGCTATAAATTAATCTTTAATTTTTTTAAATATTTTATTTTTATTATAAATTATAATATTTTATTAATTATTAAATTTTTAAATATTTTAATTTTATTCTCACTCTATTTTAAATTATTCTCCATGTCTTTAAATGTTTTAATCTATCATTAAATTACTATTTATGACACTTATTTTAATATATTATTACACAATATTCATTAGTGTTTATATGACAATTAAGAAATTAAAATTATAATGATTTTATTAACATGGGTTATAATTGATATATATTGATAATTTAAAGATAAAATTAAAATATCTAAAGATTAATTTAAAACAAGACTCATGAATAAAATAATATTATAATATTTAAAAATTTTGAGGTTAATTTAAAATTATAATTATAATTTAAGATAAAATTAAAATATTTAAAGATAGAAAAATAAGTTATTTTATTTACTTACTCTTACTATCTTCGTACGAAGATTTTGGGACATTTTTTTTTTCTCTAGATTTTTATTTTATTTTTTATTATACATTTTTTATAATATGTTTGTAATTATCGAAGATAAATTATTGAGTTGTGATGATTAATTTTAATCAAATTATTAT
Source organism: Abelmoschus esculentus (assembly GCA_035048815.1). Taxonomy (NCBI): domain Eukaryota; kingdom Viridiplantae; phylum Streptophyta; class Magnoliopsida; order Malvales; family Malvaceae; genus Abelmoschus; species Abelmoschus esculentus. Next base: position 14,925,285 of record JAUCBN010000002.1, on the reverse strand, counting down.
TGTTAAGGAAAAATAATACATGTGTCATATTGGCATGAATTCCCTATTCTAGTTTGGATGACAAAAAGATCCCGACCCTTTTAAAATATTTAATTTATTTATTAAATATTAAATATTTGGATAAACTGTAATAAAGATCACTTAATTATAGGTATAATTATATTTGGGTCACTTAATTATTAAAAGTTATATTTGGGTCACTCATTTATGATTATATTTCGGTGACTCAATTATTAAAAATTATATTTGGGTCACTCAATTATAAGTAAAATTACATTTTAGTCACCTTTCATATTTGAAAAATATATATCAATTTGGTCGTTTTTCTTCTAAAATTGTATATCCTTGTTAACATTAGAGTATTTCATTTGAAATCATTAATTAATCTAATACACGAATCGATAAAAAAAATTCAAATATAAAGAGTGACACAAATGTAACCTTACTCATAATTAAATAAACCAAACATAACTTTTAGTAATTGAACGACCCAAATATAACTCTACCAGTAATTAAGTGACTTCTATTACAGCTTAGCTTAAATATTTTTAATTTATTAATATTTAATAGTAAAGTCTATCGAACTATCTCCTCTCATCTATAAATTATCGACCTACCTCACAACTTGATCGTCGTTAAAACTCCATGTTAGGTGCCTTGACCACGCTGCAAGAAACCGGATCTTTACACTCGAATCGGTTCTCCGTTTTGAGATCCAATTGAAGAACCACCGCCGATGGCTTCCATCCAGGCACGGTTCTTCTATCTCTTTCACATGGTTTACTGCCACAGCAAGAAATACCCATAGTTTCTTTCCCAAAGAAAACTATCACAAGACAAAGAATCTCCAGAAAGTATTCGAACCTGTTGCTGTGGCTGTAAACCATGTCGAGGAGATCGAAAAACCGGGTCCGAATTCAAGTCCATCTTTTACAGAGATTCTTCAATCGGCTCTCGAAAGGGAGTATCAAGATTCAACAGCAATGATCGCAGTCAGAAACCATACCAGTTAACGCAGGTTTCTTGTTCTTGTCTTTGTCTCTCCTTTTTCTTTCAATTTCTTGTAAAAATTGATCGAGTCCGAACGTGAAAGCTTTCTTGGCAATGGTGTTGGCATCGACTGCTGGTAAGTTTCCTTTCTACTTTCATAAGTACATTATTTCTACGTGTTTATTATATGCATGCTGTTCTTTACTAATATTATATTTTACAGATTCAGCAATGTAAATGGAATTTTACAGATTCTGGTGTATATCTGATAGGGTTTCAATGTTTTTTGTTTTTTTTTTCATTTTTTCTTTCTTAATTAATTTCATTCACTACCTATTCATAGGGGTGCGTTTGGTTCGATTTCGGTTTAATTCGATAAGCTATTTTAGTAACCATCGATTTTTTTTCTTTCCATATTAACGTTAATTTATAAAAAATTATATTTTATCTTACAAAATAGCTTTATTTTATGACTTTTAAACATTAAGTGATAAATATTTTAAGATATTTTTCATAAATATTTATTTAAACATACTTTTTTAAGTAAAAAATAAAAATATATTTATAATATTTTAAGTATAAAATATATATTTTTACCTTATAAAAATAATTAAAAAATCAAATTCGGTTTAATTCGATTAACTACGATCAATCACGGTTCGTAAATTTATGAACCACAATACCTCAGTTCGGTTCTATTTTGCGGTTAACCATACCCAACTATTCATATGGCAATAAAAAATTGAAAATTCATTCTTGAAAAAATTATATGAAAAATATAAAGTTAATTGACTATTTTTTAGTGGTTAAGGACCATAGATGACGTAGTGGAACCGGTCCATAGAATAATTTATCCAATAAGAGGGAGCCTTTATGTTAATTTTTGAGAAAAATAGTGAGTTTAATTATATATATTTAAAAAATTATATATTCAAATTCAAAATTGTAATTATAATTTGTTACTATTCGAAGAGGATACAAATAGACACACTAACGTATCAAAAATTTTATTTAAACTTTTATTTTTTAAAAAAAAAAAATGAATTATCTTCCAAATTCTTATTTTTAAATTTCGTACCTACTGCAGTTTACGAAGATGGGTTGAATTGCAAAATAACTGCATATTCAATGTACTGTTTTATCTGGAAGACAGTTTGCAGTGTACGAAAGAATATTTAGTTAGACTTGGGACAGCTTTTCATCAGAAAATCATTTTTCTTTACGAAAAATTAAATCAATATTTCCTGGAAAAACATTTCCCATTAATAATTCTGTAAAATAATGTTGTTTTCTGGTTTATATAATATAAATTTGTATTTAGTTAAAAATAAGTTTTAAATTTATATTTAATTAAATATGAGTTATGTGTTAAATGGTAAGTAAGAAGTATAAGAATAATTTATTATTTTTTATAATTAACTAAACATAAATTTAAAACTCATTTTTTTACTAAACAAAAATTTATATATATATTTTTTTATTTTCGGAACAGATTTGATCAAAATAAATACAACACTACGATTTGGACATTTAATTTTGATTTTTCTGACATTTAATCTTTTATTTTGTCGATCCACATTTTCAAATTCTAAATATATATTATTTTTTTTAATTTTCTCGATTTATTTAGTGCTTACGAATATATTCACTTTTACGTCTTTGAATATAAATGATTAATTCTAAATAAATATTAACTTATTTATAATAATATAAATAAGTTGTCGATGTTTATTTACAATAACGTATATAAGTATTAGTGTATTTAATACGTAAGTTTCTTTTACTATTATCTATAAGGGTATAATTTGTTAAATATTAACTTCAGTAAATAGTTTTATAAAATTATCAATGGCGATTATATATATTATAGATTAGTGAGTTAAAATTCAAATATAAAAAAAGGATGATACTATTTTAATAATTTTATATGAAAAATAATATTAAATAAATAAATTTATTCGTAAACATAAATAAACTAAACACACTTATATTATCATTTATAACAAACATAAAATTTTATTTATTTTCGTCTATTTAATTTAATTAACAAATATTTTTCAAACAATTAATCTAACAATCTGTTCATTTATACCCCTAATCACCTTATACCTTTCTATTTTCTACTGTGCTGAAGTTTAACTGTTGACCAATAAGCCATGGCCCCTATGATCAACATGGACTCACCATATCCATAATTAAATCTAAGATTCAAAGTTTTATAAAGTTCCTACATACCAATTTCCACGCCTAATTGGCAATCTATTTTAACAAAATATATCATTTTTAATGCTTCCCAGCTAAGAAAGAAAGAAACCAATGCACCAAACGCCCACTCAATAATAAAAGATGACAAATTTTCACCATAGAATTGATTGCATAGAAGGAGAATAATTAAAAACTTGGGGCAATAGGACCACCTTCTGGTTTTAGTAAGGTGTCGGCATACCCAAAGTAGCTATGAGAGAAACAAAAGCCTAATACAATTTTCCTGCTGAATTGGCACAGGCCAAATGGGGTAGACAACAATTTTCTGCAAGATTTCGAAAGTTTTCTGGTTTCCAAACACATATCTATCATACATACAAACACGATATATATATATATATATATATATATATATATATATATATCCATTCCAAATAGCACATATCCTGAAGTGTAGAGTAGAAGAAAAATGAAACCAGACATGCATAATGAGATAGAGATTTAGCATATATGTGTGTGATGCTTTATGTGAGTGTAGTTGAGAATCTAGCTTCTAAAAGAATGTCATAGCAGGGATGTCATAAATGATATTCGTTTTACGGAATATTCTTCGACGTAGATAGTCTCTCTTAAAACCATGAAAACAAAGATTCTCCTAATTGCAGACCACATTCTGAACTCCAAATTGTCAAGATTGTCAAGGTAGGAAACAAATCCATATTCATGTTTATGGACTAATTTAAAGGAATAAGAACCAACAGCAACAGCTGAATAAAAGAAATTTAAAACCAACAAAAGATTCCAAAGTGTACATAAGAAAAATTCTGGGAATATATGCCCCCATCAATTGTAATGATCAATGTAATCAGTACATCAGCCAACATCCAAGATTACAATCCCCAGAACTTATTTCCTCCCTTAAAGACCATTCAAGGAAAATGAAGGATAAAGACCCTAGTTCTGTGTTCTTAACAAAGCTTCAACAAGCTCTAATGGTGACCTACCAATATGTCGGTACTTCAAATTATTAAACACATTCCTGTGCAACATGACACAAACCTTTCCAAGTTCTCATGTCACTGAAAACGGGGGAAGACAAACTTAATGGAAGAAATTTTGAATGAAGTTGAAAAAAGAAACAAAAACACGAGTCAAGACATTCTATCAGTAAATCATTCTATGGCATCTTGAGTTAAAATCTGAAGCTCGTGCCCATTATCTCCCATCCAAAAGGAAATATATATAAAAAAGAAAGAAGGGGGAAATTACCATTAGCAAGAATTCAGAATTCTGTATAGGAGGAGAAATCGATGATGTAAACCTCAGTAGCAGTGTGGAACCATTTCACAGTGCAGGATGTTAACAAAATCCATCTACTAGCATCCCATGACAGCACAATTGTAAACAAAGCCACCTGATTGCTTTCTCGCAAGCAAGTTCCATTGTGGCGGCCCTTCACTTGGAACCCATGAGTTCAGCTCTATAAAACCTTCCCCTGAAGTCCTAGGTCCACCGATCACAATAAGGCGATCTCCACATGCTCTGAATGCAAGACCCCAACCATTCATAGAGACAGCCCTTTCAGGCAATCTTCCAATAGTTGACCATGAGTTTCTCTCCTTATCATACTTCTTTACTTCCATGTCAGCATAATCAGCAGCATACAGTTCATCATTTACAACTGCAACCAGAGGGGGTGCTCCAGCTGCTGCAGACATCTCTGCCTCACCAGCTGCTCCACTCCTTCCGGGAGACATGTTAGGAATTTCAGTCCATCTTTTAGTCTCTAAATCATACTCCTCGCCTGAAGTGAGAACCCTAGTATCTTTCCCAATCCCACTGACTCCCCCAATTACATAAAACTTTCTATCCATGAATACCCCACTACACATCTTCCTCGGCTTATTCATGCTAGGGAGAGCCTCCCACTTCTGTGTCTCGGAATTGTACATTTCTGCAGAGCTCAAGATATTACCATGAGAATCACAACCACCAGCTAAAACCGCTCTCTCTCCCAGACTAGCTGAACCAAACAAGCACCTTGGAGCATTCATGCTGGTGCCAGAAGTCCATGAATTTGTCAAAATACTGTACCTATATATAACCTGAGAAGTCACCTCTTTCCCAAAAACAAGCAACTCGGTTCCCACAGCCAAGGATTCCTTATCTGAAAAAATGAAACATTCATTGTGAGGCATCCTCGGCAAATGCATCCACCGGTGTCGAATTGGATCAAATGCCTCCCATTCAAGGAGTTGACAAGAAAAGTATATCCAATGCTCAATCACCCCATTTAACCTCCTCAGCTTGTAAATCTCTCCGCTCCTAATTAAAGAACGAAAACTTTGATTCAACGAGGCAATGGAGCCATAATCAGACCTTGAACACCTTATCAGACAACTGATGGAGTTGTCTCTCCCAATTGGTTGTATTAAGGAATCTAAATCTGACAACAACTCTCCAACATGTTCCCTATAACCATCCTCCGCCTCAAGAGAATCTGGAAAACCCCTATCATCATCTTCCTTAGACCATTCCTCCTGTGAGTCCTCCAACAAGCTGCCCTCGTCTAATTGGTTAAATGAAGCATCCAAATCCGAAGAAGAATCTGATTGCTTACTGTCATCATTGGATTGGTCACCTGAGTCTTGTGGGGAAGTAGTATTAGTATTATCATTGTTATCGTCGCTGGAGGAATCATCGGAGGAGAGCTTAGCCAACTTAGTTTCCCGACAAGTACCGTCTGAATCAGCAAATTCCGGTGAACGCTTCCCATTGTACATGTAAGCCCACTCGGTTCCTTGTGGACGAGAGCTTGCAAACAACAAACACGACTCACAGGAACGGTCCTCCAACATGACTCTTCCTGCCCCCTCCCCAACTTCAACAGGGAAAACTTTCCCCAAAATAAAAATATAGGAGATTTTAAATCACTGTAAGAAGCACAAGTTTTTAGTTTTAGTCCCCCAGAAGAAGAAAAAACGGTGTCAAGATTAACATATTCAACCTATTCGGAAAAGAAAAAAACAACTAACGGGAAGTTTCGATTGAAATTCTAAAGGATATATTAAATCAAGCAGAGATTTGAAGCCAACAAAAGAACGATCCAATTGAGATTTATAGAAGGAAAAATCATTTACATAGGCTCTTTTTTGCGCTATTGAAAATGAAAAAGAAGCCAAAAGAGATTAAACAGAAACAAATTTATAAAACAAGAAAAAGAAAACTCATGATCAAACGAGCTGAAGCAAAAAAAAAGTACCAGATCTCAGTATTTTTATAAACAAAACAAACAGAACATTATATATAGGTATATGCAAATAGAACTGCTAGATTGAAAAGAACAAAAGAACAACAATAGAACGAATTAGATCTGTTCATAATTTCATTAATCTCATTTAACGAATCAAGACAAAATCAAAACGATTAAAAACTAATAACATAGAAATAACAGGAAAAAGAGCGAAGGAATGATAATAACAACAATGTTGCGAGAAACTTACTGATTGGATAAGAAGAAATCGAATTGAACTTTCCTTTCTACGTCAAAAACTAAGTCACGAACTTCGTTTTCTTTTTTGTTTCTTTTACTTTTCTTTTTCTTTTTGCTGTTTCTGTTCTTCGCGTTTCTGTTGCTTCTTCGTCTAATTTTCTTTCTGTTTTTCTATAGGCCGATTGTTCGTCCTCTGGATTTTGTCTGCAAACCAGAGCGAGAAATGGAGTGCGTTGGCTTCGCGAGCAAAATCTTTAAGAGGTCCCCTCTCTCTTAAAAAGTTTTTCTCTATTTTCTCTCTCCCCAAACAACAAATAAGAAAATTCTAGTAATTGAATTCTGATTTATTAAGTAAAAAAAGTATAGATAATTTACATGAAAATATAAATAAATAAATAAATTGAGGTATTACTAAATACTTTTCCCCCTTTATGGGCGGTGGATGCGCGGGAAGAGGAGATGGGGGGAGGCGGGGTGCGGTGAAGGTGATGATGGCGGCGGCGGCGGCTGGGAAAAAAGAAAGAGGAGTAAAACAAGCGATAACCGGTGAGCGCCTGTTTGAACACGTGTTGAATTATTATGAAAAACGTGTGCTAGAAAAGTGGAATCCGTTACCCTTACGTCTTTTACGGTTCCAATTTATCGTCTACGGCTGGCCAATTTTCTTCGGTACGGAAACCCATGGGCTTTTATTACAATCGTTATCATGAAAAAAATTAAGCTTAAGCTTAAGCTTAAGCTTAATTAAGTACTTAGTTGTTGATTCAAATTAATGACTTAATTGTTCACAGTAAACACTTACATGATTATTACACTTATCTAATATAAAAAATAAAAAATATTTAAAATATTATAATCGTTTCGATATCAACTCTATAATATCTATGTAATTTATCCCAAATTTTATATAAAGAGTAGATAGTAATTTAAGAAATATATATAAATTCTTAAAAATTAAATAACTTCACTTATAGGTTTAAAAATTAAAAAAATGACTGTGTGGTTAAATTAAAATATTTACTTTTTACTGATTTGACTGGCTGGTCAATTACATTTATAATTATACGGTGGTCAAGACAACGTTTTAGCGGCAGATTTCATGTTAATAGCAACGTTCATTGGTTCGTTTATTATTTTATTTCTAATAATTCTTTGAAAAAATGAATGTATTATGTATTTTAAATATTTATTGATTGGATAAATAACATGACACCCCAAAAATTATTTTATGAAATGAATGTAGGTTCGGTTAAATTTAATTTATTATTTTTATAATTAATTGAATTTAAGACCCGAATATAATATATGGATCAATGATATTATATTTTTAATATTTAATTATTAATTTAATTACATTTTGTAACAAATAAATTTGATTCCAGCATGACCGTACATATATTACTTGTACATTGCACATGACTCAAATCACTTACCACATATATTTATTTTTTTCGATAAAGATTTTTTTTAAATATTCATTGCGATAAATAAATCTTTTATAATTTGGTTCATGTTTTTTTGTCAGTTAGCCATTTCCATGATTTGTTTCATTAGTTACTTGTTGTTTAGTGTATAATATCCACTACTTCTTTTATATATGTTGGTATATTTGATGGCAATATCTCTTACATAAGCTTATGGTATTTTGTTGTTTTGGTTTCTCATATTTTTATATCATAATGGTGTATTTCCCTTCATTTTGTGTATGCATTGGTATGAATGTTAGCATTACTTCATTATGTTGGTATAGATTATTTTATTTTTTGTATCCTTTATTCTATAACATGGTTTGATTAGTTCTTATATTTTGTTTCGTTAGTTGTATATGCATAGTTTTTATTTTTTTCTCACGTTTAATTCTATCTTTGGTCATTTATTTACACGTGACATGTTAGTATTATATTTGTCGTCTTTTTAATTTGCTCTCTCATCTTATGTCATGCATGTCTTTTTTTTCTTTTTGCATGTTTAACTTGATCTTTGTCATTTATTTTGAGTATGCCATGTGTTAGTAATATACTTTGTATTTTGGTATTGTTCATTCATATACATATTTCCATTAAATTTGTATTTAAATATTATTAGTTGCATGTGTTGTTTATATTTATTTTCATGCATGTTTTTTCTTATAGTTATTTAACTTCTTTGTACATTTTATCTTGCTTATTTCTTTGTATATTTATTTACTTTTATATACCATGTTGTATGTATTTATTTTATTACGCGTTTTATTATCGATCGAAGTTACAATCAACTCTATAATTAATGAATTAATTAATTTTTTACTCGATCGTAGCGGGCCCGACACCAGGCGTAATGGTGACGGTGTATGCGTCTATCTTCAAGTAAAGTGGCGTTAAAATATACCCAAATTTTTAAATAAATAATCGACTTAATACCACTTCAAATCGGAAATTTCAAAATTAAATTAAGCGATGATTTTTAAAGGTACCAATTTTGGGTGGTTCAGAATGTCATCCCTGTTCTAGCCGTAACCAACTCCCGAGCCCTTTTAATTCCGAATCTCTGGTTTTACAGTGTTCGGTCTACCAAAAGTGACCGGTGACGACTCCACCTTTTTAACCTTTTCTACGTTAATCCCCAAATCATTTTTCAAAAGGCCCTAATTTTAAATTCGTCTATTCGAATTAAATTCCCAATTTTAAATTCTTCAAGTTCTTTTCACCCTAATTTCAAACCTAATTCCAGAATCCTCTTTTAAAATTCAAAACCCTAAGTCCCCATCCCTCATTTTTAACTCCAAATTTTCAATTTTCAATTCCCAATTTTAAATCCAAAAATCTCTAATTTTCAACCATAATTTTTCAATCCTAATTTTTAAACTTCTAAACCTAATTTTTCATTCAAATTTAATTTCCCCAATTTTTCAATTTCATTTTAAATCCCTAAATTTCTAAAATTTTCAAACCCTAAATTATGAATTTTCACCTTTCCCAATTAAATTCCTTTTTAAAAAAATCAAAACTCTAATTTTCATTATTTCACTAGTAACCTTCTACCACACTTAAATTTTTAAAAGGAGGGTTGCTGCACATATTAGTGAATCACCTTGTTTATTCAAACTTTCATTGTGTTGCTTCATACTGGGGCTGCAGTGATAGATGTAAATGACTACAGTTAAAAAGAAGTTGGGAGGAATATTGCCCATCTGTATTTGTGTTTTATTGAGCTGGCTTATATTTTATGTTAGGTTCAACCTTGTGTTGGCGTTTGGAGTGATAAGTGCACTTCAAAATATGGAAGGAGACGGCCTTTTACCCTCGTTGGGTCACTCATGATCTCTCTTGCTGTAAGCGTTGAAGAAGATTGTTCTACTTATTGAATAAATCATTCTTACGTTTTCTGTGCTGTATATCTGCTAAACTAAGTTTTGTAATATAGGTGATAATTATAGGGTTTTCTGCAGACATTGGATACATATTAGGTGACACAAAGGAGCATTGCAGGTTTCCTTTTCTGCACCCCTCCCCAAAACACACACAAAATGGAATTGATGAAATAATATTTGCAATGCAGTACATTTAAGGGTACACGGACAAGTGCAGCTTTTGTCTTTGTTATTGGGTTCTGGATGTTGGATCTTTCTAACAATACAGTGCAGGTAAGCCTTCCATGACAACTATTTCTTCATTCGAGTTCGCCATTGTATTTCCACATAAGCTAATAGTAGAGCTTTTATTTTCTTAGGGACCGGCTCGTGCCCTTCTGGCTGATCTATCAGGTGAACTATCTTCTTTCTTAAGAAAAATGGAAAGTTTTCTAGCCTAGACATAGTAACATTGAGATGTTTTGGTTCGACGCCTCTCATTTACAAGGTCCTATAATACCATGTGTTTTGTATACTGTGCATGACAAGATGTTGGATGTCTATGTTTCAGGTCCTGATCAACACAATACTCGGAATGCTATATTTTGCTTATGGATGGCTGTTGGGAACATCTTGGGATTTTCAGCTGGTGCTAGTGGGAGTTGGCACAGGTGATTTTTTTCTTTAACTTTTTACTGTAATGAAACAAACAATTATGGGCACGTGCTGTGCTTTGTTCCATTGTTTACAGCATTTAGGTATTGTTCTAATTCTACAAATTATCTTGACACAGATGGTTTCCTTTCTTGGAAAGTAGAGCTTGCTGTGAAGCCTGTGCCAATCTTAAAGCAGCATTTCTTGTTGCTGTGGTAGTAGCATTATCCATTGAACTTTCACACTTATAAAGCTTTCTGGGATATGTGAAAAACTGAAATTCTTCTAAATGTTACTTCAGTACGTTTAATTTGTTAACTTATGATCTGAATTATGGTATGTCACTTTAACTTGCTTATTGTTTTCTGTTATTGAATTTGTAGATCTCAGTTGTAGTCATCGTTGTTGGCCAAATATTCTCATGAGTTGACCCTGAAATAGTTACTTCTGCTGCTGTCTATGATTAACAATGCAGACATGTAGTATAGCTTCTCTGAACTTCAATGACTTTTCAGTAGGCAGTTCCTGTGTTTGAATGCCAATTTTGTGGTTGCACATGTTTTCTAACACTTTATTTGATGCCATCATACAAATGCTCAAAGAATTGTTTGGTATTTTTTTCAGGTCTCTCTCTTATTTTGTACTGTTATGACGATATGCTTTGCTAAGGAGGTTCCATTTTCATCACCAGCAAACCAGTCAGCTTGTTTATCAGATTCTTTTCCTTTGTTGGATGATTCCATACAAAATGGCATCCAACATTCAAAATCAAAAGCTGAAGTGTCTGTTGTTACCAATGCTAAGAGGACCCATGCTGCAAATGGATACGAACGAGTGTCGAAATCTGAGCATGCTAGTTCAAAAGATACAAATGCTCAAAATGAAGTTTTCAGTGATGGGCCTGGAGCCGTTCTGGTCAACTTGTTGACCAGTTTAAGGCATTTACCGCCTGCAATGCACTCGGTGCTTCTTGTTATGGCTCTTAGTTGGGTAAGTTTCAACATTTTGTTCTCAACACTTTGATTATTTGAAATTTCCCTTGCCCTTGGGTAAGTTTTCTGTTGATTGGTTGCACACACTTAGGGATTGTTATCATTTTGATCCGACTGATTGCTGCAATTTCAGACCCTTTCACTCCCCATTTAGAAAAACAAGGGAAGTAGGAGAACCAAGCAATCATTGATTATTATTGGGGTCGTGTATTTGGATCTTATTTGCAGCTTTCCTGGTTCCCCTTCTTTCTATTCGACACAGATTGGATGGGAAGAGAAGTATATCATGGAGATCCGAAAGCAAATGATTTTGAAATAAAATTGTATGATCAAGGTGTCAGAGAGGGTGCATTTGGTTTGCTATTAAATTCTGTAAGAATTCAAACTTGATCACCATTTTGTTACTTTCCTAGATTTCTTCTCTCCATCATTTTAAGTTAATGATATTATTCATTGAGGGCTGTTAATGATCCTTTTTTCTAATATATATATTCATTTCAATGTATAGGTCGTTCTGGGAGTTAGTTCTTTCCTTATCGAACCGATGTGTAAATGGATGGGGTCAAGACCTGTCTGGGCAATGAGCAACTATATTGTGTTTGCCTGTATGGCATTCACAACTATAATTAGTTTGGTATCAGTCCGAGAATATTCTCAAGGGATTGAACATGTGATCGGAGGGAGTGCAGGGATCAGGATTGCCGCCTTGGTTGTATTCACCCTTCTAGGCTTTCCTCTAGCTGTATGTATCAAATGAGTTGCACTGAAGTTTATATCCTTCCGTTTTTTCTTTTTTCAAAAATCCATGTATTTTTGCACATTTCTTTCTTCTTGCAGATTACGTATAGTGTTCCATTTTCTGTTACAGCAGAGTTAACCGCTGAATCTGGCGGCGGCAAGGTTTATATCTCAATCTTCTCCGGCATGTGCTTCTGCTCTATATGGTTGCCGACTTTCGAAAGGTTAAACAATTTACATGTTCATGCAGGATTGGCAATTGGAGTTCTAAACCTTGCAATTGTGTTATTCCACAGGTACAAAATTTTGTACACTGATAATTTGACATTTTATATTATTCCATAACGTCTTACTCCATAAGTTGGTTTTTCCTTTCATAGCTCTAAACAGCTGAGAAAACCGGTTGTTGAACGGCGTTTAGAGTCAAACATGAGTTGTTTGGAGTTGTTGCCGGTGAACGGGTGTTTACCACCGCAACAACTAAAAACACAGCCTAAGTCTACCTATTTTAGCTCCAAAAGTTCTATTTAGTTAAAACCAGCATTTATCGTGTTATTTATTTCTTTAGATGATTGTATCTCTCGGTGCCGGTCCTTGGGATGCTCTATTTGGAGGAGGAAACATACCAGCCTTTATTTTGGCTTCCTTTTGTGCTCTGGCTGCAGGGATTATTGCAACTCTCAGGCTGCCTGATTTATCAAGTTCCTTCAAGTCATCCGGTTTTCATTTCGGTTAAGAATCGAAATGGCCTTAATACACTGAAAACATATATCGAAATGATTGTACATGCCACGATGATTTGAGGAAGTTCATTCACAGTGGAATAGCAGACATAGTAGACATTTGTAATTATGACACATGTTTGAAGTTTTAATTTCGATACTGATATATATTCGACTCGGGTGAATCATTTATTTGGAGAAATACAGATTCATATTCATGTCCATTATCTGAGCATGAGAAAAAAATATTACTCCTATAAATGAGATCTATTAGCTACATTACGAAATCCTAAGTTTTGTTTTAAATTCTGGACCATTGAACCCTGAGGTGGCAATGGTGGTATGACATGGGACGGTAAAAAATTACAAAAATGGAAAAAGCACAGAAAGGGTTAATGTAAAGCTCAAAACCTGTTAAAGTCATCGTTCAGGCTTTTCTCTTCTTCTGTAGCTTCTGCAATTTCTTCCACTTGAGGAAGATTTGGTACGACAACCCGGCGAAAACCATGAGTACGCAACTCCATTGCTTTGTGGACAGTGGATTTCCACTCAGTAGAGAAGACACCACGATGCTGACAAATTTGCGCGTCGTGGTAATGGTTGTGTTGGCCAAGGAGCCAAATCGACTTATGGTCAAGAAAATGAAATTCTGGCCAACGGCGCCGCAGAGGCAGTAGAGAAAAATGTCCCAAGCTGCTTCTGGATGCTGCTTGCAGAACTGAACTGCCTCGAAACCACTAGCTTGTGGCCAACCGAACATGTAGATCATGTTGTATATGGTACCCCATAAGTTCATTCCCAACATTATATCCCACGCACTTGTCTTTGGATACCTAAGCAAATGAAAGAAAAAATGAATGAACCAAAGTTCTCCATTGGAAAAAAAACAGTTTGCTCGTAAATAGATGCTTGGAAACTTATTTCTTTGATAAAACAACAATGCATGATAAGTGTCTTAACAAAATAGCAAAGCACCAAAGCTAGAGTACAAAAATGATTTCAACAGACATACCTTGTATTTATCGAATCCTGAGTGGCATTAGTAAAACCATCAAATGCAAGGTTCAAAAAGCAGAGCCCATATCCTAGGGGTGCATTAGGATGTGCCAACTTGCTAATTGTTTTTGAGCTAGTCTGGAATGAGATCAAAACAGAGATATGAGCAAAGCATACGACTCGGAACTGAGATTTCATGGGAGGCCTTGAAGACATTTAGTCATCAATATGCTTTGTGAAGAAGCACGGGGCCAATTACAACCAAAAGAATAATGACATTGTTATTACAGTCCAACAAATAGCACATCTCTCACCTTCATAAGTGCAAACATGGAAACCCCTCCAGCCACAAGGAATGAGCAGATATACTCGGGGAAAGAGTATCGAATACCATAGACTAGAGTACCCATTAGCATGACTGCATAAAGGAAAAATACGTTATTGAATCATTCAGAAACATCATGATACATGTTTCCTTAACCTAAGGCAAATTTTGGAATAAATGACATATTCCTTGTAAACTACCAATTCAAAGTTATCACACTGCTTTGCATGATACTGTCAATTTAGTAATCAATGAAGAATCATGAGAAAATATAGTTCAAAGAAAGTAATGAATATCTTACCTGGAATCATTTTTGAGGATTTTGCCAGCACCTGCAAGGCGAACAGCATCAAATGTTAGAAGTTAAAACCAATCAAGCTGTCCAAGGAGAAACCGACAACAACCATAATACCAAGGACTAACTACCCATCACTAACCAGAAAACATTTGGATTCAACTATAATCAATGATCAGTCATGGCACTAAAAAAACAATTGTTGGTAGTTTGGTAGTTTAGACTTTGTACACAGTAAAAACATTTTGCCAATTACGAGAACTAGACTATCAAAGGTATAATTAATTAAGATTCTAAGAATCAGTTTGTCAAATGTGGATTAGGATTAGATATCAATAACTAGATGGGCATGAAAACATAGGAGATAAAAGGAGAAAATATCTAAAAGCTATGGGGAATCTAAGACCATGCCTGAGCAGGGTAACTGATGTATTTCAATGCTTCAATTCCCATGGCTGGACCGATTGTATTCGTGATTCCAGCACTCCAATAAGTCCACCATGGTGCACCACCACTGCTGCCACTGGACCAAAGCTTGATCACTGTATATGAGGCACAAGAACAAACAAATTATCATCTCTACTCCTCACCAGTCAATGGCACAGGAAGAGTAAACTTATCAAAATAGAATAGTATGGTAAAAGTGATGGCTAAACTTACTTATGTATGACCAAACTAAGCAGATCACATTTTGTGCCAAGTTAAGGAATGCAAGATGCTCAAACCTCTGCCCATCAGGGCCAAATCGCTTGGTGGATCTAAAAAGAAAAGAAAAAAGAAGAAGACAAAATTCTGATTATGAAACAATAAAATAACTATGATATGCTCACACTTATCTTCATTCAAGAAAATTTTTCAAAACCCCAACAAAGATTCAGCAAAAAATTACAAAAATTGACTGCTGTCATCAAAAAGATTTGGTTGAATTACAATAAAATGGAAGGATCACTGCAAAGTATTCTAATTCAACCCGAATAATAGCCATTTTAATCATGATTTTAGAACTAACTTCTAAATCAAAATATTCACTAAGATCCATTTCCCCCTGTTCTATCTTTGCATCTAAATCCACTTCCAAATTAACTAAAAAAATCCGAATAATTTGTTGCACATTTAAAAATACAGACCTCAGAAACTATCAACAGCAGTTAATCATAAACGTCCGGAAGAATCAAATAAATAAATAAATAGCCAACGATTTGAATAAAAAAGAAAGAAAGAGCAATGCATATAAAATTTCCAAAAAAAGGGAAAATCATACAGAGTTTCCTGAAGAACGCCTTGGTAAATATAGGCGGACCAAATCCCGGCCACGCAAAACGCTAACACTAAAGCTCGCCATAGTCCGGCGCCGGGAGCTTCCATTAAAACGCCGTTAAATAACTGTTTCTCCCTTCTTCCTCCTAGAGAGATCTTGTAACGACCAACCTGTCTATAATAATGAAGTAGCGCCAAGCTACGTGGATTCTCCACGTGTATTCATTTCATTGGACTGATGACTTCATGACTCTTCTTTGATTGGTTGTTATTGAAACGCAACTCGGTTCTTTTTGCCGGTTCTCCAATCTTTAAACCGACCGTCTTTTCGCCTTAAAGCCTAAGCCCACTAATACTACCAATAAATATAAATTGACTTTTGATCCATTAATAGAATTATATTCCATATAATAATTTGGCCCCTCATAAATTAAGTGATAATCAATTAAGTCCCTGAAGAAAAAATTGTAATTAATTAAGTCCCTCGAATGGAAAAAAGTACTTAATTATACAATGTAAAAAATATATATAAATATGTCTAATTATTTTTTAAAAAATTAAAATTAAAATCGATCGTTTTGCATTTTTCATTTTGATTTTTTTATTAGAGTTAAGTTTCACGTAATCAAGATTGATTAATATGATGTTTTTTGATTATTCTATTTTTTTTTTTTTGTTTTAGATTCTCAAAATAGATTTTGAGAAGAGTTTAAAACATGTCTTTTATTGTGTCTCCGTTGGTGTTCCTACTTTAAATTAGTGAATTTGGGGTTTATGGTTCAAAGATAAGGGTTGTGGTTAAGGTTTAGAGAATTAGGGATAAAGTTTAAGATTTAGGATGTGAAAATTAAAATTAAGTTTTAAAATTTAATTTTTTTAAAAAATTAATAAAAACATAGAAGGAAGTAAAATTAAGGGGAAAAATCTCCTCACGATAAACATACGTCCGTCGGGATAATATGTTTGAACTCATGCACAAGGGAAACTAAAAATTACAAGGGCAAATCGTCTATCTCTTAATCGTGCATCTATTGGCGCCTCCACTTTAAATTAGTGTATTTAGAGTTTAGAGTTTAAAGTTAGAGGTTAGTTAGGGTTTAGAAAATTATGGGTAGAATGTATTTTTTAGGGTATAGAGTTTAGAGAATAAGGATTAGAGTTTAAAATTTAATTTTTACTCAAAAGTTGCATACACAGATACAAAAACCAAACCAACCAGCTTCAACATGTACAACTACTTGCCAATTTACACACTTGAAAATACTAATGAACTTAAAAATGCAGCAGAAAAACAAAATGATTAGATTGTTAACAATCCTGGCTCGACAACCAGGCATCGAAAGTGACCACATCTGATGAAACTCGAACTGCAACAGAACATGAAACGCTTCCTTGTCCGAAATTTACCTCCTCCACTCAGCTCTGACCATCTTAGCTGAAAGTTCAGAGCAATAAAAACCGATATGAACATATGTTGAAGATGAAATTTGAATGCTAACTATTACATGAACAACCAACATGAATGTAAGTACAACGATGCGAATGGCTAGCGTCTTGCTGAAAAAACGGGGTAAACTAAGTAGCATACCGAGATAATACTGATACGGTAACACCAATGGAAAGGCATAAAACATGTATGTTAAGTCATGCTTACCTCCTTTGCTAGCTACTTGAGTTGGTCTTTGACCACCTGGTGATAGAGGACTTGGATTGCTATCGGTTGACGAAGATGGCAGAGAATATCGCCTGTTTAACCCGTTTTTCTCAACTATTTCACGAGCAGACCTTGGGGAGCCTTGACTCCTAAGCCTAGCTTTCACTGATTCAGTTGGTGACATATAACTCGGCACTTTCAACGTGTTATTTAACCCGTTTTCGACATTACCGGTTTTCGTAGGGAATGAAGCTCTTCTTTGGTTTGCCTTTTTTAAGCTCACATCACTGATCTGTTTATCCTCAGAGCTTAACTTGTCCGGTAACGGTATGTTTTCAATTTTATCATTGTTTTCAGCAGGTGCCATGTTAACTGCAGGAGAGACATTAGGCTCATCGAGAGAAGCCTCGAGATTTGACGGCGTTGATAATGTTGCACTCACCTCTCTGATCATCTTCTCATCAGACTTCTGTTCTGAAACATCAGGAGCATCAGAAGTAGCTCTTTCCGGAGTCTGTGTTGTTTTATCATCAACATCCTCAGACTTTTTAGAAACCTCCTTCGCAGTAAGTTTTTTTAAAGTCTGCTTAACCTTCTCGAGTTCATTTTGCGGATGCTCGAGAACTGTACCTGCTGTTGTGTTACCAGAAACTTTCCTCACAACACATTTGGTTTTTTCATGCTCCAAAGTAAAGCAAGATCCATTTTCAACTTTTGCAGAGGACATTTTCCAAACACTTTGCTTTGTTCGAGACTTCAGTTCCAGACTCCTAATTACTTGCACAGGGGATTCCCAAAAACGTGAACGTGTCCAGCGTCGAAGCCACTGCCATAACGAGTTAGGTTCCTCAGGAACATGATGAAGTCGCAGAGGTAACACAGCAGGTGATGAAGCTAGAAGCTGCAAGCGATGGAATGCAT
The DNA here is from genome assembly GCA_035048815.1 of Abelmoschus esculentus. Taxonomy (NCBI): domain Eukaryota; kingdom Viridiplantae; phylum Streptophyta; class Magnoliopsida; order Malvales; family Malvaceae; genus Abelmoschus; species Abelmoschus esculentus. The sequence goes on along the minus strand of JAUCBN010000002.1, from coordinate 14,906,715 downwards.
AAGCACAAACAGCAATTTTTAGGAGCACAAAGATGTCCTAAAGGCTAAACATTACGGAGTTTCTATCGACATCGAATATCTCATTTAGATAGTAAGTCGAATCCAATCGTCGTATCAGAAAGCAAAAAGAAAGAAAGGTCATACCTTCTGAACAAAGACATTGTTTGTTTTAGTTTTAGAACCCTGAGAAAATGCACCAATTCTGAAAGGATCTGAGCTCTTCAAACCCTGCTTAAATAAATCAATCGTAATCAGCATAGAAGCATGGTATGCATGATTAGCATTTAGCAAGTCATTACACCCGAGTCATTATCCGAACATCTAACCTTTCGACCACGAACCAATGCCTGGAACTTAACTACTCCCCATGTACAGTATAAGGTAGCCACAGCTTGTCGTCTAACCAAGTGACCACGAACAAGTGCTTGCAGCCTTATAATGCCCTTGAGGGTACGAAATGCCTGCCGAGCCTTCCAACAATGAACATTTCCATCAATAAAGCTACATGATTTTAGAATTATAACAATCCTAATATAAGGCAGGTGTGACACAGATACAAACACAAACAAATGTATGAAATAACTATAGACTATAGAGGCAGCAACCACTTGAACGGTTCGACACACATTGCACACGAGCATTTAAACCAAGAACTGATTGAACATGTTACTGGACAATGAAAAGACAGGCCTAGATCATACCATGAAAGAAGCAACAGTGTCTCATTCTAACCTCACATAGATTTTACCTTTATATACCAACAACAATCAGCAACATATGGCATGATGCAGAGCGAAAAAGACCAATGTTTCCACCCGAATGCCAAACCAAACAGAATAAACAGTAATGCTGACAGTGAATACAAGTTATAATGCCAACATAATCGGATTACTTCCCAAGATTTTAAAGTACTACAGAGTACAGAGTAACCTTTTAAGAGAGAGTAAGCTACCAGATAACCCCTAATAGCAGCCTGTGCCTTTGCAGCAGCTCGGTCGAGCCTAATCCTCTCGGGATCTTCCAGTTTGCCAAAGATACTAATTGCATGATCATTTCCAAACGCTTGTGAAGATGGAACATTTGTTCCATTATTTGGCAATTTAGGTTTACCCTTCTTGCAGTCCACAAAGTCACTAGCACTGTTCACCGGAATAGGTGCCGGAATCGATGGAGGATTGGCGAATAGTTCAGAAAGAGTTACCTTGGAAGAAACCAATACCTCTCCTTTATTCGGAGAACTCTGCACATAATAATCAAACAATAAATCGAACATGTAGCATATTCAATCTTCAAACACCATTGAAGTATTCGAACAAAACCGAGTACTTTCTTACCAGCTTCTCTTTTCCTTTCGACAAATCGGAGTTCAAAGGTTTCTTCCCCAGAAGCAATGTCTTGATCCATTTAGCAGGGGATTTTCCCATATCCGTTAATGCTACTAAATCTAGAAATCTGTGGAAATCATTATCCAACCAAAAGTTCTAAATTTCTTAGTACAGTTTGCAATTAATGACAGTAGAATTTTATTGCAAGACCATGACCAACAACTTGTTAGTTTTCAGGTACCATAAAATATGAAAACACTAAATCCTTTCTTCAAGGAAAATACAAAAACATGAACAATACAACAACTGAATGTCTGAAACTGAAAAAACCCACACCCAAAATAAAAACAAAGTTCAAAATTTTTCTGTCCTTTTCAAATTCCTCCATAGTCTCAACAGTAAAAATAATATAACTAAACCCAATAAACCGACAACAAAACGAAACAAGAAGCAGTTTTCTTGTCCGTACAAGAAGCAAGCATGGCGGCAAACAACAAAGATAAAGGTAACCTCAGGAGATATAAAGCTTGTACCTGAAAATGCATCCAATTTGAAGCACTAAAGAGTTTCCATTGCTGAAAAAAAGAAGTTCAAATACCCATTAAACAGAATGAAAAGGTCAAAAGTGAACATTCAGAGATCTGAAGGAGGACTTTTCAGTTTATTTCATAGAAAACATCAATTTTCAAGCTTATACAGATGGTAATTAGCAGCAACTGTACTGTTAGGACTGAAGAGAACGTACCTTTGAAGATCAATAAATACTGAACATATATTTTCTCAAACAAGATAAACTGTTATCAGTAAAATAAAGGCAATAGAACCGGATACTATGGAGATTTTCTTTTGTAGTAGAATCAAATATAAATTGTTTTCTTAGCATGTAGTATTATATTAATATATGGTATGTTTGTAGTTCTGGATAAAATAAAAATTAATTAATTAATGGATGCACCGTTACATTTTTAAAGAATAAAATTTAGTTTTTTTATGTTTTTTTACGTATTTATATTAATAAATTAAATTTAAAAATTAGAGTTAAGGTTGAAATAAAGATTTAGAGTATAAACAATTATTGGTAGATATATTTTTTAAGGATTAATGTTAGAATTTAGAAGAAAAAATAGTCCATTTTAAAGGGGTCGTATATTTCTTTTAAGCACTCTACACATTAACTTTTAAATTTTAAACTCTAAATCGTAAAATAAATTTTCAAACTATAAACTTTAACCACAAACACTAAAACCTTAACGTATAACTTTTAAACTCTAAATCATAAAATATAATTTCGTCGTAAAACTTAATCACAAACACTAAAACCCTAACATCTAATATCTACTCTCTTATAAATATATGTTAATACGAGCAAAAATCATCTACCTCCTTATAATGCCTCATTTTATGTCTCTCATTGAAAATTTCTAAAAAATTGAATTTTAAATCCTGATTCTTATTTTCTATATCCTAAACCATACACCTTAAAAAATATACCTTGCCCTAATCTTTAAACCCTAACCAAAACACATAACCTTAAAACCCTAAATACTCTAATTTAAAACGAAAACATAAAAAGAGATAAACAATTTACGCCCGTACTAATTCTATACAAACACAATATTTTCTTTATTTTTTATTAAACCACTCCTTTAAAGTCATATATATATATATATAAAAGGAAATAAAAGCAAAATAAATTATTGTTTCCTTTTTCATTAAAGTAACTGAAAGTACTTAAAAAAAAAACTAAAGCTATGGTGAAATGACAAAGCCACTTCTGCTAAAGTGAATTTATTAAGTATTGAGTTCAATTTCTACACAATTTGTTAATTAGTTAGTGGTTTAGTGATAAAAATATTTCCATTAATTTAAAATCTTAATTAATAACTAATTCATATATAACTCGTTTTTTCTATTTTTAATAAAAATATTCATCATATAAGTTGATATTAAAGCTGATAACATTTTTTTAAATTAACACTTAATTAAAAAAATAAATAACATGTTCATTGACGTATCACTTTAATAATAAATTAAATCATTAACACGATATTAACCAATCAAAATATTAATATCATTATATAACATTATATATTAATTTAATTTGTTATTGAATTATCTGTAAAATTAATTTTAATTTAAAAATAAATTTATCAATTTGAGAAAAAAATTGCATTTTTTTTTTATTTTCAATGAAGAGAACAAAATTAAAATTAAGTGGAGAACAGATAAGAAAGAAATAGACAGATAATAGTAGGGATATTAAATAGAGGGACTGACCCCACACATTTACCAACTTATTAAAGAGTGGGCTATTAACTGAGCTGTATGATGTAACTGTGGGCCCAATCCTAAGATTTTTCTAAAAAAGGGGAAATATACGTTTTGGTACTTAAACTTAATTTTAATGTTCAATTTGGTATCATTTTTACTACGTATATATAAATTTAGGGTTTTTTACTACGTATCATTTTCTATTGACACGTGGCCCAATAACTATAGGTGGAATTTTTATTGAAATATTTGGATAATAAATTTAATATAAAAATATTCTAGAGAATTTAGGGTTTCAGAACCCAAATCATATAGACTTGATTCATTTTCTTCTCCGACAGTAGCATGGAACTTCTATGTTTATAATATGGGTAAATCATTTTCTAGTCATTCAACTTTGTCTGTATTTCTTTTTGGCCATTCAACTTTAAAAAATTTCAACTCCATCATTAATCTTTTGAATTCTATTCATTTTGGTCAGTTGATTTGTTAAGGGTCGAACGCAAATTTATCTTTTGAATTCTGATTTTGTTTGCATGTGGGTATGCTTTAGTCTTCGAAACTCATCTTGTGGTCTGAAATCCCATTAGAGAAAAGCAAAATGCAACTCTTTTCATTTTTTAGCAAAACTAAACTTGTATTTACACAAATCATCATCAGAGAAGTTCCCAAATGTAAGTTTCAGAGTTCGATTTACCGACTCGCGGGTTTATTTATGTTTCGAGTACTTGATGAAAATGAGTGTAGCCCAAGGAGCAACACTCATTTTCATAACACAAACAACTAATAAAGTCAAAACAGTTTGAAACACATTTTCTAGTGTTCAATGTTATTTAGATAGGCCATTGGACTGTTTTCGATATTCCATAGAAACCAAACCTCGAGCTATCAATCAGCAGTCCCGTACTCTGCTCGACAGTCTCGCATACTCTCCTATTGTACTCGTGCTTTGTTCTTTCTATGGAGTCCAACATGAGATATCAATCAGCAGTCCAACTCTGCTCGACGATCTCACGTACTCTCCTATTGTATTCGCGCTTGTTCTCACTAAACATCCGAGCAGCTTCTGAATTTGCAGGGGAGTTGGGATTCGGATCGCAAAGCAATGACTGCATACACAAAATAAGAGTGCCTTAAAACAGATCTAATAGAGAGGAGGATCATAAATGGCATACATGTTAATAACGTGCGCACACACCGTGCAGACAAGCTGCTCAAAACCGGGTCACCTAGGGATAACAACATTCCCTTAGAACCAAGGATTCTTAATTTGAAGGTACCAACATGTTCACAAGAAAAGTTCCAATTGTTTATCCCCAAGCTCAATCTCTATATGTTCTATGTGTGTTTACACACAGGACAAAAATGGAGATCAAATGAATGATGGGATAAAATATATGTCACCATTGTTTTCACTTTCACATCTTTCATGACAGTTTAATATATTAGGCAGGTTGTTTCAAAGCATATACCGTGACAGGAAGAATTGGAATTAATAATAGGGTAAACAACAACAGATAACATTAAACTTTAAGTTTAGCATCGAATATACCACTGAACTAAAAAACGATATTATTATAACAATGAACATTAGTTTAGACTTCAATTATATGATTGGGCCATTAAAATCGATGACGTAGACGAATCTTAACGGTTCGTGTGTGATGATGTGGAGGGAATTTAACGGCCTAGTGGTATAATTGAAGCCTAAACTAATGTTCATTGTTATAATAATATCGTTTTTCAGTTCAGTGCTGAAATAGTATCGATTTTTAGTTCGGTAGCATAATTGATACTAAACTTAAAGTTCAGTGGTATCTAGTGTAGTTTACCCTTAATAATATTTTATTCCACAGAGCAGCTTAGATAGCCACAAATGAAAGCCTGAAGAAATCATATCGTACCTGAATAGATGTCAGTATTGCAGCTACATCATAAATTGGACTCCATTGATTTTGTAAAATGTCCAAACAGATGCTTCCATCAGCATAAACTGACACATTAGCAACATAAAACATGAATCAGATCAAGAGTGGCTAAAACTGTTGATTACCAAAACTTGAAAATAAAATACAACATAATAACAAATAAAATATAGTTATCACAACTGCTGAGAACCAGAAACTGACGTCGAACATGTAAATTTGCTAAGTAACATCAGCTGTAAAGCTTTGGTTGTATCGATGGCTGGGTGTTTACAACACAAACGATGGCCTTGTGTTTCCTAAACATTAATCAGCTCATGTTTGAAGATTCATAAACAAATGCTATATGTAATCCTCCTTGAGCACACACTTTCAAAGTAGGGGTCAAGTATCAACCACTTACTGAGTATGAGATCTTCTCATCCAGAAGTATAGTAAATAAAAATAATGGCATGATGAGTGACAGAAATACAAACACTATAGTTGCACCCTATGTAGTGCACCTAAAATTTATCTTGCACAGATGTGTAGAAAGTTGAAGCTTGTAATAAAAAGCTTAAAAGCTGCATGGCATGCAACAATAAATGAAAATGTAAGATAGAAATGTGGAACCAACAAAAAAGAATAGGATTTGTCTAGAAGCTTACTATTTGGATGGAACATTCGTGATACAAAACGAACAGTTGGTGGCTTGTTTGGATAATCCTCCGTAAACTGAAGTGTCAACTTAAACGTACCTAAAAGACTCAGAATCATCAAAAACATATAGTATTGATTTATACTTGTTAGAAGTTTACCCACATTATCTTGGAGGAAATTTTTCCAAAGTTATAGCTTACATAATCCTAAAATTCTACTATTCAAACTAAAATCCACATCAGAAATAAGCATGACAATTGACAAGTTTCCATCCAAAATGCTGAGGTCTTATGGCCAACTGCTGAAGAACATCCTTAACAAAATCACAGGGTCATTGAATTTAAAGTTTGTCTAAGGCTCTAGTCCATGAAAAGATTGTTCCACTTCTGCTTCACTCATTCACATGAAAAATAAGTCTACAGTACAATTAAGAACCAGCTCATACAATTCACCGAATCTCTAATTCTATCTTTAGGCCAAAACAAAACAAATTCATTGTTCAGAAAACCATTCAGAAAATCTAGATTAAAAAAGAAGCCAGGTCAGAGGAAGCATGTAACCAATTAATATATGGGAAATTGATAACATCATTATTGAACTATAGAATTATAGAGGAATTGTCTCCCATTTAAATAGATAGATTATTTCAATATATAGCGCACACAGCAATCTTTTAAAGACAATTAAACCAAAGAACCATGGACAAATTGATACTTCAAACCAAAATATGCACCAGAATTTTACCTCCATCCCATGGGGTGTCATCAGGCCTGCAAATCCATCAAGTAAAGGCATTATCGCATCACATGTTATTGAAACTCGATATAAAAGATAAAGATACTACATTCTTATTTTATCATATACCCAAATATAACAGCATTCCAGAGCATGATGTTGTTATCTTGAGGAGCGCCACTAATTCCAGCAGGAGGATCATGCTGCAACCTCTTAAAATCCCTCATCAGTCTCTTCTTCGCAGGAGTCGACATCCTAGCCTCCTCCTGTCGATTTAAAGGAAGCAAATCCAAAGTCAAAATAAAGATGCAAAAAATGAATGATAAAAGCCAAAGTTCTTTAACATAAAGAGAAAACAAGTCAGACTTCTGTAACTTTATATGCAGATTGACATTCAAACCTTAATATTTACTTTGAGAATCCTACGTAGACCCGTAAATCAAGGGCTACACAACAAGAAGCAACTCATTCCAATCCAATAAACTCTAGTTAACACCCCGTGGTTCTAATTAAACAATTAGAACTTAGAATCTCAAGAACTAATGGCTGGGAAACATCAATTTGCATACTAATCAATAATCATATAAGAAAAGGGGGGAATTGCTTACAGATCCAATTGAGAGAAAAGGACCAAAGATGACAGAAAGCACACTTTTGCTTTTAAATTTTGCTCAGGACACTGATTCAGCAAATCACAACCATTAAACTTGAAAGTGAGATTATAATTCAATAATTTCTATAATTATTAGAACAAATTAACACCTAACAGAACCCCTTCCCCCGGAGCATCTACGCATAGAAAACTAAAATCGCCATGAAAATAAGCTAAAAACACAAACCTAACTAACATCCAAGAAAAATCAATCCAAATCCAAGATCCATAACTAATAACAACAACGTAAAAGAAGCTTCAGCATATCTTAGCAATAAAACTTAGAATTTCCCTTAGATATGTAATTACCCTAAACGCAGCGAGTTACCTCGGTTTCTCTAAAAGAAAGCTTCACAATCACGAGTTAACAACAGGAAAAAGAAAAAAGTAAGTTCTCCTTCCCGAGATTTTCTCAAGATACAAACAGAAATTCTTATCAGAGAACCATTTTTCTGAAATTCCTTTCTTTTCAAATAATTATAAACCAATTGATCCAAAAGAAGTTTTGATTTAATAGGAAGGGTAAAATCAGCTAACAAAAGTCCTCTATTTTATATTATTTTTTGTGGAATCTAAAAAAAAATTCAAACATAAAATGCGTCAATATAATTTTTTCAAACAATAATAATAATAAATATAAAATTAAGTAAAACAATTATAGAACCATTTTTTTTTGTTAATTATATAAAAAATTAGGGTAAACTATATAAATGGTCCCTTGATTATACCTCAATTATCTTTTATATCCTCTAATACAAATTGATCTATTGATTAATTTTTTTTATACAAAGTGGTCCTACGCCGTTAAAAATTTGACGAAAAACTGATGTGACGTTAACATGCTAACTTGGACTATAGAGATCGACGATATCACATGGTTATTCAAGTCAACATGTTAACGTTTACATCAGTTTTTCGTTAAATTTTTAACGGCACATGACCACTTTCACTTTGTATCAAAAAAAGTTAGTTAATGAACCAATTTGTAATATTTGATAGTCAGCGGATGTAAAAGATAATTAAGGTATAATCAAGGACTATTTATGTAGTTTACTCTAAAAAAATTATAGAACCAATTTTTTTAATTATATAAAAAATTATATAATTATATAAATATTTACTAATTAAATAAAAGTTTATATAAATTTTATCTAATTTAAGAATTCGTATAATTTTTTTATACGACCAATGGTTACCATTTATTGGAAGGTGGTAGCCTCTTGCCTTGTTTGTCTAGCCCGACCCAAAACCTTGTTTAGCCTATCTTCAACAAGCTCGTAAGGTTGGGCTAAAGAACTATAGTTTTATAGAACCAAACAGGGCCTTGATAAAACCCATATTCATAATAAAAAGATCCGGAATTGAAAACGTATTATTATGTAGACGAATATGCTCGATCTAGATTCCTCCACACCCAAGGCCTCAACTACCTGCCGTGCTGTGGAAATCAACGGTCATGAACAGAGAATATTTTCCTACACGCAAGATCAACGTTCCATAATCACCCAATATGTATTTAATAGTACTAATTTCCTTCCCTTTGTTTGGCTTCCGTGTGTTTCGTTAACAACGAAGAGTCAGTAACACGCAACCAGCTCTCGTTTCTCCCATTTTCCTCTCCATTTTCTCGGGAAAATAGAAGCATGGGAAAAGGCCCCGGGCTCTACACTGATATCGGCAAGAAGGCCAGAGGTGAGATTAAAATCACTTGTTTATTAGTTTATCTCCATTTCCTTTTTTCTGATTTTTTTTTCCAATTTAATTTAGATCTTCTTTACAAGGATTACCAGGCCGACCACAAGTTCACTGTCACTACTTACACTTCCAATGGAGTCGTGAGTTTCTCGTCTTCTTCTTTTAAATTTTTTTGGATATATAAATATTGTATCCCTGTTGAGCTGATTTTGTGAAGCTTGTGCTATACTGCTATTATTTTGATTTATTTTCTTAGTACGAATGAACTCATATACGTGTGAACTTTCTCATTATTGATCTCTATTTCTTATATCGATTATTAGTCTATCGTGTTCGTTGAAAAATATGTGGCAATTTCAGATATTATTTATTTATTTATTAAGTTGTTTGAATTTGTTTGCAGAAAACTTTTTTTCTGCATGATTTTGTGATTGATCTTAGAGATTCATGGTTTAGGGGCATTGTTTCATTTTTATATGCTACTTATATAATTGATATCCTTGTTCTTTAATTTTATGAATATTTAGGCAATCACATCAACTGGAATTAAGAAGGGTGAATTGCTGTTGGGTGATATAAGCACTGAGCTGAAGAACAAGAACATCACAACCAATGTGAAAGTTGACTCTAATGCTAATGTAAGTTAGTAATTTTTTCTCACAATTTGATAAGCCTTTAATTTCGAATGCTGGATTCATGTGATGGCCGAATGCTCTCTCATTATGATGAATACAAAGTTAAGGAATGTTTTTGTGTTGTGCAGTTATACTCATTTGTCAATGGTAATTTTAATTTTTAACCCTTTAATTCGTATCTAATCTTGTTTTTTTAGCTTTTTACCACTATTACTGTTGATGAGCCTGCGCCGGGTTTGAAGGCAATCTTTAGTTGCATTGTCCCTGATCAAAGGTCTGGCAAGGTAATGGGATTTCCATTTTCTTGTACTTAAGCTTTATGATCTTGATGCCAACATTTTTCAACATTGTGGTTTAGAGGATGTGTTGTAGCTTCGTTTTGTGCTTCCCTTCTGTAAACTTATTTGGTTTCATGAGTACGTTATGAGGTTTTAATTGTTTACGTAATAGGTGGAACTGCAATACCAACATGAATATGCTGGCATAAGCACCAGCATTGGGTTGACTCAGAATCCACGTGTTAACTTCTCTGGTGTGATTGGAAACAACCTTGTCACTGTTGGGACTGATCTCTCATTTGACACTGCCAGTGGGAACTTAACAAAACTGAATGCTGGGTTGAATTTCACCCATTCCGATCTCATTGCTTCATTGGCTTTGTAAGTAGTTCTTTCGGCCGAGATGGGGAGAACCTGTAGGTTTATATATTTTCACGTGCACTCGTATTTCTCTTCTATTGCAACTTCTATTGAATTGCTTTATGTAATCCTTGTCACTTATTAATTAAACTATCTGGTTTTGATGAGGTATTTTTGTTGATCAACTACAGGAATGATAAAGGCGACACTCTTAATGCTTCCTACTATCACATAGTTAGCCTATTGACTAACACGGCAGTCGGTGCGGAGCTGACCCATAGCTTTTCAAGCAATGAGAACACTCTCACAATCGGTACGCAGCATGCTCTTGACCCCTTAACTACGGTGAAGGCTCGTGTGAATAACTTTGGCAGAGCAAGTGCACTGATCCAGCATGAATGGCGCCCGAAATCGCTCATCACAATATCTGGAGAGGTGGACACCACAGCAATTGAAAAGAGTGCTAAAGTTGGGTTGGCCTTAGCACTCAAGCCCTAGGCAAAGCTATTTTGTTGTGTCAAATGTACGGCCGGCCGGCCTTGATTTTGATTGGTCGAGACTCGGAGTGAAAACTATGTCCTTCCATGGATACTAATAATTGTGATCGGCAAACTGAAATTAGTGACTCATTTTGTCGTACAAGTTTCCTGTTGTCTATTCATTTGAGAAACCAAAGTGTTATACAAATCATAAAGTGTGGCAGTTTTAGATACAAATTCATAAAATTCCAAGACCTGATTCATAAACAACCATATACCTAATAGAAAGATTAAAACATACTCTGCTTGGTTGCCCAAACTGCCATGCAATACTTCAGATATTCAGTTGTTCCGGCCAGCTTGAAGAAGGCCATCCCTGATTTGAGAAGCGATGTCTCTTACGACACCTGGTCCGTGTGGGATGAAAACAGAGTTGGATTTTGACGACGCACCTATCTCCTTCATTGTATCAAAGTATTGTGTCACAAGAACCATGTCCATGACATCCTTCGATGTTGTCCCAGGAACATTCACAGAGAAGGCCAGAACACTGTCCCTAAGTCCATCTACGATAGCTTGGCGCTGCCGAGCTATACCAAGCCCGGCCAGATATTTTGACTCGGCATCTCCTTCTGCTCGCTTGATCTGCAGTATCTTCTCTGCTTCAGCCTTCTCATTCGCTGCCACCCTCAGTCTAGCAGCTATTTACAAGAAAACGAATATCAGACCTATTTACAATAATATCTACGTTAGAACGAGCTAATATTTTTGAAAATAATTTCTTCACGTGGGGAGTATGTAGTTCTTTCTAAAGATTTTAAGGCTGGCTAAGATACCAAACATTAGCAAACAAGGTGCATTTTCGATAAATTAAGGGAAAGGGAGCCAAATAAACGATGAATAAATACATATTATTCATAAAGATGCATGTATCAAACCTGCATTTATCTCATTCATTGCCCTCTTCACATGCTCATCTGGTTCGATATCCACAATAAGAGTCTGAACTATTTCAAACCCATAATGTGACATTGCCTGAAGATTCAAAACAATGGGTAAGTTTTAGCTTGCACAATTTTGCTTAAAACCTAAAACAACAAAGTAGGTCGAGCAATACCTTTTCAAGTTCATCTTCCACAGCTCTCGCTATATCATTCTTCTGTTCAAATACTGCATCCAGCTCCAGCTTAGGAACACTTGCCCTAATAACTACAGTATGGTAAGTTTCATTAGTTTGTCAGAACAATGATCTACAACCATATTGACTTAGTTACAACAAAGAATGATACAACACGATCAAACAAAAACACATTGCTAATGGTTCAGAGCATAGGATAATTTTTCAAAACATTCAAATTCCTCAAAACTGAAAACTGTGTCGACACTGTATATCGAAGATCCACATCCTGTCCACAAGATGAGGATGAAATGAAGTCTAGATTAGTCATGAAACAATAAAAGAGAATTATCAATTAAAAAGTTCAAAAAATTGTAAGGAAATCCTTATTGAAAAATTTCGTAAGCGGCAAATTGGCAACTGGATTCCTAGTAATCATCCAATGCTAATAATGCAAGACTGTAACCTAAGCAGTGCAGGAAAAGCTCAAAGGCAACCCTAGGGAACAGTCACAGATATCCCTTTTTTCCGATAGGAGGAAAATTGTTCTACGGATGATAGGGGATGAATGATGACGAAATTAGTGGTAAGTCTGTTTAGATATAAAAAATCCATGAAACAAAATCATAAATCGTGCATATCCTGAAGAGAAGCTACTTCCACCTAAAACAATATGATAATAGTGGGAAATAAAAACATATTAGTATAGTTCGACTGCGGACTTTCATAAGAAAGAGCCCGCAGAATCACCCCAGATAAGTATTTAAGACCCACACCCCATATCTCATACGAACACCCAAATGTGCAAACAAACCAAAATAGCATCTCACCCCCAACAAGGACACCTAGCCTAACATTCCCTTTGCAACAACACAGAGCGACTGTCAATCAAGTTTTTACGCAATTTCTGGAAATCTAAAGTATACATACCATCAAAGACATATGATTGGATCTGAGCTCTAGTATTGCTGAGCTTATAGAAAGCATCTTGTGCCTTTTCAGATAAGGCTCGGTATTGGATTGAAGCAACCACGTTAACAAACACGTTATCCTGAGGACAAAATAAAACATCAGAATCAGCTAGAAAATAATGATGGGACTAAACCAGAAAGCCCATGCTTTGAACTTAAAAGCATACAGAACCAGCATCAACATAAACAATTCAGTGGTCTGAATTCCATCATGAGACATCCTACATGAAATACGGCGTTCTCATCTCGAAATAACAGCTCTTTGAGTTTGTTTCATTTAATTGAAAAATTGCTCTTGTCATGCAGATGTCAATCATGCAACAAACCTTGGTTTTTGTTTCACATCGGACATCCAATTGCTGCACACGCAAGGAGAGAATACCAGCTGCTTGCTTCCCAAAACACCAAGGCAGACAATGACAACCAGGCTCAAGCACATCATCAAACTTCCCAAAGGTTTCGGTTATAGCTACAGTCGATTGTTCCACTTGAATGCACCCAAGAGCTTGCCCCATTTTCTGCTCAAAATAAATATTCCAATATCAATACGTATACACAGCCTTTGATCAATAGATTAAATTCACATCCAAATATATACAAAAGAGTTATTTCCCACACATCTCACGCCTGATTTGTGGAAAAATGAACAAGAGATTTCAATAAGTCCTTTACTCCTTTAACTAAGGCAACAAAGACCCCATACAATAAAAACTAGCATATAACATCCAAGTCCAACATAATAAACAAAATAAAAATCTTAAAAGAAAACAATTGTTACCAGTTACAGAGCAGTTTTCAGAATATAAACAACAACAATACAACCAAAAGGCAAAAGATAAAGTTGAAAAGATAAGTACAAAAAAATGAAGAAATTTTCTACATTGATTGTGACGACCACTAAGAAATGATAATAACAATTATGAAGCAAATACAATTCAGCTGCTTTCATTGAACTAATCAATTCGAGTATTATTTTAATTTGAAGATGCAGAAAACTACCAATATATATATATATATATAAATCTCTTTCAAATGCGAAAAATCGTCAGCCATAGCTGTGTTGCATAGAAACTAAGAAAACTTGACAGGTACAGCATGAACAACTACGGCTGAACTTTCAAAAACATTAAAGAAAATTATTCCATGAAACACTATTGTTTGACTGAGAGCTACTAGTAATTAAACTATTCCGAGTACGACAAAAACAAAAAAATGTCCAGATCGAAACAAGTAAATCAGGATTCAGTTTAAATTTCGTCCAAAAATCAGAGACATAAATCCTGAGAGGAAATAATGAGATTTTAAGCCCTAATTTCCTTCACAGTTTCATGAATTCTTAATTGTATAAGCAAAACAAACATAGAATCCAGCGAAATCACATAGGAAATCAAAAGCAAGAAAACAAGAATTGCATTAACGAAATAAAAATGAATTTCTTCGACATACCTGAAATTATTGTATAGAATAAGGTGTGCTGTTATTTTTCTGGCAGAAGATTTGTATTTATAGGTTAAATTGGTAAGGAATTTCCAAGATGGAACGACGACGTATAAGGAGAATCTGCGAGGAAACGTTTGGGAATTTGGAAGTGTTAAGTCATGGACTCCCATATTTAGTCTAGTTAATATCTATTACTATGATTTATGGATATACTTGAGCATAATTATTGTTTAAGATTCAATTATTTTTATTTGGTTAATGAAAATATTATTTTTAGTAGATCTTTTATTTTAAATGAATTTATAGTAGGAAATATAGGTTAAGAATAATTTTTAATATAATTTCCTTTTAAATAAATAATTTATGCTTATAAATTTTATATTTTTAGTGATTAAGATTTTATTCACAATCTAAGATATTAAAAAATTAAATTAGAATCACTCAGATGAACCACATCATTTTTTATTACTAAAAAAACTTAAAATTGTTTCATGGGTTCAATATAATATTATTTTTTAATTGAAGGATTTTGCATAGATTTTTATCCACAGTGTTTTGCTTTTCAATATAATCTAACAAAATATAAAAATTATAATTTTAAAAAAGTTGTATTTAAATAAAAATTATATCTTTATTATCAGTAAATAGTGGCATAACAAATATGAGACCAACAAAATATAAAAATTATAATTTTAAAAAAGTTGTATTTAAATAAAAATTATATCTTTATTATCAGTAAATAGTGGCATAACAAATATGAGACCAGAAATATCATAATCTTATATCCTAAGGCTAAGGTAATAAATATCAGTGCCCTACGGACTTTTAGACACGGAGATTCGAAGGCAGCATACGGTTTTTGGATTATTGGGATTTGGGACGACTTTTCTCATGACCCACAATTTGGAATTCGGTCCAGACTAGATTTTTTGGGTCATTGTAATTAAGGGCGGTAACAAATTGAATCCAAGTCCAAGTCGAGCTCACTCAAATTGAATTTTGATCGAGTTAAACTCGAATAACTCAATTAGTCAAACTCATTATCACCCCTAATTGTAATATACTTTTCCAATGGTCCCAACAAGGCAATTCGGTTCACATTCAGATGAATTATGGTTTCGAAACCCTTATACATAGGATCATCGCTTTGGATATATAAACCATTTCTATAATACAAGTAAAAGAACGCCATTTGTACATGATACTTGAGGAAAAACACCATGTGCATGTGGTATTTTATATTTTCTTTTTACAAAATTTAAAGAGAAAACACCACTTAACGTTCTCCTACCCGCATTATAAAAATTGGCCTAAATTCTCAAATATAAATAAGAATCCAAATAAAAATTTAGTTTAGATTATTTTTATAATTTTATCATCGTTATTGGTGCCGTGACTCTTTTTTCAACCAATTTGAGCTAACGAATGAACTCAGTGAGTTACAGCACTTGTGTCTTAGAATCATAATAAAGTTTTTTTTGTATGGCTTCACTTTTGGTTTCCTTCAAACTGATAACACTTTCACACCTCTACATACAAAGAACGTTTCTTTCTTGTCAAAGACGGTAAGTAAAAAAAAAATGATATTATCAAGACTGCAGCTTACAAGAAATCATCTGCGCCTGTATTTTTCGGACGAGTTGGCAACGCAACTTCGTTTTCTGCTCGATGACGAAAGATATCCATCTTGGTTCCAAGGATTCGGCACAATACGACAGTAGAAGCCGAATACCGTGTAACAAAATGAATCATGCTTTGAAGTCCTTGATGGTATTTAAGTAATCCATCCTAAACAATCCCCGTGGAGATGCTAGAAGTCGCGCTTATCATCAGTGAGCGCTCCGGGATATAGGTACGACCTGTTGCAGTATAAATGGAATCACCATGATGACTTTAGCTTTGGGGAGAAACATTCGACAATATCGTATAAAACAATGTGATGCTTTACAGAATGGAGAAACTAGAACGAAATGAACAAGATCTGCAAAATGTGGTCGAGAAAATGTAAAACTACCTTATGATTGAAGAGGAGAAACTAGTAAATACAATATGATATGGAACTAGCAAGCATCTCGGTGGCTAGAGCCACTCACCGGTTAATGTCGAACAGGGATATATGATGCATCAAGATCAGTGCATGGCTAAATATTAAATCATAAATAGATCCACAACACGGAATTCGAACATTTTTCATTATGCCGCTTGTAAGGAAGATCGTAAATAAAATAAAATACAGATGGATACCTTTCTCCTCGACATCAATCCGTAAACTGTCCAGAGTTATTATGCCATC
Source organism: Abelmoschus esculentus (assembly GCA_035048815.1). Classification (NCBI taxonomy): domain Eukaryota; kingdom Viridiplantae; phylum Streptophyta; class Magnoliopsida; order Malvales; family Malvaceae; genus Abelmoschus; species Abelmoschus esculentus. Next base: position 14,889,900 of record JAUCBN010000002.1, on the reverse strand, counting down.
AGTCAACGGAAGTAGCTCCATCTTAATGGTAGCAGTAGATTGAGCAGGAACACGTCTGAAGCAATCGATTGAATTGATATCATTGATTTATTCAAAGTTTGAATTGATATAATTTATTTATTCAAAGTTTAATGCATTACCCTAGTGGTACTTTACTCTGCAGCCAGAGATGAGTACATCGCAAACCAGAAGCTGGAGTGAAATCAGCTACTGGAGTCGATTGTTCATCGAAAGAAGTAAACCTAGTCCTAGCATTACCATTCTGTTTCTGATTCTCTGATAAAGTGGGCATTGAGCCAAGTCTCTGCATTGCACTACCATGCCTCTCGCCACTTGATATCATTGCAAAGGCAGGAGAACCAAGAAATGGGCTCCTTGGGGTTGCCGGATAAGAATTCAAGGATACCACAGATGGAGGTGAGGTAAAGGAGGCTGGAGCAAGAACTGTCATAGTTAGATCCTCAGATGTCAAATTTGAAACCTGAAGAGTTAAGACCTGAGAATCACATCAGTGGAATAAGAATTGTCATGGTTAGATTAATATATAAGTAGCATGTGAGGACGTGAGAGAATTTGAATCAGATAGAATAAAACCTGAACTGGAAGCTGGGTGGATCTTTCACTTGATCCAGAATATTGTCTTGACATTTGCCTTGTGACAGAGATCATAAGATCCCTCGAAATACGTGGTCTCCAATTAATTGGCTTCTTTAACAACAACCTTGACTCTATATTTAACGTAAAAAATGATATGCTAATAGTTAGAACAAGTAATTAATGCAAAGCTTTCCAGATGATGGTGTGAACTAAGAGAAATGGAAGTACATACCACTGTAGTTGCAGCGATATGATACCATAATTGCATACTGGTTACCAGTCAAAGTACTCCCCTTTTGGTTGAATGTCTTCAAAACGGGTTTCAAACTGGATGACTTGGAGTTTTCTCCATAAGTTATAGGGTTCTTCCACATAGAAGAAGCTGGTTTTAAAATAAAAGAATGCTCTTCACCCCTCCTGCAACAGAAATCATCAATAAGCCCATTTGAATGGACATCTCTTCTCCATTATACACCCATGAGACAGTAGATACAGTTATTCTAAACCTTAATTGCAAACACACACACACACCAAGATATAGATAGCTGCAAAATATATGTATACCCTTCAAAGGAAATCCTTGGGCATGCAACCATTTGTTGTAAAATTCCTATTTAATATTCTGCAACCATTTGGTCTTGTTGCTCATAAGATGATCAGCGCATTATGCTATATATTCTAAGAAAGCATATGACTAAATACAGCAACAAAAGTTGGATATATTTTTCCTTTTGGGGGTTTACATCTTAATCATCGTGCTAAACTACTAAATGTCAAAGAACACTTTTAAGTAAATAAAGGTACCTAGAGTGAAAACAACCTGAGAGCTAGATTTGGCAAACTATGATCGTCTCCAGCGTCAATACATGCAATGGGAAAGGAAGAAGGTGGTCCAACTTCTGAAGCCTCTTCTAAAACAATTGTTATAGCATCTACATATACAACAATATTTGGTATATGTGCTGGAGAAATATTCTGCAAAATATCATCACAAGTTAATAAAAGAGCCTAGTGACCATGTCTACAGAGAGTGGATATGAACAGTTCATGATATGTCAGGTATAGTAAGCACTAGGTTTTACTTTTATCTGAATGCAAAGAATGTCATCTGTATTGCAGTTGGCAGCATAAGAACGGATCTCAATAGGTTGAATTATTTCAAGTTTCTTCCTCCATCTTCTTCCTGGGATATGGATTCCCTGTAACCCACAACGGACAGAAAATCTTTCCAGCTCTAGTGATACACCCCGAAAAGATAAAAGCTCTTCAATCCCTGTTCTTTGATTCTTCAAAATCTTTTCAGAAGTGTAATGATCCAATTCATCAAGGTCAAATGATAATTTAGAACTTTGGGCTTTAATAGGTCTACGGGGAGAAGGAACACTTTGAGGAAGTGATGACATGGAGTAACTTCTTAAATTACTAAAAGAAAAGAGCTGAGAAGCAGAGGAGGCAGAAAGGGTAGTTCTATGAGATGGGGTAGCAATTCCAGAACCAGGACCTAAATGAGGTGGAGGAAGTGTGTTATCCACGGGAAGCAACCATTTCAACAGTTCTGCACATGGGTCGTGATTTGCATGAACTAAATTGTTCTGATTCTCAGACAGGTTTCTATGCTGAAATTTCTCAAATTGAATAATTTCAATGACAGGGTCTTTGAGAAAACCAATTCCAACGTTTACTTGTAAAAGTACCTGCATCCTTCCAAACAGACAAATAGAATGAGTATCATTAGTCTGAATCGACAAGTCACCTAGTAAAGGAAATAGTTGATTCAATATGCCAACTAGAACTTCCCCCCCCCCCCCCCCCCCCCCGCCAACTAGAACAATTGATCACGAAACAAAACAGAAGTATTGCATCCAAAAGCTCCCGCAATCAATTGCAGAACAAGAGCAAGATAATAGTTAATTCAAAGCAATTAAAACATGATTAAATTTTCTCGAGTATGTTTTTTAGGGGGGGAGAACCTAGGAAGATGAACATGCCAATGGCCAACTTGTGAAAGGTAGCATACAAAGTATGATTCCATCAAATTCAGTTTACATGACTAGCATTGCCGTGTAGGTTGGCTACAGGGAGCCCTCACGAGCAAGCCTCCAAATGACAAGGTAGGATTATCCTACCTGTAATTGCATTTTACATTGCTCCAAGTTATCAATCCTTTCTCACAATAGCATCCAAGAACTCAAATCTGTGACTACAGGTCACATCAGCAAATCTTGATATCAAGCAACAAGGTTTCACACTCTCACTAGCAAAGATCTATCAAAGAAGAGTTTAGGAGCTCTACATGAGATAATCAACGCCTCCATTATCTTTTCCAATAGGAATTTCAATCAACTGTAGCATTGTAATTAAAAGATTTCTTGTCAGAAAAAGGAGAGAATTTTTGGGTAGGAAGGTAGATTCTTTCTAGTTTTTTACAGTGGTTGATTGGAATATGCTTTAGCCTCTAATTGGAGGCAAGGCGGAAAGGATGGTTCAAGAAAGAGGCAGAGACAGTTGCAGAGAGTGTGTTACTTTTATATGTCACTGACACTGCCGCTTGCCATTCTCATCCCTAGGTAAGTCTGGGTTTTAAGCGCACTGCAGTTACTACACCTGGCTGAATGTTTCTCAGGTTGACAATAACACACATCCAACATAATCAGACAGAACTATCAAGCAACTTTTACAATAATGATGCATGCAAAACAGACACAATTAACTTATTACTATCAGCTAAAATAATAAAAGTAAAAACGCCTTCCGCATTTATCCGAAGTCAAAACAAATAGGAAAACAATATCATTAACAATATAGCTTTTCAGGTGCTTACCACTATATCTCCATTGGAAAGAGAACGACACTTGACAGCACCTCTAGCTACTCCACCAGAAACATTGTCATCAAAGTTTCCTCTATCAATAACTGCAGTCAGACTAGATACGCTCTTGGCAATGTTTTTGTTTTCACTTCCAATAGACCATTGACTATCCATTTCAGATGAATCAGAAGCTGTCTGAGATGCACTTTTTTTCGACCATAGAGGCTCACTCCACTCTGCAATCCTAACAAAGAAATGAGAGTTATTAAACCTTTTTAATAGTGTTTCAGTCTGTTGTCTCTGGTCTTCCATTCTAAGAAATGATTCACTGTCATAGACATGTTTTGCTGGATCAATCTTCTCTTTCTCCAAATTCTCATCATTCTGATTTATTGCAGCACCGCCTTGACTTACTTCCTCTACTCCTGCCACTGATTTTTTCTCACCCTCCATTTTTCCTTTTTGTCTCTCAGCACCTTTTCGGGTGCCATTTTTACTCATCGCTGCAGCAACTTTAAAAGGGGTAATAATTACTGTTTCCTGATTAGATGCTGATAAGCATGCTAGAACATGTACTTGTTCACCTGGAGAAAGAAAATGGGAAAGATTTCAAAGTTTCCAACAGAATATCTCCTAAGTGAATGCAAATCAACTGCATATTAAATCTTAAAGAAATAAGAGGTATAGAAGTAAAAAGGTACCAGGAAAAACAAAAGAACGGTCCATGGAACGTAATGAGCGTACGTCTGGTGCATGATTCCAATCATCAGGGAGAGATTCTAGAGAAGCATATCAAGATTAGTATATAACAAAGAAATACCAAATAATTGCACAGACTGATACAAACTTCAGGGAGAATCTAACAAGCCAATATTGAAAACCTTAAGATAATTACACCAATATTGAAAACCTTAAGAATCTAACAAGCCATCACATGCACAGTTCTATGTCATACAATGACTCTATAGTTAAAACCATAGTCTACAAAAATATATTTATTAACCAGCTAGATCATCAAAAAAACTTCTTCTATCATCATAATTCGGTATATTTAACTTTCATATTTCAGTGATTACTGAATTCGGTATATTGGTTATAAACAGAAAAGGAAATCATAATTCGGTATATTTAACTTTCATATTTCTGTTATCGCCCTTCTCTTTTAAGCTTGCTGTTTCCTTTAGCCCATTCCAATAAAACGATGGCGTTTATAGGCTATAGCCTAATCTTTGTATTTTTCATTTAGAAATTCTTACATGGCTCTTATTTTATTTATTGTATATTTTTTATATTTTGATTTCCCATTTTTTTTAGAAAAAAATAATTTAAATTTTTTAAAAATTAATGATCAAATTCAAATAATCCGAACTAAAAATTAACCCGAATATTGAATCATACATAGAAATTATATCATGGACCTGACTTAACGCATCAGTCATAGTCCTATCTAATTATAACCACCCACTTCATCACTATTTTTCATATTATTTTTTTCGACCAATGAATCTTTACTTATTTTTTCCATGTCATTTAAAAAATTTATTTTCCGAAAATTAGATTAATGACATGGATAATTAGTAGTGAAATGGGTAATTTTTATTGGTTAGAGACCACGGACGATGATGTGACGAGCTGAACCCATGATATAATCTCTCGAATCATACGGATAGCATTAAGCAAGAAAAATAAAATCCCATAATTTAAAAGTCACATGTTAAATAAAGAGCAACAATTATCCCTCAGTTTTGACATAGTTGACTATTTACAAGCTTATCAACAATATCAGATGAGTACTGAGTTTGGCTTTTCATGTGAATTAGATATCAGACTGAGTTGAGTTCTTGAATTTCACTGAGTTCATCCGGCCAAACTCGAATAATCGAAAGATTTGATGCTTCAGAGTAGACTTTTTTCAATGAATTCAAGCTTTGCCACTGGTTATTTTGTTGATCCTACTGATCTGTATTTGTAGCGCATGGCCCAGAAAAGATAATGCATGAAATTCAAGACGCTAAGCACACACATAAGCCAGTAGAATCGATCGAGACGATACCCGTTTATCGTATGACCGGAGAGCCACGGCTTGTTTCCGGTGTTTTCCGTCACATTGTTTACTATCGATACGATCACCGAGCTCAAGTAATACCCCATGGCCAAAGAAGCCCAGCAGAGAGACGTGGCCAAGGATCTCATGCTTGATGGTGCCTCGGTGAAGAAAAATTCAAGTAAGCCTGCCAATGTGAAAAGATCTGCCGATCCTAGAAACAAATACTGCAAGGCAATCCAGAAAAATGTAACTGGCAATGGACTATTCGAGTCGAGTAGCCCCGAGTTGATCGCCACTCTCTTTCGCTTGATTTCGACTAGAGCTGCCACTGCCATGGCTATTATTGAGAGAAATAAACCAATTCCGATTCGTTGCAATTGGGAAATGCCGGTCTCTGTTTTTGTTAACCTCCGAGCGAATGGGATGATGAAGTGATCGTAAACCGGGGCTAGGATCATAATGAATATGACCGGAAAAACCGGTAGGGAAGCCGGTGGGATTTTCAATGAACCGAGCTTCGTGTTCATGGTGGCGGCTTGTTCGACAGAGAATGTGGAGAGCTGAGCTAAGCAGCAGTTGAGAACAATGGTGCAAGCGAATATAGGAAGGATTTTAAGCACAATCTTTACTTCCTCTACTTGCTGGACCGAGCATTCGAGTGCCGGGTAAGCCGGCTTGTTCACCACTGCCCGATTGATGAATTTGAGACAATCTGTTGGGATTTGATTTTGTTTACCATTTTCTTTGTCTCCCTTGCTGGTTTCAGCTTGATACGAAGGACTTGCAGCAAGGTTCGCAATGGCATTGCTCGGACTTCGGCTTACGCAACTATTCAGCATAGCAGCAACCAAAACCTGTACAAACACACACATTCATTTCTTCTTATCAGGAATCCGGTCAAGAAAAACAAGTTCAATTTTCTTTCAGCATCTGAATGTTACCTTGCAAATGGTTGTCAAAGGGCTGCCGAAGGGTATTTTGTTCCTATAAAACGTCGAGCCGGCAAGGAAGATCGGTATCGATAACAAGATCGAAATCGTCGAGATGGCAAAACCCCATTCCCAGCCTTTGTTATCTTCAATCCACACGACGAATGTGACCGCAATAAGAGCACCAAACGAGAGACTGAAGACAAAGTAATTGAAGAACGTCGATCTCTGCTTCCGTCCCTTTAGGGTAGTCTCATCGAACTGCTCGGCTCCATGAGTCGGCAAAGAACCCTTTATCCCTCCAATGCCGAGTGCCACGAGATAAAGTCCAATGAACAGCATAGCCGCTGTCGCTCCACCAACTTCCTCGCACGGAACCGAGGATGTCGATGGACCACATGCAGGCGGCTTTAGAGAAGGTGTCCGAGCTTGTACGGTAAGAATAATCAAGCCCTAAGAAAAGGTCACGTTAGATATCACAAGTCAGTGAACTGTCGTTATACTGAACCAGGTGCTGACATGCTGTTTTCTACTTGGCTGTACAACATTCCGAGTCTCACTTTGTGTATACCACAGTAACCGGTAGCCACACACGTGGTTCATGAACCTACCCAAAATAAGTAACTATTCATGTATATATATATTCTTAAAAATTTGTCGTTTTTACACTTTAGACGATAAACCCATTTTAAGAAAGAAATGGTCTGGATTTGATCTCCCCCTACATTCTCTCCTTCTTCCATTTTCGACCCACTTAATACAGACTCATTGGTGGATCCAATTACCGTATCCTAGACGTAGACAGCACGAGGTGTCGTGGGACAAACGTGTCCTGCGGCAGAACCCAAAGATGCGACGATTTGGACAGTTTTGCAACAGGTGTCGAACTGAACAGTTACCATGTGCCCCATGTTGGGTTTTTCAAACAGGGACAAGATTTCAAAGCAATAAAGACAAAGATAGATATGGGTGTTTTACTATCTTTGTTGAAACCGAGAAAAAGGAAGCTTCTCTCATGTGATGAATGGCGACAGAAATGGTTTAAAAACAAACGGGTCCCCGCCACCCTCTCATCCCCATCCCCCAAGGCGTTGCGTTTGATTGGATACGTTTCCGTTTTCACGAGGGACCCGACCATTTACTCGTCCACCCACGTCTGAAACTTACCAGTACTCCAATGTGGCGTTTCATGATATCATTGGACATCACAAAAAATTTGATGTTTAGTTCTGTCCTAAATATATAGTATTTAGGTTTTTTCTAATGTGAAAAGAATCTATAAAGCTGCCTAAACAAAATCGAATCAAAAATTACGAATTTTATAAATTTATCTTATCTTGTATGAGTTCGAATTTAATGCCTCGATAGATGAACCTAAAGACACGGTTGCCTGAGCCTATGGCGGCCCTCAAACCTTTAATGTTTTTCACAATCAGATGTTCTGCCATTGTCTTTTACTTTTATTTCTGTGCCTATTTTGTTGTTTTCTCTAAAGTACTCATCTTTCCATGCAAAAAAGGTTCTAACTAATTGCTTTCTCAAAAGAAAGAAGAAACCCCATCAGAATGCAGATCAAATGCAAGAAAATGAAACTGAAAAAACAAAACATAGTTGTGAATTAGTACCAGAAACTCGATGAATGCGCTTATCAGGTAGATATGATAAGTGGTGATGAAAGTATCAGACAAGAAGCCTCCGAGCAGAGCCAGAAGGAACGCTGTCCCCATGAAATTGGTGACATTGTTAGCCGATTTGGACGGAGATAAGTGCATGTATTTGGACAAATACATCACCAGGTTGCTGGCATTAGCTAAGTACGCCAAGTTCTCCAGCACTTCCACAACTGAAAACACCACCAAAATCTAATCATAAACCAGGCACTAAAATTGAAGTTGCAGTCGTGTTTTCGAACATAACAGATACTAGGATCATTCATATGCAAATGAACTAAGCTAATTACCCAACACAAAAGATGCTGCAAAACTGCCACCATGTCTGTCCTTCAGAGCTGGTCGGTTCCTCCAATCGGCATACCCTTCCCATATGTTTTCCTGGTTCACTCCATCTTCCTGTTGTAAAAAGGTCAAAGAAAAAAAGGTTTATTAGAAAAAAGAGTATGAGAGGAGAATATAACATAAAAAAGGAGAAGATTTGAGGGTTGAAGGGGAACCCACCATTGTTGTTGTCTCTCTCTCTCTCTCTTTAAACTTGAAGTTTGGTTAAGTTTGAGAGAGGAGAAAAGCAGTTTGGTTATAAAACCCTGGTGGGGAGTGTTGGGCTGTATTTAAAGAGTGGGGGGAAGAGCAAAAACTTTCAACTTTGGAGGAGAGAACTGTCTAGACGCTTTAGAAAATGACTTTGATCCACAACCAAGATGGAATTTATGTTATTTTATGATGATTTTATTCTCAATATTCTTTTTTTACTTTAAATTATAACACCCATCACAATTATAATATGATGTCGGTATATTATTATAACCGCAATACGAGTTAATTAATTAAAATATATTTAATAAAATTAATATATGATAAAATTATTAATGAAGTAAAAAAAATTGTCTTTCAATCGTGTTTTTTATGTCTTTTATTAAAAAAATAAATTCTAAACGTAATTTTAATTTTTTATATCCTAAACCCTAAAAATACATATTACTCTTAATTTTTTAAACTTTAACCATAACTCTTAACTTTAAACTCTAAACCCTAAAACTACTAATTTAAAATAGAGACACTATTAAAAGGTAGATGATCTGTATCCCAATGGAACTAGTTTAGTGATAAGCAATTTTGTATCACTTAAATAAATATTGAGTTTAAGATCTTATGTATATAAAAAAATTATTAAAAAATTTACCTACTTAAATTATGTGTGTGATACAAATTAATCTGAATTAGTACGAATAAAATCATGAGAAATTAAAAATCAATATATATATATATATAATAAAATTTAGTCTAAACTGATTTAAATAATATCATTAAACTAAAAATTTATTAGTTCAATTTTTATTTAAATTTTGAGTATTACTTTTAATCATTATTAGAAAAAGCAACATTACTTGAAATACATCCAAGATCATAGGCCAGAGAGCATAAGAATATTACTACTAGGTCAAGAAATTATTGATTAAGATTATGTTAATTTCTTTGTTATCAAAGATTCCACATGTAGTCAATGAAGCTACTGGTAAAATTACAAAGGATTTATGATGATTTTATTAAATTTTATGAGTTTGATTCGAATAAAATTTATAAAAAAAAATTATATTATTCATTTAATAAATATTTGTAGCTGTATTTATTTAATCTAACCTAATAAAAAATAAAATAATAATATTATATATTCCTAAAAGGAGGTAGAGGAAGATTGGGAGAGATAATGATCTCAAAACCTCCTACCCAAAAGGAATGATATAAGAATATGGCATACACTTGGACTCTGACTCTCAACGTGACCACATATTTAGTATATTTTATATAATCATCGATATTCAATTCATTATCATATTAATTTATATTTTATATTATACAAATTTATTACGAAGATAATTCTTCTAATACAATTTACGGGAAAATAACAATAATATAAATTTTAATTTCCCTCTAAAATATGACACTTGCTCGATTTTTTTTTCACTTTAGTTAATTCGAATAGACTCGCGTCGTAAATTTAATTTTAATAGGTGAGTCTACCTATAATTTTTTTATTATTTTCCATGTTTCTAGTACCACTACCAAATATATTATTTATTATTATATATGTTGTTTATTAAAATATTACTTAAGATAAAGAATTTATTCTTTTAATTCCTGTATACGTGTTTCAACCTGATCCTTTAAGCTTAGCCCTTATCATTTCAGGAATTTTATCAAGTAGCAGCTTTTTATACAAAGACATTTCTGGCCGTAGGATTAATTTGATAAGATTACTATTTTCTTCTAAAATCAAGATTTTAGTGAAATCTTGGTAGGTTTAATATGGATTTATTTTATGTAAGCATGATTAATTTAGTTGTAAATCCAATTTGTGAAAATCTTGACCGAACTATGCGTGAGTCAAAGTATAGTTTTTTAAGGACATACCTATCATCGTTCACTGAACCTGGTTAGTGGTACGACCAGTGGTACTGGTCTTATTAAAATTAATGAATTATTATAGGTTTATTTATTTTATTAATTAATTTAAATTAAATATCGTAAAGATTTATATATATATATATATATATTTAAAAATTAAAAAAAAACAAATTTAAAAATTTAGACCTCATAATTCATTGATCATATAGTAATTTTAAATCAATTTACACTTTTATTTTTTTTATTCAGTTACAGTAGTTACAGTAGTATCTATTTTAGAGTATACTCTCAATTATCGGACATTGATCGCTCAATCACTGTGTTGGTATTACTGGTGCTCGAACCCATGACCTTCAGGAACAATAATTGTTCCTTTAATCGATGAAGTTAGATGAATGTGTTAATTACTATACAAACAAATATAGCTTCTAGTCAAAGATATATTGAAAAAAATGTTTTGGGTAGATAAAATATTTTATAAAAAATTATGATATAAATAAAGATATATATAGGTAATTTTATTTAAAAATATTTTTGAAAAATTTCTGAAAACTATTTTTGAAAAATAGTTTTGACATGAAAAATTACCTGATTTTTGTTGCTTTTAGACTCAAACCAGCTTTCGTCGAAAACTGGTTTGAAAATCAATCCAAAACAAGGATAAGCTTATACTCTTAAATTGTTTGGTTTAATAATAATTTAAGTCATTTAAGTCCCTATAAGTTTAAACATCAGATAAATTAGATATTATTTTTTGAATTTGAATTTAAACTCTTAATAATCCATTATATTTTAAAAAAAAATAATATTTTGATTTTTTTCTTATTCGATCCTGATTTCGTATCTGATCCGACCAATGTTCTTTTTTCATACCATGGGTTCCTAGCACATTTGTGTTCTTAGAAACTAAAGTTCAACCACTCCACCAATGGTGTTTTGAATTGTCCTAAACAACTTGGTCGAAAAGCATAGTGTGAAATCAAATCATCCATGCAACAGAAATAAGCATATCATTGATCACCACAAAAAACCCTAAAAGATTCACTGAAAACCAGCAAGAGACTGCAAGTTGCAGATAATTTAACAAGGCATCGTACGAGAACGTTCACACATTTCCCATCAGATTAGGACAGGACTTTCAGACAGACATGAACCAATAATTCTAACATCATCAAAAAAAAAAAATCATGGTTTCTTCCAAAATTTCTGTTGTTATTTGCAACACATTAATCTGTCCAATTAAAGCTTGACACGTACTGTTTTAATGGACTGGAGATTGATCTCTTCGGATTTAGATATGGCAATATTGTTTAAGTTGTATCCGATCAGAGGATGACACCTGAACAACATGATGTATGAAGGTCACTGTTTTGTGAAAATGTTATGAACACCAATGAAATTGTGTTTTTTGAAAAATGTTTTTATTTTTTAATTTAAAATAACTAAAATTTTCAAATTAAAAATAAAAATAAAAAAGTTAAATTTTACAAAATTTTCTCAAATCTCTAAAATATTTTAGACTTATACCTTAAATCGTTGTCACTTTCACATGGATTATCACTTTTAAGTATACCTCTTTAATCGTCAAATCTAAATAATCGTTATTCAACATGATATCATCAAAAATGCTGAACCACATTAAGTTAAATGTCGATTTTAAATAATTTCAGGGTATAATACTCGTTAAATCCACGATACCACAACATTTTTTCTAACAAAAAGTTTGATATATTACTTACTATACCTACGTAGAATTGTTGTTAATTTAATGTATGTTTTGTGTTACCACAAAACAAAACAAGTTATTAATATGTTAAACACAATTCTGTGAACGAAATAGAAATAAAACATGTAAATTAGAAACGTAAAGAAAAAAAAATCTGAAACTTTAATCGAGGTCTGTGCTATCACAGTGTCCTTAAAACAGATTCGTCCCCTCCCGGTGCTAGAGTTACTATGGAACGTCTGTCTCCCACGATACAACGGTAGAATACAATAAGGAGAGCAACGCTACCTTACTGCAACAACGAACTTTACAGAAGCAGAACACTATCTGGCTATAGGATATTTGTGAGTTTTTTTTTCCAGTGTTTTGAAATATGAACAAAGGGTCTCCTTGTATAGTGTTAATGCGTGGGACATGTTTAATTACAGAATTAATCTGTAATTAACAATTTCTGAAGAGTTACAACTCCCAGAAATTAAAATGGTATTTATCAGAGAATTAATCCAAATAAATTGGAGGTTACAACCAACTGAAGGGTCTGCAACTCCATAAAAGGTGATTTAATTCTATAATATCTGTTTAAAAATAAAGTCAGAAAAGTAGAAAAAAATAATCTGTCATTTTATAAAAGTCAACTAATGCCAACCCAAAGTGCCTAGCCTATGGCTAGGCACAACTATGGTGTCTAATCTAAGCCTTTGACTTATTTCCAATAATAACATGAAAAGCTTTTGTATATAAAGCTTTCCAAATCTAAGTTCCCAATAAATGTGAGATATTCTACTTTTCATTTTATTTTTCCAACATCATGGGTGTTACATTGAGCAACAATTTCTCATTCACCCATTAAACATTTTGAGCATGTAAATATACAAATTTAATCTACTCTTGTTGTAGATTAATAATACACATAGTTCCAATTAATTTTACTAATGGAACCCACTCAAATTTAAGTTCAAATGTCCATGTACCATACCATTTTTCTAACATTTTGTTCCCCGATTCTTAACTAAAAATATTTGGAATCAAAATTAAAAGACTTGATCGTTTTCCTGATCATCTTTGCCAATTATTAATGTTCAGTTGAACCTCTTTTTTATGTCTTCATCTATGCTTTCATTTTAAATTAGAGGATTTAGGATTTAGGGTTCATGATTTAGAGAATTAGAGGTATGGTTTAGGGTCTGATATATAAAAATTAGGGTTAGGGTTTAAAATTCAATTTTTTAGAAATTTCAACAGAAAACATAAATAGAGACACGATAAAGAGACAGAGTATTTTTACCCTGTAATTATCTATAATTGAATAACTTTAACTTCCTCATTATGTCAAAAGTTCCCTTCATGCAGTCCTTTTGAAGGTTCAAATAGTTTGATCATACAGCAAAAAGAGCTTGGAAAAACTGCAGTTTCATCCTGTGATTCCTCTACAAAGAATAAAACTTTCTTCTTTTTTTTTTTTCTTTCCACTAAACAGCTTTAGATCATATCATATGTTATCCAAAGAATAATTTAAAGACAACCGACCAGAGAGGAAGTCAGGAAGGACCTGAACTTACCAACTCACACATAATTTTCCTTTGCAAACACAGAATTAGGTTAATGGGTGTTTAGAAACATGTTAAGATAGATAAACCCAATAAGTGGTCCAAATTAGAAAAAAAAAATTATTTATTTTATAAAATTTGGGTTTAATCCGATTTGTCCGTAAGATGTGTGACACATAAAAGAATTTAAAATAATATGAACAGATACTATCTTATAATCACTATTCCAAAAACCTGAAATATATCTTAATTGATGTTAAAATAAGTTTAAACAAGATATTTAAATTAAAAAAAATAAATAAATTTGAATACATACATGTTATTTACAATTAATAAGACTCAAATTTAAAATCTTAAAAGTTTTATGCTTTAAATTTAAAATTTAATATATTAACATGGTAAATATTTTTTATTTTAATTAATAGTAATTACAGTAGTATCTGTTCTAGAAGATAATCTCAACTATTTGACATTGATCGCTCAATCACTTTGATGTAATTACTGGTGCTCAAACCTGTAGTCTTTAGGAACAACAACCATTCCGTTAACCACTTGAGCTAGAAAACTCGTACTAACGTTATAACTATCTATCTCTACAAATAAAGTGACAAGATTGTGAGATTAAGAAATAATTATCTTAATTTTAGATATTCCATAAAATGGGGAGACAAAGATGACTTCAAGTTTGGGTTTTCCTTCTCCAATGTAACAGAGTTATATGTGTTGGGCTTTTAATTTCGTCTCTTCAGATTGGGCCTCACCCTTGAGCATATTTCCATATATGACTATGTTACATTGGAGGAAAAGAATAACAAGCCCAAAATAATTATATCGTATACCGATAATAGAAACATAAAAATCATAAATGTATTAGTTTTATAGTTTATATATTTATTTTCGAGTTTAATGATAACGAATTTAAAATTCAAGATTAAAATTTAAGGTTTATAAGTCAAGATTATAATGTCTGACATAGTTCATTAACCCCTGAATCCTAAATTCTTGAACTATAAACCCTAAAACTAAGGTACTTATAAAAAAAATTTGTTTTACTCCGATATATAAAATATTTTATATTTGATCTAGTAAGATGAAACGATAGATTTTTTTAAACAATATCAATAATTTTAATTTTGATATTATAAATAAAGTAAATTGAATTAAAAAAAATTATTCAAACTAATTAATTAATAGATTAAAAACGGATACACGAACTCTTTAGTCCAAATAATTAAAAGAACGGTTATTATTTTTAGAAGTCACGGGTTCGAACACCTCTGATACTACAGAGTGATTAAGTGATTGAGTTGAGTCAACTGAGTTAAAGGCACCCTAATCCTGCCTACGTGCCGTTGCTTACAAGCAAATCAACCAAATTTTAATTGAAATAATTATTGGGTTATTAACAGGCAATCTCTACTGCCCTCAGCTGCTTTAATTTCCATCTAATTGTTTAATCCCACTAACCTAACTCTATATATTATAGACACAATGGTCAGACCCAAGGCGGCTATAGGAAACTGTCTCCTCTGAACAATAATTGGATACCCCAATATTACATTTTTCTACTATATCAATGAAGTCGACAGTATTTGATTTTAACTCTAAACAATATTTTATAGAAATAATTTTAAAGACAAATAAAAAAAATCGATTTTAAGTATAACATAAGTATTTTGAAAAAGATATTATTTAAAATCGAATTCAATTAAATCCGATTTTATATGCGCCGTAATAAATGTTATAGATTAAAAATTAAAATTATTTATACCCTATGTTAATATGTAATATTTAAGTTAAAACTGCAGTGAATCCTTCACCTTAATTTTATTAAGATTAAAGATTATAATTTAAAGAGAAATTATATCATGGGTAAGTCTTAATATTTTTTTCATACCATATATTTTTTAAAAAGAATCTTCACTCATATTTATTGTTAATTTATTTTAAAAACAATTTTCTTAAGTAAAGATGCACTTTGAAAAATATACTTTAAAAAATATATGACATGAAAATAATAATCATACGGATGATTTTTAGTGATTGGTTTTATAGACACGTGGTGAGACTTACTCATGATATAATTTCTCTAATTTAAAGTTTAAAATTTAAAATTAAATAATATTAAATCTTGAGTCGAAAGTGTCGTGATAATTATACCATTCATTGTTATAGACATCCTAGCCCAATCAACTAAGGGTGAGTAAGCCCAATCAACTAAGGGTGAGTAAAACTCGACTCGAAAAAATCGAATAACTCGATTTGACTTGAGACGAAAATATTCGACTCGTTTTGACTCGACTCAAAATTTCATAGACTCAACTCGAAAAATTTCAAATAAAGTTTGAGTTGTAAAATGAAAATTCGAATAACTCGAATAACTCAAAATTTTTAGTAATTAAAGGATTAATTTTTAAGTTTAAGATTGAATCTCTCAATTTTTATCATATATATATATTAATATATAAAAATATAAAAAAATATTACTACATATGAAAATATATATATAAACATATCTTATATGACTAAAAAAAGTCGTTTAAATTAGAATCAAATCATATTATAACATAATAAATACTTACAATTAAATATTTATAGGAACTCGAAAACTCGACTCGATTCGAATTTCTTAAACTCGACTCGAAAAAATTTCAAATAAAGTTTGAGTTGTAAAATATAACTCGTCAACTCGAATAACTCAAAATTTTTTAACTCAACTCGATCGAATACTCACCCCTACAATCAAACTATGAAAAAAAATGAGTTTCCCAATGGTCATTTATGGAATTAGTCCACAACTTTACTTCCCACTCCACACACTAAAGAGGAATAAAGAGAAAATCAAAAGCACCCATTTCCTTAGAATCAAAGCATTAGGTATATGTAATTTTCAGACACAACACACACTTGGAACAATAATGAATGGTCCGAAGAATAAATAATATTCTTCAACCTTTAGTTCATTCATGGAATAACAATTAGCACAGCAAATTATAAGGTAAAATTAAACATAATCATACCAGATTAACAGAAATATAGTGTCTTAAAAACCCACAGTTTCAATGGTGCTTGAAAGATCAAGCACTTAACCAGACAGATTTTAGTTCCCTTAGGACGGCTCTACAGCACAAGAAAACCTAAGAGGATGATGACTCGGGCTCGTTTTGGTTTCGACTCGGTACAAGACGAACGAACCAACTCACTAAGAACCCATCTTGGAAGTGATGACTAATAACGTTTATGATACTAAACTTCTAACTGCAAAACTTATGGGAGAGCTATGTTGAGGGGGGTGGCAACTTCATTGAAAAGAAAGTCATTGGTGCTGAAATCACAATCCGGTAGCTCGTTGGGTTCGTCGGCGTCGATCCCGCAAATACTGAGGTCTTCGATGCTGCAAATGTCCTCCAGCATCATTCCGAAATCGTTGATGAAGAGATAATCACTGACTTCAGCTTCTATGTTGAGTTCTTGTCCAACTGAATTGGACAGCAATGGATCGTCGATGAAACAGAGATCGGGTATCGGTATATCGGCGAAGTTTGCATCAAAGGCCTCTTTGTTGGCATCAACGCAATCATCATTGTTTTGAGAAGCTGAAACAGAGGCATAAGCATCCACCTCAAGTGCTACTGGAGAGGTATGTGACATAGGGCTTTCAGACTC